>JAPZBW010000005.1:3924814-5233085 GCA_028827225.1 Penicillium sp. CMV-2018d | reverse complement strand
GTTGCCCGTGGCGTTGTCGGGTTCGGTAAGTAAAACCTCAACATATCTGCATTACTTGCATATCCCACAGCCTTAACTTCGACTTGGTTACTCTACTAACTTTTCTCCAGGCGCCGGCGGCGAGTACCCGGCCTCTTCAACTTCCGCCTCGGAAGCAGCAAACGATCTGACCCCGAAGCACCGTGGTCCGGCATTCATCATGGTAACCAACTTCCCGCTGTCATTCGGGGGCCCATTCGCAGTTTCGATCTTCTTGATCGTACTCTCCGCCTGCCAGCAATCTCACTACAGCACCGTCTGGCGGGTGTGCTTTGGCATAGGATGCATCTGGCCACTGTCGGTGTTCTACTTCCGAATCCGCATGCTGAACTCGGTGTTGTACCGACGCGGAGCGATCAAGAAGCACGTACCCTACATGCTGGTGCTGCGGTATTACTGGAAAGCATTGATTGGGACTTGCGGTGCTTGGTTCCTCTACGGTAAGAGAGCCCCCGTCCCCCAGTGTACTTGCAGAGGCACGGAAACTAATATGTTCAGACTTCGTCACTTTCCCCAACGGCGTCTTCTCCGGTACAATCATCTCCTCAGTCGTGCACGATGGCACAATCCTGAAAACAGGCGAATGGCAGCTTCTCCTCGGTGCAATCGCGCTGCCGGGTGTTTTCCTCGGAGCCATTCTCTGCGACCGTCTTGGCCGCAAGCCCATCATGATGATCGGCTTCAGCGGATACCTGATCTTTGGCCTGATTATCGGTTGCGCCTACGACCGAGTTACTAAGATCGTGCCTCTCTTCGTCGTCTTCTATGGACTGATGCAGAGCTCGGGCAATTTCGGTCCGGGCAATATGCTTGGTTTGATCTCGTCTGAGTCGTATGCTACCGGTGTTCGAGGGACTTGTTACGGGCTCTCTGCGGCTATTGGGAAGGCGGGTGCTGCTGTCGGTACGCAGGCGTTTCAACCTATCAAGGATCGTCTGGGGAACAAGTGGACTTTCATTATCGCTGCTATTTGTGGTGTCGTTGGGATCTTGGTTACTTTCTTCTTTGTGCCTGATTTGACGGGCGAAGACTTGAGGGTGCGCGATGAGAAGTTCCGTGCTTATCTTGTTGCCAATGGCTGGGATGGCGATATGGGCGAGGATGATTTGAAGGCGGCTGCCGATCAGGTTATCGCCCGGGGTCTTCCTAATGGTGATGATAACCTCGCGAACCAGATGGTGAAGGGCTAGAGTGGCTTTCAGTGCACGGCAATCGTCGGTGTATGGCCGAAGGCTAGGAATGGGGATGTTATGACATCCCCGGATGAGCTCAAAACCAACAGTTTCTCGGATCTCAACTGTTGAGATAGATCCACAGTGGGATATCTACATAATCGTAGTCAATAATAGCACAAAATCTTCAAATACCTCAAGTATACAACTACTAGTTATGTAGTTATAGCCACCTACGTCTATATCCAGCCTCTGCTTCATTTGATGTCTTTACTGTATGAAAATTAGCCATATAGCCCAAGACAATCGGTAAATATATAGATAATAAGCAATAAATATCTTCCAAGGTTGTAATAAATCCCTGATTGACAACCACGGACGTAAACCTCCAGGGCTTGAAGCTTAAAGCACAGACCAACGCTAAACCTCGGTCCCATCCCCGCCCATCTGTCCACATCCCCAAACTCCTTACCTCACCAATCCCCCTCCAATCCACCCCATAAACACACAATGCGTCTCACCTCCATCCTCGTCGCAGCCCTCGGCTCCCTCGCGACCGCCGCCGAGCTCGGCATCGAAGTAACCCACGCCGTCGAGTGCACCCGCAAGACCACCAACGGCGACGGAGTTGCCATGCACTACCGCGGCACCCTGCAGTCCGATGGATCCGAGTTCGATTCCAGCTACAATCGCAACTCGCCTTTGACCTTCAAGCTGGGTACCGGTCGCGTCATCAAGGGGTGAGTTGGAAGTTATCCAGGGCTGTTTGAAGATATCCATACGTGGAATTGCATACAAACATCCCCCATTATCTTGGTCATTCACATGGAAGCTAGAAGCTAATTCGTGTGTTTGTTGTATACAGATGGGACCAGGGCTTGCTTGACATGTGCATTGGCGAGAAGCGCACGCTGACTATCCCGCCCGAGTTCGGCTACGGCGACCGCGGTGTTGGCCCTATCCCCGGCGGTGCGACGTTGGTGTTTGAGACCGAGTTGGTCGGTATTGACGGTGTGAAGGATGAGCTTTGAATTAGCAGTGTTTTTGATACCTATCTACCGTAACTCTCTGGGGGCAGTTCTGATGACTAGGCCTTGATATCCCGGCCAAGAACAAATATATACCTTTTCGAATGCGAGTGTTATATAAAATATAGCAGCAGGGTATCTCATTTCTATGTGGTAAGATGTACACTGTATACAAAACCGGCTGAACAATTGCAGCAAGGTAAAACAACGATCAAAAAATGAATCAAGTATTAGTCCATGGCGTCCAGAGCATTCTCGGTCTGGATATCATGCTCCGAAACTAGAATTCCGATCAGACACTCCCCAAGGATTCCTTCCCAGTTGACCCACGGGTGAACCTCCTGGAACAGCTGTGCAGAGTCCTTCCCCGCGCCACGAAGGAGCTCACCCTTCCCACCTGGATGGTAAGGGGCGTAGGGAGAGATATTGTACACCTTTCCATTGTACGAAGTCCAGGCATCACGACCCTTACGCCCATGGTACTCCTTTAGCATTGATGGTGTGACCCGCAATAGTCCTGGGGGAAGGCCTTCGCCGCGGAGGTTGTTCTTCGGGTTCGCAGCTAGCGCTGCCCAGTCAAGGGGGGAGAATCCTGGCTGGAGAACCACTTTGCGTGATGACTTCTTCAGAGACACTTGTGTCGGGGCGAGGGTACTGTTGCTAAGACGGCTGCCGTTGCTCGGTGGGCCCAGGCCGCGCTGAGAGGCGGCTGCTGATGGTGGCGGGCCAAGGGAGCTGCCACTGAGCCGTGGGGGTTGGAGCGTGCTTGTGGGGGTGAGGCGGTTCGCTTGTGTTGCTGGTCGGGGCCGTGGCACTGGGGGAGGAGGCATTAGGGAAGAGGCGCCGGTGGCTGTTGCCTTCGGTGGTATAGGTGACGGTTGTGGTTTCGGAGGGGGTGCGAGGGATGGCTGCGGTGGCGGTTGGGACTTTGGTGCGCCATGATCACGGTTTGTCGAAGATGCTTGCTCTTCTGTTCCATTGACGGGCTGTGAAATGGACGGCATCGTGGCGGGCTGCGATGCCTTGCTCTCGCCGCTGTCCAGGTTGAATGTGGGGACCGCAAGGACGGGGAGTGGTGCGCTCGACGCCGAAGCCTTGGGTGTGCTCTGGGAATCCTCCTCCTCTGTCTCTATTGCTGGCGTCGAGACCCGTGAGCCATGCTTCCGTTGCACGGGCTCGTCTGCAGTGTCAGCGGCAACCGGCGCGCCGGGTTTGGGTTCCGGAGGGGCAAAAGAACGAGGTTCGGCCCAGTTGCGAGGAGGGTAGCGGTAGAGAAAGTAGCCTATTGTTGCTATTAGTACACCCGCGCCTACCCAACCCATGCTGAACTAAATCTGAAAGCGTGGAAAGTGAGAAAAGTGAGTTCAGAGGGTGTTCCTGGTTAGAATCATGATCTTGCAGATTCGCCGAGGAAATTGGCCCGTGCGCGATCAATGGAAGATCTATACGGGATTCAGGATCTATCTACTAGAAGCTTAAATAGCTTAAATACTATTTGGGTAAAGAATATTTCAATGGTTTGGGGGATTAATTAGACTCATTCAAGTGAGATATCTAAAAGAAGAAAATTTACTACGCTATCTGTCCCAAGTGCCGGGGGAAAAAATCATCATTGCCGGCAGTCAAATATCAGACATTGCTGGCAAATCTCCAAGGCTGTCTGGGGAAGGAATGGACTCCGGGGAAGCCCATTGAAAGCCACCAATTGGATATCGGTAAACAACCTCGCATCAGTCAAAAACAGAAGGCGTTCATGATGTCAGTGCATCATCATCCTCCATAGATATCGTGACAGAACCTCCAGGGCTTGTCTATGCTCTTACGAGGGATTGATCCTTGCACATCAACTGCCAAGCATGGTTGTGGCCCACAGAGCTATGAGGGACCAAATGTTCCGCAAAACAATGTCTACCTCGGACATAATCACGCTCTTTGATGCTGGGGCTGGTCAAGTAAGTGTCATGGCGCATGGCCCTCACACAGCTATCGTACTTATCTAAAATCAAATGGCAGTCCCAGGGTGGTAGGAAGCATCAAGAGGATCGGTTTGCAGTGATTTTTCCGAATCAGTTTCCTTCGAGGATGAAGGACAATGTTGCATTCTTCGCAATCTATGACGGGCAGTAAGGAACGCCTCGAAATGCATCCTTTAGACCAAACTTGAACTGACCAAGATCCCCAGTGGTTCTGAATTGGTTTCAGAGCAACTCCATAAAAGTCTGCACCACCTGCTCGCACGGCGTCCGGAGTTCGAACAAGGCGATTGGGCCGCGGCTATCAAGGCAGCACTGGCGGAAGAAGACAACATTCTGTTGGATAGGTTTGAGCATGAATCTGCCGAGCCTGCCATTTCAGGGTCGACAGTGGCAATGTGTTGCCTTAATCTCACCAAGGGCGAGTTGATGGTCTCCAATCTGGGTGATTCGCATGTTATCCTAGCCGAGCGTGACCGGAAAACAGAGCATCCGTATCACATTGTACGCACTGTTGTTGATTTGAGTTGGTTTGAGCATGAATGCTAACAGCCACCAGCGACGTCTCACCGAGACTCACAAGCCCTCAATTCCCAGTGAAAAGATCCGAATTGAGCAGGCAGGCGGGGTAGTCAACAACCGCAGCGGCACAGAGCGTCTTGGTGGGTTGAGATAAGGAGAGTGACCTCCCAAATTCAATACTGACTCTTGAAGGATAGGTTCCTTGAATATGTCACGAGCATTGGGTGACCTGCAGTACAAGAATCCAGTGAATACTTTGGACAACTCCTTGTCAGACCCGGCCTCGTCAGCAGCCAGCCGATCGGAATCTCGGGGCAACTTCCTATCCAATGACCCTTACACCTCACGACGCACCTTACACACGGACCGCCGTTACCTGCTACTAGTGGTGTCCGACGGGGTTACCGATCGAGTGGACGATACGACCCTGGTTCAACACGTGATGAAATTATCGATGCGGGGAAAACGAGCAAATGAAATTGCACAAGAAATCGCCACCAATAGTGCTAACAAACCTCACAGTGACAATGCAACGTGTATTGTAGCGATGTTGGATGGACAGGGATCTTGAGATCTAAATTGTACAATGCTACACAAGATATACTAAAGGTATACTACAAATACTGTACTATTATAGTCCTATAGTAAAAAGGCCAAAGAACAAAGTTCCACTTGCAAAATGTTATGCAGCTGTGCCACTCACAGCCTACCAACGGTTCGCTCCTTACCCAATGAAGAAGGTGGTGTTGCACTTTTTTGGCCGATTTGGGATTTTTTTCTTTTTTTCCCCCTTTTTTTTAAAAAAGAACTTTTAAAATCATTTTTAACTATTTCTTCTTTTCGTGTCTTGGTCCGAGCCTAAGTGAGAAGCAAAAAAAGAAGAAACGTACACCAATTAATTCCATCGTGGCAGTATTTATAACAGAATCCAAAGAAATCGAGGAAATCTAGGAAGTTCAGGGAAGGGTTCTCCACCGCTTCCTCCTTTTTGTAAAAATGATGCAATTTGAATTTTATATTGTATACAACACATCCCAACTAACACTGCATGGATTTTGTAACCTCCCCCGCCCTACTAGGTCGCTTATCGCTGCCGCTTTTACCCTGTTATCCAAACCTCGGGATTCTTCATAGTCCAATAGATCTACTTCGTACTGTTAAAACCCAGACCAACAGGGGACAGTACCAATCTGTTGGAAACCTGTCAACCCACTTTAGGCAGGCGATTCAGTGTCCCGGTGGAGCAAGCAAAAGAAGCATAAGATCCGGCCTCTAGCCACCTTCCAGAACGGTCAACCCTGCAGAGGATCTCCCGAGCTCGTTAGATACAAACCGCCCATATATTCCACCAATTTTTTTCCACTTCCCCTTCTAGTCTAATTTTTTTCCCATTTCCATTATTGCGTTCATATCTTTCTTTCCATATATTGTCTCTCTTCAATGATCCTGACAGAAACCCGGAAACCCTCAAACATCCGACATGGCACCAAAAGAATGGAGTAACTTCCATGTGGGAAGAGAATGTAGCCATCAAAAGTGGTCTCGTCGAAACACCCCCAAGCTCACTGTCTCCTCCGGCGAGACCGTCTCTTTCGATGCTATCGACAGTAGCAATGGCCAACTCGACACGTCATCCAAGGCCTCAGCCATCAAGACATTGGATCTCGACCATGTCAACCCCGTCTTCGGTCCGATCTATATGAATGACGCCCAACCCGGTGATGTCCTCAAAGTGGAAGTCCTGGACCTTCAGGTTGCCGACTGGGGCTGGTCCGCCATCATCCCAGGCTTCGGTCTGCTGGCCGACGAGTTCTCAGAGCCCGAGATCAAGATCTGGGAGCTGAACCGCGAAGCAGGCTTCGCCCAATTCAAGAACATGCGGATCCCCTTGCGTCCCTTCCTCGGATGCATGGGTCTCGCTCCAGCCAACGACGAAGAACTCTCGACCGTGCCGCCCACAAACGCCGGCGGAAACATGGACTGTCGAGAGCTCAGCGTCGGCTCCACCGTCTTCCTCCCCGTTCAAACCGCCGGCGCCCTCTTCAGCTGTGGTGACGGTCACGCTGCCCAGGGCCATGGCGAGGTCTGCGGTACCGCCATCGAAACCCCGATCCGTGCTACCCTCCGCTTTGAGCTCCTCAAGAACCAGCCCTGGATGACTGCCCCCCAATTCCAGACGCCTCCCCGCGCCCAAATACCGAACCCCCTTCCCGACCTTGGAACCTACGGTGCGCTCGGTGTTGCTCCTGACCTGTATGAGGCTACGAGAAGTGCTACTCGGAATCTTATACAGTGGTTGGTGCAGACTAAGGGTCTCACTCGCAGCGAGGCATACATTCTCGCTAGTGTTGCTGGTGACTTGCATATTGCCGAAGTGGTCAACGTGCCCAACTTTGAAGTGGCTATGATACTGCCCTTGGGCATCTTCTCTTGATACATTTTCTTTTCCTTTTCTTTTTGGAAGATGTCCTTGACTGATTTCAAGAGGACATATACTGGCGTGACATCCTTTTGGGAATATTGATTGGTTTTGTTGTGATTTCATTTCGATTTGGCATATACTGGTATGGCTGGTATGGTGTATTTGCATGATTCAGGATAAGCGTTACTCAAGCGAGCATTACATTCTTAATACAGAGTCTTCTCTTTGATCGAGAAAGTTATAGTTACTTAATCCGTACCCTTTCATCGGTATCTTTGACTCCAATTAGATCCTGTAATAAGCCTTGTGTCTCCACGTCTGGTGCCTCGATACTAGGTAGGCCATCAGTACGTGAGTACTTACTGTTTCTTATGCACCGCACATTGTTGTCGAATGTAAAATCGTGGGCCTTGGCATATGTGGATAGCCAAATGGCCCGTGCGTAGTTGATACAAGAGCCATATAAGAGCGATATAGCCGCCCTGTGTAGGTTACAGGTAGTGTATTGTCGAAGCTTAAACCCGAGGTTGTCTGCGGGTAGCCTACATATCGCTCAGTGATGGGTTAGCATAAAATATCATCCACACACACATGCTGTAGTCAAGATCGCAGCATCATCAAGTGACACGATATTCGTGTGACAAGAACACTGTGAGGAGGTGTGGGATTGCGAGGGTTCACTGTTCCTTGAGACTGCTTTCCCAACTAAACCCTTATCATAAACTATATGTGTATCATGATATGCATAGTTCAGGGGATCAAAATGGATTCCCGCATATGGTCCATATCACTTTCTGAAAATACAACGGCTAAATGAGGGTTAAATAATATGTCCCTTCATAGCCCTAGGGCTTTCGCCGCTTGCAGGGTTTCCAATACTAGTTTATACGAACAATCTACAATATACACCGTAGGCCTATGACAGCAAAAAGCTCCTGGGTTAATCTCGGGTCGTTTAAAAAGCCATTTTGGGGGCCAGATCATGAGGGGCATTTTTCGCTTCGGGCCTTGCCTAAGGCCAATGTGACCTTGCTGTCCCCACTTCGAGATCTAATATTCGAAGCGAGGTCTTTTATCCTCTCACGGCGTTCTCCATAACGGACTCGAGCTAAGCTTTTGGCGCTGTTCTAATTAGTTCGTTTTCGCCCGACACTAGCTTATGAGTAGCAATTGCTCCGTATAAGCGATGATATTCTGTTTATTTCATCTCAGATCTCAGAGAACCTGAGATTGAGATTGGTGAATACAGGATTATAAAGAAAAAGAAAGTCTTATAATAAAGAGCCTTTCTATGCGTTTGTTTAGTTTTTCTGTAGACAAAATGAAATTCCTCTCTCTCTACGCACTCTTGTTTACCGTCGCAAACTCGACCGTGGCATCCACAACTAACGATATCGCCCCGATCGAGCTTTCATCTCTTGCCAGTGGCTACGCGCCCGGGGTCTATACCGATGCTAGCACGATCTAGGCAATCCGGAATACACTAGCCATCTATACTTTCGCTATTGATGGCAAAGACTTTAACGCCCTTAGCAAGATCTTTACCACCGACGTAATAGTCAACTACTCGGCGCCCCTCAATGTGTTGACCCCTCTGGAAACGATTCAATCTGTGCTGAGCCTGAGCCTGGGATGTGTAACCACGCAACATCTTTATGGTACACAACGGATCGATATACTTTCTCCCATTACAGCCAAGTCGGTGACATACTTCCGTGCCGCCCACTTCGGGAAAGGAGACAAGGAGAATGAGGTAGACTATGCCTATGGCCAATATCAGGGTAACTGGCAACGTCAAGCTACTGGTACCTGGCGTATCGTTCACCGGAATTTTGTTTATATGGTGAGTGCATTCTCCCACTAGCTGGCTGCCAAAAAAAAAGTACTAGCCCAATATCTACCTAGGGGTTCCCAAATTGGAAATATGTCTGTTTTCGTGTGCTAGTTTTGAAAAGTCAATATGCATTTATAGCCAGGACATTCAAGCTTGGAAGTTTAATCAAATCGTTATATTATATACCGTTTGCACTTGGGCGCTATTTATTACAAACCGAACTCGCAAAGCAAAATGAATTTTATATCCAATAATGGCAAGCAGAAGGAGAGGGAGACAGAGATAAATAAAGGAGTGAGTTCACCTTAGCTCGCAGGTGATGCTTTGACCTAGTTGCTCAGAAGCCTGCCTACGTACCGAATATCATATGTAATTTGCCGACTTTCTATTACCTAGTCGACAGACATTCTATATTTTGATCAATGGGCATGAAAACATTGACTAGAGCAACTGATGCACTTACACACCCAGGCAGCAAAGTATCAAAACAGCGAAGCCTTGCTTGCTTGCCTGCAGCTGGTCAGACCTCTCCCTTTGTCCCCATGGAGCTATATAGAGAGCTCCATAGCAGTAGGTATATCACCTTCTTGCTTCCACTTTGTAGCGACGTAGGCGAGCACATCCATCAGAAACAAGTCATATGGTTAGCCTTGTTCTCTTGAGATCCCCATTCCGGTGTATCTAAGCTCAAGTATGCCGGGCAATAACGTTTAAACTCCTACACCATAACTAAGTCACCCTGAAAAGGCCTTTCAGGCTTTAATTGAGGGGAGCTATGATAGAGAGAGAGATAAGGTTCTGTTATAGGCAGGTGAATGTCATGTCGTGCATCAGGTGGATAGAGCCCCCGACCAGGGCCTAGACAACCCTAGTAAGAATTATGATAAAGCGGCGAGCGGCTAATACTAAAAGTGGAAGGTCTACTATAAGACTTTACCGGACCTGCCTTTTGTAGTCGAATGACCAAGTCCTCTCGTCTCTCTCCTCTTCTTCGCATGACTTTGACTTCAACCCAATACAAACTCTTCAACCACTACAGCGCACTCCTGACTTCGCCACACAATAATGGACCGTGCGTCCTTGCAATCGTCAGGCCTGTCCCGCCTTGCTTGAGCGCTTGTATCAGATAGGCAGGTCGGAATCCGGAAGGGCGGCAGACATTCGGGCCCACTGCCGGTGAAGATTGAAAGAGAAACCTCAAAATATCAGAAGAGGGGAAGGGACTCTGTGAACGAGTCATGCAATGATACCTCCGAGGCACGGGAAACACATTTCAAATCCGAGTTTTCATTTAGTTGCATTTCATACAAAAGTCCCAAATTGCAACTCCGGACTCCGGGTAGTTAATTCATCTCGATCTAATGACCACATGTCATCTTTAATTGGTTTGAAATTGACGTCTACGTCAAATCCTGGCGTAAAAATCGTATTAGGGAGTTCAGGTGGCTAAAGCCACGGTCTAGAAAACCCCACTATAATCTTATGTCAATCATTTTGATGAATCCGCGTGTCGGTTCCGTGCCGTTCTGCATAGTATTACGACGCATTTGTGCGCCAAGTGATTATCAATGGTTATGGATATAATGAAATAATTGGCATCTTTTTCTCCAAAATCGAGATTATGTACATGTTCGAAGTCCTCTTCATGAGTCTCGCTGCAACGATGGAATATCTCCTTTAGAAAGGAAGCTTACATTGCTTGGCATAACCTCCTACGACCTGCCTTAACTGGCTTTCGACCAGGTGTTGTTAGCTCAATTCTATAAAGCTTGCACGTCCCATTCGTCTGTTTCTATGGATGGAGCGGAGTTGGAGGCATCACCTGCCAAACTCGGTAATCTTCATGGCGGAGTTAGGCAGAGGGGCCGCCAGTCTTGCGGAACCAAGTACATAGTCAAGGTATAGCGCCATTTATGTATCCATAAGAACTTTAGTTACGGAGTAGTATAAAGCTTATTATTTTGAAGTGATTACTAAAGACTCGTCAATATCAGTTTGTTCTTCCTATAATATAGATAGTGAAACACAGAACGGATTATAACATTCAAGAGCAGTGATCTACGCTTTGTCTAAAAAAATGTGATCAACATGTACTCAGCATATGCAAAAAGCATCAAAATAGTGCCAGGCACTCATTAAAATTATAGGAAGATGGCTAAAAGTATGATGGCTTCATGGCCTATTTTAATGTCATTATTACTATGTGTCACGTTATTAAAACATTAGAATTTCTATTTTATAGAATGGGAACGTTCAAAGTTAGTTATCAGCATGTTATCATAAAGCCGAGAAAGACAAAAACAGACATATAGGATGTCTATATACCACAAGGCTAGACATAACCTCTCTATTCAGCCCGCAACCATCCACTCTGCGGAGGTCCTCGGGGTCGTCGTCTCACGATTACACCTTCAGTACCATTTCGTAACAAATTTATCAGATTTTTACAATTGAGAGACAAGTAGCAGCTTCAAATTACATTAATTCTTCAAACTGTCGACTTCCTCGATATAGTTAGAGCGGAAGTGTCACATGACGTCGCGTTTTCTCGCGTCTCCTCCTCACAGGCACCCGAGCATTGGCCAAAACACCCCACATGTCATGGATCCGATCTTAGATGGCTTGAATCACGCCCAGCGAGAAGCTGTCACTTCATCCGGTTCAATCCTGCAAGTTCTCGCACCACCGGGCTCGGGCAAGACAAAAACATTGACCGCACGCGTCGCGTACCTCCTCTCACATCATGGATACCAACCGCAAGATGTTATCTGCTGCACATTCACTATTAAAGCCAGCCGTGAGATGCGAGAGCGGCTCGCCAAACTCATCGGAGAAAAACTCGAATCGCGCTTAATTCTCGGCACCTTCCATTCCATCTGTCGCCGCTACTTGGTTAAGTACGGATACTTGATTGGCCTACGGAAGGGGTTTGGCATTGCGGATTCGGATGATACCCGCGCAATTATCAGAGTATGATTAGCACTTTTATACTGTATCAGCTTGTTTCTCTTCTCTAATTGTGACCGCAGAGAACCATTAAACGACTCAAGTCCAGCATTGAAGTCAAGGCGGCACAAGGCCGAATTTCTCGACATAAAGCACATGGACTGAGTCCTGATGCCCTAGCCGATAGAGCGAAAGCAGAGGAGGTGGAGCTAGTTGATATCTATCGTGACTACGAATCAGCGCTGGCGGCCTCCAATCTCTTGGATTATGATGACCTCCTTCTGCGATGCGGAGATCTACTCCGAGACCACCCACAATGTGTCTCAAATGTGCAGGCCGTCTTGGTTGATGAGTTCCAGGACACTAACATCATACAATATGAACTGATGAACCTCTTCGCATCTAAGAACCGACGGATCACCATTGTCGGAGATCCGGATCAAAGCATCTACGGCTTTCGTTCTGCGGAGATCCAGAATCTCAAACGGATGCAGCGGCGATATTCAAATACGACGGTTGTACTCTTGGAAGACAATTACCGCTCTGCGGGTTCTATTTTGAATGCAGCCCAGGAAGTGATTGAGCAGGATACAAGTCGGCCTGTAAAAGCACTATTAGCTACGCACTCTTTCGGAACCTTGCCCGTGCTAAGAAGGCTCCCAACTCCCAATGCAGAGGCGCAGTGGATGGTACTTGAGATCAAGCGATGTGCAGCGATGACCGGTGGTCTATTGCGCATGTCTGACTTTGCCGTCCTACTTCGGTCGGCTTCGCTGTCTACACAAATTGAGACGGCCTTTGGAAGAGCAGGTATACCATACAAGATGGTTGGAGGCCGAAAATTCTTTGACCGGACTGAAGTCAAGATTCTTCTCAATTATATGAGGGTTGTGAGCCACACGGGGCATTCGGACGCGTTGATGAATATTGTGAATGTTCCGCCACGAAGGATTGGCGATGAGACAATCAAACAATTGACTGGCGGTGCGGAGAAGGCCAACATTTCACTTTGGAACTTCATCAAAGATGTCATTCAAGGGCGCCGTTCGACTGAGAAGAAACTGCAAAAGGCCGCAGAGCAAGGACTTTGCGCTTTGGTCAACTTGATTGAAGCCTCCAGGCAGAAGTTGCAAGAGTGTGAGGATGCATCCGCTCCACGTATTCTGATTGAGTTCATTGCCGAACGTCTCTCGTTCCAGGAGTACCTCATCAGAACATATCCCCTTGACGAAGACAGTCGCTGGGCGAATGTCAAGGAATTGATGCATCAAGCCACTGAAGTCGCTGCGTTTGAAGAGGAGGAGGTTGATAAAGAAATGGATCTCCCTGAAATCGAAGGTGTGCAGCAACAGCAGGCACATTCTGGCGAGGAGGCTCTCACTCGGTTCCTGGCAAATGTCGCCTTGGCTACAGAGATCACAACCAAAGAAGAAACCAAGGAGGGAGACCAACCGCTGGAGAAGGTCACTATTTCAACCATCCATGCTGCCAAGGGCCTAGAGTGGCCAGTCGTGTTTGTTCCTGCAGTATACAACGGGAGCATTCCTCACTCGCGTGCGGAGGTGGTAGAAGAAGAGAGACGATTATTGTATGTCGCAATGACAAGAGCACAGGCCCTGTTATACCTGAGTGTTCCTATCCGACAACCCCGGCTCGGAGAAGGAGAAGATGGTGCTACCACTTTGACGCCATTCCTTCCTCCCAAATTGACCAAAGCGCGCTTTCGGCCAACGGGACCGTCTCTTCATGAGAAGGTGGTGTATGCAATTGCCGATATCCTGCGTCGCCCTCGGCCATCTCTAGAAGACATCTACAAGGGGCTCGAGTTTCTTCCATCGACGCTGGACGACCGATGGACAGCCGAGGGCGAGGAAGACCGCAGCAAATTCGATGGCACATCTACGTCTCATGATGCCTCTGGCGAGCCCAATCCAAAGCGGCGGCGGTCAGACATGAATCAGGGGCCAAAATCGACTACCTACGTTTCATCGACCGGGTATACCATGAACAACTCGACAGGGTTTACGATTCCTACAACCGTTTCAGCGGGTTTTACATCTGCCCGGGATTACATAGCGGCCAACCCCGAACCCCCCGCGGAGTCAGCCTCAAAGCCTCCGGCAAATGCAGACGCAGATGCAGCTGGGGCAAACAAACCGAAACCGCTCAGCCACGCAGGCCGCAAAGACGGACTCACACAAGCAAGCATATCCAACTTTTTTACAGGCCCAGGATCCCAGAAGAGGGAACCAGTCCTGCCTAGCTATCCCCAGCCACCATCATCTCGCAAATACGAAGGGTTACCCTCGCAGAACCAACGTTCAGGGGCAAGCATCGTGCCACCTGCTCTCTCCTCTCACCGTGTTCAGCCACGGCCACTTATTCCAACTCGGCCAACACTGGAGCCTACAAACCCCGATGGCTACACGTGGCTGGCAGCCCCATCAAAGCCAACCCTGAAACCTGCCAGGATGTCGATGACGCAGGAACAGAGCAGCAATAGTACATCCGCAGGCGGGACAGCCGGGGCAGACGAGGTGAAACCCGAGAGCTCCACTCGCGGGTTCCAGCCGGTGACGACGTTCCACAGCACGACGATGTCAATGGTTCAACAAGCACCGCGACGGACGTTGGGAATTCGGCGGAGCATGAATGGGTGGCAAGATCGGATGAAGCGAGAGGGCGGTGGATAGGAGAGCTGACACGATTTACCGGATTTCGGGGGAGGCTGGTCTAGAATCAAGACGGTATGGGTATCCGGTATGGGTATCTATGTTGGATGTCCACGGGACCAAGTCAGAAGGGGGACAGGCAATCCACACACTTTGCAGTCTCATTGCTGGTTCAGGCGTTGCTGGGGAAGCCCACCCGGGGTATACTCAGCTTGGAAAGTGATTGACCAGGAAAGGGTTGACTCTAGGGCCAGAATCTCTCGGTCTGGATGGAATGACGCACATCCGTGCACTACCAACGAGACTATGAGTTGTTTATGCATTGCTCTATAGGGAGATGTATCTGTACCTAAATTTCATAATTAATATTTTCCCCATGGGATGACCCTGTATGAATCGGGGCGGGCAGATCTTCCGAGCCTAACAAGATTAGGCCTGACTATTGACCAAAAAATTGAGTACAACGTATGTTAGAATAAAAAATAATTTGAGACCTAAGATGTCTGGACCACAGTGGAGTGCTAATTGCGGTGAATCCCCCCTAGTTATTTGGACATTTCTGGACAATTCTACATAACTAGAGTACATATGATAATACTTATATACACGCACTTGGTACAGCCGCCATTGGCGCACCAGTTAACCTAGCGGTGAGGAAGGAATTCCCATTAAATAAATTATTGTTTTAGTTACACGACCAGTCCAATTCTGTAAATAGTACGGAGTACTTACATTCTATCTAACCCGAGTTAGGGAATGGCTGACTCATCATTATTGGTAATATTACCGTGACCAGACCAAGCCCTAGTAAATTCGAGTTGTTCCCCTTTCATCACTGGCTGCCCTACTTTTCCATTGATCCTCTAGGCCAATCAATGATTCAATCGTGGCAAGTAATTATGGCCAGTACGTTATTACCAGGCACCAAATACGTCAGGGGGTGATCCATTCCAGCTTTTTAGCTTGTCCTCTTTGGACACTAGTTAGGAGCTCGACGTGTGTTCCCCAGAGTGTAGATCGGGGTGAAGCTCAATGTGGAATGGTTTGCTATACAAAAAGAAGTCGTCGCCCTCGACTTATCATCCAAACTATACAACCATATCAACAACATCACTATTGTCTTTTATCTTTTTTGATCTTTTTTATCTTCCTCTTTTATCTTTGTCTATATCCTATTTATTGTTATAATCTCTGCTCACAGTTCAACACTTGTGTGCCTCACCTTCGACGCTTTCTATACATATCTCTTCATCACTTTACCTCTTTACCTCTTTACTTTCTACCTCTCTACCTCTCTACCTCTCTACCTCTCTACCTCTTTTTAATACCCTAATATCCCTCTCCCTCTCCCTCTTCTTATTCACCTCACACCTCCATCTTCAAACCTCAAACCTCAAACCAATTCCTACAATTCTTCCAACCATTCACAATGCCACACAAAGTGAACGACTCCAATTCCACACTGGCAAGCAGAGCCAGCAGCAATGATCAGGTGGTCGCCACCGAAGTCCGAAGTCTAAGTATGTCAAGTGCCTCACATCCCTGTCCCCGATCTCCAGATCCAGCTCGAGCTAATGCACACCCTAGCAACCAATCCCGTCCGCAAACCTCCGGTGGTCGTCCACAACAAGGGCGGCCGAATATACGATGAGACGCGGCCATCTGACTGGGACAAACAACGCTGGAAGTAGTTGTTCTCTCTTTACAACCTCGAATTACCTATGCAATTACCTCAATTGCTGCATAGGTTTCGACTCGGTGGAGACGCGGATTCCATTTTACACGCGCGTTACAAAAGGCAAAAAAAAAGAGGTCCAGACCAAAAGACGAGAAACCAAAAAAGACAAAAAAAGAGACCAAAAAAAGAAAAGTGAGGCGATGATCGACGAACACGGTTTTGGGGAGATCATTGGACGCCAAAACCCCCCTTTTTTCGGCCTCTCGTCACCGACAGACCCTTTCTCTTTTCCTCTTATTTTCCCCCCTGACCAAATCGGGACGTCAAGTCAAATTGTCTGATTCTCTGGATTCTTTTGGATTACTCAGATTCTCGGAGCTTCTGTGCCGTTTTTCCCTTTTTTTGACTATCTCACCTGAATCCCTGCGTCTCCCCGGATTTTCGCGTCTCCACTCTTTCCCCCTTGTATCATTATTCTGGAGGCGTTTTACCGTTTGCTTCTTCTTGTCTCTCTACTCTCAGCTAGGGTTCACTCTTTGTGTTCTCCTAGTTCCTACTTTTTACCTTCTACCCTTCCAACTCTACTGGTTACTGTTGAAACTACACATGTTTGTCTCTCGGCATGGTTACCTAGCAGCTAGCTGCATGGTCATGCTGTGAGGGCTAATTGGGCTGACACCCTATTTTGTTTTCTTTTGTTTGTTGCGATGCATCGCATAGCATAGCGTGGGGTATTATTATTGGATCTGCTGGATCGGGATTTATTGCGAATGAGCGAAATTGTATTCTCAAGGGAAATATTATTGTTTTATTATCGAATCTATCTTCACTTGATTTGTGGCTTCTTCTTTCGCTTTTATAGAATGAGAGAGATATATCCAATGGGTATATATATAATGGTTAGGTTAATTCGGCTTCAGTCTCCTTTCTGTCTGCCATATTGTGCCGTTCCTGGTAATGATTGTTAAATATACATTTCCAATTTGCCTCGCCGCCAGTTATCTATCCAACTAATGATAGTTGCTGCAAACCTAATGCTATAAGCAAATCCGAAGGAATATGGTGCCTTTCCAATGACCTACGTGCCTCCAATTCAGCCATAGAAGTCTCTGGCTAATAATGGAAAGTGTCATATGCAGCACTGGTTCTTTTTCTTTTCAAGCTGTATCAACAATTAATAAATATTGGGGGTAAGCGGGGAAGTGATGTGGATTGAACAGTATAGCCTTTGATATATATGTAGTGTTGGTTGTGACTTAGACAAGTTGGTCCATATATATTATATACTAGTTATACAAACAAACCTCGACCACGGTGAAATATATATACCACTTTGTTCGAGTGGCTGGAATATTGGTGGAAAGTACGACAACAAAGCAGAGGACTAACAGTAGTAACATGTCCAGAGCAAGGGAATGGACATCGAAGCTGAAATTCAGGAAAGAGGCGACATGTTCCCACTAATTGATCATAACGAGATAGGACCACGTTACGAATCCATGAAAAAGAAAAGTACTCTACAAGACCAAAGAAAGACTACAGTTCTACAGTATGCAAAGATTCACTGAAAATGGGATATATTTCAGGGCCAAGCGGCAAAACCGACAACCCATTCTCAAATCCACACAAGAGATAAAAGAAAAAGGCACCTGGCCTGCCATCTCCAGTAATGGATGACGGATAAGCGTTCAGGGCATGTGTCAAAGGCTAGATACAAAGGAAGAGGAGAGCAGAGGGAAAAGCAAAGGCACCGTAAGCCCAACGAAATATGGACTCGGTGGCCTTTCCTCCCCAGAAGACATATAATTTTTTCCGGGTTTTCACACTTTTTTGCTTTTTTTTGCGACCTCTTTGAGCCCGCTCTTCTGGCATGTGAGACAACCGTGTAATCATCAGACAGGAGGCGGATTCAAGCATGTTGCGCAAAAGAATCAACATGAGGGACGAGGCACATGAAAAACGGGGTTTCGGGGGGGGGGGGGGGGGGGGGGTTTGAGGGCGAAAGGGGTAGGGGTTGGGATTGGGGATTGGGGACGCGATTGGGAAGGCAGCTGTACTGCTAAGGATCGTGGAGGGCAGGGGGGGTTGGGGATATCAAAAAAACAGCACCAATTGGTGCGCAGAAATACAAGGTGTCAAGGGTGCATGGTATTCCTTGACAAATAGAAGTGAAGATGACGAGGGGAGTAGAAAGCAGCAAATGTATTCTTGAGAAATAAATAAATCAACATGGCTCGCGCTCGCAATGCTAGATGGTTAAATCAAGTGCAACTGATGACCCAAGACTAATGGGTATAGGGAGCAAATGGGTATGCAATTTTCGGAACAGGAAGTGAAGGGCTGGTCTCGACTCTGATTCCGCGGAACCAGAGCCGAATGCAAAGCGTAAAGGACGAAAGTGGATGCAGTCGAGTTCGGGGGATATGGCACAGGCCGACAAGCGGGTGTGGCGCATTGAGTATTAAGATGAGATATCGAGGTGAATCAATGCGGAATCAGATGCTCCTTGGAGTCATTCTATGAAGATGAGAGAAATGAAATGAAGTGCTGGAAATATGTGCAATGACCAAATATCATTTGGATTGCTGTTCGTTCCGTCGTTTCTTTTACATCCCACCCTGATAGGTCTGGCTCATTCCCATGTGGGTAGGTGCCAGAGGGAACTGCTGGAGCGCTGCTTGCTGAGCCATGTACATAGCCTCCTGCTGTTGCTGGTATGCTTCACTGTTCATGTATTGCATCTCAGCGGATGGTACGGGGGAAGAGGAACAGCCATGGTGGACAGTGGGCATTCCGCGGTTCATATCATGATTGGCCATTTGTGTATGAGCATGCACAAGTGCCTCGTTGTCCGGTGTGATGGGAGGAGTGAGGTAACCATGAGGAATAGCGGTCAACTGCTGAGACTTCTGAGGGGTGGCAAGACCAATCTCCCCATTGTACGGCTTGGACTCGATAGGAGTCTCGACCGGAGGGGTGCAACGGGCGTAGGTTGCCAACGAAGCCTGGCGGTTGAGGAAGTGTTCCATGACCTTCGAGACCCGAGAGTAGTGAGCAGAAGCGTACTTGCGGGCGACGACGGTGGAGGGCTGGTGCAACTGTTGAGACAAGGCAACAAGAGTCATCGAGTCATACTGCGAGGACCAGTGGGTGTGACGGGGCTGCGGTCGGTTAAGAATGCAGCGGGACAACGCAAGAGCAGCACGAGCAAGTTCAGATGATAGCTTGGCGACAAAGTCCCGGTGGAACAAGGCAATCTCCAGGATGTACAGAGCCATGTGTTCCACCTCGGGGTCGTAAGCATCATCCAGAACAGCGTGCTGCAAGAAAGCATCCACAGTCGGGTGTCCAATGGACCAGCCAAGAGTTTGGAGGACATGCCATTCCATCTGAGTGAACATATCGTCGTCGTAAAGAGAACAGCACATCGACTTCAACTCCTTGATGGTGGGGACACGATCCTTCTTGTCATTGTACTTGGCCGCGATGAGTAGAGCTGCACAGCCAACCAACTGGTAGTGGCGCTTGTAGACCACACGCTTGGAGCAGTATCGGTCTAGAAGGTTGATCGCCAAGAACAAGGTGGATGGCAGCAGCTGGAACGCAGTGTGGGCCTCGATCAAAAAGTCAAGAAGGTACGGTCGCATGAACCACTGGATCTCGGTTTGGATGTCAATGGACTCGACGTCGGGCAGGGTTTGGTTCTATGCGATGATTAGGTTAGCAACGTATAACCTTGAGAAACAAACGTATCTGATCAGCACTCACATCCATTTCCAACATGTGACTCAGGACATCGTCCCGAAGCTGTTCACTTGTGAGATTGGACAGTTCATCTGCCATAACATACTGACGCTCACGAGCCATCTGCTTGTCATGTTCCTGCTTCGCCTGCCGCTCTTGCCGCATACGACTTTCCATGCCATACTCTTCCTCCACGAAGAAGGTGGGACAAGGACGGTAGTTGCGATGGTAATCCATGATTGCGAGAGTACTTGGGTCGACCAAAGTATGAAGCACAAGTTGATGTATGAGGTTTGTTTTGCCGAGTTTCAATGAAAGGAAGCCTGAAGAACGGGTCTATCAGGCAACGACGGAATTAAGAGAGTGACAGTCGTGGTATTAGTGTATTGGAATGAATGACGGAAAAGTTGTGACGATTAATGAGTGGATCAGCGTGAAACAATAGTTCGAATGCTGGAAAAGGTGGCCGGGAGGAAGTCTTCAAAGGTAAGGCTGAAGGAAAATTAATATTAGCGGAGGCCGACGTAAAAGAAAATGATTAAAAGATTGTAACGTCTAAGTGACGGGAAAGCAAGAGAGTGTGAGAGGGGAGAAGCACAACAAGGTAGAGTGTAGAGATGTGTGCCGATATCCATCCTTCAGAGAGGTACTAACCCAGAAAAGAGCCTTCGGGCAGAGGGCACAATGCAACCCTTACCGTGACGGCAAGACTGGCATCTAGGCAGGAATGATCCGGTGAATTAGGATTCTGTTGGATACAAACGAAGAGATGAAGTACGAGTCAACGTCTTCACCCCTAGGCTAGTGCTGCGGAATGTGGAGTGCAGGAGAATAACCCTATGAAGGGGGTCACAATCATCAGGGGGGATGTCTCGGTAATGGAATGGTTAGAACTCACACTTCACGAATTAACGAGTTGAAAGAACAAGGCTCAGTGAAGAGACTGATAGAGTTTCTTAGATGGAAGAAGTGCGAGAGATTCAAGGATGAAGTCCACGTGAGGAGACAAGTGGGTTTATATCGAAGATTCAGATGAACAAGTCCTAAAATAGGCAACCATGTCAGTCATCTATTCGTCAATTGCATTCACAGCAGTCGACCCGAAAGACAATGGCAATCAATAATCATCAATCAAGTGCATTGAGGTATGTGGTGTCACAGCCTGATTGTCGCCCCGATATCCGGTATGTCCAATAAGAGTATGAGATTTTCATCGACCCCTTAAATATTCCCACGTCTGGGGGGATATAGAAGCAATCCACAGAGCTGGTTGGACCCTGGCGAGACATTGCATGTCAAGCTAAAAGATATGCATTCCACAATTGTAGTTGAGAACATAATTTGCCGTCTGCATGGACAGCAAACCTTTATCACTCAATAAACTGCTACTCCCCATATCTGGCTCTCGGTGTGTTGTCTCGGGTGGGAAATGAAGCAAAATCGGAGGTATATGAGGTTGGGGCTGCTGTATGCTTGGACATGGCCCTGAGGCCATGCCATGATTATGTCTGGTGGGCCAATTTTTCATGCACTCTGGAAAGGATTTTTTTTTTCGTGTGGAAATTTATTCGATCTCTTGACTCATGTTGAGAAAATTCGAGTATCCGTTGCTCGTCTATCCATCGGGGCGTTCCGACCTTGACACCATGCACACCTCAAAGCACCAAAAAAAAAGGAATTTCTTACCCAAGTTTTGAAGCTCAATGTCAATCTGATACCGAAAACGAATTCGTATCAACAAAAAGTCAACCTGAATGGGTTTCCTACGCTGTCGCTCGTCTAACCGGCAGGAGCTGGAACAGGAGGGTCCAAATCGTCAAAAGTCCGAGGATCAGGGAGGCACCGGGCGGACAAGGACGAAGGATCGCCGTTTGAGTTAACAAACGTCGAATTGGAAGGTCAAGTACGAAGGTGAAATCGACTCGACTTGAGTGCTAGTGCAGCGGGCTGAATGAGATTGCGTCGACTGGAATGTCGTCGAACCGTAACTCAGCCAGTAGACCAGACTCTGGGGTTCTCCGTAGGATTGGCAGGGGAGGAGGGGGAAAGGGAAGAGAAAAGGGTATGAAGAAGAGAAGGAGAGAGGTACAAGGAGGAGGGTTTTGACTTTCTCTCTCCAGGCGGGTGTGGGAAGAGAAAGGAAAAGGAAGAGGTTAAGAAGCTGAGAAGACACGGAGATACACACGGAGAGAGCTGGGTTGTATGGTAATCCACGAGACAAGTGGAGGCTGAAGGTTAGCATACACTGTACAGTAAATTTACAGTATGCCCATAATTTACGTATCCCAAGATCGGTAATTTTGATAGGTAACTAGGGCTTCTTTTCCTCGCTGCAAGGATATAAGACAGGAGTTGAAACCTGCAAAACTGCTTGAAACTGTAGTTATTATTTAGAACTTTAGAGGTTTCAAACGTGGGAACAGGCACAAGGCACATAGGCACATAGGCACAGGAACAGAGATACCGAATTAGGATATTCAATACATTTTGTGAACTACAATAACTAAAATAACTAAAACCAAAATTATCGAGTACTAGTATTCATGTTCTACTCCAGAAATCCGATGTGTCTATAACTTTTGAAACTCGAATATTGCGTTTTCAACCGTATGCCGCGACCCAGTCATTTTCTTAGACTAGTAATTTGAAGGAGTTTCTTCGACGGTGGAGAGATCTCCGTCGCTACCGAGACATTTCAACCTTTTCAATGCCCATTTTCCTACATTTTCGTCTTAATACTAATTTTTTTTGTGTACATGCCTATAATTCTCCGAAATTCCATTGCATTTTCCTATTCTAAAAGAAAAAAAAGAGATCAAAAATAAAAGAAAGATAAATGGAGCCAAGAACAACAGTACCGGGCCCCCGAAAAAGCTCCTGATCGACAAAGTCTTAAGGCCAATCCTCAGCCATTGTTGGCTCGTCATCCAGCACCTTACTAGTGCTGCAATGGGCTGGGCTCTCTTACTCCGTACGAAGCCTCCGATACGGTCGCGTGTTCCAGGGTCTGCGGGCTGTGGGCGCTGACTGGCCCAGAAGCCTGGGATTGTCCTGTTGACTTCATCTCGCGTGTTTCCCCCCCCATTCGCGTACCTCAGCTGGGGTGTACTTGGGTCCTAAATTGATAACCCGAGCCTCCTTTGTCTTGCAGGGATCTCGGTCTGCGAGTCCATGTGGGGATATTTTTCCAAGGTTTGGTCTTCGGTCGCAAAAGCAGGTTCTCGTAATTTGGGCACGTTTCCCCAATTCTTTCTTCTCTTTTACCACTTTAATTAATTCCTTGGATCAACGCGTATATGTAATTTAGTTTTTTCCTTGTACAGAGTACAGAGTATCACTTTACAACCCCTACGGCATCTGCCGCCTGTGACACCACTGGAGATGCACTTGATTTGTCCCCAGCTTCTCGACCGGAGATAAGGTTTGTAGACGTCTCGACTTATTAGGATTGACTGGTTTAGCCGTGAGAATCCCACTCTTTACTGGACGCGTAAATTCTCCAGGTCAATCTCCGCGAATCATCTCCCGATTGCTCTACACAATTGCGACTCGGAGGTTTTCACTGTCTCCCCTTGCCTTATCCCCTTACAATACATAAGTTCAATGAGAGCGCTCTGCAAGGTCCAGGGATTAACCTCAGCCACTCAATCGCATATCCACAGTCCAAGAAATATCGATCATCATGCGACTCGGCCGTTTCTGAATGACATGCACAGGATGTGGACATCAAAGTAAACGGATACAATTGATCGGTCTATACAGGAGTACTACTCCGAAGTACGGAGTAGTGCAGCTTGATATACGACAGCGCATAAGGCTCTACATCTACCTAGTATGGAGTAGTGGATCTGTACGTTTCACTTGCTTAAATTCTTCAAGGAATGCAGTTCGAATCATTCGTTGGCGCCTTCTCATTTCAACCGGGGATGACAGTTGCCGAAGCAATGGTCCCCCTTTCGACAACGGAGTATTCCCGCCTCGTGCAAGACTAGCAGGGAAAGAAAGGGGGAAGAGATAAGCGATGGCCATTAAAGGGTGCCGTCGGGACTGTACAACGTAGGAAAGCAAGGGACTCTCAAATAAGAAATCTGAATGATAGACACGGCTAATATGCAGAGAGCAGATCACAAACACACTTGGTCTGCAAATTTAGATTCTTGTTAGAAACTCACAAAGCATGCCAGGGACTTTTGTTGTATCATACCATTTAAATTGATCGCCAAGGCTTAATATAATATGAGTACTCCGTACGGAGTACTGTAGATAAATTGTACGGAGTAACTAGTTACCTCCTCATTCTTAGTAAAATGTCAGCTGCATAAGAGCCTAGACCTCATACCTGTGGAGGCCTTTTAGCCTGATAAGTCTGGCACCATACCATGTATTGCTTATTGCGTCAATCAATTTTAGATACCCCTATCCAAACACTTTCATTTTAGGCAAGTGCCTACTTAAGTCGTATGTACTTGTGTACACCAGGATTCTAATTAATTTGCATATACTATCCATGTGAGTGGATAGTACGGAGTACGGAGTACTATGTAACTAATTTTGTATACTACTGTTGCCTACTTAAGTACGGAGTAGTTCGCCCCCAAATGGCGGGGATGACCTGTACTACCCAGTAAAAAGTAAAGGGCAATTATCGGGATTCTGTCCCACCCATGTACAAGCCTGATACTCCGTACTCCGTAAGGTCTGCTAAATCATTCCAGGAAGACAAAACTGTAAGAAACAATTGGACTAAAACGATCTTTGTAAAGCTGTTCAAGGGAAAAGGGGCTCCGGGGACAGACTAGGCCCATGCAGCAATTACGTGGTCGCAATAGGGCACATCCCACTGCAGCCGCGCACAGTTTCATCAAATCAGCACTTACTCAGTCAGTAAGAGGTGATTTACATGTGTCCACAGAGGTTGCCCGGATGGCTTGGAAACTAGTACCTGGCTGATGTGCTTCCGATGCGCCCAGCCGGCGCGGGTACCGTACCTCCTGAAAAGGGGAAGAAGAGCCTTGCAAATAAGCACGTCTTGCCATATTTGTCTCTCCTGACGCATGTCTCGCCCCATGTTTCAAGTACCGACAGCATGGAGCAGTCCAAAGGATGAGGGTAACTTTAAAGCGCGCGCATATGGCGATGGGCATATGTTTGTAATTTGAGTCTGGACTTGGTCTGGCACTTCTATTGGCCCAGACTCTTTAGCTTCCCGTAGCGGATTAGTTGCAATTTTATCTATTTTTGGGTGTGAGTTTCAACCTTTTATTTTAATCACAGGCATTTTGCTCAACATGATTATTTGGATAGAGAATTGCCTGTTAGAAGCGCTTGGGTTAATTCAAGGGGTGCTTGATCCTTGTTTGTTAGGTGTTTGGCAAGTAAAACCTCACCCGCAAACACCCAGCAATGCAAGTCAAGTCTTCAAGGAGGTGTTCACTTGTCTATGAATTAGCAAAACTTAAATAGCCTGCCATCGGTTGGTTTCCCCGGTTGCTGCAAGAGCTCGCCCCGCGGTACGGAGTATATAAATGTGGTTTCCCTTGCTCATGACCCTGCAAATCAAGAGACAGTAATATAACCCTTCGATTTCCCTCCACGTTGCTTATTTCACCTTCGATATGTATATTTCTTTCTGCAAGGGGAAGATCCTTCCACAATTCATATTGTATTCCGTACCAACATACGGAGTATACAGGGAGTTCATTAGTCTAAGGAGGCGTCAAACCATCATCTGGGATTTCTGCTTCCAATGTAGATCAATGCTCTTTCGCAGACATTACTCGTTTGTTTGAGAGCGGTGTGGACTGAATATTAGACATCTCATCAAATCATGTACCAGCTACATGTTCTGCATCAAAATATTGTCACTGGTAACTGATGTATAGGGTAATCATTTTAAGTGGATACTATGTGCATTCTATACACACAATACAAGCACTATCTAATTCATACTTGATATCCCATATCGATACATTTCATACTCCATACAGAGTCCTCCGTATCTAGAGACCAGTTCCCGAGACTTGCAGTCTATACAAAACACCCTAGTATGATACAGCCCACAGAAAAACCTAGCAAAGAACCCGATAAAAACGTAAGTGTGGGATCCGGTCTTTTTTTTTTCTCGCCTCGCAGATGGATCCATTCCACTCCGAATTAATGCCCTCCGACATCACACTGCTGAACCATGGAATCATCGCCAATTCCGAGTACGCAGTACCCGTGGACGTAACCCAAACTCCACCTTCAACAACGGTTATCCCAGGGCCGTGCCGGGATGTACCAACCATGGTACCTATTGGAAAAGATCGAACTCCCCACCGCTTTTTCTTTCCTGTTCACCGTCCGATTTCCATTGCAACATGGTTCTAATGTATGTCTAATGTATATTGTACATATGCGCTCATTTTCTCTTCCGCCCCGCTATATCTGATAATTTTCCGCTCCACCGTCTTAATGTGAAAAGAAGATGTGGCGGAACTGTGGCTGTTGTCGGATAGTGCGGATACCGTACGCACAAAGAGGTTGAAATTTGTGGCTATGTTTCTCACATAGGTTTCTAGCTATAATCATCCTTATAATTCCTAAGTAAACTTAGAACCTTTAAATACTTAGATATCTCCTAACCTATTATTACATAGGAACTGAATTGCTATCTAGATATCCGAATACATTGAATCCTGGAGACTCTTCGGTTGTATATCGCAGCGAAATCCCTCATACATATTTATTTCCGTATGTATCGGGCAAAAAGCTGCATTCTTGACCGGTGAAAATTTGATGTTTCGTGGCCCCTCTGCGGGGAGTTATACAAATGTCACAAAGGTTTTTTTTCTGTGTTTGGCAGAAACAGCTCCACTACGCAGGTTTTTTTTCTCTTCTTCTTGGTCCTTAAGTTAGAGAACGTTTCTGGGTAGTGGACGAGGTGCATGAAGTTCATATGAAATGCTCACAACCCCTGCAACTAGTACTCTGTATGAAGTAATGCCTCGGATTTACGTACATCTAATTTCCGAAATTGCCTCCATAGGATAGTCATTTGGGTGTTTCTGTACTCTCTTCCCTTCCTCTAAACACTAATAGATATTTCTCAAGGTTGCCGTGAATCGATTTTTCTGTCTTGTGTCCTACAGAATGGTTGTGAAACTCCACCGCGAATAAGGACGATGTTAATTATTATTCACCACGCGGACTGGATCGGGGATTCAAGACAAGATGGCCCCTTTGGGAATAGTTCAACATACAGCTTGACTGGGGCAGCGGAGGCTCAAACCATGGTTAGACTGTTTTTTTCACTCCCCTATTCCCCGCCCCTTTTCTTTAGCTTTCTTTCAATTCAATTTGAAATCGCCACTGTCCTATCACAATTCGACCAGTTTTATAGACTAGGACTACTGGATAGTATTGAATCTTTCCAAATCGGATCAATTGACCTATTCTATCGGTCATTTTTCTAGCAAGACTTCTTTCAGATAGCAAAGGTAATTGGAGCTGCAAGGCTGTTCATTACGTCGCTAAACCTGACGGGGCTTAGGGCATAGAACAGAGTGGAGAATACCCGTAGTGTAAGGAAAGAAAAAAGGTCCACTTTGAAGCTTTACAATTTCAATGTACCGGGTACTGTACAACATACGAACATACATACAAAATGTACAAAGTCTGTCTGAAAGAGGATAAATTGAATTTGTACTTTGTTGCCCCGAGTTCTTCCAAGGTTTACGGTTTACACGGTAACTCGAACCCTTTGAACTTAACCCCAAAGAACACTCATAAACCAACTTAAGAATACATGTGTCTCTTACCTCGGTGAGACTCGGCGGAGTTTAGTCTATGCCGTCATTGCCAGGTTCGCGTCCCACACTTCTCGCTTTCCACATTGCGCGTTCGCTTTATAGTGCAATCTACAAAATGGGTTCAAATTCTCCAATTAATTGCAGCTGTATCTCAAAATGAGGAAATGGTTTGATTTTGCTTGTACGGAGTATAGTGGGCCTGGAAAAGGCACATGCAGTCGGCCGCTCGGTCACCTTCTGCTTAAACGAGACAATTTGCTTTCTATCTTGGCGCGAATCCCAGCAAAACTATCGTGTCCATCATTTCGGAAAGTCATTGTGTTTAGATTGCCGATCCGGTATCTTTGTTATCCGAGGTAAATCCAAACACTGGCAAGTAGGTCCAATGGGGAAGGTGCGATGAAAGCCAAATTGAAGTCAATCGTGAAGTAAAATATAAGTTCACTAGCCGTGTCTATGACCTCGCCATCTCTGGCGCAGCAGCACGCGATTCCACGAGGCGCAATTAGGGGTTACCGGCTCGACAAATAATATCATCCATGCCGCCTAGGTACAATGTACGACATACGGACTAACTCTCGGGTCTGCCAAAGAGTTCCACCGTGGACGGGATGTGCTCAAAGATCGAGGTCCATCTCAGCTGGATACAATACGCATATGTGGACCTAACTTGCACCAGCCTCTTATGAAAATAGATCAAGCACAAGCACACGAACAATCTAATTAAGTTCGATGAGCCAGGGTCGCGCTAATCCCCTCAAAGCCAACCACAATTCCGGAGGATAAACAGACCAAAGGTGACTTTGTACCGAAAAATAACACCAACATGATCATTCAAATCAATAATGAAATGACAGGGCAAGTGTATGTTCCCTAACATCAGCAAAACCCAAGTGAACTATTCATCCAATGCGCCCGAAGTTGGGTCCGAGCCCATGCTGACAGGGGTGTCTCCAATGGCCACCCCCGCAGCTGTTGCCTGTAACCAAGTGGAATCCCGCCATGCAACCCGCACAATCAAGGCTATTTTCTCCTTGGAGTGTTTCAAGACGGCATGGAAACATGGAAAACACACACTCGAAATTGCAAAAGACCCAAGGTTGATTTGAACTGTTCTATCAGGCCCCCAGCGGATGTCATACGCCGGTCTGGCCAAGGTTGCCTTATTCGCACTCCGATTCGAGACTATCCAATGGCTATGTGGTAATTCATCTCAGCCTCCCCTGTCTTTTAGCTCGTTCATGCCCGTCCAGTGATATGTTGTCATGGCGATTAGATGTGGATTGTCCGCTGCAGAGCCAAGTACAGCCACGGCCTATCAGAGTGTTCATCTGCAGGTATCTCAGGAGTCCGATACATAAGCAAGCATAACAGGTTACTTCCAATCAGCCACAACGAACTATGACAAGCTAAAAAATGATGGTTGCTTCTGACGTGGCAGTCCGTCGACGGACCGTCACTCTCTACCCTTTGTCTGATAGGGACTTGTCGCACCCATTCGCGATTGCATGTCACTATTGGCTGACAGGCTGCGTTGTTCGTGGCGCAATATGTCTACTCTACTCGCTGACATATTCAGCTCAGCCTGCATTTTTGGGGCAGATTTCCCACTGGCTCCCTTACATCTGACATGGTAATTCCATATACAATGGTCTCGAAGAGCACAATGCAGTTCATGCCACGCCACTGAAATTTAAAACTAGGCTACACCGTGTGTTTAGTCTACACTTACGAAACTTGCTCGGATATCCAATGGTGCTGCCGCACACCCCTGATCAAGACTGCAACACGACCAAGTCAGGTTGCTGATCGGTAATTGCACTCTAATCAATATGCGGACGGTAGGGTTGTTGACCGCTTCTTATCGGTTGGTCGATTTGCAATTCACTCATCTCTTTCTGTGACAGTGAGGAATAGGGGATTCGAAGATATCCTACAACGTTCGTGGTGTTGCACAAATACAATGTTCCAAACCCATTTTTTTTTGCTAGGTGATTAAGGCGCATTCGATATGTAGAGGCTATTACCTATGTGCCTTTTGAATTTACAACTATATGTGTCCATCTCGTCCTGTACAAGTGTATACTTTAAGGTTGGATCCGATGCCATGGCATATATCTAGGTACTAGTCGACCCCAGGAGACACTCACATTTTAAATTGGAAACCAGAGCCTATTATAAACACATCTAATTGACGGAATTGCTTTTACCCACAGCGATCTATCATCGTTATTGTTCGCTCTTGTCATGAACGTTCGTGTATCCATATGTTGGCCTGATCCATAAGGTATCATGATATTCGAATGTTCCACACGTGATCTCGGGGAAACATGCCCGACTAGCCAAGATATTCCGGCCGCTAAAAATTATCTACAGAAAAAAAAAGCGGCAGCGCAACAGTCGCAAGGAAAGCTTTGGCACCACGTTATAATCACCCCTTTGTGTCTAAGAGATGACTGTCTAAAGGCTGGATTTACAGCCTAAGCTGAATTATTCTGAATTGATCTTCAGCACCCCAATTTCTGATTTGCACACTGTCCAAAACCATCCGAAACGAGCTCTCTGGCTTCGAAGCCCACATCTTCAATCATGGATATCCACCGTTGCCGTTTCGTTTCTTATAACCCACAGGCGATCAATGCACTTGCATTCTCGCATCCCCCGTCAGCAGATCTAGCTGGACGTGGCGTACCCACCCTCAGACTCGCGATCGGTCGTGCGAACGGTGATATTGAAATATGGAACCCGATGCGGGGCGCCTGGTTCCAGGAGACCGTGATGCGTGGAGGAAAGGATAGAAGCATCGAAGGACTTGCATGGACTCTGGATCCTCAGGAGGACGGGCCCGATGGCACCAAAATACCGGGAAAGCTGCGTCTGTTTAGCATTGGATACTCCACGGCCGTCACCGAATGGGATCTTGAGAATGGTCGCCCGCTGCGCCACTCCAGTGGAAACTATGGAGAGATCTGGTGTCTGGCTGCGCAGCCCCGCTGGCAGCCGACCAAGGGCAAAGATGGAAAGGTGCTTCCTCCCGCCGAGGGCGAGTACACCGGCCAGCACCTTGCCGCAGGATGTGCGGATGGGTCAATTGTCATCCTGTCTACTGCCGATAACGAGCTCAAGTTCTTGCGTCTGATGCGTCCTTCAACGAAAAGAGCGCGCGTCCTGAGCGTTACCTTCCAGAACCGTCATACCATTGTCGCTGGTTATGCTGATAGTTCTATCCGTCTCTTTGATATTCGTACTGGTCAGATGCTGCGCACAATCTCTCTGGGCAAGGGCCCCACTGGTGGTCCGAAGGAACTGTTGGTTTGGTCAGTGAAATGTCTGCCAGATGGCACGATCGTTTCCGGTGACTCGGCCGGTGAAATTCGGTTCTGGGATGCAAAGAACTACTCTCTCGTTCAACGGATACAGGGCCATCTCGCCGATACTCTTGATATCGCAGTGAGTGCCAATGGAGATACTGTTGTCAGTGGAGGTGCCGACCAGAGGACGGTCGTCTACCGCAAGAAGGAGGGTGAGAAGGGCGACAAGAAGGGTCGCTGGGCCGAGATCATGCATCGTCGCTACCACACCCACGACGTCAAGACATTCGCTGTCTATGAAACGAAGGATATCAGTATCGCTGTGTCTGGAGGTATGCCAACCCTGACCCACTACCAATTTGAGGCGTTCTAGCATTGCTAACTTGTTTCGTTCAAAGGTCCCGACGCAACACCGATCGTTCTTCCTCTTCGTGAATTCGGAAAGGAACACCACCGCAAGCTTTCGAGTCTCCCGCAGATTCCTCAGCTCACCTCCGCACCGTCGTCCCGTTTGGTTATGAGTTTCTGGGACAGAGAAGTGAGCTTGTGGCGTGTATCCCGAGGCCCTGCGTCTTTGCATGAGAACATTGATGGCCAACGGCATAGACTCGTTGGTAAGGTTTTGATCCAGGGCGAGGAAAACATCTCATCGGCGATGCTGTCCTCAGATGGCAAGATGCTCGCTGTTGCAACCATTTCCGAGGTCAAATTATTTTCTCTTCGTCGTCGAAAGGGCGATGAGAAGGGTGCTCTGCGCATCCAGAAGATCGACGTACCCAAGGTGCTTTCCGATGAAGGTGCTCGCCTTGTGACCATCTCCCCCGACAGCCGATGGCTTTCAATTGTTCGCCCCAACAGCGACATCTACATGGCAAGGATCCAGCCAACATCCGCATCTAATGAGAAGCCCCAGGTGGTGCCACAGTTCGCAAAGCTCAAGAGAGCCACGCGCCATGTACGACACGAAAAGGCATCCCACGGAACATTGGGTGACTACGAGAGAACGATACGATCTGTGGTGTTCTCAGATGACAGCAAGGTTCTGGCGAGTGGTGATATCTCTGGTTGTGTCGACACTTGGGTGCTCGACACAGCGACAGGATCCGCGAACGGTGCGATCAAACGTAACAGAGCCTCAGAGTCCGACGATGATTCATCTGATGATGAGGACGAGAATGTTGTGATTCAGGGCGAGCGCTGGACTACCGCTGCCGCCGAATCACCAATCCCTCGTATGAAGTCCGGCATCACTTTGCTGTCCTTCCGTCCTAAGTCCGCCCCCACACAAAAGCTTCTCGCCAACGGCACACATCAGTCTGGCGAAGATCGGCTGATGGTCCTCACAAGCGAGCATCAGCTCATCGAATTTGATGCTCGGGATGGCAAATTGTCTGACTGGTCTAGACGCAACCCCAAGGCATACCTCCCCGCAGAGTTCCGAGGCGTTAAGGACCGAGCTATGGGCTGCATGTGGGATCTCTTTGAGGGCCGCGAGCGCCTCTGGCTCTACGGAGCATCTTGGCTGTGGATGTTTGATCTGCTCCAAGACTTCCCCTCCCCCGAGGAGGCCGGAGCTGTGGCCGAAGAGGGCAAGACCGCGGGTCAGCTTGCCAAGGCATCGAAACGCAAGCGCGAAGCCCTCGACGACGATGAAGAAGAGCGGAGGAAGCACAACACCGGTGCCGGTGACCGAATCCCTCAGTCACAAATGGATGTCCACTTTGGCACCAAGGTGCGCAAGATCGTCGGGAGCGATGAATCGCAGGGAGAATGGATCGTGCTGGACAAGGAACGTCCCCGTGTCGCAGGCGAAGATGACGAGGCCTACGAGTACGACGAGACCTTTGCAGCCACCAATGAGACCACACTTGCCCGTCTACGACGCGGAGATGGAACTGCGGTCGAAACCGAAACCCCACAAAAGGGATCACGGAAGACCGCTGGCGATACCCCAAAGAAACAGCTGGTGGAGGTTAATGGTGCCTCGGCTCAGCCTACCCGTCGGTGGTGGCACACTTATAAATACCGTGATATCCTCGGAATCGTACCACTTAACACCTTGTCGGATGACGGTTCCGACGATCAGAACCCGAGTGGGATGCTGGAAGTCGCAGTGGTGGAGCGACCTATGTGGGACGTTGAGCTGCCTGGTCGTTACGTGAAGGACTATGAGTGAAGCAGAGAGATGTGAGAGGGCTTTCTGTAAAAAAAAGAGAGAATGCAGCTGATTCGACATGTAATTTGGTCATTTGAGCATACTTGGAGGAGCGCATGTTATCGGCGCCTTATGTACAGGGATTCTGAATTGATGATTACCCCCAAAAAATAAGTCTATAACTGGACTCTCGTATATCCCATCTAAACATCTCAAGTACGAAGTCGGGACAAAGGAACCTTGGGAGCTCGGGATTTCTTAAGGTTTACAACGGTGATCCAGAACCAGTGCGGGGCCTTAGGCTGACTTAAAGCCGACTTCAGGCTCCCTTCACTTTTAGACCCTTCTGTACACCCTCTAAGGCTGAGCTGATCTTTCTGAAAAAGCCTTGAATCCGCTAGCCTACTTGCCTCCGTGAATCCCGAATCTCCTTCCGATCCGCTTATCGGCTTATCGTCTACACGTCAGCTCCAGGGCTGTCAAGTCCGACACATCTTCCTCCTTCCGTATAGACCCTCTGCAAGGGCCAGGGATACTCTCTCATAAATCGAGAAACTCTACGTTTGCCAGAAACTATACTCTCGAGAAATCCAATAGGGAGGTCAACAGCAGGAACTACAGCATAGGTCCTCCCAAGTCGAAGCCAGGGCGGGGCCAACTACTCCAGATCGAAGAGAGCAGGCAAACACACTGCCCCTTTTCAATAAACGGACCACATACCCCCCTCTATATTCAAGTGTCAGCTCTCCGCTGCTTCGAACTCACCTCTCAGGACCTCGGCTGCCATCTCAGAACTCCCCACAGAAACGCATCCTACCCTCCGACAATAACCGCATAACTACAGCCACCATGGGTCTCTCATACAACGTTTACTTGACTGCCAACAAGATCTTTGGTTGTAAGGGATGCAAGACCCATCTGGCAGACTTCAATGAGATTATGAGCCGGGTATGAGAATCCATCAAATTCCTCTTCTTAACACTTCCTACTATAAATAGCCTGTTGCTGACCTATGACCTTTGTGACTTCCTAGAACTTCCGAGGCCAACACGGGAAAGCATACCTTTTCAACAAAGTTGTCAACGTCACGCAAGGCGAAGCTGTAGAGCGCAGCATGACAACAGGACGACATATTGTGCGCGACATCGCCTGCAGACAGTGCAAGGAAACGGTAGGATGGAAGTACGACAAGGCGTATGAGAACAGTGAGAAATACAAGGAGGGCAAGTTCATCCTCGAGGAGGAACTCTTCTGTGTCGTTTGTTAGTGGGAGGGAGATTTTCCTTCCATGCATGCGATGGCCCTCATGTGTGTCGACCCCTGATCTTTGTCGTGCACCCGACAGGCCGATTCTCGGTTCTATGATACGAACGGGATTTGCATTCTCTGAGCATTCTTGTGCTTTCTATGCTTTTCAAGACTGATGATTCTTGTGACTTGTTTTTTTTTTTCTTTTCTTTCTCTTTCTCAGCTTTGGTATTTGCGAAAGGCGTCACAAGGAGTATTTGCTTTTCTTTGCTCGGTTTCTTTGGACACAATGGAACTGAACTAGCCACATATTTGGAGAGTACCTAGGTAGAACTTGGGTGTTATTCTGCCTTTCTGGTATGTCCTTGGAATACATTTTGAAGGTTTATATCTTTCACATAGCATCCACCATCTATAAGATCTCCAATTCCCTTGGAGCTATTCCACAAACACATACATCGTATGTAACTAAATCTTGTTAGAAAAACCACAATCTCCATCTATATCCTATTTTCGGTTCAGTGGAACCACCGTAGGTGGGCATGGTGTACCAGCCCCACCAAGGTGATTCTCGCACAGAAGCCCGAGACTGGAGAAATTAGTCAATAGATTTCTTTTTAACCCATTCGGATCCGTCTACAACCTGATCGTTCGATATTGAAGAAATTTGGCTTGAGATATCCACTTGTCATTGTCGCAGCTGACTCCGAATTCCCCCACCAAACCCCCAAAGTAGGTCCCTGCTGTCATACTTCAACTGTCGGGTTTCTGTAAAAAGTCTGAAAACTGACCATTATCAGAATGACTTCCGCTCCCTCAGATTCTGGTATGATGCAGGCGGTCGTGTTTCACGGCCCCTATAAGGTCGCTGTTGAGCAGAGGCCTATTCCCAAGGTGCAGAACCCGGAGGATATTGTAGTCAAGGTGGGGTATACTGCGCTTTGTGGAAGGTGGGATTGATCTATACTTATCTTGCAAAAAAAGGCTATCATCGCTAATTTTTTTCGTAATATTCTTCAGTGAGTTGCACATGTTCCGTGGCGTGGAGCCCGCAGGAACGGGGTTTATCATGGGTCATGAGTTTGTTGGCGAGGTTATCGAGATGGGCAGCGCCGTCAAGACTGTCCAGAAGGGTGACCGGGTTGTCACTGCATTCACTACTTCCTGGTAAGTTGCATCCTCACTAGATGCTCGCTTTGCAGTGCAGTTGTATGAACATTGCGCTGACATCATCGATAGCGGCGAATGCTTCTACTGCAAGCAAGGGTGGTCTTCTCGCTGTGATAAGAACGGTCTTTTTGGATGTGACAGCTTGGACGGTGGACAGGCTGAATATGTGGGTTTCTAACCATATTATGGCTTTTGCTCTACAAACTGATACTAAGACTACACAGGCGCGAATCCCCAATGCTGACGGTTCCGTCATGAAGGCCCCCGAGGGCGTTGACGAGAAGTATCTGGTCCTCATGGGAGATATCTTCCCCACAGGCTGGTTTGCTGCCAACAACGCATTCAAGAACTCGACTCCCGAGCAGATTGCTGAACAGACAGTAGTCCTGATTGGATGTGGACCTGTCGGTCTCTGTGCGCTCATCAATGCTCTGGAGTACAAGCCCAAGCATATCCTGGCCGTTGACTCGGTCCCGTCGAGACTGGAGCTTGCCAAGTCACTCGGTGCTGAGCCGTGGAACTTCCAGTTGGACCGGGCTGGTCTAGACAAGCGTGTTCAGGAGTTGACAAATGGACGTGGTGCCGATGCTGTCATCGAAGTTGTCGGGTTGAGTCCTGCCTTGCGCACTGGCTTCGAACTTCTACGGCCTTGGGGAACTATTAGCAGTGTTGGTGTCCACAATGGAGAGGTAAGTAGATCTGAATTTGGTTTGAGTATTGTTGTTAATGAGATATGCTCAGATTCCTTGGGACGGCAATGATGCCTATTCCAAGAACCTCACTGTCCAGATGGGGCGATGCCCTGTTCGGTCTGTTACTCCTCAGGCTCTGGAGGTGCTCAAGAGAAACCAACATAAGCTTGGGTAAGTTTGACCATGGGATATATGACTGATATATTTGCTAACCAGTAAATAGCTTCATGACTGATAAGATCATGCCGCTTTCGCAGGCCGTGGAGGCCTATGACATATTCAACAAGATGCAGGTCCAAAAGGTGATATTCCAAGCTGATCAGTAGAGAATATGTATATAAGGGGAAGATTAAATAGGAAAAAGTAATAGAAAAGTAGAAATATAAAGAAGATATCAAAGAAAGAAGTCATAAAAAAAAAAGAGAAGGCAGATTTTCATACTCGGGTTCTCCGCTTAAAGCAAAACACCTGCAACCTCCACCAACTTGAACTTCTTCACTTCACATCTTCCCCATCTCCTCACCTTCTTCCCTTTTCTTCTCCTCTTCTCCTCTTTCCCCTCTCCCCTTTCTCTCAGGTGCCCTTTTTCCTATTCATCCTTCTTCTCCTCTCTTAATCCGAGATTCTGCCGATTTCCCCTCCCATCCATTTCTCCACTTCCTATCTCCCTCTTCTGTAAGTCACTCTTTCTAGTTGGATCCTATTGCATAGTTTTACTTCACTTGAGAATCTGCGCATAGTCGCCTGTCTCATGCGCACTCCTTTCTGCCTCTATTACGAAACTGACTTTGCCACTATTTGAATGTGAAGTCTCTACCGTCCGCATCTCGCGACCGTACGGTCTTAAGAAACCTATCCCGCCACTCACTTGACCCCTTTCAACTCGTTTAACCGCTTCTCTCACCTCCATCAATTACCGATTACCGACAAAAATGGATTCCACTGAGATTCACCAAACCACTGTCGTGGACGAGCCCATGACTGATAACTTCAACGACAACCTCGCCGATCAGGGTGACCTCGAGGCCCCCCTCAAGACCGAGGAGGAGTATGCTATCGCTGAGTTGACTCTGCGTGCTATTGTTTCCTCTAAGGAGGCCGGTGTCATCATCGGCAAGGCGGGCAAGAACGTTGCCGATCTCCGCGACGAGACCGGTGTCAAGGCCGGTGTGAGCAAGGTAGTTCCCGGTGTCCATGACCGTGTCCTGACTGTCACTGGTCAATTGCGCTCGCTTGCTCGTGCCTATGCGATCGTGGCAAAGGGTCTTTTGGAGGGTGCCCCGCAGATGGGCATGGGCGGCATTGTCTCTAACAATGGGACCCACCGTAAGTGATATCTTGGTTTTTTTTTTGTTCGTCCTCGATATTTTAATCTGGACTTGTTCTGTTGTATGGGGAGTTCAAGGAACGCATACAGAGTGTCCGGAAATTCTCATTCTGATCCGAGCATGTTCTAACTTTCTCTAGCCGTTCGCCTTCTGATCTCCCACAACCAGATGGGCACCATTATTGGACGACAGGGCCTGAAGATCAAGCACATCCAGGATGCATCGGGTGTTCGGATGGTTGCGCAGAAGGAAATGCTCCCTCAATCCACAGAGCGTATTGTCGAGGTCCAGGGTACCCCCGAGGGCATCGAGAAGGCCATCTGGGAAATCGGCAAGTGTCTGCTTGACGACTGGCAGCGCGGCACCGGTACCGTTCTCTACAACCCCGCCGTGCGCGCTTCTCTCAGCGGCTCGCAGCCCCTCAACAACAACCCCCCGGCTGGAAATGGCTACCAGAACAACACCAACAGCCGTCAGTACAACCGCACCGGCAACGGCGCCGACTTCAGCGATGGTGGATATAACCGTCGATCCAACTCCGATGCTGGCAACCGTGGCTACCCCCAAGTTACGGAAGATGGCGAAGAGATCCAGACCCAGAACATCAGCATTCCTGCGGACATGGTTGGATGCATCATCGGCCGGGGCGGAACCAAGATCACAGAGATTCGCCGAAGCTCTGGCGCTCGGATTTCGATCGCTAAGGCTCCTCATGACGAGACCGGCGAGCGCATGTTCACCATCATGGGAAGTGCTCAGGCTAATGAAAAGGCCCTGTACCTTCTCTACGAGAACCTGGAGGCCGAGAAGACTCGCCGCAGCCAGCTTCCCCAGGAGTAAATCCCCCGGGATTACTCCTGATGTGTGTGTGTGCGGATGAGATGGTCCTAGCAGGACTTCTTTGTGTTCTCTGACCTTACGACTTCCTTGGAGACTTGTCGGTCACGATCAGCGGCGGTCATGTGCTAGCGCTTCTTTTATTTTCTTTTTATTCCTCTATTTCATTCTGCTTTAGGTCTTTTCCTCTTGATCTTCTTCGGCTCTCTTTTGAGGTTCTAGCCTCACGACACATCGCTCTTATTCACAAAAAAAGACAAAAAGTTCACTGCGATGGATGGAGGGTACACATGCGTATTAGATACCAAGTTTGTGTGGTCTTTATCGACCATTTTGCGTTGAATTGCATCGCAACCCGAATGTCTCTCGATCCTAACCCTCACACCTCCATTCCCTCCCTCGCTTCCCTACATCCAGCTGAACTGTCACCCTGATGTCCTTAATCCGTCTTTACCCCGATTCCTGAACCACAGACCTCTCCGCCCACCATCCCAGTCTCTACCTCCCTCCGTGTCCTTGTCATCGTTCCACCTTGTACGCCACCAGTTCCAAACTGGCGGCGTATATTGATCCTTGTCTTTCCTCCACTCTTATCTCCTCGACTTATGTACCCTGTTCTTGTTCCCTTCCTATCCCTGACTTACTGCAATGCTACCACCTTTTACCCTACCCTCTCCTTATTGTGGTATTCTTGACCCTTGAAAACGAACCCCTTAAATAATAAAAAAACGCTTCTTGTCTCCTAATGACTCTTCTTCCATGTGTCTCCTTGTTGCGTAATACCTTGGCTGTTCTCAAATATGAATATTTAGTGTTAAATGTCACTAGGGCATTGCCTTATCTAAATATCATGAAATACTCCACAAAGGAAGCGATTCCTTATATATCGTCTGCAGATAGACAGTTTAGTTTATCCGCTGCGATATTACATATCTTTATAAGATACAAGACGATAGATAGTATAGCGCATTAGATGCCTAGATTGTGTATATTACTATAGAGCAATAAAAGTATCAAGAAAGCTCTTGAATATCTCATTTCATTCCATTCCATCATTATGTAAATGCTCATCTGCGACTCACTGACAAAAGAGATAAGAGAGAAGACCAATGTGCAGGCAACAGACCTAGATACAAAAACGTGCCCGCAACAAATGAGATGCGACAAAAGGATAAACAGGAAAACGGAAAAAAAACAGGGAAAAGTAAAGTGACATGAAACCCCCTAGGCCGTGATACACAAATGAAAAAAGTGCCACCCGGTAGAGGTATTATGGACAAGAGACGCCGCCAATGGTAGGGTGTTTGTACATGAATTTGACAAACCACCAGTAGACATATTGATATGACCTATGGTGGTGAGACGATGTGTTTTTGCTGCCAGAGATACTTCCCCACAGACAAATATCACACAGAGAAATGTAGACATAGAATAGGATGGGTAATTTGCTGGCAGCGTGACGGGTGTGGTTTCTTCTCAAATCAAATACAGAGGAGATTCGTTAGAACGCATAGCGTGATGTTGTGTGTGGAACTGTGGACAGGAGGTGAAACTTCCAACTGTCATGCTGACTTGTCAGACATGCATATAACAAGCAAAGTCCTTTCGAAAGATGGAACGAGAACGCCGGTGTCGAAGCAGATGTCCGAAAGAAACAGGATCAGATGCGGGGTCGCTGCGTAAAAGAGTTGAAGGTGACGTAACCGGATATGTGGACGGTTGGCATGCATGGATGATATGAGAGGTGGGGACGTTAATCGATGCTGTCGTCGAGGTTTACATTGTTGGGGGTAGCCGGGACACGGTTTCGAAGACCGAATCTCCGTGCCCCTAAGCTGTTCGTTCGCAGTCGTGGTGTTTGGATTGGCGTATAGCTGGTTGCCACTTTGCTCGATGGCGTCGAAATTCTGGTCTGGGAGGGTTCCATTTGGGGCGAGCGCAGACTTTCTTCGACGGGAGATCCTTGTACGTTATTGGAAGAGAAGCTAGGCGTTAGGCCGTAACGGCGCGATCCAGCCTGGATGTTGGAGCGGGATGTCGCGGGAGTGTACGTAGCAGGGTTCATGTAGCTTCGGCGAAATGAGAGACTGGACGAGAGAGTCGGTGTCCGAGGTTGTGCAGACTGCACCTGCGGCTGGGGCACTTGTGATGATTGGTATTGCGGGGAACGGGGGGAGTATCCGTGGCCGCTTTGGTCCTGCTGCGCACCGGAAATGGAGCGGGATACTGTGTGACCTTGGGAGAATCGTTGCCGAGGAGGGGGGATGGCTTGTGCAGGAAGCGGTGTGCCAATCTCCGTATTGGCTCTGGAGACCGAACGACTATGTGGACTTTCAGTCTCTCCGCTCTCCTCGCCAATGGTCAGTCTGCGGCTGCGGAGGGAACTTGACATGCGATTGAGACGACTGGTTGGGTTAGAGATGCCGGGGGATTGGGCTGGACTCTGCTTATCCGTCGTGTTTCCAGGGCTGGCATTGACCAGAGATGCTCGACGTGCATCAAGACGACTGGAGATGCGAGTCGTGCTATGGCGCCGCTCAACTCCTTCGGGCTCCAGGTTCCCGTTTCGCTGATAAGTTGGTATGGACATACGAGCATCGACCCCCGTGCCATTCGATAATTGGGGCTGCACGCTTGTCTCGCGACTCGACGACGGTCGGGCACTCTTTAGCTGCTCATCCGTCAAAGCTAGGCAAAGCTCAGTCAGGCTACGGCACACACTGTCCGCTTTGCGGCGGGCATGTCGTTCAGGTGAGGTGTATCCTCCATTCACAATAGAGGCGGTGCCCGACGGGGCTGTATTGACGCCCAACGCGGTGGAAAGGTTTAAAGCATCGGTTATAGTCGCTTCGAGGGAGGTGTACACGTCACCGCTCAAGACAACTTTGGCCTTGGCCAATGCGGATTGCAGAATCGGGTGCACCGGGCTATGTTCAGTATCTGCAATCGAGGCGCTGGTTTTGCGGCGCTGCTTCGGCGAGGAGGATAAGGTGGTAATGGCAGTGTTTGCAGTTCGCGGTCTCTCATTGGTAGGGGTGTACATTGCCGCTGAAGACGATGGAGGTAGCTTCCCTGTCAGTTCCAGCTTCTTGATCCGATCTTTAAGATCATCCAGTTCGTCCCAAACAGTGGATGGGGCCGTGGTGGACAGTGTCGACTCGGTTCCATCAGCGCGCGATCGTTCTGTATCGGCTCGCGGTCGCCCGGTCACTTCAGAGGCAGAAGGTTGCCGGCTGCTTCGGACTGTAGAGAGTCCCGAATGGCGATTGAGGCGCGGATCATTTATAGAGGACCGACGCTCCTGCTCCTCAGCAGCGGAAGGTGTGCGCGGTGAAGTTTCTGGGCTCGTGCGACTGAAGCGGCTTCTTGGAACGCCGACAGCGGATCGCGCGCCGGATCCCAGGCTACTGTAGCGGAAGCGATTTGCATCGTCTAGAGGATGGGCCGATGACGCCGGAGTGTGGATGGAGCTGTAGGGGGCAGTGGGGGAATCGTTCTGGAAATGCAAGGGGCTCTCGATATTGCTATACCGCTGATCGGGTGAGGGGGTTTGTTCTGTCGTTGGCGACCGTAGACTTTGGCTAGAATAACCCAGTCGTGACTAGTCCATATGTTCTCGTTAGTTCTCGGGAATGTCGCAAGAAGGGGGTTAAGCATGGATGCTACGGTCGATGGATTCGCAGAGCGATCAGGAATGCGATCGGCTCAAGGACCTGTATTATTCTCACTTACCCGTCTGAAATCAGAGCGACCTATCGAGTCGCGACGGCCAGAATCGGCTCTCGCAATATTTAGGAACACATCCTCGTTCTTTGGGCGACCCTCGTCCATCGAGGACTTGTCCTCGATCCCCCGATGAGTACCGTTTAAAGAGCCGTTAAGAGAGCGAGCATTGTCATTTAAGGTTCTGGTCGCTCCAGAATAAGCCAGACTTGATGGCATTGTTCTTTTCACATCAGGGCGATCTTGGTATAATTCGTCCTGTCTGGGCCTCTTCGAGGCATGGGGGGATTCAGAAGCTTGGGGGCTGGGTGAGCTGAAGCTTAAGACGGATCGTCGGGCGCGGTGCAATAAGGAGCGTTTGGTGGTTAGATTGGGTGTTTCATCGGTGGGGCCGCCGAAGCGAGTGTGCAACGACAAAGAACGCGAGTGAGGAAAATGGTGGAAATGTTGGAAAGGTTGGAAATGCTGGTCATGGTCATAGTCATGATGTTGATTGACCTGGTTGGGCTGCAAATGGTCACGGGAACCTGCAGCCATCATGTACTTGTGTACTCTGTACTCTGTACAGAGTACGGTGAAGTACTATTAGTACCTTTTGTGTGAAGCTTGGAAGTATTCCTCGATTCTGGGGAAAAGCTAAGATTGTATAGTTCCGACGGATTGGAAATATGCACAGTTCATAGTCATTGCAGGATGTCAGTAAGGACTTGTGGACTTGACCTGTCAGAAAGAATATTGGATGCGGGTATACACTGTGGGAAAAAAAATATATTTCAATATGGACGAGCCTTTTATTTTTCTATTGGATTTTTGTTGACTTTTTCTTTTTTGGCCAAGATTGAAATACTGAAGGTACAATATCACTTGATATCTGGATGATACTATTATATTTAAAGGTACTACATCGTACATATGGAGATATAAGAACTGAAATATACAAAATACGAGAGAGCCCAAAAGGAAAAGAAAAAAACAAAGCAAAACAAAAACATAGCAGTGAACCATGGTTCAGTCGGTTAAGACCATGGTTAATTTGAAACAAATTGAGTTTGACGTTGAAAAACAAAACGATTTGGGTTGTTATCGTCTGTACTTCAATGTTTAATATTGGATGATATCCATGGATTTACAAATGTACATATACAACATAAGTATAGACTAAGACTTAATCAAATGTACAAAGTTGTGGGAAATATTGAGGATGCCAGTCAACCTCGGAATAGAAAGAGTAGAAGGCTGGATGGAGGTTATGTTCTCCCTACAAAGTACATATAAGTCTACCCCCAAAGAAAAGTAGTCTAGGTGCATGTAAATTGTTCTTGCTCTTAAATATCCTGCTTCCAAAGGTCAATTGAGTGGCGAGGTAGTAGTGTGGCACTGCCTCAACTTTGGAGCATTGGGCTAATAGTTACTTAGAGAAGAGACAAGCAAGGTCAGGCCAATAAAGGGGCTTATTTAGTGATCTATGTCCTAGTGTGTGGAGTATTTCTGGTGGTCTTGCCAATATCACTTCTACAGAACGCCTTGTCTAGATCCTTGTACTCCGTATACGAAGTGATAACTATTAGCCGAATCCTTCAACCTGGGGCACTGCCACTTAGCCATCGCGTGACAAATGGCTTGTTGCGTGCATTGTTGCAATCCACTACCCAGGCATACACTTCGTACGGAGGATGTGGACCAACCTGGTACTTTGTTTAGATTGATCATTAAACAAAAATCTATTTCTGGAATCATCTGGAGAGCGCTATATTACATATTGCAACGGGTGGCCAGTGAACCACAATGCCATTTTCAATCTGTATACTCCGTACATGCATCAATCAAGACCAGATCAGGTGTTGATCGGTATAGAGTAGTTTAAATTGAACAAGCTGTCCTTGTATAAGATAAACCAATGGAAAGTGTGCTTTAAGTCTGAAACACAAGCATGTAAGATGCGCATATGTATCGTAATTCACATTTATTTTTAGAAGTGAACTTATGGTGAAACATTTGGAGTTCCCTCAGGATTAAGAACGTCAGGGGGTCCATCTATCCGGAACTTCTCTGCCTCAAACCAGATTTTTGGTTACTGGGAATATCCTCTCCAGACTCGGCACATCGCAAAGTGAAGATCCAGTTTCAGGATTGTTACGACAATCCACGTGGAAAAGGCCGATCACTCGTCATTCCCCGAAACCATAGTGGGCCTCGGGCTTCAAATCACTCCCCTAAGCCTCCACATCCAGGCTGATGTAATATAGTGTATAATTCTGTGTTTAGAACGCCATTGAAGAGATTCATTATGGTATGTTTGTATGTGCCGATACGGAGTAAGTACATATGTACAGAGTAAATAGATTAGTGTATCGCAAAATGTATACGATCTAAGAAGTGCCAAGACCCACTGGTTTCCCACTAGTGTGGATTTGGTGTGTTTCATACAGCGCCAAACCCAGATCCATGGGGTTTCAGGTTGTGCCTTCTCCTCTTGACATCATCCAATCAGATATCTCTCTGTGCCTCTTTGGAGATTGCCCCCAACACACATTTAAATGGTCCAATGGTATCATACCCACACAATACATGGGATCAGCCCACCGTTCACCCATTCGAATTTATTTCAATTTTCAGCCTTGGAAGTTGCCCTGGATAATACATATAACTATCTACAGATATACCCCATACATAGAAAAATAGTGGAGTTATGCAAAAGACGGGAAAGTGAATTTGGAATTGACCAAATCGACTCTCTCCCTTTCGGGTTACTACGCACAGCACATCTCCACCATATCCCGTCTCAGTGTGTTTCCCCCTTGTCATCTCGGTCGTGAGCCGTTTGTACATATACGGGGTACTCCGTACTCGTACTGTGTGTAACAGATGTCAATCTTCTCCAACTTTTAAGGAACATACTTCAGCTGTGCTATGTGGGACCTAAAGTACATAATTATCGTGAGAAATTCGAAAGAATTACAACATCGAATTCCATCCTTTTTCAATGGAAAATACCGGTAACAAATGTAGAAAGATAATATACACTAAGGTGGGAGAAGGCACACTCTCGAGCCTCTCATTTACCTTGGTTTGACGCCGACTAAACATTCCAGGGCGGCTAAAATTAGAGCACAGGGCATTGATTGGTTTTATCCCCTCTTTTTTTTTGGTGTGTATTGTATATTACAGAAAGTTATACAAATGTACAAGAGATCTCTAAATAAAAACACAAAGGGTCCAAAACCCGTATACTCTTCTTTCTTCTTTCTTTCCTTTTTCCCTTTCTACATACCTTCTCTCTCTCTCTCTCTTCTATCTTCTATCTCTCCAGTTCCCTGGAGGAACCGCTTTGATTCTATCCTCAACTTTCTCCACACGATACCGTTTTATTATTGATTTCTCATCACTTTGATCTTTACTCTTTGATCTTTGAATATCCTGTCATTCCTTCATATCGCTTATCCCATACTGGAAAAAAAGAAAAAGAAAGAAAGAAATACACATACCCGTGTTATCTGGTATGTGGACAGCCTTCTCATATCCAACCTCTTTATTACACTGGTTCCCACTCGTTCCCACTCCTTCATGACATCGTGCATTGTGTGGATGCTTTTCCCCTTGTGATTTGCATGATCGGATCATTAGTCTCCAACCCTTGCATTTCAGTTGCCCTAGATTCAAAGCTAACGCCCTTCCCCATGGAGACCCCATTTGCGCAGGTAGCAAGTGTATCTTCGATTCCGAATGCCATTCTAGCCCTCTATTGAGAGCTGGATTCAAAGGAAACTTCCTTTCTTCACAGTGTCGACTTTTCGGACAATGCCAGTGCAAACTAGCCAGGCGTCCTTTCCGGACTCATTTCCGTCTTTCATGTCGGTGTTTGGTGGTCCCCTTCCGCGATACAAAGAAGAAGAAAACACCATCCACCCTCTTCAATATCCAACCCATGTCCCTGTCAACACACGTCTACTTCCTTCCCCCCACCGCGAAAGTGTTTCATCCACGACCTCAGTATCAACCGAGTCCTCCCCGACCACCACCATTTCGCCCTTTGATTCCCCCGGCGGGGGTGACATCTCTCCGAGCTCGTCCCCGGAATCCCCCTCTGCCATGTCCGTCTCATACCCAAAGTTCATGCCTTCCACACGGCCCGTGGAGCTTCCCCCGCGCCTTGCGCCTGTTGGTGCACCCCGCCTGTCGCAGCCGACCCCTCATAATCCGCGCCCAGACTCCCCGAATCGGCGGGCGCGTAATCTCAAGAATCTGTCATTGCGAATGCCGCCCCCATCTCAGTCTCGCCCACCTATCGCTACTGCATCGGTGGTGGAAACAACGTCAAAACACCACTTCGATGCCCTGCCATCTCCCATTGCGATCCCTTCCAAGAGCAAGAGCACGAAGCGACGCGCCGCGAATCTCACCATCCAGACCCCCACATTTAATAAACCGTTCTCCGGTATCGCCACCGATGCCGTGCCCCCAACTCCATCCCTACGTCACGCAGAATCCTCGCCTTCGCTTGCATCGATTACATCGCCCTCATTCGCCCCGCGGGGAGGTATGCAGCTTCCTCGGCTAATGCCACAAGGTGCGCGCCGCTTTTCTAGCGCATCTTGCGATGATGCTGTGTCACCTGTCACCTTGAAGCCGGTCGACGGATCTGGCTTCTCTCACCGTGTTCTCGATGGACTTGAAGAAGAGGATGACCATCTCGACTCGCGCGAGTCGACCCGCAAGAAGGATCGTGGCTACCCGGATGGACCCATCCGAATCCATGACTCTGGTGTCTACTTGTATCTAGAACCAACAGCAGAAGAAGCGTCCAAATTTGACGTCGTGGTCAACGTCGCCAAAGAAGTGGTGAACCCGTTCAGTACTAGCAAGGACGAGCGGAATGATACAGTGATGAGCACCTGGCGGAACGCCTCCATGGCCTCGAAACGCTTCTCCCGCGGCGAGCCTCAGACTGCGATTTCAGAAATGTCCTTCAAGTCTGCCTGGGAATTCCAGCCCTCGGACTCCGAGTCGGCAACCCCTACGACCGCAAGTCCTACAGCACCTACACCAACACCGGAGTACCTCCATGTCGGCTGGGACCATAACTCTGAAATTCTCGAAGACCTGCTCCCGCTTTGTGAGCTCATTGACGACCGGGTCGCTGAGGGAAAGAAAGTTCTCGTGCATTGCCAGCTGGGCGCCAGCCGCTCAGCATCGCTAGTCATTGCCTACGGATTGTACAAAAACCGACATCTGGATTTCAACTCGATGTACGAAGCAGTCAAGGGACGCAGCCAATGGGTTGGCCCGAACATGAGTCTCATCTACCAGCTCACAGACTTCCGCTCTAAATTGCTGCGGGGATCTACCTCAAAGCCCCCACCTCAGGAGTGGTTCGTCCAAACCGGCCGACGAAGCTCAGAGCCTCAGGTGGCACGAGCTGAGCGCCCAGCGCCCAACGAATCAAGCCGACCAGCCTTCCGCGGACTACCGCAGGCACCTTCAGTTAGTTGCCTCTCAATTCCCGAAACGACTTCAATGCGTCCCACTACGAGCGACGACGGTAGCTACACAAAATTCAAGTCTTACTCGCCTAAGCGGAGTTTGTCCCCCCGACCACTCCCATTCCGACAGAAGTTCCAGTCCGTGGGACCTGCCGCGGGTCGGCTACGAGGATTGCCCCGTAGCGTCAGCAGCTGTGACCCGCTGGTTCAGACCCATGTGTTTGTACGTGATGCGCCAGACTTCAGTGGTGATTTGTTTTCGCCGAGGACAAACGAATTCCTCTCACCGACTCCTTCGGCACCACGATCATTCCACCGAATCGATCGCTCCGCAGCCTTGTCTTCACCTCCCATTCCCCACGCCATGGGCTTTGCCGCCGAACCGGCAGACCCCCGCTCGCCTCCATCTGGCGGCGAGCCCCTGATCATGAGATCCATTGATGAATTCTTGTGATCTCTCCGCCTTATGTCCTTTGAGACCAGGCTTGCAACGATTCCATGACCCGACATATTTTTCATGTCTCTTTCCCGATTTGAAGACCATCTGCTCAATCATCCCCGGGGTCCCGTGCATCGTGCCCCGGGGTTCAATGCAACCGTTCTATTCTCACTTATTAATTTCTTCCACTTATCTCAATCAGATGACTGGCTTGATGATACTCATGACCAAAGCAGGCTTTGCTGTCCCTCATCGCCATTTTTTTCCGACTTGCATGCTTACTGCATATTTCTTTTTGTCATTTGAACCTACGGGTCTTGCCAACGCCATTACTGGTCACCATCGTTTGAAATTTTTTCCTCTTTTTTTTTTAAACCATTGGCGTCTCGGGTGTCCAAAATGGACGAATTGATACCAAGGCCAGGCCTTCAAAGATCGAAACAGACTATTCTTGTTTCCTTTTGCCTGGTACCTGTAATATTATCGGAGGCTCCTATCTCTTTTGGCTTTTGTCTCACTTTCGCTTGGTTATTCGTGTCACTCTCCTATTTTTCATGTTGCCGCTTAGATAAGGCCTGTGGTTCTTCTATGCCTTTCTTTGTGTTGTTCAGCATTCGTGTGGTGAAGCTGCTTGGTTCCCTTTGGACCTCACGGTATGCTTGCTTGATTTATGAGTGAAGGGATGGCATGATGAATACCCCATTTGCGCATTCTCACAATAGAGATCGACATTAAGCTTCAATTGCTTTCTCGTAAATCTGTAAACACATACGACATCAAGTCTAGTTCTAGTAGATCCAATCGTGGCTTCAGGCTGTTTTGTTGATTAGAACGGAGATAGCGATAAGCCCCGAGAGCACCTCCAACCCAAATTTTTCCTTACGCATCCTCTCCACGCTCGCGACAATGGCTGAAGAATCTCATCCGGCATACCTCTCGCCCAGCGAGCTGGGCACAAAAGACTAGTATGTGTCCTTTTCAGCTGCGCCCTCTTCCTCTGCTGGACGCAAGGACCGGGAATCTATGAACCCCGCTCTGCCCCTCCACAAGTGTTGTATACAGTACAGCAAATACAGCAATGGATGAATTGGGCTACCAATTGATCTATGAGGCTGCTTCTGGTATCCAAACTAATTCTTCAAACGCAAACTAACAATCTAAATATAGCTGGGAATCCTACTACGCCCGTACACTAGCCCACATCTCGCACGAGACTTCTAAGAATGACCCCAATACCAATGACAAGTCAGACCAAAATGATGACGATGCCGGATCAACCACTTCCGACCTAAATGAAGAAGACGACCCAGGCACATCCTGGTTCTCTGAACACAACGCCCCGCAAAAAGTCCTCCACTTCCTCACGCGCAAGTCCTTCCCCTTGTCGCCGCGCAATACAGCACACAAGAAAGGCTCCCGCCAGCCAAGTGTTCTAGATCTCGGTACTGGGAATGGGAGTATGCTTGCACTGCTTAGGAAAAGGGGCGGGTATGCGGGGCGTCTTGTTGGCGTTGATTACTCGCGTCAGAGTGTTGAGCTTGCGAGGGAGTTGCAGCGTGTGAGAGGTCATTCGGCTTATCGGAGTGACTCTGAGGATGAGGACGAATCTGATGATGAAGAGGAAGTAGAAGCAGAGACTGGATCCAATGACTTGCCGGAACAAGAAACTTCCATCCAATTCGAGGAGTGGGATATCCTCGGTTCTAAGGCTCTTCTTTCTGAGACGGGGCTCGAGGTATCGCCCTACTCTCCCTCGCAGGAAACACTCCCCTGGTTCCCCTACCAGGAAGGCGGCTTCGACATCGTGCTCGACAAGGGAACGTTTGATGCCGTCTCGTTAGCTGATGATGCGAAGACCACCCGTGTCTGTGAGAGGTACCCTGATATCGCGCGGCGCTTAGTGCGGCGCGGTGGGTTCCTGATTGTTACTACCTGCAACTGGACCGAGGAAGAGCTGGTGCATTGGTTCACAGCTGATCGGACGAGTGGGGATCGGTTGACGGTTTGGGGCCGTGTTGAGTATCCTCGGTTCCGGTTTGGAGGACACGAGGGACAAGGAGTTTGTACGGTGTGTTTCCAGAGGCTTGGGGATGCTTGATACTTAGTGGACCTGCGGAATACTATGCGAACTATACCCTAAGCAAAAAGAAGATGAACTGCAGATAGCCAGTATAGATAGTATCGAAATATTCCAATCATTTTATGCTCATCTAATTTTATGCTCGTAATCTCATCATGCAAGGGAAATGGACGAGACATCGCTCAAAAATGCACCCCAATACCATCATCAAAACCACAAGCCACAATTCTACTCCCCCTTCCTCTTCAAAACAGCAATAACACACCACCTCTTCTGATTCTCCGTACCCTCCCCTTCCCTAACGGGAACCCACTCTCTGCGAATCTCACCCCCATCCTCTAACCTCGCAACCAAATCCCTCTCATAGATACTCTCAATCACAAACCCATTCTCAAGAACCGTCTCAAAGAACCCGGCAACAATCGCCCGCCCCGTATGGAATCCAGCAACGACCCACACCTTTCCACCTGGCGAAAGGAACCATTGCATCGTGCGGGCGAGGTTCTCATGCTGCGAGCGCATCCAGAAACAATCCGCCGCAACGATACGCGAAAACCCACCCTTATTCGCCGTCGCGAAGGAGTCGTCCAACACACCCCATTCATGCGGATGCATTGACACTTCTCCCGCGACCTTAGGCGTGCGCTTTGCCAGATTGTGCTCTATATTGAAGGCGATTGCGCCGCTAAACGCCGGCGAGGACGGGTGGTCGGTTGCCACAACCTTCGAGGCATCGGCTAGAGCACAGATTACAGAAGGAAGGGCGGCACCTGTGTATAATATGAATGTGTTAGTTTGGGTTGGTTGGGGTGTTGGCCGGGGGGTACAGTAAAACTGCCCAACTTACCAGCACCCAACTCGAGCACACTCTCGCCCTTGATACTCCACAGCTCCCGGCTTTCTCTCTGGGCTTCTGTCTCTACTTCGCCTGGTGCGATGGGCGTATCCGCTTGCTCGACACCCTCTGCGACAACCATCGCTGCGCTCCAGAGGAAATGCGCGAAGAGCTTGCGTCCCTCGTCTACCGGGTTCACTGATCCATCTGCCTTGGCTTGGCCTGCGGCGATCTCCTCCGACCGCTTCTGGCTTGAGCTTGGGTAGCTGGGGACCATGATGTTGAGGTCGCCATAGCGCGGGGAGCTGTAGAGGAGGTGTTGGCCTGGGTCGCCGTGGAAGGAAGGTGCGTCGTCTGGGAAAAGGTGGGGGAGGAATGCACTGAAGAGGTCTTCGGATGATTCGTCGGTTTCAGTGTCGACGTCTTCGTTTTGGAATTCTGGTGTTGGGGCGCTGGGTGTGTTGGTGGGATGATGGCGGCGGGGGAGGGGTCGTAGACGGGAATGGAGCATTGCTGCGGTTTGTGAGGGATTTTTCAGTTAGTGTGTGGTGGGATTGGATCTGGTATGCACGAAGTAGACCTCGAAGGTTTCCAAGGTTGTATAATGGAAAAGTCAATTGGCCTATTATGTGAGTCCGTTGCGATGCCCAATCTTCATCTCTTATCGGGTATTTTTTGATGATAAGGGTTTTTTTCTAAAGATATGTTTGCATTGTTTGATAGCTTGGTAGATTAGGTGAGATTCCCTCCGCCTTTCAGCCCTGGAGGTCCGACCACGTCATGGCAGCACCAAAACTGGACCTCGGGAGAACAATAATGGGGTCATTGAAATGTTATCTTTTATAAAACCATTGGGAAATAATTTCAAGAGCTATGATAGCTGTCGGTAGCTCTAATAATTGGATCGACATCAATCCAACCTTCTAACCCAATAATAATACTGACAAGAAGAATGTCCCGAGTGTCTCAGCCGCAGGTCAATAATCGCGGGACAGGAACCTTAGGAATGTGCCAGAAACAAGAAATATCAGGGGTGTCTCCGACTATGAAGGGCGCCAAAAATAATTCCGCCCCAAGTCCCAAGTGCTCGTGCGCAAAAGGGCAGTGTGACGCTCGGAGTAATGATCCCCTCCCGCAGGCGTTAGCGTGCAAGATGGCGCGACCTGATCGTAGGATTGTGGTGACCTGAGCGATTACCTAACTGACACCTGGCCCCCGGGCCCCCCGGCCCCTCGGAGGCCCTTCAGTGCTGCCTTGGACTTATCCTGGATCCTGGATTAGGTGATAAGCCACAATTCCTCCAGATGCCTTTGCCACAGTAAAAAGATATTCTTATACTGCATACGTACATATGAAACGAAATTATCTAAATTATATCGTATCTGGAGTGTATCAGGTGATATCTCTGACTAAGCCCAATGACATCATTGGACCCACCAAATCCACCCTCTTCCCAGCACTAGACCGGTCGATGCTATGCAGGTGATCTGGTCGATACATGGCAAACCAGTACTTTCAAAGTCACTAGTTCAAGTACTTGCGGCCATCTCCTATCAACACACATTCGTCATTGCCCGGGTGGGAACCAAGTGACCTGATTGGTACTTGAATCTGGAGTCCAGCTATCCCATCTTGTGACCCTAGCTGATCGTCAGGCAACTGGAGGTTTTTTATTTTTTTTAAAAGCAAAACTGTTTTACTTATATTCCAAGGTTATCTACATTGATATTTTGTATTTTGCATATAACATTGAAGGTCTCTATTATCAAAGGGATTATATTATTTTATAGCCTGAGCCTGGACCCATGGGACTATTCTTCAGAACCAGGGCGCAGTCCCTTCCCCTGTACGGAACGCCATCCGAGGGCTAGGTATTAAGACACATTACCAAATATGATATTTAAGAAGAGATTATGCCCAATATTCGCCATCAGAATCCACCAGAATTCAAAGGGTTACTTGTCACTATTAACATGTCTTTATTCGGATAAAGTGGATCCCTGCTATCTCATCAGAGGCATTGCGACACACACACACAGATATAACACACAATATAGGGCATGCTTAGGGAACATAACATTACCTAGGTATGAAGTATAGACAATAATATAGTCTAAAGGCATACATATCTTCAAATATATTAGCAATAAAATACCAATCTCGTATGTGTGACCGGTGATCGCTCCCCCCCGCATGCTCAAAGGGAAAGGCCCCCGCAAACCTGAGCGATTTTGGCTCATACCGGCCCTGACTCTTTCTCTCCTTCTTTCTCCTCTTTTTTTTCCCCTTCCACCTTTCTTTTTTTTTTGGATTCACTCACCTTATTTTTTTTCTTTATTCGCTCTCATTCTCTCTCTATCTTCATTTCCTCTTCTCGCATTCATTGCTGTCCTCCACCTATACATCTCGGTCCCCGGAACTCCGCCTTATTTCGCCTTCACTAAATTGAGGGCAACTCGTGTCCTAGAGGGTTGTTAATTCCATTGGAAGCTTCCTCTCAATTCTTACCATGGCCTCATTCAAGGTAAGTGTCCAGCATTTCCGCCTGACACCTTGTTTTTTTTTGGGAACCATACTAATTTATCGGCCCATTGGCCAGTCACAGGAATTGTCCATGTCGCGTCCTCTCCCCAATTCTAGCCAGCGCCATCACGCGCATTCGATCTCCCTAGGTGCCCTCAATCCAAATCACCGTGTAACGCGCCGGAAGAGTGTCACCACAGCCGCAGCCAATGCTGCCGCCGCAGTCGCCGCCTCTATGGAGGGTAGTGAGGCTACCTCGCTCCCTATGGGTGCGCACCGCCGCAGCCTCGCAGGACGCAAGGGAATAGAGTCCGGCTCCATCGGAAACGTGTCTGGATTCAGCTCCTACCTCTCCCGCAGCATCAACAGCCCCAGTCAGGAATCACCGGTCGCCCGCAAAGGTTCTCCGGGATCGGACCACTCCGATGGCAAGCCCAAGAACCGAAACCGCCGAGCCAGCGAGGGTGCCCAACTCAAAACCGAAGGGAAGCGTGCTTCGACGGCCATACGTTGCGATCGCTGCGGGAAAGGGTATAAGCATGGCAGCTGCTTGTCTAAGCATATGTGTGTATCCCCCCTACCGCTCGACCGTCTTCTTCTAGCTCGATCGGGAATATGCACCATGTCGGCTCTGTGCAGGTCGCCCTCGTGGTTATTCAACTCCCCCTTCGTCACTGCCCCCCTTTCTTCCACCCCTTTCAACAGCATTTGATTGACGTATTTTTTTTTCGTGGTATCTTAGGTGGGAACACGACCCAGCATGGTCCGTTACTTCGAAACTTCTCATCTCCAAGCATCAACAGGTTCAACTACTGGAGGCTGCCTCCGTTTTGGTCACCATGAACCACGACGATCCACCCGATGAGTCCGCCGAGTTGGAGTCAGAATTGTCGTCTGGATCGCCGGATGCCCTGTCAGAAATGCGGGATGGCATCAGTTCCGTTGAGACCACGCCACCCCCAATGGACTCGGAGGAAGACGACGATTTCGAGATGTCGGGCGTGCCGGCACAATGGGCCAAACGCCCCAGCGTCAGCAACGCCTCCGGTTTCTCTCGTTCTTACCAGTCCATTCCCTCCAGTTCGTACAACGAGAGTGCTCCGCTGCACTCGCCAAGCTTCTCCCACTTCCGCCACTCGAGCATCGACACCCGTCCTTCGACCGCGAACACACGGTTACACGAAGATGATGAGGCGGATCTTGCCGCGGCCATTGGTCTGTGCAATTTCGGGACTCCTCGCACGGGGCCTGTTTCCATGACCCCCGACGTCCCACCAGTGCCTCCGCTGCCGGCGCGCTACTTGGACTCGAGCAGCCACCATAGCAACCAGGGTATCTACTCCCCTCAATCGCGCCCCACAGAGGAGGCCGCTCGCCGAGACTCCGAGGCCAACATCTTCTTATCCCGCTCGCTCAACCCGTCGCTGTCGTACAAGGTGTCGGATGAGCGTGAAGTCCGTACTGGTGGTGACGATGCCCAGAAATCCCGTCAACGTCGCAACGCCGATGTTGACTTTAGTAACCGCTCTGCGCCGGCTGACGACGACGATGGCGGTGTCTTTGGCCACATGGAAGAGTAGATCTCCCACCCTCTCCGCGCCTGCGCGCCTCCGAGCCAGTCCTTGGGTCAAATCGGCGCATTGCTGAACCACGACCCCTTCACGATCTCATGTACGAGCTTGAGCGAATTTTTTGAACCTTCTTGTTTACATGTTTACAACCACTCCAGATGGAGAATAGAGCCAATGTTCAATAATCGTTCAGAGCTCTTTTCTCAGCGGAGTATTTCACAATTCTCGGGACCTTTTTTCACTACCTTTTGAGATCCCCATGTATCAATCATGTCTCCTTGGCCCGCTTTGTGTTTTTTTTTTCTTTGTGTTTTGTTTTGCCCTATTCTGGAAACCCCTATAAATGGCCATACTCCGTATAGCCGGCGCATATTTATCATCCCCATCAAATACTTATATCCATAGGGACATGACCCCTTTCATGTCCTCTATGCTTCTCGTTTGTCTTTTTTTTTCTGTTCTGTTTTGGCCTCTCACCTCGCACATATATACCAAACCCACAAATTCTACGATCCGCTTCCCTACTTTTCCCACATGTGTATCTCGTCCATTCTTTTCTCTCCGTCTCCTTGCCCTCACTCTTCTATATCTCCTCACCTATGGTCCCTCACTCTCGTGTACTCAACCCTCGGACGGGGCATACAATGAATATATCTCATGAACGTACCATATTGCTTTAGAATGTAGATCTACAGGTCATTTCCATATCTGTCTGCGTACCTGTACATCATAAGCGGGGAAGTAAAGACCCACTACGGGGTAAAGGTCCATCTTTTTTTCGGATGTTTCGTCATAGGTGAAGACATAGGATAAACCAGATTACAGAAAGAGGTACGCATTTATTTCTCATTACCAATGGTTCAATCGTGTTCCACCTGGGCAGTACCTTATGCTATGTAAGGTTTGGGGATGTGCCTTGGAAGCTTGGCCTCCATGTGGCATCCACCGGTCCCCAGGTCATATATACGATGGGCTGCTGATGATGTTCAGCAATAAACATAACTTGATGAGCCGATTCATTAAGCAGTCAAGGAATTCATGAACAATAAGTATAAAGAGCAAAGGCAAAAAAGGGAAAGGGGGTATTCGCAATCGTTCTTTGAATCAGCTACCACCTCCACCACAGCCTCCTCCTCCACCTCCGCAACCACCGCCGCCACCGCCGCCACCGCCGCAACCTAAATCACCAAGTCAGTATGTAATTTCGTCTATCGAATGCAATAAAGAAGACTTACCACCAGCGGATCCTCCGCAGCCGCCACCTGATCCGCCTGTACAGAAAACACATCAGCATCCGTTGTGGTCGATGTTCATAAAGAGACTTACCACATCCTCCACTACCACTGTCTGCTGCGCAGCCCCCTGCGGCTACGGAACCACCTTTTGACAAATCAGTTTCACTCAGTGACCTCTAGAAGGGTGGAGAAAGAACTTACCACATGTACCGGCACAACAGTTCCCAGCGGCGCCTTCAGTGAAATTCATGCAGGTAGGGTTGTTCGCGTACGAATCACAGTTGATGGATGGGTCCGTCATATACGGTGCATAGTATGGGACCACAATGGGATAACCGTATGCATAAGGCATGTAGTATGCAGCAGAGGCGTCGCCCTGATTATTAGAAGATTTGGAGCCGGATTGTTGACGGCGCTTCTCAGCACGCCGCACAGCCTTTTGGTGGTTGCTCTGTAGATTTACACGTCGTATATTGTTATGCCACTCAGACCGGTGGTACATGTTCGTTGGCCGGACGGCGTTGTGTGAAGAGATATGTGGGTTCTTGTTTGGATCGGACGAGATATCGGGGCGATCGTGCAAGAGGTCTGCAGCGACTCGGGCGCGAGTGGCTGAGCTACCAGTGAACAACCGGCCGTACAGGTCTGATCTTCGTGTTGCCTCGCAGTACCAGCAGGTGCATTCGCTGTATATGCCGCCGTCGGTCATACGGCGGTACATTTTGCTGGTCCAGGCGAAGCCGTCGGAGAGTTTCCCTTCGTCGACTTTGTCATCATGGTCGATGAACATACGAATACCACGATATGTTACCTTCGACGTGCTGTATTTGTAGTACCGTGATGGGCTGAGTTGGTGTGTGTGCCAGGCTAGGTCGACATCCAAAGTGGGCACGGCCATCCTATCTGGCCTTTCGATCATAATCCGGAAGAACACTCCGTACTTTTTGATCAGCCGGTCCATGATGTCGAAGACTGTCGGTGAGTGCAGCCAGTCGATTTTGTCCATTTTATCCACGAAGGTGCCTTGTCTGATAACGGCGCCCACAAGATCTACCGCGAAGGGACCGAGGTTCTCCCAGTATCGAGACATCATTCTTCGGAATTGGATCTTCTCGGCAAACTCGAAGTTTTTAAGGTAGACACCATGTGATTTCCACAAAAGAATTGGGTTGCGTAGCTGGGTCTCGAGTTGCTGCTTCAGCTGGGTGACATTCTGACACAGACCCAATCGACCATCAGTGAGGTGCAACAACTCCTTGCTGCCAGCCTGGACGACGCGTGTGGGGAATATCATGTCCCGTAGGTCCCGAGGATTGGCCTTAGCAGCTGAGCCCCCCTCGGGGATTCCATAAAGATTGGTGAACGACCCGGGCATAGGGAGGTCTTTGTAAAGAGCTGCTTCGAGGTCTTTTCGAAACTTTGCCACCTTGAGCCGGCCATGGTCGATTATGCGTTCACAGCCCAAGCATTTCACCTCAAATGAATAATCGGCATAGCCACTACTGAATTTGAAGGCGTCGGCGACATTTCCCCCAAAGCGAGCTTCTGTCCACGGGACAGCGTTCGCCCTTCCACAGCAGGGGCATTTGACATCCTTGGTCGGCGGGTCGTGTAAATTGTTCCACTTGATGTCCAGTTTCTCCTCGAACAGCTGCTGGGCTTGTTCGGAAACTGTATACTCCATCGTTTGGGTGTTGATGCAGCGATCTATCGCTTCCCATGGAAATCCTGTTGCCCAGGTGCTCATCTTGCCGTATCGAATGCAATCCTCAAGGAAGTTCCGGGGATTCAACATATGAGCATGCCAGACCATCAAAATATCTATAGAGAGAAATTAGTCAACCGCGTTTTTGTCTCAGCATCAATACACTTACCCAGCGGGGGTAGGTTTTCCGTGCTCCATGCAACAATAGTACCACAATTAATGATGTTTCCATAGTCGATAGACTCCAAGTCATCAATAGTTGCCATTGGCCTTGATCCGGGGAGCCCATCAGACCACCATTTTGTATATCGGTCAACTGCACGCGCTGTATATACCGCCCAGCGCTTTTCGCAAATACGAGCCCGTGCTTTATTCAGTTCATTCGGGAATCTTTCAGCCTCGGCATCGTAGATATCAAAGAGCCCGTCATCACTAGAGATAGTATCTCGCAGATCTGCGAGCACAGCCAGAAACTTGAGATGTGCAACACACTGGTCGCGAGTGATGGTAGTTGAAGCAGATAGATTGGAACTCAGATCCAGCTGTGGCAGTTCTAGTGGCGGCCCGACCTCACTGGCCGAATAGGGAGGTGGTTGTTCACTGGAAGATCTGCCGATGGCTTCGGATTGATTGGGTGCGTATTTGGACCTTTCATCCGTTGGCATACTCATGTTGACGTTTGGCAGAGGAATAAGAAGATGTAAGTGTTGGCGAGTCAAGTCTAACAGGTGTGGTCCGGTGGATCTTTATACCAGTTGAATGTTGAATGATGGACCGAACACCATCCCATTCTTATCTGACCACACCCAGATAAAGACAAGTCAGCATAGTACCTTTACAGCCCTGGAGGCTTCCTGGCCTTTCATAGCCCCCCTGAGGTGAACGAGATAGGCAAGGTGCAAGGATGACGATTGCCACTACTTGCCCTAAAGTATTGAAACCTAAACTACATTTGCCTAAACCTCCGTAAAATACATTCAAATATGTAAGTAAATGAATGAAACCTTCGTATTCATTTGCCCTCCGAGCCAATAATATGAAAACGTTTTCTTCAATCTCGTATTGGATTGGGTACAGAAAATATGAAACCGGGCGCGCCTGCACTGCCTTGCTGCCTTGGTGGCTTCAGTACTGCCCCTCAAGGCTGTTTGGAGATGCATGGTATACTTTATGTTGTGCACAAAGGTTTCTAGTGTCTTTCTAGCGCCTTTTTCATATGCTTGTACTCTGTACTCCTTGATGGAAATGTACAGCTCATTCCCGGTCACGTGCTAGGAAGCCGATATGAGGTCACGTGCGAAATCGAAGCGCATCTGGTCAGGTGATATGCCCCTCTACGCTGACTCATCGAGGTTCCCGGAAGAAGTGCGCTCACCGAGTGAGAACGAGAAAGTTGAGACGGTTTTGTTGGAGAAAGACAAGAAGGAAAAGGAAATAACCAAACCAAACTGCCCGGATCAAGACCCAAATAGTGTGTCTGCGAATCCGTCCGAATCTCTCTCAACTGTCTGAAACCGAGATCACGATCCGCAAAAACGTCATTCAGCCTGGCTTCTCTCGGGCGATCGAACGGCATCGGAGAGGGCCAGGCCCGAACTCTTGAACCGATTGCGACCATTGATAATGCTTCTATTGGCACCAGTCCCGTAATGGCGGGTATAAATCAGTTACCTGTCTCAGTTGCCGCTGATGGCATGCATGGTCGCAAACGCAATATGACCATGGCGGGGATCGACAGCTCCCCGGGGAGTGTCGAGGATATGGAAGATAACGATGCGCGCGAGGAGAAAAGACGTCAGCCAGTGAAGCGCGCGTGCAATGAATGTCGACAACAGAAAGTAGGTCTAGCGTATTACCGCAAAGTCGGGATTCTCCAGTTTGACTAATTTTTTTTTTTTTCGGGTTGCGACAGCTCCGATGCGATGTCATTCAAGACCCATGGACCGATTGTTCGCGATGCCGTCGACTAAGGCTCGATTGTAAAATTGAGTCCAACTTCAAACGTGTCGGGAAGCGCAGCCGCAATGCGGAAATGGAAAGGGAAATAATGGAGCTCAGAAAGCAGATTGCTACTGGCCAACCAGTTCCTGGAATGTCACAGCAACAAGCGTTGACCGCAGCACAATTGACACCCAAGCAAGAATCGAGTCAAGTCAGCCCTGCAGTATATCAGACCCCATCGGCCATGTCCGCAGACCAGTACATGGGATCTCAAGAAGCTGTTGCATCCCTCCTGGACCTTCGTTCGGGCTTCGATGGTACCAACTTCATGAGGAATGGTGGACAAATCAGACGAATTGAGGATGTTATGGTTGTTCCCGAGAAAGTGGCAGAACTGTTTAATATGTGAGTCCTCGTCTATCATGTCTCTGTGCTTGATCTAACTTGTTCCCGTCAGATTCTTCACATACTACCACCCCTTCCTTCCATTTTTGGACCGAAATCAGTCTCCCGATGATTATAATTCTTCCTCTTCATTGCTTTTCTGGACAATACTCAGTGTCGGTGCACGACGCTATCAAGGCGATTCGAATTTATTGAATTCTCTCGCTGGTCCTGTCAGTCGGCTGGTCTGGAGCACTCTAGCAGATATCCCTCAAAGCTACCATGTCGTGAAGGCTCTCGCTCTACTATGCTCGTGGCCATTCCCCACAAGCAGCACCTCAACAGATCCGACCTTCATGCTATGTGGAATGATGGTACAGGTTGCTATGCAGCTTGGTCTCCATCGGCCTTCCCACACTCAGGACTTTAGTAAATTCCGAGTGGAACTGATCGAGGATGAATTGAGAGACAAGGTGCGAACTTGGGCGATTTGCAATATTGTTGCTCAGAGGTATGTACAAACCCATTATCAATCGCTGTTCGCATTTGGCTCATGCTTTACTTCGCAGGGTTTCCACCGGCTATGGACAGCCATCATCTACTCTTTACGACTGGACATTGTCCTCGAGCGATTCGCTAGACCCGAACTTCAAGCTTCCAGAAGATATAAGGCCAAGATTGGAGATTGAAAAGTTTTGCGACAGGGTCACCCGAGCGCTTTACACAAATCGACGCGATCCTGTTGGCTTAACCAGCGACCATGAACGCTCGACAATGATTGCCTTTCTGTCGCGAGACTTTGAGGAGTTGGAAGAACAGCTTAAATCGCAGAATGACTGTAAGCTTCCGAAGTTCAAGTGGAGATATATTGAATGCATAACTAACGACATCCAGGTATTACTGACTTGTTCCTCCGTGCTGCTAACCTTCATTTGCACCTTTCGGCATTCTTTGATGAGCCAACCACTAAAAATTACCGCGAACGCGTCTTATCTCTGTATGTCGCGACGACAACATTCCTCGAAGTTGTCCTTAACCTCGAGACCGAGGTTGGCCCGGTTCTCTCTTACACCCCATACTATGTGTATCAGATGATGGTTGCCGCCGGTTGCACCCTCCTGAAGCTGTGCAAGAGCTTCTTCGCCTCTCACATAGACATGGAATACACCAAGAACCTATTCAACCGTACAATCTGGGCCATCCGGGGGGTGTCAGCGTCCAGCAACGACCTACCCGAACGGCTTGCGGAAGTGTTGGCTCAGATGTGGAGATTGGGAGGAGCGACTCAACGAGCTAACAATAGTACCGATGTTGACGACTCCCTGCGACTCAAAGTACGCTGCCGGATGAGCATGTCCCTGCTTTTCGACTCTGTGTGGCGCTGGCGGGAGGATGCCAGGACTAAGGGCCGAAACATTGAAGGTCAGTATCCCTTTTTCACTCTCAAGTTATAAATAAACAGTCTCTAACCTTTGATATTAGCCTATCTAAAAAATCCAACAAATCCCGACTCGGCAGCCGATTCTTCGGCTACTTCATCTGTCGGGCCTGTACACACATCTACAATAACACCAGGAATGTCTGGGAATGATCCAAGCCTTGCCCCGGCACCCCTGCTATCCCAGGCTAGTCTTGGGATCCAACCATCCGCAACGCAACCTAATGGACTTCCAAGTGGCTTCATCGAACCTAATTACGAAGTCTTCGATCCGTTGAACTGGCTGCTTGACGGCCTGGTAGACTTGCCTTATTCATACTCCACAGTGGGTGGGATGGAATCCCAGGGCATCGCATAGATCGGCCTGCCTAATATTTTCTTGGCGCCATTGCCGGTTTTTTTGTTTTTACTCTTTTTCTTTTTATTGCGGGCGTGGCTTGCGTTGTCTGCTTGTATCATTATACCACACATTCGATCGCTGATACTTGCCAGGGAGTTTGTTCATCTTCTTTCCATGTCCGTCTATATTTTTTATGGGTCCCTTGTACGATTTCCTTGATTCATTTCCAATTCAGTACTATATTACTTTCTAATATGATGCTATATTTGGCCCAAAATCCTTGTCTAAAAAAGAAAATGCGTCAGAGATTAGCCTCATGCAATTATAGAGTCCGGTACATTATGTGCGTATATCACACCGAGTTATTTTTGTCACTTGCTTTTGCGAGCACAGATTCGCTCCGTAGAAGCAGTTTCAACCTAGCACAGTGATATCATTGCTTTTCTCTCATCTCATCCTTTTCGCTGGACGGAACCTATATAATCTTGGTCATCCAGGCCCTACTTGTCCATTTTCTTCTCTTTCCCATTGCCTCTTTAGAATAAAATGACCTTCCTTTATATCCCCAGTTGGACCGAAGTGGAATCTCGCACTTCGGCTATAGTGCTGTGCCTACTTGTTTCCTTTCTCTTTTGCTCTGTGGTTGCGGCCGCTTTGGTGTTTACTTCCTATCGCATGGCTAACGTTGGTGACCTTCCCCTATCTGGCGATAGTTGATCGAAGTACAAATTCACAAGACGCTGATACTATTTGCTGAACCGGCAGAACCAAGTTTCTTTTCCTATACCCAAAGACTATTTCTCGGTCCTATACCAGCAGTATAAGTTTGTTGTGGACGGGCCCAGTTTGATAAAGAAAGGCTATGAACAATTCGCAAATGGCTTGTTCGAGATCCCACGGACATTCCGCTTTGGTCAGGTCATATTGTGCCAGTCGGAGTTGATTGAAGAGCTAAGAAATAAACGGAGTACTCTTGTATCCCCCGAGCCGTGGATTGATCAGGTAGGGCTTTCGGATGGATTTTGCATGTTTGCGCTAACAAACATTATACAGCTCCTCCAAGTCTCTCATGTTATGCCTGGCTATTTCCCCAAGGGAAGGGGATGGCCGAAAATCGCTAAAACTACGCCTGGTTTGATTCGTGCCACGGTTTATAAGCACTTGCATCGGTATATGCCTGCTATGAACGAGGCAATTATCTCGCAGCTGCAGACCCTAGACTTCAAAGATGGGGGTGAGTTTTTGACTGATATTTTATAGGCCAGACGGTCTCTAATGACTTCAACCAGAATGCAACATCGGCTGTTTTGATCTGGCATACTCGATCGTAGCCCGCAGTGGCAGTTTTGCTCTCGTTGGTTCGCGGCTTTCTCAGAATGAGGAATACCTTAAAGCTGCCAAGGACCACATCCTTGGGATGATAGTGACCACCCGTGTACAATTTCTTGTTCCAGATTGCTTGAAACCGTGAGTCGGATGTTTCACTGCTCTCATTTTCTGTGGACTAAGACACAAATAGCTATATTGGTGGGTTCATCGGTCGCCTCGCCACTCTTGGGACTAGTTGGGATATGCACGCCTCGCGTAAGATTATGCTCAGGCACTTCGATGCACGTGCAGCAGAATATCACGCCGAGATATTCACGGGCAATGGACCTAGTGAGACTAATCTCGATGACACGGACAATCCGGTATACCTGTCCCTTCTTCCCCATCCCTCCAATGACACCATAACTGAACAATTTATAGGTTGAAATCTTCCAATGGCTGTATGAGAGCAGCGTTCTTCGGGAGCGATGGACATACTCGGAGGTGATAGGTGAAATGTTACTTCTGCAATTTGCCTTTATATACACCACTTCCTATGTAAGTACTCCGTACGCATGTCATCATCCTGCAATGTGCTAACTGAACCACCAATAGGGACTCTACGGCGCCCTAGTTGAGCTAGCTCGACGACCCGAGTATATCGCACCCCTGCGCGAGGAAATTGATCTGATCTTCTCTGAAATGGGACCGACCGTTCAAGCCTGTGATGGCATGGTTTTGATGGATAGCTTCTTGAAGGAGTGCCAGCGGCTACATCCCCCTTCGGCACGTACGTCTATATGCGGACCACCCATGGGAATTATGCATGGCTAATGCAATAACATGGATATTAGTCTCTGCCCATCGGGTTTGTATTAATGACCTCAAACTTTCTAGCGGTTTGTTCTCACACACGTAACTACTAGGACACCAAGGAAACACCGAACTGATCAAGTATGGAATGGAACAGGTGTCACGCTCAAGCAGGGCTCCCACGTTGCCGTCCCAAGTGGAGTTATCCAACGATCCAACGAGCACTATGCGAACCCCGACGCGTTCGACGGTTTCCGGTTCGTCAAGCGTGCAGCAGCTGGAGCCAAGGACTCCCGGCTGGTCGACCTGAGCCCTGACTATCTGGTTTTTGGAATGGGCGCACATGCCTGGTAAGTCTCATTTCTGTCTGGCCCTTTTTTCTTTTCACACCCCGTGTTTCAAATCCAACCGCCCGGATCCTATCGGCTGACTTTTGCTCGTGTTTGCTAGCCCTGGACGATGGATGGCTAGCGCGCTGATGAAGCTCGCCTTCGCGCAGATTCTGAATCAGTATGACATACTCCTGCCTAATTCAGCCTTCGCCCCCTTGACTGGCTCGCTTTCATTCGAGGAGTTTTATGTGCCTAACTTCGGGCTGAAGATTGCTCTGCGCCAGCGCTAGTCAGGATATCTTAGGGAGAGACTGGGGGTATCTGGATGCATGCCAAAGGAAACAGGTAGAATTCTGATCATGGTTCGGCCGGGACACATTCATATTATTTCAATTAAGGTAGTGCTAATAACATCAAAAGAAAGTTACAATAAATTTGCCTCGGCGTCTTAAAAACACTACCCGATAAGCCGATAAGGTCTTGACTCCGCTTATCTCCAAGGTGTTTCAACCTCACCTCTTCATTTTCCCTACCTGAAGCCGCTTCGAAATTATGGCTTCGTCAACTTCCCCGCAGAAATCCCGACCTCTGCTCATCCCACATAAGCGAGCTCTTCTACCCTCGGGAACCAACAAGCCAGGCCCCAAAGTATACAAAGTCCTCAATCCTAGCGCCATCCCCGCAGAGACGAGCATCAAACCATCATATGAAGAGGCCATCCAACGAAGGAATAAGCCCACAGATTCAACCGAACATAATAAAAGCACAGTTGAAGAAGAAGACTACGAGCCCCAGCCCCCGCGCTTTGAAGTTTCATTCTCTATGCCGCCACAGCCCTTCCTGGACCCACCAACTTGGGAAGCGATGCTCAAACACAGCCGCGAGAGATTAGCAGCACAGTCAATCAAAGTTGAGGCGAGCTCAGAGGCAGACCAGGAAGAAGAGTCGGTGGAGCTGATGAGACAACGAGTGGAGCACGAGACGGAATATGGGTCTATGGCTATTCGTGGCCGGTCGAGTGTACGTGGACGTGGGAAGAGGGGAAGGGGGAGAGGTAATGTCTACTGGGGTGGTAGACACTGATCTTGATGGATTTAGAATGAGCTGGATGTTTTTTTTTTTTTTTTTTTTTTAGATACCCCATATTTGGTTGATAGGTCAGGTTTGACCATTTGAATACTTCATTATTCAGGCAATATCTAGCGTGCTTTTCTAGAAGACCTTGCTCGGTATTATATAGCGCTAACTTACTTGGTCTTGCTTTCATAGAGTACATCCAGCTCATCTATTAATACATTACTTAATAGACTCGTTTACATCCAGCTCTACAGCCAAGAGATTATTGCTCCATAGACCATCTTATGTCACACAACGTGAAAGCAAGGGGCAGCTTGAAACCCTTATCCAGTCCTGGACTGATGAACAGGTTTGAAAATCCGATAGGTATGTATGCTAGCAGTAAACACAACGAATTAATGGTACATCTGAGAAACCAACAAAAATTGAGTCAAAAGGAATAAAAACAATGGAATCATCATCATGGGTTCGTGTTTCATAATCATCATAGATCTCATATCAAAAGATCATCTCGGGGCATTGAAGCAATTTCCAAAAAAAACAAAACAAAACAAAAACAAAAACAACAAAAACAAAAAAGCAAATGCATCGTGAAATCGTCGGGCAAGTGATTGAAATGTGTGAAACATATCCAATCATAAATGTGGTCATAACAGAAACTAAACAGAAAACAAGGACATCATTTAAATCATCTCATAGCCACCTCAGCTGTAGCGCTAGATGCCACGTAGACAGGGCCACCGATACTCTGCTTGAGGATTTCCCTCCGGGCAGCCCGCTTTCTCTCGTCTCGTCGCTGGCGCACACGCCGCATGCGATTCCGCACATTACGCCATGACATCGACTGGAGCCGCAGTCCCCAGCGAGAGAGAGACCGGAAGCGAATCGGGTTCAGTGGGGATCCTGTTCGGAACATGCCTTGATCAATCAAGCTACCGTTGCTAGTCATTCCATTGAATAAGCGTCTCATTTCTGGGCTGCGGCGCGCCAAAGCAGGCGGGCCATCGAAGATGATGCGCCGCTGGGGCAGGCCTAGAGAGTTGTTTACAATCAAGGATTCATCGAGGCGCGGCAAAGCTTCCCGCGTCGGTGAGGGTTCTTTCTCCGGGGACCCGGGCACATTTTCCCAGAATCCGCGGGGCCGCCAAAACGGATATTCACGACTGTCCATTTCCATTCCTGCGGTTCGGTTCTTGGCCGATTTCACAGAGAAGGACCGCGCTATAGTGTTGAAGGAATCTGACCGAGGGCGTGCGCTCCAGGTACGACGGACGGAACTCCATCGTCGACCGAGGCCTTTGTTTTCATCTTGAGCGTCATCTGATGGAAGCAGGGGAAGAGGTCTGCTAGACGGGGGCTTTGGTGGAGGGCGAGGGTTCGTTAAAGGTGAGTCGACGGTGTACGTTGCTGTTTGTGATGGATTGTCGGGTGTGCGAGGGGGCTGGGGAAGATCATAGGAAATCCCAAGCGCTTGGAAAGGCCGCCTTGAGGAGGCATGTACCCGAGGATCAACAAGCAGCAGTGAGTGATTGTTGTGTGCGAACAGACTTACGGCTGTAGCCTCTTGGATTTCTATAGGTCCCGGCGAATACGATGGAATTGAGCCTTGGGTGAAAGGCAAAGATGGAGGACGCAGGGTTGCCATATCATCGGAGCTAGCAAAGAGGGCGTGCATATTGGGAGCCTCGAGTAGGCCAGGGCGGTCAGGTGAAGCCAAAACGTTGTGACGAGGCGGGGATACCGGCTGATGCTCACGATGCTTTTGCATCTCGAGGTCAAGGGCTAAGTTATGGCTTCGTAAACTGTCGGAAGTAAGGGAAGTCGCACGAGAGTTGTTCCGACTCGTTGGCGCAGAAAGCGACGAGCTTCGGGGTGGTATAGCGGGACGCGCCGCTGGACGACTCCGCAGGCTGTTGGAAGTGAGAGAAGTGGCGCGAGAATTGTTCTGACTCGTCGGCGCAGAAAGCGATGAGGCACGGGGTGGAATGACAGGTCGCCCCATGGAACGACCCCTGGAATCGGTCTCGCGAGATCGAGTCGACATCGAATTAGAGACGGTGCGTTTCTTCTGCCCTGGGATATCTGTGCGGCCCGTTGAGGCTGTCGGAGGACGACGGCTTGATCGGTGAGAACCCAGGTTGGAAGAAGCATGACTGTTAGGACGGGACCTGAGAGACGAACTTCTCTCTGGGATGACCACCACGTTGATAGTTTCGATGTGGGGCTGTATTGCACTGTTGCTAGTCTTGGTCGAGAACGACATCTCGGATGTTCCACTTCGAACATCCTGATCAGAAATGCGACCGGCCTTGTGAACTAGGCGGTGTTGGGATTCAGGGAGGGAGCCATAAGATGTACGCTCAGATCTTGTGATGGGAGAGCTGGCAGACCGCAGAGAGCTTCTCTTTTCAGTATGCCGGAGCATTCGCTGAGCTCGTTTTGGAGAGTCGATTATCATAGCCTCAACGGTGGATGTCGAGGAGATGACCGACAAAGGACGGGCGTCTGGTCCACCGAATCTTGCTAGACCCTCCTGTGATGACGACCCAATATTCTCACGGAACTGCTCCATTGAGGTCCTTGCTTCGACTTCATGCGCACCATTGAGACGGTCCCGCAAACTTTTTTCCCTCATCAAGGAGGCATCTAGATGGTTTACATCTAACACATCTCTCCCAGGGGTTGACTTATAGACTGATTGAGAGTAGTTCTGTGCAGACTTTCGCTTTTCGGCTAACGGTGTTGGCGACCCATCGATCGGGTTTGCGGCCCAATGCCCATCAAAAGACTCGAAGCCGGTGTCGCATTCAATTTCGCTATGTTGTTGAGAAGCAGATGGCAGAGATCCTTTTATATTTGAAAATTGTGAAAGATATCCATTTGAGGCGGGTGGCTTTGATGGTTGCCTCCTTTGTTTTGGGGTCTGAGTCGCGGTCTGAGACACGCGAACCGGGGTGTCCATATCATCTTCCGATGAGATGTTTTCCAATGCCGTTTGAAATGAATCGGCTCGAGACGACGAGGAGAAATAATTAAACTGGTTCAAGGTAGGTCGCTTATTCGAGTTCGTTCGAGGAGGCGTCACATCCGGGGTTGGAGGCTTAGAGGGACGGCGAGGGGTCAACATCCCAGATGTTGGTATGTCTGACAAAGAAGAATTCATTTTCTGAGGTGTTCGTTCGTCCACCACGACTTCTTCGTGGCCTGCCCCCGGGGGTGTCAAGGGAAGCGATGGCGTCGCAGTATGTCTCCCATTCTGATCCGGCGAGACCGGTTGGATGACCTCGATGCTAGGAACGATTACACCCCGCCGAGGGAGCGTCTTGTGAGACCTTAGGAGCGGCCGTTCAAATGCTTGCAAATCCTCCGATGACCCCATCACTTCCACGCCCGGCATCTCGGAAACAGCACACCCACGGAGACCTGAAGCATCCACGGTCGCTTTTGTGAATTCGATTCGCGTTTAGATACCTTTGGGTATCATAGTACTGAGTAGGATGTCTCGTTCAGAGTGTCGCAAGAGTTGCATCGCGCGCGTGAGCACTTCGCGACCAATATGCGACCAATGGTCAAGGTCAACGGATCCTAAAGCCCAAAGGCTTTGCTTTGTCTCTGTAGGATGCAGGGGGGGAGCCGATCGTCCGAGGTGCGTTCGAGTCCGTCACAAAGGACAAGCAATGGTCTAGTACGGAGTCCGGAGCATGGGCATATGCTTTCACAGGTGAAGACTTTGGCTTGGCCTGTCTCTGTGCAATGTGAGCCGTAAGGGTGGGGATGGGCGATGTTGGCGAGTGGCTGGGAAGTCTAGTCTCAAGCCCTCTCATCCCCGTGTTTCAGCTAAGTATGAAGTTGAAGTAATAAAGAATAATCATTCAAATAACATAGGATAAAAGAAATTAAAAAAGAATACAGAGTGTTCAAAAATGCTTGAAAGTTGAATAATATGACGAAGGGGATCTTTTCGTGCCACTATTTCCCGCTGATTAGCGCCTGTTTCCTATTCAGGTAATATTGATGCCTTGTAGCCTCATCTCATTGGGACTTCATCACACTGGTAATCACACTGCAGATCCATCACACTAGCTTCTAGGTATGAGGGCGCTTTCAGATTCTGATCCTATCATAGCTTAGAATTAATCACTTATTAAGCTATTTCAGTGATGTAGATTCACCTTGGAAAGAACCAGTGGTTGGTTACTGTATCCTAAAATGTACGATGTATCTGCTTGACCTCATCTACAAATCGGGACCATGTAGGGACTCAGAATCAAATGAGTCAGTATTCCTCGGGCATAAAATGGTTTGAGATCTCATAACTCTATCACAGCCCTTACTTATCATGCTTGGCCCTTGATGCAGGTCTTAAACATACATACATTCCAGAGGAACAAGGTGCACATTCTTATTTCGGGACACAAGTGAGGAACTAGCAACTCATCCCATAGCATAGTATAACATAACATTACAGCAGAGATAGTAATAAAATAGTGCTTCGTAGCATGATCTTGTATAGGGCATATTTCTAGCCTGTTCCAACTTCCAAAACCTAAGAATTGAATCTATATACTTGACTGATCTTGTCCTGGATATATAAAGACGTGGATCCTCCTATTTGGTGATTCTCGTTTCGGGGACATAGCTTACACCCGTAAGTGTACACCCCGCTGATCTTGTACTGCGAATATATCAATGATGTGAAGACGGTAGACTTTCGATGAATCAGGTTTCCGTCTCTAGCTTATGAAGAACTTCTCTATTTCCGTTCCATTTATGCCATTGAATCTGTGTAGCCACTGTATATCAGAACCCTTATATTAGTGAAGAGACATGAATTGGTGAAGAATCTAATATCTAGATAGTTCTATGGTCAGCCAAATCGGGGTCTCCCTACAAGATCCGATAGTTGGAACGGTAGGTTCCACAATTATGTGGCGTGGAAGGGAAAATGTGAATGATAAGTAGATAGTGTCATTTCTAGAGCCGGGGGTACATCGCACTGAAATGAATATCTTCATATTGAGTAGGATAGACTCCATGAGTGGGATTGATGTTCGTAAGAGAGAAAGTTCAAGAGGGCTGACTTCGGGAATTTCCAGACACATATGTAGTTACTACGCACGGCATTAAGCCCAGGGCCCCAAGGCACCCACCGCCAGGGCTACGATGTATGCACCTTGTTGAACTGCGGCAGTTTCTCTTATATGACTTAATCTACATAGCCATGTGCAGTCGGCTAAATTAAATCTGTCTACAACATATCTATGAATTCTATGTTGTATATACGCAGGGTTCCATCTCATACTTATACGCGCACTCCTCACTTCCAAGGTTGGTATGCTTGCCCCTCTAGGTGGTAACGCATTCCAAGAAAAGTCGAGATCTGCATCTTCATCTCCGTACGAATAGGAGACTCGAAGCTTAGCGGATGTTCTCAGAATGGCAACACAGAGATCACGACGGGAGAAAAGCAATATGAATCTGTGAATCTGTGAATCCGGAATTCCAACTCTTCCAAACATGTGGCAACGGATGATGACGATATCAATCCCCACACAAGCCAGGGTTCTCAAACTTTTGGAATCAGGTCAAACCAGCGTTTTGTGTGAGGGAATGCCTTGATAAGGTGCTATACAAAGTAGGTTAGGGATATTCCAAGTTATGGTCTATACGATTTGGGAGTTGGGAGTCTCTATACTCTCTGTTCCCTGCTCTCCGGTTCCTGATCTCTGGTCTCTGGTCTCTGGTCTCCGGCTACTGATCTCTATAGTAAATGGTCATATAAAGAAACAAGAAGTTAGAAAATATAAATACAAGATAGATCCCTCGGTCATTACCACAGTGGATCAGTGGCGTATCATGACGTCCCGAGAGGTCGAACCAGGATGGTGGACGGCCTTGGCAGATGACATCGCAGGGAAAGATCTCTCATTTCGTCATAGCTCTCCCCCGCCATCATCTCCTTTCTCTCTCTCTCCTTTTTTTTTACTCTTGATCTATAGCTTTCTGGTCTTGTTTTTCTCTCTATTCTTCTTTGTTTTGTGATTTGCAAAGTCCTTCAGTGGGGTAAATCCATTCCTCAACTTGTCTGACTTCCACACCTTGAAAATCCCTTCAATCGCCGACATCCTTCTTTCTAATCTCTGTGTTCTCCATTCCTCTCCAAAAGCCAACATAGACATTTGCCTAGACATTTGTTTATGAACCACGATTCTTATTTGGTATCATGAGTACAATACAGAATATCAAGAATTTCATTCGGCATGGCAAGCAGGCCCGCCTTGTCACCCCTCATTCTGAGCCGACGACCGACGTTTCCGCCATCCACGCAGAGCCACAACGCCAACCGATAGGCCAATATTCACCTGCTCTCGAGGCCTTTGGCCCTGAAGGCCGAGCCAATGCCCTCCACAAACCTGATTCTCAGGTCAGGCAGGATCGCTCTGTCGAAATCGAACGTCTAGTGGCAGAGGAGAACATCAACCGATCGAAGATGCCCAAATACCCCGGTCTAGAGCGCTGGATCTTGGTGGAGAAGATGGGCGATGGCGCCTTCAGTAACGTCTATCGTGCCAAGGATTCGACCACGGAATATGGCGAGGTGGCCATCAAGGTCGTCCGCAAATTTGAAATGAATAGCAATCAGGTAGGTTCTACCGCAAGGTGCCTTTCTTCTTCTTTTCCCTATGGATTTTGTTTTCTCGTTTCTTTGCGGTTGCATGGTTTGCAATATGTCTACAAACATGGCCAATACGTTCTATAGAACGATCCTCACTATCCAACGGTCAAAAAAGTCCCCAAGGCGGCGGAGGTGCGCAAACAATTCTTTCCTGACGCTCGAGTTGCTTCATGGCAATGATTACTTGCGTCTGTCGGCGAAACTGTACACTACTTTGTGGCATACTACTGCCTTGGTGCATGGCTGCGCATCTTGTTTCGTCATTGCTGACTCTAGTCTTTTTAACAGCGGGCAAATATCCTCAAAGAGGTTCAGATTATGCGCAATCTTGACCACCCCAACGTCGTCAAATTGATCGATTTCTCCGAGTCAAGGCAATATTACTACATCGTCCTCGAACTATGCCCCGGGGGTGAATTATTCCACCAGATTGTCCGATTGACGTATTTCAGCGAAAATCTTAGCCGCCACGTCATTCGACAAGTTGCGGAAGCGATTGAATATCTACACGAGACATCAGGTGTCGTTCATCGGTTTGTCACCCCTTCAGTAGACATTTGCTCTTGCCGAAAGCTAACATCTTATGAAGTGACATTAAACCCGAAAATCTCCTGTTCTATCCAATTCCCCACGTTCCCAGCAAGAATCCCAAACCTCAACAACCAGGGGATGAAGACAAAGAAGATGAGGGAGAATTTGTCCCCGGAGTTGGTGCGGGTGGTATCGGCAAGATCAAACTTGCAGACTTCGGTCTGTCCAAGGTGATTTGGGATAGCCAGACGATGACACCTTGCGGTACCGTCGGATATACAGCCCCAGAAATCGTCAAGGATGAGCGTTACTCCAAAAGTGTGGACATGTGGGCCATGGGTTGTGTACTCTACACACTTCTCTGCGGGTTCCCTCCATTCTATGACGAGAGCATCCAAGTTCTTACTGAGAAGGTGGCACGCGGCCAATACACATTCTTGTCACCCTGGTGGGACGATATTTCCAAGTCGGCCCAGGATCTAATCTCGCATCTCCTCACCGTGGACCCTGAAAAGCGATTCACCATCAAGGAGTTCCTCGCACACCCCTGGATACAGGGCACCGACGAGGAGACTACCGCCGCCGCCGATGCACCCCCTCTAGCAACACCCTACCTCCAGACCTCCGACAAAGGCCCACAGCCACTCGACTCCTCCGGTGCCGAACACGGGCCCTATCAGCCCGCCAGTGCCCGCTTCGTCGATCAACCATCTGTCACAGCAGAGCGCCGCATGGACTTCCGATCTCCAGGCGCTTTCAACCTCCGTGAAGTCTTTGATGTTGGCTATGCGGTACACAGACAAGAAGAGGAAGGAAAACGCCGCGCGAACGCGCGCCAATCCAACCGCAGTGGCACCGCAGGATTCCAGTCAGCACTGGGTGCTCTCAACGAAGATTATGACGATGAGCCCGAGTACAGCCACCGTCTCGGAGGCCAACCACCAGCCAAGGTGGCCAAGAGCCAAGGAGATATGGCCGGAATGGAAGCCAAGCTTCGATCCACGAACCTTGGCGCCCAAAGCAGCGCCGCACAGGCACGGCAACCACCCAATCAGCCAAAGCCCAAACAGGGCTACGGGATGCATGATGCCAATGTCGCTAGCGCTGCAAAGAGCTCTATTCGCAAGCATCAGCAGCCGTTTGAGCTTACTCTGAGCGGATCCACCTTGCTTGAGAAGCGTGGCCGTCGTAATCAACCGGTGGCATAGACAGGATGTATTTCTTCCATCAGGGTCATGATGTGATGTCTTCATAACTTCTTTGCACTTTGTTGATAAGCGATATTTTCACCGAGATTTCTTATCTCTTCTTATTTTTTTTCTTTCCAAGGCCATTTTTCTTGTTCTTTTTTTCAAGCTCTCTACGCGTTATCGGATCGGTCCCGGCGAGGAACCTGCACGCTACATAGTCACAATTGAAAAATGGATGAAGTGGGTTTTCTTTTTCGCTTTCTCTTGAGTTATCGGGGGCTTGCTTGGACTGGAATGGAGTTTTTCCTGGCCTTTTCTTTTCCTTTTTGCTGTTGTTATCATAGGGATTACGTCCGTTCATATTTGTTAAGGATTCGCTAAGCATATTTTTCAACATTCCAAGGTTGGAACCTTGGAAGATTTCACATCTTTCATATAATCTTTCTTTTAGTAGCAGTCTCCAATTGGTCTTTTCTTTTGGTGCGTTCTCTTGTAGCCTGGGCCGACTATTTTCATTTGTATGTAGACTAGACTGGTAGTAACTTCTTATACCAAGCATATGATGCAATTCACGAGGCATGTGTAGCACATGTTGTTATTGGAAAAGATATACAACATCGAAATCTCCATTGACGTAACTCAGAATTAAGAGAGAAAAAAACACGAACTTGGTATCTTGATTGGTATCTAATGTATGTTCAAGTTCAGAGGCCACCTGGAAATGGTCACTGCATTATGATATATATGACGACAACACTCTATCCGGCCCGTGTCAAGCCACTGATCGCATCATTCAGATCGCAATGGCAGGGGCGGATCGGTGAGATATGGATGTGCTGTTTGTTTTGGTCGTTTTCTTATCGTGCACTTTCCAACACAAGCAGAAAGCTGTGTAAGAATCGACAGTGTGCAAGATGGTTTTGGTATAAAGTGACTTAACACATTGCTTCTTAGAGAGTCTGTCTGCCCCGAGTCTCGATGGGTAGGAGACACATAGCCACAAAGGAAGCCAGAATCAACGCGCCAGACGCATAGATGGGCGCGTTGGGGTTCGCACTACCAGAATAGATGGCGACCAGGGGAGCACAGAGACCAGCAATACGGTTCAAGCAGCTGGAGATACCAGTACCAGTACCGCGGTTGGGGGCGGGGAAGGTCTCCGGGGTGTAGGCGTACAGGACACCATACATGATGTTCTGGAAGAAGGCCTCGAGACAACTGCACAGGAGCTGGATGTCGGAGTTTGTGGATGCGGTGAAGCAGAACAGCAACACACCGGTGATCAGGGTGGCGATGGCCATTGTGCCCTTACGACCAATGTACTTGATCTCAACTGTCCAGCAAGCCAAGATAGAGCCAGGGACACCAACGATGGAGGTGATGGCGTAATTGCGGTAGGTGATGTAGTTTGAGTTGGCCACACCACCGGATTGGGAGAGGTACTGCGGCAAGAAGGCGTTGAAGAGAGGGTATCCCATACCGATGGTAGCCCAGCAGAACCAGAGAAGAGCGGTATTTAGGCCCATACGCTTGTTGGCGAACAGGGGGGCAATGCGCTCCATTGAGAATTTGGAGAATAAACGGCCCAAGATTTGAGAGTAGCTGAGGCCTGTCTCCTTTTCGTGCACCTCGACATGACCGCCAATTTCGTTGAGGATCTCGCTGGTCAACCAGGTCTTGGTGCCGTTCTTGTGGGCAATGCCATGAATGGAGGCGACAGCTTCTTCCTGGCGGCCACGGGAGAGCAGGAACTTGGGTGACTCGTACAAGTGGAAGAAGAAGAAACGCAGAATGAACATGACAAAAGTGATGGCACCCAGGGTGAGGACCAGGTAGCGCCAGCCCATGTTGTTCTCCTTGGTGCAGCCTTCATGGCTAGTGCAGCTGAAGTTAGGGATGAAAGCCCACGCAAGCAGACTGCCGATCAGCTGGCCAACGGGCCACCAGACACTCAACATGGTCAACATGTTGCCGGAGACAAAGGGAAGGAACTCCATGAAAAGAGCACCATCGACTGGCAGGTTACCACCCACACCAAGCCCCAAGCAAGCGAACAGGGCACATATTCTGCATTCATTGATTAGCGAAAGATACCAAATTTGTTGTTTTCATAAAAAGACTTACCCAATCCAAGTTGGACCACCAGCAGCAGCCAGACCAAATGTACCAGCCAGGAACAGAGTGGAGTTGAAAGCAAGACGACGACCAATAATATCAGAGGCAATACCCCAGAATGAGGCACCAATACAAAGACCCAAGAATAGAGCGCAAGTGGTGAAACGCACCCACGTATCGGAGAGTCCAAATTCGTAGGAGATAGGGGTCAGCGTCAGGGCAACTCCCTACATATGGTTAGATTTGATCTGTATGATCCATTTGGTTTTGGTCTCCTACCTGAAGCCAAATGTTGTCTGCTGTCCAACCAAAACCACAAAGGAAGAACAGTTGCCATTGATACCGGCCCATGCCAATATCCTGCAGGGCTCTGTTGATCACCTTTGCCTTGCCTGTGTCATCGAGTTAGATCAAAGAATCCAATTGCATGAAGCTTCCACGCAGGGACCAGTGAAAAAAAAAATCCAGGAGGAACATACGGTCATAGGCAGAGTCATGGGTAGAAGTGGAGACATCAGCCTCGATCTCTGCACGAAGAGCTTCGAGGGTCAGAAGGGTTGAATCCTTGGGGCCGGCAGCACCGTTCTCCGAGGAAGATGCGCCATCCGAACTCGGGCTGGTCTCCTGGTCTGTCTTTTCCGAGGGGAAGTGAGCAGGTCCATCAGCGAGTGGGATGACAACGTTGGGCAAGTTCGGACTATCCCTTTTGAAGGGATTAAATTTTTCGAGACCCATAATGACGGTTCTATATGGCGCTTTGGAATATATTTTTCAATTGCCTGGGATTTGCTGCTATCTGTCAAGGATGTCGCTTTTCGCACGTTCTATTCCGTTCAAGTATCGCTGGGGATTTCCGTGAGAGGCCGAAGGTGGATCTACAGGTGTGGGGAGCTGCAATGGGGTCATATATCGTGAATCCGGGGGCAATTCGCTGTGGGCCGAAAGTGGCGCAAGGACAATGGTCGATATATACTGCTGTCGAGGCTTGCAGATGGGCTTGTTGCTGTCGATGAGATCGTTGTCGCGAGGGTGATGCAAGATTGCTACTGAAGAGCGGATCTGAAGTACCTCGTGCTTGGTCTTTGTTGAAATTGATTTCTTTTCACAGGGTAGTGACGGACAATAAGAAATGACCCAAGAGCGTGAAAGAGAAATTCTGCCACGGGGGGATAAGATAGAAAGCTAAGAGACGAAGCTCTAGCAAGATAGAAAGTAAGGCAAGCTGGGGGTAGCTATACCTTATCCAAGTTTGAGAGGCGACAAAAGTTGGGAATTGACAGAAGAGGAAAGAAGAGAAAAACGGAAATGAGGTGGGTTTCTAGAGTTGCTATATAATATTGGGAGCATCCCAAGGATGGGCAATATGCTTCCAGTTTTTTTTTCTCTCTTTTTTTTAATATTACCAAATGGTTCTCTAGTACCTACCTAAGTAGGTACAAGATGTCATAATTGGCTGAGGCCGAAAAGCGGGACTACAAGAAAAAGGTGTGATAATATTGTGCGATAATATTGTGTGATGGTCTGTAATTCGAATACTAGGGAAAAAAAGGACTGGCTCGGCCCGGGTCGGGTTCTTTACGGAGTACACCTCGGCGAGCACTTGGACTCGATATGTTTTCGGTTAGACACCGCTTTACTACCTTCTATAAATGCACTGCTAGTAAGGATCTCTCTGATCTGAATACTTCCAAGGTTGACCTTATATATTACCTATCTCATCTTGGTTTCTTGCTGTCCTTCTATAGTTATAGTTAATCACATCCTCATACTTCACATTTCAATATTAGTAGATCCAACAGTCTGTTATGACTGGCAGTACGGGCAGAACCCAAGGGTGGTCCCGTGCGGGAAAAAGAGAGGTTCCACAATAGCGTACACCATACTCCGTACTCGTACACTTAGGCGTATTATATTAATAAAATTGTTGACGTTGGTTAATAATTCACAGCCGCACAGGGAATAGCTTAAAAATGAATCCCTATGTTGGAAAGACCGACGAGTGGCTGATGTTGGCCGCTTTTACTTGCAGCACGGTCCTTCTATGTTCTTTGGATCGGTTGAACGCCACCAAGGCAAATCCGACATACAACTATTCAGCCTCAGCCCTGGAGGGGTCCTCGCCGGCTCTACTATACCTCTATTGCAGATCAGACAGGCCTGTATAACTATCGACACATCATGGACAACCTTTATAGAAACATATCATATGTCGGAAAGGGTTGAAATAATGAACAAATAGGAGACCCAATTGGCCTCCATGATCCAGATCCACCAGGAAAATTTTTGCAGTGAGACCACTTTAGCCGTACTCCATACCCTCCCACTACCCTTGTTTGGCGCAAAGTAATGAGATCAAGAAACCGCATGCGTGCTTTGCTTGAACGTCACTCCTACCCCACTAATTACTATATTCTTCTCACCCCTTTCCCCTTCCGCAAGATGTTCTTGTTTTCACTTCAATATAACACTAAGTCCGGATTGTCACAAATATCAAAACCAACGCGACAACATTGTAGAACAAGAGGGGAAAAAATGAGTTGAATTCACGGTTGAAGCCGGTGAGTCTTGGCGGAGGCGCATCCATGCCGCATTCAGGCCCAGGGGTCCCTCGGGAATTCGCCTATGCTCTCGGCCAATCACAGTCCTTAAATACACCTGTAACTTTTCGTAACCTCGTGTAACCTTCCAAAGGTTCCAAGCACGTACTTTCCCGGATAAATTACTGCAACTTACCATTTCGGGGTTAGCTCGGTGTTCTGCCATACGGTACCCCCTAGCCTACATTAGCTTGTCGGCAAATGCTCATGCTCTCGACTTGGGAGACTCAACGTATATTGTACTCGGTACACTGTGGAGAATGAGTGGCCCTCGGCTATGGTACTTAACATTCTCAACCGGTTAATTGTTTCCTTTCAGGCCGGAAAGTCAATCCGGAAACTGCTCAGGAACAATAAACTCCACTTACAGCTTTTACCTTTACTTATGTTGTCATTCCTTTGGATTGGACTAGCGCCACTACAAATACGGCCGGTATCAAAGTTCTCGATTACCTGTTTTTACGATGCGTAGTTGCAGCAATTGTTGCCTCTGAATGTGAATTGCTCGGCCAATGTACTCGCTCGTGGGAGCATGGGTTGAAGAGCACATATGCGATGTACATACTTCGTACATCGCACATTGTTTATCCCTTTTAATTTGCGACTTGGTAACCGGTAGTGTAATTATACTTGACTGTGATTGACTGGAACTCTGAACAATTATCGAGCTCCACACTGCTGGAGCACACGGGGGTTGTGCGCGATTTCTCTGAGCTATACGAAGTACGTTGTCGAGCGCTGCAAGAGACTACAAGTGCTTTGCACTAGAATAAACAAAAGTCCATTAATTGCGTTATATCGTGTACAAGACTAACATATGAAGCAGATCCTAGGCCTGCCAATACTTTATTCTATACATAATGAAAGGGACAATGTTGGGCGTTCGTGACAGTCGATCATATTGGTGATTTCTTGCCAGTAAGACACTAGAGTTCCTCGGTGCGTCTGAGCAGCCATTCGAGGTGACGATAAGCCACGCGAGGCTGGTACTGCGGTTGCATGTGACCAGACTGGAAACTCTGAGCCCACATCAGACCACGCTCATAGTGCTGAACACCCATGACACCCTGGGGGCCATCGACACCAGCTTGGCCATTCTCAGCAAAGACGTTGGCGTACATGAGATCCGGAATCTTAATGTCGATGGGGGTGTGTGGCTTATTCTGGAAACCGAGGTTGCCATTCCAGGTCATATTTTGGATGGCCAAGAGCGTGCCGTTGGTGAGGATAATCATATCCAAGTCACCGTTTGCAATAAGAACGCGGTTAGTAGCCTCGATAACCTGCGGCAAGACGTGCTCGATCGGGTTCGCTGAAATATCGCCTTCTTGCTGCGGGCCGGAGTTGCCACCGACGAATACGGGCTCTGAGGAACATTCGCTCCAGGTGCCGTTGGGTGCGTGTAGCGCGTGCTTAACATCTGCGCGGTCGAAGTAGACGCTTGCTCCCGCTGCTTTGTATCCGAGCGAGGTGGGGAAGGCGAGAACGTCCCAGAGGAGCGGGCACATCTGGTTGATCTCGTAGACGTCGAAGCATGGGTTGATGTGGAGGATTTCATTGTTGATGAGGTCAAACAGATCACAGTCCTCGTCTAAGCTGCTGCCTAACAAGGGTGGCTGAACTCCAGATGGTGGGAAAGAGAAGTACTTGTCGATGAATGCCTCGTATCCGCAGGATTTGTGCTTTTTGTCGAGCTCCGCCATGAATGATTCATTGAAGCTGAATAGGTTCGCGTTTTCGTGGACAAAGGGCACAACGGGCAGTTGTTCCTGTACGGTGTCGAACTGTCCAATGCAGGGGTCGTATGCCAGCGCACCTTGGTAAATAGTCAGAATTTGCATCCAGCCTTCTGAATATTTGTGATAACTCACCATCTAGATCGAAATGCTCCTTGTCTTTTTCATCGAGCATCGCAGCTGAGATGTATGGCACATAACGTCCAGCATAACTCTCACCAGTGACATAAATCTTGAAGTTCTTGATTCCAAAGATCTTCTGGAAGTTCTTGAAGAACTTGATAAAGTCCTGTGCAGTCTCCTCTTGTGAAATAGCAGTTGGTGTGCCGACGGAGTAACCTGTTCCGATAGGCTGGTCGACCCTGTGAGATGTTAACAAGTTTTTAGGTTCGTGTGTATGATAACTACTTACCACAGCACATTGGTAAGGTTAACCCAAGCATAAGGGTTCTCCACCGGGGCAAAAGTACCAGGTTGCCATATGAAGCGACCAGTCTCTTGCAAGAAACTCTCCATCGAACTGCATCCAGGGCCACCGTTGAGCCAGATGGTTACTTCGTCTACAGGCTCGTTGATGGTAGGCTGAAAGATGAAGAAGAGCGATCTGGAGCTATTGTCCATATCAATTGGCACCAGACCAGAATACATCTCGCCGATATCAAATGCAACCTCCGGCAGGGAGTCCACCAGGTAATCTATGGATCTATTAGGATTTTTGCTGCTGACAATGATATAACCCGGCACTCACGCTTGGTTTCCTTGTTCAAGAAGCGGTAGTCCTTGTCCGATTTCTTAGGGTTGTGGTTACGAGCCTCAACTATTCGCTTGGCCTTCTCCTGTGGCGCACGAGCCATCTCTGCAAAGCGTCCATGCTTGGAAGCAGCCGCAAGATCTGGTCCCAGCGAAAGTGCTAGGAGAGCAGATGTCAGGACCGATTTAAGTAACATCCTGAATTGGTATGGATGGGCCAGGATGGTGATAGGATGAGTCTACTTATTATTCTCGGGGAGGGGACGCAGCTATATACTATCCCCCGAAAAAAAAGGCCTACCAGTAGCCCCTGATCATGCACTCGGCAGGTCCATTTAAATTAATTAAAGGTCACCTTACCATATTGGGTGATTCCAAGTGGGTGATTGGGAGAAATCCTTAGCTTCAGGCCTGAGGATGCTTCTTCTGCGCCACCTGGGTGCAACCCTGTAATCCCTTAGCAGGTCTCCACTGATATCGGCTTCTTCGGTCATCCCGGGGTCAACCCCGGAGAAAGAAGAGATCGCCTGTGAATCTTGCTGCTACTTCTTTCGGTCCCAGGTCGAGGGTTATTCCGATAGTTTTATCCGCGGTGTTAGATAATTCTAGGGAATAAGATCATAAATAGTTGGTGTAAGAAGTCGGCCACTTTGTGCACATCTATCATTGGGACCGGATGAGCGACGGATTCCGGCGAGATCGACGGTTATCTCTCACTTTGGGATAACAAACTCCGTCTGTGAAAAGCGGGGGTACCTCGCAATTCGCAATTGGTCTGGCATGCTTCTTATCCCTCCTAGTCGTCGTGTGAGGATACATGATCGCTCTACGACGGTTGTGACGGTCTGGTAGGTGAGACATCCACTTAATAATTTAAATGAGCTGCCTAGGTGAGTGCATACAAAGTACATACTCCTCGGCCCTCCGGTTAAAACCTCACGTGCCAACATTACCTGACTACTACATATGCACCTCACAAGATCAAGACGGTCGTTGTGTCTACAAAATACTCTGTACCTGGGCCGAGGTTCCCGGGGCTCTAAAATATAGATCCCAAGCATGCCAAGCTTTTCGGGTTGCTTAACACTGGCTTGGAAATATTGTTTGACTGATCGGCGGGACGGCGGGACGGCGGGACTTGCTTTCTCCCCTTTTCGCCGAGAGGTATCAGCCGACGATGTTAATATCCTCGATGATCTCGATGGTATGCTCGATAGTCGTACTGGGTTTTCTCCTAAGAACAAAAATAAGGATATTCTATAATGTAACTATTTTTATTTGACATGGTCTAACATGGAAAAACAAAAAAAATGGACTCGCGGGGAATCGAACCCCGGACCACTCCCATGCTAAGGGAGTATTATACCACTAAACCACAAGCCCAGTTCGATGGAAGAGGCAGCCTTTTAATGTCTCATAAGCCTATACTGTTCTTTGAAACTGCTCGACATAGTGACCACCTGGACAGATGCCACACACCAAATAAAACTTCGACGGTTGAATTTTTTTTAAATATTAGACATCTCATGCTTTCCAAGGTTCTAACCCTGGAAGGTTATATGGAGTTTACATAGTTTTGATAGCCGATGACACTTGCCCAAGAAACACAAAAACATGATCGCAGTTATATATATCCACCCGCATCACATCAGATTTCATCCTATTTCAAATATGATTTTTTTGAGTTTTTGATATTGTCCGTATGTCAATTTAAACATATATTTTATTGTGTTGTCTGAAGAAATTCTGTACATCCAAATACAAGTTGATTCATGCCTAGTCTATGAATGATTGACCTACGCCCGGATGTAGGTGGTCTCACGGAGATCGGGAGTTCGGAAATTCGGAAATTGGCCACTATGTTGAACTGCTGTCATAGTCATAGCCGACTAGCGAATTGTGTCCCGTACACCGATAAATCCAAATAAATGATAGATTGTCATTTTATATGATTACCAAAGAGAACTCGTAGTGATGTATGCCAACCATGTTATGTTGCGCAATTGAAAACAATCAATAGAATATAATAGTACGATGTACATAGAAGGTGTTCGGGTCGATATGATAGATCCACATCCCTACCCAATGATCATGCGCTCCGAAATTTTCACCTTCTGAACTCTTACAGTTGAACACCAATGGGAATAATTCTGCGAAAAATTCTCAGGGTCTGGGCTCTTTTGCATACTCTTTGGGAGGTTTTGATTGCTAATATGTACCTAGGTAATTCCCCTCCTTCCAACTTTTCAGATCCCCGGATCCTCAAATTCATGAAATCTAGCACTTCCTTTTTAAATACAAGTGGAGAATATCATAATTCCTTCCACATAGAATGTCTACCAATGTCGGATCTGTCAGCAAGACCGACCATGCATTTGATATTATGAACATCCAGAGCACCACACCCCAAAGCACCACAGCAGTCCCCGACGAGAAGACTACTGTTCACATGAACAATGAAAAAGTTGACACGGAGGCAGCACCAGAGCAAGAACATAGCTCGGAGGATGTATATCGGACAGCATCTACCGTGGCACCGTCTCAAAGGTCAGCCAGAAGAGACCCCGTTAGTCGAGTGACTACCGACGCCGAAGGGAACACCTACCCGGAGGGGGGTCTCGAAGCCTGGCTGGTAGTGCTGGGCAGCTTCCTCGGTCTCTTTGGATCGCTGGGCCTGGTTAACACCATTGGCACGTTCCAAGCATATATCCAAACCAATCAACTGAAGGAATACAGCTCAGGAACCAATGGTTGGATTTTTGGAATGTTTGCCTTTCTCACTTTCTTTTGTGGAGTGCAAATCGGTCCCATCTTCGACGCTCGAGGTCCACGCCTTCTCGTCTTTGCGGGGTCCGTATTGGAAATGGCCATGATAATCCTCCTTGGCTTCTGCACTCAATACTGGCACTTTATGATGGTCATCGGTGTACTGGGTGGAGTGGGAGCGTCCCTCATTTTCACACCGGCGTTCGCGGTGATTGGACACTATTTCTATGAGAAACGTGGAGTCGCAACTGGCATTGCGGCCACTGGTGGCTCTGTCGGGGGCATTGTTTTCCCTCTCATTCTAGAAGACCTCTTCCCCAAGATTGGCTGGGCTTGGGCCACTCGGGTTGTCGCGTTGATCTGCCTAATTGTGCTATCAATTGCGAATCTCTTGATTAGGTCTCGACTCCCGCAGAAGCCATTTTCCAAGGAGAACGTGCTCCCTGACTTCCGCATATTCCGAGACCGGCGATTCCTACTTACTACCGTCAGCGTCTTCTTTATTGAGTGGGGACTTTTCGTGCCAATTAGCTACATCTCATCCTACGCCCTCGACCATGGTTTCTCCACCAAGTTTTCGTACCAGATCATTGCCATCTTGAATGCCGGCTCATTCTTTGGGCGATGGTTGCCTGGGTTCTTTTCCGATTTCCTTGGTCGCTTTAACACTTTGATCGCGACGGTCGCGCTCTGCCTGGTCTGTAACGCCTGCCTGTGGCTTCCTGCTGGAGATAGCCTGCCTCTGCTGATCGTTTTCGCTGCTCTTTTTGGGTTCTCGAGCGGCAGCAATATCAGCCTGACGCCGGTCTGTGTCGGCCAGCTCTGCAAAACCGAGAACTATGGCCGGTATTACGCAACTGCCTATACCATAGTGAGCTTCGCGTGAGTGTTTTTCCCCTCCCTTGTGATGTCACCTGCGTATCCATAACTGACACTCTTTTGCCACTAGCACTCTCACCGGAATCCCTATTGCAGGTGAGATCCTGGCACGCTGCAATGGATCCTACTGGGGCCTGATCACCTTTACTGTTTGCTGCTATGCGGCTGGTCTTGCATGCTGTACTTCCGTGAAGGTCATTCAAGTTGGCTGGCGTCACCCTCTCGCGATCTATTAAACTTCTGGATTCCATCCGGGACTCCGACACTAGTGATTTGGCAATTTCGACACGATTTCACGATTTCAAAAATGCTTAGATAGGAAAGTTTTCTTTTCCCTCGACTTGCATTTTCTACCCAGCGTTCATGCCCGAGTAATTTGTTATACATAGCTGCTACTAATGTCTATATTTATCAATCTGTGGTTGCAGTTATAGAGTTCACCACCCAGTCGGATAACGTTTCCGACATGGTCGGTTCGGCCCTTCGTACAAATAGATTTCCCAATCAAACGGGCGGTTAGAGATAAAAAAGATTTGCCGCCATTGAGGCAATATAAAAAACATAAATGTTGGTACCTCAGGTTCAGGTTCCCTGCAGGGCTGAACAGGGCAGAACACGCCGCATAAGATATCCGACAGGCACCGGATCTATGTAAACATCTAGTCACAATGATGCCTTTGTACCTTATCCAGCCATGGGTTTCACCACTGGGAAAGATTTCCAATAGGAGCAGGCTCACCTCTCACCATGGAAACTATAAAGACATCGAAAGTTCAAACCAAAAACAAACATCGACATCACGCCTGGCCAATCCTGTCGCTGTGATGACATCGAATGTTCATCAATCCATCACAATTGAGTTTTCCAACCTCTAGCTACATATACGACGTTAAGCTCGCGTCTCCTCCCTATCGTCCTTTTTCATCCGGGAGTTTGCTTTCCTTTTCCTCGTCTCGAACTCATCTGGTGAGTATTTTGCTTCGTTGCTAGACTTGCTATCCAAAGAGTTCCGAAGGTAGAATTGTCTTCGACATTAGCTCATTCATCAATTCGACAACGCTCGGAACTATAGGCGAACTTGCAACTTGCATTGGCCCCCTGTTCTCCGCAAATCGGCCACATTTGCTTCATCGCCCTGCATTTACTTGCGTTGGTCCGAATAATGTTTCCAACAAGATGCTTGATTCTGCTGGCCTGCTGGACGCTCTTCCAGAGTGTCGTAGCTGTCCCGGATGTCGCGCTAGAGCAGCCTGGCCTCGAGGATCGTCGTCGAGAAGAGCGTGACTTTGGCTTGCAGGAGCGCCACAACCATCCTGAACTTGTGAGCTCGCTACTTTCGGTCTTGACCGAGGAGTTCTCTTCGACAAAAGGCCCGAAGCCTGAGACCACTACATTCCCTGGCGGAGGTGGTGGTACTACAGTCCCTGGCGGAGGTGGCGGCACCACGGTCCCTGGTGAAGGTGGCGGCACTACAGTCCCTGGTGGAGGTGGTGGTACTACAGTCCCTGGCGGAGGAGGTGGCACCACGGCCCCTGGTGGAGGTGGCGGCACTACAGTCCCCGGTGGAGGTGGTGGCACTACAGTCCCTGGAGGAGGTGGTGGAACCACGGTCCCTGGCGGAGGCGGCGGAACCACAGTCCCTGGCGAAGGTGGTGGCACTACGGCCCCTGGCGGAGGTGATGGTACTATTGGTACGCCAACTGGTGGCATTGGAACTTCCCCGACTGGCGGGGCTACCACGACAACCGGACCTGCCCCTCCAACTGGCGGTATTGTTAGTCCTACCCCAAGCGGAACCACTTCGCCATCCTCTCCTGGAGTCACTGAAACTACTAACACTGGTCAGACATCTCCCGTTACTAGTGAGCAGCCGAGCACAACCCACACATCTCCCACTGGAGGTGGTAGCGTGCCTCCTTCCCCAACTCCTAGTGTTACCACTGTCAGCGAAGTATGTCCTACTCCATCCACATCCAAGGAGACGACGGTGGTCCCGGTGACGGTCACTTGTCCCGCTGCCATAGTGAGCACCACTACCGTCACTGTCACAGCTGGTTCGGCCCCGGGCACGGGAGCAACGGGTTGTCCTTGCCCCACTGAAAGACCTGGCGGAGGTGTTCCCCCCGCCACCAGCCCCACTGGCGAAGCCCCTCCAACTGGCGGCGTGACAACCTCAACTAGCCACACCGGCGGAGTCCCCCCAACTGGCAGCGCGACAACCTCAACTATCCACACCGGCGTAGTCTCCCCAACTGGCAGCCCGACGGCCTCACCCACCAGAACCCACACCAGCACTAACACTCTGACGCACACCCTGACCCAAACCCGAACATCGACGCCACTCATACCAACCACCACCAGAGAACGTACTACAGTCACAACAGCCTCGCCCACCACACCACATACCCTTGTGACTTTGCCTACGACACCTGCACTTGTATCTCCCGGAACACCACCAGGGGCATCGCGTGTCACTCCACGAGCAAAGATCAACCCCGAGGTTATTCGCCGGCAGCTATTTAACAACACGACAGCGACGGTCCACTTCACCAACACTTCTGTTGTCCACAATATCACAACTAGTGCAGTGAACCTCACTCGTGTTGTGACGGAGACTGCCACCGAGCCTGCGCCCGCTTTCCTGCCTCGCTTTCATCGTGGACGGAATCGTGGTTAGATTGTTTGGTTGATTGGGGAAGAGTTGAGATACTGGTTGGTTGTTTCTTGATAAAATTTTAGATCGGGTCGATTGTTGCCAATTTTTGAAGATTTTTCTAATAGTTTAAAAGGAGTTTAATGTATTCGGTGGTAATATGATGTTGCTGGAGTTTATTGAATTGCCCAACTTGCGTATGGTCTTGGGATTTGTTTGTTCTACCATTAAAGAAAGTGTTCCCAAGCAAGCTTTAGCCTTCAGAGACTCTGCTAGACAAGACTAACTGACACTTTTAAGACATGAAGCTTATGATACGATGTTTGTGACAATCACAATTCACCTCTCGAATCTATCTAGTTGGAGCAAAATGGGATAGTTGGTTACTAGAAATACATGTGACAAGCGCTTGTGTTGAATGATACATAGAAGGAGCCCGGAGAAACTACTTGGCGCAGTAAAGACAGAATTCTATCTTTTTCTATCTTTTTTTGTCATCTCTAAGACAAACATACAAATTGGACGATAAACGCAGCAGAAAATGCACTCGAGCCAAAAATCCTCCAAACCCCTGTCAGGCCTATAGCTCATACTTGATTTCCCGCCTCCCTAGAAAGCCAAACCTATCTGTGACGGTGGCGACGTCTACTCTTCTCCTCGAACCGTTCCTCATCAGAAACCTCTTCGACTTCCGGGTCAAATTGAGCAGGTTGTTGCAAAGCAGTGGGGATGCAGCTGATGAGATCATCGGCAACATCTTCGTCGCTCTCCCGGTCGTTATGCTTCTTGAGGATCCTGAGAGAGATCGGCACGACAAGCTCAAGGTTACGACACAACCGCTCAAACTGGACATCATGTTCCACAACCGCGCTTGAGATACCGACGCTAATTGCGCCAAGAATCTCCTCCTGCAACGAGGAAATCACATCGTGACGACGATGCGGTCCATGGCGAAGAAAGTAGATTGCGTCGTGCACGCATGACAGAACGAAAATGCGCCGCTCGTTGTAGGGATCGTTGGCTAGCAGACGCTCAAGATTATCACGAGGCATCGTAGGTGGATATCAAACTGGTGATGCAGAAGCTGGTTGAAAGTGTGACTTGGAAGTGAAATCTGTTGACGATTCCAGGACAAACAAGTTGCAAGTAGATAACCGAATTCTCCGATGATGCAGAACCCGATGTGTTATCGCGGATTGCTTGCGGGTTATGAGAAGGTGGTGGGGATTGGAGTTATTTATGCATTTGCACGGAGTAGAGTTGGCACTGATTCGATTTTGTGGTTGATGTATTTGACAAAGACGGCAATGACAACAAAGATTTATTTTTTATTCTAGCAGGGAAGAAACGGAATATCGAGCCTTTGACTGTATTTCGGATGTCTCCTGGTTATGTTTCGTCAAGAAAGAAACTCTTCGCCTCCGCCGGACTCACAAAGACACTATTTATATCCTATCAAAAGAGAGAATATAGCTCAAGACGAGGGTAATAACTGTAAGCTTTTGACTTCAGAAAGGAGACCGATATATCTTTTCATAGTTGCATAGGAGTTCGAATACTAAGAGACTGGGCACAGCTCACAAAGAAGTCGTAACACCAATGCCATAACTTCTATGTGGATATCTTGCTGCAAGTATCAGTTTTTAGCACTTTCGTCATGCTTAAGTTTGTATGTCAAATGGATGAACTCGATAAACAAAGAGGAAGTACAAAGGGTAGGGCATGGGGTAGTTAAACCAGGCCAAAAAAAAAGCAGGTGACCATGTGTCACCAAACAAAGGATAAACTGCTAGGCAGGTGCAAGAACCAATATATGTAAATATTTTGCTTCATGTTTTTCATTGCATCTTTCTAAAGACTCTATAGAAGTTGCTTGTACGCCAAGTCTATCAATAGGAATTCCGACTTTGATCTGCAGATGTTTTATATCACTTTCTTAATGTGTCCCTCAGGATCCATGATTCTTTTCCTAGCTAGGCAAGATCAAATTCCAGATATCAACACAATCTTTGACATAGATTTCCCGTCTAGTAGAGACATATTCGCTCTGGTTTGTTTTACTCACCGAATTCATGATTTCAAGATTCGGGCGGAATAATTTTCCGTTGCTTACATGTATTATGTACTTTCAAGGTTGCCAAGGGATCTGGTCCTTGAACTATAAGGGGAGTAATCAAATAAACTACACACTACGAGACTTTAAACAATGTTAAAACAAGATCAAGTATAGGTATACTTCCCAGGTTGACTCTAATTATGACCTTGTATCTCTTATCAGTTCTCCAGGCCGAACTGATAAACCTGGGACGCCCCACAAACGATTGAGCCAATGACGCAACGACCTGCCTGATTGGGATTAGTTTTAGATTGGCTTCTCCACATGATCCAGCCCAGCCCCCGCGTTTAGTTACAGCACATATGATATCGACAATCTTGCCGAATGATTTGAGGTTGTTCGAGCCCTTCTACGATGTACTAATATGTACATGCTCGAGCTAGATAATCATGTGGTCTGTATTAAACTCGTCTAGCCGCGGTTACCGCCGGGGCCACGACGGGCGGTAGTCTGAGTGGAGGGACGCCGTAACACCTCCACAGCGCATATGTACTTGTTCCGGGTGGAGCTGCCTATAAAGGCTAGCGATATGCAACCCTGGAGTGTACGCCGAGGACAAGATAAGCGTGACAATAAAATGGCCCCGGGGATCACCATCGAGCCCAGCTATATGAGCCCCTTCCTCAGCCCTGGAGTGCCAGTGACTTTCTACTAATTATTTCCTCGATTGCTGACACCCCTACAATAAACAAAGATCTCGCTTCCCTCACCTTTTCCTCCATCAACTCGTGGACCATCACCACTTCAATTCTACTTAGATGGCGGTTGTCTTTATCTCTCACTGTCCCCAACGTCTTCATTGGCATTCTTATACTATATCTCTGTGTCAAGCTATTCGCAGAGCCAGTAGAAAAAGTATCCAGACATCTAAACCCGTTCGCTAAAAGAATCGCCGCTGTCCAAAAACAAAACAAAAACGTAGTGACAAGCCAAGAACAATGTCAATCGAAATCGTCCCGCTGACTCAGACCGACATACCTGCGGCTGTAGACTGTGTGCAGAAAGCGTTCGCCGATGATCCCTATTTTCGCTGGGCATTTGATGACCCATCCAAGGTATGAACCATCTTCTTCCTCAAGCCACCAGCCGAAGATTTCGTTCTGGTTTGAGAAAGACAAGCAAAAAAAAGAGTGAAAACAAACGAAGTGGATATCGAACCAAGTAATAACAGGCCCTGACAGTTTAACATCCAACGAAACGCAGCTTCCCTCGCTGCCCATCTCCGATATGGTATCAACTGCGGCTGCCCCATTTCTGTTGCCAAGATAACTCGCGCCGCCAATGAAAGCAAGAGCGATGGAGATATCCGCCTGCCGGCCGGTACTGTGGTCGGCGTTGCCTGGTGGTACTCGCCACAAGCGCCTTCCATGACTCAAACCTGGTCTGTTTGGGCACAGGACTGGCTTCTTTCCTTCCGCCAGCTCATGAACAATATCCGCTTCCTTGGTCGCGGTGGTCTGAATGTGCACAGGTATTGGATTTGGAAGCAGGTGCAGCAAACTGCGCATGATGTTATCTGGCAGGACCCCCGCGGGTACTATTTTTGCAATGTCGTCTGTGTTGATTCAGAGGCGCGTGGTATGGGAGTCGGAAAGAAGCTCATGGAGAATGTCATGGAGAAGGCCGATCGGGAGAATATGCCGTGCTATCTCGAGAGCTCTAAGGGGTATCCAAACGTGGGTATCTATGAAAGAATGGGCTTTGAATTGGTCAAGGAGATTGAATGCGTGGATGGAGGGGACGTTTGCAAGGTATGTCCTCTTGGCTGGAGTGTTCCCTATTAAATGACTGACGCACGCCATCCCAGTTATATTGTATGATTCGCAACCCCAAGTCCAAAGAATAAGGCTGTGATAAATGTTCTAAAGCCGATATCGTTCATTAACACAGATACACAGAGAGATTGAGTGACCATATATGATTTGATTAATAGTATTTGAATCGCAAGCATTTCGGCAACTGTCATTTTTGACTTAGCAGCGTGCGCGAGATAATGGAAATAATCAAATATAGCTTTTCTGAGCTTAGCTTTTCCAGAGTCAATTTATTTTCCAATCGACATCTCTATTCTGGCTTTCGTCCAGGGATGTCACAGCAGGTTAAGAAGCCCTCCTTCACCTTCTGATAAACCTACTGCATCCCAGAATAATCGGTCTGGGGATTAATCAACTCTTACAATTATTCCTTATCAAAATATGGCCTCTTTTGCTGCTGTGGTAAAGATGAACACCGAGAGTCAAAGAGGCACTGATATGCGTTTTGTTCCTGTCTTCTGACCTCAGCACCATTTAACTTGCCCGTTACTTGTTTCCCCCAATAAATTTGACCTTTGGGTATATGGCACCATGGACGAGAGTGCCGCTTCCGCCCGTATGTGCCTTCTCGGGATGGCCCACTTACGAGGACCAATCCATAGATCTCCCTGGATTGGGTAGCTACAAGCTTTCTCGGGCCATGCTTATTCTCAAGAACGAGAGGCTTCTACGCGTGGCTCGACACTATCGATCAACGCCTGTGAAGCGAGAGCCCGGAATTCGGATTGAATACGGAGTACGGAGAGTGAAAAATGGACCAAGATGAGCCGCTTGTGATGCATGGACTCTTTTAAGATCAAGCTAGTTAACTATGTACATGTGCAAGTGATCAAGCCCATTTTCCTAGCACTCCCATCAATACCAGCCCACTGACGAAGGAAATACCACCGGTCAGAACTTTTCCCAACTTCGCATCCAACATTTCACCTCCCTCAATGACCCAGTCACGCGCCCACATATCGACGACACCAACCCACACCAGAATACCAGCAGACAATGCGTCCAATGTTCCCAGTGCAATCAAAGTGCCCCTCGAATTACCATTGAAGGTGTGAAGAACACCAAGCCCAATAGCCATGCCAATAGGTGTGATCAAGGAAAATGCCGCCGCCATAAACGCTTTGGAAGGGAATATAGGTCCCGGTAGGACTGCAATACGAGCACCGAGTGCCAACCCTTCAAAGAATTGATGGAACACAATCACGACTAGAAGCGTCTTGTAAAACGAGTCCCCAGCAACGACAAGGGTAAGTCCAATCAAGATACTGTGGAAAAGGATACCGGCTTCCATGACCATGACTGAAAATTTGCTGTTGGGTCCGGTAAGAATTAATGAGCCGTGAGTGTGCCCAAGACCAGCCAACGTGCACTGTTGCTGTTCGTCCGGGGAGTGGTCATTCGGTCCCTTCTGTTGTGTTTGCTGAGACACGGACTCGGATGATACGGTTTCTGTGGGGTTCCTCTTGCTGTTGCGAGCAACGATAACCCTGTGGCCAATGTATTCCAGCAAGAAAGCAATAAATATACCCGCCACGACTACGGCGGAGGTAGTCGCTTCATATTCGAGTTCTCCCAAACACTCGTTCGTAAACATGAGGTTTGCATGTGTGTATAGCTAAGGAAAGCAGTCAGCAAGTGGTGTGTCTGTCAAGACCGAGATTACTTACATGGATGAAACCCGTGGCGATGATGATGCCAGTTCCGAATTGTTTGATGACGGTCGAGACCACCCCGTTGATAGAGGCAAATGGAAGTTTCATCAGGAGAATAGGGGCAAAGACACCAATTGAACTGGTGACAAGGACGACAAACAATGTGCCAATTCTTAGGGGGATGTCGTAGTCTCTTGCTTTGATATTACACGATGACGCACTACTTCCCTCTGATCCCTCTGATTCACCTGCACCCACGCAGTGTCTAGAATGGCCAAAGTCAATAACGCACAAACTTAGAAGAAAAAGATTGTTGCAAACTTACTCGACGCCAGCATGGAAGTGGCAGTTTTGTTCGCCCGAGGATTCCTCACTGTGCTCACTGTGACTTTCTTCGGTCGTCCCACTCTCGGCTGCCGTTCCTTCTTCTTGAATCAGGACATCGTTTCCATCTGCATCCATGCAATATCTTCGAATTTTTTAGGTCAGTATATTGTCACAAAAACTTATAGTTGTGGACTTACGACTCGGTTCCGTGAGAGTGACACCCAGTGTATTGTGCTGGCACTCCGGTAGTAGGGGTAGATGTGGCCGCAACTAAAACTTCGTGGCCTTCTCCATCAATGCAGTAAATGCTCGAGCCATGAGTATGACAACCAGTTACAGATGACGTTTGTGCTGAAGTTGTTGCTGTGGCTGCATATACTCGGGCAATGCCCAGTGATATAAGGAAAGGTCTGAAAATGAGCATGATGAACCTGTTGCTCTACCCTTTCGCAAATAAAAACGATAGGATGAGGATTAGGATTACAATTGATGCAAGAAATATGCCACAGGTGAGGATTTTTTCAATCAATGGATCTTGGGAGCAATCCTTCCTAAAAGGTCGCTTGGTATATAGAGGAAGAGCCATGCATGGGTGTCTCACCCCCAAGGTTCTCGATGCCAAGCGAAAGACCTTCCCATCTTTTTGCCAAGAGCAGGCCAGAACTTCCAATTCGGGGTTTCTCCGGAGAATACCGCCCTACTTAGTTCTTGTGCTCACAAGGTACTCCCCGCCCAAGCATCTTGGCGACCCTCCGCCGAGCCTTTGTCTTGGCATCACTCTGACATTTTCTGCGCTGATTTGCTGGAGAAAAATACTTTTAGCGAGTGAACTGATGGAAGAAGCTCTCAAGGTCCCCTCTTGGCAGATTGCACCACCCGTGTACCGAGAGACAGATGGAGAAGACATCCCGCTTTCTCTTCTGGGTGAGGCGTGGATTGGATTATCCGCGAACACCGCGAAGATGAGCACAACAAAAGCCACACTTGGCAAACAGTTGAGAAAAACTAAAAATCATGTTGTATGAAAGTTTTGAAAGCCTCGTGGAAATAATATAAAAGCTGCTCCTACCGTGGGTGGAAATTTGCTTCCATAGTTTCCAAGCAATTAAGCAATCTGCCTCGATTATAACAAAAATGCTTTTGTTCAACCTCATTCTCTCCTCTGCAGCAATTGCTGCAGCTCTCCCCACTCGTGAGAGCTCAGAAGGCAACCAATCCCAGCCCTTCTCTGGAGTTGCACCTTGGAACGCTGGCGCTGTGAATCAATTCCCCATCCACTCAAGCTGCAATGCAACCCAGCGTCGCCAAATCGAGCTAGGTCTTAACGAGACTATTACTCTCGCTTCGCATGCTAAAGATCATATCTTGAGATGGAGAAATGAGAGTGAGATCTACAGGAAGTATTTCGGCGATCGCCCATCCATGGAAGCCATCGGTGCATTTGATATCGTAGTCAACGGGGACAAGAAAGATATCCTGTTCCGATGTGATAACCCAGATGGAAACTGTGACAACAAAAGTAAGATACCTTGCTCTATGGAGAGATGAGAGATTAGATGCTAACATTTCGACCAAATTAGGCTGGGCCGGACACTGGCGGGGCGAAAATGGCACGGACGAGACAGTCATCTGCGACCTGAGCTACGAAACTCGTCGCTCTCTCTCAACCATGTGCGGACTTGGATATACAGTCTCGGAATCCGAGACCAACACCTTCTGGGCTGCTGATCTCCTGCACCGCCTGTACCATGTTTCTGCCATCGGACAGAACTGGATCGACCATTTTGCGGATGGATATGAAGAGGTTATCGACCAGGCGAAGGAGAATGCGACGCTGTCAACACGTGATTCGGAGACCCTTCAGTACTTCGCACTGGAGGTATATGCTTACGACGTTTCTGTGCCGGGAATTGGTTGTCCTGGTGAACAACATAAGCATGATGAAACCCACGCCGAGCAAACAACATCCGAGGCTGCGACTAGTCAGCCCACTCCAACCGCAACAAATACCGAAGCTCCCTCAACAACCTCCGAAGTACCTGCGGTGAGTAGCTCTCTCGGTTACATCGTCGAGATTCGAAACTAATTTGAATAGAACTGCCATACACACGAAGGAGGCGAGCTCCACTGCACTTGAAGTTTCATCCTATCGGAACGACAAAAAGCCCACTCAGGCAATCGAGACAAAGATCAAAAAATTGGCGAGATGACAGCCCTGGCGTGAGGGGAACTGATGGATAATTTGACAGGAAGATGAGGGGGGAGGGCTCCTATTACCCCAAGGCACCAGCCTCAACAGATTTGAGAGCATACCATAATATATATTATTACTGAGCTTATTTGCTACGACATGTTGAATGAAGGGAAATGTTCAAATTCTACAACTTGTATTTGGGGCCCTAGTAGTGGTTTGTTCGGCCTTGACCACGATGGATCTAGGGATAAGGATGTTTATTCGGAGTGAGTTGTTGCTATGTTCCAGAAAACTTCACCATTTCATCTTTTGCCATAGCGGCTATTCCCTCATCGATAAATCTGGTATTTTGCATGTTATATTCATCCCATATTCACCCATTGTCATAGGATGAACATTGCATCTCGTGGTACCCGCCGACAGCTCCGCATTAATATTCCTTCAAGCGAATATTGGAAATAAGTTCTGTTACTATTGACCATAATTGGAATAATTGGCTTATAATGTGTTAGTCTAATCTATATTATTTTGGCGATTTGGGAGACCGCTGCGGTCTATTAATTACCGTGTCGCAATAATTCCAAGGTGGAGGGCGTAGTTCTGGAGACTTGTTACGCGAGAATTAAATAATGCAGCGCATCGCTCATAAGTAGTGCTGACTTAGTAGTTAGTTAGCAGCAAAGCTAGGTTGCATCTCGAGATCACTATAAACACTGCCCAATCATGAGGTATGCTTGGCTGGTGTTACTCCAAACATTTGCATGATGCGTGAAACCCGATAGTTAAACGTTATAGGTAGATTAAAGTCCTACAAGAAGTTTAGTTGGCTGAAGTCTTTCCGTTACATATTAACATGATGCAGGTGGGCGACAGCATATTATATATTCTTGGCTATTTTGAGTGCTATCCGAGGACACTTCATGATTCTTAGGCGAGCAAATGTTAATTCCGCGACTGAACCGATAAATAAATATCTCTTTATGTGGTCAACACCTCTTTCAAATCTCTCACGATCTTGAGACGCATTCAATTTAGATCAACGTGGGGTTTGTTCATATATTTTGTCATACAGTTGTGCTGAGAACCAGGTCAAGATATATATCATTCTAGATTAGATATTTTTGTTACAGCCCAACATGCTAATCGTAGAAAAATGCATAGGCAAAGAATTGAAACATTACCTCTATATCTCATTGAATAGACCTACTTTTTAGGTGGTCGAATTAGTTGTAACCCATTATGGGGAATTTCTAGCTTCTAGGTAAGCTTTAGTCGCGTGAAGACATCAACTCAACAATACGACAACATTAAGTTTTGCCTAGAAATTTTGAAAATGTAAAATAATAGACTATAGCTACGGTTTATGTTACCTATTCTACCGGAGCAAGCTTTGCTTGTGTGAATTGTACAATGTTGTGCAGCTTGTATGCGCATTCAGGATGTAACCTACATGCAGCATACGATCTGTGGACTACAATGGATATTGAGATAGAATGATCGAGGTACCCTGATTTAGAATATACCCCTGTTGCCCCGTAATCTGTTCCAAATAGATGTACTACATACAGAACAGACTGTCTTCATATGCTAGGGTAGAAATCCACCCACTGAAGTGGGCAACAGGGACAGGGTTACAAACAGAGCCTAAGGAGAGGACGTGAAACATGGGAGTGCACGATCGACGATAAGAATGCTGTTCAAGCAAATATTTACCAATAGTAGGGTTCGGTTTGCGGCAGGAGAAGATCATTTACGTTATAAAGGGTGTGGGAATGCTCGGAGGGACACCACATACCAATCTAGGGGGTGAAAAACAGCCCTCGAGCCAATGGAGACCTTGCATCCCTAGAGAAACAATTCATTTCACTACTGGGTGTTCCCAAATGTACCGAGGACCCCTTTAAGAAAATCCAGACTCTGCTGTTGCCGTCAAGTTGCCCCATAACCGTTTGGGTGCGCTTCGAGAGGAAACCACCACTCATTCCATTTTATATCAAACCATCCTTTTGACGGGCACACATCCGCCCCTCCACTATTATAGATAATTATATTTCTTATTGTTATCAGTCCGAGTGATGAAACTGCCGCGGTCCGCTTGGACTTGGAGTGCATTCCAGGTTGATACGGCATTGTTTATGTACGGCGGTGTCTCAACTGTCGCCATTCCCGTTGAGGCAATCACAACACCAGCACCCAAGGTCAAAGAACCACGACCTCTACAACGATCCAAGTCCAAGCGAAAAAGCCTGAAGAGGTCACTCTCCAAGATTTTTTGATCTGGGAATTCGCTATCCTCCCAGCTACATTGGCACCTCGCTATGAGTTTACACGGACTTGGGGTGATTGGGGCCCAGGTGGCTGCATCGATCAAAACCACCGACGAAAAAACCCCAACCACGCCTAATATCGCGCCCCCACGATGTTCCATTACATCTTCGCCTGGGGCTAGTCAGGAGTTTGATCCATCGATCGGTGCAAAGCCATGTTCGCCCTTTTATCCTCATACAAGTCCGACTATCTCATACGAACAACTCACCTTCGAAACAAAGAATACCAATCGGAGAAGCCAACTGAGAGACCTGGAAAGCATGGGCCCATACGCGAGCTGCCGAACCGATAGTCCCCGCCGATCGAAGTTGTGGGAGGAAGAGAACAAACCATTGACATGGTTGCAGACCTTGAGTAACAAACAACGAATGGCACTGAAGGCAGTTGTGGCTGTGGTGACAGTGGGAACTATGATTGCGATTGCATTGGGCATCACTGCGGCGGTGGGAGGAGCAGGCTGGAAAGCCAGTGCCGAAAAAACAGCAGCAGGGGGATAAGTGAGTGCTTCGAGTCACTTTCACCCACTGACTTGGAGTCATCGCTAACGGGATATGCAAGGTTCCGGTTACCATTTTACCACTTTTGATTCAGAGCGACAAGCAACCCCATTGCCATTCCTTGTGGTTCATATCATCGACTTCTCTGACGTACACAAGGTTAGCCTTTTTTTTGTTTCTTTCTTTTTGAAGATGCTATGGATAGCTGGAGTTTAGGGAGAGAGAGAGCATTTGTTATTCTTAATTGGAGGTTATCCCACTCGTCCACAGCAGTGACATGTCATATTCCGGCCTGATTAGGATCTCGCGGGTATTGAATTGGACATGTCATGGAGCTGGCTGGGACTGCTGTATCATATCCTAAGTTATTGCTTTTTCCCCCTTGTTCATTTAAATACGACTGTGCATGAGGTGGGATTTAGAGCCTTAAAATGCAGGCCACAACGTAAACCGGGTCGGACCGACCTCAGCTCCGAGAGAAAGATTGTAAATCCGGCCCGTGACCCCACTAGTGCTATAAAAGACCGCAAACTTTTCTGCCCCTTCTTCCTTTTTCTTTTCTTTTTCATCGAAAAAAAGCAACTGAGCCTGCCACGACCATTGTCCTGTCTTACGACATACCCACGACGATGTGTTGCCTTCGGTCCTACGGACTTCGGTCTTACGGGACTGATCGGCTCAGGAGATAGATGATCCTCGATAGGAAGTTCGTTTCCCCTCTGTGTCCTCTTCAGTGAGGGCGGTGGGATTTGAATGTCGAAGACGGGACACATTCCTTCGCTTCAACAATATTGTTGTTGAGAGCGAGAGTAGTGACCAACGCATTAATGCATGTGATGGTTTTCAGTAAATTGGATAATTAGTGATACACTGAACAGATTCAGCGTAACCCTGCATAAAAATGTTACCAGGCTCGGAGTCACTACGTACGTATTGACGTTGTAACATGAACGATTACAAGAGACCTATGTGTGTGCACAAATGGCCCTTCGGATCTCCGTCAACCACTTGACATCACCGGGAATCCCATGTTGCGTGGTCGTGAGGTGTTGCAGTCACAGCTCATCCCCAGTCAGGGACAGTATGTACCAAGATCGTCCATACTTCAGTCTGTTTGGGAGGAGTTGCACATGACAATGGCATCACTTTCGAACCAGATGTGCAAATTTGTCAAGCAAAATATTGCTGGTCAGCCAAGGGGCTTGCTTGATCTCTAAATGCCGTGGTTCCTGCCCAGGTGGTGGATCTATCCCTCTCATCCCGCGGAATGCAATATCACCACCTTTCTAGGGATTCCATGGCCACTGTTTACGATTTGACCAGGATCGAGGGGGATTTTCTCACCTGTTGGTGTTGTTTTTCATTCTTGGCGACATTCTGATGGTATTACCTACGCCTTGGCTTCAAGTCAAGGTGTAGTCCCTGTTGATGCAACGGCATTCCCACCTGCTTGTTGAGCTGGCGATCATGAATGCGAAGAAACTACTAAAGGTCTGAACATCTCCTTCAACTGGGTTACTATTCATTGTTCTAAAGGAGAATATTCCATCAATCGAGCCATTCTTTTATCCTGCTCCTGTAGCACTCGCTTTCAGTCACTCTTTTAACTCCTACGCGCAAAAGCATTCGCCTTTTTACAGTAATATCTCCCAAGCACCGCAGTCATGAAGGGTTTCATTGGCGGAATCCCTGTGGCACTGCTTGCAGTTGCTGCCCAGGCACAGTTTGAACGTGTATGTTGTTTTGCTCTGGGTATGCCTTGAGTGTTTAGCTAACCCGACGCACAGCACGAGCATGACTTCCATCCTCAGGCTGGTGGTACCGCCATCGGTGGGCCGTCTGGCAATGATAACGACGGTGGCTTCGTCAGCCCCTACTCCGCTAGTATCAAGACCGACACCAAGGTCAACCAGTGGCACAAGGATGACCACTCCATTAAGGTGAAGCACACCGATGTGTACCCTCGCCCTCCGGTGGTGCCTGTGCCATTTGGCCACCACGCTGGGCACGGCCCCCAGGTCCCTGGAATGGGACCCTTTGGAAAGCGTGGTGCTCCAGGTGGAACTGCCATCGGTGGCCCCTCCGGTAACGATGAGGGCCAGAGCTTCGATATGTCTGTGACTGGTGTCTTTAACACCGAGGTTGAAGATGAGAACAAGGATGACCACTCCATCGACGTCAAGAACAAGCATGTCTACCCTGCTCCTGTGGATGTGCACCCTCACCCTCACTTCAGCGGGCCCTCTCGTGGCGGCTACAATCATCCAGGTGCCTTCGGGAAGCGCTTCGGGCCTCACACTGGTGGCACTGCCATTGGTGGCCCCTCTGGCAACGATGGTGGCCAGAGCTTCAGTGCTCCCACTAACATTCAGACTTCGGCTGATGTCAGTGAGCACAACGAGGATGACCACTCAATTGGTCTAAAGCATGAGGATATCTACGCTCACCCCTTTGCTCCGTTCCGTCGCTCCGAGAACCACGGCCCTGCTGGCCACGGTGGCGCTCCTCCCCCTGGTCACTTTGAGCCTCACCCCGAATCCCACTTTGAGCCTCACACCGAGTCACACTATCAGCCTCACTCCGAGCCTCACTACGAGCCTCACCCAGAGCCTCACTTTGAGAACCACCCGGAGCCCCATGTGGAGCACCACCCTGAGCCTCATTATGAGCCTCACTACAGCCCTACGTACGCGCCTCACTATGAGCCCCACCACACCGTAGAGCATGAGCTCACTTCGGTGAAGAACAACAACAATGGTCCTTCCGCTGGGAGCATTGCATTTGGTCGCCGTGGTTTCCCTGGCCGCCCTGAGTCCCACTTCGAGCCCCACCCTGAGTCTCACTTCGCGCCTCACACTGAGTCGCACTATGAGCCTCACTCTGAGCCTCACTACGAGACTCACCCCGAGCCTCACTTCGAGAACCACCCGGAGCCCCACACTGAGAACCACCCGGAGCCTCACTACGCTCCTCACTACAGCCCTACCTACGCGCCTCACTACGAGCCCCACACAACCCTAGAGCATGAGGTCACTTCGTTGAAGAATAACAACAATGGCCCCGCCGCCGGTACCATCACTTTTGGTCGCCGTGGCTTCCCTGCTGGCCCTGAGTCTCACTTCGAGCCCCACCCCGAGAATCACTTCGAGCCTCACACCAAGTCGCACTATGAGCCTCACTCCGAGCCTCACTACGAGACTCACCCCGAGCCTCACTTCGAGAACCACCCGGAGCCCCACACTGAGAACCACCCGGAGCCTCACTACGCTCCTCACTACAGCCCTAGCTACAAGCCTCACTATGAGCCCCACACCACATTCGACTACGATCTCACTGAGTTGAAAAACAACAACAACGGACCGTCCGCTGGAAGCATCGCCTTTGGCCGCCGTGCTTACGCGCCTACCCCGGAGACTAGCGTTGGCGGCGGTACCGCTATTGGAGGTCCTTCCGGGAACGATGGTGGCAGTTCCTTCTCCGCTCCTACCGACATCGATGTCGACAGCGATGTCGATGAGCACAATGAGGACAACCACGCTATTAAGGGTGACTTCACCCACGTCCACCCTGGTGCCTCTCCTGAGTACGCCCGGGAGGAGCAAGTTGAGACCCCTCAGTGCGCTGCGCAGGTGCACGAGGTTGTTCACACCGTGACCAAGACCCACTACAAGACCGCTGAGGCGACACATGTGGCCTATCAGTCGGCTCCCGCCGTCGAGAACAGTCGCGTCCCTGACTACGCTCCCCACGACCCCGCCGGAGCCGACGCGTACGCTCCCCACGACCCTGCTGGAGCCGATGGCTACGCTCCCCACGACCCTGCTGGAGCCGATGGCTACGCTCCCCATGACCCATCTGGAGCCGATGGCTCCGCTCCCCAGGGCCCCGCTGGAGCCGACGCCTACGCTCCCTCAGGTCCCGCTCCTTCCAACCCTGCTGCTGAGAACCCCTCGTACGGCATCCCGGCCCACGTCCCCATGGCCGCTCCTACACCCGGCACTAGCGCTGGCTACTCAGGCTGGGCCCAGCCCTCCGACGGAGCCGACCCATACAGCAGATACCCCCAGAAATCCACTGGGGCTGACCCTTACGCTAGCTTCCCCCAGCCCTCCACTGGAGCTGACCCATACGGCAGCAACCCCAAGTACTCCGTCGGAGCTAATCCCTACTCTGCCTCGGCTCCTGCTCCTTCCGACTATGCTGCCCAGCGTCCCGGGTACTCCAAGATCGCTGTTCATGTCCCCATGGCCACCCCCGCCTCGTTCGGTGCCTTCTCCCAGGCCACTCCGTCTAACAGCATGGGCAAGATGATCCCCACTGGCGTCTCCGCCGAGCAGAAGGCTTCTCCTTCTTCCTCTGCGTCGGCTTCTGTCTCTCATGGAGTCATGTTTGAAGGTGGCGCCGCCCGCCTGTCTGGCGGCATTGCCTCTGCTGCCGCCGCTGTTATGGGTGTCCTCGCCTTCATCCTCTAGATAGTTCCTGATCTGATCTAGGTGTTTGATGTATCATTCGTTTCTCGTCACTCGTTATGGCATCTGCCCTTTCTGTTTTCTTTAAACCCATCCATTTCCGTACAACCTTTCTGTACCTTAAGCATTTCACCGCACTTTAATGACCGATGTTTCCTTAAGGATGTTCTACGTTTACAGCACTGAAGACTTTCTCTCGCTTTCTTCTCACTCTTAGCTTAATCTGATTGTAACAAGCTCAGCACCAACCAGCTAAATACCATCGCTGACTGCCGCTTAACCCACCGTACATTGTGAATTTCATCCATAATTAGTGAAACACCCAGTTTCGACAAAAATTTCATTTGCGGTTCGTGATCCCGAACATCTAGACCTCAGTGGGGTGGCCAGATTGCCCTGATACCAACTGGGCATTTGGTTTCGCCACTGCGAATTCTCAAGCTAAAGGACAGGTAAAACATTGAACCCACTTGAATTCCAGGCAATTTGACTCTCAATTTCTCACAATTTCCGGTATTGCATATTAACTGACGGCATCTTCTAACTTGTTTTGTTGTACGTTTTCTATGTGGTTAATATGAACAACCAATCAATACCATGTGATATCATTGCCCATCATCCCTACATGTAGGCGAGGTCCAATGTTGTGACATCAGTGCCAGCAGTACAGGACGCCAGAGCGGAATATAAGAGAGTACCAGTGTAGTCTGGTCTCGTTGGATCCAACCACACTGCCCTAACCCAAGTTCCTCATTCAGCTCTCATTATCCCAACTTCCACTGGACACCAAACCGCTTCAATACCAACAATCACTTTCAACACCAAAATGGTTCAGCAAGATCCCCACCAAGGCGGCACTCTCTCCGAAATGGCCGCCCAACGCACGACCATGCCCAACGATGCCGGCATGATGAATACCATCCCCTCAGTGCCACGCCCAGACCAGCGCGCCGAGAACATTGGTTTCGAGAACGAAGGCATTGCCAAGCCCACAACAGCGGCGGCCGCTGACAACACTACCGACTTGCCACGCTCGACCCGGGATGTGGGCGAGAGCGGCGATGTCATTAGCGGCACAGGCAACTCCATGCCGGCGGGCGTCGAGGCCAAGCATGCATACATGGGCCCTAATCACCACGCTGGGCATGGTGATACTCGCGATTTCAAGCATGCTAAGTATGGCCGGAGTGTGATTGAGCGCTACCAGGCGGAGTAGAGGGTTTGCTCAACCATTGGTGTGACCTTTTCGGCTTTTCGAAATGATAGCTGGTTTCCTTTGGCCCCGCGCTATCTGGTGCATGATGTAATGAATGGCGTTCCTCAGATGTAAAACAAGTCAATACTATTCATAAACATCTTATTAAACTTCCTTCGTAGAGTATGGCTATTCAATCGTTTTAGATTCGTAGCCCAGGTTGGTCAGGCGCGAGAAATCCCCGATAGACCTCATCTAGAACATCTCGCTTCCTCTTGCGATCGGCCTGAGCTGCTTCCTCGGTTTCGGTGGGTTCGCCATCCGGTTCGCGAGACACCCATGTCCGGATCGTTCCGTCGCCATGCGCAGAGAACAGCTCTATCCCCTCTCCTGAGGCACCGTTCCCTCGCCAGACAAGGTCGTTGATACGCCCAGCGCTCAAAGCACTCGACCGACCACGGACATTCTGCGAACCAGCCATGAGACCCGGGACGCGGAGACGCTTAACGAGTGTCCCCTCGCGGAGCTCAAACATGAAAATCTCACCACGATCATCCTGCTCATTGAAATTCGGCCACAGAAGTGTTTCATGTCCTGGATTCATAGAGCCTCTTGGCACGATTAAGGGTGCCCGTTCAGCCAGGTGCGAGGAAGAGCTATTACGGACCCGAGGGCCGAAATGAACAAGTGTATTGGCGCCTGTTGCGGGGTCCCATACTCGAATTCGGGAATCCTGTCCCGTCGTCACGATGTGACTACCATTAGAGGTCCACCGTACTCCGGTCACAGGTCCATTGTGCGCACGCGCATGCCGGGAGAAGGCGGGACGACTCTCATATGAGACCGGTACAGATCCAGTTCCTGGGGCCACTAGCCCCACTGGGTCGTCCATATCTAGGGTAGCGATGGCAGAGTTGTGACCTCCGCGACGTACGTCGAATATGATTACTCGGTTGTCGACCGATGCAGATGCCAGGAGATGTGGCCGGTGAGGTGCCCATTCTACTGATAAGACTGCGCCATTGTGTCCCGGTAGACCTTGTGTCGATAGTCCAGATCGTAGGTCTACTAGCCGGACCGACCGCTCAGACGTGCCTACTGCGACGAGCAGTGTGGACCCAGGCTGAGAGGAGAACGAGTGTGAATATGGTGTACAGTCCAGATTAAATGTATGGATTGGGGTGATGGAGGGCGACTGTAGCGCCGACAGTTTTAATGTACCATCGTGTGCTGTCGAGAAGATCGTTGACGGGACGGGGTCGAACGGGTAGATCGAGAGGGATGTGATTGCATGTGTATGCGCGTCGGGGTGAGAGGATTTGCTGACGGACGCGCAGGATTGATGAACATGTTCGAGTTCTGAGCCTCTTGATTCAAGGTCCCAGAGGTGAATCGATGGATCGGCACCTCCCGATATCATACTACCGTCATGTTAGATTGGCAACTGTTGGATGCTAAGTGGTTGCACACGCACTATCGACCCTCAAACTGATCGACGGCCAGGCAGTTCACACCGGACTTGTGAGCAAATACCTCCGCCGTAACACCTAGCTCTTGATCTAAAGGCGCCACATCATCTTCGGACTGGTCCGTTGGCGCAGCTGCTCTGCGGCTGGAGAACCGTATGCCCAGAGCGGGCTCAATGTTGTGCACTAGCCGGGTTGTTTGAGCAACATGAAATTCATTTGGAGTTACAGACCCAAGGGCTCTGTTGAGGAGATAGGAATTCATTCATTCATCAGTGCTGGTGCATTTGCATGGGGAAGTCGGGCGAGAGCACTGGATGATGCTATGGTTCACCGGATTAAAGTTCGGCCGGCGCATTTATCGCGCTTTGAGATCCTTGATCTTCATTCACTATCCGCTGCACATCACTGTTTGATTTGCCAAACCTTGATTGGTCTTCCTGGCAAACCTAAAGTATGTCTGTTGCCAGGTCACTTGACTTAGATGAAGACAGTTTTGTCGAGCCAGTGGAAGATAAGGAGGAAGCACCGGACGATAAGCCTTCGAGGCACATAAGACGCCGCGCCAACGTCTATGATGCGATAGCTGGTATGTTTTCCAAGATCGCAGAGCTACCAGACAGAACGAAATCTAATTTTAATTAGGTCGTGTCAACCCCCGCGGTGTCAACGCTCCCCGTACAGTTGCTTCTCAATATCGCGACACAACCGCAGGCGCTCGAAGTTTGCGTCCAGAGGAGCTTCTCTATCGCAAACAGAACATCCCAGCGGAATCAATTGAGGAGAAGATCTACTTCGCGCATGAGAATCTTCCCTCTGATCAATCTCTCCCGAGCTCCGACCTCCTTGAGACAATACATGCCTATGCAGCCGACTACTATGAATACGCTACGGAAGATAACGGCAAAGATGACCATCAGACCATGGATGAGACTGCATTGCTTGCATTGGGGATTTTGATCGAAGAGATGGCCAAGGAGGAACTGGGTGAAACCGGAGACCTAGCCCTGGTTGAAGGGCAAGAACTGTCGGAGGAAGAGGACGATAAGACGAGCCTCGAGAGCGACACCACAACTAAATCAGCAGCACGCGCAGCGCGAAGGAAACGAGCAAACAGCATCGTCCGTCAGAGATCAAAACGACGCAAATTGGCTCGTTCTGTTTCTGTTACAACCGATTTTGACACCGAGATTGATGAAAGACGATGACTGGATGAGATGGCGACTAAAAATTATCTTCACGTTACATCCATTTCTCCGCGGTCGACTCCTCTCGGGGGCTTTTGATGCCTGCAGCTGTGTCAAGCTATGCGTGATCTTGCAAAGCTTCGGCCCAAACCCTTGAAAAGGAATCAAGTCACCCCATGCATTGCCGTGGCACAGCCACGCTGCACATGGTATCGGCACATATCCCAGTCCCTGCCACCACTATATGGCACGCAGAGAGACAAAAGTCAGACTTTGATGTGTAAGACAATATTTTTGCTGCGCCTTCCTGCCCGCTACACAAAGGTCTTTAATGGAGCTTTACACAGAGTAATACCTCCAGGGAGAGAACTTGCGGTGATTAAACCAATATGTGGTCGACTGGCAGGGGTGCCGAGAGCCCTCGCCGAATTCGTCACCGAATGCCTCGCCGAGTCAAAGCACATTCTTGGGTGCTGTGCATCCTACAGCGGCCTCCTAATTATTGCTGGCGTCGTGGCGAGATCTTGTTGGGAGACATCGTTTCTGTTACAGCAGGAACTTGTCTCACTTGATACGTCTAATTCAAGTAGGGTCTTCCAGGAATTGGCTGGGTTCCCAGGGGATATTAGGTCGGATTTTATCTAGTCTTGAGTGAGTCTAGTGTGCTGGCTCCCAACAAGGCTATCTTGAGCAGGGTTAGTAGTCTCTACAACAATAATTTTACAGTGTATTTCAAAGAAACGAAAAACAATTCTGAGAAACCCTTGAAATAAATAGGAAAGGTAAGCATCAAATGGAAGATGAGCTTGTCTGAGGCACGGGGTTTCCAGGTGTAGTGGGACAGGTAAGCGGTTCCCGGGAGGCGAGGGAACCGCTGACTTTGGACTCATCATTGCGCCTCCACCAAGGCTTAGCTGCCTCATACTTGTCCAATGAGTGAACGCTGGATTGATAAGCTTTTCTGAATCAATTTAACAGTCCGTGCAAGATGGTACGTGGCTTTGGCGTATTCCACCTGGACAGGGTTCGGGGTCATTTACATGGGTCTACTGACGCACCACTAGCCCAAATTGACCAAAAGCGAGAAACAACATTTAATTTTGACTCATCTCCGCGCCACTGGAACCTGTCACACGCTCAAAGATCTCGAGAAGACGCTACCGTCGGTTGCATCCATCAATGGCATCCAGGTCAAGGAATACATCCAAGCTTTGACCGATGAGGGTCAACTACGAGTGGAGAAGATCGGCAGTGGGAACTGGTACTGGAGTTTCAGCAGCGACGAAAAGCACGCACAAGAGCGCCATTTAGGCCGAGTGAACATGGAAGTGGAGAAAGTCCGAAAGTCTTACGCTGACGCAGAAGCGGCTTTGGCCGCTGAGACCATGCACCGAGCGGAGGAGACGGATGAGCATGAAAGGGATTCCCTCATGGCCAAAAAAGCCCAACTCCAAATGGAAATTGATCGGGTACGGACTACAGAGGCCCAACTCTCCGGACCCCTCAATTCGCTCAGCAGCAAGGGTGTCAAGCAGGTCCAAGAGGAGTTAGCGGAGTTCCGACAGCAAGCACTGCAGTGGACAGATAATATTTACATCCTAGAGGAGTATTTGCGCAAATTAGCGAGTGGGGATCGACAAATCATTGAAAGTATCTTACGAGAATGTTATGGAGACGAGTACGTGGACGAAGAGGGTCTTTGTGAACTATAGGATAAAGATGGGAGAAAAAAAAAGCTTAGGTTTTGCTTAGCACATGGCAACCTTGGGGAAAAATTATGTGAAACATGAAATAAAATTCAAAATATTCTTTTACACCGAACAGTAAAATCAAAAGTGATAATCATATAAAATTGCCCAAATAAAGGAAAAAGGGGGAACAAGTCCAAAAACCCAAGCCACTGGAGTACCAAGAGAAGCTTGACCGTGCGACACGCGAATATCCCATCGTTTCTCCGCCTCTCGGAGGCTTATCGCGAACTCCCGACTCTCACTCTCACCTCTCTTCATCTCTTTTATTGCTTCTCCTCTCTTTTCTTCCCCCCTTTTTCGACTAGCTCATCATCTCCCAACATTGGCTCGTGCGTTCTCGAGTCCCACATTCCTCCGGATCTCGCGCCATCTCCAGTTACGCCTTTCCCTCTCCCCGGTCTCCGACTCGACCCCCGTTCTAGACTCCCGACTACAGCACAGTATCTCGTGATACTGAATTTTTGGCCCCCTTTCAAGCCTTTCATTCTTACCGGCCATATCCACTCCCTTATCCTGCGACCTGACCCTGCGTCCCGATACGCTGCAAGTTCCTGGCGGGGGTACCGTCGAAATCCTGCCTCGCGCTTCGATGTCACAAGAAACAATGTGGTGCACTGGCCCTCGATCATAATACCCCCATTCCTTTCTTTGGACCCGGGGAATCTCCTGCGCGTGGATAAGGATACATTCCGTGGACCTTCGGAAATCAGATCGTTGTCTAGTGCATTGGTCCTGCACGCCAGACTCTTCGACAAAAGCACTGAGATTTATTGTGTCGCTTGATTGGGTTTCTTGACGTAGGCTGACTGCCTACTGGTCTGTCCGACCATTCCCCACCATTCCGTGCTGCCCCAGATAATACTGGCGTCCCTGTCCATACGGTCGGCGCCAAAGTGGTTACAGTTTATCATCCCCATCCCTCTCACATCTGCCACGTTCTCTTGTATAGATGCAGTAAACGGCGGCTGTGTGTCATGTCCGCCAACCCTCCAACCCAACCCACGTTGCCGGCCAGTCGGAATCGCAACTCTCTCCTGTCCAAGTTTCGCTCCCCGCTCGGTCAACGAAATCGAGGCATCACCGACTTCTACATCGACCCGGATGACCCATGGCGCTCCTATTTCCCCGGTGATATCATCAAAGGCACTGTCGTTGTGACCGTTGTACGACCCGTTCGCATCACACATATAGTCGTATGCCTTCACGGCTATGTCAAGGTGTTCAAGAATGCGATTCCGGCAGGAGAAGCAACCCCCGACTTGGGATTCTTAGGACCCGGGCGGGGTCGACGAGGTGCAGAATACTTGGGCAATGGGTTAGCAACATTGTTTGAGGATGAGGTTGTTCTCTGTGGCGATGGACGCTTGAAGGAGGGCATTTACAAGTTTCGCTTTGAAATGGGGCTTCCTCCTTACGCGCTTCCCAGCAGCATAAATGTGCGTTTGCTCATGTGACCCCCTTCTTTTATCCAAATATGCTAATCAAATGGACAACTGCAGTTTGAACGCGGAACCATCGGCTACTCACTTACCTCTACCCTTACCCGACCGACCACCATGAACCCTACACTCACATGCCGAAGACGGGTCAATCTCCTAGAAAACATCGACATCGCACCCTTCCCTGCACCCAGGGCTCGTATAGTTACATTGGAACCGATATCAAGGCGCCAAAAGCCGAAGGGGAAAGCCAAATCAACAAATTCAGACGCAACCGCAGCGCCGGACACATCCTCGGTCGATACCCCTATTAGTGGTGCGGAACCATCTGTAGATACCAGACCGCCGCTGAGCCCCTCACCAAGCAATGTCAGCTCATGCAGCCGGCCTAGCGAAAGCAGCCAAAGCTTTCAAATCGCCAGCGATCCCAGTTCATCCGCAAGCACAGGACAAAATAGCGAGGGTCGCAGTGCGACCCCGTCTATCTCAGATAAAACCATCACCGCAAAGGCCGAGCTTCTGCGCGCCGGCGTGCTCCCCGGCGATACCCTACCCATCACAGTCACGATCAACCATTGTAAACAAGTGCGCAGTGCGCATGGAATAATGGTCACATTATACCGCCAAGGTCGCATTGATCTTCATCCTGCAATTCCGATCGGCACTACGGTGGCCGGGAAAAAGCCGGTATACGAAGACTGTTATCCGCGATCACGGACGGGACTTGGAGGACTTACCTTGGGAACAAGTCGGACAAGCAGTACTTTTCGCAAAGATTTGTCGCAGACATTCGCGCCGCTGATCGTTGATCCAAGTACCTTGACTGCAATTGTAAAGACTTCCATCCGAATACCCGAAGACGCATTTCCAACTATCACACGAGTACCGGGAGCCATGATCAATTTTCGGTACTATGTGGAAGTTGTAACGGACCTACGAGGGAAAATCACTTCACCAGATCGCTTCATCCCGCGTTTCAACATGGTCACCGGTGGTACTACATTTTCGCCCAGCGGGCAGGCCCTCAATCCAGCCGATTCGAGTGGCGTTACTGCCAACTGGGCTGGCAACATCTTGGACACGGACGCAATCCGCCGTGAAAAAGGTGTGATCTCGGTGGCCTTTGAAGTTGTGGTTGGGACGCGTGATTCACAACGACGGAAAACGACAAAACGTACATCATCCACGGCCGGTGAATCGACCATGTCACAAACGGCACCTCCTGCATCTGCAATTCTACTTAACCCTGTTGATGGGGAGGAGTGGCCAGAGGCGAGTCCAATGCCTAATTCCAATGGCGAATATGGGACACAGGAGTATTTCGCCGAGGAGACAGATTGGGCAGAGTATCCTGAAGAATACACTGAAAATTTCCAGCCAATGGACCCTATGGTTGCGCCTCCAGAGGTTGAGGAGCCCGTTGACGAGAAAACACGAGTTCGACGTCACGAAGAAGCTCTCTTGCCCAGTCAACCACCCGACGAAGATGAGGCAGGGCCATCTACAGTACCAATGGAGGTCCCGACCGCGCCGGTTTTGCCAGATGATCATCATCTTCAGGACTACCAGCATATGCCTTCACCAGATACAAACGGAGGGCCGCATGCTGTCCGCTCTGCGGAATCCCTACAGACTGTCGTTGCCAACGGCGCTGGACCCAGTGAGCCACGTGTATCAGCCGACGATAAACAAGAGCTTGAGCGTCATCGACTCCAGGAGCAGGCGAGTGCACCTCAAGACGAGCCCAGTAGCGAGGAACCCAGCGCTGGGCCCAGTGCGCCAGTCTTTGATGAGGACGACCAGCTGGTCGGTGGGACGGCGCATGCAGACGAGTCGTTGCCTCGATATCAGCGATGATGTTGTTATGTACATTTGCATTTACGGGATAATTCTGGAAGATACCATTGTTCGCATCATTTATGAAACGGCGCTAAAGGCGTTGAAATCTGTATCATACACTCTTATTTATCAAAATCAATTCTCATCAAATATCAAATATCAAATCATTCAATAATTAAAATAATCCAATTTCCAATCTCATCAAATGCTCGGACTTCAATTTGTAAAAAAACGTCCTTATCTCCCGGCCCCGGGCTTGGCACCCGCTTAGCGATACCTAGAGGACATCAGCCTTGCCCCTGGTCATCTTCTTTTTCCCTTCAAAATAATCTCGTCTGCTTTTCCAAAATCTCACAATGGCCTTCAAAAGCGGGTCGTTCGCGACCTTCCTCATTGTCTGCCGTAAGTCCATCGCATCGCCAATTTCCTCGGATCCCAACGGCAAAGAGGCCACGAGACTGTAATAAACTAACCCCAATATGCCCAACCAGCAACCTGTTTCTTCCTGGGCATTATCTTCTCCCTATTCCCTTACGACTACCCGATCCTGTGGTCCACAGTGACGACCCCGGCCGCACACTATGACTATCTCGAAGCGCATCTCCGCTTCCTGCACGCCTCGCCCCCGCTCATCCCACGCATCCTGCACATCGTAATCTTCCTCGGCCTCGCCGGCCTCCTCACAAAGCTCTACAAGCCCTCCGAGTCAAACATGCTCTTCGATGGCGCCTCGCTGGTCCTCTACATGTGCGGCGTGACAGTCTACATCGCCAATATCGTCAAGGGACTGCGTCTCGCCTCGGCCGGGCAATACGGTAGCGAGCTGGCTGCCTCCGTCGACGAGAATGAGCAGATCCTCGGTCGCGAGGACTCGCTCAAGGTCCTTTCTGCTAGCAATACTATTCTCGCCCTTGTCCTCGTTGGTATCCTGGTTCTGCAGGCTGGTCAGTGGTATGCGGAGCGCAAGGATGCGCAGGAGGATGAATCGTTTGCTACTAGCAAGAAGAGTGAGAAGGAGTCTGGTGATGCTACTGCTACTGCTTCCGGTTCGTCGACTGCGACTGCTGGGAAGTCCGGTCGGCAGGGAAGTCAGCGGAAGAAGAGCAATTGATTCTAGTTGTTGGTTGTTTCTATTGCTTTTGTTCGTGTTTGTCTTAGGGATATGAATACTCAGTGTGGGATGGTGCGTCTGATTACTTGTTTTGCTTGGTAGCTATTTTTTTTTCTAGTAGCCTACGCAGACGGGGATTTGCCGTCGCAAAGAAAATCATTGGAGACGCCTTTTTTTTTCTTAATTGTCAAGGAGGTCATGGAATCCGGCATTCGTCTATGTACATATGGTAATCATAGATATGGTATGGCACGTCCATACAAAAAAAACAAGTTAGCATTTGAAAAAGCTGGAACATGGCATGATATGTGTCCGAGATGTATGGTATGGACAGGGCAGAAAAGATAGACAAACGATGCATGTAATGTGGACATATGGTATGGCGACGCAGAAGGGGAATCATTGCGCAAGTCGTGAAAGATGGTGTGGTATCATATCATGCATGAGAAATTCAAGTTCAACGGAATGAGAATGGGCTCCGAGGGAGGTCCGGTGAGCGTGGGCTCAGTGCCTTGGCGAACAATTCCTCGCCGGAATCATTGCTCGGGGTGCGCGAGATTGCACCCATGGCTGCGAACCCGGTGGGGCCGCTGTTCTGCTGGGCCTCCTGTACAGCCGAGGGTGGGAAGAATGCAACCGGCTTAGGTAGTTCCGGAACGGAAGGGTTGGTGTGAGATTTGGGAGTTGGAGCCGAATTGGTGTCTGGTGTCGGCATGGAGTGGATGTGCCTATGAGCAACATTACGGAATGAGCTGAACGAGGAGACAGCGACATCGGGAGATTGAGGCGAAAGAAGATGCTCGGTATTGGGAGCTGCATCTGGTTTTGTTTAGTTGAGCTGATAACAAAAAAGTAACGCTTGGAAACAAGGATACATACCTTTATTCACAGCCAGGTCTTTCTCACTTGTCTGGAGCTTGAGTCCCTTGAGCTTGTCACCCAGCTTCCTGCTGTTGACAGGTGACACCGGTGTGGCCGGATACACGGAGGATGAATCCAGGGAGTCATGACTGCCAGTAACCAAGTCGACAGCGCGCGACCCGACTCCAAAGTTTTCTTCAATCCACTCCTTTTCCTGGATTGCCATGTGAACTGCAATACCTTCAATATTGTTTTGAGACTCCGCAGCAATCTCCTGCTCAAGAACACTGAGTCGTTTCTTTGCCCAGATAGTATGCAACACGCCCTTTTTGCCGGCCGCCCGGCCGGTGGCGCCCAGCCCAGGAGGAAATATTGCGGGGAGAGGGTTCAGTTGAAAGGTATCACGACTTTGTGGGGGCCTCTTTTCGGCGAGAGCGGCTATTTCGTCCGGTGTGCCCTGGAGCTCGTATGATAGTGTCACGACAGGCGGGATGGTGACATTGGGCGGCAATAAAAGGTAGAAGCGACGCAGGCTATCGGAAGGCCGTTCATCGGCGGGTAAGACGGTAGTCTTACCAGTCCATGAAACGTTCCAGAAGCCCCCAGATGAGGATCGGGTAAGATCGTCGTCCTCCCACTCAATCATCAGGATTTTAGTGCCCTCGTTGGCCTTGCCGGCCTCGAACTCAAACCGGGCCAGTGCAGTTATCGATAAGGCCCCATTACTGGTGCAAGATGGCGTCTCAAACTCAGCGAATTCGCTGTCTGGCGCGAAGGCGGGAGGTACTCGAGCCATGGCTGTGCAGTCAGGCTGAAGTCAAACAAATATGGTACTCGGCAGTGGCACGGGATGATTGAGTTGTGCTTAGGTACGCCGCTCCACAGATTAAGAAAGGCAGTGTGTATGGGGCTGAGTGCTAAGAGAGATGGGAGGAAAGCTGCACTGACGGAGGGGAGGGGAGGCCGGGTCGATCACGGGATTCCAGAAATGTCCTTTCTCTGGCTTCATTGTGATACACTTGTTCCAGCGCTAATGGGGGGGTTTTTTTGTCCATAAGAACGCCACTTTAACTACTTCTAGTTGGACTATCATCGGTTCTTCATTATTACTCGTCGGCATGCGCAGGGGAGGCCGATCCATCACATCAACAACGTGCATCCTGGGCTGCCCCGCCTCTAAATATAGAAGCAGCCATGTGGTTCTTTCTCATTTTTCTCTTCCTTATCAATAACCCAATCTTGATCAACCACTGACTAACTCCTTTATTCGAAATTCATGATGTTCAATAAACACCTGGGGGTTCGGGTTTATGGGACCTTCCTTTGTTATACAAATTGGAGAGTGGGCAACTCGGCGGAGGCGTATTGTCGAAAATCTATTTTTGGCCGATGCAATGTGACACGATGTGATGCCGTGCATAAGTAAATGTCGCTTGCTGTTTTTGACCCCGACACGCCGATTGCATCATGGCCTGTCCAGACAGTAGTTTCAGATATAGCCTTGTAGAACTACTAGTCAAGTGACAATCTGCGTAATTGAATGCGCAGTGCTGGCCCGAGGTAGTGTGGATGGCATTTGGTGTTGCGATGTGACCGATAAAGGATTGCATCTGTTAGGTAGGTTTCGATCAGCTACACTGTTTCGTGTAATGATGGCCGGGGTTGCCCTACCTCCGGTGCCCCTGCCGGTCAAGCATCGCTTTCCGCGTCGGGGGGTAGTGGTGGCCCGTAGCCTTCCAACATCCAGGAATGATCAATCAACAAGTTTGAAATGTTCTGGCGGGATAAAAGTGTTTCAACATGCACAAGGGGGCATGTGTCTTGCTCGTCGACCATAGCGGAAAATTGTGAAAGCCTAGACAAGGAATATATGAATAATTCTGCTAGCCGATCGTCCTTCGGGTGGAGGGGACACTTGCTCCACGACTGTAACCAAGTCCAACAATAGTCACTTATCGTCGAAAGAGAAGCGAAAACCATCACATCATGTATCTTCCTCGTTAAAAAGGGGAAGAGCGAGTTGCTGGTCTTTAGGGAGCAGCGTGCTTGGTTATTTACAAGAGCTCCATCGAATGGCGATGATGTATAACTGATCAAATGAGTGATATCCGAACAGAGTACCGACATGGGTCAAAGCAAGCATTGCGCATAGATGGGGTATCTTTATTTAGAATTAACTAATGTATTAGATATCTTGGCTTTGAGAAACGAAGTAAACGATAGGGCTTGTATGATACTGTACGATACTGAAATCGCTGTTTGGAAATGAAATAGGGATTTCAGATCAGAAACATATCAGAAATGGACCATGCTCAGTGCTAATCATGGTATCAATGGTATCAATGGACTGGGCGCCATTGAGATGCATCAGTGTGTATTCTGGGACCGTTGGGTGCAGCGGGGTTTGTGAGCGGAACGGAAATGGTAGCGTAGAATCAACACGGGATGGGCTGCCCTTGCATGATGCGACGATCTATGATCTAAAATTAACAAGAAGTTATTCTAAGAATAGAGGTATCGCGGAAAAAGAGGGGGAGTTGTGTACAACGTATATGCGACAAGTAGGTGACAAGTGGGAGGGAGATTGTTGAATGGTGCTCAGTCTTCTTGGATCCAAATAAGGCGACTTGGCCGAACCAATCAAGACAGTATATTTATATTTGGTAAATGCATATGCAGAGCTAGGTGCTGAATACGAAGTAGTCTTACTACTTAATTAACTAAGGGTCCACTATGTTGTATGTAGGTTGACTCGATAAGTTGTTCCGCGCATGCATGGATTATTGTTAAATTTAGGAACATCCTCTTCCCTTCTGTGCGCCACAAGGCCTGAGATGAATTACCGCCCAATCAAACATGAGAATCCATAAATAGAGAATAGATCAATTTGTTTCTGTTTATCTCAGTCTATTGATTGATTTTAATCAGTATTCTATTTCTAGACCGACGAATCAGTTATATTATCTTGAAATGTGCTATTCATATGATTGGAATTGCCGCCGATCCCATGGTGTGTTTATTTTTCTATTTTTATACGATTTTGGCTAGGTTGACAGTCCTGTTGCGTCATTTGGTTGCTTTGCCCTAGGCGAGTTTGTCCTTGGTATAGATCGCATGAACCTCTTGATGATCCATAGTCGCTTTGTAGCATATACATACAAGTTTTAGTCATAAATATGAAGCATAGAGTGATTGAATATGTTACCAAACTATCATTGTGAGATAGCCACCAAAGATAGAGGCCCCTTGAGTTATTCCTTCAACAGATGAGGTTGAGACTGAGTACATTCCAAAAATAACATCCACTTCAGTCATGAGTCCGCTGCAGAAAGACCCTGGACGATGCATGTGAATCCACTTCTGTGACGAAACCCTTTGCATCTGATTGAAGATCATGTCAGTGATTATGCTTTCAGAAGCATGTATATTCATGGAACTCGACCAGCGCTTAGAATGTCAAAGCAACCCATGATCAACATCTGTAAGTGATCAATAATGGCCCACAGCTATATTGATTCCATCAGAATTGAACAAGAATGACTTAAGGCGTGCGTTCATTGCTGCGGATGTGCTGGTGTTGCTAAATTTGGACTCTTCACGATGGCGAAGCTGACTATGGCTGCAGCCCTGCAGAGAACTAGTGGTGATAGCGATCACACTCCATCGGGTCATTTTGTGCTCAAATTGCATGCCAAGAATCAAGGGGTACTGTCACGGAACGTTCCCACCTGTCCAGACCATTTGAATTTCCACCTGAGTTGAACCGTCAAAGCATCTAAGTAATGTATTGGGTCCAAAATATCCTACGGAGTAATGCTAGGTGATTTAATGGTCATGAGTATTCTATAGTGATTGGCGTGGAAACGTTTCAGGTCCAAAAATAGCATACAGCTCGCCGGAGATGAAGGAAAGGAAATGTACGGAGTGGATGGGCATCATGGCTGTGAGTGGTCAAAGACGTTCTCTGTGTTCCAGTAAGCTCACTGATAGACTTTTCCCCGCGTGATGAGCCCGCTGAAGTTACCCAATCAGGACACAATGATTGTTGCCTATCACTTTGGGAACAGGCTAGTCCATTCTGGAGATAGCGCCGGCGCTTAAATCGAGGTTATGAGCGGCCCATGGTCAGACCCTCATAATTTCCTTTACCTAGGTATGATGATTGGTAGACATTTTAAAGGTGGGTCTACTCTTGGTTTAAGTCTGAATGGTCTTCTCACTCACACTCTGCGATAATAATAACGACAATAATAAGTCGTAAAACAAACAATTACCTGATAGTTAGAAGGCCCACATCAATACCACAAAATGTGATGCCTAGAACTGACTGGGAGATTTAATATTTGAGCACCAGTAATGTAAACATGCCCGAGGGCTGCATGTAATTTATGAGTTGCCACTATCATGTTGTTAAATCTTACGCAAGTATCTAGACAGCTAAGGTAACCTTGTAAATATTGCTGACTAGCTGATGCCAGAGGTACCTATATCCAGCAGACTGGTCTTTTCGAATGTATGTACAACATTATACCAATGGGAGATGACAAAGTACCAAGGTGAAGATGTCGATCCATGCTCGCTCCTCATTGATCCATATGTCAGTGTGCGATCACACAAAAAAAGTTAAAACGGTTTACTGGAAATTATAATCACACTACTGTACGTTTGACTTTCTGAGTATCTGTTCTGAATTTCGAGGGAATCTACTCCGTATGTACGTACCTAGGCATGTATTTGCCTCCGCGAAGAAACAATACCCCCTAGAATACATTAACGGTTTTTATTGGCTTGGTTTACCTATAATATGCATAGAAATATTCTCAATGCCGAATAATACACGTGATCTATCTCATTCCTGCTCTTGTATTCTCCGATATATCAAAGACCTGAATACAGTGTAATACTAATACCACTCACTGTATATAAATACATCATGGAAACACATCGGAAGTCGCCGGTCTCATGCTATACCAGTAGGTCAAGATGCAATACGTAAAGGGGAGGTGGCTAAGATCAAGAGGATGACCAATCCAGACATTCTGAATTCGAACATCAGGCATCTTCTTTCAAGGATCTCGATGGTACCTCGGCTTCAACCAAATCCTTCGAGTACGTACAGACCTACACATTTCCTCCAAAGCGGGACACGCGGCTCAACATGGGGGCTGTGTCCTTGAAGCAGGGATCAAGAGGTTGTGGCGCATCTCAGAAAAGCTGCGATTCGTCGCCACAATTCGCTGTTCCATGTTACTAGTTCCGCTTCACAACAACAGATCAAAGAGCCTCGCGCGCATTGACTCAGCCTTCTACGCTTTCTATGCGTGTATGTTTACATTGGGCATCTCTACCGCTCACATGGCGCCCAGGAAAAAGCCTACGATGCTGAACACGGGGTCTTGGAAGCTAATAGGACAGAGCTATATGCATACGGTATCTCGTTTTCTGGGTCGAGGGTTATACTAAAGCTATAGCCATGGAGGACTCAACATACTCCATGGATACGCTAGATATTTAAACCAGCGCGTAGGAGTCCCTAAGAAAATAGCTGGTGGATGCCTTTCAAGTTCCTAGTGTTCTATGAGTTGGCGATGCGGACTAGGGATTTTTGGGGGTGTAGTGCGACCCCTGTTTTCAGCCTCTCGGAAGCCATCATTGCATGTGCATTAGTTTGATTTAATGGAACTAAGATCCTTGCTGTTGGTTTTTTTCTTTTCATGGGTGTATTTCCAACACCATCGGATGAGGCTGACACGTGGAACCATCTAGTTCCCGGTCGGGGCTAGACTGTTTGTCGCAAAGCGACAAAAATACTGTATTCGGCCCCAGATCACAAGATATAGATAGCTTCAAAGGATTCAAGTGATACGACTCTGTCAAACGGCCCATTGGCTCTCGGTCCTCTGTATCGTCATCTAAATGTTGCGGTCTGCCATTGGGGTCCATATCTTTTGGTCGTGGCGCCTCAGCTTATGGGCGCGAGATTCAAGTCGCATAAAGGCCATAAAAGGTAAATAAATAGAAAAATCAAGCGGGTCATTCTCAAAGAGCTTTCATCTTTGCAAATCAAGATTTAGAAGTCAAATAGTTTTCTTGCAATGAGTACATAATAAGATGAGTAGGCGTAGGCTAGAGGTCTAGAAACAAAGCGAGTAAATGCAGCCCCCACGGAAGTTGCTAGGAGCTAGCCATGTAGGTATCCCCTTTTCTCCGCCACCAACGTATTTAAAAACAAAGATTGGATATGAAAAACCCACGTCAGAAACTCCATTCTCCTTCCACCTAGGCTCTTCGTCATGCAGACACCCCTGTTAAACGAGAAACACAATAAGGCAATACCCCCGAACCCCAAGATCAAACCGGATCGCACAACAATGAGATAGGATGCAACCTGCTCTAGCAAGTTTAAGGATTAGACCCATAAACCTGGGACAATTGAGCAGAAACAATGAGCCAAAAAAAAAAAAAAAAACCAAAGCTGAACTGAATGGCTCAACGCACGACAAACAGAAACAAGGCAAAGCGGCCGCGTACTTGGCCGAAGCCAAAACTCTCATAAGATACATGTGATCATGTGTCCCTTCAGCTCAACTATCAAATGTCTTGGCTTTCACTTGTCTTGCGGCGCTTTCCTCTGGGGGGAGGATCCAGATGTGTCCGCTTGTATGTAACAGTCCTAGTCACAACTTGTCGGACGCTAACAGACTTCCCGCCCGCACTCTTCGGTGTCTCAATGTATCGGATTTTCCAATCAGAGGGGGAAAATGGAGATCGGATTGTGCGCGCGCTTCCCGGTGAGTCCGTCACGGGCGAATACATGCATGTGTGTGGAATTCGTAGGCGTCGCAGAGTTGTAGGGAGCCTGGCGGATTGTGGGCTCTGGGCGGGAGAGGGTGGGGGGAGGGTGGCACTGGCGACTTTGGGGCTATCGCGGGCGGGGAGACTGTCGCGGGTAGAGAAAACTGTGCTTGTTGCGCTTGATGGCACAGATATCGGGGAAGGGCGTCGCCTCTCGAATTTGAATTTTGGAAACTCAACACCGGCGCTCACAGGAGTAGTGAAGACCGGTGTGAGAGCTTTCAGAAACTCGGTATAAGCCTGAGGTGGAGTGATTGGCGTCGAGCTACCCTCTTCACGCTTGATAAAATCAGACCCAGCAGTGAAAGGTCCAGCAGTAAGAGGGCTTTCATGAAGCTCAGACGGGAACGTCATTGTTTTGGGTGTCTTGAGAGGAGGCAAGACAGGCTTAGCTGGCATGATGTCGAGTCGCAAGGAATGGAACCCGCTGCAAATATAATAAAAGAAATATAATGCAGGAGTAGTTGATAACAGAAGCCTTAAGAAGGCAAGGGGAACAATCAAGAGACAATGGAGGTAGGTAAGATAATAAAAAGAGAACTGCAAGTCAATGCGCAAGGCAATGTAGAGGGCAGTGTGGGAAGCGCAAGAACAAAGTTGTTTTTGAAGGGCGGGTGGAGGCTATAAAGAGTTTGAGCAACCAACGAGACAAAGTTCAAGCTGGCTACACAAAATAGGAAGAGTAGACCAGTAGTGTGGATAAGGAGAGAAACCGCAAGCACTTGGACCCCAAGATGTATGATGGCGAAGCAGGATGACACAAAGGCCTAGTGGTAACGTATCGAACGAGATGTAAATAACGGTATAGACGGTGTAAGACGGTAATGGTACCGAATATGGTACGTATGTATGCTCTGGTGTTTTTTTGATGACTGAACTGCACTACTCTGTACGTGGTTAGTTCCCGAGGTTTCTTCCTCCCCTTCTTTGAATTGCGTTGCTCACCGTATTTTGGACTGAAAATAATGAAAGGAGAGGCTTGGTCAACAAGACTTCGTAGAATCCGGTGGGCAAGACTTTTTGCGTTTTGTGCCTTTTCCTTGTTGTTGTTTTTTCGGAGTTCGCAATGAGTGTGCTTGCTTCACAACAATGTTCTGGGGCCCAGGGAGTAGGGGATGTAGACTCAGTCCAGCTGATGATTGGAAATCTTGGAACCTTGGAACCTTGTATGATAGAGATGTACGAGATGAACACAGCGGGACTTCAATGTTTTATAAATCCTTCACCACACACACACTTCCATAACCGCGTGGTTACAGCCAGGAGTGGGATCAGCGATAAATGATGTTGTCGGGCGCCATCTGGAGGAAATATTGTTGTCCTATTGCCTACCGAGCACCTGAAACATTAGCCACCCTTTTAGATGTTTCATCTTTCCACCCTGTCGAAGCCAGCGCGGCTTACTCAACCACTGTGGTTCGCTCCTGAGTTCTGATTAAAGCGCGCGGTTCGTCACTGAAGGACCAGCGCCTAGCTATGCGCCACATTTATCTTGAAGCATATGGACAATTGGTTGCGATGCCTCATTTGAATAATAACTACTGTCCTGTTTTAAGGTCTTGGTACTGTGAAACTGTCCATTATTACTATGGTATACTCGACCCAAAATAACCCCGGACGTGGAGCCTTCTGATGCTTAAGTACTCGGCCAAACGGGATTTTAACACATATTGCAGACCTAAATCTATGACTATTTCCAATCTCTACCTACGAATCCTTCATTTGCCGGATGGGGGCAAATATCAATTCCATGAAGGTAGGTCTTGGAATGATACTACAACACAATGAAATGGATGGACAGTAAATCTGACGCTGATTTAGAACGATACTAGGTGATTCAATGTCATTGTCTCCGGGGAGACACCACTGCACCACCTGCATAAGCCCGGCTAGAAATAGTATCTGCAATTTGCCGTAACCGCGGAGAATCAAGGGGAACAAGGCATGGGACCCAATGCTTCGGCTTTGTAACATCAGCTTTGGACTCGACAAGAGAGCTGCATGGCTTTGATCCACCTGATTTCTCCGTTTCCAAACCAGTCTGGCGGCAGTCAGGGTCTTCTCTGCAGGGCCAGTTTCTTCAGGCGCCTTGCCCTGGTTGCTCTGCCTCTTAGGACCCATTTCTATTTCGAGCTCTAGATATGGACCTGACCATCCCCCACAGCTCACTCGTCCACTCCAAGCAAGCAGCCCCAAACGTTGTCATTGACATACCAGCATAATTAATTTAACTTTGAACTAAGCTTGGTGAAACAATCTTTGACGCCCTCGTGCTACCAAAATAGTTACTTTGACAACAGGCGCTAAATACTGTCAGGATAGCAAAGGCGCCAATGTCTTCTCCAATCTTTCAAATTCAAAGATGCAGCTACTTCTCGAGTCCCCCGATGACTTGATAAATAAGCAGTTTGTTTGAATCGTTAACCTGAATTATATACTGAGCAAATTAAGCTAACTACCCCCATCGGATCATGAATGTTTGGGTGTGATTTTGCATCCCCAAGGACGTATCGTTTTAGGATTCAAACTTTGCAATGCACGCGTACCATTCTGATGATCGATATCTTTTGGCGATAAATTGGAAGGGGTTTCATGCTTTGCAAAGTTTATATAGTTCAACCACGCATCTCGACATTGCTTTTTGCAATCCCTTTTTTCAATGGTTTCCATTGTATTCCGCTCCTTTCCCCTGTTTTGTTTACTTGGCTGATCAATGTTTGTGGGATGATACAGTCAAAGAAGCGTATTTTTCTTAAGCCTTTTGACGCGAAAAGAAGATATGAATTCGTCAAAAATTTGTCAAGTTATGGTGATTTGAACAATATGATCTTTTCCGACGAATGTTCTGTTCAACGAAAGTCCAATTCCCACGTTCAATTTGTGTTTCGACTTAAAGATGAAACATACCGACCTGATCTTGTGAACCTCCAGCTTCATGGAAAGCAAATTTCCCAGATGGTATGGGGTGCTATCTGGATTGGCGGCCGTTCAGATTTAATCATTATGGAAAAGGAGCCTGGCCACGGATTTAACGCGTAAACGTACATTGAAACCCTCGAAAAAGGACTTCTCGGAATCTAAGAACCTGGCTCTGTCTTTCAGCAAGACAATGCTCGAATTCACGCAATGTGGTTTGAAGAGCATGGTATTTGGGTATTGGAATGGCCCCCACATTCACCGGATTTAAACCCTATTGAGAATGTATGGTTTATGTTGAAAAAGAAGCTGTTTGAACTCTATCCAGAACTCTGTATGCAGGGTAAATCTGAGATGGATTGGAAGCGATTTCGTACTGCAATTCGTGTTGCTTGGAAAGCTCTGGATCAAGGCCAGATTGATGCTTTCATCCGATCTATGCCAAGCAGGATTCAGGCGGTAAAGAAAGAAAAGGGGTGGTACACAAAGTATTAAGTGTTATCTTTAATTATGTATGGGTAATTAACAATTGAACTATTATTGATGGAGTAATAAAGGTTACAGAGTAGGTGGCTGAGTAGAAATATATAGAAATTGGGAGTGTCAACAAACTTTTGACTCCCTATGTACTATCTCTCCATCCATTCTTGGCCCTCATACAGAAGAATAATGTCGCGACATTCCATGCATGTTCCTCAAAGTTTGTGGCAAGACTTTCTTGGCTTTTAATATGCTGTTCAATCCAACTAGCTTCATTGATCTTAGAACGTGTAGGACTGTGGGTGAAAACGTTACGTCGATTCTGATTGTTTGTGACTTTCGAATAATCAAAGAGTCATACGCGAATTCCCTAGCACCAAGTGTGTGGTCTCAAGTACCCTCAAGGGGGCCTGTCAGGCCAAAGGTTCTTTTGCTTGTTGTGCCTGTGGTAGCATAGTCTACTTATGAGATCGACTTTTCTCCAAGATTACATGATTAAATGATGAAGAAAGATCGAAAAATCGATGCCAGGAGATATCCACGAAAGAGATATCGAAACTCTTGATACATGAATGTGTATTCATAGAGAAACAAGAAACGCTATGCTACGGGGTTAGAAATCTAACAATAGGGTAATATGACGGGTTGTTAGCCACTATTAACAAAGAAACTGTACGAAACGAAAAGAGAGCATACAGCTACTACTATTTCAAGTACTGCGGTTATTGAGAAGAAAGAAGAATCTATGCTACGGGATGCTAGAGATAGAGAACTGAGCATGTTATCATGTCATGATACATGGTAGTATTCACAATAACGACTCGAAATGCTCCCCTAGACTTGCAAAATATAGGACGACCTTTTGTAACTACAGCACCTAATTCTTGACCAAGCTTCAATGAAACCCATTCAATTTTAATAAGAAGTTGAGAATGAAAACTTTAGAAAAGAGCAGGATAGGGATAATGAGGCATTCATCATAAAAATAGTTTAGTCCACTTCGGCATAGAAACTGAATATACCAGGATAGTACTACATGTAATTCTTTGAGTTAGATTTATTCTACGCTCATGATATTTTTGGTACCTGAACTCAAGAAAACAAATTAAGGTGTATATATATATCGACATGAGCACTCGATTCAAGCGGAAGCAAGCTGCTTGGAGAGATTGTCTATAGACGTGAGATAGGACCACATGCACAACTATGTGGCAGGAAATACGTATATTCTGAGATGTAGAATCCCTCTGTCCATATAAAAGCGATATCAAAATCCTATGTTTGTCAATGGTAGGTCTCCATGGGTCTACGTAGCTCTGCAGCTAGGTTCTAAACGACTTGGATCAAACTTAGATATCAGGCGCAAAAGGATTTGGTAGTGAACAGACATGCTTTCATACGAAGAAGGTGGACCGGATTGAAAATCAATTGTTGGCATTCACATTGAAAACGACAGTGGTATAATACGGGAGTTCGGAGCTTTATGCTCAGAATAAAATCGGCTCATCTTCCTATCATCGAACGCGTTCAAATTTGAAAATCAAAACTCCCCTTGCAAGACGCACCCAAAATAAAACGATAAATGAAAAAAGCTGGTCAGAAATTATGAGCAAAGCCCAAACGCCTAGGCAAAAGCCCCTGAGAGATAAATAAAAAATAGTACGCCACATCACATCAACAAGTACCGCCAACCATTGCGATCCATAATGTCCCGCCAGTGCACACTTTGCCGCTTGATGCATCTCACACCAGCAGGAGCACTAGAAGAACCAGTTCCAGGTGATGGTAGTAGATCCTGTTTCATAACAGAGTACTGAGATTCATACCTATCGGAGTCATCCAAAGGAGGAGCTGGTTCGTCGGAGAGTCTCCAGACCTCCTGAATGAGTCGATACATACGACCAAATGCACCAGAATCACCGATATCGCCGAGGGCGGCAGCTCGCTCGGCTAGAATGTGGCGGAATGCGCTTCCTGGCGTTGAGAAGGAAGCGGCCATAAGAAGTGGCCACACAAGAGATCGATCAAAACCGAATGGTCCTGCAGGGATGAACTGGAGAGCATTGGAAATTGCAGACACAAGACTAACAATACTTGATTCATTGCGATCGAAGTCAGGAACAAGGGTGCATAAATAGATGTGAGCAGCCAGGCGGAATATTGTGCTTATGTTCCTAGTGAGCTGCTCAGGTTGAATAGTACCAATGACCGAGTAAGGGTGTGCGAGCACGTTGTTGTCAGGTTCGGTGTGTTCAAGCTGTGTGCTGAGAGCAGAAACATGGTGGCGGACGGCGGGTTCGTCAAGCCGGCCTTCGGACTTCAAGGAATCCAAGCAAGCAATCTCTGAGATGAGATACATGACACGATCATCACATCCCATTAGCTCGCGTAGTCCGGATGGTGTTCCGCTCAGATGCTTAGAGCGATAAGTGTGGGCAAACTGAGGGGTCTTGCCTAGCATCGTCGCTCCCAATATATCGATCCAGGTTGTAAGGGACATGCTAAATGGCGACATTACATGCGGTTGTTGATGTGGGACTGTCGATGTTGATGACTCAAGCCTATTCACCAGACTTGAGACGGCTTGGAAATGATCGTTCCATGGAATATCGGGCAGAGAGTCATCCGGCGCACCAACGGAGCAAGGGAAGAATATCATTGCCAATGTCGCGTCAAGGATATTTTCATGGTCGGTATCGCGGTTTAGTGACTGACATAACTGCGAAATGGCTTCGTAACGATGTCGCATAATGTCATGGTCGATCTGTTCGCCCTCGAGCCCAACAGTAGTTTTAAGATGAATAGCAGATACACTGAGACAGCAATGCAAGTATGACTTGTTTGTCTCAAGTGCACTTAAAATAACCCTTGTTCGTGCGGCACTTTGTTGATGTACTTCGAGGATAGGAAAGATCGTGCGCAAAACGTGTTCGACAAAGTGTTCTAGTAGTGGGCGGTCCTGATCCTCCACGGGGATTGTTGTTGTTTGGAAGTATGGCAAAGAAGGCCCGTAGCCTTGTGGAATTATTGTTGAATTGAGAATGCTAGGCTCTGTTTGCCTGAAGCAGTCTTCCTGTAGCCAATCATCTCCATGGAAACTAGGAAGGGTGTTGTGGAGTTGAGGCGGTCCCATTGCACTAAATGTCGACACAGACGAGTCATGTCGGAATGGAACATCGTTGACAAAGGTCTGTCGCTCAGTTCTGACATCGACTTCATATGGAGCATATTGTGGTGGGTGCGTGCCTGGAGGGAAGGCTGGCGTGTGAAGATGGGAAGTGAATGGGTCACCGTGCTCACCCAGACTTGCGCGGTTGAAATCGTACTCTCCAATGAGGGGCGAATTTGCACTGACAAGTCCTGCGCGAACTCGTTCCATATAACCTGATAACTCCAGAGTCAGAAGACCATTCGAATTCCCCCAATGTATTTGCATACCTTGAAGCGATCCACGTCTCTCCATCGATTTTGTCTGCTTGACCAAGACCTTGATTTTTTCCTTTTGAATTCTCCGTTGATCTGGGCTTCCCCACCACGAGGGTCGTTTGTACTCGCATTTCAGGCATAGATTGGTGCATGCTGAACAAGAGGGATGGCCTTCGTCGCATTTTTTCCGTCGCAGGCGGCATGTGTAGCAACCTATGGAATCGGATAGTATCAGCAACCGCAATAAGAACATGACATGCGATGAATCCTCAATTGATTATAGTGAGATGGTAACTGACCAGAACGCGAACGCTTGTGTAGTCTCCCTCTGTCTGAAGAGACACGAGGGGTTGCGGATGGGGGTTTAGGCACTCCATTTGTCATAGCAGTCGGCATTGTAGTTGTCCTTGGATTCACCATGGTGGGCTTCGAAGTCTTGTGTCTTTAAGATAATAAAGCGCGGGGCTGGGCGAGTGGTCGATCTGTTCAACAGATAACGAATAGTAACGAAAATATCGCAGAGCCACCAGTGGAGCTAGTTGCCTTTGAGTAACAAAAAGGGAAATCAAAACGAAGCGAAAGAATACTCTCCCTCTTAAACCTTCTATCGAAGACAAAAGAATCCACAATGCAATAGGGATGATGTCGATAGAATGGTCTGAGATAGAAGTCATCCCAATAGCTCTGGAGGAGGACGACTTTTAAAGACTAATTTTTGACCTGACCTGCAGCTTTAGATGCTTCTATTTTTTGATCTGGCTAGCGACCATTGGACGATCCAACCCGGGAGATTATGCGAACATCGGCTTGGGATTTGCGGCTGGAACAAATGAAACCAAACCTGGCCTAAATTTGGGAACATTTGTTGCAGGGATAAGTTGGTTGTTGGTCACAATATGCATGTGCATTGATCGGCTTCTGTGGACTCATCAGAAGGGACTGGGCAAGGTGTGTGATAACCCCAGCGGTCCTTAGCCCGAGCAAGATGGTGCTTCTCAGATGCTGATAGGTTAATCCACTTGCAATCACATCGCCCGTGCGCATGACAACGTCTTTTCATTTCTGCTCGTCCCACCTTTTCCGCAATATGCGGAGAGGTAGTCATTATCCTTCCACCGCATACCAGTAAATTTTCAGATTCAATTTCCTTCAATCTCTTGTTGTATGAGTCCCAACATTAAGCCGCTCAACCTTAGACCGCCTCTTCTCTGGCCGCGGAACCTTTGGTTTCGGACGAGTTAGTTGGTCACAATTTGGTGACGGCGAGTACATAAAAGTGGAGTTCGAAGGTGACTCGGCGGCAGCTGGTGCATGCCAAGCTTCCATATTTTGATTATCATTGGCTGGTGCCCCTCAAGCCCTTAGCGTTTCGGACGGTGGACCAAGCTCATCCTGTGCAGAGAATCGTGAATCCACAACCAACCGATTGTTCCTCGTCCGTGCGCAGGTGCAGAGGCGGGGAAACCTTCATACTTCCAACATAGGAAGTGTGCAGTTCCCTACATAGCATATCCCTTAATTAGCAACAATTAACCGCCAACCTAGCATGCCTAATAATCCCTAATTTGGGAATAATTTAACCTTTTCGGCATGCATTTGCTAATAATAGCTTTTAACAATTATCTCTCATTGAAATCAAAGGAATACTAAATCTTTCTATTTTCAGATATCTTATGGACATTAAGCGCCTCATTCGGAACCTAGGTACAGTCGGGACATAATTGGGGTCTAACTTGGCTAGTTTCGGCATAGTCGGTTGGAGGATTATCGTTTGTTTCTCTTCAACCTAATGGCAAGACATTCAGCATCTAACAACGATTTTGTTCGTACTTCGTACCTGGGTAGCCAGGCAACAAATCACCCAAGCGCTGTTGGTCATTTCGCCAGCGAACCTTGGAATGGTACATAGGAGTTTCATCCGCGAATAATCTAACTAATGATCAACTCAAGTGATTCAACGAGTTACCATTTGATTTTATTATGTGGTAAGACGTGGTTGGTTGTGGGATATGGGGTCACTACTTGAGATAATCCTTGACTGGCTCAAATGCCAATATGCCAGGCACCGAGCTACCGTGATTACTTAGATCCCTGTGCCCTGAATCACCCAGTAACGACTAGAATGAAATGAACATCGTCATGTTGGCCCTAGGTACAAAGGCAGTTGTACTCCGTAGTATGTAAACTTTTGTTCTGACTAGAAATTGTCTATCACACCAGACTACCCAAATTGGACGCGTAGAGTAGCATATCTGTGGCTTGAATTACTGTGTGCTTGTATTATGTATCTGTGCTGCCCTGCTCTCTGTAGTACCTACCGGCCAGCTAGATCAATATCGAATAGTTCTTGCCCTTTTAGATAAGTACACAGCCAAGACATTGTAAACCAGACAGCAGCAACTAAGCTATTTGAAATGGGGGAATGAACTTGGATAGGGCGTCTAGGTATAAGAGAAAAAACTGTCAATAATGTTGTGCCGCCCTTGGTAACAATTTGGGCTCTGTCACACAAATGCTCTGAATGTAACGTCGGTCTTTAGAAAGGCAAAACGATTCCTCTCTAAACTTCAAGGGTATATGATGATAGAAATCCCAAGTGCATAATCTAAAACCAGCACGTGTTTCTGAGCACGTTTTCTCTATCAATTTGAGAACTAGTGTGGAGTCGCTATTATGAAATGGCGGAGGAATTGAGGAGAAAAAGTCCGTCGGGGAGTGTTACACCGACAATGTGAAGGAACCTGTAGGCTGCATATGTGGTGATAAGTCACCTTTCAAACATGCTCGAGTCAGTGACCATTCCTTGTGGGGTCCATAAGAGGTCGCATTTCGAGGAACGGTGTAAGGAGATGAGCACCAAATTAACCAAAAATGGCCTCGTGCCCATGGATTCTAAAAAAAGCTCTACACTAATTGCTTCCATTTTGGGTTATACAATATAACAAGCTTCATTTTGAGGAGCCTATGAGAGTATGCATCTATTGGCTGATTGGCATTGGCCTTTCTTATTTGGGGTGGTATATTAATGAAATACTTTCATTCAAGCTAACCAACAATCGTCATTTGTTGCTATAATTATCGACCTTAATGTCCCGTATAAGAAGGATTATGGGCACATTTCCCGTGTGTGATCAAACCATCGGGTGGCTACCTTAGCGCTAATGTGACAAGCAATCAGAAGCTATTGGCCCCAATTTCCTTCGAATCTCCACCTAAGACGTGGGAACATGCCTTTAGGACCAGTCGAACGGGTGCCGAGCAGCCATCACTGCAGTAGCGTTCTTCTTCCTAGCCTCTCGTAGGGTTTTCCTACCCCTCTTGTATGCTTACCCCTCGATGGTTAATTTTGGCCTAGGGCGATTAGTTGTATTTTCAACCAATCACAGTGCCTCGTCAAGGGTAAAGGCGAGAGAACTGCAGCGACCAGCCAATCATTGGCAGCCAAGGCGATTGGGGAAACTTGCTCTGTTCCCTGACCTCTCCAGTTGCTGGTCGTCTCATGCAACTGCATACCCAACCATCACATCCTTTCGACTGGCTGAAAATTTCTGTCTAAAGTTATTTTTGACTGTGGCTTTTTTTGGCAACACTCTCCCATCGGAATTGCCATGGCCAACAATCATCTACATATAACCTCCAACCGCCCGATTTCCCAACACCTCCGAAATCCAACATTAATGAACCATATATTCATCCTCGCTGTGCGACGATAATAATATTAAACCTTACCTGATATTCTTTTGGCTTTTACGTTATCACACGCCCTCCCCTGACATATACCATTTATTCCTCATAACTACCTAGGCATACTTTACCAACACTTTGATACGGCTTCCAAGCGCCGTCTCAAAACAGGGATTCCGCCTTAAATTCTTGTTGGACTTTCTACCAGCTGTTGAAAATGGTTCGTTGGCAATTTCCGCGCCCACTTAGAATGGTGCACTAACTCGTCCATTAGAGTTCCCAAGTCCACTATCTTCCGACACTGGGGTACCCCCAAGGGAAGGAGCGTGGGTCATTCTCGGCGCCGCGGGAGCTCGGGTTCAACGCATCCTTGGAGTATACCGAAATCATGGACACAGATTTCGATTCAGATTCACAATCAGAGTCAGGCGGGGATTCATCAAGCAGAAGTGTTCGTTCGGTATGTCTTTCTCTGGTTGAATTGCTTTATGGGACAGCCGACTAACCAGACTGAAGTTTGGAAGTGCAAGCGTTACCACCGCGTCAACACCAGACGACATAAAGACCCCGGGTTCTACTGGCCTAACCGCTTTTCACTTCCATATCGATGAAAATCCTGTTGCTGGTCCAACAGGGCCACACCTGTTCGGCCTCTCGGATGGCATGGAGATAAAGTCAAGCGTGGAGGTTGATCTGATTTACGAGGACATGCCTAGTAGTGCTACAACAACTTTGTATTCGTCCGCATCCAAGCTTGGCCCAGACAGGAGAGATACCCCCGTCCCTTCCCGATCTGGAAAGGTCAAGTCCCAGAATTACACTCCACATGCAACACTTCACAGTGTCTCCTCGCAACCTGACGAGGGTGATGTCTCGAGCTGGACTCCGCAAGATGTTGTCGCATGGATGCAAAAGCGAAATGTGGCTCAAGAGATTGTGGAAAAGTTTTTCATCAATGATATCTCGGGATCCATTCTTTTGGAGTTGCAGCCAGAGGATTTGAAAGAACTCGACATCTCATCTTTCGGGAAGCGACATACATTAATGAACTCGATCCGCGAGCTGCGCGAGAGATTTTCTATCTCATACAAAGAGCTCCCTCCCGTCCCACCGCTGGAGCCCATTTCAAGGGAGGCAACTCCACAGTCGGCAATGGCTGATGTCGGTGTCACTTGCACTTCCACTCCAGTGGCCTATGACGAAGAATCTGCGAGAAAGGATAGAGAGTACCTGTTCAACCATCAACATCAGTATCGTCGCCCCCGAGGAGCGCGGGTCATTGGACCCGAAGACTCGGTTTCAATCGTCGGCATCGAGCAGATCTTGCCCAGACTTCACAGATGCTCCAAGGGAGAGGACTGCCGCAAATGGCTAAAGCAGCGCGCAAGATTATCTCGCATGGCCAGGGACCTTCCAGTTGAATCATTGGGGAGCTCAATGGTTATTACAGGCGACCCAGGAAATCCTGCTACTGCACGCAATCTCGCAAAGCCATCCAAGATGGAATCTCCGTCAATTATCGCCTCTTCTGACGCACTTGGTCCCGTCCAGCCCACCGATCTTCCTCTTTCCCAGGATAAGCTCCACGACGTTCAACCTAGAGATGCTCAGGAGAATGTCCGCAACTTCTTGAACTTCCAACGTCTGAGCCGGCTCAGACCAGTCAACGATCCTTCAACTCCTCCGAGGGAGACATTCCCTTCCCCTGAGTCCGACTCTCCCGGAACTCTGGCTGAGAATCTCCGAAGCCTTCCCAGGCTTCGCATTCCAAGCAGTTATGACACATCAAAAGACTCAGCTCTTTCACCACCCAGCCTTTCTGGACAACGAACAATCACCCCCTCAGTTGTCTACAGGAAGCAGCCATTCCAACCCCTCACCCCAGCATTGTCTGCTGTGTCACAAGAGTCTGTCTTCTCTCCATCCGAGTACTATCGCCAGGACCCCCATTATGAACAGTCCACACCCTTCTCCGAGATGGACGTTCCTTTGACGGCCATTCAATTCGGCCCAGTCGAAAGAAACCTTTCGCAATCAGTCCCACCTGATATGCGATTTGGTCCTTACGGATACCCAACGGCCGATCCAATCTACCGCCCAAGATCCACCAAGTGCGATAACCACAGGAAGAAGCCATCTTTTGTCTCGAATACCCCCATCTTGACTCGTCTGGATGAAGGCCAGATGATGCGACCTATTGAAACTCCTGAGGATCTGGATCGCACTCCCCGCGCTGCCCATTGCCGCCCAAATCCTTTCAGTCCTACTGGCGAGCCCAATAACGACATCATACACGCTGGCTGGATGAAAAAGCGCAAGAATGCCCGCTTCCTACGCCATGAGTGGCAAGACCACCATTTTGCCCTCCGCGGCACACAGCTCGCCATGTATACGAACGAGGAGGACTCGCAACAGGTTTCCAAGGCCCTCGAGCACATTGATGTTGACGATTACGCTGTGGCCTGCTCTTCCCTTGCTTCCAGCTCTAAGCTGACGGCCGCTTTCAAGAAGACTGTTTTAAAGCGCACAGATGACACTCGTGGAGACACTGCCTTTGCCTTCTCGTTGATTCCATCGCCCAGCAGCTCTACCTTTGATCGTAAGACAATGTTCACCAATGGCAGCAAGGCCCATCACTTTTCTGTCAAATCTCGTGATGAGCGAATTGACTGGATGCGCGAGCTGATGCTGGCCAAGGCCCTCCGAAAAGGCCGCGAGAGTGGTGCCTCTCTCAATGTGAATGGCGCTCCCTTCTAAGAGCCTGAACTTTATTTTCTGATTCACCATGATTCATTGACATTCTTTGCATATTTCCTTATTATGTTTGTTTTATACCCTTTGTACTCGACTGATTTATGGTCGCACAAGCCACGATTTACGAATTTCTTTTTTAACAATTGAAGGAGCATGATTAGTTTGGTCATACGGCGCTTGAATTTGCAGCTTTTCATTTTTCTGTTTTGACTATATCCTTTTTTTTTTTTACCTGACCACACATAGATGGGTGTGGAAGTTACACAAGACATTGGCTCACGCCGAACTCGTTGGATGTGGTACTTGCGCTATTTCCAACTGAAAAAGAAAAACAGAAAAAAGCAGAAAAAAAACAAGAAAAATGAAACGGAGCTGGCTCCCATGAATCGCATTCTTTGTATATATCAAAATTTATTATAACATATACTTTGCACGAGCGGTCAATCCATTCTAGGTATTATCACTAAATCCGGAATAGCCTGCAGGTAGGTGGACTCATTATTGTAGGTAAAAGTGTCATGCGCAGGCATAATCACAGGAGGCTGGGGGTTGGTATGTTAGCGTAAATGTGATATCCCGTTCCCCTCCAACTGGCTCTAGTTTGGATCTAAGACTCGACGCCGCATTTCGAGGAAAATGTACTCATTTACGGAGTACAATAACTAATTAATAGTTACAACATAAGTATACATGTATATCGGAATAAGTAGTTAACTACTCCGTAGTCGATGTGGGTGACCGCAACTTCAATGGTTTATGTTTCAGCTTCTGTCACGCACATCAACGGATCGTGCTTCTTGGGAAATTCGAGTGATCAAGACTATGATTGGCTGTCACTGAACACGCCATCCAACTGAAGGCGCTTACACACTTGCGAGGAGTGGTGGAGGCACAGGGTCATGTCCCTCGCCTAACTGCAGCTTGTTATCACACTGCATGAGTCCACTTTCGTTTACCCGTTTCCGCCAAAGAGAACTCATTTTCGCGCTCTCGTCGGGTTGGCTTCCATGTACATCGATGTACTCGCAGACGTACCCTGTACTAGTAGCGCCATACATATTAACATTCAATATTATTACTTATCGAACTGGCTTTACTAGCAATAAAGACAAGGATTCTCATTGGCAGTCTAATAATACTGGATAGAGCCCGGGGTATGAGGTAGGATACATACTCCGTAGCCGCCCATAAAAAGTCCGTTGTCAGAGGTGGGGAGGGGCAGATCAACGACTTCCACGCAAAACCGCCCCTGGCAAGGATGAAGGATGAACAGGGGTTCGCCTCAGCCTGTTAGCCTTAGGTCACTGATAACACTCACCTGGGCAGTTTAATGTTTAATCATTATCCTCCCAACTCATTTTCTTTTCTATTATCGCCGTTGTATCCCCCACCCCCTCTAAGCTTGTGTGACCAACATCTCGGCCTCCATCGACTGTCGCATCGATGCTTCTAGAGAACCCCGCATAATGGCGAATAATGTATCGGCGGTTCGTGAAATCCTCGCCCAGGTTGCCCAATCCACGCGGGTGGCAATGCGCTTTCTGAACACCGGGCGTGATCTACACGACTCTTCATTGAGAGCTTTGTCCTTACTTACAGACATACTCGACCTTTTATATCGTATCAAGGATGAAATAAGTCGGACCGAGGAAAAAGGGTTTGTTGCGGTCGGTCGCCTCAGGGCTCTCGCCGAGCTGCTCGGATGGTTTGGATTGAGCATGAAGTCTGTTGAGCTCTATTTCCAACCGGGAGGCGTTAGTGTGTTCTACTTCAGGAAGCACTTGTTGGAGAGGACATACATCCCAAGGTTGGAGCAGTACAAGATTATGTTCCTTTTGTCGATGCAACCGGATTCAGAGTAAAGTTTCCGAATCTGATGGCACCGGGCTTAATTTGCTGACCTATCACCAAGGGAACGAATGTTATTAGACAATGAGATAAGGAAGGATCTTAAGAAACACCGGGATGTTGAAACGGGTAAGTTGCGTCGTCTATACTGAATAGGACAAAGGCTGGAATTCTGGATCTGATCAATTTCTTCGTTGCAGCCAATGTCCAGATCGACCAAAAATTCGAGGAAAACGCGCTGTCATTAACGAGTCGACTATCTTCGGAACATTTCATTACACTCGCAGACCTATGCAACAAACGACAACAAGGAAGTTGCTTATGGGTCTTTGAGAACCAACATTTCAAACAATGGCTGCTTGGTAGTTGCAGGACACTATATTGCATAGGACCTCGTAAGTTACCCGTCCAACGTTTGCATAATCATATATTTATGTATTAACGTGTCCATGGTCATTAGCTGGCGCCGGAAAAACTTTCCTATCGTGAGTGAGAATTGTGTCACATCTTATTCTTGAAACTAACACTCTATCCAGATCGGCCATCATCGACCATCTTCAGAGAACATTCACCTCCCCAGATGTAGCTACTGTTTTTGTCTTCTGCCAGGAGGGATCTGGAAAAGAGCATACATCCATTGACATTTTGAAGAACATACTTGCACAGCTTGTATATCGCAAGCGCAGTTTGTCTTACGCAACTTCCTCTCTGTACTACTCGGAGTCTCTGAGAGAAGGAAGCGCATCCCCAAAGGCATATCAAAATGCGATCCGTGCCGAGGTCAACCGGTTTTCGAAGGTCCTCTTTGTTATCGATGGGCTTGACATGTTCTCTGACAAAGATCGCATCTTGGGTCGATTGCAAAAGCTCCCTCAACAGGCACAACTTCTTGTCACCTTGCGGGACATGAGCGGTATCAAGCCCGTGGACAACCCTGGATATATGAGTGTTTTAGCACCGCCTGAAGATATTGGACTTTATACCTTGTCTCGCACACGACGTGACAGTGGCTTTAGAAAGCATATTGGAGTGAAGAACCCGGACTTGAAGCTAGAGGATGAGATCATACACGCTGTGGTTGACAACTCTCATGGGATGTAAGTGGTGACAGCCAGTGTTTACACCCCAAATTTTCAGAAACTTACGATTATTACTGCCCAGATTCCTTCTTGCCAAGCTCCATCTCGACTTGTTATCGCAATACAAAGAGCGCGCTCTTCTTGAAAGGGCTCTGGACTACCTGCCAAAGAACCTAGGCGAGGCCTATGGAGAAGCAATGAAGCAGGTCGTGAGCCTAAACCCTGCTGCAACCCGCTATATCTATTGGGTCCTCTATGCACTCAGGCCATTGACCGTCGCGGAACTTCGAAGTGCTGTGGGTGACAATGACCCAGCTGAAACCTTACGCCCAATGAGTTTTGAGCATTCTCTTCTGGTCAAAACCGCTGGTCTTTTAGCAGTGGAGACTATATCAGGCACAGTCCGCTTTGTCCACAGGACTGCAAAAGAGTACCTTGACGGGTCAGCTGCCAGAGTTTTCTTTCCCAATGCCCAGAAAGACATGGCAGAGGTATGCCTCACAGCCATCAGCCAAGATGATGTGATCGATGAGTGCTATAGGAATAATAATAGTAGCCCTTCTCGTCCCCCGAAGAAAGGGTTCCTGGATTATGCCGCTACCTACTGGGGCCAGCATTCGCGACAAGTCGACGATGATGAGATGACAATCCAAGTTTTGATCAAAACGTTCCTCAACAAACTCCTTTGGAGGAGACCTCCTCTCAACTATTCAGCAGAAAAGGCCAAGGGTATACCCTCGGAAATGGGAATAGGACAATATCCTACGGACTGGAGCGGGCTCCATATCCTTGCCTTCTTCGGCATCCCTGGGAAATCCAAGCGACTCATTGAACAAGGGGCGAACGTCAATGGGCAAGACAACTCGTTAGGGCTGAGTCCCCTGCATTGTGCCGCCGTTCAAGGGAATGATGAAATGATCGCATTCCTGCTTGACAGTGGCGCGAAAGAAAATGCGGTCTCTGTTGATGGCAGGACAGCTTTACATCTCGCTACAGAAAGAGGTCATCGAAAATGCATGAAGCTATTGTTCGCTCATCATGCCGACTCGAAAATTGCGGACCGAAACGGTGCAACTTGTCTCCATGTGGCCGTGGGGACAGCAATGGATGAGTCCACGGTTCCCTTGCTCGTGAAACACAAGGTAGATCTGAACTTCCAGAACACCCTGACTGGAAACACTGCACTACACCTTGCTGTGGAATGGAAGCGACCACGGATCATTTTATTCCTGCTTGAGAAGGGCGCCAAAATTGATATCAACAATAACGAAGGATTGACTCCTCTTCAATTGGCTGCCAACACCGACAACTGTGAAGCAATTTCTTTGCTTCTGCAGCGGTGCGCCCATGTTGAAGCCCGCTCCCTCGCTGGACCTACAGCCCTGCAATATGCTGCATGGAAAGGACACTGGACTGCCTTTGACCTGCTTATCATTGGTGGGGCTGACATTAATGTCTGGAACAAACAAGGGGAAACACTACTCCATGAACAAGCTCGATACTCCAAGAGTACTTCAATCGCTTCCAAGTTGCTGGAGGGGGGTGCAAACATCGAGGCTCGGACGTCTCAGGGATACACTCCTCTCCAATGCGCTGCTGTAGGCTTAAATAAGACGATGTTCAATTTCCTTCTTGACAAGGATGCGAAGATCGATGTTGAGACTGCCAAAGGCGAGACACTTCTTCACATCACCCCTCCTGCTAACCAAGACTGTCTTGAGATGCTCGGGACTGTACTGAAGGAAGGAATGAGTGTAGCAGCAACATCCAGTCAAGGTTGGACGCCTCTTCACCAAACTGTTTATACAGGGACCGGGGCTCCTGACCTTGGGTCTGATAGAACTGCTGAATATATCCAGCTTCTCATGAGCCATGGTGCTTCGGTCAACGAGTGCTCGGCTTCCAAATCCGCCGAGACTCCTCTCCATCTTGCAGCAATGGCACCTCTCGCGCGCCCATCTCTCATTGAACTCTTAATCGAACTGGGAGCAAGCATAAACGCTGTCACCAACGAAGGAAAGACACCGCTTCATCTTGCAGCGGAACGAGGACGAGAGCCAATTTTCCGCGTCTTGCTTGACGCTGGCGCGGATTTGTCTGTTAAAATACCAACTGAGAATACCAGTCTCATGAACGGAGAAACGAGAGAAACTCCAACCACAGCTTTCGAGATAGCAAAGAAAAACCCATTCGGGTCTTTGTGGTTTGACGATGATGGAAAGTTACGGCCAAGACCACACAGAAGTGGAAGAGATAGTGCAACGACTGTGTTTGAGGACATGGGGTCTGAAATTTGCGAGTCGGACATAGCTAGGTCTGAGATGGCTAAATCCGATATGGGTGATTCCACAACTTTGGTGGGCAGTGATGTCAATTATTTATTCGCATGAGATCTCTGGAGCTCTCTGTTTTTTTTATTTTCGTCTTTTCGTCTTCCATGCTCTCTTATCTTGTTATACCCATCCCATGACTTGGAGACTTTTGTTGGAATCTGGATAATGGTGTTGGCATATAGCGATTGTGACATCGCGCTCTTTTGTTTATATATATGGGCTTGGTGTTTCTTATCTATTCAATAAAACTCTATAATACTTTCCTGCCATAATCAAAGCCTAGATCCCTAGTTGTTTACATGAAATATGAGTTAGAGAAGCAATGCCATCGGATGTATCAAACTGTATGCTCTATAGCATTTTAACCACTTTGATAATCTTTTGGCGGGACTCAGCCCATCATGCGAATGACTATATATGCCCAGCCATCTCCATACGAAGAGCTCCTCACAACCTCCTCAATCGGAGCAGACATTGGTATCACCGCACCGTGTAACACGGGCTTCGCAAGGACAGGGGTTCTCCGACTGGGAAACAGATTTGGTAGCAATGTGTGCAAGACAGTTCCGACCGTTTGAGGCTGGAGGGTAGAACCGCTCCGCGAGCTCAACATTTGACTTGACTGCATACTCAATGCTGGTATTGAAGGAGGAAGTGGCGCTTGTACCACTTTAAGGGAAGAAGACTCGGAATCTAGTGGGAGTGGTAGAAAAATCCGGATCGGGACGTTGCGGAAAGGTTGCGAGAGCTGAGGAAGAAGAATACTTGATATGCGCTGAAAGGAAAGAAGATCGACTGTATTTCTTCACGTTAGAATGGTCTCTATCATTAATGCAGCAGAGAAATTTCTACGCAGAATGCTTGACTCACTTTCTTGAACAGCATTCCAAAGTCCTGATGAGTCTTCTTTCGAGAGACTCATGATGCCTTTGGCTGTACCATTTCGTAGGAAATCCGCTTCCTTCACACTGTTTATAAAGGCGTCGTTCATGACCATTCCCTCAGCATCAAGGCGAACAAGGTCATCCGGCCAGTCGCTAAAGTGCACTATCAGACGCCAGGGCAACGATGACCCGTCGTTAGGGGACTCGTTATCTCTGGCGGTCTTTGAGGCCGGGTCTGCTCCTGCATAGAGGTCAAATAACAATCCGACTGGGTAGTGCCATTTCAGAGGCACCCCCTCGAACTCAAACCAGCCATCATGAGGCTGAGAGTTTGGCTCTATCAAAAAAATTGAGAAGAATGCTCGAAGCTTGGGTAGCAACGAGGGAAGATATGAGATGCGCGGATATGCGATCTACGAACTTAGTTCAGCATTTGTGCATATCAAGTGCTTGAAGAACAGACATACAAGATATGGATCCGTTTTGTCAAAGGTTCGACTTTCTGATGAAGCCAGAACAATCTCCAGTGGCAGGCGCCCGTCCCAGACGGCCTTCTGGATAGAGCCGGGAGACACTCGGTTCTCCATCTTGATGAGCGATAAGGCGTTCAAGTCTTTCTTCCAATGTTTGCTTTGCTGCTGGGTTGTCAAGACCTGGTTAGCATACAGCTATTTAAAATCTAGGAAAACATACTTAATACTTACACCGTGTACCGAGTCCCTACACACGCGCTGAGATTCGCATGTCTTCAACCGATAAGACTCGCCTGGAAATAATGCCCCGCTTTAGATGTGGTCATGATCCGGGAAACGGCGTATCCACAAAATTCCCGAGACAGTCGGTCACTCTTTGAAGATCAAGAGTTCGAGATCCAAAGAGATACAGGTGGTTCATGTTGCATAGCGTGACTCGAAGAAGCGCCAGAGGTTGATGGCACGTGTTGCTGCCTAAGGCAACTATTATGCCTCAGGTTCCCAAATATTTTTTTTCCAAACTTGGAATTTTCCAAAATTAGTAGCAACAACAATGGTCAACTTCTACGCAAGCTATATTTGATGCGATAGGGGTCGGGGTCCCTCCAGCAAGTCGATCTTCCAGGGCACCGGTATCCTCCAGGTTCTCGATATCCAGCATCACTTTCAAATGGTCATGTTCATTGACCGTCAAGGTCCTCCCTCTGTGAACCTTCTGGATCTCTCCACCACATCTTCGTTTATGAGACCGTGCACAGAATATTTGTTACGCGTCAAAAAGCTTCGCGGTCTTGTCCACATTGAACGCGATCGTGGCGCGCTGTTCGCATTTCTCGCCCAGCTCTGGAGTGTAAAACAAAATGGCCCCAAACTTTTACCACTGTCTCGAAAGTCACATTAAAACACCATATTAAAAATTGTTTATCCATAGTCCACAATCTGGACAGCAGCAGAATAGGCACAGAACAATTGAGGTTTTCCGTCCGCCATGCTTTGCAGCTGCCTTGGACATTTGGGAGCCTGATATTCTTGGTTATCACCCAAATTCGAAAGCTTCTTGGCATTGTGTTCCTCCAATGCAGTGACTGCATCAATGGCGCAGTGAGTCCCAGCCATGGAAGCATACCCCAAATCTGCCAAAAGAGCGATCAAGCGACCAAAACAAGGAGCAAATCCATGCTGCGGATGCTTCACATCCCTTCCAAGCTAGGCCAACATCGATCTACAAGCTTAGGTGCAAGCCGCGCCAAGGGCTTAAATGGAAAAGAAAAAGGATATCATATGCCGAGAAGTCTGGAAACTGCCGCCGCGTAAGCTGCATGGCCAAACACTATCCCGGGGTGCCACCCTTTGGGCAACATGTGACTTCCATAGAGGCATGGACCAACTCAAGCTTCAATCTTGTAGCCGACAGGAGGCATGATGCTCTGTTGAATTCGGAACTCGGCGGCTTTCGTCTTGAAGCTGCTGTCAACAGGTCAGGCAATTCGAGGCAATTCGAGTGTAGGGCTGCTATGATATACCAATCACTAAACTCCAAGGCTGGTGTTTCTGCACTGTTCCAAGGGGCCTCAGGTATGTAACGGTCTGATTTCTGAAAGATGGGTCAAACTGAGCATGGTCCTCGCAATCCATGATACATACACCCTACGTTTTCATCCCCCACGCCGCGTAGCCCCCTGCCTGCATTTGTGGATCTTTTAGATCCAGGAAGATCCAAGCGCACAGAAGTATCGGATATTTTACCAAAATTATTGGGGAAATCAATTGAGCGATAAGTTGTAAATTCAGAAGCACAATTTCTTGAACTCCTAGAATATCGCTGATGGGTCAGGACAGGTCAATGCCAAGAAGTCCTCCATGTTGTACACTAAACGTTGGTTTGTATAAATCCCCGGATAAGGTGCATTTTCGAGTACCAAGGCTGGGCATGGGCGGTAATGCCACGGCATCCTTCCAAGCCGGAACCGGGCCGAAAAGAGCTTGTATAATTCCAAGCTTCTTGTCATTAGAATACTACCTGGACACCGACAACAACATCAGGACTATGCAGTAACCGTGTTAACTTTATTGGATCAGCACACCTACATATCTATTTGTTGGTAATCCAGGCTCGACGACCCCTGCGATGTCCGCGGGTAGACCCCGGAATTACGTTTAATGCAGATGTACTATCCCGGGCCCGTGGGGGGTTATGCCGCCACTTCCGGGGGATATTGTGGGAGTGTGGGATTCCAGGTAGGACAAGTCATGATGCGACTTGAAGTATTCCTCCTGTAAGCACAGCATGGACTAATACAGTTGGGAATTCTTTTTTTTTTCTTTCTATATCTGTCTAGCTTAGTTCGGTTAGTGTACCGGAGTCGGCAGGGGTTAAACAGACATTTATCCCTTCTTCCGTTTGCCGTGCTTCGGTGTGCTTTCTTCGGGTATACGGTATTGTTCGCCTTCCCGAGAGCTCGGCAAAATTCCGGCTCCACACGTGGATAAGGGTTCTCCCCCTATAGGCGAATGTTTTTGCATCTGCAATAATTTGGGGAAACAGATCATGGGGTATTCACTTAACAAGCGGGACTTCGATATGCCAGCCTCCCCATTGCTACAGCTTGCATTACTATTCCGCCAAATCTAGAGAGAAGATAATCCGTCACTGGGCGATGGGCCTCACCGGTGCCTCTATTCAATATACAAACTCGGACGGCTAAACCCATTAGACTCCTCTCTGGTGCAGAAGCAAAAGTACATGCCACAAACATACTAACCATCTATTGCACCCAAGAAAACCTTCTTGAATAGGAGGAAACAAGAGACTCTCTGTGATCTCATCCAGTTTGATATACGTTAGACACTATACAAAGCTTATTCACCGGCTGAACGTTTCCTCCGGGGAAAACGCTACCCCGGCCAATTTTCCCACTGGTGGACATGCTTCATGCATCTGTAATCATCGCCGTACAGTAGCCTCACGTCTGAACCCCATATTATATTGCCCCGGTCTATGGGGTTTTAGGCGATATATGTTGTGGGGAGTTTAGTTGGGGTATTTCCACACCCACAGTCCATTAGGATAGCGGGTATTACTTAGGGCCCCGTTCTAGCACATCCTGACTTTCTCTTTTCTCCATCTGCCTTCGAGCAAATTTTTTGCTCTTCTCACCCTGACCATCAATTCTACCTCCCACAGCCTGAGCTGTCACCTATTCAGCCATGGGCATTCTCACACTTGCTGAGGATCGGCCAACGCCCAAGTCCGTTTACAATTGGCGTGTCTATGCACTCGCTGGCATTGCATCATGTGGTTCCAATATGATCGGTTATACCAGTGCCTTCATCGGTACAACTATCACACTCACCTCCTTCATGAAGGAGTTCGGCCTCGACGAGATGTCTACCACACAACAAGATCTAATTAGCGAGAACATCGTCTCACTTTTCATTGCTGGTGCCTTTTTCGGTGCCCTGGGAACCTACGCTCTCGGCCACTTCATCGGCCGCAAATGGAGTTTAGCTGTTGCCGCCACTGTATTCTTCCTCGGAGCCGGACTACAACTCGGTGCCAACAGTGCCCGAGGGCTAGGCATTCTCTACGCTGGTCGTGTGCTGTCCGGTTTGGGTACCGGTGTAGCCTCAAATATCATTCCCATATATCTGTCCGAGCTAGCGCCACCTGCCATCCGCGGACGGCTCGTCGGTCTATATGAACTTGGCTGGCAGATTGGCGGAATGTTAGGTTTTTGGATTAACGTGTGTCTCCCTTCCTCTCGCTGATCTCTGCATTCAAAACTAACCTGGATATGGTAGTATGGTGTTGAGCAACACATGCCTCAAGAGCACGAGCAATGGATCATTCCCTTCGCCATCCAGCTTGTCCCATCCGGTCTTCTTTTCGTAGGTGCTTTGTGGATCAAGGAGTCCCCTCGCTGGCTGTTCCTCAAGGACCGTCGCCGCGAAGCGATGGAAAATCTCTGCTGGATCCGTCAATTAGAAGCCGACGACATGTATATCACCGAAGAGGTGGCTGCGATCGACCAGGCTCTTGAGCATCAGAAGAGTTCTATTGGTATTGGCTTCTGGAAGCCCTTCCAAGCTCTCGCCACTAACAAGAGCGTCATGTACCGTCTGATGCTGGGCTGCATGCTCTTCTTCTGGCAAAACGGTTCTGGTATCAATGCCATCAACTACTACTCGCCTACCATTTTCAGATCGGTATGATTGCGCTTCATCTTCCAACGGTCAGTTAATTATGCTAACTTATGTTCCTTAGATTGGTGTCGACCCCAACACCGTTAACCTGATGACCGGTATCTTCGGTGTTATTAAGGCCGTCATGACCTTCGTGTGGCTCCTCTTCCTGGTCGATCAATTTGGACGGCGCAATCTGCTCCTTGTTGGTGCCGTGACTGGATCGATCTGTATGTGGGTCATCGGTGCCTACATCTGTGTTGTCAAGCCCGAAGATAACCCCAGCTCGTCTCTGAATGGTGGAGGCATTGCGGCCATTTTCTTCTTCTACCTATGGACTGCAGTCTACACTCCTACCTGGAATGGTACCCCCTGGGTTATCAATTCCGTAAGTCATTGCTTATTACCACCCTCAATTAAACCCTTTCCTAACAAGCTACTAGGAATTCTTCGATCCCAATTTCCGTTCCCTGGCTCAGGCCGCCACAACCGCAAGCAACTGGCTCTTTAACTTCCTCATTTCTCGATTCACCGAACAAATGTTCGACAAGATGCACTACGGCGTGTACTTCTTCTTCGCCGCACTGTCATTCTTGGCATTCTTTTTCGCCTTCTTCCTCATCCCCGAGACCAGCGGTATCCCTCTTGAAAAGGTCGACCGACTGTTTGATTGCAAGCCTGTCTGGAGAGCAAACAAGATTCTCAAGGCCGCTCTCGCGGAAGAGGAAGAGCAGTTCCGCTACGAGGTCAAGGAGACAGCGTACCATGAGGAGAACACCAGTTCAGTTGCTCCTACACCTTAGGATGAAGAGAGACAAAAATGAGCGATACCGGTGCGAAAGGGGGATGATATATAGAGTTGGTTATAGACCTTGTACAGATGATCACGATGTATAGACGCTACATAGACTGGTGTGCATTTTAATCGGGTTAATTTTCAATTTGCAAAGACATACAGTATGCTGACCCAGTGTTGAGTGGTTCGCCAAGTTATCCGCCCGTCTTTGCTTGATGGCAGCCCGGCCTAGCAAAAAGACCGAGCCGCAGGGCAGATCTTTGCCTCCCCCCACCCCGGTGTTTTGCCTCCATTTACTTCGATGGCTCCAATGTCCCGATATTATCATTCAAGTTGTCTATTGATACATAAATATCATATTTAGGGGGGAAAACCCGGGTCAATTAGCAGTGAAGCGCAGCAAACCGTGGATATTGGGCGTCACTTGATTTCTTGAACAACTTTGGGACTACTCCGTATTCCCACGCGCAATGTAGGGTATAAACCAACACAAATCTACAACAAAACTGCTGTACCGACTTGAGAGTAGCGACAAATCGAAATATGCGTGGATTTATGATAGAGATGGGATATATCTCCATTGGTACAGCATGTATGATGATTTTGTGGTGGCGATTCCTCGTTCGCTTGGCCGATGACAGGTCTGACGGGATGGATAGGATGCATGGTGGGTTGGGCAATCAAATATAATTTATTCGTACTCCGTACGCTCGTTTACATATGATATCACCTGGCGTAAATAGCTCCTCCGATCGTCCTTTTGCTGCCGTTCATTCTCCATTCTAGGGTTGTGGGTTGTGGCTGGTGGCTACGTCATGCCACGAGATGGCTCTGCCGGGTATAGATCAACACATGATATTGAAGACGAATGAGATATGTCTGTCATAATGGGAGTTCGTGGTTCTCAATCCCTCCGTTGTATATTTGAAGCTGTCACTAATGACAATTAACGTTGACTGGAGAGTATAGTGATTTGTTAGTGCATTCTTTTTGAATGATCCTTGTTTCTTCACCAAGTTAGTTCTGTGCAGCATAAAGCCAGGTTTTGCACATTCAAGTAGACACCAGATATCATTACGGGGATTGTCAGCTGATAATCGATCGATGAATAAAATAGAAACAAAGCTGTATGGCATGACTGAAACATTTTATTGTTAGTGATCTATAGGAGAGAACCCCAAGTTGACTGAAATCCAGGGTCTCAGATATATGTACGGAGTACCAAAGAACATACCCAATCAATTTTTCACGGCCGATCACAGTCTAGGCTTCTAAGGTTGTCGACTCCATAACCTTGCTTAAATGATGAACGTAGCTCTAGATCATGATCTCCTAATCGGGGGCAGTGAACTTGATTAAGTTACAGTGAGATAATTTCTATTGGTTCGACATTGGCACCAGTCTCAGACTGCCCAATGAGAGACATGAATGACCCATTCTAAATTTAGCGGGAAATCAGATCCTTTGAAGTTTCCTAAAAGGGGAATGATCAGCCGATAATCTGGAAGCTCGCGGAAAGAACAAACGAACGCTATGTTGTATAAACTCAAAGCCAAGTGTCTCCGTGGAATGCGTCAACTGTAACTATCTGAGGTACATAGTATTCAGGAGATATTCCAAGACTTTGGGAATTTGTAAAATGGCTGTTTGCGGAACTAATTTGGGTCTGACCGGTGGCGGCCTAGAGCTTTTTCGGTCATGTTGCATTAGCTGATTCCCGGACCTTGTGCCTGGATAATTGCGAGAATAAGCCGAAATAGAGATTTTCACTAGTAATCGACATGATCGTCTAGACTCTTTGGGAGGCTGGGGCAGTGTAGAGGGGCAAGAGGCTGGGATAACCAAGGGAACAGGGGAACAGAGGAACGTTGTTGATCATGATTCCATTGTACGGGGTACAGATAGTCCCAATCCACTGTTTTATAAATGATGGTTGCCTGAGATTTATTGTTTCACTGCGCGACCCTGGACGATCTCTTGGCTCCACTGAGCGCTTACGTCGTACTGTGGAGTTTGAATGATATCAGGAAAATCAAGGAAAAGAAAAAGAACGATACTCCCCAATCTTCTCTTTCTACACTCACCCCGTCTTGTCGCCATGAAACTGAATGGCTCCCTTTTCGGAGCTTTCACCCTCCTCATCCTCCAGAGTCTTCAGCTTGTACAAGCAGTGAATCTCATCCAAGCCACCGGGCTGACACAATGTTCCGACAGTGCCGAAGTGACCGTGAATAATTTCAATGCGGTATTCACACCATCCAACAAGTCCATAAGCATTATCTTCGATGGTTATTCTGAAGTGGCCGGAGACGTGCTCATTGATGTGGACCTCTTGGTATACGGATACAAAGCGTTGACCAAGTCGTTCGATCCGTGCAGTCTTGACCTGTCTGTATTTTGTCCTATGAAAGCCATCGAATTGCAAATTCCCACCATCACTCAAACATTGGGTGACAATGTTCTCTCACAAATCCCATGTTCGTTCTTCCTTTTGATTACAAACCCTTTCAGGGCCTCGAACCTTCGACCCGAGAAAATGTGGCTCTTACTAACGTTACGTCATAGCGATCGCCTATAGTGTCCCCGATATCGATGCAGTGATTCGTCTCAGGCTCAAATACAAAAATGGAGGTAAACAGATCACCTGTTTGGAGACCCGCGTTCGCAATGGAAAATCAGTCTACCAGCCGGGTGTGTCGTGGACACTCGCCATCATAACCGGTCTTGGTCTCGTCACCTCCACGGTCATATCGCTTCTCGGCCATTCGAACACGGCAACCCATCTTGCTTTCCGATCGCTTGCCTTCCTCGGATTCATCCAAACACAGGCAATGGCCGGGATGAGTTCAGCGAAACTACCTCCCTTTGTGCAATCATGGACTCAGAACATGCAATGGAGCTTGGGAATTGTGAAATCGGATGCTCTGCAGACAATTGCGACCTGGTTCCAACGCGCCACCGGGGGTACACCCTCGAACGTGATGACTTCCTCCAGTTCTATCTCCGTTGTTCTACAGAAGCGTTCCGCGATTCATCGCAGAGCCGCGGAGAAAGGAAGTCAAATTCTTCTCCGTGGTATTGAACGGGTTGGAATTCGTGATTCCATCGAACTGAGCAACATTTTTATGACTGGATATCTATTCTACTACTTCATCACGGCAGTCGTCGTCGCTTGCGTAGGTCTGGTCCTGCTGGTCCGAGCTGTCCTAGCCAAGAAACAGACATTGCTTCCAAAATTGGATCGCGCCATCAGTGTCACCGCAGATTGGAAAACCATCCTCCGCAATACCTTCTTCCGGTTGGCTTGCATCGGGTACCCACAGATGTGTGTTCTGTGTCTCTGGGAACTGACTCATCGGGACTCACCCGCCGAAATTGTTCTGGCTATTACCATGTGGCTGGTGACGACCGCCGTCTTAGCCTTTGCCGCATTCAAGGTGTTCCAACGCGCGATGCGATCGAAACAGCAGCACAACACACCTGCGTACACGCTCTATTCCGACCCTGCCACGCTGAACCAGTGGGGTTTCCTGTATATCTACTACCGCGCTCCGGTCTACTACTTCCTTGTGCCAGCTTTGGTCTACACCATCGTTAAGGGAATGGTCATCGCCTTCGCTCAGCCTTCACCGGTCGCACAGTCGATCGTTCTTCTTATTTTGGAACTTTCCATGATGCTCGCAACCGCCATCATCAAGCCATTCATGAGCAAGGGAGCAAATGTCACTGCAATCACGATGGCAGTAATCAATTGCCTCAATACGATCTTCCTACTTGTCTTCTCGGATGTTTTTGATCAACCTGAGCTCATGACTGGCATCCTGGGAGTAATCTTCTTCCTCTTGAATGCGATATTCACTCTTGTGCTCCTGATCTACCTCTTGGTTGGTATGGTTTACGCCATTTTCTTCAAGAAGCCCGACACCAAGTACAAGCCTCTTGGTGACGACCGTGACTCTTTCCGCTGGTCTCGTACCGGAACGACCACCGAGTTGTCATCCCTTGAGAAGATTGCAAGAGGCGAGGAGGATGCAGAAGGCCACCCCCATCCCGCGCGCGTGGTCACTGCCCCGCCCAGTGACGAAGATGTATCAATGGCAGCCAGAAGACCATATAATGATGTTGTGGATCCTTCGCTGCCGCTCTTCCCCACCAGCCATGACCATACTCGACGACAGTTGTGATTTACACTCAATTTCTCTCTTTCTTTTTTCCCTTTCGTGCTATTTTCAAATGTTTTGAAGCGAGATTTCTTTAAATACTGCATTCGGTGCATCGGCGCTTCGGGTGGCTATCTATCGTACATATCCAAAAATCTTATGTTCAGGCCTCAGGCCAGAGATTATATGTTTCTAAAAAAATTCCTTACTGTAGTTGTTTCACATTAACCACGAAAACTCCCTATTGCTTTTGCTTAAATATTTTATTCTCCAATGTTATTGCCACTATATTTGGAAAAACATTGGAATTATACAATATAGCTCAGATATAAAGAGTGATCCACCACTTAACAAGCTTAAGGGAAGACCCCGCCTCCTTTTTACTACTATCCACATCGTGTGGCGGAGTTGTCGAGCTAAACCCTTTCTGTTTTCCTGGCTTCTTAAATCTTCTGCATCTTTAATCGCCAAATTCAGACACACGCCATGTTCGCGCTTCTTCTATTATTTGGCTTTGTCAACGAATCACTCGCCCAGTCCAATTCAACGGCCCTGGAAGGCTGGCAGTTGGATGACAACACACGCTCAAGTTGGGATATTTTCTGGACTTGTGTTTCAACAATCCTTGCTTGCACATGGACAGCCCTACACATTTCTGTCCCAACCCGTACTGAAACACAAGCAGTATCTCTTTGGTTGAAGATAGCGGCATGGATAGGCACGATACTTGCTCCGGAGTTCATGGCTGGAGTTGCAGCCGAAGAACTATGGCAGGCAAGGTCTGCAGTGGCACGCTGTAATGCGGCTTTCCGCATAATAAACAGCGAAGGAGGTGACCCAGGCTCATCGGAAGTTCCAAAAACACCAAAGACGGAAGAATCCGATGGTCGCTGGGGCACTGTGCAGGGGTTTTGCCTTGGTATGAATGGTGTTCTTCTCCAGACCAAGGATGATTGGACATATCCAGTACACTGTAGCAACGTTGTTGCCCTGATCGAAACACGCGTTATCAAGCCATCGCATTTGAGGACTAGCGACATCCAAGACCGTGCCAAAGCTGACTCCTTTGCCAAAGGATTTACTCTGCTCCAGGCCTTCTGGGTGACTTGCAACGTTATTGCCAGAAGAGCATACAGCATGCCCATTACAGCTCTCGAGATCGCTACAGTGGCTTATATCTCTTGTGCCGCCGCTACCTATGCAATCTGGTGGAATAAACCGAAAGATATGGTAACACCAATCACGATTTATCTGCCATACGACCGCGATTCCGAGAGTCTACCGCCTCAAGTCAGAGATATCCTAGATGCAGAAGTTGGGAACTGGGTCCACTCGGATGCTATCGCTAGAGACACTGGATCTCCGGTATGGCATATCATTGTTGCAAGTTTCTATTTCCAACTTAAAGTGATATCAGTTATATGTGCACCTTGGTCATGGAATAGGAACTGGCAAGTGGTGAAAGATAGGCTGAAAGTCAGCCTCCAAAATGCCAACAATGGTAGCCACCAAGATGAGGAAAGTCCCCGGCAGACTGAAAAAGCATCTCATGCCAACTATGGTAGCCACATAGACAAAGAACTTCGCGATGAGCCAGAATCAGAACCAGTCAATATCGAAGGTGACTATCAGGATGAGGAAATTCCCCATGGTGTCATAGCAGCATCAAGGTCCCAACAGCCGGGAAATGAGCCAAAAGTTGACGGAGTATTGGCCGGAACGGAAACCTCCCAAGGAGAAGAACCATCGAGGAAGCCATCTGAAGACAGCAGAAATGACCACCGAGAGTTGGAACCCCAACAGGAAACCCATCAGGAAACCGAGCTAGAATCCGAGCCACAAGGACCGATGGATTCAATGGAAAACGACGAAAAGTTGACGGTAATGGAATGGACCAATATCACTCATTTCTACATGTTTGGTGGGCTGGTATTTTGCGGAATACATGTTGCTGCGTACGTACTATTATGCCCTTTTATCTTCTCCTCAATACTGGGCAAAGCTAATAACGAAACGCGTAGATGGAACTCTACCTTCCCAACACGGGAGGAGCAGATAGTGTGGCGAGTGTTCTCGCTAGTTGCACTCTCCCTCACCTGGCCTCTGTACTTAAAATACCTTTGGTTATTCTATTGCCTCTGGCGTACATTAGATGACAAGGAGAAGCGTGTCTCAAGTGCTAGTTGGTCAAAGCCATCTGACCTATTTTTGTATTTGATGTGGTTTTGCTGTTATGGCACTGCACGCTGGGGAAGTGTCATCCTGATGTTTATATCCCTCCGGGCATTGCCTGCTGATTCTTATATCACTGTGGATTGGTTGTCCTCAATTCCCCATATTTAATGCCCATGGCATATGTTCCAAGATGTGTTTTGGTGATCCATGTTTGTCTGGTTGAGCAGTGTCAGAATCGGATTGTCACCTTGGTTTCCCTTTTTCTTTGGCTCTACTTGCTAAAATAAAAGCAAAGAACGAATTCCTATCATAATCATTTCGGTCCTAGCCTTCGCACAACGAGTTCAAGGGCACACCAGGGATGTGGCTATGCCGTCATCCCTTGATTCACGCAACCAACTCGCAATCCTAATATCAAATGCATGCGTGTTAACCAAGGTTGAGCATATTACGATCCTCGTTTATTACACATCTCGACGATGTCATCCTAAGGCCTAGAGCAGACTCGTCAGCTGGACCAAGACGAAATTTGCAAGGACTAGTCCGATTCCGAGAAAGGTCCCTTGTTTACAGCCGAGGATCCGAGGAGATAGATGTGACCGGGGTGTGCAGTTTGATAATGTGGCTTACCCGCAAAGGTAGATCCGTTGCATAAAACAAGCCCGGTGCATAGACCACGTTCATGCGCGTGGGAATTAAAAAGCTACGTTTTCAGCCAACATCTGTCATTTGTTTCGGACCGGAGTCTCCGTTTAATTTCGTGGCATGGCTATGGTAGGAGCACGGGTTGCGATGGTAACAAGCTATAGCTGGACTTTCGGCATCTATACCGTGACTCCACTGTGGATGAGGTTGAACTATTGAGTTGCGTTTCAGACTGGTGATTGGCGAGCTGCGTTAAATATCCCAAAATGGAAGTTGTATAGACGATCCTTTCCTCTTTTGTCAACGCCCTTGTCAATCTACCCCCTTGGATGATTTTTCGGACAAGTTTCTTTTCTCTTTATGATAGGTAAAATCAAGGAGAGAAGGGGTCCCATTGAGTTTCTGTAAGCTTCAGGGGCTACGTTTCAGTCTAAAAAAAAGAATGAGTTCTTAATCTCGAGTTCTCCAGGGCTGATATCCTGTGGGGTGGAAAGCACATCACGAACTACAACACAATGCCATCGCATGCTGTGCCACTAGGCCTGCTCACCTCAGACGGATAACCGGCTTTAGGAGGGTTCGGGCTTAGTGAGCCAAGTGATCGACGCAGTAGTGTATGGAGATAAGGTTGCTGGAATTCCGCCCAAACGTGCCTTGCATATACTAACGGGAGACCTCGTCAAACATTGCTAAGGGGGAATGAGCACATTTGGATACGCGTGGGAAAAGCAACCTTATTATCTTGAAACACTAGTTTCCATATGGCGATTGTGGCTTGCGCTTAAGCGAAAACTGAAAAAAGAAAGGCAACAATGCGCATATATCTGCATAGTTAGTGGACGCGGTACGGTCCACTGCCCTCGGTCCGTAAAGTGTAGCGGAGTATCGGAAATCCGTTATTTCCGAGGATGCTTCGTTACAACATAGAGATCAGCGCCAGCACACTGAGCTTGCCTTTAGCCAGATCTCCAAGTTGCCCTGTCTAGTAAACAAAACGCCTTTTGAGGATTGAGCCCTTTGATTAGCAAATGGCTTCAGGACTTGGTGCCATTCGAAGGCAAATTGATATTACTGAAGTTTTCCTTCCTGAGTTGTTCCAGCCTTTGGACTCGTCATACTCGGCTGTAACAAGGCAATCTATGTGCCCCTTTTCTTAGGCACGTAATTTGGAGTTCTCAAAAATAAGTCACTCGCATTTCGGAGATCTCCGGCTGCTATGCAGTATCTAAGCATTCCTGTATTTGAAATCGTGGTGCAAAATAACCCTTAGGGCTTAACTCTGCTAAGGCATGACTGGTATGGACCCTCTACTATGAGAGTAGCGTGCCCTAATCCAGACTTCGCCGTTGAGGGATCTACAGTGTTGATGTCAAGAAAGGGAAATGAAGGAAACATGCAGCAGGCGCGCGTGGCCCGGGGAATGCAGCATGGTGAGCCTTGTTTTATTTTATTTTCTCTTTCTGACCTCTTACAATATAGAGCAAAGCCCCTAGGTCATTACATGACCATGTGATCGACCACGTTAGCCCCCCGACATTGTTTCACCCGAGAGGTTTACGTCGTAGTCATCCCACGCGAGGATGCCGGCCCATTGTGAAGCGCTTTTGCCGCCAAGGATGGCCCGGGATTTGTTTGTTTCAACAGGTTCTAAACCCTTGAAACAAGAATATGAGGTTCATCTCTTTTGAAATGGAGATCGTGATCTTGTCCCTTGTTTGATAGCTCTGTTGAAGACCCAGTTTGAAACTCGAATTGATGTTCACCCCCTCGCTTCATTCCACGTATTTCGAGAGCTTGGATATTCCTAGACCTGAAACATGTGGTTGACCATGTGCTTAGCAAGAATGTTGTATTTATACGCTCAGGATGATCGTAAAAGTGGGTCTTAGTCCACACATCCTTATGCGGCTGGTACCTGCCTCCTGGCCTCGGTTACCTGCAGTTCGGCCAATAACAACGGACTTGTCGCCTGTTTTGCATAGATGAGCCGAACGGGTATGTGCCTTTTTGGTACGGACCCTCCGGGTTTCCCGCTAAACGAATTCCTGAACTGGCATGGTTCATGCAGACTGAGTCTTGGCGAACGTTGACCCTCAAGGGTCGAGAGGCCATCACAGGCCCATGGCAGGTGGAGTTCATGCACTCGATGAAGATCCTTTCCTCGTTCCCTTCTTTGTGTAGCTCGTACTGTCCATGTGGGCTATGATGCGAAGCTCAAGCTCGCGTGTTCGGCCCCAAGGCATGCCGTTCCCATGCATAGCGTCAGACCTGCAGTGTATATATAGGAGCTCCCGCTCAGTTGTATCTTGGACATCATCAACTTAGCAACTCAGAAACTCAACAATTCCTTGTCACCACGGCTCATATCTAAACATACCGATCAAAGCCAAGCACATACCTCGTTCTTGAACACCACACTACCCCCAACCTTCCTTCTTTCTACTGGGTCCTATCCCGGTGACTCGACTTTTTGATTCCTCTGAATCGCCTGTGAGAACCTCACATCTATCAAAAACAACCATCCACACACCATGTCTATTCCGGAACCAAGAACCACAACGTGAGTGGATATATATCCAAATGCATCTTTCTATCAGCCAACTAACCAGCTTTTCTCATAGTGCTGCCAACGGCACCAGTACCAACGCCGTAAGCCAAGGCAACATCAGCCAAGTGCCGGGAAGCAATCGCAGCAGTGTGGACTGATTTGCACGAGCACTAGCCTTCGAAGGCTCTTACTTTGCCGGTGTGCGGATGCTAGAGAGATCAGCACACCTCACGGGGCTATCAAGTCAACTCAATGCCGTGGAGGAGATCCTGAAGACTGGAAGTTAGGAAGCCAAAACAAATGAATAAAAAAAATGAATAAACCAACACAAACTTCTATGTATATTGAATCTACCAAATGGAACCGAACGAGAGTCCCATGAACATGGCCCAAACCTCCCCCTCGAGAGTAGATAGATTCCGTGAAACTCCCTGTTTATAGTAACTCGAAGATATAAGATGCTACTTCCTCGTACTTGGTACTGGGGAACTCATGTCCCGCTTCGTAGAACTTGAAGACAACATTGCCACCCAGGGCAGCCGTGGCATCTGGAACAAGCTCACTTTTGACAATGATTAAATCGTTGTTGCCACACAGAATGTGGACTTTGTTGTCTGTCGGCCTCTTATTTTCGTTGCTTGAGGCGCCGTTCTGTGCAGTTAAATACTTGCCAAGACGCGCCCAGCTGTTCCATTGACGCTCTTGTAGGATTGGACCATAACGCATGCTAGACATGAACGCGTGGACAAACCCTGTATGATTATTCACCTGCCACGCCACGGTAGTAGGGATGTTGATGTGAGGGTATTCTCGGGACAGAACTTGGCCTGCCGCAGCGCTTTGGGAAGGCAGTTCCTCGGTGAGTACATCCGCGGCACTGAGCTTCTTGCTCTTGGGCTTGGGCGTGACCAAGGGGCCTGATCTCAGCCGACGGCTAACCAAGGTTGCTAAGATATTCTCAGGCATAAGACCCTTTGAGTAAAGGAGTCGACTCTGGAAACTGATTTGCGAATCGCGGAGCAAGCCCGAAGGGGCTAGGAGCACCAATGACGACATAAGTTGAGGAAAGTACGACGCAAAGGCAGCAGCAATGCCGCCTCCCAGGGAGTAACCAGTAAGGCAGAATTTACCGGACTCTGCACCCGTCCAAGCGATAGGCGATGATGCCAGAGCGAGGAGGATTTGTGTCGAGAAAAGGCGATCATCTTGTGGAAGATCAGCAGGGCAGTCGGAATATCCTCTTCCGAACCTAATTTCTTGGGTTAGCGATAAGTCGAAGGGTTGAATTTTGTGCAACGCCTACAAGTCAAATAGCATCACACGGCAGCCGCGATCAACCAGCGCATGGGCCACCCCGCCGAGCGAAATACACGGCGTGGTGATACCATGCACGAACAACACCTTGGGTCCATCTTCCGGGCCCCATTCATACACTCGGATCGACCCATACGGGCTAGCGACATCACGAGCACCGGGAAAAACATCAGACGGGAGAGGCAGTTGGCGATTCTCCGACTCGGATATGCCGGGTAGCACTGTCGTTCGAGGCGAGACAAGAACGGTCTGAAGCGATTCGCTTCGAGGGAAAACAGATCGAGCGAGTAGACCAAGTGTGAATGAAGCTCCAGTCACTGCTAGCAAGGGGAGTTGAGTCTGCTTGTTTGAGAAGGCACCCGAGAGGAAATCCACAGTTTGGTTGTACAGAGCCATGGTTGCGATTGCGGGAAGTCACCCCTGGAACAAGCAAGTTCGTCGAAGACTGGAAAGTTGTTGTGATGCAATATTGACTACCTGAACTAATGCTAGGAACAATGGAGGGACTAGCGAGAGCAGACAAATCCAGAGAGTTGGAAGAGACAGCTCTGTTGGGAAGTGCTCGAGGGCTGAGACCGAGGCTGACCGGGGTGCCGCGTTGACTTGTGCATGATGAGATTAGATAAGATAAGGCGGGGCCAACCAACTTTCGGCAGAAGACAGCTCGGGTCACCAGTTAACTCAGAGGTCAGGTCACCAATTAGCTAATAATGTCACGTGAACTTTCGGAAGTTCGGAAGGTTTCGCCGTATACCTACATGTAGAGATTCATTTAACTAAACTACACTAGAAAAATATATTGACAAATTCGCTCTCACCGCCGCCAGCTAGACGCCCGCGTTAACCAATGATGCTCCGGGGGTAATAAGTTTTCAAGAATGTCGTATAATCCATGCTCGGCTGCTGCATGAAGAGCAGTGGTCTGATTCCGGTTGATAATGTCTGCTGTCTTGGGATGCCCCTGGAAACTTTGGACAAATATAATACTTGGGCGGGAACTAGACAAACCGACAGGCTGGGATGTTATTCTACTAGCCCAGTCGACAACATCTCACGTAGTGGCTACCTGTAGACAGCAAAAGCTCGTCCTATTTATTGCACACCCCCGAGGTCATCCAATAACGTACATGAGCAATGAATGGATGGGTTGGACTCGTGACTCTCCTATGGTCTACTACATTAGCAAGAGCATTCTCAGACCGGGGTTTAGACGAAGAATGGAGTATATTTTGGCCAATAAAATAGTACGGAGCGCGAAAGGAAGGAATGACCATGGTCCTATAGAATAGAAATCACCTATAGGTGGTCTTGGGCACTACACCCAGACTCAAAGAGAGACCATGTACAAGCGCAAAGTTCCATAGTATAGATGTTGACTTTTGTATTCAGTTTTCTTCGGGTACACATTATGAAGGCATGGGCTAAAATAAATTACAATTTGGAATCTAGTCAATCCGACAGAGGAGGGAAAGGTCGGATAAAGCTAAAAGCAAGAAGTTAGCAACCTGATCAAATGAAACCGGAAGGCTAGGGACACATACTGAGCAGGGCACTCATATCCAGCAGGGTTATTCTGAAGATAGAGCTGGTGATATTCCTCGGCATCCCACCACTGGCCTGCCGGCAGGACCTTGGTAGAAAGTGGCGTCTTATACCACTCCTTGCTGACCTTTTCTGTAATCTCCTCTGCAATCTTATGCTGCTCATCCCCGTGCGTAAAGATCGCACTGCGGTATTGTGTACCAACATCCGGACCCTGCCGGTTTTCTGTTGTGGGGTCGTGCATGCGGTAGAAGAATTCGAGAAGCTGGCGGTAGGTCACAATTGAAGGATCAAAGACTATCCGGAGGGCCTCGGCATCTGTGGAGAGCGGAAAAAAAAATAAGTATTTGTAGATAGGATCGCGATGAGGAATTCCGCGTTATTTTTTTGTCTCAGATAGCACAGCACTTACGTCCAGTTGAACCAGAGCACACAGCTCGGTACGATGGCGACGAAACGGCGCCACCGCAGTAGCCCACCTTGGCATCGAGGAGGCCTTTGCCATTGCCGAAATTCTTGCGGTACAGGTGCTCAACGCCCCAGAAGCAGCCGGCTGCTACGGTCGCGGTTTGTGTGTCTGACATTTTGCGGGATTGTGTTTCTGGCGTCAAGGAAAAAGCCGGGCTGGTGGAGAAGGAACGGAAAAAGCGTGAGAAAAGGGTTGAGGCAAACGGAGCGGCGAAAGTCATCTGCAGAAATTCTGGTGATGGTGGAGACGTACTTGATAAGTGGGGATGGTCGTGGGTTCGGAAGTAAAAGGGGCCGCACAGGGTGCTGTAGCAATGATGGAAATGGAGGAGTTTGAAAATTATAGATGTAGGAAGAGAATAAGAAGAAAAGAGAGAAGAAAAGAGAAGAAATGTAAGGGAGCTCGAGAATTGTAGTCTGGCGATGGCGTCATTTCTTTACAAAGCAGCGCGGGGGAAGGTTCGGCATTGAAAGATTAGGGCTTCCGGCTAACCCTATCTGATTGTTATGTTATTGTACAAAAGCTGCCAGCTGAACACCAATGCAACAGACAGAAATGACAGGTTAAAATTCAGTAGGAATTCCGTCGTACAAATGTACAAAAAAAAATGTGGTATCTGCTACGCCAACAAAACGCCAATTCCAAAACAATTGAAAACAATTCAAGGATCAAAGATCAAAGCCGTTCATGAAGAGTTCGGACCCATTCACCAGAGACCCACTACCACGCTTGGGAGTTGTGTTCAGCAGGGGGCGCTGCCATCGCACTGAGACGAATAGCATCTCTGCTGGATAGGCTGATATTTCGAGGTCGACCGTCTCCACCCAATGTTGTGCGACGTCCCGTGTGCTTCATGACTGGGAGAGTATGAGGACTCAGGACCCGAGGCTTGGCATCGTGCTCTCTCTCACTCTTGACCATGCGCCGAGCTTGCGACGCGGTGAACATGTGGTTGTCTGCTGGCGGGGTCCCATAAGTGTTGGAAGTCGGGCTGCGACGACGGTGAACTCGCAGGGCATTGGAGGATGGAGCGCCGAACTGGCCACTGGCGATCCGCCCACTAGACATGCGTCGCATGGCCGAATTGATCTTAATTGCTTCTTCCTTATCCGACTTCCAGCTGTCCTTGTTTTCAGATACTGGACTGCTCGAGAAGTTCCCGCTGGGACTACGAACAGCGATCCGTGATGGGCGGTCCGTCGAGGGGCGGTTCATAAAGCTGCTTCCTTCAATATCACGGAGGGGGGAGCTCTCTCTTCTTGAAAGAGGAAGGCTGGATGAAGGTGGTGGTGCCAATGGTGAGCTGCCATCTCTCTTGGTTAAAAATCCTGCCTTGAAGCGACTGTTGTTTTTTTGAATGTTCAAGGTAGGTCCAGTGGAGTCGGCAGGCTCGTCAGAGGTAGGAGAGATAGAACCCGACGGGCTTATAACCCTCGGGATATTTCGTAGAATGGGAGATCCCGATCGAGGTGGCAACCATGACTCTTCAAAGCTGGCATCATCGGCAGAGTCAACCTTCTTGGGGGTCTTTTGGAATTCGGTCAAAGTGCCGTCTTCCTCATCGTCCTTCCACCGGACAGATCGTTTGGGAATCTTCACCTGGGCTTTCTTTGGCGTAAAGCTGACACTCTTTCGACCGGCAGTGCCTTTACGGCGACGTGGAGAGCCCTTGGTTGGTGAAACAGGAGGAGCAGGGGTGAGTGTAACTGGAGGGTTGGCAGTCGATGCTGGTGGCAAGCTCACCAAGCTGAAGCGCTTCTTTATTTTCGTGGGGCTTGCAGGCCGGGCAGAGCCGATGTTCGGCACAGACGGCATGTTGCCATCTGGTTTGACGAGGTTGGTTGCTGCATCTGCACAATCCTCTAGCATCTTTGTCAGGATGGTCCGCCCCTTTTGAATAGCTTCGTTTGCGTTTAGCTGCATGATATCCTCGATCGAGTTCATCATCTCAAACTGTGCTTGCAACAGAAGCTGTACAGCAGCAGCTTCTCCAGCCTTGTCCTGTTCTATCACAGCTGTCAATGCTTCACGCTCTGCATTGGACCGAAGAAGATCCGCTTCTCGGTTCAAATTGGCGTAGTCACTGTTATCGGTAATGTCAAACTCTTGAAGCTGCTTTGCTGCATTCTCGACCGCCGAGTTCACCGGTCGATCCCAGGTGCTTTTTGATAGTTTCTGATTGTAATGATGCCTGCTACCTTCCAGCTCAAGGAGGATCCCCTGTGCAGATTTGCGAACGGCGTATAGATTCGATAATCCCTCCTCGTTTTCACGCGCGGCGCAAACATTATCGAAGGCCGCAATCCAAGACGACAAAATGCCAATTCTGCGGCCAATTTGCCGTAGTTTCAGCATGTTGTTGGTCTTCTCTTGCCTCTCGGGCAACGTGTGTTCGTAAGCATTGCGAATCCGGGCGACACCCTCGCGCAACACAGCGTCTTTCTTCTCACCCTGCTTGCGGAACTTGGCAAAGGCCACCTTTTCATAGTCCTTTGCCTGTGCTTTGAGCTCATTGATCAAATTCATTTGCTCATCGATCTTGACCAAGAAGTCCTTCACGTGTCGATTCACGTTGAACACATTCCGTGTGACCTTGGTCTGGATATTTTTCGCTCGATTCGCATATCGAAGGGTATTTTGGGTCTCATCAAAGTGCTGGCTTGAGGGGCTGACACAGACAATCATGACTGTCTTGCAATTGCCACCAAGAGCAAACTTAAGTAATCGAGTGAGCTTCGAGTTTCGGTAGGGGATGTGGTTGCGCTTTCGTGGGTCGCATAGTGCATTGATGCAGCTTCCTAGGGACAATAGAGACTTGTTGATATTGGCGCCTTCGAACAAACGTTCTCCTCTGTTCAGTGTCGCGCTGGCACGCTCACTTCCCGCTAGATCGATGATACTGAAAGTGGCCATGGTGTGAGGCTCATTGACGTCCGCGTTTCGATCTTTTTGCGCGATGTTGATTTGAAGGACGGCATGCGATCGGGATGAGGTAGCATTTGCTGCCGTAGGAGACATGGTGCGGCGCTCATTTCCTTGCATGATCATGTCCATTACCTCCCCCACATTCTGCGGGTGGTAACTTGACAGCCCAGCAACTGAGACTGATTGGTTGGAATCCTCCCGCAGCATCAATCCGCCCTTTCCACTGCTACCACTAGGAACAAGCAAGTCACGAATGGTTTCGTTATAGATCTCGAGGTAGGATAGAGAAATTTCGGTCGACTTTTCGCTTGCTCGTTCGTCAATCCGCTCAAACAGCTCCTGCATAGTGAGAAAGATGATACCGGGCTGTTGGGCAGTTCCGGTGATAGTATGGGTCTTTCCACATCCAGTAGCTCCATATGCAAATACCGTCGCATTGTATCCATCGAGCACATTGTCGAGCAGGCTTCGTGTTGTAGATTCGTATACCTCTCCCTGGGAAGCGTTTTGGTCGAAGATGCGATCGAAGGCGAAGGTCTGGTCCTTGACACGCTTACCATTTGGTACCACGCTCCTGGAGAACTTTTGGACAGGATTGTCCTCTGGGGGGTCAAACACCCTAGTCCAGTTAGGATGTTGGACCCAACATTCAAAATTCATGGAATACTCACAAGCAGCGGTCGTCAATCACTTTGACGATAGATCGTATGCCCTTCTGGTTGAGCTTCGGTGTCGGCGCGCCCGCGAGGGAACCATCGCCGAGGAATAGGGGACCCTCGTCACATCGTGTGATCTGGGCTGCCTCCCTGATAGTAAAAGGACGGACTCTGACTGCAACGCTAATTGAGGAAGCGCCGTCGGAGGCAGCCATGTTGGAAGGTCGGGTCGGATCAACCCCAAGTCGTCAAGCTGTTTTGCGGGGCCGGTACGTCAGGCAGTTGGCGACACCCTACAATGGCAAGGCCAAGGGGGGAGCTTAGCTGTTTGGCGTCGAAGATAAGGAATGTAGAAGAGTCGAAGAATGGATCTAAGGTTGTATGGGGTAGGGGGTGCAGGTATTCTCCGAGGGGGGGCTCCTTGAAGCGATTTCATTTGTTGATGCGTGTACGTGTTGTCATCTAGTGGTTGCTCCGAGCAACCGTTTTATAGTGGTGTTTGGGTTGTTTAAGCGTGGCAATAAAAGTTCCTCAGTACTAAAAGTTCCCAGTTCCATAATATGTTGTATGTTTCAAGTATTGTACACGTCCCACTTGCTCTATTCACACACATTATCTTCCCATATCGAAGATCGCCGGCCAAACTGCGGTTATTAGGCTTTGCATACATCATAGTATTAACCTCAAGATGCTTCAACAACAGCTACAGAGGCTGATCATGATATTAGATGTATTATGCCATCGACCATCACTGTGAAAATCCCCCAAAATTACTCACAGTGAGCATCAACGCCAGTTGTTTTTCACCATAATGCGTGTATATTTACTCTAGAGCTAGACATGCTACATATAAACGAGAAACATCGCCTTTGGTATTGCTGTTCTCCTAATACCATTTTTTTTCGCCTGAAGAAACGCCATATTTCGGTTCTAATGACTACAGCCCTACCCTTGGAACGCCGAAAGCCAGACTTGTATCCTCTGACCTAGCCCTGTCTCACAAATCATAATGCATTATGGCATCGACTCTTCTTGTGGTTCATCGTTGTAGGTCGGCATGACAACATCCCAGCCTGGATCCTCAACATCAAGGTCCATATCAACACCGCCATCTTGGCCCTCGGTGGATTTGTGAAAGCGGAAGGCAACTGGATGTCCGTTCTGCAAGCCCGCCTCCATTACAGTTCCTGACCCATTCTGTGACTTGAGGCGCTTCCAGCCTTTCTCGAAGTCCGCTCGGTCGACAGGCTCACCGAACTCAATGTCGTCGGAGTCATCAGGAACAATGTCGCCATTTATCTCGGTAACATTTCGCGATTTCAGCGCATCCAGAAGCCTTTCTTTGGTGAAGTTGAGTGGTTCGTGTGGTTGGGGCATCAGAAGCACAGTTGTTTTATGCTTCTTGAGGAGGAGGGTCACAGCGCGTGAGTCTGTTTTGGATTGCTTAGGCGGCTGCTCAGTAATTAGCCATCCTGTTCGATAATCTTTATTTGAAAAGGCCGATTCACATACCATCTTAGAGATTGCGGGAGAATTAAAGGGTAGGTCGCTTTGCGATAATTGATTTGGGAGAGTGACGGAAAGCGGAGAATCTGGCGGGACCTCCGCCTTCCGCGCTCCGAATTTCTGAGCTTTGCCTGCATCAGTTGCTCACATTCACCACGTTCTCTACAGCCAACCCTTGAAATTTGTTGCTAGTGCCCTCATTCTTCTTTTAAAAGCTTTATCATGGAGACCAATCGACCCCCCTCTACCGACTCGCAGCACAATTCCATCGTCCTCAAGATCGTCCACTGGGACAAGCTGTTTGAATCCGACAGCCCTCCACGATTAGGCATTGAGTTCGGCAAGCGGTTACCATATGCTACCCTGTCCGCTTTGTCGACTGGGCTAGCACTAGGATATTATCACGGCAGCAAAAAGGCAGGGCTTGTATTTCGGGCTGAGAATGCGCATCGTTTCCCCACAACATCGACAGGGTGGTTCCAGTATCATAAAACGAAAAATTATATTGGTGTGGTTGGAGGCGTCAAAGATGGCATGAAGATGGGATTCAAGCTCGGTGCTGGCGCACTTGCATTCTGTCTCTTCGAGGAAACAGTAGACTACGCTCGGCATGACGAGAGGGACTTTTTATCAACAGTTACTGCTGGGCTGTCATTCTCCGGAATATACAGCTTGCTTGGTAAGGAAACTATTCCGCTTGGGCAACATTACTGGAGGAACCGAAGCTGACCTAGCTCACCCACATAGCTCGTCACGATGTTTATACTGCCGCCCGCACAGCGAAGCTTGGGTTGAAATTGAGCTTGACCTATGGCCTTTTGCAAGACGCCCTGGAGACTTTGAAAGGAAACCGCCCTGCCTACGTTGATTTCTTCCTCGGTAACCGTCGGTCTAAGGTCGGGAAAGAAGGATCAATCTGATCATAGGTGGGCCCACATCACAATGGCTCCCTAGATTATTCTGTGTGCGGATGTCCCAGTCTCGCTGCAAGCTTGAGAGGTCCCCAATGCCGGGAACCAATACCATAGGCTCTCCCATTGCTAGGACGCGCTTCGGCCTTCGATCGAGAATTGGCTGCGATGTATGCTGCTACAGCCGGTATGGATCCGACGCCGGCGAGATGAGCCCATATATCCGAGTCAATGCCGCCCCAATTACTATATCTACGCCGTCATCGAGCCATTCTGAGATATTTAGTCCGGTGACCCGGCCTTTATCCATCTGATCGTGTTCTTCGGCAGCAACGCTCACACCACACTCTTGGTTACTTGTATATTATTTGCATTCTTCGATACCCAATTGTCCAATTAGCACCAAACAAGATGAACATTTTTGCCCTTGGGGTGCTACATTGGGACACGTGACCCATCGCCGGATTCTGTGTTGGAGTATGATCATGTCCCAAGCCGATTACCAACGCCATTGTGGCGTTACTAGGTCGCATTTGGACTAGAATCTTGTGAGGTTTTATAAACAAATTAAACAAGTTAAACGATTAACGTAAGGATTATTGGGTGGGTACCTAACCCTGGAAAGTAATATAATCCAAGGTAAAGATAAGTCTGATGGCTGCCACGACACAAAGATGGATAAAACAAATTGAAGCCGATTCGAGACCCTGGCAATGAAGCCTGCGATATTTCCTGACGTCTTTCTTTGTTTCCGGGGATAAGCCAAAAGGATAAAGAGAAGATCGGCCCGGATGCTGCAGGGTCAAAGAATGATTGACCGCTCAGTGCTGACGTCCCCCACTAAAAAAAAAAAAAAAAAAAGAAAGAAAAAGAACTTCAAGACCGATGTACATCTATATCGATCTACATTGATATTGATATAGAAGATATTAGAATAATTCAACATCTCAAAAATCCCAAAGTGGAGGTTCTCATAGAGTTTCCGAAGGCTCCCAGGTGATCGGTGGAGAAACCGCATTTGACGTCGCTGAGTCGGAAAACCCCCCACCTCAAGACCTTAGCTCGACCTTGTCGTGACCTTTTTTTCTCCAAATCTTTGCTTCTCCTCTATACCCTACATTCATGCCTGTCCGTTAAACTCCGCGATAGCAATTGGGCGCTGAAGATGCCGATGCGAAGTTCGACGCTGCTTTCGTCGACGTCATCGATTTATTGACCTCTTTATGCCTGAGAGAAATAATTGAATCCATCCCACATCTTCACTCAGAATACCTAGATCACAATGCGTCGCCATGGCAGGTCCAGTGGCGGTCCAACCAAGGCCGTCTCGCCCTTGTCCGATACTGTATCCCTCATACGTTCCTTCGATTCGGTCATGAACCCAAACCGACCCGCGCGCCCTTCGCCCTTGGCCTCCTCCCACATCAAAGCTTTGCCCTTGGAACTGGTGGACCGGTTGCGGTCCTTCCCTCTGTTTCAAGCTACTCCAGAATCCTTTTTGATCGAGGTCGGACAGCACCTGCGCCCACAGCTCCACGCACCCAACGATTATATCTTGACAGAAGGCGATGAGGCAAAGGCAATATACTGGCTGGTGCGGGGTGCCGTCTCGGTCACATCTCGGGATGGTGAGAGTATATACGCCGAACTCCAGCCGGGTGCGTTCTTCGGGGAGATTGGATTGCTCATGGACCGTCCTCGCACTGCGACCATTATCGCCCGGACTCGATGCATGCTGGTCGTGCTGACAAAAGACGACTTTCGGAATATATTGCCTCGGTTCCCGGAGGTTGAACAGGCGATCCGGGAGGAGGCAGAGGAGCGGTTGATGATTTTAGAAAAGAAAAAAAAAGAAACCTCCGCGCCTGCACTAGACCTGCCCAGCCCGGCAAGAAGAGGCTCAAAAAGACTGCGCGAGAGCTTTTCAAAGGATTTAGCTGTTACAGAGGATGATGGGGACTTGAGTGCCAAGTCTGTGTACAAGAAGAGGAAGTCACCGAGTCCCGGTCGGCGGGATGGCTCTAGTGCATTGGCAAATGGATTGGTCAACGTACGTCTCTTACTTAAAGAGCTGCCGCTTTTTTCTGGGTTGCCTGCCGATATCCTCCATTACCTTGGTCTCAATGCCCAACCGCGATCTTTCCCGCCATTTACCGACATCATACAACAAAATTCTCAGGGCCGTGAGCTCTACTTCATTGTTCGCGGCGAGGTGGAGGTTCTTACAGAAAAGGCGGAGATGGACCACTCGTCGACAAACAAAAATAGCCCAAATGGGCACATTGAACGGCGGGGAATTGAGGTCAAAGCAAGGCTGAAGCAAGGCCAGTACTTCGGTGAGGTGGTCAGCCTAGATTTAGCACCTCGGAGAACCGCTACAGTTCGATCTGTGACTTCAGTTGAATGTTTGATGCTCGGTGGTGATGTCCTTGCTGAATTCTGGGAGAAATGCCCCACTGACGTGCGGGAACAAGTCCAACGCACTGCCCAAGCAAGGCTCCAGGCGGCAGCCGATGGAGATGTTGTCATGTCTGATGAGGACCCGCAACCATCTATTGGTGATCTCGCCCTCGACGACAAAGTAAAGATCACATCGTCCCGCCGACGGTCAATGCCACTACTTACTCTCACCGAAACTGAACTGGATGGACCACATCAATCCTCGCACGTTGAAGACCAAGACCAGGATGTGTTACGGCCCTCCGATCCCGACCCATACTTCAGCCTTGGTCTAGATAAAGTCCGGATGCGAAGTCGACGCGGCTCGCTCGCACCGTTAGCTCCCGAGGAGATATCAGGGGAGCAGCAGCGCTCATCCCCTACGGAGCCGCGCTCTGCCAGTTCTTCAACCATGGCCCTTCCCGAAACTGCGAGCCTCTCCAAGTCATATCAGACCGAACGGCCCCGGATAGACGGCTCCAATGGATTACTCCCGGACAGTGTCCTACTGAACGTTTTTCAATTCCTTGAGCTCCACCACCTTCTTCGCATTAGGGCGGTGTCGTCTCATTGGTCAGGACTATTGACCAGGTCTGCGGACGTGATTCATGATTTAAATTTGAGCGTCTACAACCGCAGGATTACAGATGACGTTCTTGTTAAGATCATCTGTCCCTTTGTCGGCAATCGAGCTCGATCGGTCAATATCAACAACTGCTTTCACATCACGGACGAAGGCTTCACGGCATTGGCCGCGACTTGCGCCCCAAACACCACCGTGTGGAAGATGAAGAGTGTATGGGATGTCACGGCTTCTGCCATCCTTGACATGTCCAGCAAAGCTACAAATATACAGGAGGTAGACTTGAGCAATTGCCGCAAGGTCGGAGATACACTTCTCGCCCGGATCATTGGGTGGGTAGTGCCCGCCGACCAGAAGATGGGCGAGAAACAGTCATCGATTAAGCCCACAATTCAGACAGCAGAATGCACAGTGTATGGCTGTCCAAAGTTGAAGAAACTCACTCTCTCTTACTGCAAACATGTCACCGATCGATCTATGCATCACATTGCATCTCACGCCGCTGGTCGGATTGAGGAAATGGATTTGACTCGTTGCACCACAATCACAGATCAAGGGTTCAAATACTGGGGGAATGCTCAGTTCACCAACCTGCGAAAGCTTTGCTTAGCGGATTGCACGTATTTGACGGACAACGCCATCGTGCATCTAACTAATGCAGCCAAAAACCTGGAGGAATTAGATCTGGTGAGTCTACGGCAAACTAAAAGTGAAATATCATGGTTTACTAATTCCCACCAGACTTTTTGCTGCGCATTGTCAGATACGGCAACCGAAGTCCTTGCCTTGCAGTGCTCAAATTTGAAGTATCTCAACATGGCGTTCTGCGGCTCCGCAATTTCCGATCCCTCCCTAAGGAGCATCGGTCTTCACCTACTTTCTCTTCGACATTTATCAGTCCGTGGCTGTGTTCGAGTGACTGGAGTGGGTGTCGAGGCTGTTGCGGAGGGCTGCCATCAACTCCAGGTCTTCGATGTCAGCCAATGCAAGAATCTCGGACCCTGGCTTGAGGACGGTGGTGCTGTCCACTACCAACCGAGAGTCGAATTTCAAACTGTCGCCCCAAACAAGAAGCTTCCTCGATGAACAATCAACCCATACAAACCTTGAACTTTTCGTTGCGCACCCCTCCCCTGGTTTCTATACCGGTACCTTTTTTTTTTCTCCACGACGACGCCTGGCGTGACGCCCGAATCCTGCAAGTTGCACGATACATTTATTGGCACATAATGTATGCCTCTCTAATCTTTTCTGTTATTAATCTCTAGGCTCATTATTCTCTAGTTTCTACTTTGCCATCGTTACCTGATCTCGGCGTTTGAATTTACCAGGACAAATTTCTTTTTCACTTTCGGATTACATTCTCGCGCCAGGCTGCAGATTTTTGTTTTTACATTTTGGTCGGGTCTAGCCCGTGGGAAGGTCAAGCATGGCCGGAGTTCAAAGACTGAAGGCATCTACGAGTTACATGGTGTTTGTTTCTTTTCCTTAATACTCAATGTTCTTGGACTATCTTCAATCTTTTACGACATAATGCTGCACATCTGATTGGATCGATATTTCTTGCTGTATTTTACGGTCCTTGATGCTATCTATTTCTGGTGTATCTACAATTAAACATAAAAATTTATTCGACTGTAAAGATGAAGGTTCTATCTAGATAGAGGGTTCTACATCACGCCTATACAATCCACATATTTCTAGTCTTGGAAGTTGAAAAGATGATTTCAACTTCATCCTAACAATGATCTTTCTGGTGTCTTTTCTACCGTCTTTGTTGCCCCTTCTTTAACATCTTTCTTTTATAGGACCTTGTTTCAACCCGTTTGGGGCTATGTATGAGCATTCACTGAGATGAAGACAAAGAGCCTGATAATCAATTATATCATGCTCTGCTGTATCTTTCTCATTGCCATGATGCTCTTCCTATCTACCCCCAGGTCTCTATTCTACTTGGTGTTGCCATCGCCCATTTTATATCGACCTCTCCAGCCTGCAGAATTTGAGCTCATTGACTAAGAACCACACGCTTTATGCTATAGATATATGATAATCCATTGTCACCGATCCATACGCTGGATTGAACAAACAACAGGCATCAACCACTCCCACCCAGTTACAATGGCCGCTGCTTTGATAGCTAACGCACTCAGCATACTGTCTATACTCTGTCTTCGGCTTCTATGTGTTTCACAAGGCCTGGATTTCTTTTCCCTGTGTCCATCCTATGCTGTTTCGGGTTGTCGTCTCACAATCTTCACGTTGTTAGCTCGTATCCTTTCCACGGTATTTACTTGGTGATCTTATGGATGGTGTCTCTTACGGTCCGTCATACTAGCATTGGTTCACCGTTCTCCTAGTCTCCTTAGTAGCCCAATAATAATAAAGATCCCCTTAATACATTTAGATAACTTATTCCACTTTCCTATATTTCTTGAATTAATATTGGAATGATTGATCCATTCTACCAAATACAAACTCTTTATGACAGACAGTGTCATGGTTTGCATTGGTCAACATAAATCCTAAGCGTGTCATCTTCAATGTCTTTCCATGTTCACTCTTACTAACTATCGCCTATCTGGCGCAAATGGCACCTTAGTCCTGTTCGCCCAAATAGTATATCTATCTCAGCTTTCCATGAATCTATCGTCGAGCAGTTCTGCTAGGGAAATCTCATGGATAAAGCCTGAATAACCGATGGCAATTTACTACGAAATATAAACTACAAATAAGAACAGCCGATGAAATGGAAAAAGGCGAAGAATTATTAAAGGACATAACATTCATCATAAAACATAGAAATCATGCAATGTCCTTCCCACAAGCACCTTGATATTCTAAGGTTGCTCGGAGCAGTGCACGCAAGATGCTAAAATCAACAAACAGTAGCAAGATGAAAACTGCCCTGCTAGAAAATCAAAAGGACAAACCTCAAGGCCATCCCAACATGCCTTTTTTTGGATTTTCACATTTCAGGTAAGTGTGTGTGTTTGGGGGGGGGGCAGAGAAATCCATGTAAAATGCAAAACAAAATAAAAAAGCTGGGAGATAGTCATTTGTCATTTGCAGATAACCACCTCAGAATATTTCTCAAAAATCGCTTTGAGATCAATAGGGCGAAGAGCGGTTTGAGAGTCATCGTCTGAACTGACAAACAAGGCTTTGAAATCCGGACCGAGGATCTTTGCTGCGTTTCCCTGGAAAACAATTTCATCCTCTTCCAAATCCTCTGGCTGATGATTATGCTCAACTCCGGAATCATGGCCAGCTGCAAGAACACCCTTTTCTTCTGGATGAATGGTGCTGTCGGTGCCGGCGCCAATTCCAGCCGGAAGGATGACGGCCAGGTCGTCGTCAAGATTAATCAACATGCCTTCGGTGACACCTCCTGTGGTGGTCGACACAGGGGACTCCTCACAATTCCTGGAATCGTATTTTTTGCTCTCGTTGTTCCCATTCATCGGCTGGTATGTTTGCGATGTATGGGGTAAGCCGTCCTCAAGGGAGTCGCATGCTGGCAAACCTGGCAGATATGGCCGGGACGAGATTGGGGTAACACCTTCAACCGCTGGGGGAGAATAATAGCTGCTGGCAGGGGTGTCTGGATCTGCTGGGGCAGCATGTGCCACATGAACAACTGTCTGGAAGGATTTATCGTCACCGTCCAACCGGATCTCGACCCCCGGAGCTGGCTGATCGCTGCTGTAGGAAGCGAACCAGCCTGATGAGCGCTCCTTTTCTTTTGTCTTGAGATCGGCTGTCTGTGCTGTTTCTATGCTGGCTACTACACTTGGTGGCAGTTGGACGAATTCCACGTCATCGTTGAAGTCCAAGAGCACACCTGTTGGTGGCAAGACTGCTGCCACAGCGGATCGAGCCAGAGAGGCCTTGGGGATAGCACCAGGGGAGTTTGGCTTGCTCACTATGTTCTTAGAGGTACTTGCTGTTGTCTGAGCCCGGACATTTTGTCCGCCGCCGGCGCGACCTGTGGAGGCTTCTGTCCTGTCCCTGTCCCTGTCCCTGTTGGCTGGATGGGCTATGCGGTGGCCGTTGTAGGATCCACGGCGCGTTCTGCGCCTGTAGCCATTGAAGGGGGGCTGTTGGTAACATAATGTTAACATTCAAAAGCGAATTCATTGGGCATAAAGTACTGAGTACTCACAAGGCGGGGAAGATGCTCCTCTTGAAGTCCAGGAGATGGTGTATTTGCAAAACATCTTTTCTCGAAGAAAAGTGCGAGGCTACCTTCTATTTGGCACAGCTCCACTGCTAGCAGCACCTCGTTGTTTTCCACAAGCTGTTCGTCGAGAAAGTCAGTAAAATATGAGGTGAACCTGACGAACCTATGACTTACCCAGTCATGGCATTCACGAAGGAGGGACTGAGCCTTGCGCATTCTGTCCAATGTTCGAGCAGCCATTTTGAAAAAGAGTCATGAAGTTATGCGGAAGTAAAGGTGCAATCAGAAGATCAAGATATGTGGTTTCTGGGTGCTCAATGCCGAGGAACTGCAGGAAGCGTTGAAGCTATTGGCAAGAAAATGTGGAAGGAAATGAAGAGTGAGGAACTGCAGTTGATTCATGCAGTCGCTGAAAATATTGCTGGGAATTAGATACATGCAGTAGAAGGCGATGGTTGATGAGAGGGTCGAGGGAAGATCTAAAGAATGCCTATTTTATACCTCGACCTCACAGTCTCGTCACCACTGCAGTTTTCTATGTATTTGTCGTAGCCTCATCCTGCTCAAATGCTCATACCCTTATGTTGTCAGGCCTCTTTCGCCTGACATCTTCTTCCTGTCCATGGAATTATAAACACTACATGTAATCCATAGCCCTAAGTTATGATCTTGGAAGCTTCCATAGTGTTATTGTTAGTCGAGATAACTAGTATATACGTTACATTACCCATTATATTTCTAGCCTCCACTTAATATCAAGCATCTGCATAATCTTCTGCCTGCTGCATCTCGGACGATAACTATGCTCTTTGTTGGCCTTTATTTCGCAATATCCCCACTGATCTTACGCTTATCGCCATCTCAACTTTCATTCCTTTTCAGAGAAACCCACCTCACCTCGCTAGCTAGTCTCATCTCATTTGATCTCTCGTTCACACACTTTTAACTTCGCATCTAAATCATATCTATCTCACTACTGAAACCTCCCACTCTCACCCCCTGGTTCTAAACCTCACTTCCTTGAAGGACTTCGCTGACTTCTGTCGTGCATACCTCCTTGACTGCTTAGCAGTCAGATACTCATACCCTCAGTCTCATATTCTATCTTTCTCCCAGCACGATGCCATGGGACCGACCAATGGCCCATTGGACCAAGCAAGTCCTGACAAAAGTGACCAGGGCTCGATCTCTGATTCGTGAGAGCCACCAATTGGTAAGTCATATCTTCCTAGCAACGTCGTTCTCGCTACTCATTTTAACAATCCCAACACACAGCTGGCCAGAAATGACGACACCGAGTTGAGCGCTGAGCTTCGTCAGATTGAATGTGCCCTTGTCATGGTTCTTGAAGATAGCCGCCTTCGACCCTCTCCTCCTTCGGCACGCCTTCCCCCATCTGTAAGTGATTACGAACTCAACATGCATTTGATATTAATACCATCTTTGATAGCCACCAACAACCGGCCGGAGACGTGGCAATCGTCGTAATCGTGAACGATTCACCCGTGGGCCCAGTAATGGCGACTACAAGCCCCAACCAGCGGGGGAGAGACAGACTCCGAATTGCGCGGGCACCGCTAGGAACTTCCAGATTGTACTGACTCAATCTGCCTCGAGTCAGACGTGTAGGGGTTCAAGCGCCCCTACTTTTGCAGAAGACAAGACGAACGTCACCAAGCCCGCCAACTCCATTACTACCACATCACCATCGCAAGGCGTGCTTGTGGACTTCGATGAAGATTCAACAGTCGTTGAACTGCCGCCAGGCATTGTGGCTGCCATGGAAGCATTGCAAATTGTTCACAGCTAACCAACCGGCCTGCTGGAAGTGTGCTGATTTGGCTAGATAGCGATCAACAGACTTTGGGTTTCTCATGGTAGTGGAGCACATTTGATTTTTTTTGTTCTTTCACTTTGCTTTTTGACTTAGCATTTGTAATTATCCCAATGCATGGGTGTGTGCTCCTGGAGAAGTCATTCTTCATAACTGATAGAGCAGAGTCCACGGAGATGAAGAATTAGAAAATAAAACGAGTATTGGCCCCCGATACTTGCCCTGTAGAAATGATTAATGCGTTGATGAATTCACCTGTAAATCCGTAGATTTTTTCTGTGGATTACTCCTTCCTTGTTTATTTTCCGACCTTGTTGTTTTCAATGAGAGGATATTATTAAAAACACTATATACATCTAATCTCATATCTATAGTTATGAGTACGAACAAATACCTAGACAAGGCAACTCAACACACTGGCTCAGGGAATTTGACGCAGAAGTTCAACATTAATAATTGGAGAAAACGTGTGTTGCATATTTTAAATCAGACAACGTCATCACACAAGTCTGATAAAAACCAGTTTGATTGTAGCAGAAGCAACCAATAACCAAATCCCCTTACATTCCCCCGTGCCACATCCCTTGGGTTCCAAGTTGTACAATATACATAACAACATTCGAGATATCTATCGTACGGAGTAGATCTAATGACGCGTGTAGTATGTATGTGTAGATCGGAGATTGCCACATTCCTTCTAGAAGGATACCTTCTGAAAACAACCGGTTGCTGGCAAAGGGGGTGTAAAATATACTGCCCAGGTGATCAGGGTTTTGCTTATCTGTTATCAGTTCCCCCTATCGCCGCACTCAGCAACGCATAACCGAGAACGAGAATGGAGCAAAAGAACAACGATCTGTCATTTTACGCCCATGCCCGACACTAGTGATCTGCGTTCCTGCCCAGTGCTTGGTGTCTCTGTCGGTGCCTGGTGATGGGGCTGATAACCGAGGCAGATAAGGTTAGATAGTTTGGGATTGCCGTTGTAATAGGCAGGAGAGAGGAGATTCCACTGGTCAATTTCTTGGAGAGTCTTGGGGAGTCTTGGGGGCGAAAGTGAGCTTCCTAGTGCGGAATACAAATGCTTGGTGCGGAGCGCGCCGAGAGAGAAAATTGAGCGTAGTGAGCTCTTGGAAACCTATGATAGCCTAATACGAGGCTCGCGCATGGATTAAGATTATCGAATTTTGGGGCTGATTCATAGTCTTTGTCCTAATGGCCACATTTATTTTGGGCCGGCCTAATTGGTTCGGCTTAAGACACCTCGTGAACGGACATCGGAGGTCCGATTTAAAGGGGTATCCTAGTATACAACTCACAATATACATCATACAGAGTATACTAAATTGTACTCGCCACTACGTGTAGTACGTTTGAAGTACAACAATGAACCATGTACAACATACAGAGTAGACATTGTTTCAACTGCAGATCAATGTAAAGTGCCATCTCCGCAGATAAAGGGAAAGTGGAAAGTGTGGAAAGTGTGGAAAGTGTGGAAAGTGTGGAAAGTGTGGAAAGTACCAATGCTTACGCTAGTATTGTATCCATTTTACACCAATTTCCGACTGCAAACACCTGGGGCTGTCTCTGTTTTAAACGGTCATAGATTGTGTATTTTGGGAATTGAAAATAAATTAATTTGACTAAACGTTAAGATTGGTTCGATTGGCTAAATTAGCGTGTAGGGATGACTAGTTATCTAGTTATTATTTTTTTCTTTGTCTTACCACATTAAACGGCCCCGAGGGCTATATTATCAGCTGGGCAAGATCAGCTGTTCAGATGTGTGACCGTTAACATACCGGAATTCTCTTTTAATACCATCCCAATGCCATCACAATACGACGCACAGACGGAAATCTCCCGAACCTCTCCACAAAAGAAAAAGGGAGAAATAAAAACAAAAATAATTAAAAAATAATAAAAATAATAAATAGAGGGAAGTAACAGCCAATAAGAATCATTCCCTTGTTAGACAATTAACTTTTAACCCCGAGCCGTGGACCCTACCTTCCAAGATTGAACGGAGTTCATCCTGATTGGGTTAGTTTCTCTCAATTTCACGTTTTTCATGTTTTCATGTTTTCGGAACCCTGGGAGGGGAATATCATATTAATAACTATTCGCCTTCCCTCCGTTTTCATTCTCTCTTCAGCGAGAACTTGCTTTCGTTCTGTTATAATTATCGCCCTTGCAGTGAATTTATCTTCACTTGCTGCCTCTCGTTTGTATCACATTATATCACATTAACTTGCATTGTTGCCCCCTTTTCTTTGCTTCCCCACACTTTCCCTCATTTCCTGTGGCTTGGATTCAAATTCTTGGATATTCTGTCATTTTCACTGTATATACCAACAGTATTCATAATAATGGTCCGCTTTGTGACACCTTTCGTCCTGGCCTCGCTGTCAGTGACCGCCTTCGCCGCGCAATCCTGCAGCTCCAGCAGCCAGTGCAATGAGAAATACCCTTGTTGCTCCCGTGAGTGATATTCATCCCCCCTAAGATCGCAATTCATAGCTAATCGGTTATCCAATACAGAATATGGTGAGTGTGGTACTGGTGCCTACTGCCTCGGTGGTTGCGACCCTCTCGCCTCGTTCTCTCTCGATTCCTGCGCGCCTATGCCTGTCTGCGAGAGCAAGACTTACACCTGGGACAACCTCGACAATGCTGTCACCCAGGACAAGTACCTGGGTAACGCCAGCGCTGCCGACTGGACCTACAGCGGAAAGGTTAAGACCGAAGATGGCAATCTGATCATGACTATGCCTGCCAAGAGTGTCGGTACTCTCTTCGCCAACAACCACTACATCTGGTACGGCAAGATTTCTGGAAAGTTTAAGAGCTCCCGCGGCAAGGGTGTCGTGACCGCTTTCATTCTTCTGTCCGATGTTAAGGACGAGATCGACTACGAGTGGGTCGGTGCTGATTTGACCGCCGTGCAGACCAACTACTACTGGCAGGGTGTTCTGGACTGTAAGTCGAGACAAGAATGATCTGATCCGAATAATCAATACTAATTGGATGAACTAGGGCACAACAGCGGCAACATTAGCGTGGATGGCGAGGACACCTTCAATGACTGGCACACCTACGAGATCGACTGGACCCCTGAGAAGGTCGACTGGGTCGTCGACGGCACCGTTCACCGCACCCTGAAGAAGGCCGACACCTACAACGAGACCTCCAAGCAGTACGAGTTCCCCCAGACACCTTCCCGCCTTCAAATGTCGCTCTGGCCCGCCGGCCAAGCCAGCAACGCCCAGGGTACCATCGACTGGGCTGGTGGTGAGATCGACTGGAACAGCGAGGACATCAAGACCGTCGGCTACGACTATGCCACCGTTGGTGAGGTCAGCGTGAAGTGCTACGATCCTCCCTCCGATGCCAAGAAGAGCGGCAGCAAGGCTTACCTCTACACCAAATCCTCTGCCATGGAGGGCGATATCTCTATCACCAACAACAGCACCGTCCTCGCCTCCCTCGGTGCCACCGGTCTTGACATGGACCTCGGCGCTGATAAGTCAAGCTCGGGCTCGTCAACTGCCTCTGGCTCCAACAGCATCCCCACCGGCAACGGTGGCTCTGGTGGCATGACCAGCAACACCACTTCTTCTTCTGATAGTTCCAGCTCTGGCACTTCCACCACCGATGGGGAGACTTCCACTACGGGCTTCACTCAGGGCACCCCTACTGGCAACGGTGCGGCCGGCCAGAATGAGCGTGTCCTCCGCGGCTCGCTCTTCGGCGTCCTGGTGGCTCTTGTTGTCCTTGTGACACTGTAAATTTCTTACTGGTTTGATATATATATATATCAGCCTGTTACCTTTCTTATATTCTTCTTTCTTGCCATGCTTATTGCACAGCATTGAGTACATTTTTTTGTTGACTATTGTGCAACTCCCTTGGTGTCTGTCTCTGACTGGCATTGAACAAATCACCTAATGAACTACTTTGTTCCTTGTATCTTTTTTCTTTCTTTTCCTTCTTCCTTCATTAGGTTGTGATGTTCAACGGTCAACTGCATACGCATCTGCAATTTCCCTCCATTTTTTGCTTGATACACACCTACCCGGCGTTTTCTTTTTGGCCGATTCATGCTGTCAATCCCTTTCTGATTTATGCGATGTACCGCTACTCTGGTAATGATTTGTGATTCCCCGCACATGACTGGAAAATAGCTACAAAGTCCGTGATCTTTTGTTCATATATACCAGATTTTAAACTACGCCCCATGGCTTTCTCTTTCCGCTTTCAGCATGACCTTGAGTATTGCATAATCAATAAGCTTAAATCTCGAGAATACAGAATGATATCAAACAGCACAGAAAAGAGCCGGTATCAATTGGAAAACTTCGTTTTAGAATCCGTGAACGCGAAAAAAAGGACCATATCCACCTATCAAAGAAAGTTCAACCCGGCTTTACAGCGATGTCTCAACCTTGATATTTACTTCCTTCACTTCCAATTCCTCCTTGGTAGGCTTTCTTGCCCACACACGGTTCCTAAAATTCATCAGCACAAAACAAGCCAGCGATGCAATCCGAAAGAAAACTTACGCAGGTTCATAAGCATGAATGTGCGGATTGTTTAGCTCTTTGCGCACTTTAGCCAAATACACCTGCACCTCCTCCTTTGTCCACGGCACCGGCTCCCCATAGTGAGTTAGTAGCCACATCGCCCAACCTTCTAGAGCAGCGTTCCAATGGCTATACTGAAGGTGTCCGGTCTCCTTGAGTATATTATTCCTAGCCCAAGGTCCGAGGGGAATCTTGTACTTTTCCTCATGCACATCCACGAACCCGGCTTCCTTGATTGCGTTGCGCATCGTTTCGTGGGTTCTGAGTGACCGTCCAGCTCGCTCGGAGCATCTAATAAACATATCGCCCCACCCATATAGCTGGTGTTCTTTCTTCAAGCTACCGTCATCGCTATAGAGTCGCACGTCTATTTCCATTTGTTCGATCCAGCCACCCGGCTCTAGGGCACTATTGCGAAATAGAAAACGAAATTAGGGCGCGATATTCCGGGAAATCGATCAATAGGGAGTGGAACTCACTCGTAAGCCTGTTTGTATAGCTGGCGCCATCCCTCAGGAGGGAATGCGCCGTACATTAGGCGCATATGAATAAAGTCAAAGGGCTCTCGCCATGTCCACTCGCGAAGCACATCATCCACCTCGAAGATACAGTTTGGTGGCATCCATGTCACAGGTGGAGGGAAGATATCCACTCCGCGGACGGTAGCTAATTAGTTTTAGTTAAGGAGAGTCCAGTCAAGAATAGGAGTCGAATCAAGAAATCCAGTACCTGACGGATAGCGATCGGCAACGTCACTAAGAACTTGTTAGAGGTTCTCCTAAAAAGAGTTACCTGTTGACTTACATTGCCCAATTCCCTTGGCCAGTTCCGATGTCCAAAATATTCTAAACTGCGTGGTCAGCGGAACGTTTAAGCACGGATGGCCTCGGTATAAATTCACCTGTGGCGAATCGCCAATAGGGGCGCGGAAAAGAGGATTCGGCTGATCGTGATCTAGCACTAGAAACACCATATGACTGAATCCGTTAATATCCTAGCCTTTGTGGCTATTGAGGAATGAAAGGTATGGGGACGGGATGCAGTTTACCCAATCTCAAAAGCCTCGAATTGTTGTTCGTCAGAAGGACCCCTTGATATGGTTATTATATGTAAAACAAGATCATTGCGTCGCAACTAACCAGTAATCATCTTCTTTAATGGCTTGATATCTACAATATCGGGTTAGTATTATGAAGCGATCTCAGCATGAAGTATACTGACCTTCGGCCGTTCTCTAGCCGTCCTCTCGCGATCGCCGACGCGATAGAGGTGGTATCCCTGCATATTTTAAGGATGTTGCCATATATATGATTCGCAGTGGCACTCCACTCACGACTGGAGGTCCTGCGCATCCCTGCCGTAGTAAATTTTCATCGCGTAGAAATCAGGATCCTGAGTGAGTGGTGAGAATGATCCTATCAAATTATAAAAGCACCACTTACCACCGCGATTCCTTCCGTTTCTTCCATTTTTGCCATGTTTTCGAGACTTTCTCAAAGGCAAGGTAAAATTGACAAGGGAGGAGAAGGTGGAGTGTGAAAGTGTCAGAACGGGGAACGGAATATCCCGAGGGTCCACAACCGTTAGACTCGCAACGTGTCAGCCACAACCCTAGAGTATGACCGAGTTGGGACTAGATTGAGGATTTGGTACTCAAAGAAGAAGTACAAGCGGCAGGCCGGTTATCCGTGGACTGAGCTGTGTCAGCAATCTGACATGCCATGTGGCAACATAAAGCGGGAAAATTGTGCCGACACATGTACACTGGGGCATAGTTATGTGGGTGATGCCTTTGTACCTAATTTCATATTCATTTCTTAATCTGTCTACAATAAATGGGTAACCATTTGTTGCAAATCCCTCCCTGTGCTACGGGCACATGTTTGCCATATTCGCCTCTTGGTACATCAAGCCCTAAACTACCCATCCTTCCACTTGACCTTCCTCAGAACGAGGCTCATGAGCCACCTTCAAGCTCATTCCATAAGTTGCATCAAAGCTTGCATCCTCCCCAACCGAAATCAAGTAAGCCATGCGAGCATACCGCTCTGCCTGCATGGCCCTCTCAGGCGCAACCTTGAGCAGAGACTTGCCAAGAATAATCCACGCAACAACAAGATTATCCATAGTAAACCCCCATTTCTTAACAACAAGTGGCCCTTCCACACCCCCTTCAATCACAAATCCAACCGCGGCAAGAGCCCGACTCACAGCCTCCCTAGCTTCATCCTGCTGCTTCAGGCTGTCATAAACCCCAGCAATCGAAGTAAGCGGCTCCCACAACCCAAGACGCAGTACCTGCTCCAGCGGGTGCGGATAGGTCTTAGCCAGACTCTCAATGAGAATTTCAGCGCGCTGGCGAGATTTCTTTTCCAGTGCCATAGCAATCTGCTCACGCTGTCTGGTCCGTGCCCAGAGAACGCGGGGCTCAGTCGCCCGGACGTCGGCGCACATGGCACAGCAGCACTCAAAGCCCCAGTGTCGGAAATCCATGGGCTGGTTTTCAGGGGCGGGGAGCAGGTACCAGATTGTCAGCTCGGTATTTTCAGGGATATCGGTGGCTGCACGGATGATCATCATGTCGCCGATGAAGGCGCGGTGTGTGTTGCTCATGCATGAGTGGTTGATCATCGAGGCATAGGGCCAGATGCCGCAGTTGTGCAGCTTTTCCGGGCTCCTGCTTGCGTCGAGCGCGTCGTGGATGTGGTCTCCTCTCGAAGAGGTTGGGCTGCCGAAACTGTTGAGGGAGATTATGCGAGCGACTTGAAATCTGTGGGTCAGGAATGAGGATTTGTTAGCTTGGGGTATTTTAAGATGGAGTTGTTAGTTTCTTGCTTACGTGTCTACCACTGGCTTGCCATCGATGGGGCCTGTTGAGACCTGCTTGAATCCGTCGCTGTGGAGGTCGGTTATTGCTGATGCTGATGATGGGTTCTTGTACAGCTTTTCGATGACCGACGATGTGAGTGCGAGTTGACCTCCTCGGATAGTCGTCCCGGTTTCAGTGTTAACATGGAGGCTGCTGCCCCACCTTGGCCTGGTAGGGTGCTCGGTTGCGTATGCAAATGCTTTCTCACAGAGAAGCAAATCACCGACCTTGACTGCCTCTGTTGTGAATAGGCCTCGTCCTTGGGATTTGGTTTCCCGGGCTGTCACTGGGCCAATCCATGTCGCATGGTCCAAGAGTGGCGGATTGGTTTTCGATGCTTTCTCCTGCATAATCTTGAAGTTATATCCGCCCTTCTTTTGCTCTGCAAGTCGTGCAATAGCTTCACGAAAATCATTCTTGGCACCGGCATCTTCGGGGTGTTTCTTGCAGAGTTTCGTGAGTGCATCGCAGCTTTCCCGGAACCTTCTCAAATGATACAGGGTTTGGGCTTTGCCTCGAAAAGCTTTATCGGATTTTGGGCCTGCTGGAACGGCATCGAGATCACGCAGAGCTGCATCCCACTCATCGACCTGGAAGAAGGCCATGCCTCGGTAGTACAGAAGGTAGTGCGTTTCTTCCTCTGTCGGCGAACACTCCAATCCTTTGGAGTAACTGTTACTGTGATCAGCATTCTTCGCTGTTGAATAGTCTACTGGGACACTTACTATTCAGTGGCAGAATAAAGTTTGCCCCGGTTGAGATACTCGTTGCCCATCCTTAGCCAGTCCCCGGCCATCCACTGAGGGGGTTCATCCCCTGGAAGCCGCACTCGCCAGGCTGATGGGACTATCTCGTCGAACAATGGGATGAACAAGATATCAGAAACGTGATCAACTCTGACCCCGTATTCTCCAACGGACGTCAAAGTCAGGTATGGCTCCTTCACAAGCAAAATCTGCCCTTTATCAACGGAGCCATCATGGCAGCGGAGCTTCTCGTTCAACATTTGGAGCGGGATCGCATCTTCGTCTTCGTCTTCCACAATGGCCATAGCTGCAGCCATCTTCTCTGCCTGGGTGATTGATCTGACTAGGATGTAAGAGCCCTTGTGATGAGTTTCAAGAAGCAAATCCCTGAACATGACCTTTTTCAAGTCTTCCAACGGAGCGAGAGACGGTGGATAGATGGGAGGGGCAAAGGAGACATCCACTGTGCTGGCGTTGGATCGGCCCCGTGGTTGATCTTTGTTCATTTTTTGTCGATACTTGAATTGCTTCAAGAGTTCATGTCGTGTCACTTTTGGTGTGAATTGCATGCCCTTGACGGCCTCGGCAGCTTCAAGAGCCCGGTTGTGCTCGCTCATGAGCTTCTCGCCCTCTAGGTCCTCGAGGAACCTGTCCATTTTCGAAGTTCTTGCTTCTTTTTTGGGAGTTACTCTCCTGATGGAGCAAACAGCTGATGGAGCTTGATCCTTACCGATGATATCGAGGGTATATTAGATTGAGATGGGTGACGATGAACTTCAGCAAGGTGATTGGGTGATGCGAAGGCTATCTGCATGTTAACAAACAGCAAGAGAGAGAAGAACGCGCGGAACAAATGCAAGTAAACATTGGACCATCTGGTCTGAACCGGCTTGAATGTGCTAACTGGGATGATACAGCCAGAGTTGTGCGCGTAAGCTTTATACTACAATCTTAGAAGGTTGCCTATGTGAGGTTATGGAAAGAGGGCATGTCTGCCCATATCCATCAGGCTATGCTAAAGAGATGCCTTTGACAATGCAGTCTATAGACAAAGTCAATTCTCTCATCATAGAAGACTCTTGGCCCTAAAGCTGTTTTATGATGGGAGACAGCTACCATTAAGCAGTCTTTCTTTTTCTTATTTCAGTATATAACTACATACCAATCTAGTTATCGAAGAGTTTTATTGCTTCGACATGACAATTAAGACTACAAGGTATAGCACCAGTTGAGCAAGACTAAACCCTAAGCTTCGTGTGATGTTCTAAATGCCCACGGGTAAGGACATTGAAGTCTATCACGGCTTGTGGAATTTAGTATTGGGCTTTGTCTATGCCATATATGTTTGACTTCAGACTTCCTTTTGCGTTTATCTCACCATATTGCCTTGTCAATAGATATATAAAATCTCTTTCAGGGGACTGTATAGAATTCTTGTAACATTTGAAATGGATACTTTGCGACGTAATCGTGAACAAGTTGCCTCACAAGGTTAACTTTAATCCCCAAAATTTGGCAATCTCCAAATCCCAAATCCCATCCCACCTATTCACCTTCATCTCCCGTAATTTCGAACAGCATTGGAAGTGATCCGGATTTCTAAACGTGGAACAAGCTCTACAAAATGACACCCACCTCTTCCCCATCTCCCAAGATAAAGGATGTTGTGGTCAACATCCTGCATACGTTAAAGTCGATCGACCACGCACATCTCACTGAATCCGAGATTCAGCGTCTAGGAGTCTCCGTTGATATTTTTGACCCGAACGATGAAGACTCCTCCGATAAAAATTCCTTGGACCCCGAGACGCAGTGGCTTTTCAAGCCGAGTTCTAAGGAGGACATCAAACCGTGGAAGATCTCGCCCTCTGAGGCCAAAGCGGTGCAAAGCAAGCTGGACATCCCCGATTTGGTTCGTGCGTCGCAGCATCGGCCTGACTGGGTCGTTAAAAGCGCTACACGAGAGGTGCTCGACTTCATCACGGCGCAGTTCCGCTTTCGCCGCAAATCGAAGACTCGCCTAAGGGATACATTCGGGTGGAATCGCATCGAGTGAGTATTGCGAACCCCATACAAAAAAGCCACAGAGACACGAAGATATAATCACCTACCGCTCATCCGGATATTCAATAGGCTCCAAAGCACCAAGCGCCTATATGATATAGTTAGCTAATGGCATATAGTTTTGAGGAGTTCGCTGGCGGCAATGTGGGACTCCTTTTCTCTGTGGGTGGAAAGTATCGAGGCGTTGATACCCCGAGCTGGAGAACTTGCTTGATGGAAGAGTGGTGGGATGGTGAATATCTCGCTGGACCTTCCGTCCGTCTCATCATCTGCACGGACTCGAATGGCAAGGAGGGCAATCTACTACTAAGTGAGCTCGGATCAATCGCTCAGGTCGTTGCGTTCCGCCGAACCCAGCCGGGGTTCGAAACCTTTCGTTTATTCCCAGTGAGATAAACTGAATCATCCAGTACTCCGGGGCCAGCTATCCTAATGATCTCTTTCTGTATAGGTACTCTTGCTTTCTCTTTTCGGGCCTCGACACGGGCGGATCATCCAAGCCTGCTACGACCGGCGTAGTAATATGTTTGAACTTCGGATTTCTCGAGTTTTCTGCTTCGTTACCAAGGAGGATGCGGTATTTGATACATTCCTTCGATTCACAGCGAGCTATCCTCCCGAGATAGCAAATCCCAAATTTTCACGTCTCGCTCGTGCGACACCCTCTCAGAGACCCGGAAATCTCCCCCCTAACACGCCAGAGTTCCAATGAAGAATGCTCAGCGCATTGCAAGCCAGACGGCAAATGAGCATAGAGTCTAGCTGATACAGGCTATTTCCCCTGGTTGTTTGATGGCTGGCCCTTGGTGGCCAGGAGGAACTAGGGATGGCAGAGCCTTTTAATTTGCTGATGAAGTATTTTATTTCCAATCAAGTCTAGTTGACCTTTCTGCATGCTTGAATTTATGAGATCAAAGGAACTCGGCTGTAGTCTCTTTAACAGGGCATCCTGCATTCATGTTCTGATATGCCTTACAGATCAGACCTACCGTTATAAATCCACATGATACCTATATTCAAACAAAGTAGTTTACTCTCAATAAAGTCTTTGTCTTGTACTTAAAAGGTTGTACATAATCTACAGCTACCCGTGGACCCCTTTCATAAGTGTAGATAGTTGAAGTGATTCTTTCCTGTGGAGTAAACAGGGTAGTAACATAGAAGGCTTGGGCTTTAGCTCACTTTTGCTTCATTGTCACTGCGCTACATGGCCTAACATTATTCACTGTGCTCTACCAAGGGCATCATTACTTTATCATTGCGCAATGCCCCCTTCTTGCTTCTTCGTATATGGATTTCCAGCTCAGTTTTGGGACATGTTCTAACGCAAAGTTATCCAGCATCTCACTTACCCCACAAGTTTGCTTTGCTATATGACAACCAAAGCCTTCCTAGCTAGTCTCAACCCATACAACTCACCTGAGACTCACATCACAATCAACAAAAATCAACAATCGTCCTTCCGAGATTCACGGAGAGCGGATACAACCAACGAGCCAAACAGGCATTCTACCTCGAACCGCACCATCACAGAGCAAAGCTCTAGACAAACACAGAGAGCAATCAACCTCGTGTGTCATCCACGCGAGCTGGACCAACATGTGTCTATTTGTGGAGACCCACTACTCCAATTGCAAGCACACGTGCTTCGAGCTCTACATCTTTTGTCGCGAGCTCCTCCACCAACTAAATCGCATCAACGATCCGGACCAGCGTAGGGACTACGATTTGCCATTCGACCCTGGTTGTCCTACCTGCCAGCCATACACCATCACAATGAGACCAGCCACCCTTTGTCCGGATGTGGGTTATCTGAGCGTCATCTCAGAGAGCAATATCGTGCACCAGATGATGGATTTGGTGGAGAACTGTCCTGATTGTAAAGCCAAAGGACAGTGATTTCGATTCGTGCTTTAGGAGATAAGGATGCTTGGTGATGGATGAAGCGACATGTAACTATGCAATTGCATTGAAGATGATTTTACTGGGTGATCTTGAAGTTCAAGGAGAGAATAGCACTCAAAATACCAATGCTTGTCTGATAAGATCAGTGTCAGTTGTACACAGATGTTCGAGGAAATGAGATATCGGATTGCATATAAGTATGTATGATGATGACGATAATGATGATAAAACCCCGGAATATCCACAGTGCTGCTTAATACAGAAATCCAACAGAATAGGAAAAATGCTGAGTGGTGGCTGTCGTTTAGTGCGCAGCACCACATCCACAATCATCGGCAGATCGCTTCCTGAAGTCCCCATGGTAAGTGTCTAGTCCATCGGTGTGGAAGTTCAAGCCAAGGCGATCACCCATCCAATCGGACTTGGTGTCCTGTAGCAACTTCGTGACGTTGTCGACATTGAGATCAAGATAGTCAGCAAGGAAGTCTCCCACGTCGGTGTTCTCGTTGTTGCCAACTAATGGCCAAGCGTCCTTGGTAGACGACGCATAAATGTTGACGTCAACAGCTATAACGAAATTAGCATACAGTCATAGGTCACTTATCAAGACTATCTTACCAGAATGTCCGTGAGTACTCCAACCGACCTGGGCGCGGCGGCTGATCATATCCGCGAACACATATGCCGCAGTGACGTCGGGGTCTGGGTGGAGCAAGGCATCAAGTTCATGGTCTGTAGCATCATCAATGGCAAGCCCATCCTTAAGAGCTTGCCGGACCCAAGACTGTTTAGCCGAATCCTTGGCGTCCTTGCCTGGCCCAGAAAGATATTCTTTTAGTTGACCGGCAAGGTATTCGGCAGAGTGGCTTGCCTTGTCCAGGACACTCGGAAGCCACAAATAGTCAGGGTAGGTCTTGTGCAGCTGGCGTGCTGCGGAAAGACCACCGGTCTCGTGATCAGATGTGCTCACAATCACGCCAGGAGTAGAGTCATTCTCTAGGAACTCGAGCGCGGCAGCAAAGGCCTTGTCGTATGCCAGTACCTCATGAACCTGAGCGGCAGGATCATTGCCATGGCCGGCATGGTCGATGCGAGAGCCCTCGATCATGACAAAGAACCCTTGCTCGCTGTCCTCAGTGGCCTTGCTCAAGGCCTTCAAGGCAGTGCGAGTCATTTCCTCCAAAGAGGGATAGGTCTCATTTTGAGTACGTCGATCAATCTCGAACGGGATATCCCCGCTAGCGAAGAGACCTAGCAGTGGTAAAGTGGCATTATCGCCGCCCTTAAGGCTATCGAAGCCCGCACGGTCATCGATATAACCAAACCCATTCTGAGCAGCGACCTTGACCAGATCATGATCATCACCACGGCAGCTACCAGCTTGTGAGTTGGGCAAGAAATGGCACCGCCCACCGCCAAGCAGAAGATCTACTACCCGGCCGAGAGGATGTTCTCCAACTTCTTGCGCGGCAATCAGGTCTTCGTAGTTCCGCAGATTGGCATGCGAGGCAAAGCATGCTGGAGTCGCATCCGTCAGGCGGGTGGTCACAACCAGACCTGTCTTATAACCAGCCAACGCAGCCGCCTCGAGCACAGTCCCACAAGGCGAGTGGTCGGGAAGCACCGAGATAGCAGAATTGTAGCTCTTGCGACCGCATGAAAAAGCCGTCGCTCCAGCCGCAGAGTCCGTCACCAAGCTAGAGCTTGACCGTGTTCGCGAAGTTCCAATGTGGTGTTTATCCAAGACCAGAATATCGTCGAATGGCAGATCATGGGTGTATTGCCGGAAACCTCGAGTCAGTGAGAGACTAGTAGGGCCCATGCCGTCAGACACCATGAAAATCAGGTTCCGCTTGCCCGTCGGCTTGCCTCCAGGGCCCCAGGTTGTATTTGACGAATAATGGTCGTGAGGCTCCGCAGACTTGTGTGGGTAGATCACGGCCAGCACAATTACCAAGATTGTTGCAATAAGGGCCCAGGAAAACACTCCAATTTCCCGCCAGGAAGGCCAGCCTCGTCGTTTGTTTTGGGGGGCCGTTCGCTCGCCGGTCAAGAGGGCGTAGTCCTCCTCTTCATTTCGGATCGACGAGCCGTCATCGGAGGACAGGCGCGGAGGTAGGAGGGACTCTTCCCGCGCCATAGCTGACGTAAAGACAAAATCGGAAAAGAGTGAAGATATACAAGCTCGATAACTTCAATTGTGACCTTCCCTTGGAAGGTTGTGTTGACTCACGTGGGACCCTGAAGCCTGGGGGTGGAGGTGAGGAGATAAGGATAAGATAACAGGGCTCACATGATACGTCCCGCGGTCACGTGTGGTCCCGAGCAGAGCTTAGGGTCTAGTATATATACCACTGCAGTAACAATCAGATGTTCTGATTGTTGCTAGTTATGATCTTTTAGCCGAGTGGTAAAATACATCTTATGTAATCACTTAGAAGTTGTGGCCTAAGTTGGTACAGAATTACACACGTTCCTGCATCACAGCTCTACCTAGAGGTCGGGTAACATGTAACTATGCAACGGATAAGAACTACACCTGCCCTTTCGTACAACCGAGGAATGTAAGGAGAAGAATTGTTTCATTTTGAATCGGCCTAGGCCATATATACTCAAATTATCTATATAATACATGTGATCCTCAAAGACAACCCTATAATCCCTAGAGAGGTCTAGCCTTCCACCCAATAGGAATCATGGCAGCGGCAATCTCAGTAACACCGCGCTCCGTAGCAAGCAGATTGAACTGCGCGGCCGCATTCCGGGTATCGAGGACATCCACCCGAATGCCCAACGAGTTGATGTGACGCTTAGTTTCAGGTGAGAGCGGGAAAATCGTGCCACCAAGACCAAGAATGAGCATATCTGTGGTGGAACTGTTAGCAAATCGAAGAGTGATTTTTCGGTCAAGCCCAAGTATGTCATATCCATGGACGAAAGCACATATCCGGGACCAAAAAAGCAAAAAGTAAGAGCCAACATACCAGGCTTTGGCCAGACAAGGTTCAACAACCCCCAGACCGACTCATCAAGCTCAAACTGCCCTTTGGCATTGAGCATAGCATCCTTAGCGACACGATCGCTCTCCGCGCCCTCGACAGCCTTCCAAGGCCGCCACGCAAATGCCTCACCGCCGACCAGCAACAGCCCATCGTCGTTGGTAAGCTTCACGCCATTGTTAAGATGGAACCCAGAATCGAGGCATGCATCAATGGCCGTCGTTGGCGCAGGGATGTTACCCAGTACGTTCAACGCATCAAAGTTGGTTTGAGTGTCTTCTTTGGACTCCGGGCCGCGGTCGTGGCTGACGGGTTTGTGCGCATGCGAGCGAGGAATCATGCGGGTTGGTCGGATGGGTGAGCTGTAGTCTCGGCGTGTTGAGGGTATTTCGGTGTTAGGATTTGAGACGAGGCATGGTGCTGCGCTTGCTGATGGGATCTGGCAGAATCGAGTCAAGTTCGAGGTGCGAGGGGCGTTGACCAGGGAGGTGCGCAGGACGCGCAGAAGTTGGGGTGATGGTGGTTGCATTGGCGCGATGTGTTCGATAGAGTGGCTGGTTCAAGTTGGTTCGTATTATACAGCCTCCTGGTAAAGTAGTGGCTCGGATGATGATCAGTATCACGTGAAGTTAAAGCTTTCTTGCCCCGGGTCTTGGCGAAGACAGCTAGCAGCCCCGATACATTGACCTACATATTAACACCCACTAACGCCTCTGCATGAGTCTAAAATATCGCACATCAACACGTAGCAAGTATATAGGAAGAAGAACGGTTGAACATTCTAAAGAAACCAAGAGTGGCTCTGTGTCGAATGAGCATGGACTTGAGTTGAAATCCCGGTCTATCAGATATAAAAGCAGTTAAGCAAGCAATTAGGTCCGCTCCACGTTAATTGAATTCTTATATTAATATCGAGCGTAGCCATTAATCTATTTTGATTTTGCAGGAGTCCCAACCCTGACCCTCTGCGCCTGGATTCATATGAAACAAGGACAAGAGAGACAATAACATCGTGCGCGTCGTAGACCCAAAACGCCAACAAAAGCAGAGAGAAAAGGAAAAAAAGAAAACGATACCTGGAAGAACGAACGAACCGAAAAATGAGAAATGAGCAAGAAGAAAAGAGAGGCTGTCACCCCTCAAGATGAAACATCAAACTTGATCTCATGCTGCCTCCGATCATTACTGCCCCTGGGTACTTTTCTTGTAAGAATATGAAAAAAACGTATGCACATGTTTAAAGTTATCAATCCCTGTCCCTATTTTAGCGGTTCAGGCATTACTGATTTAGTTATTTCGGCGACCGATGACCTTGCGGTCTTCATCCGATTGACTGGAGCTGTCATCGCTAGTGGTCGCAGTGCGAATTCGCTCGGCCCGGTCTTGAAGAACCTGGGCTTCTGCCGCAGCCTTTTGGGCGCGGATCTGCTTACGCCACATGCTGGCATAGCGACCCTTCAGAGCCAGAAGCTCTTCATGTGTGCCGCTTTCAGCCACTTGACCCTCTGACAAGACCAAGATGCGGTCTGCGGTAGTGATGGTGCTGAGACGATGAGCGATTACCAGCATGGTGCGACCCTGTGAAAGAGTAGAGAGCGCCCTCTGGATATGCTCCTCGGTATCTGTGTCTAGAGCTGCGGTTGCCTCATCTAAGAGAATGATGCGCGGGTTCTTAATGATGGTGCGGGCGATAGCCACACGTTGCTTTTCGCCGCCGCTAAGCCGTAGGCCACGTTCTCCAACCTTGGTGTTGTAGCCGTCGGGGAAAGCAAGAATCTTGTCGTGAATGCTGGCGGCGCGGCAAGCTTCGTAAACCTCTTCATCGGAAGCGTCTTGCTTGGCGTACTTCAAGTTGTACATCAAAGTCTCGTTGAAAAGTACAGTATCCTGAGGGACCACGCCGATGTGCTGGCGGACTGAATCGATCGTGATATCTTGTACATCATGCCCATCGATACGGATACGTCCATTCCCGGAGTTGTAGAACCTGAACAAGAGGCGGAAGACAGTGGACTTACCTCCGCCAGACTCACCAACCAAGGCGGTGGTGGTTCCCGGCTGGCAGTGGAAGGTAAGGCCGTTCAACGCGGGCTTGCGCGCATCGTAAGCGAACTCAACATCCTCGAACTTGATGTCACCATTGCACGTGGCCAATGGGGTGGCACGGGGGCTATCGACCACAGTTGGCTGCTCACGGAACAGTTCTAGCAGGCGTTCGGCATTAATTAAGGCGGATTGGATAGATCGATAGAAAGTGCCAAAGAAATTTAGCGGACCCTGGAGTTGGACCATATAGGCCAGTAGAGACACGAACTTGCCCACAGGGCGCTGGCCAGTAGCGACCTGGTATGCACAAATGAAGCACATTACCAATAAACCCATCATAAACACGGTATTTTGGCAGGTGTTCAGCAGTGTTAGAGAGAACAACACGTGATATTCGGCCTTCTGGAAGTCACGCACGGCGCCCCGGTACCGGTTGAATTCGTACTGTTCGGCGTTGAAGTATTTCACTGTCTCATATGAGACCATAGAGTCGTTCCTAGAAAGAGCATACGTTAGTCCCACCTATATCTCGAATGTATAATGTATAATGAATAGCCTCGTTCTAACTTACTTGACGGCATCTTCTTGTCGTGAGGCATTGACCATTTGTCTTCTGATCTCTGCTCGCCACTGGGCCATACGAATAGTGACATAGAGATAACCAAATGTGGAAATCCCGACAGCTAGAGCGTAATAGACATCGAATGCAACCGTGAAAAATACAATCGCAATCACAAGATCGACAAGCATCGGCACCACCTGAAAGGTGACCTGCTCAAGGAAAGTATTGATCGAGCTGCCCTTGCTCAAAGCGGACAGGACCTCGCCGGTCTTTTTTCCGAGATGGAAGTCTAAGCTGAGACTATGAACGTGTTCAAACGCAGCGGTGGAGAGCTCCATGTAAGAATACTGGCTCACGGGAATCCAGAGGCTAGAGCGCAGAGAGCTGAGTAAGCCCTGGCTACCCTGCAACCATCGGTACACCACATAGAGGCAAATTTGAAGCCATGGCACTTGGAAGTCCTCACCGTCATCCCTGGTAAGGGCATCCGTAATGACTTCGATTTGGTGGGGTACCAAGACGTTAACGACTCGCTGACATATGAGGAGCCCAAAACAAAAGGTGACAACTAGTTGCAGGCGGCGGGATTTGGACGGCCACAGGTATGGGAAAAATAGCGAGTACCCGCTCAGGTACTCCCACCAGCTAGTGGAAGGAATAGTCGTCGGACGCACCCATGGGTCGGTAGGTTTGGTAGTTTCGGGGCGAGGAGCTCCGTTCGTTGAGCCATATGAGTGACCATTGGCAGTTCCGTTCCCATGCCCATTCCCATTGCCGTTTTCCAAAAGTCCTGTGGCCTCTGTGGCTCCATTCGCCCGTTGGCTTGCCTTCCCGTGGCTCTTCATATTGAACGATTGACAGGCGTAGAGAAGAACCAGTGCAAACAAAATAAGGATGCGTACACTATTCGATCCCACTTCCAGGGACTCCCAGAATGTAATGCTTCTGCGGACCCGGCCCCCTTCTGGGTCTCCAACAATTGGCTCGTGGTGAACCGAGGTATAGATCGAGAGGGAAGTGCTAACAATAACCATTTCGATGGGGATGGCGACCGACCAACAGATAAATTGGGCGAGAGTAGGCGAGGGAGATGTGTCTAGCATTGCCATGAGCAGCACTGCGTAGACGAAGAACGAACCGACGACGTAAACCTGTGATAAAGTGTCAATGCCGAGAAACACCAAACCATTGGAATAGAACATACCACAAAGGACTGTCCTCGCCACCAGTTCTCTGACCTGGCCACCATGACATGTATGATATAGATAATTGCATCCGCAAGGAAGGTCAGAAGAATGGCCACGGAGAGCAAATTGAAAACTCGTTTGACGTTCCGCGAGAACTGGGATTTGTAGGCGGGCACACTTCGAGTTCGCTGAGGGAGTGGTCGCCCTCCAGGGCCGAAATATTGAGATTCATGCTTGCTAGCTTTCCTTGCAGCGATTGTAGTGTTAGCCACGAAGGCCACGACAAAGAGGATAAGAAGAAAGATTGGGTAAAAGGTGCGCAAGTATTCCAGCAGCTCAAGGGCTGCATGGGGATCCATTGCCCACTAAATATCCCAGAAATGAGTGTGCTTCAAACAAGGTCCATGACAAGAGAATCCCTTGAAAGAGTAAGAAAGGGAGGGTTCGGATCGGAAAGGACAGGACGGGTATGGCGAAGATCGACGCAAGTAATGGGAACGTCCAATGTTGGGATGGGGGATGGCGGAGAAACAACAAGTTTTCCACGTGGAAAAGCTTTTAAGAGAAAAAAGCAAAGAAAGTAAATTATGGGGATTTCGAGAAGTAGAAGCAAGACATAGAAAGGAAAAAGGAAAAAGGAAAAATATAAAAAAAAAATAAATGCTTATGACTTTTTTCCTTATTATTTTCCTTTGGGGAGTGTTTTTTTGCCCTCTACTTTCTTCACTCTCTTTCCCTTAAGGTTTGGATAGAGAAGAAAAATGTTGAACCCTTTTATTAAAAAAAAAGAAGTTATACAAAACCAAAGAAAAAGAGGTAGAGAAAGGGAAATACCAGGAATATATAAACATAAAAATGTCGAAAGGGTCTAAAGTGCCTAAATGACGGTGTGTGGATTTGTTGCTGCAGCTAAAACAAAAATGGGGATCCACTAGTATCAGTCGACCCCTAAAGCTTCCGTCTCTATTTTTTTTTATATATATATATATATCTCTCTCTCTCTTCTTTCTCCGAGTTCTCTTTTAGGGATTTGTTTGCTGGCTTAGAAGAGCCTTGATATGAATTGATCAATCTAGACCTTTCGTGCCCGATAGTCAAAGTTCAAATCGTCCTAGAGGATAAACAGGGGGGATAAATGGATCGTCGATCTATCGATCGAGAACAATCCACGCATATAATGACTTCATCAAGTTACCCCAAAAAACGAAAATCAAAAAGGAATATTAACATGACAAGATCATCTGAGCTCAGTCATTATGGCAATGAAATCTAAAATTTCTTCCTTTCCCCGTGAGGGTATGACCTTCAGCTTAGATTGGTCTAAACTTTCCGTTGATGTATGTGATTAGCTGAATGTCTCATATTTTTGCCTCTTTTTTAGTCATTCCAGTGGCACTCCAAGAGGCGCAGTTCAATAAATTGGCCACTGATCCAGAATATTGGTATATGATGTACGTATCTTTGTACGTACATTTGTACATAATGTCATAGTCTATTATCTATGAATAATCTATGGATATATTCTCCATGTTTGTTGCGTGTCCCGAAGCCCCGAGGTAAGACAAATCAGAATCACATTCTTGCAAGGTTGTCTGATAGATAGTACTATAGTTAAATAGGTATTTTGGTCTTTGGACACGTTCACTCTGGAGAAATTCCATTGTAAAAATCACATTCCAATCTGATCCCTCTCATGTGTTGTCTTCTAGACCGCTCCTAAATATGTGTTCAGGCCCGATGGCCTTTCAAGAGGTAAAAGGTGCATTTGAGAAAATATGACATGAATTATACGAAAAGAAAGGAGTACAACTACCTGACTGGTGCCCTATATGTGAGGTATAACAACGTTGGGAAGTGATGTTATATATATAATGTTCAAATCTTGGACAGTAAGGCATGGATCGGTGCCTCAGGGATCTTTCTCTCACCGCTTGCATCTCGGCGATCTCCAACTCTCCGCATCTTTCTCCCTCCAATTCGGTGGTCGTGTGCCATAATGGAGACCTGGCTATAAACGATGTCGGACCTCTCAGGTTCGCGATCTCCGGTCCCTCCCCCTCCTCCCCCTCCGCCACAGAAGTACTCGAATCGTGCCGCCAATGCCCTTGCTAGATTCGCCCAACCTTTCTTCTTGGGCTCAAGACCACCTAGTCCCCAAAGCAGTCGTGCGGATGGTCCCCGCTCGATCAGATCCAAATCATTGTAAGTGCTGCAGCTTTCTCACACCGCTCTGATACCCCTACTTCCCTGCTTTATGTTGTACTCGGTTTCCATCTTTGTTTTCACCGCAGTGACCACACCCCCACCATTTGGTCGGAGCTAGATCGGGGAATTGCATTTGAGCCAATTAAATCTTCAGTTTTCTAATCATGATCCTTCTGTAAAGACCAGGAGAACCGCAGACTGTGACCCACAAAACAGGCATAGCAATCACAGCTTTGGACATTTCGCCAGAGCGGACACATGCGGTTATCGCAGGCAAGGAGATTCTCAAAACCATCCAGGTCTCCCCAGACCGCTCGTCAGAGGAATTCAATATTCGCAATGCAGTCATTAGCTATGCATCTACCCACCATGATGCGGGCGTTTCGATGCCACACAAGGACCAATTGAATGTGAAGGACGTAAAATGGTCACATGGGAACTATGACCGGATAATCGCGACTGCAGTCGCAAATGGTCGGATTGTGGTTTACGACCTCCAGCGGCCCGGTCTCCAATTATGTCGTTTCCATGGTCACAATCGCCAGGTGCACAGGCTCGCCTTCAACCCTCATCTTCCTTCTTGGCTCCTGTCTGGCAGTCAAGATGGCACCATTCGGATGTGGGATCTGCGATCCGCCTCTGCAAATCGGGGAACTTCCACGTGTCCCAGCAAACATTCGTATCAGGGAAATAGTGATGCTATCCGAGACGTCCGGTGGTCGCCTAATGATGGGGTTATATTTGCGACTGCTTCAGACAGCGGCGCGATCCAGATGTGGGATTATCGAAAGGTCAATGCCCCACTGATGAGGATCGCCGCCCATGATCGCCCATGCTATGCAGTCGACTGGCACCCCGACGGAAAGCATATTGTTAGTGGTGGCACGGATCGCCAGGTAAAGGTCTGGGACTTTTCTTCATCTGCAGAGCGGCGGCAGAAACCTGCATTCCAGTTCCGGACGCCCCAGGCGGTCACAAATGTTCGATGGAGGCCTCCTTCTTGGGTTGGTGAGTCTCCTGCTTCGGGAGAATGGCAATCGTCTCAAGTTGTCACGTCCTACGACAAAGAAGACCCACGCGTTCACCTTTGGGATCTCCGTCGCCCACATGTTCCATTCCGCGAGTTCGATCGGTACGATGCACCCGCATCGGATCTGCTCTGGCGCTCCAAGGATCTTTTGTGGACGGTCGGCGAGGCCGGGGCCTTTACCCAGACTGATGTTCGGTATGCGCCAACTGTGGTCAATCGCCGACCGATGTGCTCTGTGGCCTGGAGTCCCAATGGCGAGTTTGTTGCGTTTAGTCAACAACGGCCCAGGCGGCGTCCTCTGGGAGTCAATGCCGCAGAATTTCTACGGGCCGAAGAAGACGACTATAGCACTGGCGAGAGATCACTAAGCCAGAGCCCTGCAGATGACATCTTTGACGAAGCCGCCTTGGCCACTTCCCTTCGGAATCGGCATACCAAGTCGACCGCGATTCGAGCATCCAAGTCTTTGGGCAGTACTCCACCCGGAGCAGTGGATTTCATATCCGTGCTCCCTCTAGAACAAGCATTGGCCAAGCTCGCAACCCCAATGCCAAGTCAGGCGGGGATCATCACAAGTATTCCGGGTGCTACAAACGACTCAGCAGTCTTTCGGTATTTGGCAAGCCACTATACACCGTTGATGGATGAGCATAGTGAACATAGAACGCAGACAGACGTCCTAAACACTTTGATTGAATCACTGGACCACAACGCTGAATGTGCAGATGAGGTATCCCTGGCCAGATTGGCTCAGACTTGGAGAATTGTCAAATTCGCTATTCTCGAAGAACTCCAACGTAGAGCTAGAGACCATCCAGCAAAAGGTGGTCTGAAAGACAGGTTATCCAAGGATGGAGGGTTGACAGACAGGTCACGACCCGATGATGGTCGACAGGACAGAGTCAAAAGTCGGTTGTTCAAAGGGGTCATGGAGGCGGTCCCCGAGGCTGAGAGCTCGTCGAATATGACCACCCCTCTTGCGCGGCCATTGCCCGATTCCCCGAAAGACTCCTGGTCGAGCACTGATTCCCAAATCCCCTCGTTGAGCGATGGGGCGGTCGACCTTGACCCTCTCCCGCCATCAGTCTTAAGTGACCATAACGGTTGGGGTATGTCGGATCGTATACCCTTGCCGCGTGGACGACTATCATCAACCGATGATCCTCATTCATCGAAGTATCTATGGGATCCCACACAAGAAGACTTGGACATGGAACAACGGTCTGCGCCTCGGGCAATTGCCGGCAAAGCGGATTGGCGCCGTCACGGTCACTCAGACTTCCCTCAGGAAAATTCCGAGGATGACTATGACCAAAAGCTGGAGGATAAACGTGCAGCGATTCGTGACTACAAGCAATTTCCCAAAAAACCCTTGAATCTTGAATCGCCAATGGAATCCAATCGGCCCCCGCGTGCCGACCGTTATAGTCGGCATGATTCTTCGGAGAGTTTTCCCATGTTCTCTACATCTACCGACAGTTCGCACCCCTCCAAGTCTATTGGTGCGTCTTACTCGTCTACTGGACACCTTGACGCATCTAAATCTCTGGATGCTGGACAATCTGCCTCAGCACTGAGAAGAGGATCGATTCTAGCCTCTACACGCGAGGAATCCGAGGATGAGATCTTTGACCATGTCGTCTCAGAGACTGATCGACTTCATCTGGAGCGGCCGTCGAGCCCTCCCCCTTTGATCACAGAATCAACCCCCCTTGAAAGACAGCAGCAAACTTCCCCACCAGATGATAAACCCTACCTCGGCAGCTTGCCTTATTCAACAATGGACGGTATCTCGCGAGTGCAGATCCCGCTCACGCCAGACGGAACAGACTTGAAACCGTGGGGTATTGAAGCGATTCTGAAAGAATCAGTCCGATATTACCATAGCAGTAGCAGCTTAGTCGATATTCAGACTGCCGCCCATCTTCTTCAGAAGCTGCACGTTCTTTTCCGGGACTGCGAACAAATTCTCCCGTACGAGGAATGCGAAACGGTCTTCAAAACTTACAATGAGCACCTGATTCGGCACTCGATGGACCTCGAGGCAGCAGAGCTCCGCCTATTTTGTGTATCAACATATCCTGCCGTCTACGAATACGCCCAGACAGATTCATTCATCAACGTCTACTGCTACACCTGTCAACGACCCTTTGAAAATCCCATCCAAGATAACAGCCGCTGTTATCGCTGCAGTACACCTCAAGCACCATGCTCTATTTGCGTGAGCCTTGATCCACCCCCAGAATGGGTTTCAGAGCAGCAAAATCCATCAATCACTTCATCAACCCTCACCAGTCCCGACCCAGACTCCGAGACCACTTCGAACCATTCCTCACAGTCCTCAGTTCCCACTGAACCCCTCCCAGAGTCGGAGATCGAAATGCTCGAGCCCTTCACTGTACCTCGGCTCAAAGGCTCCGCCCTCTGGACCTGGTGCCAAGGCTGCGGCCACGGCGGCCATCTAGCCTGCATCACAACCTGGCTCAGCGACATCTCAACCAGCGAAGGTGGCTGTGCCACCGCCGGCTGCTCGCATGACTGCGGGCCTGGCCCACGTCGTGAACAAAACCGCCAAGCCCTGCAGGCAGAGTCCAAGCGTCGCGATTCTGCTAGTCGATCTGCCGGTGTCGGGCTCGTCAAGCGTGATCCCTGGACTAAGGGGGAAAGCAAGGCCGTCGAGAAAGTCCGCGGCATGCTGGGTGTCGCTGGCGTCGCCGCTGCCACTGGTGGCAGTGGGGCTGGCCCGATCACTTCAACAAGCAATACTTCCACTCCGGCGCCGGTCTCACCCGGCGCCATGTCGCCTAAGAGGGTACGACTTGTTACCCCAAATGAGCAAGAGAAGGAAAGTGTTGCCTCGGCTCGCACGGGTCCTCCTTTGAGGGACTGAGCGTGAGTCTTGCGTAACGCTCAATGTGTACTACTATTAGCGCGTATTTTTGCTTTTACTTCTTCACTTCACTTTCTTGTCTTCTTTTTACTATTTGATTCCCCAATCGCGATACTTTCAATGAATCAATCTATGCATAACACGTATTCAAGCACATGTCTACGTTGTACAGCCCCGAAGTGCATTTCTCCCTATGTAGTCATCGCATACTGGATAGAATGTATCGTACGCACATAAAAGCTTCCGTCAGATCCCTTGGGAAATGATTTAGACACATTCTTAAAACATAAAATCCCTATTCACCTTCGTCTAGAACCTCCGCTTCTTCTTTGCAGGAGCTTTGCCCTTAGCCTCAAGCGACCTCTTCAGTTCCTCGCGCTTGCGGTCAGCCCGCTGATCTTCAGTCTCCGGCTCTGCAGGTGGAGCAGAAGGGACCTTCTCCGCTGCTGGTGTGGGCAATGGAGACTCCTCCTTTTTGGGAGCTTGTCTGTCAGCCTTCGGTTTAGCAGGTGTGGTTTTCTCGGGTGACCTGACCACCGTGTCAGATGTAGGCAGCGGAGACTTGTCTCGAGCTGGTTCGGACGCTTTGGCTTTAGCTTTGCCGCCTATCATGCCGAGTTTCCCGGTACATTTAGCCTTGACTGCTGGTGGCTGTGTTGACGGTGTGGGATGATGCTGATCTCTGTCAATCCTTTCTTCCTCTTCTGGTGACTTTGAAGGTTCCTCGGGTTCTGGAGACTCGCGGGGTTGTGCTGGAGGGGAAGGGACTGGTGAAGGCGAGGGCTCTTTTGCTTGTTTTTTCTTGCCGCCTATCATGCCCAATCCGCCCTTTGGCCTCTTCGGTGCCTCTCGAACTGGCGCCGGAGGAGAAGGGGCTGGAGAGGGAGATGGCGAGGGCCGGCGCTCCGCTTCTTTCTTGTTCTTGCCGCTAATTTTACCCAGTCCACCCTTTGTTATTTTCGGTACCTCTCGAGCTTTCGGCTGCGGTGCAGCGGGCGGTGACCTTGAAACGCTGGGAATGCGCTTTTGACGCGGTACTGGTTCAGGCTCAGATTCGGAGTCTGATGCTGTGGCTTCGTCTTCCTCTGAAGGCAATACTGGTGGAACAGGACTTTCCTTTCTGGGTTTTTGCTTGGGTGGTGCTGTTTTGCCTTTGTCATGTTGGGGTTTTAGTCTGGGGGGAGTTTCTTGTCGCTAAATGAACGGGGTTAAGCTATACATGCTATCTGTGATTAGGAATAAGTCGTAGCATACCTGAAACTCATCGACATCACTGCTTGCCGTTGAGTCCTCTCCTTCGTCGATGTGCTTGGTTTCAACCGACTCTTTTCTATCTTTGTCCTTGGGACTTTCCTCTTCAATGGGAGGGGATTCTCTGGCGCTAATTTCAGAGCGCCTCTCAAGTTGATGCCACCATTCAGGTTGTGACAAGGTGAAGTTATCCAAATCATGAGAATCACCAGATTCCGAGATTTCCTGCAGTAAATTGGTGGCCAATCCCGCCCCATGTGATACGCCTGTCTCAGCAAGCCAGGTCTGTTCCTCAAACGGCGCAATACCCTTAACAAATTTAGCAGCCTCGGACCGCCCAATAGCCTTGCGAGATGCGCGTGATCCTGCGGCGCTAGGAAACACAGACCCTAGGTCCACGCCAATTGTTTCCATTTTGTCAAACAACTTGCCAAGTACGTAGTCTTTCTGCTTGATTTGATTCAAGAGCAAATGTTGGCGGGACTCCCACTCCGCTTCCTCCCTCAGCAGCGGAATTAATAAATTAGTAGTCAAGGACGACAGGGGCTCCATTGATAACCTCAAAGACCACATAAGAGGCCTCAACGGGGAGGGAAGTTTGGTTGTTGTCGTGATTTCAAGCGAGTCGGTTTGCGTTCCACTGCTTAGGATTGCGCTTTCATTGCCCTTTTGTAACGCTTCTCCAATTTTCTCCAGGAGCACATTGAGCTGTTCTAGGTCCTCTCCAGGATCGATCGTTGTGGCATCTTCCTCTGCTCTCTTGATGATAGCTTTACGGGGCAGCCGCTCTGACCAGATATAGGTGAGGTCTGTTATGTGGATCTCATAGCCTTGTCGGGTCCAGGTATACTGGAAGAGCAAGGGAGGTAACCCCTGCTGGGATAAGTGAAGACGCTGCCATCTCGAAGGCATGATTTGAGCGAGCTGTTGATTTACAATGCGAAGTTGTGAAGTTCCAAAGTTGTCTCATATAGCTGCCTGGGCCATAAGGGAAGGTTTGCCGCCCGCTTGACTTTCCCGCTGATCTCCCGAACTTCTAAACTTCGCGTTCGACATCCAAATTACATACGTTCGGATCGCATACGTTTTAATCCTTACTCCTCGTTATATTCTTACAGTTTTCACCATGTCTGCGCGATTCCCAGACCGATCAGACTCAAAGCGCAGCAGGTCCCGATCGCCATCCTCGTGGCGTCAGCCCCAGAAACACCCTCGTCGGGACGACGGAGAATGGCGCGACCGACAAGACTCGGATCACAGATGGAACAATGAGAGATCGGGCCCTTCGCAGCAGCCTCGCAACATGCGCGATCAAGTCCGGCTCAACTTGATCCAGGAAGACCAGCAAGAGCGCGAGTGGGTCGCGCAGGAGGATCTGTTCGTGCTGAAGCAGGCCAAAAAGAAGGCAGAGATTCGAGTCAAGGAAGGGCGCGCAAAGCCTATCGACTGGCTGACGGTTACTCTCCGCATCATTGATCCTACGCGAGATCCCTTGGATGACGAAATAGCAGACTCCGATCTGGATGTCGTGGACCCGGACGGTGTTTTTGAGGGACTATCGCAGACCCAACTACAGGACTTGGAGAAAGATATTGATACATTTGTTAACCTTGAGACAAACGCAAAGAACCGTGAATTCTGGCAGGTAATGTTCTTCCACTCTGCTATCTATTAGCCACCCCTGTTGACCACCGTCCACCCTACAGACTATGAAAGTCATCTGCCGAGATCGTCAAAAGACCATAACACCCGAGGGTCGCGCACTGAATTCCGTGGCTGCCGACATCAACAAACTACTAAGCCCAAAATCCTACGAGCAGCTTCAAAATCTCGAAGTACAAGTGAAACGGAAGTTGAACTCGAACGAGCCGATCGATACAGATTACTGGGAAGAGCTGCTGCGCAGTCTGACTGTGTGGAAGGCCCGGGCGAGTCTGAAAAATGTTTATCAAGCTATTATTGACGAGCGTGTTCGCGACCTGAGGAGACAGCAAAGACAGGAAGCCGAATCAATTCGGGAAAAACTGGCGCCTCTTGCTCCAGTAGTCTCTGCGGGTGATATAACAAGTCATGCCGAGTTTGAAGGCCTGGATCCAGATCCATTGCTCCAGGTTCGCCCGGAGGACAAAGGCTTGGAAATCATGGACGAGTCCGCATTCCTTAACCAAGTGGTAGGTTTTCGAGCTTCCTCTCATTTATTCCAATCCACATGCTGACCAACCACACAGGCCCGCGAACGCCAGAAAATTATTCGCATGGGTTTTGTCCCACTACGGCACCGCGCTGCAGAGAAGTCATCCACGGTAGTATCGAATCCGACATCTACCCACGCCCCCGCTGCCTCTGTATCCACGCGGTTCTCGTCCATCCCGAACGAAGACTTCTCCCAAGCGACCAAAGCGCTATATGAAAGGGAGCTCGCCAAGGGTGTCAGTGAGAATGAGGAAATATTTACGGGCGAAGAGGCCGTGAGCACGAGCTCGCAACCTCAATGGGCCGGTAAACATCGTCCTCGGAAGCCACGGTACTTCAACCGAGTCCAAATGGGCTACGAATGGAACAAATACAATCAAACCCATTACGACCATGACAACCCGCCACCCAAGGTTGTACAAGGTTACAAATTCAACATCTTCTACCCCGACTTGATTGACAAGACCAAAGCCCCGACTTACCGGATTGAGCGTGAGAACGGTCGCAAGCGTGGCGAGTCATCGGCCGAAGCGGGTGAGGAAGACACCTGTCTCATTCGGTTCATAGCTGGACCCCCGTACGAAGACCTTGCCTTTCGCATTGTCGACAAAGAATGGGATTATAGTGCCAAACGCGAGAGGGGTTTCAAGAGTACATTTGACAAGGTATGTCGCGCTACTAAATAACCCCCCCTGTTTCTCAACTGACGTAATCATTTCCTTTAGGGAATCCTTCAACTTCATTTCCAGTTCAAAAGAGTAAGTTGCTTTCTTTTGCGTTTTTACGAAGACAATACTAACAGGTTGTCTCAGATCTATTACCGGAAGTAACACATGCGCAACCAACGATTTCCACATGGGCGTCATATCGGAATGGAGAGAGCGGATTACGATAGTGTATGCAGGGAGATGTTCGGGGGTGTATTTTCTAGTGACTTGATACCCAGTGAATCTGACCAAACCTGGATTGATTGGACTGGAAACATTTCCCCCAAGGTTTTCGCAGAATAAGCCGGACTTGATATATGGAGATATCAGATGCTTGATCCAACATCCTCGATCTAAATTTGACGACCTCACCAATTCCCCCCCCCCATTATTATCGTCTCTTAGAGGAAGCCAAAAAAAGCCTCTCCACTCGCCTTGACCACCACTAGCGTATTGACACCATATGTCTCTTTTTTCTTTTATTTTTCTGTTACTAGGGTACTCGCAACACGGGGGGCGTTGGGTGGCCTTTGGGTGACACTATCCCGGCCTGCAGGAGCAGGATGTTTTCCTGACTTCCGGCTGGTTGGATGCAGGTTATGGGGAAAAAAAGAAACAATTGGACTAGACAAAAAAAAAAGTAAGAATATGGCACTTGCAGTTAACTTCCAGAAGGGCCCGAATGAAGCCGGTGTAGATGAATGGCGACTTGTGTCCTGCAGGTTCCCATTTGACCATTTGACCATTTGACCATTTGACCATCCCCTTCTGGCTCTAGGAGGCCTAGTCCATTCGTTCTAGTTGCATGTCGCATGTAGCATGTAGCACCAGATCCAGCCACTTATGACTTCCCGGTTGGTCATTGTCTGTACTATGAATCTCCGTTGCACGACTTAGGCATCTAAGGCGTTTTTCGAAATACGGAGTAGACCTTTTTTCTATAATACAAAACCAAAAAAAAATATTAATTCCCTTAGGTCCAGACCGTCTTTTGTTTGAATTGCATCTATGAGGTTATTTGCAGAGAGAGAAGAATATGATGTGTTGGCATAGGATCTCTGTAAATTATACAGCTCCAAATCGTCGTTGAGCATCCTTTGAGGCTGCACTCTCGTCTGTTCTTGTCTCCTTCTTATTCTTATTCTTATTATCTCTCCCTCTCCCCCCTCTTCCTCTTCCTCTTCCAAGAGTTACGTTTGCCTTCTCATATCCTCCTTTCCCCGCAACTTTCATGCTTCTCTTCTATTTCCCTTTCTACTCTTTTATCACCCAACCCATCAAGTCCCTCCCACAGCCGTACGTTGCCTTGTCCAAACATGGATTTCTCATTCCATTCGCAACATTTCGACAGGGTGCAGATTTCAGGCCAAGGAGATTCGAAACCTGGTTTCCTGTCGCAACCATCTCAGCTCAGTGTATCTGACTGGGCGAGATGGAGATCCCAGCCAGCTCCCATGCCTCCTCACCAGTATGAAGGTTACAGCTTTCCTCGGGTTGCTGATGATGAGCCATACGGCTTGGGTCCGTTGCCTCAGGAGCTCCTTGGAGATCCAAACGGATATATGGATGTCTACCGCTCGCATGTCACCCCCACCATGGCTGGGACACCCTCCGAGGTATTGGGCCCCCAGGCTGGAGAGGGCCACTCAGACTGGCCACTTTTGCAATCTTCCCCTGCTTTCAAAGACCAGTCATACAACTATCCTCAGTTGGAGTCTCTTCAGCCACCTCCAGACTCCCCACCATCGCCACTTTCTGAAGTCTCCTCCTACCACTCTCCTCATTCGCTCGCTGCTTCGAGTCCAGGAATGACGGTTCAGACAGCAGACCGTCTCTCGCCCCGTTCAAGCACTGGTGACAATAACCAGGAGCGTCACAGTCACCCTCCCTACTCCGTTCTCATCTACCAGGCCTTGAAGGAAGCCCCTGGAAACAAGCTTCAACTCCAAAGCATTTACTCCTGGTTCGAAGCGAATACAGACAAGGGAGGGGACCCGAACGCAAAGGGATGGCAAAATAGTATCCGCCATAATCTCTCGATGAACGCGGTAACTCTCACCTTTCCATACTTCGTTCCTTCAGTTCCTTGCAATACGTTCGATACAACGTCTGCTATATTTGAGATCAATACTAACCTGGAGTCTAGGGATTCGAAGCAGTGAAGGAAGAAGCTGGGCCAGGCAAAAAAGCAGTGAACTTCTGGAGGCTGACACCGGAAGCCATCCGCAGCGGTGGCATTCAATCAACTACCCGCTACCGCAAGCTTCAACACCAAAAGAAAGGAGTGAACTCAGGTCATCGCGGGGCTACACGCCAGCAGCCGGAGTCCAAAGGGGTCCATGCCACGAAGGTCGTCAAATCACGCAGTGCGAACAGTCCACATAACGAGCGCGCCGAAGCATATCATCGGCAGCAAATGATCGACACGAACCCTAATCTCGGACATGAATACGGCCCCACGAGCCTTCCAGCGATGCAAAGATACATACAGCACCCCATGGGTTCTGTGGTCGGATGCACCCCGATGATGCCAGGCAACAATACGGTCTTCATTGATACCATGGAACCAGGACCGGCATTTGACGTGGGCCATAACCATGATTGGTACACTCCAGAGTCGGGCTTCAACAGGGTCCATGACCCACTCGAGGGTCACGGCCGATCATCAGCATAAGACTTCGAAAAAGAAAACTAAACCAAAAAAAAAGGGAGGGGGAGGTGTGGTGGAGGGGACAGAACAAGATTCAGCGATGAACCCGGAGAACCGGACGTGCATGCTGCTTTCCCCCCCCCCCCCCCCGATTTCGTTATTTTTGCGTCCTTTTTTACTTGCGAACTTTCAGGCCATTGAGCACACTAGAGGCATGGCGTTATCTGAAGTGCCCATTTTTTTTCTATTTGATTTCAGATTTGGCGGGCGTTCCACAAAGTGAGCCTCATGGCGAAGGAGATCTATCTGCTTTTTTTTGCTATCTACTTTGCTTTTTTTGCTAATTTTTTTCCTCTATTTTTTTTCTATCTTTTCAGTCGTTCTGGCATGAGCAACGCATATTTTCTTTTCAAGTGTACCATAACTTAGTAGTGTTTGTGAGTATGAATCCGCATCTAATCGAGATCTATCACAAAGGCAGAGATGTCAATCATCCTTCTCTGTCATGTTCATCAATGGATCTTCAATGAGGCGCTTGGATCTCGTGTAGCCTCGCTTCTCTCGAGTCCCACATGTTCTCTAGCTCGGTACAAATGTACATCGTCGGTAATTTTGGGCATGAACAATGCCAAGAAATGAAAATATTCACACCTCTACTACATACACCCTGTGTTTCTGTATCGGATAAACATAGCCTCCTCCCTGTAAATGTATTGGCATTGTTCTTGTCCATAGCATGGACCACATGCTGTGTTGCTGACAATGCTTCATATGCTTGTACAGCGGTGTCTCAAGTGACAGGAATAGCCTCCAACCATAGTAGAAGGAAAACTTGGTGAGCGACCACCTGCACGCTTCCATAGATTGAAGCTGGGAATATTATAAAGGGTTTGCTGCTAACGGAGTACAATAGAGCGCATTTGCCTCCCTCTCCTTTGCTAGTCTTCTTTAGTCTCCCTTGACAGGTTCTTTCCTTAGCTCACGCTGAGCAACCCCACCAACACCCCGCTATATTATTCTACCAACTGGTGCAGTAGGCCAGGGTGCTGGGGTGACGCGGACATCCTTGGCAGCATCGGCCGAATCGGCCGAATCGGCAGCTGCATGTTGCCTTTCCCATGATCATCTTTCCTCCCGGTCATTCCCCACTTCCCCTTCTGTAGCCACAACAGAATCTGATACCTCCTTTTGAGCTAACAGATCGTGGGGAGGACACAGACCTGTCTTTTAACCGGGGTGTATTCCCAAGTAACTGAACCCTGATAAGACTACAGATAATATATGAGTTTAATTGTAGATATGCTATGATTAAGGCATGATATACTACACTTTATTATCATTTTCCTTCCCTAGGTTATGTAGTCCTATGCGGACATTTATCCACGTGTTAATCAGGAAGGTTTATAGTGCAGTGTCGTAGCCATGACAGGCTTTTGTGACAGGGAGATCGGCAACAACACCAGTGGAATGAGCGACATCAGCAACGTGGCCTACTATATATCCTATAATGTTTGACGGATTACCACTTTTATTTTTTACAGATTTGCAGGTGTTATACCAATGGGAGATACAGATACGTATTTGGAAAGATACCACTAGGGTATAAGAACTTGCATCCGTGGAGCGTACAGTGCATTAGCCCTTTGTACTGTAAGTAAGGAGATACTCACATTAGACAGTATGTGCCTGTGCACTGTTATACAGGTGGCAGCTGCAATGCCGTTCATAATGCGGCTGAATATGCCAGTATCTAAAGTTGAGTTTCGAAGCTCCCCTACGGGCCGTGCCGATAGTGATTTTGTTTGTATTATTATATGATGGGTAAGATGTTTGTATTCTTCTCAAATTGGAGAATTGGAGATTAGAAATAAGGGGTCTACTCTAAAGCGGCCCCGCAGATTTCGATAGTTAACTATTACTTATTATTAATCTAACCCTAACTCGACTACCTCCGGAGCTAGGACTGTTATACGAGGTTTACATACAGGCTACTATGTACTTCGTGTGTACACTAATGTCCTCAACACCTCTTTTGTTAATGCCCGCTTGGACCCTTCCCTAAACCAAATAGGGTATGAGATCTCCTCGTGACAGTCTGCAGGTCAATTAGTGACCCAGACTTTGAGTGGGTGTTCGTTGTTAGTACATATTGAGGGTGGAGTTGGCCGTCCAACAGACGGATGTGCGTCCCGCACTATTCTTTGCTAATCATATGGCAACATCGCTAGCCCCCTTTGTGGAAGGGAGCCGAGCGTTTACGGTGAGTCTTACCTACTACCTAGACTAGCGATAAACCCAACCAGTAATAGGAGCCGCCCCTCCAGGATGGTGGCAATATCCCTCGGAAGCTGTATCCTCAACTGTACAATGTACTCTGTAGTCTTTACCTTCGCCTTCTTTCTCCTTCCTTGTTTTGCCTACTTTAATTTTCTTCTTTGACATATATACCCATATATCACGTGTATTCCCGTGATGCATGTCGTCAGAAAAGATCTTCATACGGATCGTTGTGGAGAGGTCTTCCATGCAGGGTAAAGGCAGCCAGTATCAATAGTCTCGATTGTAAGACTGAGCACAGCCAGGCACAGCCCCACTGTTCAACCCGAATCTGAAAATATCACGTTATAGATATTGACTATCAAATCGAGCCCAACCCGGGTTCACCCTTTCGATCTATCAACTATCTCGGAAAGGCAAATCGGGAATAAGGCGAAAGGGGTACATACTCCGTAGATCTCTTCATTCTTGATCTGCATGACATCAATGCGGGTACAGAAATGTCACTTGTTATGTATGTACACAGTAGCCGATAGGTTGCCCAGTCTGCTGGAATCCGGGATTTGCAGAAGTATTCCGGTACCCACCGGGGATTTTCTCTTTGCAATATAGGTTATGTTGAAAGTCTTTGCAAAAGCTTCTGCGTTTGATATACAATATAGTACCAACGGCCATATTCCTTTGTATTCTAGCTTTCTATTCCTCTAGTAGAAACCGCACGAACCTTGCCCGTTGGGCGTTTGTGGGATGGAACGGCCCGGTTCGACAGCTGTCAATTCTGCATACGCTCGAGCTTTCTTTGACAAGTGCTAGCCCTCGGAGTGGATAGCTTTAGGGAGCAATGCGACACAGAGCAATCGCCTGACCGCTTCTTGGACCGATCCCATTGTCTGTTGTCATCCGTATCCGCATCCCCGGGTCCCATCATGGCGGCGACCAAAATTTCTCAATTCCTCACGTTGCTTTTTCACGGTGAAGGGGAAAGCGAAACAGTCGGATCCGGGTCGGCAACTTTTTCTATTGGCTCCTTCGAGGCACGGGAATTGAACGAATCGCAGCGGCCACGTACTTTACATATGCGCTGCGTATTTCGTAAAACAACGCATGGAAGTAGAGGGATCGATCTTCATTGGTACACCTTTGCCGGCTTCTTTCGCTATATATTGAGCTAATGTAGACTACGTGGTACAGAGATACTAGATCTCATCTAGGGAGGAGATCTATTCTCTTGTCACATGCTAACTCATGTCGTATGTTGACTGATACCCAGTACAAGATGGTCCGAGCATAATGCTGCTTTTGGTTGAACCTTAAAGCTAAGTGAAAGTCCTTCCTAGGTAGTACATGTACTTGGATTGGTGGTCATCACCATAAGTTGGTCATGAATTCTGCGTATCTTCAACCAATCTCATCTGCAGCCTCGAGGAGGTCAAGGCACAAAGGACCTGCAGGATGAAGCTCCTGCCTGAAAGAGCAGTCTAAGATATCTGCCATCAAGAATAATTATGCCACTATACAGTAGCATAATTCTTTGCCCATTTTTGATTTCCAATAGATTGCAACAAGAATAATTATTTTTTGATTGCAATTCCCGTGCCCCGTATATATATTCAGGTGTAGGTAACATATTGCGTGTGGAGTGGAGCAGCTTTTTCATAGAACCTTTTTTAGGCAATAAATCCTCAAACTAAATGAGATACTATACAGTGAAGGCCCCGAGAGCCTTGCCAACAAGCGGTGTCATTTAACTCTAGCCCTAATGCACGACTGGTTGGGGTCTCAATCTGTTGAAGAGTCAAACAAACTCTGCGGATAAAAAAGCCTCCCCACAATGATCAGCACAACATTTAATTGTTGTTTATAGTAGTAGTTAATAGTAAGGAGACTTATGTCCCCCTTTCAGTTATGCTTCGGGGGCTACGAGGCGCAGTTGCTTGGCGAAGACACACTGCTTTACTTGTCATAATTAACAGTTTTCCCAGGTGCGCTATAGAATTTCTTACAGCATGATTAATGTCCTCTACCTACTCCGTACTTGGGTTGACATTGGAAGATGGGTATAATAGCAAGTGATGCGTAAGTTCTTCTCTTTATGCTGGAGAAAGCGTTGAGATATAGATAGAATTCTACTCTTAGCAAAAGAAGGTCCGGACCAAAGCCTTCAGTTTTCTATGGCATTCATTGATTGCAAAAAAGACGGTTGGACTTTTTGTAAAATCAGAAGCTATGCTCAATATAGTCATAGTATACTCCGTATAGATACCTACAACATATATTGACGCAGCGAGCCACTAGGCACCATACAGACCCACAGCTAACTACATAGGAAAATATCCACCAAGGGGGCTATACAGAGTGCTTGACCTGGCTTAGCCATATTTTAATTCACATCCGCAAAACCAAGGCCTAGATCAATTGACCAGACCATGTGGGGTTCCAATCCCGTGTAGAACGTACATTCAATGAAGGCTACTAGCGCAGCTATAAATGAGATAGACATCTAAATATACTTTAGCCCTGGAGACTAGGCGAATTACGATGACCAACACAACTTTGGAGAGAACGCCTTTGGTTTACCAAGCGACAACTACGGTTTGTCTGAGCCTGAGGGCGTCTATACCTGTTGTTGATCTGAAAGATATTGCCCAACCCCCACCATGGACTTACCCAAATGCGTCATCACAGCTAGAGATCGAGTGCCACGATTGCTGACCGGGGCAGACACGATATGTACGAGGCTTCCACCCGGGAAGCAGATTCAAGACACCGCGGAGATAATTTCAGACAACTTGATTCGACATGTCAGGGAATCTCTCATGAAGATAAATGAAATTGATTCATTTGCTTAGCCCCGAGCCTTTTTTTGGACTCGCGTGCTAGCTGTTCCTGTTCATCTTTAATATTTTAAGAGAACCATTCCCAGCCGTTTTTCCCATAACGTTCGCTCCACCGTGAAAGGACAACACCGACAAAAAGCACGCTTAGCGCTTGGCGGCCTTCTGCTGGGACTCCTTGAGGACCTTCTTGACGATCTTCTGCTCCTCAATCAGGAAGGCACGCACAATGCGGTCCTTGACACAGCCAGCGCAGCGAGAGCCACCGTAGGCACGGCTGACATTCTTCTTGGGGCGAGAGATCTGAGAGTACTCGCGGGGGCGGAGGGCAGGGATCTGTAAAAAGAAAAAATTTATTAGTCGATCCGATTCCGAAAATTCAGCGAGACGGTCGTATGGAGATTGTAGCGTTTCGGTTGGCCATTCGTTCGCACACCTGTCTATCCAGACAGAGTTTTTTTTTCAAGTCGGTCGGTTGGCCCACACATAATCGCACACATCCCACACAACCGTTCAAAAATGCATTAGGGACGCCAGGGAAGTACTCACACCGGGGAGCTTGATGCCACAGTCACCGCACTTGGGAGCAGTACCCTTCTTCTTCAGGTGAAGGTAACGGAGCTCACCGCCGGGGGTCTTGACGATGCGAACCTTGTTGGACCGCGTGTTGTACCTATTGAAAGCAAGAAAGCCCGTCAATAACTCGTTCGAAAAGTTGATAGCCATTCCGCTACTAGAATCATCGTATAGATCATGGTGGTGCGAGGGAATGGTCTTTGAGGGAATTTTGAAACGTACGGGTTCCGGCGGCGCTGAAAATCGAAAAGAGTCAGATCAATAATTTTCCAGCTTGAATTTTCTCGTAGAACTCACGTATTGCAGTCTGTTGTTGGTCATCTTGACTGTACTTGAACTGGTCAAGGGCGGCAGTTGTCGGAGTTGTCGTGAAGCAGAGTGAAATATGTCGAGATGGGTTTGTGTGGGTTTCTGCTTCAGCCGACGCTAGCGCAGATTTGGCGAGGTTGCGCTAGTCCCAATGCGGAATAGTGCCAGTCGGAGCCGCCACTTCTCAAAGTTCAACGGAGACAGGAGCAGAGATAGTCACATCGCGTATGGGATCGTGGATCTCTATCTTTGTCGCGTTTGCATCTTAATCTTCTATCTCCCCATCACCCAGCTCTTTTCTCTCAGTTGTACTTTTCTTTTTTACTAGCTGCAAGTCTTGCTACACATGACCTTCAACCTGGCTTGACGCGACTTGGAACCAACACAACCTCTACGAGGGAGGGTTCCATCCATCAATCACCATCATGGCATCATTGCCTCCTCCCCCTCCTCCCCCTCCAGGATGGGGTGCAGCTCCCCCTTCCATGCCAATGGCGCCGCCGCCCCCGGGTTACTTGCCGCCGGCCGACCCGAACGTCGCAAAATTTGCGCAGAAGAAAAATGAATGGCTGCGCACGCAACGCAATCGGTTCGGCGAGAAGCGCAAAGCAGGATTCGTCGAGACACAAAAGGCCGATATGCCACCAGAGCATCTGCGAAAAATTGTGCGAGATATCGGTGATGTTTCGCAGAAGAAATTCACCAACGAGAAGCGGAGCTATCTCGGTGCGCTCAAGTTCATGCCTCATGCTGTCCTCAAGCTATTGGAAAACATGCCCATGCCTTGGGAGTCAGCAAGAGAAGTCAAGGTACTTTATCATGTCAACGGCTGCCTGACTTTAGTCAATGAGACACCGCGTGTCATCGAGCCTGTCTTCCACGCCCAGTGGGCAACGATGTGGATGTGCATGCGTCGGGAGAAAAGTGACCGGAGACACTTCAAGCGGATGCGTTTCCCCCCGTTCGACGACGAGGAACCACCTCTTTCATGGTCGGAAAACATCGAAGATGTCGAACCTTTGGAGCCCATTCAGATGGAACTGGATGACGTCGAAGATGCGGCAGTTTATGAATGGCTCTATGACCACCGTCCCCTTCTCGATACCCCCCACGTGAATGGTCCCAGCTACAAGAAATGGAATTTGTCTCTTCCCCAGATGGCGACTCTCCATCGGCTCAGTCACCAGATTTTGAGTGATGTTGTTGACCAAAACTACTACCACATGTTCGACTTGAACAGCTTCTTCACAGCCAAGGCTCTTAACGTCGCCATTCCTGGTGGACCCCGTTTTGAGCCTTTGTACAAAGATATCGATCCTAATGACGAAGATTTCAGCGAGTTCAACGCCATTGACCGCATCATCTTCCGTGCCCCGATTCGAACCGAGTACCGGGTCACCTTCCCCTTCCTCTACAACACCCTACCTCGAAGCGTCAAGGTCGCTTGGTACTCCCATCCCCAGGTGGTCTACGTTCGCACCGAGGACCCTAACTTGCCGGCTTTCTATTTCGATCCCGTCATCAACCCGATCTCCTCCCGCTCCGTCGCGCCTAAAAATATCACCGTCAGCCATGAGGACGAAATCTTCGGGCCTGGCAATAATGAAGACGACGAATTTGAGCTTCCCGGTGAGGTCCAGCCCTTCTTTGATGACGAAGAGCTTTACACATCCGACACCGCATCAGCCATCGCTCTGTGGTGGGCCCCTCACCCATTCGATAAGAGATCTGGCAAAATGGTTCGTGCACAGGATGTGCCGTTGGTCAAGCAATGGTACTTGGAGCACTGCCCACAAGGTCAGCCTGTCAAGGTCCGAGTCTCGTACCAGAAGATGCTCAAGACCTACGTTCTCAACGAATTGCACAAGGGCACACCCAAGGCTCAGAGCAAGCAGAATCTCATGAAGACTCTCAAAACCACCAAGTTCTTCCAGCAAACATCGATCGACTGGGTTGAGGCAGGTTTGCAAGTTTGTCGCCAGGGTTTCAACATGCTGAACCTGCTGATTCACCGCAAGAATTTGACTTATCTCCATCTTGATTACAACTTCAATTTGAAGCCTGTTAAGACATTGACCACCAAGGAGCGTAAGAAGTCTCGCTTCGGAAATGCTTTCCACTTGATGCGTGAAATTCTCCGGTTAACTAAGCTCATCGTTGATGCCCAAGTTCAATACCGTCTGGGTAATATCGATGCCTTCCAACTCGCAGATGGTATTCTCTATGCCTTCAACCACGTGGGCCAGCTTACCGGTATGTATCGGTACAAGTATAAGCTTATGCACCAGATCCGTTCCTGCAAGGATCTAAAACATTTGATTTACTACCGATTTAACTCCGGCCCCGTTGGTAAGGGCCCTGGGTGTGGTTTCTGGGCGCCCGCCTGGCGAGTTTGGCTTTTCTTCATGCGTGGTATCATTCCCCTGCTTGAGCGCTGGCTTGGAAACCTGCTCTCTCGTCAGTTTGAAGGTCGTCACAGCAAGGGTGTTGCCAAAACGGTCACCAAGCAGCGTGTGGAATCTCACTTCGATCTCGAGTTGCGTGCCTCGGTTATGGCCGATCTTATGGACATGATGCCCGAGGGTATCAAGCAAAACAAGGTCAACGTGGTTTTGCAACATCTATCAGAGGCCTGGAGATGCTGGAAGAGTAACATTCCATGGAAGGTTCCCGGCCTGCCCGCACCGATCGAGAACATCATTCTTCGTTACGTCAAAAGCAAAGCCGACTGGTGGATCTCTGTCGCTCATTACAACCGAGAGAGAATTCGCCGTGGTGCCACAGTTGACAAGACTGTCGCAAAGAAGAACCTTGGGCGGCTCACGCGTCTCTGGCTCAAGTCTGAGCAAGAACGTCAGCACAACTATTTGAAGGATGGCCCTTACGTTTCGTCTGAAGAGGCGGTTGCAATTTACACCACCATGGTTCACTGGTTGGAGTCTCGCAAGTTCTCCCCGATTCCGTTCCCCAGTGTTTCCTACAAGCACGACACCAAAATCCTGATCCTTGCACTCGAGCGACTGCGCGAGTCGTACTCTGTGAAGGGCAGACTGAACCAAACCCAGCGAGAGGAACTGGCTCTTATTGAACAGGCCTACGATTCCCCCGGCACGACCTTGGCGAGAATCAAGCGATTCCTCCTGACACAGAGAGCGTTCAAGGAGGTCAAGATCGACATGAACGATAACTACAACAACATCAATCCTGTCTACGATATTGAGCCTATCGAAAAGATCACCGACGCATATTTGGATCAGTACCTTTGGTACCAAGCGGAGCAGCGCCATCTCTTCCCCGCTTGGATCAAGCCCTCCGACTCTGAGGTTCCTCCTCTACTCACATACAAGTGGACACAAGGCATCAACAACCTGTCCAATGTCTGGGAGACTGCCGAAGGCGAGACGAACGTGATGATTGAGACTGAGCTGTCCAAGGTCTATGAGAAGATTGATATCACTCTGCTGAACCGACTGCTCCGTTTGATCATGGACCACAACCTGGCTGACTACATCACATCGAAGAACAATGTTCAGCTCAGCTACAAGGACATGAACCACACCAACAGCTATGGTATGATTCGCGGTCTCCAATTCTCGGGCTTCGTGTTCCAGTACTACGGCTTGATGATCGATTTGTTGCTGCTTGGTTTGCAAAGAGCCAGTGAAATGGCCGGCCCTCCGGGAAGCCCCAACGATTTCTTGCAATTCAGAGATCGTGCCACTGAGACAAGGCACCCCATCCGTCTGTACACCCGTTACGTTGACAAGATCTGGGTCTTCTTCCGATTCCAGGCCGATGACTCCCGTGACCTGATTCAGCGGTTCTTGACCGAGAATCCTGACCCTAACTTCGAAAACGTCATTGGTTACAAGAATAAGAAGTGCTGGCCTCGCGATTGTCGTATGCGCTTGATGCGTCACGACGTCAACCTTGGTCGTGCGGTTTTCTGGGACATGAAGAACCGCCTCCCAAGATCCATCACCACCATTGACTGGGATGATACATTCGCCAGCGTGTACAGTAAGGACAACCCCAACTTGCTGTTCTCGATGAATGGATTCGAAGTCCGAATTCTCCCCAAGATGCGTAACATGAACGAGGAATTTTCGGTCAAGGACAGTGTCTGGTCTCTGGTTGATAATTCTACCAAGGAACGTACGGCACATGCTTTCCTTCAGGTCACTGAAGAGGATGTTCAAAAGTTCAATAACCGTATCCGACAAATCCTTATGTCCTCTGGTTCGACCACATTCACCAAGATTGCTAACAAGTGGAACACTGCTCTAATCGCTCTTTTCACTTACTACCGTGAGGCTGCTGTGTCCACTGTCAACCTTCTCGATACTATCGTGAAGTGTGAAACGAAGATCCAGACTCGAGTCAAGATTGGTCTGAACTCTAAGATGCCTTCTCGTTTCCCTCCTGCGGTCTTCTACACTCCCAAGGAGCTTGGAGGTCTTGGTATGATCTCGGGATCTCACATTCTCATCCCCACCAGTGATAAGCGCTGGTCCAAGCAGACTGACACTGGTATCACCCACTTCCGAGCGGGTATGTCTCATGACGAGGAAACATTGATTCCGAACATCTTCCGGTACATCATTCCTTGGGAAGCCGAGTTCATTGATTCTCAGCGTGTTTGGATGGAATACTCGCAGAAGCGTATGGAAGCCCAGCAGCAGAACCGCCGCCTGACCTTGGAGGATTTGGAGGACAGCTGGGATCGTGGTCTTCCCCGTATCAATACGCTCTTCCAGAAGGATCGAAGCACTCTCAGTTTCGATAAGGGCTTCCGACTCCGCGCTGAGTTCAAGCAATACCAGCTGATGAAGAGCAATCCGTTCTGGTGGACTAGCCAGCGACACGACGGTAAACTCTGGAACCTCAATGCTTACCGCACTGATGTTATCCAAGCCTTGGGTGGTGTCGAAACAATTCTCGAGCACACCTTGTTCAAGGCAACAGCTTTCCCATCCTGGGAGGGTTTGTTCTGGGAAAAAGCGTGTCTTGCTAAGGGAACCCGTCTCTTGCGATGCGATGGTACCGAGATCAATGTCGAGGATGTGCGCGAAGGCGACCAACTTTTGGGTCCCGATGGAGAGCCTCGCCGTGCATTCAACATAGTGAATGGCATCGACCGCCTGTACCGCATCAAGATTGGTGGCGAGAAAGAAGATCTTGTGGTGACACCGAATCACATTCTGGTGCTTTATCGAGAGGAGGTCTCCGAGGGTCGCCAAAACGCGGAAAGGCAAACAGTGGAGATCACTGCTGCCGAGTTTGCTGCCCTTTCCACCGAGGAAAGAAGCCTGTATAGTGCCTTCACATCTCCTGCGGTTGAAAAGGGCGCCGAAAGCCCAGATGCTCAAACGCACAGTTTCAAGATCGAGAGCATCAGCCTCGAATCTGAGAAGACAGAATGGGCTGGTTTCCGAGTCGACAAAGATCAGCTTTACCTGCGCTATGACCACCTTGTCCTGCACAACAGTGGTTTCGAAGAGAGTATGAAGTTCAAAAAGCTCACCAACGCTCAACGGTCCGGTTTGAACCAGATTCCCAACCGTCGATTCACTCTCTGGTGGTCGCCGACCATCAACCGCGCCAACGTATACGTTGGTTTCCAGGTGCAACTTGATTTGACTGGTATCTTCTTGCACGGCAAGATTCCCACTCTGAAAATTTCGTTGATTCAGATTTTCCGTGCCCATTTGTGGCAGAAGATTCACGAATCCGTGGTTATGGATTTGTGTCAAGTCCTGGATCAGGAATTGGAGCAGCTTGGCATTGAGGCCGTTCAAAAGGAGACTATTCACCCACGTAAATCTTACAAGATGAACAGCTCTTGTGCGGATATCCTGCTCTTTGCGACGAACAAATGGAACGTCACCCGACCTTCGCTTGTATTCGATACTAAGGACGTGTACGAGCCGACTACGACAAACAAGTTCTGGATCGACGTGCAGCTCAGATATGGTGACTACGATTCTCACGATATTGAGCGGTACGTTCGTGCTAAGTACCTCGACTACACCACGGACAGCATGAGTATCTATCCTTCCGCCACTGGATTGATGATTGGAGTTGATCTTGCATACAACCTCTTCTCGGCTTACGGACAGTACTTCCCAGGCCTCAAGACTCTGGTTCAGCAGGCTATGGCTAAGATCATGAAAGCTAACCCAGCTTTGTATGTTTTGCGTGAACGTATCCGCAAGGGTCTCCAGCTGTATGCCTCGGAGAGCAGCCAGGAGTTCCTCAACTCTCAGAACTACTCCGAGCTCTTCAGCCCGCAGATTCAGCTCTTTATCGATGACACTAACGTGTACCGTGTCACGATCCACAAGACCTTTGAGGGTAACTTGACCACAAAACCCATTAACGGTGCAATCTTCATCTTCAACCCTCGCACTGGGCAGTTGTTCCTGAAGATCATCCACACCAGTGTCTGGGCAGGCCAAAAGCGTCTGGGTCAGTTGGCCAAGTGGAAGACAGCCGAAGAAGTTGCAGCGCTCATTCGGTCTCTCCCCGTGGAAGAGCAACCGAAGCAGCTCATTGTCACCCGTAAGGGTCTTCTTGATCCTCTCGAGGTCCATCTGCTCGATTTCCCTAACATCTCCATTCGTGCCTCTGAGCTCCAGCTGCCATTCCAGGCCGCCATGAAGGTTGAGAAACTGGCCGATATGATTCTCCGTGCGACCGAGCCTCAGATGGTACTTTTCAACTTGTATGATGAGTGGCTCAAGTCTATCTCCCCTTACACTGCCTTTTCTCGACTCATTCTCATTCTTCGGGCTCTTCACGTCAACATCGACAAAGCCAAGATCATTCTTCGCCCCGATAAGACTGTTATCACTCAAGAACACCACATCTGGCCATCCCTGTCTGATGAGGACTGGATTAAGGTCGAAGTGCAATTGCGTGATCTGATCTTGAACGACTATGGAAAGAAGAACAACGTCAACGTGCAGAGCTTGACCAGTAGCGAAGTCCGTGATATTATCCTGGGTATGGAGATTAGTGCGCCTTCCCTGCAGCGACAGCAAGCGGCGGAAATCGAGAAGCAGCAAGAAGAGCAGAAGCAGCTCACTGCTGTGACGACCAAGACTCAGAACGCTCGTGGTGAGGACATCATCGTCACCACTACGTCTCAGTACGAACAGCAATCATTTGCATCTAAGACAGAGTGGCGTACTCGTGCAATCGCGACCTCCAACCTCCGGACGAGGTCCAACAACATCTATGTCTCCTCTGACGACATTCGGGACGAAGGCTACACTTACATCATGCCCAAGAACGTCCTCAAGCGATTCATCACCATCGCCGATCTCCGAGTGCAGGTCACGGGTTACATCTACGGAAGCTCTCCCCCAGATAATGACCAGGTCAAGGAGGTCCGCACCATTGTCATGATTCCCCAAGTGGGTAACACTCGGGACGTTCAGCTGCCACACCAATTGCCGCAGCACGACTATCTCCAAAATTTGGAGCCACTCGGTATCATCCATACGGTTTCTGGCAATGAGCCGCCGTACATGTCTGCGGCAGATGTCACACATCACGCACGTCTCATGAACGCCCATCCTTCGTGGGATAAGAAGACTGTGACCATGACTGTCTCTTTCACTCCTGGATCCGTTTCGCTTGCCGCCTGGGGTCTCACTCCGACGGGCTACAAGTGGGGCGCAGAGAACAAGGACACAACCTCGGATCAGCCCCAAGGCTTCTCCACCAACATGGGTGAGAAGTGTCAGCTGCTCCTCAGTGACAAGATCCGCGGCTATTTCCTTGTGCCGGAGGATAATGTTTGGAACTACAGCTTTATGGGCAGCTCATTTGGTAGCGTGGAGAAGAGACCTATCTACGTCAAGATCGACACTCCGCTTAAGTTCTACGATGACCAACACCGTCCCTTGCACTTCCAAAACTTCGCTGAGCTCGAGGACATCTGGGTTGACCGGTCTGACAACTTTGCTTAAGAATGTGCAGCTGATCAGCCCAAAATATCTCTTTATTTTCCAAGCGTTTGTGTTTTTTGTACTCTTGTTTTCTTTTTTTCTTTTGGGTTCTTGTATCACGACAACCATAATTTATGTATTGCAGCGAGAACCTAGGAAAAAGGCCGGTGTGGATTTGTACAGTACGAGTTTCCTTTTGCGAATACATTCCCTGTTCACATCAATTTTCTTTTCATTTTATTTCTCTAATAAGTTAATAAGTCCCATACGAGAATGCGGTTGGCTTCGGAATGCACTAGTTTGCATCAGCCTATAAAGATTGCCGCGATGTATGTGCCTAAGCAGACGCCCAACAGAAGTATAGAAATCAGCCGAAGGTCCGAAGGAAATGGAAAAGAAATATATATATCTATCTATGCATCTATGCATCTATTGAAATCGAGGTCGGCCTAAGCTCTCCACTTTGATGCATCAGACCCTTTTCTATTGATGGCCCGCATGCAGCTAGCACATTTCGGCTGTCCTTCCGAATCACATCTCCTGATCTTCCATTCGACAAATCCAACAAATCCAACAGGATGTGCGAAAGGGTGAGGAGTGTGGCTGGAAAAACTTGATGTGACCCAACTTAACCCTCATCTCCTCCAATGATCTATTATCACTATAATGTCTTTCTTCTAACCATGAACTCTGTCAAGTCCAAACGCCAATCTTCTTTTCGGGTATATGTTTCACCCCCCTGTTCTCTTGTTCTATTCTATTGGACATATGTGATAAACTCCCGCAGGTCTTAGCTCCGAAGAAACCCGGTGCAATAGAATAGGTTGCCATGGCTTACTCGACTAGCCTATACCGTCTCAATCAGCCGATACGATATGTCCACCTTTTTTCCCAGCAATATGGCGCTGTTGCATGGAAGATCGGTCCGACAAATGAGCTCTTTGATTTGCTATGTCCCCGAAGTCTGACAGGCTTCACCTGTCTGCCGTGTCTTTTTTCTTTTGTGGCTCTTCACTCTTGACCCTGGACTTACCCTGGTCCCAGATTTTGCGTTTGGTGTTTACCCCCCATTAATAACCGCTTTGCCAACAATGCTTTCGAGGAGGTTCTACCGCTTCGAAGGTTTTTTTTTTTTTTGAACCCCTCCCTTTGATGTTAGGAGTCTGTGCGAAAGCAAAGGGAGAAAAACACCTATGGAGGCCGGAAAGATAGAATTACAACCTACACGCGAAATACTTGATGATTCAGAATGCTCTTGCAGTCCGGTCCACTGGAGACTGATGGAATCAGCCCAGCAACGCACGCTCCAACTTGGTCACCGGCACACGATTGGATTCCTCTCAGGGGGGTGGCTCTCCAGATGTTGTTATAGATATGTCCATCTCCTGTTTTTTTGTTCGCTCATAATCTAGGCATAAATATCTTTGTTATTCCACCCTATTATACATTATGTATGACCGATTCTTCTGCAAGACCTGCCTACAATTTGACCCAAAGTAACCCTATCTATCCCCTTCTGCACGTCAACGCGTCGAGCACTTTCTTTTTTGTATTGCGATTACATATGCAGGCAAGTTTCTCTTCGCATCATCCTCCTATGCAACAGCAAAGGCCATTTTTTTTGGTTCGCCTTTCGACTCGAGAGAGACACCTGGGGAATAAACACGCCCTGAAATCGTTCATTTCCCAAAAGCCACTCAAGTCATTTGCTGGGGCTGCAGGCCCTGGTGTTGCTTATATATGTCTACAACACCAGCGGACCCTTATCGAGGCTTCATGGTTAACTACGCTCCTCATGACAGTGGTAAGGATGCGAATCGGGAGGATATCATTTCCTACGGCGCAGCGCAGTTGCTCCAAGATAGGCCTGAAATTCGCTACCACTCTGATACAACCCAGCCACCTTTTGGGTCTCCATCGACTTTTATCACGAACCACTCGCCCCCACGCCAGCCGGGCTCACATTACAACACGCACAGTTATAGACTCTCCCCAATACAGGGTAGCAGAAAACGACAACGTACCGACAATGGGCCTGGGCCAAATGAAGACACTGATCACAATTATGGGTACCGACCTATCTTGCAAAATCTACCCATGGGTGATCCATCGGTTTCAGCAGGCGGATCGGCCGACCTGACGTACACCGATCACGTCGGCCCTTCGTCTTCCCACCAGACATCAAACCAGGACTACCTCCAGGCTGGTATCCCGCAACAACATCACCATCATCGGTTACCATCCCAATCACTAGTTGGTACGAGCTCTGCCGATCAGGGCTCTGAATCATACCTGCCGCAAATCGACCGTAGTTTCATGGACCTTCCAGGCGTGCCTACACCATACCCTGAGCCAAAAGCACCAAAGACCAGATTCGGTCACAAGGAAGATGAGATGTTGATAGCCCTGAAGGAGCACTGGAAGTTTTCCTGGCGGCAAATTGAATGCTTCTTTCCAGGGCGAAAACAACAGACATTGCAAGTCCGTTACTGTACCAAATTGAAGGAAAGAGATGTGGTTTGGGATGATGCTTTGGTATGGTTGTCCCCAAACACAACTTAAGAAACTGGGGTTGGGCTAACTCCTAGGACAGGATCAGAAACTGAAAAAGGCGCTGGAGGAGTATGAGGACAACAAATGGGCACATATTTCCCGGAAGCTTGGGCCAGGTATACCACCAGCGGCGTGTAAGCTGAGAGCCGAAGAGCTTGAATGATGTCGGTGTGTCTGTAGTTTAGAGTAACTTGTTTATTATATTGTGACTTATAGCGCGTGTCTCCTTAAGTTATTCTTTGTTCAATATATCATGTCACCCCCGTGCCCTACACAGAGAAGCCCTAGGTGTTCCGAAACGGATATTCTGCCGCTCGTAGCTGATGCCGCCCGTACAGAGCTTCCGATATTCTGCCAATCAGAAGGGCTGACTCATCATAATTCGTGGTCCCTATTGGATAGCTGAGCCAGCCAATCACAGAAGGTCGGACCAAAGCGGCTTCAAACTCGCCCAACCTCAAACCTCCAAACTCCCTCTCCTGCCCCAAACGCCCCGCGTCATCCATTCCATAACCTCCAGGACAATGTTCCTCCAACGTACAGCCTCCGCCCTCGCAAGGCGCTCGCCTGCTCGCGCTTTCACCCTCGCCCAGCGCCCCTTCTCTTCCTCCATCATTCGCTGTACGTGACTCCTCAAATGGCATGATCCGACCTTCGCACAACTGTTCCAATCCTTGCGCACCCCGACCACAACACAAGGGGTGGTGTTTTTTTTTTGCAGTCAATTGAGATCTGAAATATCTATTGTGGTCACCGTCTAACGTGAAACTTTTATAGCCAATGAGAAGAAGTGGACTCCCAAGCAGGAGGGCAAGATCCTGACCTTCGAGGGTTAGTGCTTTACCCGACCCCATGGCAGTCAATTGCTTTCTTCCAGCCTCTGTGGCTCGAGAAATATTCATATATTCCCCCGCTCGAGCATCTGCGTGCAATTGGACGCTATGGAACCTCGGGTGCTGGTCATGCGGATACTTTTCCCGAGCCACGGGCCAGGCTCGTCATTCTACCTCGAGTGGATATCTACAAGAAATATCTGCAGAACACAATGCTGACCTATTCTCTTGTCGATATATAGAGATCAAGAGCGAGGAGGACCTCTTTGCTCCCGGTGCCAAGCCCGGTACCATTCCCACCGATATCGACCAGGCCACCGGTCTCGAGCGTCTGGAGCTCATCGGAAAGATGCAGGGCATTGACATCTTCGACATGCGTCCCCTTGATGCCTCCCGCAAGGGTATGACTCCTTAATATCCCCCTTGACTTCGCATTGCGATTCCTATGACCAAATACGGCGGAATCGCATGATCGTTGCTCCGGGACGAAGACCGAGACATTGGCTGACCAAATGGGTGGATTTATACAGGCTCCATCGAAGACCCCATCATCGTCAACAGCGCCGGTGATGAGCAGTACGCCGGTTGCACCGGTTTCCCCGCAGACTCCCACCAGGTCAACTGGCTGACCGTATGACCGCCCCATCCAAGCTAATATCTCCGGCTCTAGAGACTGACTCTACGCCTTTTAGGTCTCCCGCGAGCGCCCCATCGAGCGCTGCCTCGAGTGCGGCAACGTGGTCAAGATGAACTACATCGGACCCGAGGAGGACCCCCACGCCCGTATGTTTCCCGATCTTTTTTTTTTGCCTTAGTATATGATAATCTGTTGGTTATGCTAACATTCTCGCTCTCAGACGACCACGACCACGGTCACCACCACCCCCCTCACGTCGAGCCCAAGACCTTCGCCGACTACGTCAAGCCCGACTACTGGTACCGGTAAATCTTTAATGGCGATTTTCTTTGTTTATTGCTTGGAAATCCCAATACAGTGTCAACATTATGCTGCGTGTCTGTCTCTGTTCTGTCTCGGTGACTCCTCCGTCTCTTTTGTACTATAGTGCTCTAGTAGATGAAATGAGAGTGTGGGTGGGGTTGTTACTTTTGACTTATGATTGTCTGTTTGGGTTTGTAGTTGATATGAGATGGATATCGCTAATGCTCCTCGGTACTGGAGTTAGGAATACTGATGTCAGATAAAAAGAAAAAAAAGTCTCTAGTTTAAGTCTATCCATATATCACTTCAATCTGATGTACGTGTGTATCTAGAAAGGTAGAAATATGCAATGAGATGAGACCTGTAAAGCCTCGTCCAAAAAAAGAACCAAGACCGAGTTGTCATATGCTTAGACATGACATCATATATCAGCCAATGCCTACCGACCCACGAAACGAAGTTCGACGAATCTGAGAGGAGGGTAAACAAGCGCAGTCCAACAGAACCCGACGTAAATACCCATCTAGCGAGTAATTAGTTAGAATCAAAGACACACAGATGGGAAGTGAGATTCAAACTTACATCAGCACCGTATTCACCAACCAATTTGGCAATGGGTCCGATATACCACACCTGCGCCATACACAATACGGCGCCCACCCAGCCAACAACAAAGGCAGTGAAAGCCGCAATGCCAATGGGAAGCTTAGACGGATCCCGCCAGATCCCCCAGTTGTACCCAGTGCGGAGACGGAAGATGAATCGCTCCTCGAGGACAATGGCAATCCAGATGACAACCCAGTAGCCCATCAAAGCGAGGAAATTGGTGAAGATCTCAGAGAGATTGCTGCGGCCAACGAGCGCGCAGACCGTATAGATAATGACGGCAATGGTATTCCAGATTACGCGTGGTACTGCCTCGGCGTAGCGACCGAGGATCTGGAAGTCGATGCCGGCGGAGTAAGTGGGCGCGACGGTATTGGCGATCAGGCCTAGGGCACAGATCACAGAGCAGAATTTGCCGAAGCCGTGCAGCGGGCCGAATCCTTCGACGATTAGTGCTCCTTGGCCTTGCTCGTAGGCGGCGGAGTACTCTGGGTGCGTGGAGATGCCCGAGGCAAGCCCGACGCCGCTGACTAGGGCCATCGTGAAGGAGACGAGGAGGCCTGCTAGGCTTAGGCTGAATAGTTTCACCCGAGAGGTGTTTTCCGGGTAGTAGACGAAGAAGTCAGCTGCTAGTGGGGCGTAGGTAACTGCGGCGCTCAGACAGATGGAGAAGAAGGATAACCTAGAACCATGTTAGAAAATCTGGACTTCAATTCTTAGGTCGAAGATGCAGACTCACCTATTGCCAGCTACTGTCCGGGGATCACCGATAGAGGTGGTTGACAAGTCAAATTTCACGGATGACACCCCAAAAAGGATGGAAACCACAATTACTTGGGGCAAAAAGGCGAATCTAATATGAGGCCTGTCAGTGACACTGTTCCTTGTGGCAAGAATCTCTCAAACTAACCGTTCATAGTAATGGAAGACTTGGATGCCGAATGTTGCCACAGCCCAGCTGATAACCGCGATGATGACGATGCCTATAATATCAAGGTTAGTACCACTATCAATGTATAAGGCTCACGAATTACCTACCAACAGCAACGGACATGCCACCAGGGGAGACAGCAGACAAGATTTGACCGCCAACGACGCAATCGATCAAACCATATCCAATCATCTGGACAAGGTTCAAAAGAACAATGATCTTGCTAGGCCACCAGCCCATCGAATACCTTCCAAAAGCCTGGTCACCAATTAGCCCTCCCAATCATATAAAATAGTCCAAAATATTTTCAATACGTGCTACGCACCAATGTCCGAATCCCGGAAACAGGTCCCCATGTAGCCATCCAAGAGGAGACAATGGAACCAACCAAGGCGCCAAAGACAGCACAAAGTGCCGAGTCCCGGAAGCTGAGACCATACACGGCAGGCCCTAACATCCCGAGGGTAATGTTATTGGGTGCAAGGTTGATGGAGATCCAAAGCAAGAAGACTTGCAGATACGACATCCACGTGTGGCGCTTCATGCGCTCATCGGCAGCAACTCGTTCGATACCACGCGCTTCCAGGTTATACTCGATGAGCTGGTTCTCGAAAGCTCTAATAACGGAGCCCAATCGTGATCCGACGGGATTGCGGCGATTGGTCGTGGTCTCGGCGTAGAGTCCCTCATCCTTGTTGGCCACGCCGGGGGTTTCAGGCGTGAATTTCGTCAGGTCTTCCTTGTTCGAGTGTACCGCTAGGGCGGTGATTTCATTTTCCGAAGCCATGCTGCAATTGTGTCAGTATCATACCTATTTTTTTCCTGAAGAGAGAAAAAAGCGCATTGAGTCCTTTCGCTGGAATTACCCAGATCAAGTTTAACCGTATATTCTCAGAACGACAATAGTCGAACACCGGTCTTCATGCAGGAGGCTTGTCCTAGATACCTTGATCGTGAGAGAATACCACACTACTCGTCTTCATGGTAGCCGTCCCTTGTCACAGGTTGTGTTACCTTCCGAGAAGAGTCCACTATGAACCCACTGTAGCGTCAGCGGACTTGATCAGGCAATCACACAGGGTTTATGTTACCTTTGAAATCAGTTGTCTTTTCTTGTTTTCAAGTTCAAAATGAAGTAACAGGTAACAGTAAGTAACCGTGAAAAGCGATCAATTTCCCGTGGGGGAAAAAATGGGGGAAGATTTGATTGCCGCGGGGAAAAAAATAAGATCGTCCCATTTGGCTTTTCCGCCTCCACCTTACTACATTGTACTATGTACAGTATAGTTACCAAGTAGGTATTTGTATAGGCTACTTACACAATCGGATTTCTGATTTCTGCTGCAATTTCCTCATATTGGAACCAGTGGGAATCATAAGGTATTGATGGACACAAAAGCGCCAAAAGAAAACAGCGCTTGTCATATCAAAACAGACAACGCCTTGGAGGGGGGAAACATGATTCGCAAAAACAGGATGCGCAGGTGTTCATAGCGCATACAAAGGAAATTCAAGAATGATATTGAAATAAAGAGATCCAGATCACACCAACTCCATCTGCCTGGTAAAATCAGTGGCCTCCAGCGGCCACCGATGAAACTTGCATCGCTCTGGAATTGCAGGGAATCCGGAAGAGAGAATGCCAAATTCATAAAAAAGATGCTAAGAAAAAGATATCATCACTTCGTCAGAGGCATCGTGGTCAGACGTTCTTGAAATGCTCTTTGGCATACTGTTCGCAGGCCTGTCGGAAAATATCAAGATTAGATGGGATGCACAATGACATGCAGGAAATTCGGATACTCACTTTGGCAGGTTTTCCCACTTTCTGACCGATCACCTTCCACTTATTCGCCTCGTACTCCTTGATCGCCTCACGAAGCTTCACAGACTGTGCGACGTCAGAGGCGGGATGCGACAACGGACATTAAAAGAAAAAATCGGGATCATACCTCATCTTCGGCAAATTCCGCGTAGTGCATGTCCTGCGTAAGGTGTCAGTAAGACGAGACGTGGTATTACCAAATTCGCTTGATATTGCGTACCTTGTACCAATGCTTTTTGACACTGCCCTCGGTTCGGGTCGGGAAAGTCTGCGACAAGTAAAAAAAGCCCAGGTCAGCAACCCATAGTTTCAGGCTATAAAAAAAAGCCGCGCGCGCACCTTGGCGATTTCACTCCAACTACGCCCGGCGTCGCGCATTGTCTTAAGCCGTTGCTCCTCCTCTGCAGTCCATGGGGTATTCGTGCGTCCCTTTTTCTTGGGCGTAGACTCGACCGTGGGAATGGCGCCGGGGTCGTCAATCCCACCCGCAGGATTCCCTGGGGCTGCCATCATGGCTGACGATCCTGTAGGAGAAGGAGGACGTTTGCGCGAAGCGCCGGGGTTTTGTTGAGGTATAGGAGCAGTCGGAATCGGGATGCCTTCGAAGGTTGGGACGCGATGAAATGGATGGATCTGTTGTTGAGCAAGCATATGCGGGGGGGCGCTGGTAGTGGCCGACGTCTTGAGGCGCTTAGATGTCGGGGGGGAACTAATCGGGCAGATAGTCAGAGAATAGAAGAAATATAAGATGAGATGAAGCAATGTAATCAGAACGCGACCCAGTGCACTTGAATTCCAACCCAGTCTCCCTCCCACAGCTGGAGGCCGGACGGAGATCACAGACGAAGGGACTTACGACATGGTGAAAGACACACGCGGTTTTCAATCACACTGTGCCGATTCATCTGTACATACAAAAAGGCCGCGTAGGGGGGTTAGCAGGATCTGGTACTGGCGCGCCTTGGTCAACTCTCGGGAAGCGTTACACTAAAGACGATGACACAGGCGCATCCCAGGCAGAACCAGATTGATCAAGGTAACAGGAACAATAGGAAGGTATAGATCGCGACACAGGGAAGTCCAGACTCCGACCGGAGTGTTTTTAACTCTTATGTGGGTTGGAAGTTCAAAGGGAATACTCACAGGTCAAAATCGCATGGTCGAAGCGTTGATTCGGGGACCTCGAATTCTTCCGAATACGGGGAGAACATGAGGCTGGAAGGGTGATGGGGTTGACTTTGAGGGGAAGGCAAGGCTTTTGGAGAGGAACCCCCAAGCAAAGGTAAAAAAAAAAAGAGGGAAAAAAGGGTAGAGACTTTAAAAGCACAATAGTGAGAAAGAGAGAGAGGGAGAGAGAGAGACAAGGTTACAGAAGAGAAAGGAGGAGAAGGGAAGTTGTGAGGAAAGGCAGAGCGGGGATGGAGTCACCTCATATCACAACAACCAAAGTAATAATAGCAGATGTTCTTTTTTTGGTATACTGTTTATATATATATATATATATATATATATATTGATATAGTTTAAAAAAATGTTTATATGGTTTAAAGTGTTTATGTTTTAAATGGTTTAAACTGATTTGAAGTAATGTTTTGATTTTCTTATGAAGATCATATTCTAATCTTCTAGGATATGCTCTACTTGTAACCCCTCGATTACCTCTCTATATCTCGGTCACTCTTAAATTCCTCCCTTTATATGTATTTTTCTTATATCAAACCATAGACTATTCAATGCAATCAAATTCAAATTCAGTGTCGATTCAAATACGCCTACCACTCCCTCCGGTGCATTCCACAACCCGTTCTTCTCTGGCCTAGGAACCGATGCCCGGACAGGGGCCCTGTCACAATTGATGACTCGTCCTGTGATTCAATTCGACCGAAATCAAGATGCAGAAGCAAAGATAATCACGTCCGGCAGATTCCATGAGACATTTGGGCCGAAGAGACCCGCGAGTGGCCTGTTCCAGAATCCGGTGACCCGGCGAGATCTCACAACACCGTGCGAGGATGACAAGACACGCCCAATGCGAGTCAACGACGCGCCCGAGGGCCTCATTATTGCAAAGCCATCCAATAGCCCCGGGAACTCATCCCGCAATCACCATCATTCAATTGACAGAAGTAGAAGTCTCCGTCCAACCCGAAACTTGGCGGGCTAGATCAGCCACAAGACGGTTTCGTGTACGGAGTAAAGCCACCGGGGTACACTTTCCCCTCTCTTGACCCCCCTGCAGGTCGTTGTTAAGGGCATGCACGGTATGGGGTAGAGGGTCTGGAGGACCCTATCAGCATTTCCTTTTGTCTTAATACCGCGCGGGGTTCATCCAAGGCGTGTATATATTCAAGCCCAACCTCTCAGAATCCTCCCAGTATTTTCTTTGTCACACAAACAGTCCATGCCCCCTGTCAATCTCCCATTGGTGACAATTGAAAAGGATCGCCAATGCCCAAGCCGACCAGGGCTACTGAATTTCCTGGCATTGTCAATTAACTGGGAGATATCAAGTCGTAATGATCAAGTATCCCCAGCTAGGAGTATGATGCATGCAGAGGATCAGGTGTGCTGGATCCGTCCTGGTGCGGCATATTATCAATGCGAAAAAAGATACTGCCAAGGGTCGCTGGGGGTAAATATGACTTGCATCACCCTGTTTTAACGAATTGGAAAGGTTTCGCTATCAAATCTAGGAATATCAAGAATATACAGTTCTGGGCTCGCTGTGAACAAAATTTTAGAGTTCCTATATCGAGCTTATTGCTAGTATGAATAAAACATACGTTAGAACAACTCTAGAAAATATCCTTTGGACTTTTAAACCGAATCTAAGGACCGAACCGGGTAATTCTACCTATTCAAAATGTTATTAGAATGACAGACGCGGACGGAGTCCGAAAACCCTACCGGCAGATGGCGTACTTGGCGTAGAGCTGGTTAGACACATCTGAATGATCCTTGCGCGTGCGACCCTCGCCAATAGCAGATTCCATAAGGCGAGAAAGCGATGGCAGGACGTTGATTGGTGGGTATACACCCTTGTTGTCTAGCTGGCGATCAATGAAGATTTGTACTCTGAGTGATGTCTTTTAGGAATAGGTCAGCTATAGCACAAGACAAGTAAAAGTCGTGTAAAAGGGGTCCCATACCATCGTTAGGCATAGTCAAGATAGGAATTTCAATAATATAACCATTACGGCCCTCAACCCGACCAGCACGCTCGTAGAGAGTCGCCAAATCGGTATACATATAACCAGGGTAACTGCGACGGCCCGGGCTGCGGAGACTTCACGTAAAGCATCACAGTAGGCCAAAATATCAGTCATAATAACAAGAACATGCTTCTGAGATGGTAGGCAAGGTATTTGGCAGTCGTTAAAGCCAAACGAGGAGTGATAATGCTCGATGGTCGGATCGCTGGCTAAGTTCAGGAAGAGAATAGTACGCTCCATAGTACCATTTGCTTCGAACTCCTGAGTAAAGAATCAGGCAGTCTCCATCCGTATTAACACCTATGGCAGTGAAGACAATCACAAAATCATCGCTGTGAGCATCCTGAATGTTCTTAGTAATCAAACTCGCTTGTCCGGTACCGTCTATAACTTCCATAACCTAAGTATATAACCGCCATGAAGGCCGTCGTTGGCGAAGAAACCCTTTCCGCCGAAGGCAAGCTTTCTCTGGAGTTCCTCGAGAAGTTCGAACAGACTTTTATCAGCCAGTCTGCCTACGAGTCTCGCACCATTCACGAGTCTCTGGGTATCGCCTGGAACCTACTCCACATCTACCCCAGGGAGCTCAACCGTATCCCTAAGCGTACTCTTGATGAGTTCTACCTTCGTCCCACTCACAAGATTACTAGCAAGGATACGAGGCTAGCCCACGTTTGATAATCTCAATCTTTCTTTCTGGCCATCTATCTATCGCCATCATTGTTTTGTGTGCGCTCTTTCTTCTATTCCATTGATTTTGAAGTCTTAAAGAGCTTGTCCCTAGAATGTGTATGAAAAATGAAATTCAAGATAAAAGATAAGAATAAAATATATAGGGAATGGTGTAATAGCAAGCAATATCTTCCAGCTCTGCAAACATACTCCTATCAAATCCAAGACTAGCTGATCGTGACAATGATGGGGGAAAGAGTCGGGGTAAAGAGTCAATCAGATTGATCTTAGAATGGGAAGAAAAGAAAGAAAGAGACCATAGAAAAGGAAAAGAACAAATTCGAACTGAAAATAAATGAGCAATAAGAAATATGAAAATGAAAAGAGAAGAAAGAAAAATCCCAAAAAAAAGTACGGCTCATGAATCTAAAAGGTCGCTTCTTCGTCAATATCCAACTCCAAGGACTGAGCTCGAGGTCGCTTTCGAGATACAGTGGGTGTCATAGGAGCAGGGTCAGACATAGCAGATGGCGATTCACTCTCGCGATCACGATTTTGTTTTTTCGCGTCTAGAAGTCGAAGTTGAGTTCTGCATTGATCGGGCGAGTACAGTCTAGTACCGCCAAGTTCCTTCATCTAAAACAGAAGATCAAAAGACACGTCAGAACGTTTCTTATATCATATCTGCATAGGAAATCTCACCTTGTCTGAAATCCAGTGGAATTTATCTTTTGCCCAGCTCCCATGGGCGTCGATTAGGAGTTTGATCTAACAGAGTCATATATTAGCACGGAATGTTCCACACATGTACATACTCCAGCTCACACGGCTTGTTTATACTATGTGTTGCCGGAGGATGGGGGCGGAGGGGGATACATAGGGTACATACTCACATCTGATTCATCCCAGCGCACCATTCGCTCTCGGATCCGGCGATGAAGACGCATCTGCAGGCGGGCCTCGGAGGCATCTTTATTGAATCTCTCCTGGAATTCCTGACGCACGACCTTCCAGGCCGTGTGTCTGTCTCGCAGCTCTTCTACAAATGCGTCTTCCTCTTCTGCTTGGGGGTCTCGTCGTCCGCGGCCTGGGGCTCGGATCCTGGGGAGTATGTGTGAAGTTGGCTGAACATACTGGCGATCTTGCTGCATTCGGAGAAGGCCTTCTGGGTTAGGAGCGATGCTGACTGGTGTGTTGCTTGGCTGCTCGCGCGAGGGCGCCTCCGAGGACGGAAGTCTGGCGCGCTTGGCTGGTGGTGGACCCTGTGGCGACTGGCTAGGCGACTGGCTAGGCGATTGTGCCACGCCATGCTGGAGGCCACTTGGGTTCGGAGCGTATAGGTAGGCAGGATCGGGAGCTGCAGACTGGGGGAAATTACTCGGGAATGGTGCAGAGATACCGAGACCCAGTGGGGCTGAAAGGGGATCACCAAGGCTATACTGGTATTCTTGTGTGTGGTAGCCCTGTGAGTGGTGACTGATTGCTGGGCTGTGACGAAACGAGCTATCCGGAAGACTGATTGGCGTCAGGAGGCTGTTTGGAGCTAGAGACTCTGTGCAGTAGGGACTATTGGTGACTCCTATGAACGGGGTCTAGATCGTATATGAGGTCAGCTCATGTTGTGGAAGTATACAATGTCCTGTTTCAAAGGTGCATAGGTACATACCGGTGGAATCGTGGGCCAATGAGCTGGGATGTCTTCATAGTACTCTGTCATTTCTTCGGTGCAGGGGATATTCGAGCGATTAGACATAATGTCGACTGGTTGCAACTCAAGCGGCAGATAAAACACGGGGTGCTTCACAGTCCACTGCGTTGTCTGGGCGGGGAGAATAAACGCCGAAGCAGCAGAATATGAAACGAGATATGAAACTCGAGGTAAGGGAAGATGTGGGACTGCAGGAGGCTGATAGACTATGGTTTGTTGGGTCTTTAGGGTATGTGTATATCAACGAGGTCTTTCGCTCCGATTGTTGAAAAGAAAGATTCACCTTCCCAACCATCGACGGTAGCGGATCTTATAAGATTCATGCGAGCGAGAAAAAAGAGGGGAAGATTGAAAAGCAAGCACGATGCATAAGTCCGCCTGTCCTCCACTTCGAGAGATATCACAGCCAGCACCGGGATGCCTCGTGAGGCAAGATGTGAACAATCAGTCGAGGTATTAACCATAGGCTCAGAGGGCACCAAAACAAAGATCAGTACCGCCGACGAGCGCTGTGCCGCATTAGAACGTAGGGAGACACATGGAGACTCGACGAGAGCCTATATTTAAGCGCTGCGGACTCAATAGTCCAAAGTTGATATCCATATTCCGCCCCCATCCCTGACCGGGGGCTCAGACTCTGCATGGTGAATAGGAATTAAAGTGAATCTATGAATTCAGACCCACTACAACGGACCAAAGGAAAAAGCAAAAATGTAAAATAAAAAGCAAAAAGGTAGGGGGAAAAACGTGCGCTGCTTAGGGTTGTGGATGATCCTCCACAAAAGAGACAAAGCGTAGCGCTTAGAGCTTTGGAGAGATCCAGTGGATTATGGATGGATCCATGAAAACCATAATATCCATAATATCCATAATATCAATAATATCAATAATATCAATAATATCCTTACTAAGTCCATCAATTACAAAATGGATCTTTCATTTTTTTAGTTTTCTAGTTAGACATAAAACATTCAACTGCCCCCAAAGTCGGTATGGCCCCATCTCTTAAAGGATGTTCTGCACAAGTCAGCCTTGTTGACAGCCTACCTACTCTAAAATTGTTTCATTTTGGCAGCCCCCACCGGAAGAAAAAAGAAGAAGAAGAAAAAAAGAAAAAAAAGAAAACCCCTCAAACTTGACACTAGATTCCAACACACCGGTTGTGGGAAAGAGGGAGGGATCACGATCCTCCATGCATTCTCACATTCTCCATGCAGAGGCATTGTTCAAGACGGGCGCCTCTCGACTGGCCATCGATGATCCAAAATCTTCTGAGGCTGAGAAAGACCCCACGAGCCGCTTGGTGGCTTTGTCCACGGAGAATTCATGACCGATGGTTAAGCGCTGATGCAAAAACCCGGTAAACCCCGGTCATCTCGAAGGTGCAGAACAACCTTGGAACTTTCTTTGTGATTTTTTTTTTATTGCTTCTGTATGGATCGATCAAAATTTCATTTTTCCCTTCTCCTTCCTATTACATCTCAAATCTCCACATTTCCGGTGGTCGTTTGCTTCCGGAGCATCTCGGTCAGGCTCTTCGAGCCACGTCGTGCTTCTAAGCGCCCAAGAAAAAGCCAGGCGTGTCTGGACCTGAAATAATACGCTCACTTCTTTTTGATCTATCTGCAAATCACAATTTTGGAGAAGAAAAAAAAAACACTGCATGGGAATTGATAGCTCCCACCAATCTTGGATATGGAGAAGGATATTTCTTCTGGATAGTGCATTTGGCCCCCAATTCAGCTCTGGGGTTAGATACCGTCAGATATTAAGTTTAATTAAGTACTCGTCAAAACATTGGACTGTAACACAATATCATCTTCGACCCATAGTGTATATTAGGGATCTCCCGAGCTACAACTCCAGATATGAATCGAAACTCGGGAGGCTCTGAAGATCAGCGTTCCTTCCCGGGAGCACTATGTAGACCCGTATTGACTACATATGTACATGTATTAGTTATTGACTATTTCTCAGCTTTCACCCTTGTAGGACTTTTATTTCTGACATTATCTTACGTGATAATCTATTCAAGATACTTTGTGGGGGCCGAATGCTCCTTTCTCCGAGATCAATACCCGTAGATACCCCAGTAATGTAATACTCTTGGGGCTAACCCGGAGGAGAGCGCCTCCATCAAAGCGGCAGCTAAGAAAAAAAGCCCCCAAAAATCTGGTATGTAGAACTACCGGTTTCCGTGCATGTGGACTGAATCAAGGCAGTACAAGACTACTAACTACAGAGTAGGTAGAGACTAAAGGAAAATCAGGACCCATAGCGGGCTACTAGTGACATCAAATGACATCAAATAACCCCCGGGTAGCTTCATCAAACGGTAAACGGTGTAGGCTGAGCAAAAATGGCCCCCATAAATTTGGGGGCCACAGCACGGAATAATCCGTACATGTTCTCATTTCCTAATTCTATCACAAAAAAAAAAAGCCCGAAATAAAAAGGTGGGTATCAAACTCCGGGAGATAACCAAACTAGAACGACAGCGGATCTTCCCGTGCAACCCATTTAGAGCACAAGACTCTGCACAACATCCAACCAGCAAATGCATATAGTTATGCCATGCTGTGACCGAATTTGCCCATCGCAAATCATCACTTAACGAGGATTGCTCACCCGGTGGTTCTCAATTTCGTCCTCGTCCCCCGAAAACCCATCTAAACTATCATCATGATGATGTCCCTTATTGTGACCATTGGTCTCCAGGGTATCGTCAGCTGCGATGGAAATACCACGAGCGCCCCACCGGTTGTGGTTCGATTGACCATCCACTCCTTCCTCCTCGTCTCGAAGGTGTTGTTCTTCGTCTGTAGAGACTCGCGATGCCCGGAAATTCACCACACGATTCACCAGCCAACTATTCCCGTAGTCCTCGGAGTCAACGACGCCACCGTTGCGAAGCTTGACCCGCTGGCGCGAATAGTATACCCATGCAAAGTCGACATAAAAGGCAGTCTGTACAATACCAAACACAACCGCGATCCAATCATTGAAGGGCTCCTTGTTGAAGAGGCGGACTATCCAATTGAGGATATAGAATGCTCTGTAGGAGCCCAAAGCAAGCAGGTAATATGAGTCGATCACCGTCGGGACAGTGGTCTGGCGAAGGAGAAGGAGCTGCGGCAAAACACACACAGACTCAAGGATAATAGAGAAAGCCCAGCAAAACTAAATGGTTGGATCAGTTAAGTTGATATGAATACTTCGAGCTTTTCTGGCTTACCTCAAGGATCCATGAATTGTAAGGCTCGGTGTCCAGAAGCCAGATTGAGATCGGTGCCAAAACAATGGACCCAGCCACAGACCACGAACCGAGTTTCCAAGCTCGCTCCCTCTCTCTCGTCCGCGGGTATACTTTCATCATCAAGAAGATCAGGTATGAGGACGAGATGAGGTAGAAGAGCTTGAAGGAGACATTCCAAATGCTGTGCCACGTGCCGCTCTTGTATGTGTGGGGATCAAATAGGTCAAGATAGCGAAATATGAAGACGACGCCGTAAAGCAGCTGCGTGAGGAGTGAGACGCCTAAAATCAAATACCCATGTCAGTAAGCTCTGCAGGGTACCTAGGTAATCGGATTGATACAAGGGTGCACGAACCCTCGGCGCTCTTATTCTTGTGGATAGCCCAGAGCAGGACACATATTGAGCCTGTGTGAGAAAGATCTCCAATTATACGAAAGACATTCCAGGCCACCATGGCTGTAGGGGTGTGATCGGACAATCAAGCAGTGAGTTGGAGACGCGGAGGTGTGGAGGTGTGGACACTTGTTCAAGCTATCACCATTAAGGATCGGCGCCAAGTATCTGGCGGAATGGGAGAATCAAGTGGTGCCGAATGGATTGGAAGAGAAAGGACTTATTTTCTGCGTATGTACGTTCCCTCCAATGAGATTAACTTGCAAGGGAGATCGAGTGAAGGTATATTGGCGCTGTTGGAGTGACTGGGGAAGTTCGTTATCGGCGATCCACATGAGCTTGGGCCGCGTGTCCCCTCACGTGAGGTTGACGTCAGCTCGAAAATCGACCTCGGGACTGGAGTAGTTGAATGGCGAGAAAGATGGTGAATTGATTTTATTAGGAAAATAGTTGACATCATCTCGATAAATATTTGAGTTATCAAAAGTTTATAGTAGATCCCCTAAAGATGAGATGCCAAAGAAGACGGTAGGGAGCTCGTTACGGTAGGCATCCGGCCGCGGATTCTCTATCGATGCTATAATCCGTATGTTCTAATATGGGACCAGGCTATTAAGTTTTTGATGTAAAATATGTTCTTTCGGTATTTAAATTAGAACCCGAGTTCTGTTGAAGCTTTTGCTTTCAAGCTTAATGTAGGAATGTCTCCGGTCCGAGGTTGTGAAGAGCTAGATTATCTACAAGCAGCTACATGTGTATTCTTGGATATCAAGTTGACCCATGGCTCATTTTCCTAGCAAGGTAATGCTGACATCTAGAATTTATTATGTTGTAAATTCGGGTGATACTCAGAGTCATGCAATTAGCCATTGAAAGAATAACAAAAAGATAAAACAACACTCATTGGGAGAGGCAAAAAAAGAAAAGGTCGGAAGGCTAAGACATTTCTTAGAACAATGAGGACGTATGCCACGTGCAAATATCCAAGAGTATGCAACAATGGCCCTGTCCTTTATCCAGAGACTCTGAGACTCTGAGTGAGAAGGTCTACATCCAACAAAGGCAGGGCGAAACAGTCTAATCGTTTGATATACGCTCCATTGAGACAGCGAAGCCATACAAAGGGATTTTACCAAAGACAAAGGCTTTGTGTACAAAATGAGATCGGAATCAGACCGTTTCTCTGGATAGATAAAAAGAAAAACACAAGAAAAGTGACTCTTACCTGGAACTTGCCTGGAAGATGAAAGGCAAGTGCTCCAAAATCCTAGACATGGACTCAAACTGTTTCTTCGGTGCTTTGCATAAGAAGACGAGATGAGAAGCAATTTAACCATTATTTCCAGGAAGAAGACCATCCAATCTCATCATGGATACCCCGGGCTTTACAATCCCCGACGACGGCCCCGTCAACGACGCTCCTAGCGAGAATGTCCCGAAGACCAAGAAGACTCGCCGCAGCCGCTACGACCCAGAGCCCGACTGGTCGGCCATGGTGCGAGCCAAGGTCACGAAGTCTCAACATCGTGTCGGCCAGGCCTGTGATCGTTGCAAGGTATGTCTATCATATTCCGATATCACGTTGCCTTTGCCTCAATACACGATACTGACGCATTTGAATTGATATCTAGCTCAAGAAGATGAAGTGCACCACCGATTCTGCAGGCTGCGCCTGTTGCCTTATCCTCAACATCCCATGCAAAGTCACTGATCGTGTCACCGGCGAGACCTGGGTGCGTGGTGAGGCCGGACGAATGCGAGCTCTTATCGAGAGTCTCAAGAAGCAGACCGAGGACCTGAAGGAGCAGATCACACAGCTTCAGCAGAAGAACACACAGCTACAGAACTGTCTGGACGGTTCATACAGAGATAGTCTCATGGATCACTACGAGGTATGTCTACATTATCCTCTCCTCTGAAATCCGCATATTGCATTGAAACATCCACGTTTTGATTGTTTTAACTTGGGGTTTAGTGCTAACTCAATTGCCAGCCGGACCTCGACCCCAGACATCATCACCATAGCCTACTGTGATTGTGATGCCTTTTTTCGCCAGTGCTGTATTCTAGGCAATTCATCGTGTCTCATGGGCTTGGTTTCCTATTTGCATCCGTCCTGTTCTGCCCGAGATGGGGTGTATGATCGAGAAAATGAGACACGGTGACAAGATTTGTTGTTCGAGTACATGAACGCTTGTATTTTGAACACAGTGAGCTTTTCGTCTTCAACCAAGTAAACGGTGAGAGATTTCTTACAGTAGAAGGAGAAAAGTAAACCTGTATGTTTTATTCCAAAGGGACATATCAATGGGTATATGTAGTGTGAGCATGTAATCCCAATTGGTGCACCGGGTATCCAAAATCGAAACGCAATGCAATCGCCCTTTTACCAACTGGCATTCCTTTTCCAGCAACAACAGATTCCTTTGCTTTCACACCATTCCCTGACAGACGCAGTGCCAACCTCGCGATCCTCGCCCACAAGTCCAAGCCCCTCGATATTCAGCCATGCTGTGAAATCTTCCAGAACGATAGGGTCGTACATGAGGATCTTTTCATGCCATGTCGGCCGACTACGGCTACCACGCGATGATGACAGTGGCGAGAGCCGAGGCTGGACGCGAACAGCTTGGGTGATCTTTGCAGATATTTCGACCAGACTGATTTCTTTAGAGGATTCTGCTGTGTGGGTGGTTGTGATGGATGCAGAGGATAATGGTCTTTTGATTGAAATCTTAGAGGAAGCAACCTTCTGCTTGGTCGGACTTGGTGGTGGTGTTTTTGTGAGGATATCCAAGGAGTGGTGTTGTACCTGGCTGCCTGTCTTGGATTTTGAATAGATGTCGGAATAGTGCTTTTGGACTTGACTTGGAGAGGGAATGATTTCCTCCTCTGAGTCTTGGATCTCTTCTACATCAATGAATGATGTAGAGGCTCCACTGGTAGGCTTCCCCCTCGAGGTTTTCGTTGGGCTTGTCTGGAAATTGGTTCGCGAGGCAGAAGTTGATTTTGTCGCATCAAGTGATTTTTGGTTCTTTGTAGATGTTCCAGATTTAGACTTCACTGTCGCCTTCGTCTTCGCAGCTGCGGTGGGTTTGGGGGCATTATCAATTTTAGAGGCAGGTTCTTGATGTTGCTCGGGTTGGTATATAGGCTGGCTGTCAGAGGTAGTATTGCTACCGTGTTTCGATTCCCAACATTGTTGAAGCAGGTCAATCATCTTCTTGCGGCCCCTGACTGCCTTGAAGCCATAGGCGGAGATCTGTTTAGACAATTCCGCGTCTGTAAATCCTGTGTATTGTGGCATTGAGGGCGCCTGCGAGGTAGTTGGCTGAGAATAAGCCGCTTCAGCCGGGGTATTATTGGCTCCTTTTGCAGGCTTCGCAGCTTTGCCCTTGGTCATGGTCGTGGCTGTAGCTGTAGCTGCCGGAATCGGAGCTGGAGTTTGAACCTGCAAGTCTGAATCCAAGCCCCTTTCGGTCAATGGTAGCGACGATGGTCTCTTTTCTGGGGGTGAATCTATGTCTGCGAATTCAAGCTCGAACCAGTCTCTCCGAAGAGGCTTTTGGCTTGCTTGTTCCGCGCTGTCATGACTCTTTTTTGCAGTAGGCTCTCCATCATCCGTCAAGTCAACCACGTTTAGTGTTTCTGGTTGAATCAAAGACCCTTCGGTGTCTCTGGCGCCAACACACCAAAGATTCCTGGTGCCTGCCAACCTTGATACAGAACGAGTAGATGATTCTTGGATCGTCCTGCGGTCCTTATCGCGCGTTCCCTCTGGACATGAAAGACCTTCTGAGGCACGGATGGCTTGCTGAGTTTCTCGCAGAGTCTGCGGCGAATCATCTCTTTCTAATTGACTGCAGGTGCCGAATACAAGATCTTGATCATTCAGAAATTCGACAGCCGCTTCCGGGGAAAGTACAGTGGACGAAGGCTGTTTCTCTGTCTCTTTGGCCTTTTTTCGTTTCCCTTTTGTCGTTCTGATGTCCGGAAGGCAATCAATCACCAGATCATCCTCTTCTACATCATTTGTTGAATATTGCGCAGTCATGCGCGCCGTTAAGGTGGTAAACTTCTTAGGTTTGCCCTTGGCAGTTTTTTTGGGCTTTCCTGAGTTCTCTCCTTGAGCAGATGTCTGATCACTTGAATCAGAGCACCTTCCATTGAGTAATGCTTGGATTTCAGGATTGACCAGCTCTATCCGTCGACGCTTTGTTGGTCCTCCGCCATTTGCATTCTGCACAAGGTCGCGGGGATTCAAAGCTAATCCAGAGTAATTATAATCGGATAGCAGCTTGCCAAATCCACTGTTCGGATCACGATCTTTATCCTGGCTTCCACCATCGTTCACGGTAGCGATTTCCTCGTAATCGTAAGCGGTCTCCCTTGGTGGTGTCCAGTCCATTCTTCTTCTCACTGCTTCGTCCAAATGCAACACCTCATCCTTTCCTAAGGCATTGGATTCCTTGGAAGTAGTTTTCTCAGGCATATCCTCCGAAGGAGATACTTTTGTAGCAACCGTCTTCTTACCACTTTTGCTGGATTTCTTTGCTGGTGGATCGCCGCTTGTCTTCGTAACTTTCCCAGCTAGAGTCATGTTTCCTGCATCATTGCTCTTGGCATTCTTTCGAGGACGCCCTTTGGTCGGTTTCACTGCATCAATTTTTGTGCCAACAGTCTCTGGCTGGGGGTCCCCAGGCGCAATTGTTCCTGGCCCATCCGCGGCTTTCTTCGTCTTCCGCCGCGGTTTGCTCGGTGCGGTTTGGTTGCTGGTGCTTGAAGTAGAATCATTCTTTGTCTGTCGCTTTTTCGGCTTCGTCGCGTCCTCGGGACACTTGGTGCTCGCGATTGGAGTGGGAAAAAAACGGGAACGCGTATGAGGTTGAGCCAATTCGGATATCGAGCGGATTGGGGGTGGCGTTGCACCTCGTGGCAAGACGTGAGGTACCGGCTTTGCATCATGCCTACCCAGCCCTGGCGACCGCGGTGGATTTGGAGAGGACGACAAAATGATCACATCTGCAATGCTGGCCATCGTGCCGAGTCGCGTCTCTGGGTGTTTGCTTGACTAATCAGGGCGAGTCGCGTGTACTGCTTGAGTTTACTATATCAGACATTTCCTAGGTAATGTTTGGACCGAAGGGGCAACAGTATAAAGTGTATGCAAGTTGGGTATGCTGGAGAAGTAGCGGTTTGGAGAGCCAGGTTCAATGTTGCGATGTAAAAGGGTCGATCAGCCGCGGTCTTGGCAAAGTTATTGCATTGCCGTTTGACTATGTTGTACATAGTTCGGCCGGGTAACTGCATTCAACCCCAACAAAGTAAATTTATATTAAATACATTTACGCTGAATGATTGATGGGATCAATTGATTTTCCATTCGAATAACTGTCTTTTTTATTGCCCTGCATCACACTAGACAAACGAACAGGATCAGAGGCGTCGAACTAAAAAGACACGCCTTGCGCCTCTGGAATAATTCATTCAATTGATCATTATCTTGGCTTCGTGCACTGTCTCGACAAAGAGATACGGAGTGTTCTTTGCTCAACCTTGGGACCGAGGAATAGTAGACCTCAGAACAACCATGGTGATGTGCTTGTGATTGATGATGGGCATATTCTCAAGGCGAAACCAATTTGGAGCTCAATATATCCCCACTAGAGAACAATACCGCGAGCTTAGAAAATGAATGCATTTCCCACTCGCCCCAGAGCAAATTTCAGGAATTCTGGGCACGGTGAATTTGTTTGCTTGATATAGGCAATTGCTCATGATCCCCTCAAGGCGATTGCACTCAACAAGGAATTTTCGAGTCGTTGCTTAGCCTCATCGTTCTCCTTGGCCGTTGGTGAAGGCAGAGCCCCCAGCTTGTACGCTTTCTTGATCTTGTTGATATCAGAGATTTCGGAGAGTGTCTGGTCATCAAAAGGCACAGGTGTTCCTTGAACCGAGCTGTCCAAGTGGGCCGCAACGGATTCATGTGTTATCTCCGGAGAGACAGAGACCTTGATCACCAACAGGTCTTTGGTCGAATCGGCAATACCGAATCTACGGAACGATTCGGTGATCTAAGTCCGTGTTAGCCCCGGCTTTAGTGGCAAAATTGCAGCTAATTCCTATAATTAACAACCCACATTATTTGTAGGGTTCAATGAGAACACGATCTCGGAATGCACATTATGAGACTTCAGTCGATTGTGCATGTAATCATTAACTGCTCTGAATACTGCAGCAGTGGCGTGAGCCCTTGACAGAACCTGTCGCTTAGTGTTAGTGGACCAGTTCCTTTCCTTAGTTCTCGAGGACAACCTAACATACCATGCTTGCATCAATAAATGCATATTCGAATTCTGCTCGACCGGCGAGAAGTTGACCTTTCAGGGAGGCAGCATTTTGAACATCGCGATATAGAGCAACATGCACGGGGATCAATGGTAGATGTGGCAGGCTAATCGTCTCTAGACTTGAGGCCATGACTGAAATCGAACTGAAACGGAAGTCAAAAGAAGATGACGTATTTGTAATCAGGCCGATCTGATAAAAAAATTAGAGTGAGCCTTGGAGTTCACTATGAGTCCACTGTGAGTCTACAGACCCATCCCACTTCTTGATCCACGTGACTCATTCTGGAATTTTCCGGACTTAAGCGGTCGCGAGCGGAACATGAGTAATCGCCTCTATCTCACCCGTGGGCCCGACATTTAAACATCTCCTCATTCTTGACTTTCGACACTCCCCATCACAAATATGGCTTTCTTCCTACGGCGCCCGTTCGCTGTATCCTCGGCGCTTCGCCAGGTCCCTAAGCTCACAAACACCGCCCGATTCATTCACAATTCTCCCATCAAGCCCACCCAAGCAACCAAGCCTCAGGGCGTTTCGTCCTCGATCTTCGCCAAGTCCCGACAGAACTTCCAAAATGCCTTCCGCCGTACATACATGCAGCAGGGCTTCAACCCTGCACAGAGTGGCAACATGACCCAGAAACTGTTGTATGGCGCTGCCATTGTTGGTGGTACTGTACTGGCAACCAACTTCATCTTCAACCGTGAAACGAGAGAGGACGGCGGTATGCCCGCTTACGAGCGGAGCTTCTTGAACGAAACCTTTATGCACACTGGTCTCGGTATTGGTATCATTGGTGTTGCTGCTCGCGCCCTCCACATGAGCGGCTGGTCTTATCGTCTCATGGCCATGAACCCGTGGCTCGTCATGGGTGTCGGTCTCGTTGGCAGCATCGGCTCCATGTACGGCACTTTCTACACTTCCCCGGATAAGTAAGTCCTTTGCCTTTCCTTTTTTTGATTCCCAAGAAAAACAAAATGAGCTAACTTTTCAATTAGCTACGTCATGAAGTATGGCTGCTGGACCGTTTTCAACCTTACCCAGGCTGCTCTTCTGTCTCCCTTGATGTTCATGAATCCCGCCATTCTCGCTCGTGCTGGCCTTTACACTGTTGGTATGATGGGCTCAATCGCTTTTGTCGGTGCCACTGCCAAGCAAGAGAAGTACCTCTACCTGGGTGGCCCCCTTCTTGCTGGTGTGACCATCGTTGCTCTCTCTGGCCTCGCCCCCATGGTCCTCCCTGCTACTGCCGTTCGCACTCTGATGTGGTCTGAGCGCATGTGGCTGTACGGTGGTCTTGCTGTCTTCGGTGGTTTCACTCTTTATGACGTGCAGAAGATTCTGCACCATGCTCGTCTTGCCGAGCGCGGCTTGATCAAGCGTGATGTGGTCAACGAGTGCGTCAGCCTCGAGTTGGACTTCATCAACATCTTCATCCGCATGGTCCAGATCCTCGGCATGGGCAACAACCGTCGTTAAGCTACTTTATATCCACTATATTAACTGTGCAACCTGATCTCGGGTTAGAATTGGTGTTTCTTTTTTTTTCTGTCATTCGACAACCCTGTATTTGAACCAACCGTTTGTCTTTTTTACCTTTTTACCCTTTTTTTTTTTTTTTTTTACTCTTTAACTTTGATGCCTCTTCATATGAGCAAGCGCAGTCAATCGCTGTTTTGTACTTTCTGAGAGACATATAACAGACAGGGTAGCGAATACAAATCTCCACTCCCTTGACATTTCTGCATCCAAAAACAAAGTTGACAATTATTTGAGTCTACAAACATCCGGCTTTGGAAGAAAAGAAAGAGGTCACAAGCCGTCAAAGCAAAAAGCAACATAATATCAATCACCTACTAGTCGACTATGTATGTGGAAAGGTAGTGTTTAGTTCTATGAATATGGGTAGCCATATCAGGTTCATGGTAGAGATTTAAGACCATGACTAGCTTTATCCAACATTATTATACTACGTAGCAATTTCTTGTTTGAATTAGGCTCAGGTATATAAGAAATATCATTTAGATACATGCACATTTACATATTTATCTACAATGCTATTAGATGCACCGAGCTAGAAAGGGCAGGCCGTGGTCATGTGATTGAAAGCTTCTCTTGACGGGGAGGTTGCCCAAAAACCGCCCAAGAGACCGCCCAATAATACCGCCCTCCGCCCTCTGCAGACTTCAGATCGCGATACAGACACCAGATTCATTGACCACTACAAACGTGCAGACTAAACTTCCCAACATCATACCAACACAGTCGCACCAGTCTTATTGCTCTCCAACCTTACAATATGTCGAACGAGATGGAAATTGACCCTCCTGTCGCACACGACGACGAGGCTCCCGAGCAGGACCGCAGTTTTGAGCCACGCACCCAGGGGAACGCGGTCGCCGTGCGCAGCATCGAAGGATGGATTATTATCGTATCTAATATCCACGAAGAATCATCGGAGGAAGATGTCACTGAGCTCTTTGCGGAGTACGGTGAGATCAAGAACTTCAGCTTGAACCTTGATCGGCGAACGGGTTATGTCAAGGTGCGCATCCCCAATCTCACAACTACCTCTGAACTGCCCTTTAATAATGTCCCCTCTGGAATACGGGACCTCTTGTCGACTCACATCCAATGAAACGATTGCTAACACCTCTATTCCGGTAGGGCTACGCACTGATCGAATACTCCACTCTCCCCGAAGCCAGTGAAGCTATCCAGAACCTTAACGGTTACAAGCTCCTCGAACAGACCCTTCATGTCGACTATGCTTTTGTCCGCCCGCCCCCATCAGGCAAGAACAAGAATGGAGGACCAAAGGGCCGGGCTACTCGGAATCGCAGCAGAAGCCCCAACCGGAGTCGCAGCCCCGAAGCTGGCGGCGACCGGGACTAAGCTTTCTTAATGGATGGGAACCATAAAATTTGATCAGCATATCAGCATACATTGCTTGTGATCTTCCATTTGATACCTGGGCTTCGCTTTTCTCGCATTCTTTTTTCAATGCCTCCCGCTGTTTCATTCGAACCTTTGCCCACCCTTCCTGCCAGAAGTTGTCTACAAATATAGACATATCATCTAGTATCCGCCGGCATGGCCTCGCTTCAGTCGAACCTGTATGGGTCTACAGGCCGAGTGTGGGTGTGCATAAAGTACATACACATGAGAGGTACATGCCGGCGCCACGATAGATTGCCATAATGGTATGGAAGTCCGTTCTTAGCCTTCAACTAGAATCATGCTGACTTGGACTCAGATCAAAGGCCCTTTGATGAAAATTGAAAATTGGTGTATGAGCATCTGGTCAACAAAGACAACCTCGGACCTCCAGGCTCAGCCTCTGGGAGTAATGTACATTATGAAGAATGGTTTTTCTTGGTTACAAGTGACCTTTCATCACATCCATTTGTCTTGCGAATCAGTTCAAGACAAAACCAAAATTAGTACATCAGTACTCAGTAGTATACCATGTAGTATACCTATATAGGATCCGCATCATGCGACAGCCATCAGAGTAGAGTCGATAAATGATTCTTGGATGCTTGGACTCTAGAGTTATTGTCGTAGAGTCAGAAGACTTCAATGCTTTTTACAGGGTGATAATAAGGCTCTGATGCCACATACAATGGATGTGGATGTGCTCCCCTGCCCAGGTGGGCACCTGGGCAGCGGGTCTGGTGACTAATCTTAAGCCTCCCCGGCTCCCCATTTTCCCCGCATGGCGCATGAGGTTATCGCTGTTCTTCTTTTTTTAGTCATTACGCACTCCTTACTCTCCATCCTTATAGATTGACTTTGAAATCCTGTGTCTGGGGATCTGATTCTGACAGGATATATTTCCTGAGGCAGAATGGCTCCCCAACACACATCTTCTACCCCCTTGGGGGTATCACCATCTCTATACGGTATTCTTATGCTTTTCTTCCTATCATTTTCAGCTGTGGCCAATGCGCTGGCGTATTCATCTCAGGAAGTTTTAGCACAACCTTTGGTCTCCACTTCAATTGATGATCCCGAGAGAGAGACTGTCTTTGGGGGTGCTGAATCGGCGCCGGAAGGGTCGATCCACAACCCCATTCTGAATACCTTGCAGGATCTTATCGCCGCCCTGCAGGTGATGCAAGACAAGTACTTTGTGCTGTGGCAGGGCACGTGGCCGACTAGCATTGATTGGACTGCGGCGGTGTTGGGCACACACGTTTCGGCTGCGCTCTCGTCTCTAACCTCAGGTCCGCTTGATATCCCCGACACGGATGAATTGAAAGGATTATCCTTCTTCAGGCTTGAGAATACCGTCAATCGGTTCTTCAGCCATACTTCCGCGTTCTACTTTGGCGAGAACTCTTTTAGTGTCAGAAACCAGGCCTACGATGACATGCTATGGGTTGTGCTAGGGTGGTTGGAAAATATCAAGTTCCAAAATCTTCACTCGGACCTTCACTATGTCTCCTCAAACAACAGTTCTGGAGAAGTTTGGTATGGTACCCAGTTCCAGACTTCTGCCGCGCACAGAGCACGTATCTTTTACGAGCTCGCCTCCGCTGGTTGGGATAAGACCCTCTGCAATGGCGGCATGATCTGGAGCCCATATTTGATGCCGTACAAGAATGCGATTACGAACGAGCTCTATATCTCTGCCAGCATCGAGATGTATTTGTACTTCCCGGGAGATTCCATTGATGCCCCATTCCTTGTCGACTCACAAGGCACACAACCCGCACGGAAGAAGCCGCACGACCCTCTTCATCTGCAGGCTGCAATTGACGGGTATGAATGGCTCAAGGACTCAAATATGACTGGGATGGGCGGTCTATATGCAGATGGGTTCCACATCAGTGGCTGGCAAAGCGCATCAAATCCCGGCTCAGGACAATGTGACGTGCTCAACTCTATGGTCTACACTTACAATCAGGGAGTCATTCTCAGCGGGCTGAGAGGACTCTGGCTGGCCACAAATTCGCAAGTCTATCTGCACGATGGTCACGACCTTGTTCGGCAAGTACTGCAGGCTACCGGATGGCCACATACCTCCAGCCAGCAGTGGAAGGGACTTGGTCGCGGAGGTGTGCTCGAGGACGCATGTGATTCTCGCGGAGCCTGCTCCCAGGATGGACAGACCTTCAAAGGGATCTTTTTCCACCACCTTTCGGGATTCTGTCGACCTCTTCGGCCGCAAGAGAAGCAGTTCCTGGCGGACGCGATCCACAGACATGCAGCAAATGACGACTGGGCCGAAGTCTATGAGCAGCATCTGAAGCGGTGTCGCACCTATGGTTCCTGGATTAAACACAATGCCCAAGCCGCTCTGATGACTCGTGACAGCGATGGCAAGTTCGGTACCTGGTGGGGCCGCTCGTATCATCAGCTGGATGCCAACGAGATCGTAGATAGCAGCACTATTCCGGATGGTGCTGTTGACTACCGCAACGCCGAATATGACCCCAAGTCCTCGACCACAGGCTTCACGTCGAATGACTACAACGATCGTGGCCGAGGCCGCACCGTTGAAACACAGTCCGGTGGTATCGCTGTGCTGAGGGCCCTGTATCAATGGCAATCATATGATGCCCTGTGAACAACACGAATAAAATGTCTGGGGGTTGGTGTTCTGGCGGTAAATAGACCCCAGTCATTGCATCCAGAGCTTTGGGGGGCTCTTTTGTACAACCTATGCAGTCTACAATTACGGAGTACTGGGAATCATTATCATATCCTTCAGGTTCAACATTGGCTTCTCAAGTCACAGGGCACAATATCAGTGCCCATGCTACGGAGTAGGCCGCTTCTACATGCCGATAGATCCGTCTCCGCAAAGCATGACACAATAAACCCGTAATCCAAATTTGAAAACCGGATTACTTGATCGTCGGATCTGCGACAAGTGGACACTGGTGGCAAGCGATTAGGAAGTGTCTGTGTTATGTGTTACCTACATTGTGGGTTTGGCGGGAGACATTGTAAGAGACATTTTGAGGCTGACTTGGAATATAAGACATGTTTCTGGCGATCGATACACAACGTTGATGACTCTTGCCATTTCGGGTCTGTTTATGCCGTACCCGTTTTTTGCTGGAGTATAGACATGAGAAGCTAACAATAATATCTCTTGTGTTCCCGAAATGAAACATACGCAATGAAAGGTCTTCCATATTGTTTTTGCCACGGACATGCTGTTCGGTGTGTACTCTCAAGACTATCCAACATATAGAAAAATTTGAGACGATGTAAGACACCGTTCTGCGACACACTTGGCAAATTGATGCCCTCGGCTTTAACATCGATATTAAACTCTATTGTAGGTTGCAACGCACTACGCGGGTATCTACTTCAGGCCATTGGAGGAAAAAAAGATTATCTTGGATTCTTCAATGCATGGAAGGATTGGAAGACGCCTTTACACATACCTAATGTAGAATCCTTCGGTTCAAGCCTACTCTAAACGGAAATACTGGAGCGCGATACCTCGACACAGCACGCTAAAATGCTCGACTCTTGAAATTCTAGTCAAGATGATTGGACCTACAATATAAATTATCCATCGAAGAAAGACGGGAAGCCACTTACAAGACGGAGAGGGGCCGAAAAGAAGCAAAAAGAAGGGGAAGAAAAAAAACCCCCCACTCTAGCGTGCGACTAAACATCCTTGACGCCCCCTCCGTAATGGGAAAAAAAACACGTTCGTATAGGTGGGGAGCTCGGGATAGTGTAGGGCACGAATCAACGAAACGAAACACACTTGCAGATCGGCGGGTACTTGGGTTTTGACCGTCATTCGAATGCTTTTCTTTTAGCCAAAAATGAAAAAGCAATTTCCAAAGGTTCGCATGATATTACGATGTACAATTTACGGGGGGGGATCCATGGATGTCTCATAAACAAAGTATGTAATCACTTTTTATATTAAGGTGATCATGGTCTGATATTGATTTTGTCTCAGTGTGCCCCAATGACCACGTTTTCCCCTTTGCCTAGCGGGAACCATCCGAATTAATATAAATGTGAGTATATTGTATAATATATAATAATTTATAACCTAAATACTTAAATACCTTATATTGTATGTAAATACAAATCTTAAAAACACGGTTCTTATCGAACTTTTTAGATTACGGCCCAAAAGCATGTCACACGCCCCCACCTCAACTTCGGTGAACAGTAGGTTACAAGTACACCTGTGGTTACTCCGTAGTTACACCTGTGTTCACGCGAGAAGTACTAGATACGGTATCAGGCCTGAGCGTAGAACTGTTCCCTCTAGGGTTAAAAGTCATCTGACAACGGGATCCAGGAACGCATCTGGTTTGGTAGAAGAGGGGGTGAGTTGGCTGTCACCGACCGCATAAGCACCAGAGTTAAGCGGGGCAAGAAGTAAGAAGTATGACTCGAATATTGATATCTTTTCCCCTTGAATCCCTTTTTTTTTTGTGCTTATGTTGTAGTCTGATGGGGCTATCTCGGCAACAATGAAAACGATGAGAGCGGAAGACTAGTACATATCCCCGGACCTTGACAAGTGACGTCGGCATTTTTTTTTTGGCTAAGTTGCCTACAGGATATTGCCGGGACCGGCATACAAAAGTATACTGAAAACAATTTAAGATCGGCGCCTATGATGGCACTCAGTTTCACCTCCTTTTCGGCTAGCGATCCATCGAATAGTGAGGAAGTATGTCAAAATCCATGGTAATGACCGATCGTCTGAAGCCCAAGCGTTGGGCGCACATTGGTTGTGAGGGAGTGGGCTAAAGGACGGGAGATGATGAGTGGTCGGGGGATATTACGACAGGCCTTAGGTGCGGAGCCCAAAAAAATGCAGTGCCACTGAACTTTCCCGCGAGGTAAGTCAGTTTCTCCGATTATTCTCAACTATGAATCTTTGTTTCTTGTATTTGGTCTTTTTTTTGGTGGCGGTGGAGGCGGCTAACGAGGGGCGACGGGGATTTATGGTCGGATCTGTTTTCCTGCCTTCCAATACACTGGACATTTTTATAATCTGATATTGGCAAATGGACATCCTTATTTGAGCCTTCAGGACCTGTACTGTATGTTGTACGGGATATCGGTACGGAGTACTCCTTTGTCCCTCGGCCGATCTTACCCAAGGGCGGCTTGTATCTACCCCTTGGAATCTTTGTCACCGTACCGAGGAGATGTAGAAGAATTATACATCGCAAAAAAAGGGAGCATACGTACCGTTCTTCTATAATATGTGTACTTTAGAACTACGTGAATATGAGGAATTACGTTGTAGGGGCCAATGATATCCATGGCGTCATTTGACTCTTGAGGCTCGATCGACATTGCATGCCCCCCCCCCTCCCCTGAAGGACGGGGGTATGGCCACATGCGTATATTGTATAATACATTATAAATACTCTATAGTAGACAATGTAATGTCAGGTTTGATTTTTTTTATTATTATTATTCCCCAGGTTACGGGCCATCTGAAATAGGAACAAGTTCCCAGAGCCCGGTGACTTTGAATATAAAATAAGAGAAAACATCGGTACAATATAAATCGACTTATAGTGTACGGGAGTAGAGAGGTATTCAATTTCACAATACGTGTCAAATCAACACTAGCGGTGGAGGCAGAAGAGCGGGAACCGGAGAGCAAGTGCATGCCCTATGATGTACCGAGTACTTCATCGGAACATGGCATCAATAGGGAAGGGCGGTGTACCGGGTACTTTCCGGGAAGGTGTGTGTGGAAAGGGGAATCTAAGGAGCCACCCGTTAGTTCCTGAACGCCTCTCTCATTTCTAGAAACCCCCTCTTTTTTCCTTTTTCTGTATATTGTATCCTCACCGGGTCTATTTTATTTTATTATATTATTGTATAATTATTGGAATTTTTATATATATTGTATATAATGTCGACCTACCAAGGTTACTAATTTAATAGTGTGCCACACACACTAAGACATTGGTAATATATATTTAATTTATTACATAGAAATAAAGAGTAATACAGAACTTATAGAGAAAAAATAAAGGAAAATAGAGGAAAATAGAAGAAAAAATAAGAAAAAAGAACCCTCTCGGAGGGATGATCCAAGGGACATGGGTTCCTCCACCTACTGAAAAGGTGTTAAGATAGACAATTATACTGTCGACTCCATAGGTACCCCTGGTTACCGCACCCGTCGTACCACAATTCAGGTCACTTTCAAGTACACTCTGCCGTAACGCCGATACCGAAACTCTCTTCCTTTTTCCCCCAAAGCTCTTTTCGGTTTCTCTTGACTCCCCTTCTCTCTCTCTCTTTCTCTTCGTTCGATCTTCTGTCTCTTCTCTTTGAACCTATTCCTATATCATCTCTAGCCTCGATCCCGCCTCTCTTGTGGCCAGCCTCTCTTTCCGGAAAGAGAGAGAAGAAAAAAAATTTCCCCCAACAGACCTTCCCTTTGAACCCACTCCGGTTACCTTAACCCTCCCCTCTTCCCACCAATCTGGAACTGCATTCATCTCAACCCACGCCTTTCGAAATTACTCGCCTAGTCAGAGTCGACCACGGTCGTCTTGAAAATTACACAACCCCCCCTCTCCTACTCGACTTTTTACCGACCCGGTAGCTACCTCAAGCGTAACACAGATTTCTCATCTGGGGTACATCGCTAGGGGTAGACCGTGGTCGTTCATCAGCCGCCACTTTTTTCCCCCTCCGGCCTCTTTTTTAATCCGCAAACCCCAATCGTGGAAGCTTGATCATACCGCCATCCTGGACCTCCTTTCGATTCAGTGTGTCGCGAGCAGTAACCCTTATGGCACCAGATACAGAAATGACTGAAGCCTCCCCTGTTGATACTCTGCCGCAACCAAACGACGGTGGCCGCATGCATATGTCATCCCTCTCATCATCTTCTTCCATATCCGACGCAGAAAACGAGCGTCGAGGTCGATCAGAACGTCCCCGAATGGCGAGCCGCAAACCCAGTGCTTCGATCCTTGTCCCTCGGGACCACCCCGAAATTGAAATCGAGGAGGAAGAGTTTCCCCCAGACGACGCCCGCGCAATGAGTCCACGACGCAATTCTGCCGATCTGGAGCGTTTGGGCAAGGAGGCCCGGCAAACCCTGCAGGAGTGAGTTTAAGAAGGCGTCTTGAGCCGTTATGATACTGAATTACACAACTTCGAAGATTTCGGTAGCTAACCAAGTGAACTAAAAAATAGACAAGCGAAGGCTCTCCAATCGTCCCTTCAGGCCCTTGCCGAACGCATCGATGCAGTCAAATCAGACCATGATAAGTTGGAAAACGAGAACAAAATCTTACAAGACTACATCGGTGGTCTCACTCGCAACATGACCAAGAGCGAAATGACTCGCAGTACGAAAGCACGCAAAGCACAAAAATAAACCGGCTTTCTTCCGAACAGATGTCGCAAGGTGGCCGGATACCTCATCCCGTGAACGTCCATCGGGAGGGATCGCCTGTTTTGCGGCAGGGGGGTTTTCCATGCGTTGCATACGGTCGCCGGTTTTACCGAGATTCGAATTATTTTCACTTCATTACGACGAAACCCCTGGTCAACGGATTTCTCTTCTCACCGCACATTCAAGCGGTCGCTCAATGAGTTACATGCCGAATGTCAGCATGTCACGGTCTCATAAAACAGCCAGGTTAGGGAATTCCTGGTTACGGTTTCTCTTTCCGCAAATGGGGTCAGCATTTACCCGAGGGCAATCTTACGGTTGCCATTTTCGCCCACATCATATCTGCCACCCGACTGGTTCGAGTGGCCACCCTGGAACACACCACATCTCGGTTTAAAACGCCACAGAGTCATCATCTCCGCAATCCCCCTGTTCAAACTGGGATCGGCTGCTGAACCGGGAGAGGCTGAACCCCAATCATTTTACTCAAGGGGGAACTTCAATTGTTCGTGACATCATTGCATGCCTGCTTGCACAGTGGCCACCTGACATCTTGGCATTTGAATCTCCAGTCTTCATTACATCATCCTCAAAGTCGGTGTGCAACCTGTTCTATCCTATCTAACGCAAGTGTTCCACTCTGCCTCTCTTCAACCCTGTCGATATTATTGGCTCTTTTTTCCCCCTCTCTTTATTCCTCACTCGTTTCATTGTGGCGTTTTATATTTTTGTGGTGGCTCTGTGAACACTGTTTCACTTGTACTTTTTCTTCCTTTTTTTTGTTGTCTTTCGATGCATAGCACCTTGGGCGTTTCGGGGACTGGGACTAGACTCGATTTGATTGAATGGCTCTTGCTGGAGCATTGAAATGTTTCTTCGTCATGAGCATTGCATAGTGACGGTCATCGTCACAACAGAACGGCGTGGGAAGTGGAAAGCATCTTAGGGGTCTTTTGGAGCAGTCCATTCATCTTCTTCTCTTTCTCACATGCCTTCTCGATATTCGGGAGGCTCTCTGTACATCTGCATATCGATTTTTTTTTTTCTTTCTACTTTCTTCTGCTATCTCCACTGGACTGACTCGTGTCTCTCTATGGGGAGACAAAAGATGCCACTTTTCATCATTGTTATCATTGTGGCTCTATTTCTGCTTCTTGCTTCTTGCACTTGACATACCCAGGAGCGCGTGCATGTCTCAGGTCGTCCGTTTTCCCTTTATTGTCCTCATACCCCTTTTTATCGAGCCCGCGTGGCAGGTAGCATTGTGGTTTCGACCATAGCAATGGAAACTATTTCAAATGAGTCTGTCTTTTGTAGATCTGTATGAAACGGCATAAAATTTCAAAGTTTGCTATACCAGGAGATAGATAATCCAATATGATCCAAGAGCGCTACTCGTCAAAACACCATCCAGCTTTACTATTTGAGACATGACAAGGAACAAATAAACAGACAGTATGGCATGCATACCTAGTGAAGAAAGCGACGATCAATCGGGATATGACACCGGCAGGCGCACATAAGCTCGATAGTGTCCTACTAATACAGCCACTGATATCATTGCGGCTTTCGTCTGCAGTACGCGGGCTGTATGCACACCCTAGTCAAATATATAGTACCGATTCTATTCTCCGAAACGAGACTAGTTTGTATTGAGGATCTGGTATCTCTTTTGGGTTACATACATGGTTCTGTCAATTCTGTGGGGATGTTTATATCTTTATACTGACCTTGCTGTATATATTGAATTGTATGGTACATACCCTCACTTGGATGCTATTTGGGTATGGATCTATATTTCAGACCATTGTGAAGTCCCTGCCTAGGTCAATAAATTATATATAATATATTGTTGGTTGTTCATAGTAAATGATTAGATCGGTGTCCTTGATATGCTGATCAGTAGCCATGCTGCCAGTGGGCAGGGAATGTGTTAATCAAGAGATAGGATGAGCCAATTATATATGTATGCTAGCTTCTCTTATCTGCCCGGCCTAGTCTACTTGGACAAGACAGGAAATAGACATAGACTCATAAACACATAGTCATCTATGCTTCAGCTACAATGATTCGCAAAGAATTACCGGAACAGTGTACGAGAGATTATCTTCGAAACCACATCTAGTGAGAATCAGAACGCCACATGGCACATATACGGGGGAGTGATCAATAGGAAAGGTGAAAAGCCAGGTTAGGGATCAGCAGGGATACCCTTGTTGAAGTCCTGATAAGGAACTGATTGGAGAAAAATTCTGTGTATGTGTGTTGGGCTGGGAGAGTGCGCGCAAGGGGACTCTTTGGGTAGTTAAGAGGCAAAGTAGACAAAATAACAAGGAGAATGAAAAAAACGAAAAGAGGAGACAAGATGGATATCCCCCAGGGCAGAGAACAAGCGCCGGGCCAGAGCAGAAGGAAAGTAGGCAAATAGAAAAGATTCAAGGCAAAAATGGCAGAGCATCGACACCCAAAGGTCGCAATATTTCTCACACCAAACCCTTGCGAGTCTCTGCGATACTATAGACCGACAATCGGGCCAATGCATCTCATCGTCCTTTCCTCCTTCGTGTCCAATCTATGTCCTTGCACTAGAAGACCCGCCGGGCGCTCTCTTTCTCTCGGTTGTTCCATCCGTCCCGAGGACGCGTGTCCATCAACAAGGTCTTTTTAGATGTTAATCATTTACTCGGCGGCGGGCTTCTCGGCCTCAGCAGCCGGGGCCTCCTCCTTCTTCTCAGCAGGGGCGGCCTCGGAAGTGGGCTCAGCCTCGGACGAGGTCCAGAGGGTCTGGTAGGAAATGCGGGGTCAGCGTATGAACAAATTGAATCATTAGATGGTTTAAACACTTACGAGGTTGTCACGGAGGAGCTGCATGATGAGAGTAGAGTCCTTGTAGCTCTCCTCGCTCAGGGTGTCGAGCTCTGCAGACAAAATATTAGCTTTGGCCCATGCACGTGGCAAAATATGCATTTTAACATACCAGCAATAGCATCGTCAAAGGCAAGCTTGGCGAGGTGGCAAGCCTGGTCAGGGGAGTTCAGGATTTCGTAGTAGAAGACTGAGAAGTTGAGGGCGAGTCCGAGACGGATGGGGTGGGTAGGGGCAAGGTCAGTGGAGGCGATCTCGGTGGCGGCCTTGTAGGCCTCCAGAGAGTAGTCGGCAGCACCCTTGCGGCGGTCGCCAATGGCGAACTCGGCAAGGTAGCGGTGGTAGTCACCCTTCATCTTGTGGTAGAAGACCTTGGACTCGCCGCTCTGGGCGGACTTGATGAGGTGCTCGTCCAGAACCTCGAGGATATCGTCGCAGATCTTGGCAAGCTCGGCCTCGATCTTTTGGCGGTACTCCTTGATGAGAGTGACCTGGGACTCGTTGCCCTTGGACTCCTCCTTCTGCTCAATAGAGGTGACGATTCTCCACGAGGCACGGCGGGCACCGATGACGTTCTTATAGGCGACAGACAGGAGATTGCGCTCCTCAACGGTGAGCTCAACATCGGCCGAGGCGACGACCTTCATGTTCTCAACCATCTCTGTGTCGCATTGTCAGAGATCTGTGCAACTAAACCATCTAGATTTAAGAGGAACCAACCTTCATAGCGCTCGGCCTGCTCAGCGAGCTTGGCGAGGTAAACAGCGTCTTCGTGACCCATGGTGAATGTGTGTTTTCTACAACCAGAACTAAGTTAGCCAATTTTTTTCCTTCCCTCACTTGAGTTTCATTCTCGGATTGATAGTGTTTGAGATGAGGGCTGAAAATCACGCCATCGGAACAATGCAAGTAGGCGATGGCGAGGGGTAGATATCGATCCTCGACCACCCCCTTCAAATATACGGGGGGAAGGGGCCCAGTAATTTTCCATGAGTATCACGTAGAAGGTCTCTGAATCAAGATATTTGGACCAAAAACTAAAGACCCCAGGGATTTGGTCGATCATGACGATCGTGGCGGTTACAGGGCCCTTGGTCTTCCCGTATGTCGTTGGGGGGTATCACAGGGAAGCGGTCGCGGCAACGGGTTTAACGAGTAAACAAGGAGACGAGAACATTTGGTTTCGACCGCAAATTGTGGCGCGATTCCATGGTTTGAATTTTGGGGGAGGGGATTGTAGTTTTCAGATGGTCTCTTTCCACCATGAATGTTGATATGTGTGGGTTTTGCGTTGATGACGGGGGGGAATGGGCATAGAAATAGGGCGAGGAGAGGGCAAATTCAACTCGGAAAACAACAGGAAGACACTGACCTGGTTTATGAAGGAGGAAAAGAAGGTGATTAAGGAATAGCGAGATGGATGAAAGATGGAAGTGAAAGAGTAGGGAGTTGAGAGAGAGGAGGTAGGAGGAAAGGAGGGGGGCAGAAGGCGGTGTTGTTGGGATTTACCTGAACAACCCACTTCGGGCTTTGTGTTTTTTTGTGAAATATCCAAAAAAAGGGTACTTTGAGGTCACTTGAACTTGTTCCTCTTTTTTTAAATCTAATTTATTATTTTATATCCCTATAAAATCCCAACATATTACTTTTTGCCATATACTATACACAAATCTTCTCTCATCGCTTCTGTGTGGTTCGGTGGGCCTCCTACAGCGTCATCCCCCATTCCGCATCCGCCAATCGCCCGGGGGGTTCCTTACTTGCGCCTCATTCGAGATCACAAAAGGCAGACAGGATACGTTCGAAACAGTCTAGAACGAATTGGTATAAAGTAGGGCTTTACTATCAATCTGTATTGTAAAAAGGTAAAAAGAAATACGAGGGAGAAGGAAAAAAAAGCGTCAGCTGCAATAGATCAATGATGTGACCATCCCTGTGATCCCTGTGATCAATGTAGTTGAAGTACCATTATCGTATACAAGGGCCCAAGTGGAAAGTCGAATGGGAAGGCCGCGACTTATCAGAAATTTTTGTTCACATGACACTCTGACATAAGCTCCTTTCCAACCTCTTCCGAATCCCATCACATGATGTTTCTTGGCACGTAACGTCATTTGCTATAAGCTTGCCTTACTTTAGTTCTCCTACTTTGTCAACTTCAACCTGAATCCATCTCACACATCTCACCAATCTCACTTTTAACTCCTCTACCATCTAAATCATCATGCTTCGTCAATTTGCCCGTCCCGCCGCTACTGCCAACCGGGCAGTCTTCACCCGCTCCTTCTCGGTAGCTGTCCCTCGTATGGGCGAAGGTGATACCGGTGCTCCCCGCTCTGGCGGTGGTGCCTCTTCTGGGTAAGTCAAGATGCAAGTTGACTGCGAAACTTACACTCCAAGTTCGATTACAACGAGCAGACAGTCCGATGTCTGCCTTGCCGCAGTGAGATGACATCATAGCCGTACGATCACTAACATATGTCCCTCTACTAGTGACGCATTCACCAAGCGCGAGGCTGCCCAAGAGAGCCTTTACATCCGTGAGAAGGAGCTTGAGAAGTAAGTTTTGCAACCTCGAGAACAATCAGGCTGCAGCGGGGGGCTAATTGGTTTGACAGGCTTGCTCAGCTCAAGAAGAAGATTAGCGAGCAGCGCAAGCACTTGGATGAGCTTGAGACCCACATGTAAGTGCAAGTCTGGAAATATCCTCCTATCTATTTCCTCTTTATGTTGTAAATGACATGGCTAACTGGCTTCTTTTTAGTGACGGCTTGAGCCGCTAATGGGCTCCGTGCACCCATCTTATGTTTAATATGAAGGACTCCTCCAATTGCTGTGTATAATACCATCTCCGCTCCAATGAGCTATCGTGCCTACCTGCTCCCTTGAGATCGTGTCGTTTTCAGCGCCTGTTCCTAAACAAGACATCGCTCTGTCATAGCATATGGAGTTTGTGTATAGTGCTTAGTAGTTCGCTTGGAAATATCTAGGAAGGCTTGGCACCATCAACTAGGATTTATGCCTGTAGCCCTTAACATACTACCTATATATTTTTCGCCGTCTTTGTACAAGTGCAAGGGATTTTCTTATTTTTTCTAGATAATATGGTGTTTGGGAAGACCTCAACTAACCCGAGAAAATTGTATTGTACAACATAGTGAATGTTGCCAACCGTCTCCACTTAAAACAAAGCGGGATAGTACTAGTCTAGGTACGGAGTAGTTGCCCGGCCCTGCCAATTAACTCGACGCCCATATACAACAACACCCACAGGGGGTTGAGTTACTTGGCAAGGACCAGGCACGCTGAGGCTCCTTCCATCTTACCTGGACTAAATCTCCGACAAATACCCCCCCATGACTCTCCTTATCCTACCAAACGAGCTTCTCCTAGCCATAGCAGAGACCCAAGACTGCCAAAGGAACATAAATGCATTTGCAAGAGCCAGTCGTCGCTGTTATATCCTCCTGAACCCCTTTCTATATGCCTACAACGCCCGGCAACACCAAGGGAGCGCACTCCATTGGGCAGCAAGCCAGGGACAACTAAGAACAGCCCAAGAATCACTCCGACAAGGAGCGGAAATCGAATCGAGGCACAAGAAAACAGGAAAAACCCCATTGATACAGTCCGCTCAATGCGGACATGCAGATATTGTTGCGATGCTGTTGGCACACGGAGCCAATCCGCACGCCAAAGGCGACCAGGGGACAAAAGACCCAATCACATCGGCTGTGCTCCGCAACAGAGCAGCCGTCGTTAGCATTTTGCTTGACAATGGCGTTGATGTGAATTTGACAGGCTACAAGGGCAGCCTATTGCATCTTGCGGCTGAGAAATGCCACAACAGCCGCGAGGAAGTGGCGAGAGTTCTTATTGAGAAAGGTGCCAATCTGGAATCTATGAATGACGCGAAAGAGGCTCCGTTGCAGGTAGCGTGTGAGTCTGGCTCCGTGGGAGTGGCCCGGTGTCTGATAGAAAGCGGTGCCAACATGGATGCCCGGGGTCTACATGGAAGGTCGCTCCTGCATCTGGCATCCTCCATGGATATCAATACTACCAAGTTATTGGTGGAGAAAGGTGCGGATCTCGAGGTCCGAGACAAGAATGGCGAGACACCACTGCATCTGGCATGCTGGTTTGGCCGGGTAGAAACTGCCGCGTTCCTGTTGGATCAGGGTGCAGATATTGAGGCAAGATCGTCAAATGGGAGCACGCCATTGCTGCGGGGGTTACTCTGGGAGTGTAGCGTATGCAGGGACCTGGGGCCGGCCTCTGTGACCGCTCTCCTGCTGGAACGGGGGGCCAATCCAGGGCGGGGAAATGATTCCAACATCACACCATTGCATTGTGCGACGTCGAAAGCAGATTTGGGGCTTTTCAAGAGATTCCTACAGTATGGTGCCGACCTGGAGCCTAAAACTAGGCTGGGAGTGACACCGCTGCACAAACTAGCGTGTTATGGTGCTCTGGAGTCCGCAAGGTATTCGTTGCAAAAGGGCGCTGATGTACAACCAAGAGATGGAGAAGGCAATACGCCATTGCACCTGGCAGCGCAGAAAAACGAAGTGGAATTTGTCAGGTTGCTGCTAGATGCAGGCGCTGATCGGCTGATCAAGAATCACAAGGGTCAATTGCCTGTACATCTAGCAGGAAAAGGAACAGCTAAATCAGAAGGAGCACAGAAATTCGAAGAAAGACAGAGAAAAGTGGTGGATCTTCTGGAGGCTCAGTCCGAGCATCAACATTAGCAATAGTGACCAGAAAGACATAATGTACAATGAACATCCGAGAAGAATTTGTCAATCCTATTGCATTGGATTTTACAAAGGTTCAAAGTTGTTAATCACAAAGCGCATAAAAGCATTTTATTGTGACCGACTATTAGCATTCCCTGACTACAACAGAACATTCCCCCAAAGCACATCGAGGTGCCAAGTAGCCGATAACTCCGAGTTCAAATCATTAGAAAAATCCATCCACCCCTTTACCGCCCTTGCATGAAGGAGCGGTAGAAATCATCAGCGGTGTTGTTGTTGCCCATACCATTGTTAGGGTAGCCGTATCCGAGACGGGCAGAGATCGACTGGCCTGCTTTTTGGGCGGCGGCAACCTTGGACTGCAGGTCCGAAGTGCCTTGGTCGATGACCTGCAGCTGGGACAGGTGCGCGTTGAGAATGCGGACAATCTGCGAGATCTATAGAGATGCGTGAGCAAAAAGAATCCCCAAAAAAAAGGGGATCAGTCCTGGGTTGTGACGTACCGGCTCATCTGCTTTGTTGGTCTTGGTCAATGTGGATGAAGCACCGTTGACCTCTTCAATCATGCTGGTAAGATCCTTGCCCATTTCGTCCAAGCGTTCCGAGAGCTTCTCGGCCAGTTTGTAACTAATGGCTATATTAGCAAACCCGTAAATATCAGATATTGTGTTGCAGGTTGTACTTACGTTGTCTCACGCTCCTGGTCAGGTCCTTGAAGGGACTCTCCAGGGCCCACCTGCTTGGTAACCATCTCGTCGACTTCACGCTCGTATCGATCCAACCATGAGCTGAGCTCATCCTGTTGACCTTCAACTGCTGACAATTGACGCTCGACCTCCTGGGTGGCTCGATCCGCATCAACAGTGCTGCCGTACAGCTTCTGGACTTTAGTACCATTATCCACCAGCAAACGGTCCCACTCGGAAACCTTCTCCGCCTGCTCGCGGAAGTCCTTTTGATATTTGCCCAGATCTGTGGCCCATCGGGTAATGATCTCATCCATGGTTTTGTTCTTCAGACGTGACTGGGCTGGAGGAGCGGGCCCCGTGGTAGACTGGCCAAGGGCGGAGGGCCCAGCTGGAGCAGCGCTGGTAGCGGTTGTAGTAGAAGCGGCAGTCGTCTGACCACCAAGGCCACCAAGGGGTGCTGAGCTGGTAGAGGTCGCCGGCTGAGTGGAAGGCGTAGTAGTAGCAGCTTGGCCGAACAGGCCGCCCGTAGGTGCAGCAGGTGTAGTAGTAGCAGGCGCGGCAGTGGCTGCAGTACCTGGAGTAGTGGAGGGAGCTGAGGCCCCAAACAGGCCTCCCCCAAGAGGAGCCGTTGCCGGAGTAGTGGAGGGAGCAGCTGTAGATGTGGCACTTCCGGTGGAGGGGAAAAGAGACTTTTGAGGGGTAGCACTCGATGTGGCGGGAGCTCCTAGTGAGGGAGTTGTGTTTGCGGTGGAGGCAGGAGCGCCGAGGGCTGGGAATGCAGATTTCGGAGCGGAGTCGCCGCCGGGAGCAGCCGTATTGCTGAAAAGAGACGGTGTCTGCGAGCTTGGCGCACCACCCGCAGGTGCAGCTGTGCCGAAGAGTGGCTTGGAAGTGGTGTCTGCAGCAGTCGTAGGGGCGGTTGGTTCGGCTGGCTTGTTTGTACCGAATAGGCCGCCGCTGGGTGCAGCAGCGGTTGCGCCTCCTCCAAACAGCGGCTTGGCTGCTCCTCCTCCAAACATATTGTTAGATGGCTGGGCCTGTGAGGTAGCAGGCGTGGTAGATGATGGCGCTGCAGTGGGGGTAGTCGAGGCTCCGGGTTTCGCAGCCCCGAATAAACTGCTGGGTGGGTTGGATGCAGGCGGGGGACCAGCAGGGGTGGTGGAGTTGTTGCCGAACAAACTGCCTCCCGCGGGGGCAGGGGTAGCTGTTGGGGCCGCGTTGCCGAACATACTCTTTGTGCCCCCGCCACCGAACAGCGGGTTGCTGGCAGGTGTGGTCGATTCTGTAGACTTGTTGGGAGTCTGGCTGCCGGCAGCGGCGCCGAAGAGTGAGTTGGGCTGCGTGCCAGTTCCGGATGGAGCCTTGCCGCCGAAGCTGAAGGCCGAGGTACCGCCGTTGGTCGCATTGGAAGCGCCTGCATTGCCGAAGGTTGGTGTGCTTTGGCCACTTGCGGCATTTCCTCCGAACATCGACGGCGATGCGCTGTTGCCGGTGGCCGAAGCTCCAACATTACCGAAGAGGCCACCACTAGGCGCATTGTTATCCTTGTTGGCGCCGAAAGCATTGCCTGCTGTGCCGAAAAGACTTCCGCTAGAGGCGCCAGTAGAGGCTGGGGTGCCGAAAGAGAACGCCATGGTGTTGGTGATCGAGCTTGAGGATTGAGGGAAAAAAGCTGAACGGAGAGAAAGCACCAGCGATACACGGAGCAGGCGAGGTGGGCCTGCAGAATGGATCAAAAGATCCAACAATGAGAGAATGGAGCTCTTGATCAAATTGATTGAGACAGAGAGCTTAAGGGTGGAATGAGAAAAGCAGGACAAGAAAGTCGAGACAATAGACAATAATAATTGGGAAGGAGTTTGGCAAGCACGCGCTGAAATGTTTATGCCTTGAATAAAAGGCACTAATAATGCCTGAATAAATTGGCCAACTTATTGAGAACGGCTGCCTAAGGCATACGTGTTCTGGACTCACATCGATCGCAGGGCAACAGGTCGTCACTGCACACTACACACGGCCCCCATTGCATTTTTGAATTGTTCATTTCTGTGTGCCCCTTCTTTCATGTTATAACATCCTGAATTTAAGCTGCAATCATGTCGGAGGGGCCGTCCGATTTGTCTAGTTCGCATCTAGAGCCCCCCAGCAGGACTACGGAATTGCAAGATCCAGGAGCTGGCGATAGTACATTACCCTTGGATATACTTGAATATTTGTTTTGAAACTGACATTTTCTTTACCAGCTTCTGAAAGCGACGAAGAATACTTCTCAGACGCTAATGAAGGCAACCCCCAGCTCCAGTCACTCCCACAATCCGGTCGCACTTCCCCTGTCCCACGAACACGAGTTGAGAGGGTTGATAGCAGCATCCAACATGGCGAGATTCCGGGCACAGCAGCATTTGAAAAGAGAGAACAGGATGCAGTTCCCGACGAGATCGAGGTTATTCCAGAAGGCTCACACAGCCAGACACGTTCGCCCGCGGGGTCAGAGGACCAAACCTTGAGTCCTGAAGGCTCACCGGTTCCGCGCACAGTAGTCGAGAAGGTGAACCCTGAAGAACCTAGCCATGGCGAAGTTCCTGGCACATTGGCATATGAACAGCGTCTCGCCGATGCTGTGCCCGACGTGGTGGCCAAGGTTTCAGATTCCGAGGGCAGCCCAACGCCACCGGCATTCGACCCTACACCTCCTGAGGTTGATGGGACTTCAACAGAAATCCCCGAGACACGGCTCGAGCGAGTGGATACAATACCCGTCGATGAAGACCTCCCGCCACACCCACAAGCCCATACAAGCTCAACAAGTGACACATTACCCGATGCGGTAGAAACCGTCCCGGATGTCTCAATAAATGATACAGACCTGGAAACCAAAAACCCCTCATTGGAGGATGACATGAACGACGACCACGGATACGAAAAGCAAGAAGCGGGTGATGATTTTGATGAATTTGTAGAAGAGCAGGAAGACATGGGGGATGATGATTTTGGGGATTTCGACGACGGCTTCCAAGAGCCCAGTGCAGAGGAAGCTCCCACAGACGAAACTGCGGCACCTCAGCAAGCTCACGCACCTCCACCTCTCATTGACTTCGACACATTCAAATCTACTTCCGAACTCCTCGATTCCCTCCAAGACACCCTCAACATCCTCTTCCCCGAATCCCAAGACATAAGCTCTCTCACCCCCGTCGAGCCAATCCCAGACTCCGCAGCAATCTTCAGCACCGAGCGATCCCTCTCACTATGGTCTCAGCTCGTCGCACCACCCCCGCTCCAGCCCCAAAATTGGGTGAAATCACGCATCCGCCGACTATTCCTCGTATCCCTGGGCGTGCCCGTTGATCTGGATGAGATCCTTCCAGCCTCCAAACAGAAAAAGCTCGTTCTACCTTCTATTGATCTTGAAGGCACCAGCGCAAAGAGCCCCGGCCCTCGCTCCGCCAGTCAAGTCCGAAAAGAAGAAGGCAACGACAACACCACCGAAAAGGGGCAAGCCCCCTCCCGTCAGAAGACTACTCCTCGTCGCGGCGCACCGCCGGCGCCGGAAATAGATCTCTCGGCGGTCCGTCGGCTGTGCGCCACTACCGATGCTGCACTGAGTGGTCTCACGGACCCAGAGTTGAAGCTGCATGTCCAGGAACTAAACCAGGTTGCCCAGCGCGCTAGTTCAGTATTGGAGTACTGGCTGAAGCGGCGGGATGGGTTGGTTGGTGAAAAAGAGGCCTTCGAGGGTGTCATTGAGAACCTCGTTAGTCATGTTAGGAGAGTCAGAAAGTAGTCTTTCCTTACTCCCGGCACTTGGTGTACTATCTAAATGCCCAATATAATATATTTTGTATAATCTAATGTCGATACCGGAGAAACTGATTTATCTGGAGTATATGTAAGCAAGTCCTTAGTCTACTGAAGGTAAGGTAAGATGGTTGTTACAACTGGGCTTGTTGAGTTTCAGCATGGAACCTTGGGTTCAATATTTTTTTTCTCTTTTTCATTTTGAGTGCAGTTTCATCCTGTTCGTGATACCTTGAGAAAAACAAAGAACAAAGAGAAAAACCGGACGCAGCCGTAGAATCCAATCTCTCCAACGCCGGCAAAGACAGATCATGAGATAACATGAAAGAAATGCATTTGAAAAGCACGCAATAAGGGGTATCTTTCTTTTCAAATGCATGCAGAGATAAACGAAAGACATTGGAAGGCCAGCGCCGTTAGAAGAGGAGAAGAAGGGAAGAACTTTTGTTGGAAACGCCGACGAACTCATTAGTCCAATTCAATAACTGTATGTTCTTGGGTCCGAACAGCCGGACTGTGAGCAGCATTAGATACGTCGTGCCTGGGGCGCATAGCAACAGGGCCCAAAGAGTCTTCAGCCTTGCGCTTTGAAGACAAGGTGTTGTCTGGGCCGGGCGAGATCTCATCGGTCTCGTACTTGAAGGTCCAGGTTCCATCAACTTTGATTTGGATTGCTCTGATCCCGTCAAGTCGGTTTGTACGGGTGAGCTCGGCGTGGATCTCAGCAAGGAACTCATCGACAACCAAGAACTGCGGGCGTGCATCTCCCTTGCAAATCGGGCAACGCCAGTTATCGACCATTGGTGTCTGGCCGGATGTGGAATTCCTGGTTCTGATGAAAGTGTCACGGTCAAAGCATTCATGGTGGTTGCAGTGGAGTGACCGGACGGGGACATCGAAAATGCGTGCCATAAAGGGGTCCACTAGGTCGATTGTGAGGTTGTCAGTGACAACCGCCAGGTCATCGTCATCAGTAATGGGGGAAAGACGCTTCTTGATTGCCGCGCGAGAGTCGGCCGCTGGGACGGACTTGATCAGACTGAGTATCTGATCGAACTCGCCAACCTCCATGACCTCCACTCCAAAGACGAATTTGGAGGTCTTGCACTCATCCTGTCCCAAGATGATATCGACTCGTACGTTGTTTTCACCTGCATTGAGGTGCTGGGTGATGTCCAGAGGCAAATCCTTTCCGTTGTGAACCTTTCGGCGCACATAGAGCTCTTTGCCATTAACAGTGATGTAAAAGACGCTAGGCCAGAAAGTGGCCGCGGTGGACCAGGTCTGCTCCGTCACAGTATCCGGATTGCCAGGAAGACGAATGCATCGCAGGCGAATAGTCCGACAGCCGGGCCTAAAGGTCCAAACCGAATATTGTGTCTCTTTCCCGTGAGCTATGTGTGGGAACTTTTGGCACTCGTCACCCGTCAAAGAGAAATTCCACGTGTAGATCGGGTGGTCAACGTCAACGACGGTCGGTTGTACAATGAAGGTATCGAGATAGGTAAACAAATCAGTCTCAATGTCATTGCCATCTTGACCCTGTTTTACTAGTCTCTTCATGGGATCGCGAAGACCAACCAGATGTAGGCCAAGACGCGTGGGATTTGGATTCACCATCATGGGTGCTCTGTAGCCAGGTAACGGGAGGAAGGCAGAGTTGGGTAGAGGCTGGAAGTGCTGTCCATGAGGAGGTTGTCCCTGGGGAGGTGCACGCGTGATCGGCGACGCAGATGACTGTACAGTCATTGAATTCTGTCGGTTGCGATGATTATTAGGCCTTTGTGGTGGCATCGGGTGCTGGGCCGTATGGTTTGTTGTAGTCGGGGTTGTGGATATGGGCGATGGAGCGTGGAGTGACTGCGCTGACTGTGTAGAAGTGAGAGCACTCGATTGGGGGGAGGTGGTGGAGGGGTTAGCAGGCGCTACCGACGTCGCAGGCATGTATGTTCGAAACTGCATTTGCTGACCATGTGAACCTGGTGTTGATCGGTCCCTCTGAGAAGGTGCTACCTGTCCAAGTGCTGCCTGCATCTGCATTTGCATCTGTGGATTCATGTGTGGATTCATAGGTGAATTCACCGGATACCACGGTCCTTGTCCCTGTCCCTGTCCCTGTCCCTGTCCTTGTGCTTGCCCCTGTGACATAGGGCTGTAATAAGGAGTTTGTGGGGTATTCTGCATTTGTGAGTTTACGCCAAGTTGATAAGACCCAGCAGCTGGACCAACGACCTGCCCCTGGGGTGGATTTGAGGGAAAATGCTGCAAAGGTGCACCAAGTGGGCTCGGAGCAGGTGAATTAGTGGCAGGTTGACTCACACCACCGACCGAAGATCTGGGATGGGATGACCGCACACCTCGGGCGGCTCGAGGCATGGGTTGATTCTGAGGTCTGGGAGGTGGTGCAGAATGAGAGGAAGATGGTGTGTGTGATAGATGTTCGGGCAAACGTGGGACTTTGAGATACTCTTGGGCGATACTCCAGTTATGAGCCTGCTGAGTGGTCTCGGGAAGGTCAAATTCCCTACACTGGTAGAAAACTTTTAAATCTTTCCAAAACAACTCCAGAAGGGGCTTGACATAATCCTCGTGGTGAATGCCCCGTGCAACACACATGAACATCACCGACATCAAAATTGGAGATGGACAAGCGAGCTCGCACCAAAGATAAGACACCAACGGGGGATGACAGGCCTGCTTCCAGATTCCCAGCCATTTGGTTGCAAGCCGTGATAAAAAAAGAGGAACACTGGGCAGCACCTGGAGGTACCACTTTGTTTGCATCAACTGCTGTGGAGATGCTGGGAAATGGGCAAACCCAATGGTAGCGGCATCATGCATCTTTCTATTGTCTTCCAGAAGATCCATGAGTGATCGCATGCCCGATTCAGGGGCTCTAATTTGACCCAATGTAGTTGGATCAATGCTATATCGGCAATACAATTGATGTATCGCCAGATAAAAAGCGTCCTTACGACTAATGGCCTGGCGCAATAGGTCGATCCGAGGCCGCACAATATCCCACTCCCTCGAATGAGCAGGAGGCACTACTCCCATTGCGGACAAATCCGCTTCCAAGGCATCCAACCGAGCAGACCATTGTTCCCATGTCTCATCGGGGATGGCCAATTCCCGTGCTCCCCTATCCTGCTGATTCTGCTGGGGACTAGGTCGTGACGCTGAGACTGTGTGTTCTTGTATGCTAGCGCCTGTGCGTATGCCTGTGACGGAGGGTGAATTCGGGGACCGGTTGGGTTGTATTAGAGGGGACTGGGTCGCGCGTTGTGACGTGGCGTGCCCGCTGAGAGGAGCCTGTTGGACTGCCATGCGCTCATCATGTTGAGTAGAGATCGGTGGCAACGTGGAGAGTGCATTTGACACGATCGCATCGGCGCTCGCGGGACTTGGGTGAGAATTTGTACTGAGAACGGGTGAGGGAAGCGCCGTCGCTCGCGTATCGGGGTTTTTTGACGTATGAACAGGGCCACGTGAGGGAGGTTGAGTAAGGGTCTCACCAGGCGTGACGGGGGACATTAAGACCGGTTCACGGGGAAGGGAGTTGGGAGGGACTTGATGTTCAACCTCGCGAGGATTTCGCGTAGCCGATTTCTCCGGAACGTTAGTCTGCGGGCCCATCCAGTTCCTCCGCACGCCGCCTAAAAACAGACTGGCGGTAGTATTAGACTCTTCGATATGATCAGCACGAGTGTGCGATCGTGATTTAGGTGATACCATGACGATCGAGTAAGTGTCAAGGCATCAGGATGATCCATGGATTTTGTCAAGTCCTTTTAATAAAGGGCGCTTACAACAAACGTTCCAACAAAGAATCCTAGACTTTCCAAGGTTAGCGCTTAGATACCATACTGGGAATGCATAATAGACGCAGGTACTGCACATATTGTTAATTACCATAACATTGAAGTTCAGAGTGATCATAGATCCCTAATTAGTACAATTAAAAATAAATCCATAAATCCATAAATCAATACATCCAACATATGTAGATCGGGTAGACTTGGGCAAGAATGACCGGGTTCATCTGCATATTGTACTTCGTACATTGTACGATGTACGAAAACGGAATGTTACTGAATTCAAGTTATGCTAATTACCATTCAAGCTAGTAATTATAGTAATGATAGTAATGATAGTCATAATAGTAATTATAATCTTATTATATGGATGTAATATCCTGTTGTGCCACCCCCTCAGCTCATCTCAACCACGGAAAGTGTCAACCGGAGAAGTCCAGACTTCTTGACAATTTCACACGTCACCTTTTGCCTTTTCTTTGCAATTTTTGCAATTTGGCGTATATTTTTAGTTATATTGACTATATTCTTTTGCATGTGTGTGTGTGTTGTGTGTCTCTGCCCAAATTCCACATATCAAGATTTCTTGAACCTTTACTTCAATCTGGTATGATATATATCATGTTTGCACAGATATAATCTTCTGAAAAAAAAAAGAAAGAAAAAGAGAGAATAAAACAATACCAAGCTACCTCCCCGAGAGGTCGGGATCCTTCGAGGTTCGTGCTCCCGAGCCCCGCGAGTTGTTTAACCTAATCCTCTAATCTCTCGGATCTCTCTTTAGATTTCTCACATTCTCTCCCTTTTCAACCTTCCTGCGAAATCACATTACTCCTGTCCCAGAGGGATACGCGATTGCAATCTGCAATTTGCACTCCTCCCCAAAGGGTGCCATGTCTTGCGTTTTCTCTTAGAAACACGGAATATTGAGAGATGGTTACCATGGGCCCACCACAGGGTGTTCGTCCCGGCGACATTCTAGATGTTCTTCGTAAGTGACGTCGTGTGCGACACCTCGATTTCTGTCACTCCCCCCTTCTCACGATGCGCCCGACTTCTAACACTCCAAAACTAGACGAATTTGGCGGGCGCGGAGAAGATGAACTGATCATGTTACCCCGCGACAAGATTGAATTGATCGAGTTGGATGATGGATTTGGAGATGCCTGGTACTATGGCAAGAACCTGAGGACGGGACAAACTGGTCTCTTCCCTGCGAGTATGCGCAGATCCCCAAACCACACCCCCGTCTATTTCACCCCCAAGCTAATATTTGTGCGCAACAGACTTTACCAACGGCTCCCCAAGAAAGACACTCGCGGAGTCACCAGTACTTGTAGAGTCGCCAATACAATTGGAACCCTCCGCACCCGCAGATTCATCGTTCGCATCAGTTGGGAGTGGGCAGAGCACCCCTCAAGCATCGCGCCACGTTAGCTCCGATATGCAGTCATCGCAAATTGGTTCTCCCACGCAGCATCGATCCGCCTCGTCTCCGCTGCCTCGCCCAAGCCTCGCGGCCGATATTCAGCAAGCCTTCCGTGGTTCTATGGACGATCACCTGAATGGCGAAGAAAGTCCGGTCATGAATGAGACGTTGAGTGTCATTGACGAGCACATTACGGATATGAACACTCCACGTCACAGCGTGTCGACCCAAGAACCTAGGACGATCAATGATTCCGGCAGCGAGTACAGCAGCCATATTGGCCACAGGGCTTCTTATATCAATGGACATGAAACCGACGACGAGGAGCAGAATCATCCAACCGAGCAAGAGGTGCGGAAATGGAGTCAAACACAGACTTCAAGATGCTTGCGCGGGCTTGGCATTGATCCCAAACACTGTGACATCTTTGAGGAACAAGAGATCACCGGTGATGTGCTTCTTGATATGGATCAAGATTTTATCTTTATGAAGGAATTTGATTTTGGAGTCATGGGCAAACGGCTCAAGACCTGGCACAAGATCAAGGCATTCCAAGAAGAGACCAAGGGCTTCAGTCAACAGCACGCCCCGAGAGAATCCATTTCCTCCAGCTTCTCAGGACGTTCCGATGAACGTGCATTCTCTCGCGCTGGACACACCGGTCCACTTCTTCCTCGGATCCCGACCTTGTCAGAAAAGACTGGGGCTGGTTATCCACGAGCCTCTGCGCCGGTGCAACACCCCCGACTGGCCAGCAACAACAGCTCGCCCATGACGCCGCATACCCCTCCGTACAGCCACGATTCACCGAGGAGAATTTCTGCGGCATCGCTCCGTGATCTCAACCAGGCGCGTCGTCATTCTTCCATTGACGCCACCCAACGCGGCATGTCTGATTCGGTTTTCGCTGGTCACCATCAGAAGAAACCATCATTCGACCGGTCCTGGACTCTGAATTCCGGCCCCCAATCGATGCCTGCTCGCCCAGGAACCTCGGCGGGCACTAGTCCGGGTGGCTTGCAGAGCGGACCGCCAACCGCTGAGTCGGATTCTTACGCCAACTCTTATATCAGCACCCCGGATCAGATTGAGGACCTAGATCGGGGTTATTTCTCGGGAACCGAGGTTGACTCGCGGCGAAGCCGCCGGGTTCTTCAGAAACGGGGGTCCGCCGGTGTCGGCTTAAACAATCACTCGCGAAAGTCAAGCTATGCGGAAGAGCCATATAAAGCGATATCCCCGGCGAAGCGCCACTCTCGCATTGGCAGTATGGACTCGATCCGTGACGCAGCAAAGCATGTCTCCACCGCAGCGCAGGCCTATCACGGCACGCCACCGAAGAGTCGGCTGCGGAGTTTGAGCACTCGCGTCTCAACGGATAGGAGTGGGAACTCTCATTCGTCAACCACCGAGAGCAAAACCAGTAACGGTGGCGGATTCTTCGCGAACTTCTCCCGTGTCGGCGGCAAAGGTGATTCAGAAAGCTCCTCTTCTCGCGCTTCGCCGTTGCAATTCCAGCCGCTGAAGAATGCTGGGCCCAAGTTCCGCCGAGCCATGGGCCTTCGTGCCATATCCGACGTTGTTGGAAAGAAGATTGACACCTCTGTGTCGCCTGACTCGCCGCGGGAGTCTGATCCCACCTCTGCTCGCACCGGATCCACAACTCCATCGGCGACGTCCAAGAGCTCGGAACGGCATAGTACAGACGGGTCTGGTAAGGCCGCCACTGACGGACAAGGATTCGTAGTCCGTCCTCGGACCGTCAAGTCCAAGAAGGAGACTAGTGCCTACACTCGAGGTCTTGAAAAGAAGTCACCACAGGAGCAGATGGATGGCTGTGATTATAGTGGATGGATGAAGAAGAGATCCTCCAACTTGATGACCACCTGGAAGCCCCGTCTGTTCGTCCTGCGCGGTCGTCGTCTATCCTATTACTATTCCGAGGACGACACCGAGGAAAGAGGCTTGATCGACATTACCGCTCACCGTGTCCTGCGAGCGGATCAAGATCCGATCATCGCTCTACACGCAACCATCACCGGCTCCACCGCGTTGCCAGCCAATGCCAACAACACCGTGGAGAGCTCTGGCGGCACGAAGCTCACCACTCCCTCGGTCATTCAATCTCTGACCACCAAGGACGGCAGTGGGCCGTTCTTCTTCAAGCTCGTGCCCCCAAAGACAGGCAACTCACGCACCGTGCAGTTCACAAAACCGGCCACCCACTACTTCCAGGTCGACAATGTCCAGCAGGGTCGTCTATGGATGGCAGCGTTGATGAAAGCGACCATCGAACGTGATCTCGGAGAGGCAGTGGTATCTACCAACAAGCAAAAGACCATTAGTCTGAAACAAGCCCGGTTGATGAGCCAGCGGCCGCCGGAGCTGATGCCTGCTTCGGGCAGCACCAAGACCGAGCAGACCATTGATGAGGAAGAGGAAGACGTGGGTCTCCCAATCCAGGGCTTGAACCTCAGCCAGTCTGATGCCAACTCGTTCGAGGACACGAACGGCAGTCTGAACATTAATAACACAGATGAAGGTCTCGAACGACCTCTATCTAACCCCCTTGGAGACTTGGACAATGGCCACTCGTCCTTGCTTCCAGATCCTCTAGCCAAGACGGAATCTAAGTGAATATTCATTGGGCTCCTATTTATTTGTGCGTGACCTTGCTTGGAATTATGCGAAGGATATCTTTTGGCCATTTTTGTTTTCATTCTTTTTGCTGGCGTTTGATGTGATATACCCCTCGCTCAGACTTCTTCCCTTTGTTGACTCGGGCCAATTTTGTCATTGCAGGTACGTTGGTCGGGGGCTTTTTGTGAGAGTATGTGATTAACTTGCTTATGGACACAAAGTGACTGGATCCAAGCGTTCTTCCCTATACTCATTGCGTTTGCAAATGTAGATAATCTAATTATAATAATTCATACAACCATCGCTGTTTGCTTCCAGGTAGTTGTACTGATCACTAATTGTTCTCACCGCCCTATATACCGCCAACTTTTATCACAAGCAGTATATGGCCACTATCCAACCGATATTGTATACACAACCTTGGTGCTCAACTATGTACTTGAAATATTTCCTGGTAGTAGGATCATCATACTTGGAGAGATTTCTTATCATGACTCGACTCTAATTTGTTTCGTCTTGGGTAGTTCAATCCTATAGCTGGTGTCACCATACATATGTGCGCGCTATCTTTATCGATTAGCGATGTCCGCACTTTGGTTTCTTCTCCTTTCCACCATTCAAGACAATTCTTTTCAATATGCTGTATAGGTCTTTATAACATTTATCCTTCTTCTGTCATTTTAGATCCCTCATGTCCCTCCGCTGGCTGCTCTCCCGCACCTTTGCGCTCCTTCTTCCACTCACAGTAACCGCCACTGTTTACCTCTATCTCTACCCAGTCTTCAACGGATGCGCCTTTCCTCTGCCACAGTCTGTCTCGCAGTCAAACGAGAAGCAGCTATACCATAATTCAGTGATCAACACGCTTTTCCAACACCTCGGTGTATCAACCTCAGACTCAAACAGTCAACCCGCCATCTTTAGACTCCTAGTCCTTGCAGACCCCCAATTGGAAGGCGACTCCTCACTCCCTTTCCCCGAATATGAATTATACCCCCGCGTGCAAACCCACTGGCGCGCCATTCAGGAAGCAATTGGCAACGCCTCCACTTCACCTCTGCTGAACGAGGATGTCCTCTCAAACATCACAACCGGTCTCCAAACCCTCGCCACCGAAGACATCCCACGCGCCATCAAATCAAGTGTGAAACGCCTCGACCTATTCGGCAACGACTACTACCTCGCACACATCTACCGCACGCTCTTTTGGTGGACCCGGCCAACGCACACAACGGTCCTAGGCGACTTGGTGGGGAGCCAATGGATCTCCGACGATGAATTCGCCCGGCGCGAACACCGGTACTGGAACCGCGTGTTCCGCGGCGGAGAGCGAGTCGACGACAACATCACCAGAACCGGTGCTGCAGGTTGGAGCCAGGACGAAGGCGGCAATGCATCGCCATTGGAACCCCTGGGCGCGGATCGGGCCTGGGCCAGACGCGTGATCAATGTCGCTGGAAACCATGATATTGGATATGCGGGGGACATCAGCGAGGCGCGGATGGAGCGTTTTGATCGAGCGTTTGGCCGTGCGAATTGGGATGTGCGGTTCGAACACCCGCCCATCTTGTCCTCGTCTGCTGGAGACCAGGTTGTTACCCCTACTCTGCACCTAATTAACCTCAATTCCCTCATGTTCGATACCCCCGCTCTTTCTGCGGAGGTCCAGAGCCATACGTATTCTTATCTGAATGATCTGATCGCCGATCGACTCTCGCCGGTCGAGGACCGGTCGGCTTTTACTTTGCTTCTGACGCATCTACCCCTGCACAAGGAAGACGGTATATGCACGGACGGGCCGTATTTCTCATTCCGCGATTCTGACGACCAGGATGGTCCCGATGGCGTGCCCCGATGGCTTGACGGTGGTCTCAAGGAACAGAACCATCTCAGTGATACACTCAGCGCTAGCGGGATCTTGCAAGGCATCTTTGGGCTGAGCGGCGACGAGAATGCGCTTGTTGGTGGCCAGGGCCGGAATGGGCTCATTCTTACGGGGCATGACCACACAGGCTGTGATACTGTTCATTTTGTCAACCGCACTGAAACAGCCGGCGACGATGGTTTATCTCAGGCTTGGAAGTGGGCTGCGAAGCGCTTTAATGAGAGCCAGCACATCGACGACCCTTCTATCCGGGAGGTGACCCTCCGCTCGATGATGGGAGAGTTTGGTGGTAATGCCGGTCTCCTTTCGGCTTGGTTCGATGAGGTCGCTGGTGAGTGGAGCTATGAGATCACTATGTGTCCAGCTGGCGTGCAGCATATCTGGTGGGTGGTTCATATCCTCGTGCTAGTGACGCTGGGTGTGGCTCTGCTTTGGTTCCTATCTGGTGGTGCTGAGACGAAGACGGCTGTTCGAAAAGTCCAGCCAGAACAGAAGACTCAGAATGGACAGAAAGAAATAAATGGGTTGTAGATTTGTTTTCTATTGTATTAATGGCACTGGATAAACTAAGAAGTTTGGATTTGGATACATATATTGCAATATATATTATATATATTTTCATAACCGACGGTCAAGCAGATATGAACTTTTATGACGTGACCTTTATTGAAGTTGTGCCTCTTACAGTTATGTAGAGTTTGAATACGTTTACGCAGAGTCTACTCGGGGTCTACGTAGGTAGAGCCATTGGTGGTCATATCAGAGTTCATATATCGGCCAAAGAACAAACAACCAGGACCAAGTCCCCTCCCATACAGCCTAAAACCTTTAGGCCAGCCCTCGAGGTAACGGGCAAGGCAGTGCAAAAGGATGTGATTTTAAAGTAATACTTCCGAGAGTCGCCAGTAAAGGGAGGGAGAAACACGAAGATGGAGGATAAAACCGGCTTTAAAATAAACAGTTGGATTTCGTCAAATGGACACCACCTGTCCAGCTCCCATTTTAATCCTATGGTCTCATATGCACCGCATTCCAGGTCCCAAGCAGATTTGAGGTTTGGTATCGTTCTTTTTCTTTAAAATTCGGGTTTTCTCTCTTTACATGACGACACCGGAGTTGGAGGCAATACGCTGGAAAAGAAATGTTAGTTTTTGGGTCGAAGAGGGGAACATGGATAGGAATCCATTTTCATGTGGAGTGTATAACGTACGGGCCAGAGCTCAGCAGCTTCCTTTCCGACGGGGCCGGTGATGGCGGAACCCTTCATCTCACCCTTGGCGTTGACGATAACTCCTGCGTTGTCCTCGAAGTACAGGAAGATACCGTCGGGGCGGCGCCAGGGCTTGCTCTGGCGGACAACGACAGCGGGCATAACCTTCTTGCGGAGCTCGGGCTTTCCCTTCTTGACGGTGGCCATGACCATGTCTCCGACACCAGCAGCGGGGAGACGGTTCAGGCGGGCACCGATACCCTTGACGGAGATGATGTACAGGTTGCGAGCACCGGAGTTGTCGCAGCAGTTCATCACGGCGCCACTGTTTGACGAAAGAAAGGGACCCGTTAGTGAATTGTTCTAGATCTTGAAGGCGTCGTGTTTCGAATGCTGAAAGTGGAGATCCAATTTTTCTTTTCCTTTCTTCCCGCCGGTCTTTTCGTTTTGTTGCATGGCGTGTTTTTCTGAGGGCGTTTGGTCGACTGGAAAATGACTTGTGGGATCCGGCGGGCAAGAAAGGCGCATTCGAAACAGACTAGACGATAAGGAATTTGTAGACGTACACAGGCAGACCGAGAGTCATCTTGAGCTTGTTGCCGGCGGCACCGCCACGACTGTTTAATCGTTAGTAAATTCCTTCTTGTCGATTCGTTGTTTTCTCAATCCGAGCCCCATTCTATCCTCTCGACACAAAGGTGCTGTGTTGCTTGTCCACGCTTGCAAAATAATTCTGTATCGGTTCGGAATCGAATGGGGCCACCGAGGGAATCGCTGGGAGACTCACCCTCTCTTAGACATGATGGCTGATGATCACGGGGGAAGTTGGGTGAAAAAGGTTGGCGACAAGAGGTCGAACGTCGAGGATCCAAACTGGAGGTGTGCTTTCTCGCTTAGTGGGCAAAGTGCGTAAAATCTTGGCGTTTGCAGGTGATTGGCTGCCCAGATCCATCAACTTTGCCCTAATGCTAACCCCATTTGGAATAGTACCGAACCTTGGTGCCTGAGGCATAACTCGTATACTTCTAGGGTTCAGATGTTGTAACGTCTTGGAATACTGTACTTCACTGAATAATACATTTGCAACCGTAAAAAAAAGCTATGCGAAAGTAAAAGCAGATAGCACAGGGATGAAGATAAAATATGAAATGATTCATTGAAAGTCCATAAAAGCAACCCGCCATCCCCCGAAACATTTCAAGGTTAAACCTCGATTTGAGTCTGCCATTCCGCCACGAGTGATGCCCTCCTGGTGTCAAGCAAGATGCGAGCACGCTGTTAAACCGATAACACCTTTCTGCCATTGTCCGTTGCGCCAGATCCGATATTGTCGTCTTTGCATCACAGCTACTCCTCTTTCTTGGGTTCTGTCATGTGTTCCAGGTTCTCTTCCTTGGTCGCCGTTGCCTCGGTGTTCGCAGTAGGAGCAGAAGCTTCCGCACTCTTCTCGAGGGTAGAATCGGCAGCCTCTTTCGGAGGGGACTGGGCCCGCACAGGGGAGGCGGTGGAGCCCTCGACCAGGGGTTTCTCCTCAATAATTGACTCTTGAGCCGGAGCCTGTTCCGATGTAGTGGGCTCAGCAACAGCAGCGTCCTCCATGGTAGTATCTTCATCATGAGGAGGAGACTGATGTTGAGAGGTAGTAGAGGCTTCCTGTCCCTCGCTTTCCATAGCTATGTTATCGGCATCAGTCATGGGGGTTTCATCGGCGTCGCGCGAGGGTTCAGGGGCGGCAAAAGGTGCCTCGGGTTCAGTGCGTGGGGCATCGCCCATATTAGCGTCAAGGGCAAAATCCATTTCTCCATCACCCGCAGATGAGCCATCTTGAGGGGTTGCCATGCCACTATCCAGCCCAGAGTCCGGCTCGAGGTTTCGGTAGTTGACTTGATTGCGACGGCGCATGGCGCCTGGTTGGCGACGAACACCGTTGGCGGCGGTCTCGTCTTCATCCTCGCTATCACTGAGCTCGCCAGCCTTTTCGGTGCGTTGGTCGAATCGTCGTTGTGTGAACCGTTTGTCTTTGTTCTCATCCTCATCGAGGTCATCCATAACGTCATCAGCCTCGTCGTCCATGCCATCCAAGATGGGGTTTCGTGGAACATCCGTCATTTGGACCGAAGGAGCAAATGCCGTGCGCTTGAGGTTTTCGACAACCTGGTTGCGAATCTTGTCCAGGTATTCTCTGGTGTTGGCGTTATCCATGTTGGAGGGGCGGACATCAAGCTGATAATCAGGAGCGAAGTACTAATGCAGTTAGTATGAGTTACTCTGGAAGAAACAAGAATCTTACCTCATAGTAGTCATTGTATGGCAGCTCCGATCCTAGCGGCTCTCCGACAAGGATACCGGTCTCGTAAGCCCATGTTCGTGCAACATTGCGCATGGTGTAGCCACCACCGCCAAGAACCAAGGTTGGCAGATCAAAGCTCTTGACAAAGTTAACACAGTTGGCGTGTCCTCGCATACTCAGGTTGAAGCAGCCCAAGCGATCACCAGATAGACTGTCACCACCGCACTGAAGGACCACGGCCTCGGGACGGTACCACTCCATCACGCTCTTAATAACAGGCTCAAAGATGCTCTTATATGTGACATCAGTGATACCATCCCGGAGAGGGAAGTTAACTGCGTAGTTTTTACCCTGCCCAACACCGATGTCGCGAAGCTCACCGGTACCGGGGAAGTACTCGCCGTACTTGTGGAAAGAACAGGTCATGACGCGATCAGTCGTGTAGAAAGCCTCTTCGACACCGTCGCCGTGGTGAACATCAATATCGACGTAAAGAACGCGTTGTTTGAAGCGCAGAAGCTCCAGGATTCCGAGAACGATATCTTCATGGATGTTAGATTCTGAGACAGACAATTGAGGACCGAAGCGCCATACCATTGACATAGCAGAAGCCACTTGCTTCGCTCTTCTTGGCGTGGTGAAGACCACCAGCCCAGTTGACGGCAACATCACATTTGTTGCGGTTCAGTCGTGCAGCGCCTTCCATGCTGCCGCCAGCGCTGATTCCGCAGAACTCGAAGAGACCGTCAAACACGGGGCAATCGTCTCCAACATTGTACCGGCTCTGTTCCTTCGAGAAGTGGTCCATGTTGTCGGGTGTGACCTTGGACAGGAAGTCGATATATTCGTCGGTATGGAACTGGGTCATCTCGTACTTTGAGGCAGGTTTCGCACGCTGATTTGTTAGTGTGAGGGTCAAACAGGAGGGAAAAAAAGGCATAAGAGTGCTCACGTAGATCTCCATTTTCTTATAGAGGCCATAGTTCATCACCAAGCTGTGTGTCATGCGTATGCGATGAGGCTTCATGGGGTGGCCAGAGACATAGGCATAGTTGCCCACATCGGAGTCGTAGAAGTAAGCGACTTTCTTATTTTTAGACCCGAGGAGCCTATCAGAGATAGGTTCCAAAGCCATATTGCAGAGAGCGACTGAGGGGTCACGAGGTTGAGAGTGGAAAAAAGGTGAAGTTCAAGAAGTGTAAGTGAGATCCGGGGAATGATGAAGTAGCGTAGTTTGCAGGCGTGCGCGCGCGCAATGCAGATATACTCCCAAGAGGGTAAATAGGCAGCGATGGCACCTATTGTCACCAGATCCCGCAATGCGAAGATTAGGTAGTAGAACTTAATCACAATAGCAAGCCAATGTCATTGTTCAGGCTATATTGAAGAATAGATTGAGGAGAGAGAATCGCCCGCGAAGGAGCGGAAGCCGACCGAACCACACACCGCCTTCGTCAGGCAAAGCTCCCACGGCTTTGCTCATCATCACTTAACACGTCTTCGACAACCTTCTTATCTTCTCCCTAATATCACATCTGTTGGGGTTTTTTGCTATCTTGTATCTTTCTTTGAACACTGTTTCAGCGATACCAAGCTACTAGAGACAAATCGATTTGCTCCAGAGCTTCCAAATAGCGATAGCTTCGCCCTCTCTACTCTCGTTTCATCAACTCTTTTCGGATATCTCTTAACTATGGATCGCCTTAACCGGATGCTCCAGGCCGCTCAAGGCATGGGGATGGGAGGTGCTGCTCCTGGTGGTGTAAGTTGGATAATACCTCTAATCTCCTTGTTGGGGGGCATTAATGGCAACGCCCTAGCCTAGCTTCACCATGTTTATCTACATTGACTAACGAGAGCCGCTGTTTAGGATACCCCAAACCTGATTGATAACTCCGAAACCGTCCACATCTCCTCCTTGGCTCTGTTGAAGATGCTACGACATGGACGCGCGGGTGTCCCGATGGAGGTCATGGGCCTCATGCTGGGCGAGTTCGTTGATGAATACACAGTTCGGGTAGTGGACGTCTTTGCTATGCCCCAGAGCGGTACAGGTGTCAGTGTTGAGGCAGTGGATCCCGTGTTCCAAACTAGAATGATGGAAATGCTCCGCCAGACGGGACGGTAAGCCTATCAGCTGATATATAATCGAGGACTCCCCCATGCTGATAGTTTCGTATAGACCAGAAACTGTTGTTGGCTGGTACCACTCGCATCCCGGTTTCGGCTGCTGGCTCTCCTCAGTCGATATCAACACTCAGCAATCCTTCGAGCAACTCACACCACGTGCTGTTGCCGTTGTCGTCGATCCTATCCAGTCAGTGAAGGGCAAGGTCGTCATTGACGCCTTCCGTCTCATCCAGCCTCAGACGGTGGTCATGGGTCAGGAGCCCCGCCAGACTACATCAAACTTGGGTCACCTCAACAAGCCCTCGATCCAGGCTCTGATTCACGGTCTCAACCGCCACTATTACAGCATTGCGATTGATTACCGTAAGACGGGATTGGAAGAGAACATGTTGATGAACCTTCACAAGCATGTATGGACTGAGGCCTTGGAGATGAGTGACTTCCACGAGGAGGGTCAGCACAACGTGGACCGCATGAAGCAGCTTGTTCTTCTTGCAGAGGGCTACGAGAAGCGGATCAAGGAAGAGACGGAGCTGAGCAAGGATCAGTTGAAGACGAGATACGTTGGCAAGGTTGATCCCAAGAAGCGTATGTTTTCCTTTCTTGTAACAATAAACGCAAGGAACAGCAACTAACGCTTTACAGACATCGAGGACGTAAGTCAACAGTTGATTGAGGATAACATTGTTGCCGTCTCGCGGCAGATGATTGACAAGGAAGCTTCGGTGGCACGGCAATCATCCAAAGAAGACACAAACGGTGCTGTCATGGAAATTGATGAAGACCTCTAAAGAGTTAGAAAAGTGTGCCAATCAAACCGCTTTAATTATTTCTGATTGGTTGGGCTTTATGTTACCAAGCCAGACCAACAGATGAATGAAATCTACTCAAATTTTGACATAACAATAATAAATTCATTGTCAACAAGAATGGCGTTTGGCCTGTTGTTGGAAGTAAGTGCGTGTCTATAAGTCTGTTTCATGTCATCTATGCGCCGCGCAATGTATATAAATCGTAACAATATGAACAATATCCACCAATCGATGGACTATCATGACTCCAACTTGACTGTCTGAAGCGAGTTGCTCAAGGCTTCGACAACATCAGGGGAGTAGGCTCGCAGGCCATCAAAGGCAGCATCCACGTCATTGATGTCGTGTTTCTCGTGAATGTCATCTTGAGTGTCGGTCCAGCCTCTATCAGGGCCCCAAAGGACCTTTTTCTGAGCATCCCGGGTTTCCGTAAGCAAACGAGTCATCAAATGTCCATTCTTCTCTACAGAGGGCCAGGCATCGAATTCGACCTGAACTAGACCCGGCAACCGTTCCAAGATTTGATGTAACAATTTGCCACAGAAGTCGGTATAGTAATCCTTGGAGATACGAAAGCCCTCAAACACAGGGTGTGAAGGGTCACACTGCACAAACACTTTCAACGTGCGCACAAGCTCCATGTCGTGTAATCCCAATCCCTGGTTTACAACCCATGACTTTGGGGGTGCGGTCCAACTTGATCCCACGATCAATTCAATTGTGGTGATCGAAGAGCGGTGGCGTCGAGGCAAAGCCCGGATAGTGGGCATGCGCAAGAAGTCCTGGATGGGGAACACACGGAATGTCTGGGTTGAATAGAAATAGTGAGTGGCTTCGTCGTGGATTTGTCTCGAGACAAGGAACAGGGCGATGCGATGCGAGGATGGTGCAAGAGGTTTGCTCTTCTTTGCCGAAGACCCAACACTGCCACCAGTGCGCTTCAATGCACTCTTCCGAGTTGGCGTGAACAGGACATAATGATAAATGTGTAGGCGGATCTCGGACGGTAGATGGAGGAAAGGGAATCGCAGTATGATCGGAGGTTCAGCCTCTGGTTCGGACTCGACATCGGAGAGTTGCGCCTCAAAATGGATCATCTTCTTTTTGAACCCCATGATTGCAAAATGCAAAATAATGCAGGTGAATTCTATGAGATACGAGCAAGTCTAGATTTGGACAGGAAGATCATATTTCTGGTAATCAGGTAAAAGAGAGAAAAAAGAAAACTAAAAAAGATTTGTGTCCCACGATCGGAGCGCAGCTTCACGGGAAAAACCTTTGCTGCGCTCTTGGTAGTGGGAATGAAGAAGATCTTCGTTGGTCTCCCCAGCTAATACAACCCGGCATGCAGAGAGAAATTGCTTGATAGGTCAAATTAATGTCTGGGTGAACTTTCTGAAGAAGAAAAGAAAAAAGAGAGAAGACTCGGTGGCCATTGGGGCGGATATATAAACAAAGTGCACGGATGGTTCGGATCCTCCACCGTACCGAATCGCGCCGACTTTTAACGGGAGACTGTGGTTTATCCCATCATTCAGGACATATTTGTTTCAACCCAATACACAATGCTTAGTCGTGCAGTCTTGCCTCTATCGAGGCCAAATGTCTTCGCCTCTGCCGTTCGGGCATCAACCCTGTCGGCGCGACCCTCGCCGTACACTGCTTACAAGCTTTCCCCGGCCATCCAGCTAAGGGCGAAGTCGAACAAATCGAAGTCGAATACTCCCAAAGCAGCTCCAAAAGATTTCACCGCAGAGCAACCCGAGTTTGATACGAAAGCTGAACCTACACAACCTTCCGAATCTGTGAGACTCTCTTAACTTTTTTACGGAAATGAATCACCTCTGACGTTGTCTTTCTAGATCGAACAAGAACAAGCCCCACAGACACCTCTCCCCGATCTGACACAAGGTATTCCATCGACACTGGCCGCAGAATTGGAAGGGCGTATGAAGAAGGGACCATTGAACCTCACAGAAGACCCTGCTCAGTCAGAAGAGTATGGCGCGGATGGCAGAGGTGGTGGTGACATTCCCAAGGGCGGATATGAGACATCTATCGACCGCCGAAAGGCCCGCATGGCCAATATAGTTTACGCCGCCATGCTGCTTGCTGGTGTTGCCGGTATGGGTTACTTGGGTCGCAACTGGGAAACCGAAGAGGAGGCGAGCCAACACCCTGAGATTCCATCTGGATGGAGTCCGGGTCTTTGGTACAGCCGTATCAAGGCCCGCACCAGCGATCTCACCAGCTACTACAAGGACCCTGCTTTCCCCAAGCTGCTTCCGGATGAGGACGCCGAGATGCGTCAGCCTTACACCCTGGTGCTCAGTCTTGAGGATCTTCTCGTTCACAGCGAATGGACCCGTGAGCACGGATGGCGGGTTGCCAAGCGACCTGGTGTCGACTACTTCCTCCGCTACCTGAACCAATACTACGAGCTCGTCCTGTTCACCAGTGTGCCCAGTATGATGGCCGACCAAGTCCTACGCAAACTCGACCCCTACCGCATCATCCGCTGGCCCTTGTTCCGCGAGGCGACCCGATACAAGGATGGAGAGTACATCAAGGTATGCCAACTTCTCTTTTTTCACCAAGTCATCAAATGCTAATTTTCTTCTAGGATTTGCAATATCTCAACCGTGACCTTTCCAAGGTTATCCTCATCGATACCAAGGAGGAGCACGCCCGCTACCAGCCTGAGAACGCCATTGTTTTGGACAAGTGGACCGGAGACCCGAAAGATAAGACGCTGGTTGCCCTCATTCCCTTCTTGGAATACCTCGCTGGTATGGGTGTCGAAGATGTGCGTACCGTGCTGAAGTCGTTTGATGGCACTCCCATCCCGGTCGAGTTTGCCAAGCGTGAGAAGGCGATGCGTGAGCGCTTCGAGAAGGACCTTGCCGAGGAGCAGAAGAAGAAGCCCTCGCGTGGTCTGGGCAACTTCGCTGCCGCACTTGGCTTGAAGTCCTCTGCCACCCTAAACGGCGAGCAGACACCCTCCGAAGGTCTCGCTCAAGGCAAGATGCTTTGGGATCAGATCCGCGAGCGTGGTCAAAAGAACTACGAGATGATCGAGTCAGAGATCCGTGCGAACGGCGAGAAGTGGCTCGCTGAGATGGCTGCCGAGGAGGAGAAGGCTCGCCAGGAGCAGATGCAGAGCATGAAGGGCTCTTTCACTGGCATTTTCGGCGCTGGCTCCAAGGACCAGTAATCGGCGAGAGCCAATTACCTTTTTTTTTGTGTCTAGCACATCATGAGGGGTTCGTTCTGAGCATTAATGAACGAGTGTAAATTAGGGTTTGGGGTTTGTTATTTTTTGTACAAAATTTTAGTCAGAAATTTTAATACGAGAAAGACTGAGATTGAACTGATATCAAGGTCGTTGGGCTTTGGATCCCAGGGTATATTGTTGAAATAAGAATCTAGAAGTATATGTTCAATGATCTTCCTAATCATGTCAGATTGACATCTTGGAAGACGGAGACATCCCATATTCCTGTCATGTCAAAGGGGAAACCGTCCATCGTTCCAAAGGTATTAGATATCGACATCATGTCGTCAACGATATCGTTGTTTGTTTGAGTCTCAGGCAGCGATATCGCGGCCGGGTTGACCAGCCCGCTGTCTGCCATCGTAGTTGTGAATGCCTGGTCCATTGTGGCACCGGTCCCGGGAAGTCGGTGCATAATGCGTTCGCAGTGGTCCAGACACATGTCTGCTACATCCCAGTCTTCTTCTTCCCGCACACGACGCAAGACAGAGCGTAGGGTTTCGACGTTCGAAAGACATGATCGTGCAACTTCGCTGTCGGTGGTTTCGAATGCACATCGAACCAGCAATGTCGCCGTCGAGGTGAGATGAAAGGCGCTATCTGTCAAGAAAGTTAGGGGAGAAAAAAGGAATGACCAAAGAGAATGCTTCAACGTACAGGGTAGCCAGAACTCTGCGAAATTATCCTTTCGCAAGGACGTCATAAACCCGACAATCTCTTCTGCTGACTTCCTGCATTCCGTTTGGAAATAGCGACGTGCCTCGGTGTTTTCCGTTTCGGAGTTGTTGACTTCCTGTAAGGTTGTTAGAGATCACCCCTTTCGACTTTCTGCCACCTTCGGCTTACATTTAGTTCAACTCGGCTGACAAGCATTTTGACAGCTAAGAAAGCTAGTTGCAAGCTGCTTGCTCCGTAGATTCGTTCTCCAGAGTGAATCGTGGGCCCGCGCAACCAGTCTGGTAGGGAGTCTTCCCATACATCTAGATCCGTTCGTATTTGTCTGAGCTTCTTGGATGTCTCACGTGCGGGTTTGTGTTGAAGCCCATAGACTAGTGGTAACAGCTCGCCCAAAGTCTCGGTCAATCGGCATAGGTAGATGTGGCAATGTGCTGCTCTCACACGTTCTGTAGTGCGGAGGTGTGATGGGACTAATACGTCCACAGTGGGTAGAGGCACGTCGTATTGATTTTTGGAAATCTGAGGTGGGACACCATGACCAAAGCTTCCCCTGTTTATTGTTAGGTTTGTCGCAAGCCAAAAGAAAAATAGAACAATCTTACCAACGATCATGAATGACAACTCCCCACCACAGACGAATCCGCTGGTTCTTTTCTGCTTGTGAGAGCTTCCAATTGCTAGGGTCACGGTTGAGACCAAGGCAATTTGCCAAAGACAACATGCGGCCACAGCTGACGGCGTTTCCAGTCATGGAGAAAATGGGTCGTCCAGTCAGGTCGATAAGCGCGGCGCTAATTGTGTCCAATCCAGGGGCCGAGAATTCCTCGTGCAACGCGGCGACGGTCATGTTGATCGCATATCGAACGTCGGGCTTCGGGTGACACGCAAGCTTTTGTGTGTGTTTCCAATATACGAGGGACATGGAATAGACCTGACACACTAGAGCAGCTGGTGGGTCGTGCAGGTCATCGGCGATGTATGATTCCCAAAACGATTCCCCGTCGAAGATCGGAAAAGAAACGTTAAAACGATCAATGAAGCTAGAGGAGGAAATATTAGCAGGGTAGAAAATGAGGGAGAAAGGTCAACATCAACATACAGTCTCACTAGGTCGTGTTTGAACGGCCCGAGTATTTGTTCGAGGACCTCCTTCTGGTTCTCACCAGGAGGTGTTCCTCTCCGCATACCTTTCCTTCGCCGCGAGATTGTGGTGTAAAGGACTGGTTTCCGCGGATCACTAGAGTAGATATTATACGGGTGACTCTTGGGCTCTTCCGATTGACTTGTCCGCTCTGGGGGCATGTGTTTTTCAATGACCTGGGCATCTTCGGCAACCATAGGACCGACAATGAGAACCGACTCATTCTGGGGATCGTCCATATCTTTCCGCCGCGAATCACTTCCTCGGCGACCACCCGACGAAGTCGTTCCATGGGGGCTGGGTCCATTGTTCGGCTGCCGGGGCGGGATATTCTGGCTCATTTGCGCGAGTCCATCGGGACTGCGCTTGCGCTTCTGCCCCGGCACGGCCTCCATCGCTGGTGGCCCCTGCCAGGATTTTGAATCCGGAGCACTCAAGGTAGAAGAATCCGCGTTGGCCTCCTCTTGGTAGTGACAATCGGCACCTTGCACGCGACACAAAAGACAAGATTGACCGGGAATATCAACTGTACATCGAGACTTGCGCTTGCGACACAAGTCACAGGCGCGGACCTTGTGGGAGCGGTAGGGTCGGGCGCCGGCATTGAATCCGGGGGATGGGAGCTTGGAGGAGGAATTGACTTGGACTGGTGGAGGCGACATGATGCGCGCCCAAGTGTGAAGGAGTTAGCCGAGGGGCAACACAGGGAAAGCGAAAGAGGGTGATTTGGAGATTTTTGATCGGGATGTTTTCGGAGTCGGCCGATTAGCGGTTGGACAGAGTGAGGGGTAGGAGCACGAGGCCTGCCTGGGAGAAGCGGGCGAGGACAAGAATTTGGAGCCCTAAACGGCTAGGGAGCTGTATCCGAGTCAAAGCTACAGGCACATCATCTTGTACAATGTCTCCCCAGATATCAGAATCCGGCAATCGCATTTTCTTATCAAAAATTGAACTGCGGGCATCCATGGATCCCGGGTGTGGGGAATGATGACTCATCCCATGTAAAACTGCTGACATAATAGTGTTATGCCTCAGGCTCTTTACTATTTTTATCTTTGGACTTGGCGACAATGCAGGCGATCGGCATGAGTTGATTCATTGATGCTGGTGTCCCGCATGGCCTTATGGGGCGACAAACTGCACAGCCACAAGGTCACCCTTTTTCTCAACAATGCCCGCAGCGTGCTTGATCCATTGTATGTAGGTAGAAAGCGGTGATTATGGAGGATACCCCCCTCTCCGAGGACCCTTTGGTTCGTCAAGCGGGCTCTCCTGCAGCGCCTAGCCCAAATAGCTGCTTTGACCGGCTACCACTTAATGTGATTGAGCAGTAAGTTTCCACTTCTCCGGGTAATCGCAACCTTGTGTTCGTCCGACCTGTGGCCTTACGGTCAGTCATTGGCTGTAATTCTTACCGAGTCAATAGCATCCTATATGCTTCCGATGCCAATACATTTGCATCGCTATCGCTGCTAAATCGAAAATGGAAGCATTCATCCGATTCCGCGGCATTGTATGCCTATCAGTTGTCACGTTGTTCATCCTTTTCCTGGGCTCGCGGGGTCATTCCTGAGGCAGAAAACCTCACTAAACTCAAGCGCCAGTTCGTCAAGGAGGTCAGGCAGAACGCCTTTGATGCATTTCTACGGCCCCGGCAAACTCTCGTGCGACTACTTTCAAGTTCTATGAGCTCGTCAACGGCATTCCCACAGGGTGAAGTTTTTCGATTCTCATTTTCAGGAAATGGTCAAATGGTTCTCTGCATCAGCTCTTCTCGCATTGTCATATTAGACGTGACTACTGACCCAGTCGCCGTCAAGCATGAACTTAAGACTCGAAGGCGGCCACTGGGAGCCACAATCCGGGATGATAGCTCTCTCATTGCTGTTTTATCTTCTACGCATCGAGTTCATATATACCAGCTCTCTGACGATGAAGCCAAGCACATTCAAGTTATCACGCTGAATGATGCTCCAAGGGATATCAAATTCTCTCCAGCAGGTAGTGTGCTAGCATTAGCCTTTGAGGATAGTATCGAGGTATACGCTGTGGGCGAAGAGGCTTTGCCAACCGACCGCCGGGCGGTGCGCTGCCCCCGTGTCGATGCACTTTCATTTTCACCTGATGGAGCGATGCTTCTTGGCTTTACACCTGAAAATATCGTCACTATCACTCCTCCTTTCTATACTGAGACCGGAACGGACGCCTCACCCGGAGAACTCGAGATGCGAATGTGGACAACACAAATTCTCTTTCCCGAAACAATCCCTTGCCATATCACTCACGTCTCCCTTATTGCTGGTCAAGAGGAAGCTGACGATCACTGGGTGATGGGATATGATAGACAATTGGGGGCGTTTAGGGCGCTTCAATTAAACAATAATGCGGGAATCGTTTATTTCGCCAGTCCATTCCTCGCAGATGAGTCTCGGGAAATGCGACCAAGCATGAGACCCGCCACGGATGATGCGGGAGAGCTTTCTGCGTTGGGGTTCCAAGATTCAGAACTGTGGATATATGGGATGCCTAGCTTGGGCGCTGGTGAAATCACTGGTACCGAGGTTGGTGGTGGTCATCATTATGGAGGTTGCGCGCCTCGCGACAATCTAGCACAGCTTCAGAAGATCGTTCAACAACCTAAGATCTTGATCCGGGGGCGGCGGGTGAGTGACATGCACGGTATCACATCCGCTCATTGGGTACATTCTGACTCAAGACGCCGTCGGAGACTCGTCGCGGTAGCGCCTGGTGGTGTGCGCTCACAGAACTTTGGCCAAGAAGATATTCCAGTTGACGGTGGTCGAATTCTCCTCCTTGATTTCGAGCGCTCTACTATGAATGGTGAAACGACTGAGCTTGACATCGAAATCGGAGAAACGGCACCCAAGATTCTTATGGAGCCGGACTCTTCTTTAGACACAGAAGTTGAGCTTGAAAGAAGGCGAACACGACTACATCGTGGTGATACTGCTACATCATTCGCAGCCCGTGGCAATTCAACAATTACTCGAGAATCCCGAGCTCTGCCACTTCACTTCCGCCGCAACAGTCTTGCAGTTCCCACCTCGCCAAGCGAGACTTCTCGAGCCGATATAATCGACCTTCCATATGACAATACGCAGCCTCGTTCCAGTGAAGTTCTCCACCGAGCTGCTACTGTGGTTGCATCAACCCGTGGGCGATACGACCCTCGATATCGCAATTCCCACAACCCCCGACAGATTCCCCATGAGAGTGACGCCGATAATTGGGTGCCACCTCCTCCTCCTTACAGACGCGAGACGGTGGACCCATTGCCAGATGATCTGCAGCGAATGCTTCTTCCCCCGGTCAATGTCGCCAATTCTACCCTTCAACCTGAAAGAGGACAAAACCAAACAACCCGCCCTCGCCCACAGTCTGTCAATTTCCAGAGCCTAGGCACTACGACTGGGGCAAGACGTAGGGGAAGCTCCATTGGCAGAGACTTTAACCCAGAGCAGTTGGTCCCCCGGGATTCGTTCACGGACAACTTATCACCAGAACAGCCTCGATTTGCTTCGCGTCCACCCACAGCGACCCAACCCACCACGCCTACGTTTGCTGTATATCCAGCCGAACTACCCCCACAAGAAAACGCGATGCCTCTTCCATACTTGAGGGCCTCGGCACTGGGCGATGCACTTGGTGATGCCTACTTCCCATACTCTGTATCATCGCCAAACCTTCTCCATATCCCACAGCCATATGAAGACGGACAGGGCACTGCAGTGGATGACGAGCATGAGATACCTCAGAGGCAAAGGTCTTTTCGCAGGCGGGTTTCAACCGAACCGTCTAGCTTACCGCCGCCAACAAACGAGGAATGGCGCCGGCGCATTCAGGATTGGAACGATAACACAATTAAGGAGCGGGGTCGTAAACGAAGGGGGAAGTGCCATGTCATGTAGCTTTTTCTACCATATGTCCAATTCTCCATCTAGGATCACTGTCAAATTATTAAATCAAATCTTTGTTTCCAGCGTAATGGTCAGATCTATTAAATAATGTAGATCAACCTTATACGATGCCATCAAGTGACGCTGTGTAGTCACTCTATACAAAGAGTGTTTTTAGAGGAAAACACTTGCTAAGTTGACAAGTTAACAAGTTACGAGCTCGCAAGCTTGCAACTACGTTTCCTTTCCCTCTGAGTCTAGTATAATTGGAGCACGGCTGCTCTTGAATAGGACTTTTGCGGGGGCAACCATTAATTGCAACGAAGCAATAGTATTCAATTGACCGAGGTGAAAAGACAGTCAAACAAACCAGCAAAAAACAAAGGGCTATGCTTTGTGGGGTATCATTGAAACAACAAAAAAGGATCCACCCAGTTGCAATGGATGCTGGATCTGTACAAACAAAACACAAGAAACCCGCACAACGCCTGAAAAATGACATGCATGCCCATCCCAGTTTTAATATCCCTTTGTACCATGTCCCATATTTCATATCCCATCATGATCCGTAGACCATACACCAAACCCGGAGTTTAACCGGTTGAAGAAAGGAAACGCTGGGAGGACGAATGAGTTGATGGAGTCACCAGTCCTGGAAAAAGCCCTAACAGTCAGTAATTGGAAAAGCGAAGTTCAGATGACCATGACATACCAACAATTTCCAGCTTTCTTGGAAAGAAAATTTGTTTTTGTCCTTGTTTATTCCTCATCAAGGGCTTTTTTTTGGATGCCCGTGGAGGATGAAGGTTGAAAGTGATTCCGAAGGTTGTCGGAATGTCTGTCCAGAAGAAACCTTATCCATGCCGCACATGGAAAGTGATTATGGACATCAAGAGGGTCTTCCAGAGACCTGTTTTGGGGTCTGGAGAGTAACAAACGTGTTGAATGAAATTGGCGAACACAGAAAGTGGGTTTTCAGTGAAGACACAAAAGATATCTTCTAGTGAGGTAATGTGTGACAATCGTTGGAAGGAAGTCAAGATGATTGAATCGGAATCGGGCTGAAGATCGACTCTTGGTTTTGTCAAATTTGACTGGAAGCATGGTTGAAGTCGAAGTTCCGATTGATGCTCATAGTGTTCTTGATCCAGCAAAGGCTTGTTTCGTAGCCCGGTGGAGAACAGCTCGATCTGAATGAATTGACCAGCAGGTTTGTGGCGATGGTAAATTGACGTCGAATTGATTTGTTTTCTCGCAATGTTCGTCCAACTGAAGCCGTCCCGTAAGCTCAGTGGAAGTCTTCCTTCAGAATGTGAAGTTTTGTCGTTTTGTCCAGTCAGGTCCTCCCCCCAGAGGCCGTGTGGAAAAACTGACGCTGTTTGCATGTTGGTTGAATGACTGATGCAAATGGGAATGACCATGAGGTCAAGTAGTTGGAGTATGGAACCAGGCAGGTTTGGTGATTGTTGTCCTGCCAAAGGATGGTCGAAAGTATGAGCTCAGCCAGAACCTAGTTACCGAAAGGCTGTGGCGAGGAATGTAACACATGGAATTGTATTCACAAAAGTCGATGTGAACCCAGCAGGATTGAATTGAAGACATGTGAAAGACGATCAAGTTGTGTCTTCGATATGAGCCTCTCCCCAAGAGGCCGTGACGAGCACGATCGTGAGAGAGTCCGTTTAATTGTTGATGCAGACGAGGTTGAACGAGCCCGGAGAGAAGACGATAAACTCGAAGAAGGCAAGATGGTCGACTGAGTAGGTGGAGTCGACTCGCCGTGGAAACGGATTGACCGATGCGACTTTTTTTGGTTTTTTCTTTTTAAGATAATAGTCGCAGCCTTGGATTGGACCTCGATTGAACATTGAGGCGCAGAGAAGGAGTGTTTTGTAAGGGTGGCCGTGGTCGAGGGCCGAAGAACGGAAGTCGAATGGGCAAATCCCAGAGCCCAAACAACAAAAACGCAAGGCAAAAGCGGCGTGAGACAAGAACGTCGCAAGAGACAACCCTCGCCCCAACTGAAGGTGAGGGCAAAATGAGAGAGAAGTGAGAGAGAAGTGAGAGATCTCTTTTTTTGTGGGATTTTCTGTCATTTTTTCTCTCTTTTTTTTGTTTTTTGTTTTTTTTTTGAAGCATATTGGCCAGTCAACTCAATCTCCAACCCAACCACCATACGAAAAGCTTCTGAGGACGCTCGACGCGGCCCCACCCCAGCTTTGTACCAGCAAACAAAAGCGCTGCAGGACAGCCGAGAAGGACCTAAACAACCCTCCGAAGAGAGGAGTTCCTTCAAGGTTGTCCCACTCAGACACATTTGTTGCTGGTACATGTCCCACCTCCACCGAGGCCTCTAAACACGACGGTGTCGGTTTCGAGGGCGACGGCGACGGCGGGACGGCTGGGGAAGAGCGTTGTCATCGGGCGTAGTCGTACCACAGTCCGCAGGAGGATCAATGCCCACATTCGCGAACAAGGGAGTTGGAGAAGGAGGACCACTCTGCAGATCACCCTGCTCCGCCAGACGACCAGGAACGAAGACCGGAGCCAAAGCCGACAAAGGCGTCGAGCTCGATGACATCGCAAGAGAAGCACTGGAAGCGTAAGAGGCTAGAACACTGGAATGCTCTAGTTCCTTCTTTCCCTGTTGTGCTCTCTTTGCTTCGCGACGTCTCTTTGCTTGCGACGGACGGTTCTTCCTGCCGAAGTACGCCGGGGTGGAATCAGGCCGCTCATCATCCGCACCGTTGCCAATCGGACTCTCAGCCGGAGCCGGAGAATCGTCATGGTCGGAGGCGTAGATAGCAGGCGAGTTCCAGGGGTGCCGAGAGACCAAGTCCATGCGAGCGTCATCCGTAGTGTTCACCGGGTCAGTGGTATTGCAAGCCGATTCTGGCTCCGGTGCTTGCTCATCTCCCAGGCTTTGGAAGATCCGGTGGACCCAGATACCTCCAGACTGAGAGAGAACCGACACATGAGACACAGATTCGGGACAATTGTCTGCGGCCATGACCCAAGAAAGAATTTCCTCGTCCGTTTCCGTTGGGCCCGCGATCAGACGATCCATCTCCTCGTCAAAGGAAGATGAATCGTCCTCGGCCACAAATTGCACACGTGCAATCTGCGGTTGGCCCTCGAGAACCTTCAGAATCCACTCAATCAAGGTATCAAGTCCGGAGTACGACTGTCGTTGGTAAGCAACTAAGGCCCAGGGGGCCTGTACGAAACACCAAACACCGAAGAACAACAACGTGGCGAAGAAGCCATGCCCGGGCCTGGGTCCAAGCTTGAGGATGCGGACAAATTCATCGGGATCAGAAGATGTCCCTCCGTCACTTGACCAAGACGAGACCGGGATGGGTACCAGGAACGGGGTTGGGAACCAAGGCGGCATATCATCGACCAGGCCAGGCTGGACGATGACATCCGTTCCAAGGCTCACAATCAGAAAGTCCGTCGAGTTTGCATACCCATAGCCGACGTGAGAACGCGACTCCCATACAGGATGCCCGCGCTAGGAAGCGTGCCCGCGCTGGGAGGCGGCAGCGTTCACCAGGTCACAGAAGGCCCATGACTCCATCGTCAGCTGGAACGTACCAGACAGACGCCGCACGAACGACTGCTCTGGAGCAGTGAACCCCGGGATGGGGAACCACTGACTCCAGAGAGTCATGCCCACGAAGATCCCCAAGAAGGGGATCAACATGTTGATTTTTTTTTTTTTCTGCACGGGGAAGAGACAAAGGCATTAGCATGTGGCAATACGAGACAACAGAAGGAGTCTGAGATAGAAGGGTCTTACTTTTTTAAATAAAAATGAAAAACAAAGCCGGCGAGGCCGGGCACACGGGGGGAGCAGAAAGGTGACAGCGCAGGGGGGCGCTGTTGAAAACTGTGTTGGTAACTTGAGAAGAGAAGAGAGAGAGAGAAGAAAGAAAGAGAAAAGTGAGGGGGGGGGGGGATTTATAGAAGACACTGGGTGAGACCAGTCCCCAAACGGAAGGAACGATTGACACAATGGACACATGTTACGTGTCTCGACCATTGAACTTCCATTTTAGGAAGGGGCAACTACTAGGGACGAGACAATCCATTGTCCCCCAGGTCTATTGAGCCTATTGACACAATGGAGACACGTTATGTGTCTCGACCATTGAACTTCCATTTTAGGAAATGGCAACTACCAGGGACGAGACAATCCATTGTCCCCCAGAACTATTGAGCCCTATTGAGCTATTGAGCATCCTTCAGTCTAAAATAGAGCCACTACCGAAGAGGGATCAAACGACTACTCAGCCTTACCTAGGTAAGCTTGTTACCCAGACCAAGAGTCCATTGCTGCAGACTCTGGGCCTCGATACTTGGCTTCATAGATACCGGCTTGGGTCTTTCCATTGTGGAACATATAAACCAATAACAACCTCACTGTTTCGCTCCAACATTCGCACTGTAGATCATGAGAGATCAATTGGAGATTAGATATGCCTAGCTACATACATTATGGATAGCCGTAGTCCACCTAGTCAAGATATCAGGCTTTTGGGGGCAGATACGTGTTGCACGACTCCATTGCCAGACATGAGAAATTCCCTCAAATTCTCCGTTTTTGGTCTTAGACAACCCAATAAACTCGTGGCTTCTGGCTGTCTAGTCTCTTACTTCATATGGCATCGTGCTTGCCAGATCTGATGCCGGCTATATTTCTACCTTGTGTAGATCGTACTACTGGAGTGGCACCTTCTTCGTCGTCGATATGGCCATGGCATCGATGTGTCTCCGTGGGGTGACACCGTTACTCCAGATGAGAACATCAGGGTCCTTGGGGAAATGCACAACAACTCAAGTCAACCAAACAGCGCTTGTCAACCATCAGTATGGCAAATCACGGATTATCCGTTTTTTCAGTCACCATCCCCAGACTAACAGGTGTTAGTGGACGTTCCGCAACCCGATTCCCTGTGATCGTCGCGGCCTCGATTGTCTCTTGCTCTCGTGCTCACGATCATTTACCCGTCTGAAACCCCTGTTCCGCACCCAGCGAGTTGACAACGATAACCGAGGTGGAAGTTCACATGTCTGTTTTACAGCTACAACAAGCCCCTAGGGGTTCCGGGTACACGGTGATATAGATCGAGATGAAGCCACAGGGACTGACGAGCTCTTCATCCGACAGGACTCGGAAGTCTACATTTGTGGGGATTCTACTGTCAAATGTGCAGCTTGTCATGTCAAAATGTCAACACAGACAGACAGCATATCCTGAGTGAACACATTAACAGCACATGAAACCGATATTTACAACATCGACTGAGATGGCGCCTTCCTACACGTCCCAGAGAAGCTAGGCAAGCTCAAAGTCTCACAAACAATTGTCTTAAATGACTGGCTACTACATACAGGTCAAATGCTTCCGATAAAGTACTGTTCCAAGCCGGATACGACGAAATCGGGGATAAGTACGTCACAAATGTTCGCCGAAGCACAGCTACCACGGTATATGGTAGCGGGCCAGGCAGGCCCGTATCCTGCGACGACCGAGCGGTGGTAGATGCCTTGTGAATCGCAACCGGGATCTCGGTATTTGATAAAGGGCAACAGCGAGCACACCAATGAGGATGAAACATTTTTATTGGATGGTATGATTACTGCGTGGTTATACATGCTGGTGACCGGGACAAAAACGCAAGAAGATCACTATCTTTGAATTCGATTGGGTCTGTGGAGTGCCATAATGATTCTGTATAGTGCAGACCAACATCATTTCCGGGGCGGGTCACATTTTCGAATGGGTTAATCTTGGTTACTCCATCTGTTGACGAACACTCCATCTTGTAGCCTTGCTCGAATGAATCTTTGACTCCTTCATTCTTTTATTCTTCATAAATTCCGCAGGATCATTGGTCTCTATTGTGCCCTCTTTCGCACAATGGCTTCGATCGTGCTCTTTGTTTCCTTTTTTACTATATTCAGCTGGCCAGAACTATATAAGAATACTCGATGCACCGCATCATTTAATTCAAAACAACATATCAACGACTTCAACTGGTTTAGTGAGCTTAGATCCAACTTCATCGCAATGACTCCCAAGTACCCCAGGTTTGAGCCACAGGGCGATAGCTTACGACGATGGATGGAGCGTGCCGATGAGCCCGGATGCCCTATTCCTAGGACCACACTTACTATCGAAGATATTGATCCTAAGGTCTGGCTTGTCGGTATCTGCCCGCAGTTCCTTGAAGACAACTGGAAGTACTGGGCCGATATTTTTGGCCTACCAGTTGATGACCCAGCAATCCACCAGGAAGCTATTTATCGATACCAATCAGCCGTTAAACACAGAGGCGATTTTACACTTTGGATTGGTCGAACGGGACCAGGTGTGATATTCATGGACGGTCTCAGGAGACAGCAGGTTCCCACGAACTTTTACATGTCCGAGTTTGCCAAGGCTTTCTATGAGTCCCATTTCCCCCTAGAAACCCTGAAGCACGTTATTGTTACTGATATTCGTCAAAAGCACACCACGCTTTTCATTTGGGATCATATTTACAAATCCCGGGAGGGGCTTGGGTTTCCGCCCAAGGAGCCGCAAACTTGGGAGTCTCCTTCGCCGGAGTTTTGTGGTATTCTTGGTACTCCCATTGGTAAAGTTGTCGCGGCCTTTGTCTTGTGTGCATATGGTCAGGGAGTGAAACGGATTCCACGGATCGTGACATTCCATACTGGTGAAGACTCGAGTAAATATAACGTTCGGTTTGATATTGAGGATGCCTGATAACTTACCTTGATGAGCGTGACTAACTCTCGGCAGCTGTTTTCTCAGATATAGATGATCTTTTTCTTTGGCGAGTGGGTGATTAAGCACTACTGACATTGTTATTAGGGTTTGTTTACCTGGTGTTCCGGTTTTTACCTGAATGAATCGAAACGATACGTGTTTTAGTTTAATTGTGGGTATTATTTTAGGCTGTAGATGACATCCCATAGGACCAATGAGAGCACGGAATTGGGGTGAGTTTTAAATTATGTAAAACCCGTTGATTTTCGACTCTTTGAATCAACCATCCAACCCGGTATCAATCTCATATAGCCAATGAGGGGGGGATAAAAGCGATCATCGAGTTGCTCGTAAGCATGTCTCTTGGTGAAGTTGCTTGAAAAATATCAGTTGACGGTTTAAGGAGCATTCAAGTATAGACATTGATTATTAACTGAACCTTAACTTGTAGACGATTCATCCATGGATGGATCTGATCTTTGTGTTAATAAAATTTTCGGTGCAAAACCACTCCATACCCTTGGCTGCCTACGGGAGCACTGCTCTTTCATTTTTTTCCTCACTTTGATGTTGGGTATTTTTCTTTCTCTTTCTTTCAACTTGTGTATACTGAACTTCAAATTTGATTCCTCCCAGTTGCTATGTACACTTGAATTGACCAATAAAATTCCTACCTAAGTAGTCTCGATGACAAGCTTTGAACTAAATCCATGGACCCGATATTGAAGCCACCTGGGCACGTCAGTGCTATTTTTGGGCTTTGTTTTGTCAAATGCGACACAACGTGTAATTGGTGGATAGACGTATGCAGTGTTCAAACATCGATTGTGTTGGAAAAACATGGCCAATGGGATACGTAACAGAGACAACACATCGGATTGTAAATCGGAGGTATCGGGTACTTGCTTAGAAGTTTATTTGTTTTTCTTCCTTTCTCTTTCATCCCCTCTCTTTCTTCAACTCTCGTTTCATCTGCTAGTCTAGCATAGACATCTACGGTTCCCAAATTGCGGAGGCTCTCTCCATCATGCACTGACCCACTTACGATTCAAACTGCCATAGCAAAACCAACTGCAATTCCCCGATCGTACTCAAGCCTTCTTTCTAATTCTATTCACAATGGGGCTCTCCAATGCAGCCATCATTGTCATCGTTCTCGTCGCCTGTCTCGCAGCAACCGCGCTGGGAGCATCGCTCTTTAAGCACTACAAACCCGCCGATGGAGAGACCCCGTTCAGTCCCGGCTACGAGCAGAAGGTCTACATGGCCCAAGTGCGAGCTCGAGGGTTTGAAAGTCTGAGGCACATCTCCTGGGGTGGAAGAGATCTGGAGTCTCGTTGTATGTTTCTGTGATTGCTTGACTGATCCCCTCACTGACTTCGATTAGATCCTCCAGCGGGGCCGGGCTACTACCGCCCCACTACTTACACCGAAGACACCACCACCTACACGAAAGACACAGGGAGCAGCTCCTAATTTCTTCTTTTCTTCTCCCCTTTCTCACGCTCACGAATTACATGGATATTTGCTGGAATGAACACGGGTGTTACACAAAGGGAAACGGGCGTTACACGGGGTTACAGCGATGATGGGTTCTTCTCGGGGGAAAAACACTGAGATGTGAATGGGTTCGCCTGGTTTCAGGGGACTGGGCATATGCTTCGGAGGAGTATTCTGATTCGGTCGGCCATGGTGGTTTGGACAATTTTTCGTTTCGAAATTATGATTTTTATGGTATGAGGTGGCCCTGGATCTGCGCGGAACTCATCTTGAAATTATTGCCCTGCAACCAATTTGCTTACATCTGTATCTGATATTTACAGTATTGCTGGAATTCAAAAAAAAAAAATTCCATCTTTAACGAAAATGAAGCAATTCAGTGATCTAGAAATAGCTCCGAGCTTTAGCTTGGGATGGATGACGTCAAGACTAACCGAACCTACTGAACTATATATCCTCGAATTCATCAAAGACATGGTCAAACCAATCTGAGCCGGTCTGAGACTTTAAAGACGGAAATTGTACAGTAAATAGCCTTTCTATGACTCTAGCGGCGATGGGTAGTAATTCAGGTATCATCATTTTTCTGCCGTTCTAAAGTAAGGTACGTAGGCATCAACCCCCTACAAAAATGGGGTTTGAACCCTGACCCCTATGGGTCTTCGTAGACGAAGGAATCTAGTATTCAACTTCCATTTCGTCGAAGGAAGAATACAGCGTGGTTTGGGTGGTCGAGTTGGAATTTTCTTTCATGTGGCTTTGTTTTGATGATTGTTTGGAATGTGTTGGGAGATGTTGGCCGCTGTTCGCATGAAATGGACGAGCAAGCCCAGTACTGGGCTATATTGTTGCGTTCTGGTGGTAAACTGCCGTTCGGACCACTAGTTCCAAGGTTGTTAGACTTGAGGCAGTTAGATCAAAATGCATCCATCATGCATCACTCACCTCGGACTTTTCATTGATTTTTAGGAAAATAAACGTCTGATCATCAGACGCCATCCCATATACCGTGCAGTTCTCTTTTCCCGATGCCTTTCGAATGCGATGCACAGCGCCTTAGGACGAGTTAGACGCAACAACAGAAATATAGAGTCCCCCAAAGCCAAGCAAAGCAAATTCTCGCAAAGCTCTGTGCCAGATTGGCCCGTTAAACAGGCTTCCCATTCATCGACTTGGTCTTTGCCCCAGAATATGTGCAGCGTTTTCCAGAAGTCGTCGTACGTGTCGATGATTGACTTTTCTTCGGGGATAGCGGGTAGATGTGAGCCACATCTACCCGGGGGAAATTGGTGATCACACAGCTGAAATCGTCGCGCGTGGAGAAAGAAAGGAAAAGAGTGGGAAGAGTGAGAGATGTCTACTCGGAGGAAAGGTCGTCCCATGGCTCCGCTCCGAATGTGGAAGGTGCCAGCACTGGGCTTGTTACTTTGCCATCTATATAAGAGATTAAAAAGACTAACTAAGGAGAGTACTAAAAAAGACCTCTAAAAAGACCTCTAAAAAGACCTCTAAAAAGACCTCTAAAAAGACCTCTAAAAAGACCATCAAAGACGAGTACCTAAGAAGACCAAGAAAACCACCCTCCAACGCGGTGAATTGAGTGGAATTGGCTACATTCAACGATATCTGCTTCACTGTTACTTTATTCGGTATCGGAACCTTGAAATAGTCACCTACACCCTCTTCCATCTCTCCCCTCCTATTCTTCCATCCCTTCCTACATCTTCCTACATCACGAGATCTTACAAGCCCCTCCTCCTTTTCCATAATGGTATCTTCACGACAGATACTTCACCTTCCTATATTAGCAGTCGAGAGCCTTCAAGTCACCGACGTTGAAAGCATTTTCTCTCTTACCAGAATTTACGACACGGACTGGGTGGGATTTCGAACTGCCTTCGAACTGCCGCATGATTCGTCAAGTGCACGAGCGTGTTGGACGCCTAGCATACCGGTTGCAAATGCCGCCAGAACTGGCCGGCGCACCAGGTTGTCTCGCTTCAGCACCTCGAACGTGCGCCCGCGGAGGGCGGCATGACCTCCGCCGAGCCACCGTCAACCTTCGATCCCCGCTTCCCTGATGAAACGGACCGCGCGGACGTTGATGCAGTGCTCGATATGAGGTATCGCGGACGCGGCAGAGGCCGGCGCAAGCAGTATTTAGTACACTGGTCAGCCTTGGGCAACGAGCACCTGGAATGACTTGATGAGGAGAACCTAGTTGGAGCGGAAGAGAAGCAGTCACGGTTCACCATGTCTGTGTGGTCTGTTGTTTTTCCGTGGGTAAGTAGGCTGATTCCCATAGTTTTCTTGGCAGGTTTTCTAACGGTCCTTCGATTCTCCAGGGTACTTTTACCAATGCTGCCGTTGAATTTGGGAGGCTTATGGATTCTCCGGCCGTCGATGTGTTTTCCACTGCCCTTTTGCTGCTGCTCGTGCTCATGTGGGTTATCATACAGCTCCTGACCCTGAAGGGCATCGTGACAGGGCGAGTCTTGGGGCTGGATCACGGATGGGGAAAACCATATGATGATCGACGGCCTGCAATAATCAAAGAAGCGTGAAACATCCCAATGCCTCGGCTTGGGTTCTGGAATCTCGCAGTATCACCGTGTAATATTGGCAAAAGGCATTTTCGACCCCACAGATCTTCAATCACAGCCCTGGAGGGCACTCAGGGTCTGCATTATTATAAATGATGCTATGTATAAACCCCGAGCGGACTTCCGAACATCCGCTGATATCATCAAATCGGAGTTTGAACCGACCGTCGGCTTTTGGAACTACAAGCAGCCGACTCCTATAGAAGTATTTTTTTTGTCGACAAGGTTCAAAAGCACTTGTAAACAGCATCTGGTCATGTTTTGTGGGGCCGTTTATATACATTTGGGCTGGGATTTAGAGGGTTGCCAGGGCTGAGGGGTTGAGGCTGTGAATTGCCCAGTCGGACACGGTTCGGGAAATCCCTCCGTACCCGAACATCAAAACGATCCACAAATCTCTATGGCCAAATTACCTAAGTTACCTAATCCTAATAGAGTATGGAGCATGCAGTGGAGTAATATTGCAATGCCTTATATGACTTGGAGAGCCTAGGATGGCCTCGAAAAATTACAGCCTAGCCAGCAGGGTTTCAGAAGACGGCACAGATGCAACAGGTTTATACTCCGTATGTGTTAAATGTCCCAGGCAGCCAAGATCTGGTTGTCTTTTTAACCATAAATCCCCCCGTACTCGTACTTGTATCCAGAGTTGCTGGATTTGCTGGATCCACCGCATTTCCCTGGCTCGTGCACGTTGATACGAGTACGGCGGACGGCCATAAGGCCAAGGCTGACTAGCTACATGTATTTATACTAATATCTTCCTTTGAGACTTTTTAGCTCTCAAGTCTCAGGTCTTAACTCTCAGTCTTTGCTCCTTTTTTTCTATTGTTTCGACTCTTCAACTCTTGAGAGAGAACAATATGGACTTTGCCATGGAGTCCCCAGATACTATGCCAAGCTATGATAGCGACACAGCAAGTGAAGAGCGGTATGTAAAAATCCTTCTAAGAAGAACGCATATAAACTCTTTTATTCTACCGGGAATTACGTCTAAGTCATTCTCAGACCATCATCACAACCTGTCAACATCAAAATCCAAGCCAAGTTCCAAATAGCCCGGCCGCCCCCAAAATCAAGTCACCTACTTCGACTCAGCCCCAAACTACTCCTTCAAATCCAACAACTACCTCCAAACCACCGACCAGTGCCTGTACTAGAGATATGGCAACCACCACTCCGCAAGTCAAAATTGACAAGGGGTTTCCCGCAACGCCCAAAGCTCGGCGCGAGGGATATCTACGCAACCCTCAATGAACCATACATCACCACTAAACAGCCAAATGAACAAGACCACCCCAGAGAACCAGATACACAATCATACAATATCCAAGAAAAGGATATTGTGGCTGCAATGTGTCAACCATCAAGCAGCGACAACGCCCCACCATCATCATCATCAATCCACTTCCGCAACACAAGATGCATCTGGCAAGCCAGTCCCAGCTCAGCAGGTTCTGAGAAAGGCGCTAGCTACAGATTCGTTATTAAAAAGGAAGATAACACAACCGACTCCGAGCAGTGTCGGATGATTATGCAGTGGGAGAAACGGGAACTCTCCGGGTCTTCAGATACCGAACAATTCGTTCTTTTGGCGATTGACCGCAAGATGCGTCGGAAGAGTCGCATTGCGTCGATGACTCGGGCTGGATTCGATATTTCCGTGAAGAAGAGCTCGATTTTGGATCATCTTCGGACTTGTTTGGCGTTGACCGAGCCTGTTTCTGAGGGCTCTACGGATTTGGAGACTTGGGTGTACAACCTTGTGTTGACATTGGGTGTCACGGTGGCTTCTCAGGAGGGGTGGTTGGGTTGATTGTTTTTAATCACCTGAGGGAAATATGCATGTACCTAGCGTATCTTGAACAGTTTCTATATTATACCAATAATTCTCCCAATTGGCTACTCTTCCATATCCAATCAGAACACTTTAGAATGCCATGCGATGTATACGAAAGCGCTTGAGTTACTATTGGGTATGTATACTAGATTCGCTGTCCCAGACCGGTTGCAGCCATAAGTAGACATACTTAGGCAGAAAGTTTTCTTCCTTCTCGCTGGTGCCATCGCAAGCGCAAAAACCCCGCTTCTCAGTAGGTAACTACCAAGTAGTCAACCCCTCTTCCAGCGCTTTGATCTGCAATGCCAGCAGACGTGAGTAGTATCTGCTCAGAGCGAGGTTTCCACCCATAAACCAGAATCCAGGGTGACCACTCCGTCGCCAGATAGTCCGCATTTCACCCTCTTTATCAAGTCCCCAGATATCACCAACCCTGTCAGCGACCTTGTCGCCAAAGATCACGCGAGTCTCGGTTCTCATATTCTGATACCCAGTGGCGAAGACGATCTCATCGGCTTCAAGCTCTGAGCCATCCGCAAACCGAAGTCCATGGGGGAGAACTTGGCTAATCTCCTGTCCGTGCTTCACCTTGACCTTCCCATCGATAATAAGCTGGCTTCCACCGACGTCAATGTAGTACCCGCCTCCGCGCTGGAAGTACTTCATTAATAGACCGCTATCCGATGGTCCGTTGTCGACCTTGAACCCTGCCTTTTCCAGCCCTTCGATGGTCTTTGCGTCGTTCTGGTTCGTGAGTTTGGTGACTTTGACCTGTTGTGCTTTGAACAGGCGCGATGGAATGCTCCATAGATAAAGATCAGCGTCTTCGGTTGGGGGACCGGTCGCATCATAGAGCCCTTTGAAGGCAATTTTCAATGTAGAGTCGGACGATACCACGCAGGTAGAGCTTCGCTGCACCATGGTCACATCGTACCCTTTCTCGACAAAGTCTTGGGCGATATCGTTTGCCGAGTTACAAGATCCAACGACAATGGCCTTTTTACCCTTTGACTCGGAATTCGCCCCAGGATATTCCGAGCTGTGACACATGCGATCTCCCTTGAAATCCTCCATTCCTTTGATGACGGGCAGGTTTTTCTTACCAGAGTGGCCGGTAGCTTGGATGACATGGCGTGGGTGCAAAGTGCGCGTCTCGGTTCCGTTTTCTGTCTTGCGCTCGAGGACAACTGTCCATTGCTTCTTGCTCTCATCCCAGGATGACGACTTGATCTTAGTTTGGGTCCAAACATTGAGCTCTCGGAACTTCACGTATGTTTCAAAGAAATCCGCCAGCTTATCTTTTGGTGTATAGATGGGCCAGTCGGGCGGGAAGGGTAGGTAGGGCATGTGGTCGTACCACACTGGGTCATGGAGAACGAGCTGGTGGTATCTCTGACGCCAGTTGTCTCCGACTCTCTCTTCTCGGTCGACGACGAGGGTGTCGACTTTGAGCATCTTGAGACGCGCTGCAGCAGTCAAACCACCCTGGCCAGCACCTTCATTTGTCAAGTCAGATTTTATACTTCTAGACAAGGCTTCATCTGCACATACCAACGATCAATACTGCCGGATCCTTTCCCTCGAAGTTGATCTCATCGATACGTTGATCTTTCCAGTTCTTTCGGCCTTGCTGTTCGCCATGTCGGACACCAAACGGCCTCTCCTTGTTCTCCTCGTGGCCCTTTAACTCAACCATGGAAGTGAAGACGGTGAAGATGTACCACTTGCCATCATGTTCCGCCAATCGCATAATACCATTTCCCTGTCCATTCTCGGTGGTGACCTTGATGTAAAATTCGATTCCGAAAACATCCCCAAAGGAATCAATGGGTGCCTTGTGTGGAGATTTGGAGTCAGACGATCGGTCGATTTCGATTTTACTGGGTGGTGCCTCAGTGACAAAGGCAGCAATACCTTGACTCCCCTCGATGGTGTGGAAGTCCCACGAATAGCACAGGTGGTCGCGCCAATAGCAATTATCGAGGAACAGTGATGCAACCGCTGCCTTGTCTCTGGCTGAGAGACCCAGGTTTAGTTGGTTGATGATGTTTTCTGCAATAGCGTTTGGGTCTAAGGGAAGGTCTGACTCGGACTCCGACATGGTCTTGGGGAATTGGCCGAGTTCGATGTTGCAAGAACCAGGCACAACCCGCTCCCGCGATGGCGGTAGGTCATTGGAATTTTCCATATTGAGTTGGGTGAATTAGATTGCAATTGAGGGTATTGGGGAGACACGAGACACTGAGATGCAATGGGAAACAACCCCTCACTTCTTATTTCACAGCCCCGCATTCTGACAACACACATGTGCAGACAATGCCGGTGCCCGGTTTCACTAGTACGAACTGCAGAACGAGGGGCTACCCCCCGTAAGAAGTCTGTCAATGTGGATCCGCCAAGAGGCTAATTTTTGCTAGCGCAGTGTATTGCATATACCATCTATAAATATGTACCAATTAAGTCGTTTCAAATTGGAAAAATACACTATTCGGATGAAATAAAACATCAAAATTACTAGTCTAAAAGGATCAGCGGGATCTACATCGACAGACTTCTTACGGGGGGTAGTTCGGCCCTAGTTTACTCAGGCCCACTCCCATTTCCGGACTCTTGATCTATGGATTAATACCACATCTTATCAAATTTGTACTTTAGTGATTTATTTATAATGATTTTTAGCTCCCTTTTGGTATTCAATTACCATAGGGAGTTATAGGTTTCAACTGATCAGTAGAATTCGGTTGTGGGCCGAAAAGCCTATTTAAGTACGGGGATGTCGAAAATTGGGATTATCCGTATGTAGCTACATAAACAAACGAAACTAGCAAGTTGGCGCTTGGTGTGATAAGTACGATTGTGGAAAACTTTTTGCTGTAAGCGATATTCGCCGTTGTGTGCAACTACCCATGTATGTATGTAATGCGACAGCCCACCATCTGAAATATATATAACCCGAGCTCTTTGCCTGATAGGTAGTACTATACACAGATACCTTTTCTGATCATCAAGATGTTCTTTAAAGCAGTCGAAGAGGGTTCTATCTCCATTGACGATTGTTTTTCCGAAAAGAATATCAAAATTTATATGTCTTTCAGCTGGGAATATTTAGTGAATTGCTTTTTGGTCGATAGAAATGAGAAAACTTCTTTTTAGGAATATCTGGTATAATAGTGGGCCCTATTACATCAACTAGCATCATTGGTCTAGTGGTAGAATTCGTCGTTGCCATCGACGAGGCCCGTGTTCGATTCACGGATGATGCACAATAATTTCTTTTTTGCTTTTTGGTTTTTCTACTCTTGATTAATTGGCTGATCTTTTTTTGTAAATTTTCTTTTACACCCCCCGCACTCAGAAGATCAACCCATAACCTCGAATATATTTATAATTCAAACCGATAAATCTCCCCAAACCAGCACGTCCGATGCTAGGGTTCCCCTCTGGGCGCTGGAAGCAATGCGATCTTGAACCTCCCGGAGCGGTCACGTCTGCTGATTATACTTGATTCGATATCTACTGTCTCTTAGAACTCTTCCCATTTCAATATGCAATATATGATACGAACACAACGTGGATATATTACCCAACTGACGAGCCGACGAGCCTCCGGCTAGAGCAGCATGAACAAGCTCACACAAACCACCAAGGAGATGCCGAGAGACATCGTGGTTATGATCAGAGGGGCAAGCACTACGTGTAGGATTTTCTCTGGTCACCATTCAAGTTGAGGCTTAATCCTGAAGTACTTTAAGTACGATGTTTAACAGCGAGTTTTGAACGTGCAGAGCCTTTGTCATAACTACTACCTCTAGGGCTACGTAGGTACATAGCTTGGCAGACCTAGAAATTTGGATTTTTAGGCTTAGAGGTGTCCAGGTGCCTTCCAAGTTTGACATTAAGTGCTGTGTTGGAAGGAACCCTGGGACGTATGTTGAGGAAGGAAGAAACACCTGAAGTACTTCAAACCTTGCAAGAGCACTTTCTCTTGTAAACAACTCTGCCCACTCTCAGCATCGACCATTCCCCGCATCAAGTCCACCCAAATTGGTGATCTTTTGATCTTTGCGTCATGGCCGATTCCGAACGTCCTCCAGTAAGTGGACTGTGGACCTGATCCCCTGAAGCCATCATCCAAATCAGTTCTCTATGACCCCAAGGGGTCTTCATGCGTGGTTGGGATACACCCAAAGCAGACATCCATGATTGCATCTTGATGAATCATTGGAATATAAACTAACTGCGATAGACTATTTGCACGTACTGCCACCTTCCCGGTCACAATCTGGCCAATTATCAAGTCCAGGCCGGACTAGCAGTCATGAACCGCTTGTCCGTGACCCATCCCGTACGATTGACACAGACATATCCTCCATACCAAAGGAACGTGCTGATTTTGGATGTGAACTCATCAGATCAAAAAGAAGAAGGCCCACCGTGGCTCTCGAGGTCGAGGTGGTAAAGCGAAGAAAGCGAAGCAGGCGAAGAAGGCGAAGGAATTAATGGAATCAAAGAAATCAAAGGAAGGTATGTCTTGTCGTCTTGTCGAGCAGAATCACATCCACGTGCTAATGAGGCCAATCAGTCTCCCGTGGCACTCAATCAGACTTGGATACTGCGCCTGGTACCTCTGCCTCGGGCACTGCCCCCCGCTTGACCTTCATCGGTGAAGTTCTTACTGAGGAGGAAGCCGCCTTCCTTACTCTCTGCCTTCAGCAGTTCAGAGTGCAGCGCCTCGGTAGCTCACAGTTTCTACCCAGGCGAGCCGCATAAAGAGGACGGACTGGGTCAGCAGCCACAGAAAGAGCCCGGCGTAATATTTTATATGTCGGACGAGGAGGGGCGTTGGGGACGATGATGTGAGGAGAAGTGACCGTTTCGTGAAGTTGGGGTGGGGTTCTCTTCTTTTGCTCAAGGTTGAAGTAGAATTAGCCCGGGCGATCTGGATTTACCATCAATGCAACACACATTTTTGCCCTCCGGGCTCTTTGAACCACTTCTTTGCTGTAGTAATAGAATAGTAGTGGTGTATCAATATCATATCAAAGGATGCCTGAAAGTTCAAGTCTCGTATACATTCCTCTTAAATCCGATTTTTCTTCTTCCTCTATACCGCTAATGAAGTATTTCCATGCTTGTCCATGTTGTTGGGTTTGTTTTTGAGATAATATGTCAGATATGAGCAAGCCTACACCCAAGAAAGATATGGCCTGTCTAGGTAGTGTCGGTGTTATGTCAGCAGGCCCATAGAGGCCTCGGCCTCGGTCTGATTTCCATTTTGGATTCTAGGGTGTTTCTAGTGTTTCTAAGGTGTTTCTAAGGGTTTTCTACCCGACGTAATTTCCCGTAAAGTGGAGCATAGCATAGTTAGTGGTCTTCTGTTGTACATCGCCCTTTAATATTTGAGCAAATTCATAATGTCTTTAGAGATGTTCTATAGGATATTTTACTTATAAGTTCTAATTGGCATTGACATAATTAAAGCTTAACTCATAAAAGACATAAATATAGTCTTGGCAGTGCAGTAGGAGGACCAAGCTAGAACTGAGTCTAGAACGGCAGGGCATCAGATAGATTGAATCTTACTATTCCACTTTTGGAAAATTCTCAGCTGACTTTCTAGACCTCCGGGGCTCTAGGGCTGATTCCTCTCTTGTCGAAGCGCGGGGAAAGTTTCGTGTCACTAATTCTTCTTTTAATGATTTTGTCGCTAGTCACACATGTTGACCATAATATCTTCACTGCAATATGTCGATGTGATTATAATCTGAAATCATCATGAGTCGGGCCCGGCGTCAGATTCTAGGCGCTTGCCTCGGGGCTTTCTTATTGCTCCTGCTTTACCGCTATCATCGCACAAACGACGGCATTCTTCCCTCGACCACTCCACATGCTGCACCTGAAGTCATTCTGAATTTTGAAATCAGCCCAAAATATTTATGGAGAAAAATACCCGTGCGATACCCAGTTGCTGAAGTCCAGCCACTACCCGTCACACTGTCCAAGACGCTACCCAAGGTCCAATCGGCAGACTCCAAAGTTTCTCGTCTCAATTTGGACCGCCAAACCACCAGACAGTCGGCCGCGAAAGAAGCCTTCGAACGATGTTGGAAGTCATACCGGTCGCTTGCTTGGGGCGCAGACGAGCTTGCGCCTCTCAGTGGTAGTCCTAAAAATATGTTGCGGGGATGGGGTGCTACCCTAATTGACAACCTTGACACACTGTGGATTATGGGGATGCACGATGAATTCAAGAAGGCTGTGGCTGCGGTCGCAAATATCAAATTTGAAGATGCACAGTCCCCCGAAATTAATACCCATGATGTCAACATTCATTTACTCGGAGGCCTGCTGGCGGCATTTGATCTCAGCGCTGATCAGAAATTGCTGGAAAAGTCCATCGAGCTGGGCGACATGCTTTACGCTGCATTTGATACTCCAAACAGAATGCCCATCATACATTGGAATGCAAATAAAGCTGCCCACCGAGAGGAGCAGCTTGCGGAGGAGAATGTACTCGGTGCGGAACTAGGCTCGTTCATATTGGAATTCACAAGGCTGTCTCAGATTACCGGTGACCCAAAATACTTCGACGCGGCCCAGCGAGTCATGGAATTGTTTGATAAGCAACAGGATGCCACCAAACTAGCAGGGCTGTGGCCTGTCTCCGTGAACGCCAAAGAAGAGCTTTTCGATGACGATACCTTTACATTGGGCGCTGAAGCAAGCTCTCTATACAAGTCGCTACCCCAGGCATACGCGTTGCTAGGAGGGAAAGTGCCCATGTATCGCAGGATGTACGAGAATGCCACGCTTGCAGCCGCAGGCCACAATGTATTCCGACCAATGAACCCCGAGGGCAAGGATGTGCTCCTTTCTGGCAGTGTTCGAGTGGCCATGACAGATAAGGGGAATTCGAAAACATACCTAGAGTCTCAAATGCAATACCGATCTTGTTTTGCGGGGGGTATGTTTGCACTAGGAGGCGCACTACTTAACATCCCCACGCACCAAGAAATCGCCCATAAGTTGGTCGATGGATGTATTTGGGCTCATCAGGTCGTACCGCTGGGGATTATGCCCCAAGCGTTTGATGTAGTTCCATGTGCGTCACAGACAAACTGCCCATGGAGCGAGTGGCTTTGGAAGCAAGAGGTCTGGAAAAAGGCGAACAGCCTCGAGCCAGAACCAAATCCAACTCTGAACGTCGATAATTTCATCAAAGAACACCGTCTGCCCAAGGGGTTCATCGGAATCTCGGACACTGCTTATAACTTGCGCCCGGAAGCGATCGAGAGCTTGTTTACTCTCTACCGCATCAGTGGACGTGAGGATCTGCTCGATGCAGCTTGGGGTATGTTCCAGGCGATGCAAAGTGCGACGCAGACGAAGAATGGCAATGCTGCCATTGTCGCTGTCACGCATGAGGGCAGCGAACTGACTCTAAAAGACTCGATGGACAGCATGTGGATGTCGCAGACACTCAAATATTTCTATCTCATGTTCAGCTCTCCGGACTTGATTAGTTTGGATGAGTTTGTTTTCAACGCTGGAGGGCACCCGCTGAAACGCCCCAAGGCATCATGAAAGTGCTGTTGAAGGAAGTGCATTTGTTCTGCACCACGATCGCTTTTTTTCTTTTTAAGCTGGCTTTCTTGTTGAAGGTGTTGGTGACTGGAATATCCATGATTGTACGATAGTGTTTTATTGTATATGAAACAAGGCGTTATGGTTGGCTAGAGCCATCGATGAGCCCATTCTTTTGCCTTCAAGCAATGAAATCAGTGTGTGATTATTTCCCAAAAATTTGGGATGCACAATATCAGGCCTGATAGAGTTGAATCTGTAACTATTCAGGTAATTCCTCCATTGTTCATTTAAGATAAAGATGTGTGGGGGCCAGTCTTGAACGGGGTCTTCTTCTGTGCTAGTGTGGGGTTGACACATAGTAACACATAGTGACGCATATTGACTCATGAATTCAGAAAGATAAAAGTGAATGAGATCTAAAAACCATAGACATAGAACACACTTTACGTGTACATTCAAACATGACCACCATTGAATCAACAAGGCTGCGACCGGCCAACCAGCCAATACCAACATCAACACCCCTGTCCATCCTCGACGCAACAGTCGTGCGCTTTACTCCAACAGGAGCAATTTGGATTTTCAACCAACCTACAGACTTAGATCGGAAGACCTTGGTCGACAATTTGCGAACCTCCTTCATTGAAACTCTATCAAAATTCCCCCAATGGGCAGGCCAACTCCAATGGGCACCCGTCAACCCCAAAGGAAACCACACAGAGCGATTCAATCGTCCATTGATTGTGTACGGCACTGATACCGACCCTGGTGTTGAATGGACAGTAATCGAGCATCCCTTCCGAGCAGATGAAATCGTCCCGACAGCGGAAGAACGGGCTTCATCTTCATCGACCACCGGCTCTCAACCGGGAGCATGGGTAGGCGATGATTTCGACCAAAACCTCTTCCTACCATCCACCCCACTGGCATTAGCCAATCTGCGCGACTATGCCGGTCTGCCAGCGATGCAAGTCCAAATCACTCTTCTCCAGGAAGGTGACTACGCCATCGGAATCCAGATGGCGCACTGTCTAGCAGATGCACAGACGTTAATGGTATTCGTGAATTTATGGGCGTATAGCAGCAAAAAGCAATATGGCCACCAGCCCGAATCACCATTAATGGACGAGCCCGTGTTCGATCCCGCGATGCTGGACCGCTGCGCGGCAGGTGATATCGATGGGCCCGAGCCCGAGCAAACCCTCGTCCAAACCGCGCGAAAATTGCCCTTGCATCGGTATAGCTGGTGGAATGTCGTCGAAGAGGGCGGTCCGCCATTCCTAACACCAATGACAGAGAACTCCAAGCCGCCGCCCGCAGAAATCGACTACAAACGTATCTCATCGGAACCAGCGCCCTGGGCTTCATGGGATTTCTCCAAAAAAGTCAGATACACTCAGTTGCACTTCACAGGTGCGCAGCTAAGCACATTCAAAGCTATGGCCCTCCATACCCCCGGCGGTCGATGTGATATCTCTAGACTAGACGCTTTACTCGCACACTTGTGGATAGCCATCACACGGGCACGCGGACAAGCCGAGTCTCCAAGACCTGTTTATATGAATTTGAGCCTCGGCGCCCGACCGCGTGTTTGCCCCGCTCTTCCTGATACGTTCATCGGATCCCCGCTGTTCCTGACTCACGTTGGTGGGGCTGCTTCGTCGGTATGTCGGGAAATATTAGGCGAGACGGCTAGTCGGATCCGAGAGACGATGAGGGGGTTTACGGCGGATGCTGTGGGTGCGATGTTGCATGATGCTGCTCATGAGGTGTCGCCGCAGCGGCTGTGGCAGGCGTTTTTGGGATCTGAACATACGATTGTTACCTCGTGGTTGAGGTTGCGGTTGTATGAGGTTGACTTTGTGGGTGGGGATAAGCCCCGCTATGTGCATGCTGTTATGCCTAAGATGGATGGGTGTGTTCAGGTGATGGATAGTGCAGTTGGGGACGGGGGGATGGATGTTGCGGTTTATCTTGATGAGGTGGCTACGGGGCGGTTGCTCGATGGTTATCGCTCTTGAAGTTGGATTGTGAATGTATTTATAAAGTTCATTTAATTGGACTGAAAGCGTATATTGGTTTGTATTTATGTAGCCAGGGCCCCCAAATGCAAATAACAGAGATTCAAAATATATACAAAAGAATAATTAAAGATGGACATGGAGAGTAGTAATACCTACGCACTCATTGAAAGCGCCCGCGCCCGATGCCGTGATGTCCGTTTCCGACAATCGGCATCTCGACTCTTGCGGCCCATTCGGCCAAGAGACAAGCTTTCAAGAGTCTCGGGCTTACCACCCCAAAGCTTGGTTCTTCCATTCCGTGTTTGTTGAATCGGTGGAATCCAAAAGTGAGTGACTGCTGCCCCAAGGACCATGCAGGCGCTGAAAACAAGGAGAACAATGCCGTGCTTGCGGGTTGAGGTGTTGCCCGGGCCTGAACCAAAGTGATAGTATGTTGAGAAGATTTGTACGAGAATAGAGCCCAGTTTTCCGGCTCCAGCGCTGAGGCCGTGACATGTTGCGCGGTATCGGGTTGGGAAGATTTCGGCGGGGATCATATATGTTGTTGCATTGGGGCCTGTGGATAGTTGGTTAGAATGATTCAATGCGACGTTTTTTGGGTTTGACTTACCAAAGTTGAACATGATTTGGCCAACGATATACAATGCCACCACAGCAGGAGGTCCGGTATAAAGAGTTACGAACATGGTTCCCAGAGCGATAAACAGAGCCGCCAGTCCGAGGAACATGTACTTCTGCAGTGCAACACGATCCAGCTTATGAGCAAAGATAATGAGCAGTACGCCACCGACAAAGCTTCCGATATTGAGGATAATCAACCCGCGCACAGAGGTTTCCATGAACATCGTGTAGATGTTGGCATTTGGTGTATCGTCAGTCTTCCAGTTCGGTGCCGGCTTGGAGATATTAAGCTGGCCCCACGTCTTGGCTAAGAATTGAGGGCTCGACAATCCGATACCGTAGAAGCCAAAGTCAAGGAGGAGCCATGCGAGAGAGCAACCAGCCAAGCTGCGCCAGTTCCCTTCGGTCCAGAAGTACCGCATGATGTCGGTCCGTGCCAAGCGCCAGTGAGAGTTGAGGGTGGCGGGAGGTAGGCGGGTGAACTCATCATCATCGTCCTCATGCTCAAAGCTCGACTGGCTAGCAATGGATGAAATCGGGGGTAGTTGAATCCCGCTACCGGCACTGCACGTAGCAGTGTTTCCCCAGCTCACAGAATCAATCATACCGGGCGTATCGCTGAAAAGCGTGGTTGCATCAAACTCCGCAGTGACGGGATCGTCCACGATATCGACTAGGTAACGAGGACTCTCGGGGATGGCGAACCGGAAAAGAGTAGCGACTGCACCAGGTACGACTCCGATGGCGATCACCCAGCGCCACATTATATCGACAGTGCGGGTGAGATCTTCACCAGGAGTGCTATTACCCCGAGCTATCGCAATCACAACCAATGAGACAATGTTACCTGCGATCTGACCGAGTGGTTGCATGAAGAAGACGGTGGCCATCATGCGGGCGCGATGTTTGGTAGGGGCAAATCTGGATATTCCAAGGTCAGTTTTTCCTCCACGAGTAAAGATTTCGAGAGATCGATCGACCTACTCCGATGTGATCACTGCACTGAGTGGATAATCCGCGCCAACTCCAATACCAACACAGATTCTCCACCAAATAAGCCAAGCAAAGACGTTCATGCTGCCGTCCACGCCTGTCGAGGACATAACCACACCCAGGGTGGCTGTAATGAGGAGTACCAACTCAACACCATACATCTTCTTCCGCCCATTTTTATCGGCTAGAAATCCAAATGCCACTTGACCCAGCAGGGTTCCCCCAAGTGTCGCGATATTGATGCCTGTGAGTCGTAATGAGGAAATGTCGTCTCTCCAGTAGACATAGGAGATCATCGGTAGGGCCATGTTACTGGCAAATAACTATGTCAAGTATTAGCCGATGCTGTAGATGCGTACGGCATTTCCGATCGTATCCTCCACGTGGAAGGTGGGGTAACGCACTGTGTAACCATCGAGGAAGAATCCAAGACCAGCGACTAGCACGACAATCCATTGAAATTTTTGCCTGTCGATGGTCTCGTAGATCTGTCGCATGCGGACATATCGATCCTATAACCGAATTATTAGCATCTTGCATGCCATGTTGCTCATCAACAAGTGGGGGAGTTCATAGTTACCTGCTCATGGTCGAAGTCCCGCGCGCGGTCGGTTTTATACAACCGGGCGTGGAATCTGCCCATGATTGAATTGAATAGTAGAAAATTGAAAGATATGAAGATTTCTACATTTCAAAGAATAGAAGATGCCTTTGATTAGAGGGCTTTCAAGGTTAAACCAACGGAGTACGGATGGTCCAAGAGGCCCGTGATCCCTGATCCTTGTAAAGGCTAATGCGAGACTAAGCCGGCAAACCTTGGAACGAGCCAAAGCCTTAGGGTTGTTTTCTCCACGTGCGACATCTCTGATGCTTGACTTGTCGACATTCCAAAATGGACCCCACAGGCAACGGGCAACCACGAGAACCACGAGGTTTATTGTTCCCTTTCATCTCTTTATGAGACATCTGGGACCTTGGGAGTTGAATATTAATTTTTAATTGTATTTCTCTTTCTCTTGGCAATTGAGCCATTTTATTCTAATTCCACATGTAACCAGTAAAAACCGGTAAAAGATTGAATTCCAATTTCATTAACCTGCTCGTGGATGCAATTCTATGTTCTCCAAAAATCTAACGCCCAGGGGTATCTTGGTATTATGCACATGATGCATATTTTGGCCCCCAATTTATCCAGGAACTCCAACTCCATGTACTCCGTAACATTTATCGTAACAGACTTGAAGGATTTATAATGGATCGATCCTCGTAAAATATTCATCCAATCGTCAGGTCGTATGACAACATCTGACAAAATGCTGTACAGTCTGTGAAAAGGGAGAGAAGAATAAGCCAATGGTCTGAAACGAGCAAAACTTAAAAAATGTGCACTGACCATCATCGTCAAGGAACTGAATCGTAAGATTTCTCATTTGAGACAGAATCTCGAAGTTCGGATTTAGATCAAGTAGGGCTGGCCGCCCGGCCTTCTTGGGGGGTTTGATCGAACCGATGCAATTCACTAGGGTTGTTAGCAACGTCACTGTGGCAGGGGTGGTGGATCTGGGCCCGGATAGAAGTGAAACAACTTACAGGGGATGGAAACGTATCGTTTGAGCTCCTTCCGTTGCGAGTTGGCAAAGAACAGCATCACTCGTTTCCCGTTATGCCCGCGGAGGATACGAAGATTTTGGCTGATGCACTCTTCACCCCGGCCTTTAGACTTGGCCTCGGCCATCCCGCCGATAAAAATCAACTTGGAGCCTAGTAGCAGTTCTTGGAATCGTACACAATCTGCGGGGTGTCAGTAAATCTTGACTCTCCGAGGTTTATCGGTCGCGTACCATCCCAATGATCAAATTTATATGATAGTTGTGTCATGAATACTGTGCTTGCCGACTGGACAGTTTGCTGGTCCATAAAGGACACACGGAGAGGGTAATCGTCGCCTGATTTTGGATGCTCTAGGTGAGGGACTGGCAGTTTGGTGTTGGAGACTATGCATGATTTGAATGATCAGCATGTTATCTTTCAGAAATATGCGAGACAACTCACAGCCGTGAATAAAAGGTGTTTGCTGGCCTAATCCTCCCCCAAGTTCGAGACACCTCAACGCGCCCGTTGAGTCTTTGCAGATGTCAATGAATTTGTATTTCAGCTTGAATAGCTGGCCGTTTTTGACAAATGAACTATCAACAAGTCAGCGCCTTCTGATCTGACGGAACCCATTTTTTTTCTCAGCACAAACATTTGCACGGAAGGAGTCAACTCGAGTCGCACGACATCATCGTAGAACTGCCAGGATTGCTTCCTCGAGCTGGACCCTGGAGATGTCGCCGGGCTCGGGAAGAGGACACTCGTTGACGCAGACGACACGGTGGAGGCTGACTGGGTGCTTTGGCGTCGATCTACCCACTCCTGGAAATCTCGAGGAGAGAAAGAGTTCATTCCGACTCTTGATAGTGACTTATAGAGTTAAGGTGGGATAAGTAACGTAGTGAGGGTATGACGATCGGGCGGATCCCGTCAAAAAGAAGATCGTCCAGGAACAAAAGTGGCATGTTTGATGATAGAATTGTATCGGGTAGAAGATATACTCCCTTGATATTAAGAAACGCGAAAATACAATGTGATCAAGGTAATATAAATGAGGTGGAGAGGGGGACGTGGAACGTGCCAAAATGGGTGGCTATTAGATCACGATGGGTTCCACCCCCATCGTTCTTTCCCATGTGGCTTTGTTGGATTCATTGGAACCGTCTTGAAGCTGCTTGATATCGAATGATGCAACTTATATTACTTTATCCGAGCTTACCATGCTGTAAATCACTTTTTCTTTTCTTTTTTTTGGGGGGTCTCCTGGTAGACCTCTGATTACCCTAAATCTTTCCGAGTTTAGTCCGGATCACTCCGTACTAAAGTTCATCATTTTAAGATTTTTACTATGAACCATGGAATCTACTGCCCCAATAAAGAATTGGAAGCTAAATTAATCCAGGATTGTCCACAATCCTTCTGGAAGTTATCTGGAAATCCATTGGTTCATTGCCGATCAGCTGGTTATCCATGGGTAGGTAGGGTAGCTCCAATGCCTGCAGCTACCCGATGCGGGTACAATTCAGCTGTTATAGCAAAGCCAAGATGCCAATCAATGCCGAGGTTTACGAAGTATAAATTAGGCGCTGGGCATCCAGTCACATTGGAAGCTCCTGCAGAAATAGGTACTAAAACACGTAATAGCTGGTTTCAACTCATGGCTCGGAACCACACTTTGACCCTTGGAAGTTTCCCCTTTCAGCCAGTGCCATATCAACGTGCCTAGATCAACTTGCCGGTCTTTTATGTCTCCATCAGCCATGGTCTGAACCATGTTCGAGTATTTCGATAGCCGCATTTGCACACATAAAATATCGGAGTCAAACTACGGAGTAGGAGGTCTAGATTTATTTGAATGGAAGATGGCTTTGTTTGCCAGCGGCTTTGTTTGCTAGCGAATATCTGAGTTTGCCCAAAATGAAGCAAACAGAGATGACATAATAAGACATCAGGTTCCTAGGTATCTCCGCGCGTTCTATCCTTATACGCGTTCTATCCTTGTGCGCTCTATCCTGTGCATTCTATCCTGCACGTTCTATCCTTATGCTATGTGTTTTATGCCCGCGCGTTCTATCCTTATGCTATGTGCCTTATACCTGCGCGTTCTATCTTTATACTATGCGTTTTATACCCGCGCGTTCTATCCCATCCCGCGCGTCAACAAATCATATATATCCACAGGCCGACCTCCTCTTGTCTTCTTCTTTACATCTACTCGAACAACTTCCGACCTTCCAAAAAGTCTAGTCATATCTTTTTTAGAATTCGATCTACGTCTATCAACGCTGTTGTCTCAAGCTGTCATACATGAGAAAAAATCTCCTGGAGGGACCAACATATCAAGGCCAATTCACGCAGACCTACACTCACTGAAGCCAAAATGCTCGTCTCCGATACAGGGGATCCAGTATCCCAATTTCAGGGCCAGCCTGTTTACTACGGCCTGACTCCAGTCGCCCCAGGTCCAGTTCCGGTTCCAGTTCCAGTCCCAGCTCAGTATGGTCCCGAGTACTTCGGTCCTCCGTCCATTGGTCCCAACCCTGTTACCTATGGCCCCTACGGGCAGCCGCTAAATTACCCTGTCATGTTTGAGCCTACTCCGCTGGCACCTCCTCCATATGGCCCGCCGATGATAATTCCTATGGTTCCTGGCTCTCAATTTCTTCCCCCGCCTCCTTTGAACGTTGCTTACACTAACCCGAATTACTCCATGGGAGCTTCCTACCCCGGCGCACCGGTTGAGGTTTCGGAAAAAGATCCCCGTGACTGGCTTGTTGCTTATCGCAAATTCATGACCTGGACTCACACGGTGTACTATTCCTCCAGCTCACCCGAGGGATTTGTGAATGCCTGGAAACGAGCCCTTGCAGAGATGAAGGAGGCCTTTGGACCCCCATCTCTTCCCACGGTCTTCATCCTCAATCAGTTCCTTGCTGCGGTCAGTGTACACCCCAGCACCATTCCATGGATTGAGTCGCTCCAGTTCAAGCAAGGTTCTCTGCCCGCATCCATTCTAGACGAAGCTTACGCCGATTTCCTGGAGTTCGAGGCCGACCGGCTAGGAACCGCACACTCAGTCTTGAGTGACATGGAGAGTATCTCCACTGACATGGATCAAATGGAAATTTCCCCCAAGGAATACTGTCCCTATCACCGGCGTCTCACAAGGCATCCGGTTGACCAGTGTTATCGAAACCCACGGAACACGAAGCGTAAGAGGAAGTGGGCACGAAGACAGGCGCTCATTGCAGCAGCTATTGATGCCGAGAAAAAGAAGTGGCGGTAATTTACTTGTTCAGCTTACCCAAAGCCTTCGAGGGCTCTCGGATGAATTGACTCGCTGTCAGAGAGGTGACTGAGCTTTGAAGAATCAGGTGAGTGTTAATTTCCAGTGTTCTATCGAGTGGGCTTTATATTCTTCTTTTATCATTTCATTATTCGCATTCGATATTGACATTTTCTACCCAAGACGTTTTTTCCTTGCATTACACATGGTTTTTTTTTTTTTTTTTTTTTTCAAAAAAAGAAAAAACCAAAAAAAAACACAAAAAACAAAAAGCGGAAAAAAAATCAATGTTTACCCCCATAGATGCCTGATGGACCGGGCCAGGGACAGCCGGCTACATGCAGCCAGGCCAGTTTGTTTTTTTCTTTCTTTGCACATTTCGCGCAGTCTTCTCTGCGTCATATTGCACTTCATTTCCGAGAACGTTCCTACCGTTCCCGCGTTGCCATTGCATCTTTGGCATAGTTTGGGTTGTCCCATTCACTGTGCCTGTTTCAATATCATTATCGAGATGCATGTGCATGTTATTTTTCATCTACCTTGCTCTCAACATAGCTTAGGCATTATCAGTCAATGATTTAGGTGTTCTTTGGACATGTAAATAGTAATGATAGTCATTTGGGATTTTATCTTACGTTGCTTGCTTTCTATTGCGATTCAAATTTATAACATCAAATGATATAAAGATGCCCTAGGCCCTTGAATAAAATTGCAAGATAAAAAGTAAGTAAGCAAAGGGAATGTTTATACGCCGATATCCTTCACTCACCATTTTTCTATTACTTACTCCTCACTTCACTATTTCTATTCTATCATTTATCCTTCACTTACAGGATAGTGTCTTCTATATCTTTAGTGATTATCTATCTGCGAAGGTGTATAGCGGCCTCTGTTCAGTTTCAATTAAAATATGCATGGCTGCCTTAAAATACCTGGATTATGCCTGAACTATGCCTGATTTTAGACTTTTGCCACCGCTCTATACAGTGTATTGGATCGCCTGGGACCCCCTGCCGGGAGGGTTGAGAATGGCGTATACCTGGGCGCCCTACCATTAGACCAGCTCGGCTTTGTTAGTGACAACTTTTTTTTAGCAATGAAGTAAGTCGTCATGGTAGGTGTGAATCTCAGGAAATGATAAAAAAAAAAATAAAGAAATAAAGGTAAAAAAAGAATTAACAAGTACGTCTTTTAAACAAAGTGGAACGTGAAAGTCTGTCCAGGGTATCCTGAGCCCGGAGGAGGTTGATCGTGCGGCTGAAACCTAGGAAAATGGCGATACTGGATTTGGCCACGGTAGTCTACAAGTGGTCAGGAAAACGATTGAAGGGTATAAAGATACAGCCTTTTCAGCCAGTCCTTGAATGCACCCCACCACCGCTTATCGATATGAGAGCCGGAGGATTACTTTTCAGCTCTAACTTATGCTTACAGAAAGTCCGTGTATGCTACACAATATGTAGGCTGCTGCACAAATGTGGTATATTGAGCAAAGGTAACAGTAACATGGTTATGATAGAGAGACTCTCCTGTAGAGAGACCTTGTTCAAGACCGCGTCTTTCCAATGGATTCCTCCTCTTGAAAGGGGCAGCATCGTGGGTGGCTGGATATGGATATTGGGCAACCTCCTCCTGACGAGCAGCCTCCTTCAGAGACCCTCCTGCGGAGCTGTTATCATTCAAGACCGTCTCCTTTCACTCGCATTCTTGAAGGTCGAAGCATTGTAGGTGATCAAATGTGGATAGTTGATTGAAGTGGGTTGATTGAATTGGGTTGATTGGATTGGGTTGATTGAAGTTGGTTGGATAGAGTGGATTGCTTCACTAGTCTGCCGATTGTCCTGAAGCCAAAGCCCGCCACGGTCAGACTGGAGGTGGTGGATCGAGGTTGTTGATTGGAGTGGTTGCTTGATTGGGCTGATCGAAGTGGTTGATCGAGGTGATTGATCGAGGTGGATTGATTGACCAGCCTGCCGATTGTCCTGAAGCCGAAGCCCGCCACGGTCAGATTTGGAGTGGTTGATTGACGGAGTTGATCGAGGTGGTTTGTTAAAGTGGATCGTTGATTAGACCAGTCTGCCGATTGTCCTGAAGCTGTAAAGCCCGCCACGGTCAGACTGGTAGATATTGGTACTCGAAGCGGGTGATCGAAGTGGATTATCAAAGTGGGTGATTAAAGTGGGTGATCGTCGTGGTTGCTACTAGTCTGCGTATTGTCCTGAAGCTGTAAGGCCCGCTACGGCCAGACTAGTGAATTGGGTGAATTGAAGTGGATGGTCGAAGTGGATAGTTGATGAAGTGGATGGTCGAAGTGGATAGTTGATCGAGGTGGTTGATCGAGGTGGATGGTTGACCAGTCTGCCGATTGTCCTGAAGCTATAAAGCCCGCCACGGTCAGACTGGTGAATTTGGTGGTTTGAAGTGGTTGATCGAGGTGAATGGTTGACTAGTCTGCCGATTGTCCTGAAGCTATAAAGCCCGCCACGGTCAGACTGGTGAATTTGGTGGTTTGAAGTGGTTGATCGAGGTGGATGGTTGACCAGTCTGCCGATTGTCCTGAAGCTGCAAAGCCCGCCACGGTCAGACTGGTTGATGTGGGTGTTTGAAGCCGGTGATTGTAGTGGGTGATCGAAGTGGGTGGTTGATTGAAGTGGTTGTTGCCAGTCTGCCGATTGTCCTGAAGCTGAAGCCCGCCACGGTCAGATTGGTGAGTTTGGTGATTTGAAGTGGATGGTCGAAGTGGAGGGGGTTTCTAAGTGGATAGTCGATTGAATTGAATAGTCAATTAACTATTCTGCCGATTGCCCTGAAGCCGGAGCCCGCCACGGTTAGATTGGCTGGTGTGGGTGTTTGAAGTGGAGGGGGGTTCGGAGTGGGTGGTCGATTGAAGTAGCTGTTACCAGTCTGCCGATTGTCCTGAAGCTGTAAAGCCCGCCACGGTCAGACTGGTGGATGCTGGTGCTCGAAGTGGGTGATTGTAGTGGGTGATCGAAGTGGTTGATCGAGGTGGATGGTTGACCAGTCTGCCGATTGTCCTGAAGCTGTGAAGCCCGCCACGGTCAGACTGGTCGATGTTAGTGCTCGCAGCGGGTGATTGTAGTGGATGATCGAGGTGGATAGTTGACCAGTCTGCCGATTGCCCTGAAGCTCTAAAGCCCGCCACGGTCAGACTGGTAAATTTGGTGATTTGAAGTGGATAGTCGAAGTGGAGGGGGGGTTCGAAGGGGGTAGTTGATCGAGGTGGATAGTTGACCAGTCTCCCGATTGTCCTGAAGCTGTGAAGCCCGCCACGGTCAGACTGGTCGATGTTAGTGCTCGCAGCGGGTGATTGTAGTGGTTGATCGAGGTGGATAGTTGACCAGTCTCCCGATTGTCCTGAAGCTGTAAAGCCCGCCACAGCCAGACTAGTGGATGTTATTAGTGCTCGAAGCGGGTAATCGAAGTGGTTGATTAAAGTGATTGTCATCAGTCTGCCGATTGTCCTAAAGCCGAAGCCCGCCACGATCAGACTGATAAATGTTGTATATATATATGTATGTATTAATTAATGTCCGGCGAGGCACAGGCGAAGCCTGTGTCCCTAAGACCTCCTATAGGGTATAGGGACGTGCTGAGCTATGACTAATTTCTAAAGTATATTATATATCCTCCCACAGAAAGCAACTTGATATTAAAATAAGGTAGGAAACTTCCTAGTTAACTGTATATACTTCTTAACTTGTAGAATAAATAATAGTTATAGTCTAAGGCTAGAGGGCCTAAGGTTTAAGGCTTAGAGGAGCTAATATATACTGAATAGTGACTTATTCGGGATTAAAGAGTCTAGAGTTAAGGCCTAGAGAGGCCGGTAGATAGTATATAGTTATATAGGTAGATAAGGCCAGGGCTAATAAGAAGGAAAGAGAAGGAAAGTAAGTATATAATAATAAGTTAGTAAAAGTAAAGTAAGAGTAAGATTAGTAGGAGACTTAGTAGGCCGAGTCTCTTATTCCTAGGATAGAAAGGGATTAGCCCTCTCTACCGGGTATAAATACTAGAGTAAAATATAGTCTCCTAAAGAAGATCTATAAAGTCTCTAGAGGTTAAAGATTATATTAGTATAATAGCCTCTTCCTATCCTATAAGGAGAGCGAGATAATAGCCTAGACACTTAGTTTAGTATCTAGTAATCCTATAAAGGACTAGATATTTAAGACTCTTAGTAGAGCTATAGGAGTATATGATTTTAGTATTCTTATATTTAAATTTATAGTGATACTAGGTAAAATCTCTATATAAGAAGTAGATAGTAAGCTAATAGTATAAGACTAGATAAGAAAGTAAGAGCTTAGGAGACTTCTTTATAATAAAGTTAGTATCCTAGCTTTAGTACTAGCTAGATAGTTTAGCTAAAGCCTTAAGCTATTATTAAGCTCTAGTCTTATTTCTTAGGCTATAGTAGATAGACTTAATACTACTAATTATTGGTTAGGGGTTATTAGAATAGATGTCTTTTATTATACTCTTTTTAGTAAGATAATTAGCTACTTTATTATCTTTAATACCTATATATCTAGGGGACTATTTAATCCTAATATTATATCCCTTTATTAGTTTATAATAGTAGAGGAATATCTATTATAAAGAGTTAGAGATATATCCCTAGATATACTAAATAACTACTATATTATTAATATAAAGCTAGATTCTTACTAGGATAGTATTCTTAGGGTTAATTATAATAGCTATTTCAAATACTTTAAGAGCTCTAACTATCTCTATATTAAAAATATAGGCTAGACTATAGATAGCCCCTAAGCCTAAAATAATCTATATCCTAGTTTAGTAGATAGTATAGTTATATCTAATATACTTTACTCTTTTATACTAGAGTTCTAATCTATTAGAGAAGATAATAATATCTTATAGTAGTAGATCCTTTTACTAGAGTTAAAAGTCTTATATTATCTATTTCTTATTAATTTCTTTAGTAGGTTTAGTCTTATATCCTATAGAAAAGTAAAGAGGAGAGAGAAGTAGCCTTTATATCTATAAGATTAAAAGTCCTAGAGTCTAGATCTTAGTCTTAGGTCTCTATCTAGTCCTAAAGCCTTATTCTTTAGTAATTATAGATAGAGTGATTTATCTAATAAGTAGGTATTCTATATTAATAGTCTAGAGTCAGAGGACGAATCAGAGCTTAGTATTATTAAGTATAATCTAGGCTTCTAGGATATCTAAGTCCCTAAAGAGGATGATAGTTAGGATAGTTCTCTAAACTAAAAGGATCTTTCTAAATATAAGAGTAATAGTTTTATTAAAGAGGTTAATATATTAATCTAATCTTATACTAATAGTTATCTAGCTATATTAAGCTAGTTTTATTTAGCTAGTATATTATACTTCTATTCTATAAAGAAGAGATAAAAGGATATAGATAATAACTACTTTTTATAGGAAGAAGATAGAGAGTCTATTAATAGTTCTTATTAAGTTATAGATATATTAGATAATAATTTAGGCTTTTATTATCTAGACTATAATATAGTACTACTAGATAAACTTTCTATTAAAGTAGATATCTAGCTAGTAGAGTATAGGCTACTCTCTAGGCTTAGTTAGTTACTTAATTAGGTAAATAATTAGGTTATTATTTATTAGGATTAAAGGAGACTTATTATCTTATTTCCTAGTAATATAGATTAATTTAAGTTTCTTAGGTATAAAGACAATCTTATTATCTATCCTTTATTAGAGGATTTTTTATATATTCTTTATAAGAAGATCTATATTTTATTAGAGAGAGCTTAATACTTAGAAGAGTACTAGATTATTTATATACCTAAAGATAAGTTTAGGATTAAATAAAAATAGCTTAGCTATATAAAGTAAGAAAAGAATAAGAGAGAGAGAGGAGTCCTAGGGTATCTTATATCCTATAAGATAGGAAGGTATTATTTTAGATTCTAGTTATATCCTAGTAGTATATCTAGTAAGAAAACTATTAACTAGTCTAACTAGGGGCTTAGACTAGCCCTATTCTATTATATATTTAAAGAGATACTAGTATAGAAGTATATTAAATACCCCTTAGATATCTATTATAACTATTAAAACCTTCTTATCCTAGGCTAGGATAGTCTTAATATTATATATAAAGATAGTAATAAGGTCTATAATAGAATACCTAGAAAGGGCCCTAATATACTAAGGGCTAATAACTTTGTTTATTAAGATAGTCTATATTAGTTATTATATAACTATCTATTCTAGGCCTTTGGATATATAAGAGAGAAGAGTAATTAGGTACTAAGAGTATATTAAGACCTTATCTTTCTTTCCTATCTTAGATAGTATTACTATCTCGGCTTACTTCTAGACTATTAGGAAGTAGCTAAGTTAAAGACTCTTATTAAAAATTATATAGATATAGCCCTTAACTATTTCCTAGTAGGTCTTAAGTAGGTAAACTATTATCTAGTCTACTCTAGGGGATATACTATTTACTCTAATAATATTCTATTTAACTTCTTTAAGAGAGACTATAGATTTCTAGAATAGGTATTTAGATCCTCTCTATTTCTTAAGTAGGTTATAATCTAGGTTATCTAAGAAGTTAAAGTAATTAAGAATAGCTTCTTTTAAGGCCTTAGTCTTCTCTATTATATCTTTAATAGTATAGCCCTTAATAACTAGGGGTAATACCCTAAATTATAGCCTAAGTTTATACTAGATAATAACTTTATATAAGTTAATATTATCTTTAATATTATTAATAATCTAGTATTAGTAGGCCTTCTTTACCTACTAAATAGTGGTTATAAAATTATATTTAGCCTTCTCTAACTAGAGAGAGTACTAGTAGTAATAGACATCTCTATACTCTATAATCTACTAAGAAGCTAAGCAAATAGACTTTAGGGGTTTTCCTATAATCTTAATAGTCTTCTTAAATACCCTTAAGAGGCCTTTAGTTTATTAGTCTAAATTATCTAGACTAGCTATATACTAGAGGTCCCTAAATACCTTAATTATATTATATACTAGTTCCTCTAAATAGGTAAGATTAGGGTCTAGTATATAAAGATAATATTATTTTAATTAGATTTATTCTTAGGTAGGGATATAGATAATCTAGGTCTTATAGTCTAAGCTATAATAAAGGTCCTTCTAGATCTTAATATAGGTAAAGATGATATTAGAGAAAGTAAGGTCTAAGATATAACCTACTATATATATTAGAATACTAGAATCACTAATAAAGTCTATATTATTATTATTAGCCTATCTAGCAATCTTACTATCCTAGTATATATTCTATACTCTAGATTTAAAGATATTATACTAGGTATTAAAATCCCCTCTAACTAGATAGCTAGATCCTAAGGAAAGAATAGTAATATAGTTAATAATTATATTAGTTAAGGGCTATTAGTAGAGATTAAGGATATTATACTTATTTATATTAATCTAGAGTAAGTCTCAGCTCTAGACTAGCTTATATTATTAGGCCCTAAGGCCTATCTCTTATCTAATATATATTATAATATAAGATCTATAGTTAATATTAGTCTAGTTATCTATTAGTATAAAGTAGTTAAAGTTTAGATAGTTAGAGGTTTTTATTCTTAGAGAGATCTAGGGTTCTTATATATATACTATATCACTATTTTCTTTAAAGATAAGTTATAGAATTATAGTATAATAAGGGGCTGATTTACTAATATTCGTCTAGAAGACCCTAAAATCTCTAGGCTTTTATTACCTATTAGTATATACTATATCTTTATTAGGAGTAGATCTTCCTAATATTAGGAGATAATAATAGGGAGATTAACCTCTATAACCTCTAAGATCTAAGAGGTACTAGAGAAGGAAGTAGATTTCTATATAAGCTAGTTGTAAAAGATAATCTTATTTAGACTATCTTTAAAGGTAGTTAAGTAATATTATCTAGGATTAGTAACTAGTTACTATCCTTTATTCTTCTAGATAGAGATATCCTTAGTATCTTTTTTCTATAGATTTAGAGTTCGGCTAGTTATTTTAGCCGGGATAGATAGGTCTTTTATAGCCTTAGTAATATATTAGTAATAGTCTTAGAAGTATTTATCTCTATATTATTAAATAGTAATAAGTTCTTTCTTTAAGGACTTAGTTAGATTATTATTTATCCTTTTTAGAGTAGCTAGATAGCTATAATATCTAGTAAGGAAAGGACTATAGTAGTTAGTATAGTAGGTAGTATTAATATAGTTAGGATCTATAGGACCTTTATAAGAATCTATCCTTTTATTATAGTATTTATATCTTAGAACCCTAGTATAGTATACTAGGATATAGTATCCTTAGTACCCTAGATTATACTTAAGGATAGAAGGCTTTTTATTAATAAGCTAGAAGGGCTTACTAGTATTAAAAAGGAAGAAGATCTAGACTAGTATAAGAAATAAGATAATCTAGGTTATTTTCCTTATATAAGGGTTAGTCCTATATCTTAATAGATAGTAGTTAACTAGGTCGGCCTTTATCTAGATCTTAGCTTTATTATATATAAGATTAAATATCTTAATAGTAGTTCTATTATAGGAGCAGAAGGAGCTTAGGACTCCTAGGACTATATAATTATACTATTTTTAAGAGAGTTTTACTAAAAGAGTACTAATTACCTAGTAGATCTCTATTTCTACTTCTAGTAAGGTAAGAAGATCCTAGGTAGCCCAGTCTATAGGGGTAACTGCCTATCTAGTATAAGTTAGCTCGATCTTAGAGATAGCTGTAGTATTACCTAGACCTTCGACTATATTATAGATAGCCCTCTTAATAATATATAATTCTTATCTATCTAGAAGTTGTCTAGGATCGAGGATAATTAGGATACGCCTGTCCTTTCTTTATTGTGATAATATAGTAGACCTACTTCTTACCAAGGATTTTACCGAAAAGGCAGACTGTATTAGCTTAGTAGAGTAGGGTCTAGCCCCTAAGTTTTTTAGGGTCCTAGCAATATCCGCCTAGGAGACAGATTTTATAAAGGACAAAGTCAAAATCGGATTGCTATAGACTTATAGGGGGATATAGTCCGCCCCGTCAGTTTCTATATAGCCTATAGTAGTAACGAACTAGAGGAACTTACTATAAAAGTCCTAGACGAGAGCCTGCTTCTCGGGGTGCTTAAAGAAGGCGATAAACTGGTCAATATTGGTAGCAAATGTGCTATAGACCTCCTGTTTGTATTGAGCCTACTGGAGGATATCGTCTAGTTAGTGCTAGAAGGCCGCCGACGCGGAGTCTGGGTTAGATATTATATCACTGCGACCGGATACGATGAAGGGAGGCAAGTGATTCTACTCTCTCGACCTTCGCTTTGCAGCTCGGAGGTTAGAGGGGGATTCAGGATCCTGGAGCCAAGTAAAATCAGCGTTTTGAGGGCCTATAGTCGGGCGTAGAGGGGTGGCGTACTCTATCCTAGACGACGAGGATACGAATTCCACAGTCGGCAAGGGTAGGGAACGTGTTCAGAAGGAAAATTGGGTCTAAATAGACCGAAAAAGGGAGACCTAGGGGCCTTTTTGCAAAGGTGCCTCTCGGTCGGAAATAGTTGTAAAGGTGTGATAAATGTTGTTGGTGCTCGAAGCGTATGATTGAAGTGGGTGGTTGATTGAAGTGATTGTTACCAGTCTGCTGATTGTCCTGAAGCCGGAGCCCGCTACAGTCAGGCTGGTGAATTTGGTGATTTGAAGTGGATGGTCGAAGTGGATGATCGAGGTGGATGATCGAGGTGGATGATCGAGGTGGATGATCGAGGTGGATGATCGAGGTGGATGATCGAGGTGGATGATCGAGTATCGAGGTGGATGGTTGACCAGTCTCCCGATTGTCCTGAAGCTGCAAAGCCCGCCACGGTCAGACTGGTTGATGTGGGTGTTTGAAGCCGGTGATTGTAGTGGGTGATCGAAGTGGGTGGTTGATTGAAGTGGTTGTTGCCAGTCTGCCGATTGTCCTGAAGCCGAAGCCCGCCACGGTCAGATTGGGAGTGGATCATTTGAAGTAGGTTGATTGACTTTCTCCTAATCGAGCTGGATGGTTGACTGGATAAAGGTTGACTTCATAGATCCCTAAAAAGCAGAGGAGAAACAGTTTCCCTGCGTCAGCCACTGGACTGGTGAGGTCTTCCACTCGTTGATGCGAGCCAAAAGAACCGTTGGGGTTGATAACTCTAGAGTTCTCACCTTGTATGGGGATCGAATTGACTGGATGATCGATATGGATGGTTGATTTGTATGGTGGACTTGATGGAAGGTTGCCTGGATGGTTTGACTGGATGGAAGGTTGACTTGGATGGTTTGACTGGTTGGATGGTTTGACTGGTTGGATGGTTTGACTGGTTGGATGGTTTGACTGGTTGGATGGTTTGACTGGTTGGATGGTTTGACTGGTTGGATGGTGGACTCGGATGGTGGACTTGGATGGTTGACTTGGATGGTTTGACTGATTGGATGGTGGACTTGGATGGTTTGACTGATTGGATGGTGGATATGGATGGTAGACTTGGATGGTTTGACTGGTTGAATGGTTGACTTGGATGGTTGACTCGGATGGTTGACTTGGATGGTTGACTTGGATGGTGGAATGGATGATTGTAGTGGATGATTGTTGATTGAAGTCGTTGGAGGGCTTTGTTTTGTTTTGTTTTTTCTTTTTTTTCTTTTTTGTTGTTTGTTGTTTTTGTTTTTGCTTTTCTTTTCTTTTCGCTTTTTTGCGTTTCTTTTTTGCTTTCGCATTTGTTGTAGACTGTCCTGCAGCCGAAACAAGTCATGGCAAGACTGATGTGACTCAGTAAATATGTCTGGTATTGTCAGCCCCATGTCATGTTGATATGATGGACAAAGATGAAAGCAGACGTACCATAGGAATTGAGTGACGACACAGACAAGAAGAAATGATCTCATAAAGTGGGAGATGCAAGATAGAAAGTGCATGTGATCAAGTTGTCTGAACAGCCAATGTAAGTATATAGAAGGAATAAACGAGAAAAAATAGATGAGCAAAAAATACAAGTCATACCTAAGTATGATAGACGATGAACATGACAGGTGCCAGGCACGTTGAAGGGAGATGTTGTTGTGTGATTGAGTTGCCTAAAGGATGGATGTAAGTAAATGGAAAGAACAAAAAATGAAAAAAAGAGATAGGCAGAACAAACAAACCTCGCAGTCATGTCATAGACGATAAGCATGGTAGGCCAGACATGTTATGTTGTTATGTAGTTGAGTTATCTGAAGGATCAATGTAAGGAAGGAACAAAGTCGGAAGTGGATGGCAAAGCTAACCTGACATGTGATGCATGTGGACGTGACGAAGGCCAATGTCTCAAGGGCATGGTGACAGTAGGCTTCATCTCATCGGATATGGATGTGGAAGGATGGAAGAAGTGATAAGCCTTAAGCTGATGATGGAAGATACCAGTTGATAATGAAAGACCTGATGGAAGGTATGGGATGGATGAAATATTTGATGAAATGTTTTTGGTGGTATGAGGATGTGGGGAGATGAAGAAGGAAGAAAAAAAAAAGACGAGGGGGGGTAAGGAGGGGGTATTTATACCCCAAGGGTCTGGAGTAGCTCTTGCCTGGGGTGTCCTTCAGGTCACCCCCAATTTCTCAACTTCCCCTCTACAACTACTTGCTCTATGAGTCTAACCAACTTCTTATGATTAATGTAGTCCCTAGAGTCGTATAAGAGATGCGACAGTGTATACACTCTATAGGCTTACACCACTAGATAATATTATCACCAGTCTCACACATCGACCCGGTTATATTCCAGCTCTGACCCTGTCCCGCTAGGTACGTCTCATGGAAACGCGTCGACTGAAGATACATGTCGTTGAGATGCGGCCCCGGGGTAAGATTTATAGATCACTAAGGTTACACGCTAAACTATGTTTGGTATGGCGTCCACGGGTACGTATATGCACGGTCCTTGTGTCATGCAGTACAACCTTGGCATTTGACGCCCACCTACCTAGGTAAGTATTAGGTAGGCAGTCTATGAGGGAAAGCGATCTGGGAAATGTTTCATATTTAGTAGGCCTTGAGAGCTCTTGGGGTATAATACAATAAGGCTGTCTGCAATCTCTATCTGGATTTCTGCAATATGTAGTCCTCCTGATCATCGCTCGAAGCACACCCGACCGGGAAAGTGGAGAATGGATACCAATGGAGGTGCAGGTATGGGAGAAGGGTTGATACCTACAGTGCCACTAGGTGAGTATTGAAACGAACAAGCGTTCATATAGGCACTATGGTCTGCGTCATTAAAGGTGTTCATCGAAGACCGTGAAATAGCGAGGACACCGCACGACAAAGCGAGAGATATAGGCACCACCGGGATACTTGCCAGTGGAAGTGGAGACACCGGGCGCATTGTAGTTGCAGCCGTGACAGACATACTGAGTGTTGAAAGGGGGTGGCGGATAGACCACAACGACATATCCACCGTGTATGTAGCCGAGCTCAGAGGTATTGAAATGGCCCTAGAGCTGATCTGAAAAGGCTAGGACCGGACACTGGATAGGAGGAATGGGCGAAGACGGCGTCGAGGGAAACGGGGCACTAGGAACAGTTTCAGTCAGTGGACTCTATCGCTATGGGCATAGGACAAGAGGATACAACCGCAACTGCCAGTGAGGGTGGTACACAATCACAGATGACAATAGTAGCAACTACGAAGAATCAAGTGGACCAGGACACACAGATGTCGGGAGACCGAGGGAGCACCACATAGGGGATAACTGCCGGGTCTATGCTATCCCCTCGGCACAAAGTTTACCCATTGAGACGGCTGGTTATGTAGGCGACATCAAACGAGAACGAAGAGGAAGGCGGGGTGGGAGCAGGCCGTTGTGGATACACGAAGACGAGGTGATTGCATTTGTGGACTTCACGAAACATGTAGCAATGCGGGGAGATGGCGGGCTTTGGTATACGAGGCCGACAGGGTGAGTATTCCGGTGGATGGGATGATGGAGGGGTGCGGGCAATTGGGAAATGTAGGCCAGAGTAGGTTGTTGAGAAGATCTAGGAATGGGACCAACAGAACCCTGGGAGATGAGAAATCCACAGGTAAACTCTTTGGGCCTACTCAGGGACCATAGAGCATGAATGTTCAGTTGATTGATAGAGCCATGGAAGCTGTTGAAGGAGATAGAGGAGGAAACTAAGCTACAAGAGAAGCAATTGTGTTTGATACCCGAAAATACATTCAATTGGGTCTACCATCTTGTACTCCCAAGAGTAAGCAACGAGTTTCGTTCAAACATAATATAATGCTAGGCCAAAAACGTCAAACAGGAGTACTCCTATAGATCATTGCCAATATTGGTAGTTAGATTATTGTCCCGTAACTATTAACTCTGCGCTTTGTCACAGTATGCAGAGTGATAAATTTGCTTCACAGTGTATACTTGAACAGCGGTGACTTGTCTCCCATCTCCAGTAGCTCCTCATCGGTGTAATTCTCACGTATTTCGTCCTCGCTGAGTTTGGCCTTGCGCTTGTTTCCCCAAAAGAAGGACAGTTCGAGAATCAAAGCTGCTATCAGAGCGGTTCCTCCAAATGCCAAAGACAAGCCGAAGCCCGTGGGGTAAGTCGGGTCTTCATGGTCGAGATACATATAGCTGCCGATAATACCACCAATGTTGCCGATACAGATGTTGAATGCACTCCCGATCGCACGGCGATTCGATGGAGCCAAGTTATTCATAGTCCACGAAGTTGTCGCCGGGTGCGTAGGATATATGCCCATACATGTCAAGATAATGGCGAAGAAGCCCGGCCCGATGTTGGCGCCTTCCAGGTTGCCCTTAAGGCCCATGATTATCGAATAGCCAATCACGATGAGCATTACTGGAGCTACCACAAACGGCATGCGCCAGTAGAATCGATCAGACAACGTTGAGAAAACGACCGCAGAGATAGCACCAGCAACATAGGGCGGAACCGTCATGAGTTGCGCATTGGTGTTTTCGAATCCCATTCCCTTCGTGATAGTAGGGAGGGTGAATTTGGTTCCTAGGTGAGGTAAGTGACCATCACACTTGATTCGGTTAGGATGGGTGACAAACCGTAGGAACAGGCTGACTGGCAAAGCAGGATATAGGCAAGCAAGTACATCCTCCAGTTTAGCATCACGGCACGCATATCTTTCCATGAAGCCTTTTTCTGTTCTTCCTTGAACCGGCCACCGTCCTTGATAAAGTGCTGTAGCTCCAGGAAGCGAATCTCGTCCGGGTCTAGCCATTTGGTGGATAGCTGGGGGGAGTCAATAAGAAGAAAGAAGCAAAGCACTCCGAGAAAAACGGTAAGCAGACCCTCGAGAATGAAGATCCAGCGCCAGCCTTCATAGCCACCAACACCATCCATCCTTGCAATTCCGGCCGCAAGCAGACCGGAGAATGCACCGGACAACGCGCTCGCGCAGTAAAAGAAAGCAATCCGGGTAGCTAGGTTCTTAGGCATATACCAATGCGAACACAGGTAGATTGCGCCTGGAAAGAATCCTGCTCTATACTGCACATTAGCATTTGAAATACGTCGTCTCTATGGTCAATGACTGGATCAGTGTGGACTTACTCGAAGACACCTAGCAAGATACGAACAGCCACCAATCCCCCGAAGTTCTGCACAACACCAGTTAAGACCACGATGATTCCCCAGCTGACTACCAGAAAGCCTAGGTAAACAGATGGTCGGGCAAACTTCTTCAGCAGAATGTTACTGGGTACCTCTTATCATGGGTCAGCAAGGATAGGGCTCAGGAACACCGTGAATAGGAAACAAACCAAGAAGAACGTATGGGATGAAGAACAGGCTAAGTGCGATGTTATACTGAATCCCACTCATTCCTAGGTCCTCAACCAGGCCTGCAATCTTCGCATTTCCGATATTTGCCCTATCCAAATGAGACACGAGGTACAAAATCGCCAGCATGGGGACCAGTCGGATGTCAACCTGTAGGGTTAGGTAAGGTTAGTTACTGAGGTTAATGACTTCCTTGTAGCGCAATATTGGGATCCGTACCTTCCTTAACACATTTTTCCTCTTTTCAACTGAGAAATTGTTATAGAATTCGGCATCTTCATGAGTTAGGCCCAACACTTGGTTGTTGTCGATGGTGATGATGTTGGAGTAGTTTTCCACTTCCTCGGACCCGAATAATTTTTCATTGTCTTTGTCGGCTTGAGACACCGGATCAAGTTGAGATTGGGGCATAGTTGCGACCACACACTCTTTGGTGAGAAGTAAGGGGGCGAAATATTCGGTTGATACAAACTATCTACCGAGCCTAGCAAAGAGGCACATATATACGTCCCCGGATGCGGAAAAACAAAGTTGGCTCGTAGGGAAAGACCCCGTAGATGATTGTTTTGTTCTCCTAATTATTCCTTAATGGCGGTCACATTTGCTACACGTGTTAGGGGATGTCAAGTTTCCTTGGAGCCATGAGCTCACCCCCGCGATATCTTCCCCGCAACCTAACTAAGTAGCCCCATCTGGGTCCTCTTTGATTGGGTAAATAAAGAACGAGAGTTCAGTGGCGGTCGAATATCAATTCCGTCTTCGGGGGAAGTTGGTCGTGCCGAGGGTTCCAAATCAGTTACCCGCCCCTTCCTGCTTTGTCTTCCGCTTATCCGCCATTATATATGTGCACATTATCCGACCTGGGGTCTAAGCCTCATCACGTGAGACGGAAAAGCGGAAGAGCGGATAATATTGTCGGAGAAACTAAACGAACCACCATGTTCATAATCTTGAAAACGGGTTGGCTGCATCGACTTTTCCGCTCCACTTGCGGTAGTCGGAAATGGCCAGCGATGCACGTAAACTGCGCAAAGTGACACGCGCCTGCGATGCCTGCAAAGTGAAGAAAAAAGCGTGTACAGGGACATTGCCTTGTGGGCCTTGTGAACAACGGCAGCTGTCTTGCACCTACGATGCCGCCTACAGAAGAGGCGCCGCAGTGAGTCCACTTTCTCTCGGCCATCGGAGAGAGCGGCCGACAAGCTCGAGTGGAGGCAGCAATCAATACCAAGCTTTTGACGGATCTCCGGCTCCTACCTTTGAGCAGACTGTGCCAGTGACTCCTGTCGACCCGCCAAATCAACTAGGATCGACTAATATTGCCTCTCAGTACCTGGGGCCCACCTCGGCGCATTCATTTCTTGGACGAGTAGTTCAGAACCTGCCTGCAACACCCTCAAAGCTGTTAGTTGAGCAACAGAGTGAGGGTACAGCACCAACTGTGTCGGTATTCTCCCATGGCGACCGGATTGTCCCCAATATTGGCCTAGCCGAATTCAAATGGCCTGATCGGCGAGCTGCAGACGTTTTGGTCCGGCGATATTTTGAATTTGCAGCACCGACTTATCGAGTCCTCCACCGACCGACGATCGAGCTACTGATCGATGATCTATACGAAGGCGGTGCATTTGCACGAGAAACCTTGCTAGACACAGCTTCTCGGGCAATTCTGCTGCTGATATTCTGTACCTCAGCAATGTTCCAGCCAGACTCAGAAGGGCATATCACAGATGCTGACGAATCAGGTTGGCAAATAAGCGAGCTGTATTATACAAAGGCAGAGTCCCTTCTGTCGCAAGAGACGGGGGCCCCAAGTTTGGGCTCTGTTCAGGCTCGCTTTCTGATGGTGCTGTACCTTCTAAGCTCGTCGCGAGCACACAAGGCATGGTTCACATTTGGGACGACAGTTCAGTTGATGATGGCCTTGGGTTTCCACAATAAGCGGCCACGGCTTGGAATTGACGAAGAGGACTTGATACGAAAGGAATGCCGACGTCGCGTCCTCTGGTGCTCATACACTCTGGACAAATACCTGAGCGTGATCCTGGGTCGGCCCCGCCTTTGGCAGGATGAGGATTTGGACGAAGAGCTTCCCACTCGCATTAATGATCAAGATCTGACCCGGCACGAAAAGAGAATCTCCAACCGGGATTGTTTGATGGATGCCCCTGTGTTTCATACCATGCTGGCTCGCATTCTTACACAGGCTGCCAAAGAACCATATATGGTCACGGGCGTCTCAACCAAAGAGCAGATTGATATCATTCGAGACTTGTGCGGGAGAATCACCGAATGGCATGCCGAGTTACCAGCATTCCTTTCTGGTGTTGTCCATCCAGACAGCTTGATGCCTGGGATGCGACGCCAACTGACAGTTTTACAGCTGGCGCGGTACCACGCTTTGGCATTTATCACTCGGCCTCTGTTGCTCCGGAATTATGCACATATCTGGCCCGAATGCGAAGCAAGCTTCCAATATTACCTCAGCACATGTTTGACGGCAGCAAGAGACGCGATTGACTTGATTCTCACCTTTGCCCAGGAGAAGCAGCTCTTTTCATCTTTTTGGTACTCACAATATATTGCTTTCAACGCATTATCCATCATTTACCTTTACCTCATCCAAGTCCAACGGGGTCGAATTTCGCCGGTCAATATTCGCTTTGACCAGAGCCCGGATGTTCTCTTTGCCTCCTCCCCGTTGGACGAATCTACGCTCTACAGATTATGCGAGAGAGCACAGGCCCACCTTGCCGATGCCACTGCTCGGAATGCACCACCGTGGAGGTACAGTGTTATACTCCAGGGTCTGCGTCGAGAGCTGACAAGGTCGCAACCTTCAGCTTTACGCAATCCCCACATCCATCCTGATAATGGGACCAACCAGCAAAGCATGACTGCCAGTGTATTTTCTCCTTCTACCGCATATCATCGCGATGTACTTGATCTTGGACAAATGGAGAGAGATAGAATGGCCACGCAAGCTATTTTCACAAGACCGGGCGAAGAAGCAGCAGGTAATATGGCTGGGATCGACAATCATGTTGCGCCCTCTTTACTTGATCCGCAGACCGAATTTTTACTGGACCATCTTGCTACAAACGAGGGTTTAGCCCTTGATTTCTGGCCGCAGTATGACAGCCTGCCTATTTGTGAGTGATCTATTACTTCGCTGCTTGTGACCTTGCTGACCCGCCCAGCTCATCTAGGGTAAAAGGTTGCCGTCTGACCTGCGTTTTTCAAGAGACACCGTCAGGTCAACACCTCCGGTACTTGAATAGATGTGCGCACACTGATACGAAGGTCCGAGTAAGATAAAGTAGCTATGAATCCTCGATACCCTCCACGATCATATATACCAAATATACTTGTAATGTCTCTGGCCAACTGCGTCGTCCGCTTTTCTCGCTTTCACCTTCACCCAATGGAGATAACCCACCGAGACGTTGAGTGATAGCATAATTCCTCCAGCAGCAAAGGCGGACAAGGTGATACCTACAGCTATTGGGGCGCTTCTGTAGTGAGAAGAAGCAGGAGCCATATGTATTGGATGAATTGCCAAACATAGAAATATCCATTGCAGTGTCAACGTCATCTACACATAGAGACGAGGCAATCAGGATGACTCGTTGAGTGACTTGCATTCCAACCATTCCCAACGCAGAAAGTCAAAAATATAAACCGGGGCAACAATTAGCGACGTGATATCGCTGCTATGGCCTAGAGTTTTAGTACTTGTCTGCGCTCATTAGCCATGGAATCAGACATGTGGAGTCAAAGCATGTACAAACGGGAAGAATAGAACCATGGTAGGTACGTCCATGTATGGGAAAGCGCGCGGTGTCCCTAACAGACCCATTCTATTTCATTATTTGCCCAGAGTATGTGCCAACGCAGAAATCCGGGGAATTGTGAGAGACAGAAGCCCGGATTTTCCCCGGGACCTCGGCAGTTATCCGTGGTCACTTTGCCAAATTGCTTGGACGAAGCCAAGGAGCTTGGTTTCTTTTCCTTCTTGAATCCATTTTCCGCCCTTATCCGATCGCGGGTCCACCCTTCCTCCGTCATCGTCTTGGCTGTACCCAAGTGCAGTCAGTGTGTTTTGAATATGGTTTCTATTTCAACTCCCAATATTTTTCTTGAGATGAATTGACGCAAGTGATGCTTTAAGTCCCAGTTGATCAATTTAATTGCTAGTGACGCCCTATTTTTCATTCTTCCTCTTCCCTCCATTCCTCCTAGCATCCACCATGGCCATCCAGACACACTTTACACTGAACACCGGCGCTAAAATCCCAGCTGTTGGTTTTGGCACCTGGCAAGCCAAACCTCTTGAGGTTGAGAACGCGGTGGAAGTTGCACTCAAGCAGGGATATCGTCACATAGATTGCGCCGCCATCTACCGCAACGAGACCGAGGTTGGCGCTGGTATCAAGAAGTCCGGTGTGCCCCGCGATGAGATCTTCATTACTGGCAAGCTGTGGAACACAAAGCATGCGCCTGAGGATGTCCTGCCGGTCTTGAACAAGACCCTTAATGATCTTGATGTTGACTACCTTGACTTATACCTGATGCACTGGCCTTGGTAAGCTATCTGCCTACTCATGAGGTCCAATAATGATTTGGAATGGGATACTAACATACACGCAGTGCATTCCGAGGCGGTGACAAGTGGTTCCCCCTGGACGAGAACGGTGTTTTCGAACTAGCAGACATCGACTATATTACCACCTACAAGGCGATGGAGAAGCTTCTGGCCACGGGAAAAGTAAAAGCAATCGGTGTCTCCAACTTCAACATTCGCCGCCTGGAGGAGCTCTTGAGCAAGGTCGACGTTGTGCCCGCTGCCAACCAGATCGAAGCCCATCCATATCTGCAGCAGCCCGAGCTGGTCAATTTCTGCAACAGCAAGGGTATTATCATCGAAGCCTACTCTCCTCTCGGAAATAACCAGACTGGAGAGCCTCGTACTGTGGACGACCCTGTTGTCACAGAGGTCGCGAAGGAGGTTAGCATGGACCCTGGCCCTCTTCTTGCCAGCTGGGGTGTTCAGCGTGGCACTGTTGTACTCTCGAAGAGTGTGACACCGTCTCGCATCGCGGCGAACCTCCAGGTGAAAACTCTGCCGGATGGTGCGTATGCTAAATTGACTGGTCTTGAGCGCCACAAGCGCTTCAATTTCCCTGCGAATTGGGGCTATGATATTTTTGAGGAGGTGGGACAGGAAGCTGTGCGCAAGGCTGCAATCGCAGCGGGTCCAGCCAACAAGATCAAGTTCACCGTTTAGAGCTCACTGTAGACACAAATTGAAATGCTATCAATTAGATACTAAATATATTCCAATCCTCCCGTCCAAATCTTGTATCCTGTATTTAGGTGACACTAGGCGAGAAATATTATGACCTTCTGTTGTATACGAAGATCTTTCATGAACTATATATACACTTTGAATACTTGCAACAGATGTCGCAAAGAGAACCCATTTAGAATACAAACTGGGATATCTGACAAAGAATATACAAATGCTGGGAGGTTTGCGATAGACATGTTGACTTTTGGAAGTCAACCTTTGAACATCCATGGCACCCAGTTGGTACGTGCAGTCGGCCCCACAGTGGACCCTTGGCCCTTTTCCGCCAGAGACCCAGACGTTTCTCCGCCACTTCGGAAATACTTTGGAAATGTCGGAAAAGAACCCCAAACATCGAAGCCAGATGCAATGTTTTCTTGTCAGAATTCATAGGAAAACAGACCTATGGACCATGATCTCTTGGCTCATGTGGTGGCTGGACTATCCCCGACCGACAGGTTGGGTTCATAGGCCGACGTAAAAAGGAACACCATCTCCATGACTTGCCACTTGAGATTTCTACTTAGTACGACACACTGTATGTAAACATGGCAGCATCGGTTCTCTCTACACCCGTCATCTCAGCACTTCCGGTGAATACCGCCACGATAACGTCAGTTGGGCAGGTTGCCCTCCCGAAGCAAGACATCTATACTGTCAATGACCTCCTGCACGCCAAAGCTTCAGGGGAGGCAGCACATAAACCTATAGTTGGATATCCCTCATCTGGCACCGATTATGTGTATTATACACCCCACCAGGTACAGAGCTCATTCACCCATTCTTGTGCACACGAATATACTAATCAAAGCAGTTGGATCTTCTCGTCGAAGCTGCGGCTGTCTACTACTGCAAAGACATTCCCCAGAGACTGTCATCAAATGATCCTGTGCAGGTAGTAGGTCTTCTGGGTGTGTCTGATTTTGAATACTTGATCTCATTGCTTGCCATCTCCCGGCTTGGGCATACTGTGCTCCTGCTGTCAACTCGAATCGTTGAAGATGCTTATGTCAGTCTGCTGGAGGCCACCAAGACCACTTTCCTCGTGACCCACTCAAGCTTCCAATCTGTCGGAGGAAAAGTCTCCAAGCGAACTGGTGTTACTCATATCTCTGCTGTGGCCCCAGCAGATGCAGCCTCGCATGAAGTAGCGAACGCCTGTCTTCCCGCAGCGAACTTGGACGGTCCGACCGAAAGCAATAACATTACCTGGGTGATTCACTCGAGTGGCTCTACTGGCCACCCGAAACCAATTTACCAGACTCATTCCGGAGCTCTGAGGAACTACGCCAACAACTTCGGACTCAAGGGCTTCATCACCCTTCCCCTCTTCCATGCTCATGGAATTAGCTGTCTTTTTAGAGCAATTCACTCTGAAAAGATAATCTACATGTACAACTCCAGCCTACCTCTCACAGCCCCCATTCTCCTGAGCACACTGAAGAAGTACCAGGAGATTCAGGTTCTGTATGGTGTACCATACGCCCTGAAGCTACTTGCAGAGGTTGACGAGGGCCTACAACAAATGGCTCGCCTTGAGCTTGTGATGTTTGGTGGATCATCATGCCCCAAGCCAATCGGAGACGCACTGGTCCAGAATGGTGTCCGTCTTGTGTCTCATTACGGAACTACAGAGACCGGTCAGCTCATGACCTCCTTCCGCGACCGTTCGGACTTGGATTGGGACTATGTCCGCCCGGGCCCATCCTTGCTGCCCTATATTCGATGGGACGAGCAGCCAGACATGCCTGGGATTTACGAGCTTTCCGTCTTGGAGGGCTGGCCTTCCAAGGTTGCTAGCAACCGCCCGGACAACTCGTATGCAACCAAAGACCTGTTCGAAAAGCACCCGACTACTCCAAACGCCTGGCGATATTACGCCAGATTGGATGACACGTTGGTTCTTGAGAATGGCGAGAAGGCAAACCCGTTGACCATTGAAGGAGTTGCCCGCAAAAGCCCGAACGTTGGTGAAGCTATCGCGTTCGGAAGTGCGAAGCCTCGCATTGGTCTCTTTATAATACCTTCCGATAAATGCAGTTTCAAGACTGACGATGAGTTGATTGACAATATTTTCCCGGATATTGAGGCGTGCAACGCGGAGATGCCGGCTTACGCCTATGTGTCTCGCGATATGATCTACATTCTCCCTAAGGACTCTGTTTATCGAAAGACTGACAAGGGAACGGTCATTCGCTCTGCATTTTATAAGGACTTTGCTGAGAAGATTAATGAGATCTACGAGGAGTCTGATGTGCAGGGTGACCAGGTTTTAGATGGCGCTGAGCTTCTACGATTCCTCCGGGAGACTCTTCTCCAGATTGCACCATCCGTTGATCCAGCTACTTTGGAAAATGATACCGATGTTTTCAGCTTAGGCATCGACAGTTTACAGTCAATTCGTATCCGAACTACCATCGCACGCACCCTAGACCTCGGCGGTCAAAGGTTGTCGCGGAACTTTGTGTTCGAGAACCCATCGATCGAGGCAATGGCACAGCATATCGTGGACCTGTGCTCAGGCCAGGCTCCGAAGGGAAAAGCCCCAGTGGAGAATAGGATGCAGCGTCTGATTGAGAAGCACAGCAGTGGTTTCAAGACACATATCCCCGTTGATCGGGATGATGATGGCGACCACATTGTGCTCACCGGTGCTACTGGATCCTTGGGTGCTCACATTGCTGTTCAACTCGCCCAGTCAGACCGAGTGAAAAAGGTCTATTGTCTCGTGCGAGCTAACACCAAAATTGCTGCCCGCAGACGTGTAACCCAAAGTCTCCGCACTCGCGCATTGTTGTTTACCTTGTCACCAGCCGCGGAGCGCAAGATTATTGCTCTTCCTTCAAATCTGTCCAACTCCACCGACTTGGGCCTCGGTGCTGAAGTTTATGCACAAATCAAGAAGTCAGTTACTGCCGTGATTCACTGCGCTTGGTCAGTGAACTTCAACTGGGCCCTGGAAAGTTTCGAAGGGCCTTGTATTGCCGCTACTCGCAATCTTTTGGATCTTTGTCTAAGTGCCGAAGGTCCGCGCCCCGCTTCCTTCTCTTTCTGTTCTTCAGTTAGTACTGTCGCGCGCACTCCTGGTAACTGGGTCCCCGAGGCGCTTCCCGAGTCGCTGTCCTATGCGCAGGGCATGGGATACGCTCAGTCCAAGCTGGTCACGGAGAACATTGTAAACCGAGCTGCTCGTACCACTGGTATGACCGCGCGAGTCCTTCGTGCGGGACAGATTGTCGCGGATACCGCTCACGGTATCTGGAATGCTACCGAGGCAATTCCAATGATACTCCAGACTGCTAAGACAATCAAGGCTTTGCCTCAACTGGATGATGTTCTCAGCTGGACTCCAGCCGACGTCATGGCCAGCAGTATCATCGACCTCAGTCTAGCTCCTGTGGCAGGCGAGGTCATGAATGTCACGAACCCGACGCTAATCCACTGGACTCACGACCTGCTGCCCCAGCTTAGGGAGGCTGGGTTGGAGTTTGAGCAACTCCCTAAGCGGAGCTGGCTGCACCGGCTCCGAGACTCCAACCAGGATGCTGAAGTCAACCCGCCTACCAAGCTGCTGGAGTTCTTCTCTTCGAAATATGATAACGATAATCCCAGTCGGGCCTTGCTTTACGACACGAAGAAGGCCCAGGCGGCGTCCCCGGCACTCGCTCGCGCCAAGGGCCTGGACACGAATCTCACCTCGCGCTTCATCAACTACTTTAGCACAGAATGCTGGGGCAAATCCTCACCTCCCGATGCGGCTCGCGACGTGCTATTCTTGATCGGTCCCTGTGGTTGTGGAAAGACCACCGCCGCGCAGGCCTTGAACCAGCAACTGAAAGTCCCTGTCATTGAGGGGGATGATCTCCACTCCAGCCTCGCCCGCCAGAAGATGGCTAAAAATATGCCCCTGCGAGACTCTGACCGCTGGGACTGGCTGGCCCACATTCGCGGTGCAGTCATGGATCGCTTACAGCACTCGGATTCCCCCGCCTTGGCTGTGACTTGCTCAGCACTGCGCACTGTTTACCGTGACGAGCTCCGACGGTTGTCACAGCTGTTTGATTTCCCTGTCACTGTCACCTTTTTGTTCTTGTCTGTGCACGACCGCGAGGGTTTGAAAGATCGCGTGGTGGCACGGTCTGAGACCGAAAACCACTACATGAAGTCTTCCATGGTGGACTCACAGCTTGATCTGATGGAGGACCCCGCCGATGAGCCGGATGTGCTCGTGTTGGATTCTACCCAATCAAAGGCGAAGATGATTGAAGACGTGGTGGAGATAGTCAAGGGGATTTTGGTGTCGTGACCTTCCCTTCCCAATCGTTATGTTTAGATCCTTTTTTTTGTTCATTGTCACTTTTTCTGTCAAACGCGAAATATCTTCGAGTTAGAACCATTGCCATTGCCGTCGACCTATTGAGAGAAGTTTGAAATATACATATCTTACAGACTTCACTTTACACAGACCAATTCTACACACTGATTTCTGAAAGTTCGTACCTACTTACGGAATACTTAGGTAGGTAATCCATGCATGAGACCTCCCTAGGGATCGGCGGTGGGTCCTATGCGGAACAATCTAGATCGAGTGATCTGTCGATTGTCTCATCTTACTATTTTTGTTAGGTAGCTACTCTGCAGGGGATCCCATAGATTATTCAATACATGTACAGATTGGAGAGGGAAAGATTGGTATATAAAGATTATTATCCCCAACACCGGAAGAAAAGTTGAGACGGTCATACTACTTCAGCCAGCCACATCCCGCCTCCTCCGTACGGAGTAGAACGTACTTGTGGAAATCAGAACTCGCTAACAGAACACATGTATGCCAAGATGCTAATTATTTTCTCTCAGGTGTATTTTCCTTGGGTCGGGTTGGTTTTCGTCGCTGGGTACCTCACGCCCACCCCCAATTAATGCGGATGAGGAAGCAAGAAAGTGGAGAACAGGATGTGGTGGCGATGATGCTGACCTACCTACTAGCATGAATCTTTCGAAGGAGCTTCACGTGAACAAAGAAATAAGCCAGACATGATCTCAGAGGAGCAAACGTACATCTGGCAAACTGCATGAAAGCGCCAATGAATACTGCAATGCAACCTCAAGAACCCAAAACGGACATGATCTTCGATTCAAAATAGACGAGTTCAGTCGTACATGCATCTGTCGACGCCACTCCATTTTCCATTTATTGGTCAGGATATAACGCACGCATCTGGTGCGGCAGTACTGCCTGACTTTCACGGAGCGCACTGGGAAAGTACTGCTGGTAATAGAGGCAGCGTGTTCAGGACTATGCTTGATTCAATGTATATTCAATGTTTACTATAGAATAACAATTGATCAAGGAAAGCCTTCATATACTGAGAATGAACATCAGTTAGTGATACTCCGAGGTGCTTGACTTTAGGACTAATTGGAAGGGCATCGCTCCTATATTGACTCGGAACAGAGACATTAGGAACAGTTAGGTGTGATATGATGCTGACTATGGTATTGCAGATATGCCCGTGTGCAAGACGACGAGAGGACTTGGGGTTTTATTTCCACGGATCATAACTAAAGGTTTGTCCCAAGGACTCTTACTGAGATTACCTATGACTGTATATATAATGCACTTATTTGGTATTGGTATTATAATGAACCTACGCATAATACGAATGTGCGCCTTGATTGACAACGAATCAAATCAAACTCATGTACTCTAAGCATACTTGAGAGGAGATCATGAAGGGGATGAGTAACTTGTATGCATAACTATGCATCATTGTCAGTCAATGGCTTTCCAGTCTTCCAGGGACCGTCGAGGTTTATGTCTGCGTGGAAGACCCATCATTTCCCTCGTCGAGCAACCGCCCTCATATCACCAAGTCGAAACAATATCTCTTCCTTTCCCTGAAGCTCATCAGCTTGATTGTTTTCTTACTGCAATATCTTCATGACTTACTATTGAGCCGGCTCCAAGACAAACACCTCGTTGGAGCTCTGATCCCATTCAGCAAGTTGCAAATCATCCCCCTCGGTGCGCAAGAAGTATCCGGACTTCTTTGCAACGAGCTGATAGCTGTTATCACCAACAAGCTCGGCGGTGTAAACCTCCTTCGCCGATCCGACGATGCAAGGAGAACCTGTTTCATCACCACAGTTGATGAATTTACCGGCAGGGTCGGCAATCAGGAAATCGCGCTGGCTGTCGCCGCTTGGAGTGAAGCGCCAAGTTTGGAAGAATTCATGATCCCGCTTGGCATAGAATGTCACAGCCGCGCCGATCCCGCTCTGGGTCAAGACTTCATTGCTTTTGAGACTAGATCCGATTGTATAACTCCCCTCCTTAAGACTGAAGGCGGACTGGCAAAGGGCTGCCAAAACACTAAGAACAAGGGAGGTCTTCATGTTGATGAAATAGTAACTGATGGTGAAAACAAGATATGTGGAAATGATTGAAGTTATTCGAAAAGGTTGAGTGGTTCGGTGTTGGTTCGGCCAGGAATTCTCCAATTTATGTTTCCTCTGTTTGCAAAAAACATTCATTATGATTGAAGAGGTGATCTTCATTGCATCGTGCATATAATAGCGATATGCACGTTCTAATATTTCATATGCATGTGCCCCCACTCTTCAGCTGTGACGCAAGTCCATTGCTATCTGCAGGGGAGGGAAGCCCTAAGTGCATAACATGCTTCCCCCCTTTTTTAGCTGAGAGATCGTCCTGAGATCTGATCGACCTGAGCCAGTAGCACTTATTCTAATCGCCTAGGAATACATTTCTGGCAATAGTTGCGCTAGAATGGCGTTCGGAAACACACTACGCTAGGTTCAGCCTCGTTGCCGCTGAACTCCCACATCAAGTACGTAGTAATAACTAACTATATGGTTAAGGAGTATCTAAAAAGAGCATCTAAAAAGAGCATCTAAAAAGAGCATCTAAAAAGAGCAACCAAAAGAGCAACCAAAAGAGCAACCAAAAGAGCAACCAAAAGACATAACAAGGACGCATAAGCGGCCAACTATTCTTGTCGGCTATATTTATGCAATGCGGAAAGATGAAATCACTTATATATAAACAATTAATTTAGCATATGTGCAATATAATTAACTCAAATCAAAACCTATCCTTCGGGCTCTAACGACACGGCTCTAGTTGGCATCCTTGCAAAAATCACAATAGTCAACCTTCACTGTGCAACCGTTGGATAGCTTCGCGGAACCACAAATTGAGATTCCGTTTCCTTTAGTATCGTAAAGACTCGAAAAGCTGAAAGGAAAAGTCGTTAGTAAAACCCAATAAATCTGCGAGGTAGTATGTGACTTACAGTCCCTTTAGCTGCGCCCCACTCAGTCCAGGCGTGTAATCGCTGTCCTCGGAACACGAGTATTCAGCTGTGCAGCCCATGCCGACGGCGTTCGAATCATGTCTTTTTGTCTTCTTCGTGTAGACTGTATCATCGTCGTATTTCTCCCAGGCAGCCTTACAAGCGGGACTCAAATCGTCGCCGATAGTAGTGCCGCAAATAGAGGACCCCTTAGGGCTCCATTCTGTCGGTTCGGGTGTATCGGCTGTCAGTGTGCTGGTGGTGGGCTCACCAGCAGGATAGGTCTCTGTCAACTTGGTTCCTGGAACGGCGAAATATTCGATGGTTTGCGTGGGCCAGATGATTATTTCGTCATTTGTGGTCGTGGACGTGACGGGACCAAGTGTTGGTGGAGGCGGCGCCTCTGTTGTAGTTGCCTCCGTCGGGGTTTCAGGCAGCGTGGTGTATCCGCAGCTGCCGTCTTTGCTTTGGACTGGGAGCCAAACCTCAGAGGTTCCGGACGTGCAGATGCATGAACTTGGACCGTGCGGATCTTGTCTGTATGCATTGTTAGACGGATCTTGACCTTATTTTCGACACCCTGGCTTATCTTACCTAATACGACAAAGAGAATCCTTGGTGGTTGTGGCGAATGTCGTGGGTGCGGAAGTGATGGTGTTTGACTTTCTGTCAGTAGTTGTAGCTGCCTTGCTGGTGGCTGCCTCGCTGGTGGCTATTACTGAGCCAGATTCGGCAACTGACATGCAAAGGCGTATCTTAGAGGCACTGGTTGGTGTCGAAGCTGCACTCGTAGTAGCCTTTGAACTAGAAGTCGCTGTCGGGGTAGACACTACTGTACCCGATTCAGAAACGGTCATGCAAAGACGCAGCTTAGAGGGAGAGGGAGAGGAGGTGGATGAAGTGGTGGATGAAGTCGAAGAAGTTGTTTTATCGGTTGCGGTTGTCGACGTTGTATGATCATCATACGGGCCTTCAGAGCCCGAGCCCGAAGGGGGCTTGGGTGTTGAAGGAGGAGGGCTTGGACCACCAGGTGAAGGGTTTCCAGATGGGGCCCATCCACCTCCGAGACCCCAGTTATGGTCCGATGGACAAAGTAGGGGAACAATGCAGCCACTGCTTCCTCCTCCAGAGCCTGTTGTGCCAGAGCCACAAAGGTCACTAGAAGCACAACCCCATGCAATCGTTGGCTCTGAACCCTCTGAGGTAGTAACAGAGGTAGCGGTAAAAGTGATACTGCTGGTCTCCTGGCCCTTGGTAATCTTGACAGTCTGAGAAAGTGGGTTAGCTGCTATCATGATAGATTAACTATAGTTAATCTTTTATGTAGGTACTCACTGTTATAGGGATGAGTATAGCTTCAGTTGTAGTATGCCCACTAGTAGTGACGGCCACCATAGACGACTCAATTGTCGAATCAGGGCTGGAAGATGCAAAAGTTGGAGTAGCACTTAGAGAGCCTGTCTGCTGTGGTGTCTTTGAAGGTGTGGCAGAGTCCGATCCAGTACCCTCCTGGGAGGACGTAGGGGGCGTGTTTGTCTCGGACGAGCTACCAAGTCTTGAGGTAGGCGGCTCGGATGAGCGAGCGGTGGGAGTCTCAGAAGAATCCGGTTGGTTTGGATGGGGAGTTCCCGATGAGCTTGGGGTATCTGGCCGGCTGTTTGGAATTACAGATGGCTGAGGTATGTTTGAAGAGTGTGATGGGATCTCGGATGGAATCGGAGTCCCCGATGGGATTGGAGTGTCTGAACGGCTGTTTGGAATTACAGATGGCTCAGACGTGCTTGAAGGGTGAGATGGAGTCCCCGATGGAATTGGAGTGTCTGAACGGCTGTTTGGAATCACAGATGGCCCAGGTGTGTTTGAAGAGTGTGATGGGATCTCGGATAGGTTCGACTGAACCGAACTAGAATTTGGAGTCCCTGTCGACTCCGTGCCTTGATCGCCTTCCTTTGCGGTAGCTGAAGGCTGATTTGAGGGATTTCCCCCATTAGGTGCCACTGAGGGCAGAGGAAGTTGGGTAGAGGGCTTTGGATGTCTATAGATCGGATTGAGACTGGCAGAAGGCGTAGCAGTCATGGAAGCCTCATCACGAATCCAAAGGAGTTTGGTAACCACCTCTTTATGAGGTGTCACATTTTCCTGGAAGCTATCGGCTTCATCGACGGCGAGAACTGTGAATATATGTTACTATGTGTTCTGGAAGACCTGGTATGAAGTACTAACCTGGATCGCGGCCGTTCAATGGTGCATTCCTAGCCTGGACAGGATAAGTCAAGGCAAGCGATGCCGCCAAGACGTTTCCAATTGTGAACTTCATGGTGTGAACCTTTGGGCTGTTGACTAGCTCTCGGAGGGGACTCTGATGGAGGTCTTATATGCCACTACATGCGACTACCTACAAAACTGCTCGACCATATTACAAAGTATGTACGGAGTACTTGATACCGTCAAACCGAGGTTCCATTATTATTAAATTTCGAGCAACCGTTCAAACCAATCAATTCCCACCATGAAGTGGATTTTGGGGGCAGGATCTGGTACATTGTGGATCCTACGACGGCTTGCTTTGGCCCCCGTTCGGCCCCCGGGGGTGTACATCCACAATATCCATCCACACGCCGATCCTGAAACTCGGCAGAACTTCGGTATTTTTATTACTACATATTATTATAATTCCAGCTCTTAATGTATAGGGCAATTCTTCAGTTTATTGGGTAAAATCACAGGTAAATCGTCATTGTAGTTGTACGGATAGTGCTTGGCCTAGCATACAATATATGAAACCCATGTCTTTAGACTTGCCTGCTGAGTTATATGCGATGGAATCACCTACAACCTTTTGGAGTATCTCCATTGATAAACTACTATACCATGAAACTACCAGTGAACCAACTTTGGAAAGGATCACCTACCTAGCTGGAAAATAAAAGACGCATTCTACCCATTCTGCCCCTGAATCTATTTATTCTACAACATGAATACGATCTATGGACAGTCCACGAGCAGGTCTCTTGAGGCTAGCCCCCGGAGGTTATCCACGCAAGTGCACCTCGCAATTTCCGCACCCTCACGTACAGGGCTATGTGCATATGTTGTACATAGACTTGGGGTCTTGTATCGACTCCACCATATGGCCCCTACATGGCCCCTGACGATCTAGGCACACTCGACAGTCTATGAGAATTGGGGGCTAAAATGTTGGCATAGAGATCTGGTGCCCAACTACCTTGTAAAGAACACTTGAAATTAGCAACTCACCTGGGATATTTAAAACGAGCGTCTGCCTCCCAATTCACTACAGAGTACTCAACAGCCACTGTTCAAGAATCCTGGCGCTGTCTTCACTTTAGTACATTTTTTTGGGTATCATCAGCCATCTCGTCTACCTCCTCATCTCTGCCTCAACTCCTGGCAGGGCCGGCCATCATGTTCCCAAAAATGCTCTTATCGGTCATCTTCCTCCTAGGGCTGTTAGGCAGCGTTCTAGCAGTAGGCGAGCTCAAAATCACGCGAGACACCTCAATCGGCAGTGACAGGGAAGCCTACAACTCGAAGTGCACCTTCAAAACGCAACCATCGGACGCCGACTTCCTGAAGATGGTTGAAGCTGCCTACAATGAAATGCAAGATCTCCCCGGGCTCCAAAAGGGAAAAGCGGGAACGCCCAATGGCCATGATTGGGCTCTCTATCAACAACGAAGTCTACTTTGCTTCTTCTGTGAAGGGCCACAGGCAATTTGTCTATGAAAAGGTGTCTTGGGTTGGCGGCGACGGCACAATAAACCCCCCACTCCCAGCCAATTTCAAGGAGGTCACCGACGCTTTACAGAGTTGTGCGGACGATCACCGGGCCAGCAACCCCGACGCCGACCCCCCCCCCCGCAACACGGGAACCAGGGATCTTGTGGCGAGATCATGTCCACCCTTCTCTGGATGGTCGACAACAAGAATGAAAGCCCCAGAGATCACAACCCCAAGATTGCTGCGTGGTATCCAAAGGGCTACCTTCCCCCTTGTTCATCGGAACCGGAAAGTGTGAAATGGGGATGCGCCCAGTGGACCCAGAAGATGGGATTGCGAGTTGTGCAAAAGATAGACGACCTTCCGGATGATTATACCAAGCCAGAGAAGACTGAACCAGTCCAGCTAGCAAAATGCTTGGAGGTTGAAGTTGACGAAAACGAGACCAACCAAATCTAGAAATGACCTATCTCAGCGGGTGAACATGAGACGGAAATGTTCGGATGAGCGTCAGTCTATTTATTGCGTGATACTTGTATAGAATAATTTATTGGGAAGGAATAATTGTATATAAATCGTTCGATATTAAACTTCTTTTCCTGGCGATGCTTGTAGCCCTCTCTATATTCGCTTCTTAGATACCTAAGGCCAAACTAGTGAACTATCTATTACACCTATCCTGGCTGAAGCGCAAAATTTATGCAAAAAAAAGGCAAACATAGAAAGTTTCAAGTGTATCCAGCTTTGGCTCTTGCGCACACGCAACTAGTATGTCTCTCATCTGCTGGAAAATACGGCATTTAGTTACATGAAACCAGGTATTCTACTATCTAGTAGCCTCGCAAGGCGGCAGTCTGATTGACAAGAGGATATTAGAACAAAAACAACAATTCGATCCGATATTAATTATCCATGATTATGGCAGTCTTGTCAAGAAGAGAAATGTGAGTCTGATTGACTGAGTAGTTGAAGAACCTAAGGTCTAGACTAAAGATTTGATAAATCTCTCCAAGATCCCTCTTGAAGTCCCCTGTGCGTCGTCCAAAGTCCCGGCGAGAGATTATACTGGATCATACTGATGCCTATATCCAGCCCAAGCTTCTCGCACGATGATCTAGCCCCCATGGAATGATCTGGGTCAAGATCACCCTCTTCTCCGATATCAAAAGATCTAATTGTAATTGTGTTCAACATGGGAGTCACGGACTGCGCAAAGGGGATAAAGTTCTGAATTGCTTCTCCAACTTGATCCGTCTTCCACTCGAAGTCCTCCGTACTCCACAGGTTGTCCCGAATGGCGAGCTTCCGCAGTGTTGGCGGTAGAAGCTCAGACAAAGCTGGTGCATCGGCACAAGTCCATCCAAAAAGCATGACTGAAGGCAGCTCTGCGGTTCGAAGAAGCGGGAACCGCATCAAGATTCCTTTGAATGGTTTGAAGCTTTCTTGCGGGGTATCATGGTTACGTACGCTTGCGCCCCAAGAACAAGGCCACCAAAATGGACAAAGCTCCATGCTAATAGAAAGATTTTCAACTGTGTCCTTTACACTCATCAGACCTTCAAGAAGCACACCTCGATTTTTGAGAGGAGGTTGAGGAGAGCAAACGTTATAATCGAGTTCCTTATCCTGTGATGGGTAGACAAGGCCCAGGTCGAGACTCTTCAGCGAAGAGAGGTGCGACAGTAGTTTTCTAACATCATCCTCATCAACAGAAGATTGTGTCAACACGAGTCTTTCAAGCTGGGCCAGATGCGCCAGTTTGCTTGACTCAGCAGGCTTGGACAACTCGTTGCTGACACCCTCGAAACTTTGGATCCAGATTTCCAGGGATTTCAAAGAAGGCAGATAGAACCAGCCTGCAAATTGATCCGGGTCACAAACGGGGAATGCATCGACGAAATTCCATCTCATTTCGTTAAACCATCTAGAACCTGGAACATTCAGACCGTACTCAACAACGGAGAGCTGTGAAAATCGAGATAATGTATTCTCAGGCGCAGAGAGAAGAGCATATCTCATCATCAGTCCCGGAAACCCAGCTTTCCACACAAAAGTGTAATCTAGTTGCAGCGACCGTAGATTATGAAGTTGAGAAAGAAGCACAGCCACAAATGCGTATGGGTCACCGTTTTCCAGGGCATGAATCCACATTTCCGACGAGGGAAACTGTGCCTTGGTGATGATATCTTTCGCGGCGTTTACCTCACCCTGAAATAGAGATGAGAGCTGGTCCCAGTCGCCATCTATTTGAGGCAACTCCCACTCGTCTTGGTCGTGCGCTGCTGGATACACCAGTTTCGAGGTGATCATGCTCACATGGTGAATCTGCTCAGCCAGATCTGGACGTTCGTGAATGACACGGAATAGAGTCAGGACCCGCTTGAGCGGGGGTCTGGTCCAGTCAATATCGACCCGGCGATATAGTGAGCTCTCCGAAGAGATTTGCAGACCTCGGGATGTGGCTACTACAGATGCAGCGTCGGGGGGTGAAATTTCATCCAGAATCTGCACCCAGCAATCTTTTGGGAGGGTTTCCAAGGCGCTGTGGTGGGTTAGCTTGAGCTGTTCTCGGTGTAGGGAAGGACTCACCTCGGTGTTGACGGTGCCCCACTCATAGTGTATTTCCTCGTGTAGCAATGTCACCTGGTGAAAACGTGTTGAAGGTTTTGAGGGAAAAGCGAAGAATTGACAGAAATTTAGGAATTACGTTCATAAACAAGATAATAAAAGTAGGATTAATATGAATAAAAAGTACCTGGTGGAGTGGGGGGGCCGGGGGCCGAGACGTCACCCCCTGTCGATCTGAGAATTCGAGAAAGAACAATACAGCTATTTTACCACTTGATAAATTAAAAAGACGATAAACAATAATCACTGAGATCAGAAGAAGTCGATCAGTTTCATTGTCGGACCAAGCAATACGATCGGGGCACGTGACTGAGTGGTGGATAGAGTGGTGGATGGGAATACTGTGACAATCTGTTCCCATCAATGGGCCCATCAATGGGCCCATTTCTGTGCACAAATTCAGTGGCATACATAAAGTAGCTGATTAATAACTGTATTTTACGCATATACCAACCTATATCTTCAGTGTTATTATATTATCATAGTAAGAAGTAGGAATTAAGTAGATATTATACTGGCTTTAGCATCATGATGCCAGATTTTATGCAAAATAACCCCCCAAAAAATCCAATTTGACCATGTATTCGTACCTGGGAGGAATTACTAAGTATCAGTATGAAGAGATATATAACTAGTTATTATCTATAGAGGTTGATACCACTTTCTCTAGTCAATTATAGTAACACTCATGGTACCTCTACTTACTATATAAACCCCTAGCAAAAATAAGTACCTCTTGTAAAAAAGTAAAGCTTCATAAAAATCAATTTTGATTCTTGTTTATATCTTCTAACCTACCTTTCTCTCTATTAATATCTACTATTGATAATTCATATACAGCTTTATTTATGTACAGCTTGAACGGTAAATTCAATACCCCAAAAAACAGGAAAAAAATGCATTAATTATACAACTGCGATAAATCGACATGTTTATATTGTTTGGACAATAATGGGGGCCCATTATAGGCCCAAATGGGCTCTATGGGCTCGTTGTATGTTGCATGTTGCAGTGATTCACCCGCATTGTCCCCAACCTTATCTACAGAAGCCACAAAGGTCAAGTCAATATTGCCGAAGTTTGCCATGGAAGTGGGAAAGCCCGAATAAGAAAAAGGAGAAAAGAAAAAGAAAAGGAAGGGTCTCTCAGCCTTATCTTCCATGCTGATTGACAATTTTAGGATTAGGAATGGTCGCCGAGAATAGTTACCCCGGTACTCCGTGCTCCGTACTCCGGATGACTTTATGGGCTATGCAGAAGTCTAAGATTGTCCTCGACAATGGCTCTCCTCTGCCTATACGCACGAAAAATATAGCCACTCTCTTCTAGTGTTTTGTATCGCTTCTCTTTAGCGACATCATGCCTTTTTTAAAGCGACGAAATAAATATCGAAACGTGATGACAGGCAAAAATATAAGCAATCTGATATTAAAATCCATCTCCCTGATTTATTAGAATTGATTGGCTAGTGAATAACAAGATTATTACACTGCATTATACCAACGGCAAACAAAACAAAACGTAAGGTGATTTTGTGCCTTGATGGCCCACACATAGCCCTTAGGAACGAGGCAAGGGTTTGTTGACCCAACCACCCTGATGTCAGAGGAACTTAATACCGCAATCTAAACATGCGAAGTAGGATAAATGGGGGACACAGCAAGCTCAAAGGAGAGACAGATCACACTTGGTTGAAAAGCACGATAGTCAACAAATTAATACGGGCCCATTCAGTCCCGTGTGCATGAACTAAGGGTTTTCAATTGCTACCACGAACTATCATCTCATTTTGGATATTTTAATTTTGGCCCTGACGTTTGCCTTTTCAGTAAGATTTGCTCTGTTCAGCCTCATTTATCTGTTAGAGATCATTCTATTTCTGGGGGTTGTGGAGAACTCTCAGCTAACCAATGCATTTCACGTAGCCCTACGGAGTACGGAGTACAGAGTACTTCGTATATTGTAGACATTTATCTCCCTCGAGTCACTGCTATAGCTCAAGTGATATCATGGGCTTAGCTCATATGTGAGACAGCCACCATATGCCCCCTCAAATCTTAAACCTCACCAATAATATGGGGGGGCAGATTTGAAATCAAGCCCATGTTCGTTCTTTTGAAGGTGAGACCGCAGTTAGTTTGCTTACTTCAATATGCAAGGCGAATCTATAATAAAGGAGATCTTCCAATGTAGTTTCCCGATTGACCTTAGCGTCAGGCGGCTGTCCGTGGCTTCCTTGAACTGTATCTGAAACTTACGGAGACTCGACCAATCATCATCCTCGACGCTTTTAGAATCCTAGGGATCACTGTTAGGGCGAACCCTTCATCCAGATTTTGAGTATATAATACCCCACGATCATCACATCTTATAACTCTCCATACCACAGAAGATCATACCATCTCATTGTCTTGCCAGCACATTTCCCACTCTACAACTCTTTACCATCAATCAAAATGAAGTCCTTCTTCTCTATTGCTCTCTTCGTCGCCGCGGCCATTGCCCAGAGAGCCGCAATCGGACTCCCAGCCGAGAACCAGAAAATCAATTCCGGCAAGGAAGTCATTATCCAAGTTCAGCGTCCTGTAAGTTCAAGAGTCTGGGATGCATAGTTCTTCCAACTTAGTCACCGCAATCATTTGTACTAATCTATCATTCAGAACTCTCTGAGTCCTTCCAAGGAGATGGGTGTAGCAATCGGTCTCTCCTCGTGTGCATCCTCACCCTGCAGAGATGCAGATGATGTTCTCGGAACAATTCTGTACAACGGGCCTTTCAACCCCGTGTACCACGAGTCCAACCTGCCTCCGTATGAGAACTTTACGGTCACGGTGCCGGCCTCGGCTACCCTTGGGAAAAGCCAGATTAATATCGCTCATGCAGCTCTGATTGGTGTAAGTAAACCTCTACATTTGCTGGCATTCAAGTATACTAATTGTTAAATTGCAGGCCGGTCCTTCCGCATTCTTGGAGTCTCTCAACCAGACTGTCTTCGTTGTCTAGATTTCTAGATTGCCGACAGATCTAGAGCCTGAGGTCGGCTTTTGTGCTAGCCTTGTACATTTGCTTTTTCTATTGTTGTAAATTGCTTTTGGGGTGAATCCTCTATCGGGGATTTTGTGAATATGCCTCGAGATGAATTTGTTGATGGAGATTTGAATATTGTGCTCAGTCTAGCAAATATATTTTGACTATATATAGATACTTGTAGCAATACATTTATGTTAAAGATATGAAGTGCTCTTCAAAGTGCATAGGAATATAGGAGAATATGAGTGACAAATGTCTTTGAAAATGGTGTTGCCGAGGAATTTCTAGGGTTTCTGGAGTTTCTTTGTTTCGGACCAACCATTTTTTCAGTCTTTCTTATTGAAGTCTTCGCTTAGACATTATCTCTATTCAATAGTAAACCTGTGATTGGTTTATTTCTTCCCGACTCTTATTGACATCTCTATCGGGCCATCTAGAGAACTCACCTGTTCATCTACTCTTTGTCCTGTGAATAAGACTACAGTCTCAATAAGCATCATGTGCAACTACTGGCCATTTCTCCCCCCAGAAAAGAGGCCTTTCTCTTCTCTTCAATTCCACCGAAAATTCCCACGTCATCGCTCCTTAATTCTGTCATGATGGACAAAGTCTTCTCTCGCAACTACGATCCCGTTCCCAAAGGGGATGGGGATGGCGACAGCGATGCCACCATCACAAACAGACCACCCCGTCGGGGCTTCCAGCAATTTCTGAAACGAAACCTCGCTGCAATCACCATCACCGGCCTGCTCATGATCCTATTGCTCGTGGTTATCGCCGTAATCACAGCCATCACCGTGGAACCCTTCCGCAAGGTCGTTGTCGTAAAAGGACCACCCTCTGACTCGCTTGCATACCCCCAATCGCTCGAAGGCCAGCGACAATGTCTTCCACCAGCTCCACGAGTAAGATACTCGTGCGGCAACTCAACCAAGGAGGCCGAAGCCCTCGGCTGCGCCTACGATCCTCTTGCTGGCTGCTGGCTGCACAAAGAATGTCCGCATGACTTCACGCACGAGTTCGCGCATTTCAACAACGGCAAGCCGTTTGTCTATTTCTATGATGAGGCTGCCACCAAGCAGATGAAGGACTACACTGAACTCGGTAATAATCCGGACTTCTATTGGACTGCTATCCGTGAGCATCTGGTCCATTGTCTGTATCTTCTTCGACGTGGCCACGATGTCCACATGCGTGGTGCCCGTCTGGATAATATGCTTGGGGACCTAGAGCATGTTGATCACTGCACCAATATGCTGGCTAATTGGCTGCGGAGACCGGATCCTGCGTTGGAAGAGATAGGTACTCAGGGACAGACTCATTGCTTTATGTCTTGTGCTTGATTCTTGGGAATATAGTCATCGTCCCTGAAATTGAAGAAGAGGGATATAGGAGCCGGCAACTCTGTGCCTTGGACAGATTCTGTTCCATCTTCCTTGCATTGTTTTATTCAAAGTCTAGAATGACAGTGGCTTTCGGATGTTTCCTACTATTTTGTTATACTATCTTAATTTAACATGTACTGCGTAGGCTGTATCTAGTGTCAAAAATGGACATTATCATAATCTATTCTGATTTATTCCAATAAAAGCCGAAAGTAAAAAAAATATATAAAAAAACCAAATGTAGTAGAAGACCGATTTTCCAAACTCCGACTTCCCCGAGCTACTATGTCCGCAACCCCGAAAACATAGGCTCCCACGAAACCTCTTACAATTATAAAAGGATCTCTTCAACTCATACAAATCTCCCAAGAGTCACTTACAACATACTCAAAATGCCCCCCAAACGAGTCGCGATAGTCACCAGCAGCACGCGCAGCCCGCGCCTCAACCCCACGATAACGCAGTACGTCTATGACGTCCTCACCTCCGACCCGACGATCCCAACAAACCACAACGGAACAACCGACACAGATCCACGCCACATAACCTTCGAAATCATCGATCTAGCAGAACAATCCCTACCCCTCTACGACGAATCTGTCATCCCCGCCAGCCTACCAGCCACAGACCCCACCCCGCACTACAGCAAAGCGCACACGCGGGCGTGGTCCGCCGTAGTGCGACAGTACGATGCGTTTATCTTCGTTACACCGCAGTATAACTGGAGTATCCCCGCGAGTCTGAAGAACGCGCTTGATTATCTCTACTTCGAGTGGAAGGGGAAGCCGGCGGGGATTGTTTCGTATGGTGGGCGGGGTGGTGGGAAAGCGGCGGATCATCTGCGTGGTATTTTGACGGGATTGCGTATGAGGGTTGTTGGGACTGCGCCTGGGTTGCCGGTTAAGTTTACTGGGTTGCCTGTTGGGACATTGTCGGAGGAGGAAGAGAAGGTGCAGTTGGATGAGAGGGATCTTGCTGGGTGGAGGGAGGCTGGGGTTGAAGGGATGATGCAGAATTTGGGAATGGAATTGGTTTGTGAATTGGATAAGGAGTGATTAGTTCTTCATGTTCTATAGAGAATAATGTAGAGATGCAGAATTGAAAGATGATACGTGTATGTATTAATTAATAGTCACTTTTGATGTGCCTTAGTATTTTATATGTATGATGTGTAGAGATTATGTACTGATTTTCAAAAACATCAATCATCTCAGTCAGTGCTGAGAATGTCCTCGCGCGTGATCCCACTTCGCTCGCACATGGCACGGAAAATACCATCTGCCTTATCCCACAGCACAACTGGTGCATCCATCTCAGCAATCCGACCCTTATCCATAACACAGATGCGATCGTAGTGGATGATAGTGCGCAAGCGATGCGCAATACACAGCAAAGTCTTCCCATCGAAACCCTGGGCCATAGTATGCTGGATCTTTTGATCGGTCTCGAAGTCAACGGAAGAGGTAGCTTCGTCGCAAACGATGATACGTGCGTCGCGGACCAGCGCCCGGGCAAGGGCCATCAGTTGCCGCCGACCCAGGGAAAAGTTCAGGCCTTCGTCGTCGACAGGCGATTCGAGGGTAAGTGTCTTTGTCGGACGCGCTTTCACGTCACTACCTGTGACCGGGGTTGTGGCTCCGCTGGCTGGCCCGCTTGGCAGTTCCTCGCCTTCGAATTCATGCTCTTGGTCGATGAGGTACGCCTTGCGCAAGGCAGACCATAGTTCGAGGTCATTGTGCTCATTAAACGGATCAAGATTCGAGCGGATCGTGCCCTTGAATAGAGCGGGATCTTGGGGGATGATGGCAAGGCGGGATCGAAGGTCGTGGAGGCCGACAGTGGAAATATCGATGTCATCAATTTTGATGCTACCCCCTGATAGTTCGGTTAGGCGGAATAGTGCGGACATGATACTCGATTTTCCGGCACCGGTGCGACCAACAATACCAATGCGCTCGCCTCCTCGCACGTCCATGGTAAGGCCCTGCAAGACGAGTGGAAGGCCAGCCCGGTAGCGCATCTCCACGCTGCTGAACTCGATGTGGCCCTTCTCGGGCCAGCTAGCTGGCACCTCGGCCTGGTGCAAAGGCGCTTCCTCTTCCAACTCAGTACCATAGTGGTGAACACGTTCTGTGGCGTTCATGTTGTTCTCAACCTCGGCCAGCTGACGAACCGTGAACTGGAGCATCTGTGCGATAGCCAAGATATAAGACAGCACCAACCCAGAAATACTGGGCGAGACATGGAACCGAGAAGTGACGACCAGAACACCGACCACGAAGACTAATAAGGTCGCCACGGCATCGAGTCGGACACTGAGCCAACGCTGATTGGAGAAAGTGAGGAAATAGGCCCCGTTCATCACATCGATCGAGTCTCGAATGGTGCGGCGGAATTGGTTCTCTACACCATATGCTCGAATGCACGCGATTCCCGTGATAGCCTCGCCGAATCTGGCATACACTACTGAGCGCAAGACACTCTCGTGGCGCTTCATCTCACGGGCGGATGCTCTGTAATAGTTCGAAGCTATAAGGAACAGTATAATCATAGGAACAAGTGCGATGACGAACTAAAGGGGGTTAGCAAAATCTCGCATCGCAATACCCAAGACATTTCAAGGGAAAGAGTACTCACGTAGTAGAAGAACACTATGACTAAGACCATTATAGAAATAATCATAGTCATCGTCAAGGCATAGATACGCATCGCGTCGGAAATTTCATTATCCATCACCTGGATATCCTTCGAGAAACGGTTGGTAATTCGTCCAAGCGGCGTGGTGTCGAAGAAACTCATAGGCGCGCGGAGCACACGAGACATCGCACGCTGAAGCATAGTCTTGCTAGCATTCGTGCCGCAGGTGGTCATATAAGTCGAGAAAGAGAACATCAAGATAACAACACTGCCACCCAGTCCAGCGTAAATTCCAATATACTGGCCGGTCGACAGCCCCGGGTACTTGTTAGAAGTCCAGTAGGACAGCCACAGACTAGTCCAAACGTTGGCGACATTCGTAAGGCCGAGCAGGATGAATACCATGACGGCATTGAAATAACTGCCGGAGGCTCGGATATACGCCTTCCAGACACTCCAGCCAACGGACTCGGTGGCCTTTTCTTCTTGCTGCATCAGGGCTGCGGCGGGTTTTGCTGGGGCGGCCTTCTTGGGGCTCGGCTCGTTTTCGTCTATTTCATCCGCGACTCCGTCCACAACCTCTTCCTCTTCCTCTTGCATATCCTCCTGTCCAGAACTAGACATCAACCGCTTGAAGACCTCGTTGTCACGCATCAGGTTGTCGAATGTATCAACCGCATTGATCCGGCCCGCGTCCATGACAATAATTCGATCACATCGGCTGAGCACATGGAGTTGATGCGTCGCCAAGATTCGGCAGCGATCTTTGAGCAAACCACAAATTGCCTTATCCATGATGTGACGACCGACGTGTGCATCGACAGCCGACAAAGGATCATCCATGAGCACCATTTCCGCATTGAAATATATGGCTCGGGCGATGTTCAATCGCTGTTTCTGTCCACCAGACACAGTGATACCTCGTTCTCCAATCTCGGTCTGGTCTCCATTTGGCAGAATCTCAAGATCCGGGGTCAGAGCGCATGCATCGATAACTTGCCCATACCAAGCTTCATCGTACTCCTTCCCAAATAGGATGTTGTTGCGCACGGTGGTGTTTTGGATCCAGGCGTACTGGGGACAGAATGCGCGTGTGGTGCTCAGCCGTACAGTACCATCGGTCACACGCATATCGCCTGCCAGAGCCGAGAGTAAGGAACTCTTGCCACAACCGACTGTTCCAATTACGGCCAACAGTTCATGTCGGCCAACTTCAAAGGTCATATCGTTGAGCTTGAACGGCTCTATGGGGGTTTCATCGGCGTTGTCCTCTTTAATTATTGACTTTTCTGTTGGTTCAGGGCGTGCAGCTGCCTTCTTCTCGGCTTTGTCTGCGTCTTTTTCGTCTGTTGGAAGGCGCTCCCAGGTAAATGAAGCATGTTCCATCTCGATTGCATTCTCCGTGTTCTGATCCCGCTCGATATCATCTGTTTGTTCTTCGGCGAGCAAGAACTCCTGGATTCGATTGAAAGCAGTCGAAGCATCGGTCACTTGACCGATAACCATTGGCAGCATGTTCAACGGCATCCGCAGAGAATTGAAGAGCGCCAACGAAGAGAAAATCGGTGCGGGGTCCAAGTCATGATTTGATAGCGCATAGGTAACGAAAGCCAACATCGAGGCGAAAACAGGAATAGACATCGCCACACAAAGAATAGCGTTTCGGATCGCAAGCAGTGTCTGGATGGATCGGATTTCCCGTCCACGGATCTCTTTCAGACGGCCGAGGAAACTGCTCTCCCAACCGAAGTATTTCACGAAGCGCACAGCTTGTAGAATTTCCTGGGTGAGAGATACACGTTGGTCTGTGATCTTGTTGATATTCCGTCGTCGGGTGATCAAAGATCGCACAGCGAGAGTCAAAAATGGCATTCCGATTATCAGCAGTGCGTACCCTGACAAACAACTGTAACCAATGTTGACCAATAGAAGGACGAGTGTCACGATAATGGAGATGGGTGCTGTCCAAATCATATGGAACATGCCACAAGCCAGGTTAATTCGGTCCACGTCAATACTCATGAGAGCAGTGATGCGACCATTGTTCCATCCGCGGCCATCACCTGCAACGCCACCAGGTGCAGGCATCGCGGTGTCAGGCTTCTGTTTCTTCCCTTTCTCTTCGGGCTTTAGGAGAGCATCCTTGGTAGTCTCCAAGGCTTTGACTTCTTCGGGAGTAGCTTGTCCTCCTGCCTTAGCACGACCAGATAATTTCATAGCCTTGTTGAAGATGTGAGAAATAAGCACCGCGCGAATCTGCCCACCAACAACTTGACCCCGATACAGGAACTGATTTGTGCATAAGCTCTGCAGTGCCTGCATACAGGTGATACCAACGACGAACCCCATACCCTTGCCAATGTGAGGCGCCGGCTGACCAGCCTTTTCTGCGACATAAGCCTCCGTCGCAAAAGCAATCAGGTACCGCGTCAAATATGGCGCAAAGACCAGCAACAGCGAACTGAATAACTGACAGATGCCGCCGAGCAGAAATTCAAATCTGAACGTGTCATACAACGCCCAGAGAAGCGGGCGGTTAATGCCGCTCTCCGTCCGCTTTTCCAATGCGGCATCTAATCGACCGGACAATACGTCAACGGCCCGGTCGGGATTGACAGTCCAGATATCCTGCAATTCGAGTGGACGTAGATAACCCACTTTCATCAACGGGGACATCCATTGGAAGGAAATAACACTAAAAAAAGAAGCGCCATGTTCATGCGATACAGATCGCTCCGTTGGGACGGAGGGGATCTTTTGCATTCGCAGCGGATTGAGTCTGCGGTACCATTTTTTCTTTTGCGCAGGCTGCACGTCCATATCGGAGGCCTTGGCTTCCTCGGATGCCGATCTCGATGTATTGGCCTGGAGCTTGTCATCCGCCACCACTACTTCACGTAGCGGTTCAGGCGCAGACATCTGGGCTTTAATCTGCTATCGAACCCAGATCACCTAGGCAGTGTTTTAGGAATTCGAATTGCAATGGAAAAAGTGGGAGTAATAACAGATGTGGGAACAACCACGAGATGCTGAATGCGGAAGGCGGAGATAATGTCGGGAATTAGGAATTAAGAATTAGGAAGAATCGAGGAGGTAGATATTTGAGGGGGCTTTAAATGACTATAGATACGACAACGAGAACGGAGTATTAAGAAAAGTCAGACGGAAATCCGGTCCTTTGTATGATAATTCACCTAATAGGGCTAAGCTTCCCAAGATCGGGCTTGTTGGGCCTGTCATGATACATAAAAAGGCGAGGAAAAAAAAGGAAAAAAAAAAAAAAAAAAACGAAAACGAAAACAAATCAAGTGAAGCAAACATGCGTTCGCTTAGAACTTCACTATCAACCGTGGACTCTGGTGGGTGGACCCAGTGGACTGGTCTCCTTGTAGTGCGTACCTATACCCCGGTAGTCTCTCATCGGCAGTCGGTATCACGGACTTCTTCATTCCGTTCGCCGACATTTAGATTATTAATGTCGATATGGCCCTATGGCCCCGTAGTGGACCTCGGGTAAGCCGTGCGTGGTGGGGGCTGATTTATTATTATTGATTTTAACCGATGCCAACTTCATACAACTTCACTAGCAGACTGTGTTCGAAATCCAAATTGAGATGAGCTATTCTTTGCTATGACATACAAGCTTTGACTCCGAGGGGGAGAAAAAAAAAAAGGAAAACCATTCCATCATCATCACGTCGTGGGATAACAAGCAGATCCGAGACAGGGACATTTCGGTCATCTCAAGCTTGTGTCCAATAGGAATCTCAAGTAGCCAGCCCTAATCCGGAGAATATGATATGCATGGCTTACAGCAGATCGTGGATCTCCCACGCGGCTTTGGGTTTGCGGCTGTGATCTGTGGCACCTAAGGAGGTCCCGTTCTTTACAGCGGCATCTAGTTTTCAAGGTCAATCTTGACCTTCTTCTCCGCGGGAGGGATAATTTGGTCCTCAGATTCGCCCTTGAGGTTGGGGAGGTCTGTCACGGCCTCCTTGATGATGTCGAGGGCCTTCTGGATCTCCTCCTCCGTGATTACCAGTGGAGGTGCAAGCCGAATGATGTTCTGGTGGGTAGGTTTGGCCTGGAGAATATAAGAGTCAGCGATCCTCGAAGCAAACTTAACGAGTAGGGACTCGGATATATACCAACAACCCCTTCTCCTTCATCAACATGCACAGATCCCAAGCGGTATGTCCATTCGTCTTCGACTCATCAATGACGATGGCATTGAGCAGGCCCTTTCCACGCACTGTCTGGATGACCGGGCTCTTGATAGCCGCCAGCCCATCCCGGAACAAGTGGCCGAGCTGCTCCGCACGCTCCACCATGTTCTCCTCGCGCACGACTTCAAGCGCGCGAATAGCAACAGCACAGCCAAGTGGGTTTCCGCCGTAGGTCGAACCATGGGTACCGGCCTCGATCGTGAGCATGACGTCCTTGCTACCCAGCACACAAGAAACCGGGTACATACCACCCGAGATGGCCTTGCCGAGCAAGACAAGGTCGGGCTTGATTCCGCTCCACTCGTGGCACAGCAGCTTACCCGTGCGCGCGATACCAGTTTGGATCTCGTCGCAGATCAGCAGCACATTGTGCTTGTCGCAGAGTGCGCGGGCCTCCTGCAGGTAGTCTGGGTCGGGGACAACGATGCCTGCCTCACCCTGGATAGGCTCGACGAGGAAAGCAGCGAGATTGGGGCCAGCCGCCTCGAAGGCCTCACGTAGAGCTGCCTTGTCATTGTAGGCGATGGGCTTCTCAGTTCCTGGGATCGTGCATCCGATACCGGGAAGATAAGGGCCGTAGTTCTCGCGTGACTCGGGGTCGGAGGATAGGGAAATGGCGGCGAACTAATGCAAGGGGTCGGCATAATCAGCCACCGACGTACCTTCACGGTGTAACAGGGAGGGGGTCACAATTCACTTACTGTACGCCCATGGAAGTTATTCTCTGCACTTAAGATGACGGCTTTATTTTCCGGAATGCCCTTGACCTTGTATCCCCATTTGCGGGCGATCTTGATACCTGTCTCGACAGCCTCGGCGCCGGTGTTCATAGGCATCACCATGTCAAAGCCAAAGTAGCTAGTAACAAACTTGGCAAAGCGGGGGAAGACGTCATTGTAGAAAGCACGGGAGCTCAGGGTTACTCGTGAAGCTTGGTCTACCAGTGCAGCAATCAATTTGGGGTGGCAGTGGCCTTGGTTCACGGCAGAGTAGGCGGAGAGGAAGTCAAGATAGTGACGGCCTTCAGGGTCCCAGACCGAAGTACCTTGAGCCCGGGCAAAGACAATAGGAAGAGGGTGGTAGTTGTGGGCCGCATATTCCTTCTCGGATTCAATGGCCTCAGCAGAAGAGGCAGCATGATAGTGGGAGAAAGACCCGTTAGTAGTCATGGTGGATTGCGGGGAGAGCTAAGAAGTTGGGGGAAGTTGGAGGTGATGGGGGGATCGGCAATGGGGTAAAAGAAGAGAAGAAAGAAGATGAAATTGAGGAAGTTGAAGAAATTGAAGGAAATTCCAAACCAAATTCTGGAAGATAAGAGAAGTTATATAAGTAAGGGGAATTTCCCCTTTGTACAGCCGCTATGCCGTTAAGTGTTAGACTTGTTAGAGCCCATGTCCGCTAAGTACAGGTCGTGCCGATGCTGTTCCCTATGCGCAGGATTACCCTACACGGCTCCATTAGCTTGGATAACCACCATTTCTGATTCGTTCATTGGTTATATATGCTCTTGGATCATCTTCCAGATATTAACTATTGGTTGAAATTTAATTCAGAGGCTGAGTGGTAGAAATGCACGTCATACTTCGGTTATTGAAGGAAAAGATAATACTTGAATGGAGATAAACACAGAGAAATAAGGGATTCTATACATTATAATTCCCCCAAATAATATATCATTGAAAGAAAATAGACAAAAGGGTTGAAAAATGGTTTAGGGCCAATGATTCCACTCGAATAATTCGAGTTTCGGAGTGAGACCCTCTTCCGCCCTCTCTCTCCTTTGTTGTCTAATATTCATTCATGCGCTTTGCGAGGTCAGATATCTTGAACCTCCGCAATGTGCGAGGGGAATGAGTACTTACAATATTCTTACCCTTGATCATGCCTACACCAACATTTCCGCGCGCGCCTCGAACTCCCCCCGCGCCCATTCAAAACATACTCCTCTTCCTCATCGGCTTCCGTCTCATCAATGCGTTCGCAGTTCGGACCTTTTTTCAACCAGATGAATACTTTCAGTCACTGGAACCAGCCTGGCAGATCGCCTTCGGTCAAGGCCAAGGGGCCTGGATAACATGGGTGAGTGAATGCGATCGCCTGAGCACCTGACTTTGGCTAACCTCAACATCGCTCCTAGGAATGGCGGCACCAACTCCGATCCTCACTACACCCTCTCTTCTTCGCCGCTCTCTATAAAGCTGCCGATTTCTTCGCCTCCACCCTCAGCCTCTCTCCCGCCACGCGCGCAGAACTCCTGGTTGCCGCTCCGAAGACAGCGCAGGCCGTGGTGGCCGCAATTGGTGATTTCTACACGTGGAAGCTTGCGGTTCGCGTCTATGGAAATGATTCCCGTGGATCCTGGACAACGGTATGTGATTGTGTCGCGTGCTTCAGAATTTTTCTAGGCAGGGAAAAGCGCCTGCTAATTGTTCAACAGCTGGTCGCAACGGTCCTAAATCCCTGGCAATGGTTCTGCTCAACTAGGACCCTGTCGAACTGTTTTGAAACAACAATCACCATTGTCGCGTTGGAACTATGGCCATGGCAATGGTCGGTAGGCTCTACAGCCGGCGATGGCCGCGGCAAAAAGACAGGCAATCAAATGAGGGGCACGGACAGGGATCGAAGTGTGATCATTGGGTATGACTGGACCTCCGAGTTTATGACAACAGCCACTGACGCTACGTGCAGCTTCCACAAATGCCTGCCGCTGGCGGCGCTCGCATGTATACTGCGGCCGACCAACATTATCGTTTGGGCAACCCTGGCCGGCCTCGCTTGGCTTCGGACCTCTTGGCCCCAGCGCAAGATCCTCATTTTTGAAGTTATACTTTGCGGGTAAGAAATCCGACCTCCTGGTAAGGGACCAGCTGACCTTTTGATTTGACAGATCGGCAATTCTCACGGTGTCTTCCGTTGCAGACCGTCTCTTCTATGGAATCTGGACCTTCCCACCGCTCAGATTCCTATACTTCAACATTGCGCAGTCACTGGCTGTCTTCTACGGCAGCAATGACTGGCATTACTATCTCTCACAGGGCTATCCGCTTCTACTGACCACCTTATTGCCTGCTGCACTTATTGGTTTATACACAACCTTAACGGCTCGGAAATCTACCGTGGGAGACAGTTTACAGACAGCGATCCGAGTACAATTGGCGACAGTCTGCCTCCTGATGCCATTTGTCCTCTCTTTGATTTCTCATAAGGAAGTGCGCTTCATCTACCCATTGCTACCATGCCTGCACATCTTAGCCGCGCCACCCTTGGTGCAGTTCTTTTACCCAGCCATCTACTCGCCGGCATACACGCGTTATACTCCCCGCCCCCGCATGTTGATTCTCATTTTTCTCGTTTTTGTAAATGTGGTCATTGCGCTGTACACAACTCTCTATCACGCATCAGGAACAATTAAGGTCCTCTCCTATCTCCGTCAGCAGCACCAAACACACTCAGCATCAATAACAAAAAGAGGAACAAACTCCACCTCTGAAACCGGAATCTCTGCTGGCTTTTTAATGCCCTGCCACAGCACACCCTGGCGTTCTCATCTAGTCTACCCAACAATTAACGCCTGGGCCCTTTCCTGCGAGCCACCGATCGATCTCAATGCAGCCCAGAAAGCCGTTTACCGAGATGAAGCAGACCAATTCTACGACGACCCTGACCAATTCCTACACCAGAACATGGCCGGTGGTCTCCGTCACTTCCCTCGACGACCCAGCTACATCTCTCCCGCACACCATTCTGTATCAGGAAATGCCCCCGATGAAGCCCCACGCCATGATTGGCCCGACTACCTCATCTTCTTCGCCCAGCTCGAGCCAACCCTCCACCCCCTGCTACGCAGCTCCCACTATGACGAGTGCTGGCGCACCTTCAACACCGACTGGCACGACGACTGGCGTCGTCGCGGCGACATCGTAGTCTGGTGCCTGGACACGGTAGAGCAGGACGCCTGGCGCTCCACTGCCCAACGCCAAGTGCAGCAAAGCCGGGATGAACAGTTCGATCGTATCGTAGAATCGTTCAAGCAAGAGGGCCGCAAGCAGAAACAGCAGTCATGGATGGGCTTCCACGCGTCTTCGACGCCTTGGTCCGCATCGCCTCCTTCATTATTTGCGTCATGGCGACGTGCAGCAGGGTCTCTTTTCTCGTTATCTCCAAAAGCACCGCTGTCTTGGCCTTGGCCACGTTCGGCGGGGTCCCTTTTCTCGTCGCCTGCACAAGCATCAGCGTTTTGGTCTTGGCGTCCCCCCACTCGTTGGGAGAGCTTTGTAGCGAGGTTCTCATCCTCGAAGCAGAAGCCAGGTTGGCTTCCTCCTTGGGTGTCGGATCGGCTTCCTAAGTTGCCATCTTGGTTGGGCGGACCTAAAAAGAAACCTACGGAAGCAGAGTTGTGGTCTTGAGATCACCGATTCCCGGCTCTTCTCCGGCTATTTTGTGTCATGTGGTGCTGCAAGGATTCTGCTTCTCCCCTTCAGCTTCTGCCTTCCACCTTCCCTTACTATTTCCCTTTTTTGTCTTCACTTCTCTTTGAACATATAGCCCTAGATCTATAGTACGATAATCTGTCTTGATTCACCAGTAATATATTAGTTCGAAACTCATGTAACAAGAAACAAACATTTAACTATGTACTATTTTGACCCGCTAACCGGAAATCAAAGGAATATTTTAATAAACAAAAAATATATATGGACAGCAGGGAATGAGATGTGAAGAAAAGAAAGAAAAATCCAATGAGTGGTAAGAAGACAATGAAAATGCGCCAGACATGCACAACCATAACACGTCTCGTCTCTTCTATATCCAGATTAGTATAAAAGTCAAAGTGGAAATGAAAAGGAAAACCAATGCCCATGTCCAATATCCATATTCATCCATATTCACATTGCGCGGCCATCTATCTATGTACGATCCAAGGCCGAAGTTATAAAACTCAACCATAGCGAGCACTCAGACTAGCAAAGGCATCAGGGCTATGGCGACCCTTCTGCAGGCCGCTCACATCAACGCTCGGCTGGCTCATGTGTGTCCGTGGGAATGCCGAGTTCGTGGGTGGCGGGCCTGAGAAGGGGGACTGGCCTCCAGCAAATGGGGAGCTGTTCGCTCCTGCAAAGGGGGGACTGCTCATTCCAGAAAATGGGGAGTTGTTCGTTCCTATGGCCGGAGTAGTGGCGGGGGCAGTTCCGACCCCGGGCTGGCCGTTCATGCCGCCAATTCCGAGCCCTGATGATTGCTGCTGGTATGGGTTGATGCCTGCTTGTGCGGCAAGGCCGGATCCGCTGCCGGTGGGCGCGGTGCCGAAGAACGGGTTGTTAGATGTCGCGGGCTGGGCGTTGGCGGTAGGTTGCTGGGGCTGGAAGTTTTGCTGGGGCTGAGGCTGGCTCTGGGGCTGGCTCTGGGGCTGATGCTGGAAGTTTGTGGCTTGCTGGGTCTGAGGGATGGAGGTGTATGGGTTTGATGGTTGAGAGTAGGGGTTCATTGTGGGGGTTTGAGCCTGGAGCTGCTGAGGTTGCTGCTGAGGTTGCTGCTGTTGCTGCTGTTGCTGCTGTTGCTGCTGTTGCTGCTGTTGCTGGGGTTGCTGCTGTTGCTGGGGTTGCTGGGGTTGCTGGGGTTGCTGGGGTTGCTGGGGTTGCTCGGAGATAGGTGTCATAGTAGACTGCGCAGGACCCATATTGTACAATGAAAGAATGCTGTTTTTGTCCATTCCAGTGGGTTGAGGCATGAGTTGCTGCGGCTGCTGGGGTTGCAGGTGGGTCTGGAATTGGCTGGGATAGCCGCCTGCGCTCTGTGCTGTGTTGGGCGCCGACCCTTGCTGGAACGGATTGTAAGCTCCCAGGCCATTTGATGGCTGCTGCTGCTGCTGTTGCTGCTGCTGCTGTTGCTGCTGCTGCTGTTGTTGTTGCTGCTGTGCTTGGAAAGGAGCATTTAGTCCAAATGGCGAGGCGGAAGACATGACCGGCATGGTATTTGCATGTCGAGGGGGTTCAAAGCCCCCTGTTTGCGTTGCGAGCGGGGTCGTTTGCTGCTGTTGCAACTGCATGGGTTGATTTTGCGGCGCAGTGTTGAAGAAAGGGTTCGTTTGCGGCACGTTGGGGTTGGGATATGTCTGACTGGCCAAGCCACCCTGCGGCTGCGGCTGCGGCGGTGGCTGGTCAAATGGATTGTAGCTGTTGTTCATTGGCTGGGGCGATGTAACATAGGGAGATTGCGAGAATGTCGATGTGGCCGGAGGCGTATAGGGCTGTTGATATACAGAGTGCTGCATGGAACTTGTCTGGTTCGGGTATCCACCGGTTGAGTGGGGGAACAAGGGCTGAGAAACCTGAAGGCCCTGGAAAGATGATTCTAAAGGTTGTGTAGATGCCGGCTTCGGGTTTAGCTGATCAAATGGGTTGTATGGAGTGGTCTGTGGTTGCTGGGTTTGCGACTGGCCCACGGGGTTTGAGACTGCCCGGTCAAATGGGTTGTTGGAAACCTCGGGGAATGTGTTGTCGGTTGTGACGGGGAATGGGTTTTGGGACGTCTCAGGCTTCGAGATTACTATACGTGCGGTTGCACCAGTGCTTGTCCCGGCCGGGGTTCTGGATCTTGATGCAGGGTTGCCCCCCTCACCCAACCTGGCCAGTGTTTCAACCGCTCGATCCAGATCCTCGTGGAGTCCCTTGAGAACCATCTCATTTCGTCGGTCATCGGTGAATCCCATCTGCTGCAATGCCGCCATTTTGGCCTCGAAAGATGCCGTTGTCACATCGACGACAGGCGCACCGAGTCCGGTCGTCCTCCTGGATTGCAATGGTGGTGGTGACCAGGCTCCACTATCCGAGGTTGGCGAGGTCACCTTGGGCTTACCGCCAAATCGGCGGAGGTTCGATGTAGAGGATGACGAACGTAGACCAAACTTGAAAAACCTTCCAGACTTTGGCGGAAGTGGAGGGGGAGAACCCTCGGGGGATAGGTCGTAGTTATTCTTTCTTGATTCCACGGGGGACATGGCCCTAGGGTTGGAGTAACTCGAATCCTCCCTGCTCGGGGGCTTTGGCTTCCCATTTTCCAACGAGCGGTGTTGATATTTCTGCCGAATAAACCGTTCCATGCATGCATCGGCCTCGTCAATGTCGGTGGGAATTGGCGGTTTGATACCCCGCGGGTTGTTCATCTTGTTCATAAGGATGTTGCCGTGCGATTTCATGTTCTAGTAAAATCCACTTTGTCAGCTCGTGACCTTTGCTATGGCAGGGTACTTGATTGTGCTCACATCAACTTGTTCTGCTGTCCATGTGTCCATGCTTAAAGATTTGATCTTGGAAATATGTGTGCCCAGCTTTCGGTGCAATGCGGCGCAACGCATGCAAAGGAAGATGCCCATCTGTCAGAGATGAACAGTCAGTTTGTGGATTCGCTCGAAGGTTAAAGAAGCAGCGACATACGTTCCAGCTTGCCCATCCTATTTAAATAAGAATTAGTGGGATCAACAATAAGGATCTCTAGGGACGAACCTGGGGTTAAGGCATCGCAATCGGCACATCGGTCATTGCCAGGAACGGTCCGGATCAGCTCCGTCAGTGTCTTTTCATTCCGCGCCTGCTCGCGCTTGCTGGGGCCGGGAGCCATGATGCAAAAAAAAAAAATTACAAGAATAAAATAAACAAATAGAAGAAGTGGCAGTTATACAAAGTGGAATAGGGGAAGAATTCTGGTTCCCAGGGCGGAGAAGGGTTCAATTGACGTCCGAGGGGCAGATCATTCCAAATGAGACATATATGTACACTAACGAAAGTGTATGGAGTACAGATTAAAAAAAGAATAGAGTCAAGAGAGTCAGGATTTAAAGATTTTAGCTCAAATGTTCCAAGGTTGAGTTGAATTAAGTTAAATTGAGTAAGCAATCTCATTCTCCTTGTTTTTTTTTTCTCGGCATAGCTTTGCTTTCTTTATAAGCATCTTCTAGAACAATTTAAGAAGTTTTAGGTATTTATAGACTTGAGTCTAGGCTCATACAGTTTCGGATAGATAGACACAGAATATCTATGCATATTATTACTAGCAATGAAATATATAAATTGGCATGTCCGGACAGCAATGACTCGCATCTACCAATGCGCCTAAAGGCCGAAGCCTTTTCGGAGCCGTCGAGAAGTCGTAATGTTACCCAGGAATATCTTCTAGTACGCCAATATGACCAACCATCCTATGATAGAGGAATTGGCGGTTGATTATGCGTTCGGAAAAGTGTAAAGAAGAAAAGTTTCCAATTTGCGCGGAAATTTTCGATACAAAAGGGCGTGGTCATGTGACTGCGCTAGTTCAATCACGTGCCACAAAGATTAAGATAAAAACTTTTCACTTCACACTTCATCTTCTTCTTCAACCATCATTCGTGTGTTGGAGACTTGAGAATCCAATCCTTTAATGTCGGGGATTGTCGAGGACTTGGATCCAACATTCAGACATATATAAACTTCAAACCACATAACCCGCGTGGTGCCTACCTGTGGCACTGGACGTCTCTTGGGTGATTTTTTAATCGTTCGTTCGTGGAATATCAAAACCAAACAGTTTTTAGCAGAGCTGCGTCTACTCCACCCTGGTGTTCATATCTATTGAACAGCAGGACTTTTTTACGACGGACATCCCCATCCAATAATGAAAATTTATCTTCAACTTTACTCGATAATTATACTTCTTGTCCTGAATCAGTAATCATCGTACTTATTTCCACAGGTATGGACCTCAGCACGGAGTCCTCCGAACCACCCTACGTACAAGATCTTTCTAGTCTCATGTGTCACATGACCATTTGGTTAGAATGATTTTCCAGTGAAACAGCTCTGCCCAAACTAAGCAGTGTTTACTCCGGAGAAGTAGTCTCCCTGTAACTCTTGTTTTCATACATGCTTCTCCAAGCACATGCAAAATGAATTTGGACAATCTTGCGGTACAGCAGTCAGATCGACTTTGATCTGCTGAGTACAGAAGAGCGTAAATTGAAATCATGGTTGAGACTGAGATGCAATGGCCAGGCGAGGGCAATGTGGTTTGTCATTACTGCGTTGACGCAGTAGTTGGTCTATAAATATGTGATACTGTGATACGTTTGGAGAGTATCAGGCAAAATGACAGGTTGTCAAAAGCAAGGGAATATGCGAAATGGAATTAATATGGAAGCTTAAGCCCTAGAGGTTCCAAACAGAAATGGTACAAGCTTTTGGGTAGTTCGTTGCAAAGATTAGAGAAGAGAATATCTAGGTAAGGCATATTTGGTCGGACATACAACAACACATAACTATGTATGTGTACTTGTTTGATCCGCGATGCTAACAGGACAACTCCTGCTCCAATGAGAGAGTCATCGTTATATATAAAGTCGGCTTCTTGACAGCAGAAACACTGTCATAGCGACGTACCCATCCATGAACATACCTAGTAATCAGTTGGCTAGTACCATGGGTAATAAGATCGAGACCATTGAAAACGTCCGATTTTTCCAATGGATCTCGAACTCAAAGATTAATAAATAGCTTATTTAGCATCTTATTCAATAGATATAGATGTGTAGTATCTAGACCTGGATTATTACCGAGCAAGCCACCTAGGCCCATACCTTTCGATCAGGTAAGCAAGTCGAAAACGGGAGAGTGGGGTCAGAATTGACCAAACAGCGCTTGGCTGTTAATAATACCATTCCGCGATACCTACGGAGTACCTAGGTATGGATATATTTTTACTCCTCTGGTCAGTCTATACTGTTCATTCAATAAGTATGATCTCCTATTATTGTACTTGAAGACAATGAAGAGTATTGAGAGTGACAACCGTGAAAGTCTGGGGATGTACGGTGATGTACCGGAATGCGGAGACGAGACGAAACGCCGAGGCAATAGCATATGTGGCCCCTTTGATTGGCTGTGATTCCATCAGCTTCTGTACGATGTACCCAAGTATTGGCTCAGGGTTGAACTGGCATGAGAAAATGGGACAGGAGTACAAATGCCCCGGTTCTTCCCTTCTCTCTTCTGTACTTGTACTCCCACCTTTACTTTCCATTTCCCTGAGTGAAACTCATTAGACTTCTTATCTCACACACACTCTCTGTCTTATCACAATGGCTTCGGCTGCCAGAACTGCTTCCCGGGCCTTCCTGCGCTCAACCCCGGCGACTTCCTCATTTCGTCCTGCTGCGCGCAGCACCCGTTTCGCCATCCCCACCAATGCTCTCCGCACCTCTGCCCGTCGTGGATATTCTTCAGAAGCTGGCTCTGAGAAGCCTAGCTCATCCTTTGGCCTCTGGGCCTTTGGTATCGGTGCCCTCGGTGCCGCAGGTGGAGCGTACCTCTACCTGAGCGGCGACTCCTCCCCCAAGGGGCCCTTCGTCCCCACCCAGGCCGACTACCAGAAGGTGTACGACGCTATCGCTTCTCGTCTGGCCGATGAGACCGACTATGATGATGGCAGCTATGGTCCCGTAAGTGCAGTCACGTTTGCTCAACGTTGGAATCCAAGATCAAAGAGCTAACCTAGACGTTTTTGTTGCCCTCAATAGGTCCTGGTTCGTCTCGCATGGCACGCAAGTGGTACCTATGACAAGGAGACCGGCACTGGAGGCAGCAACGGCGCCACGATGAGATTCGCCCCAGAGTCTGATCACGGCGCCAACGCCGGTCTCAAGACTGCTCGCGACTTCCTCGAGCCCATCAAGGCTCAATTCCCCTGGATCACTTACTCCGATCTGTGGACTCTTGGTGGTGCCTGCGCCATCCAGGAGGCGGGTGGCCCCACGATCCCCTGGAGACCCGGCCGTGAGGACAGGGACGTCGCCGCCTGCACTCCCGACGGCCGTCTTCCTGATGCCGCCAAGGACCAACGTCACATTCGCGACATCTTCTCCCGCATGGGCTTTGATGACCGCGAGATGGTTGCACTTATCGGCGCCCATGCCCTGGGTCGATGCCACACTGATCGTTCCGGCTTTGACGGGCCCTGGAACTTCAGCCCTACCCTTTTCACCAACGAGTTCTTCCGCCTCCTTGTTGAGGAGAAGTGGTCCCAGAAGAAGTGGAACGGCCCGACTCAGTTCACTGACAAGTCCACTGGCACTCTCATGATGTTGCCCACTGATATGGCTCTTATCAAGGATAAGGGCTTCAAGAAGCATGTCGAGCGCTATGCCAAGGACAGCGATGTCTTCTTCAAGGAGTTCTCTGATGTCTTTGTCAAGCTCCTTGAGCTTGGTGTGCCCTTCAAGACTGAGGACCGCTTCGTCTTCAAGGCTTCTGAGTAAGGGTATTGCTTCAAAAATTGCCTATATTCCCGTCTCCTTTCATATACCTGTCTTGATATCCGAGTCATTACTCACTAAGATTCTTTTTCTTCTTGCCAATGGAACTTCATATTTCCTTCCATATGTTCATATATCAGTAGTCTAAGCTGTATTCACAGCATGTGAGTTCCGTTTTGGGTAGGATGTAGCAATAGCGTGGTTCACATAGAGCCATTGGGCGAGGTTTGGCAGAGCTAGATCGCATAGCTCCAGAGAATACCCATACAGATCATGAATATCTTGGAAAAAAAAAAAAAAGATGGAAAAAAAAATACGTTCATGACCAGGTACTGAGAAAATAAAAGAAAGAAAAGAGTATGCAGCCAACGCTTAACATCAACAGGTATGGGTCCGGAAGGCCTTCTCCCAAAGTGGCGTGCAACGGCGACCCGCCAATTTCAAATCCTCAAGGAAACCTCTCACAAAGCTCACCAACCCCGCTTTGTAGCACCCCTGCTACCCCAGATTGTCACAATTATTCCCTGGAATGCAGGCGATTGGACATTTCCGCTAGACTCCAAGGTGTCACTATAACATCCGGGCGCGCACCTCCAGTCGCTTGAGGACTCGGTACAGGACACAGACACAGCGCAACCAGCCAGGTACCACGAGCAGATCCTGAACAGAAGGAATACATCTTTGCGACATGGCGAGGACGACGCACGCCGTGGATCTCTATGAGATCCTATCCCTTCCCCTTCTCGGGGTCTTCGTCCACAGTCCTCTCCAAGCAGCAGATTAAGATCGCATACCATAAAGCGCTGCTGAAACACCACCCTGACAAGGCGGGTGCTGTCGCAAGGGAGACCGGGCTAAGCGGCTCGACTAACCCTACCCCCACATCTACTCCAAACCCTCTGTTTGCCAACTCCGATGGCAACTCGTCGCGACAACTGTACACCATCGACCAGATCACCACCGCCTACAAGACCCTATCAGACCCCGCTCTTCGCGCCGAATATAATCGCTCTCTGCGTCTGGATAGGCTGAAGGTCGCGGAACGGGAGAAGACCGGCGATGTGTTCCATACCGGCTTGGAGATTGTGGATTTGGAGGATCTTGCCTGCGAAGAGGCGGAAGGCGCCGACGGTGACTGCTGGTACCGCGGATGTCGGTGTGGTGATGAGCGCGGGTTTCTGGTCAACGAGGAGGATTTGGAGAGGGAGGCTGAGCATGGCGAGATCATTATCGGGTGTCGCGGGTGCAGTCTCTGGTTGAAGATTCTGTTTGCCGTTGAGGCTGAAGAAGGATGAAGAGATGGCTTCTCAGATGGCCTTTTTCCTGGCAATCATCTATGCTCTACCATACAGTCGGAATTCGTGTACCACTACGTGGCTCATGCGTTGTCGCTGTGTGATAGATGGCATCCCGTGGTCCCATGTCTATGCTCGTCTATATCTCGTCCAGGGGCTAGGCTCGTTGGGTCAGGCAGGAGAAAGGCTCGGATGTTCATTATTCTTCTGTTGTGGGCCTTCTTTTCCCCGAGCTCGGCTTTCTTCTGGACTTGGGTCGCCGCCAGTCTCTTCTGGTTTGTGCACACAGTCCTCGTTGGCCTTGTGTAAACCAACGGCCCATACCAAATGGTATACTCGCTTTTGGGCTCATATCGCTTTGATGGAGACAAAACTGAAGCACCCTTGCTAAAGCCCAGCTCTCTTACGTCCGGCTGAGCCTGGCTCAAAATCCAACGTTGAGGCTGAATGCTGTACCATAGAGCTACTTGTCAACATTGTTCTACATCTAGATGGAGATGTACTTCTTGTATATATGTTTGCATTTTATCTTCCCTTGGATAAAAAAAAAATTTGAGTTAAAAAGACAAATTCTACAATCAACAGTTTTGATTGTGACCAACAATATATATATCCCAATCATCCAAAACAACTACACTTGATAACTCGGAATTCGAGTCCAATTTGGAATAATCTTGCATTGCAAAAGAGGATCCAATAGTTGCCAGTTCAAATAAAATAATAATTAGGCGGTACATATTCTCTATTGTGGTTTATATGAGACTGTTGATTGTGTAGAGGGGCTGATGACATATGCGGAGGCAGCAAAACACAACCTCACATCTTTCCATCCTCTTCCACCCTCCATTCCACACTCATTCCCCTCCCAACTTCACCATGTCTGTCATTGAGATCTCGTCGAAGGAGCAATTCACATCGCTCCTCACCTCGTCCCGTCTTGTTGTCGCCGACTGTAAGTATTTGCTGCAGCGCGACCCTGCCCCGCCGAGACCCTGTCTTCCCTTCCGAACGACCAGAGCTATCGCTAACCTTGACCTGATACTTAATAGTCCACGCTGATTGGTGCGGACCATGCAAAGCTATTGCGCCTGCGTATAACTCGCTGGCGACCCAGCTCTCCCGCCCGAATCACATCACATTCACCAAGATCAATGTCGACCACCAACAAGAGCTCGCCCAGGCCTATGGTGTCACAGCGTATGTGCAGTTTATCCAAACATCTAGAACCTAGCCCGACGGGCACGTCCAATCCTACAATATTTGCCTTGATTACTGACAAACACACGATACTTAGAATGCCGACCTTCATCGTCTTCAAGAACGGCCGCGTGAACCAAACAGTTAAGGGCGCCAACCCCGCACAGCTGAACCAGGTTGTTCAAAAGCTCGCATCCGAGGCAAGCCAATCCGACGACGCAGCAGGAACTGGCGAAGGAAGCAGCTCCGGCGAGCTCTGGCTCGGCGGTGCAGTGGCCAAGGGCTACAGTGATATCACAGATCAGGTTGATGTGAAAGGATTAGAGCTCTTGAACCGGGACACGGATACAGCAGAGCCGCGCGCTCTGTTCAACACCTCGAAGCCTTCCGCACTAGCAGGAAAGGGCAAGGGCAAGGCTGCTGGCCAGGCGGATTGGACCGAGAGTGACACCGATGAGCAGCTGATGCTGTACATCCCATTCAACTCGACACTGAAGGTCCACTCGCTTCAGATTACCTCCCTCCCTCCTGCGGACGCCGATGCCGACGATGACGAGACACCCATGCGGCCTAGGAACCTGCACATCTACAAGAATACTTCCCACGTGCTTGGATTCGACGAGGCGGATGGTATTCCCCCTGCGCAGAAGGTGGAGATCCAGTCTGGTGACTGGGATGCGAAGACTGGAACTGCGACGGTCAACCTGCGGTTTGTTAATTTCCAGAATGTGACGTCGCTGGTTGTGTTCTTCGTTGATGGAGATGGGGATAGCGAGAAGCTGCGCGTTGACCGCATTCGCATTATTGGCGAGGCGGGTGCAAACCGATCTATGGGCAAGCTGGAGAAGATTGGTGACGAGCCTGGCGAGTAAACAACATAGACCCTGGAGAAAACAAGCGTACGCTATGGAGATAAGAACTGTGAGCTGTCTTGCGCGATTGATTTTTCAGAGTTTGGACGGATCAAGATTTTTATGTCAACTTTATGCCAGTTAGAGTACAGTTCAACTATGCCTAATGAAGAGCCATATCACATGGCTTGTAAAAATTGTGCGCAAAATCTGAGGACTTGATTCGATTGTCTAATGCTATAAAAATACCCAAAAGTATATATAAAAAAGTATGTTTGACTCCCACCAGAAGGTCTCATCCTTGTGAAATCAGAAAGACCCATAAAGGTAAGAATCAATGTGCAATTCCCTTCGTCTGTGGCGCAACTGACACCTGAGTACATCACTGAAAGCCAGACTAATGGCCGTAGATGTCCAGGCAACACGGGTTATCGAGTTGCGCCGCCGCACGAAGAAGAAAAGAAAAGAAGAGGAAAGGCGCTGGCTGAGATTTCCTTTTATGCTGAGTCCCGGAGATTCGGTTTTTCCGGTTTCCCTTAACGGAAGGTTCCAAGGATTTCGGCGCACACAGAAATTCTCATTATGTAAGCCATATGCGAGGAGCCGATTCTTTTCATTCGATGCTTTTTTTTCCCTTTCTCTTTCTCTTTCTTCCATAAACATGGTCGATGATGAGAAATATTATAAATTCTATGATAGGAAGAGACTGACTCCCTATGGGAGCGTGATCTCAAATTTACTATTCCTGAGGCCCTTTGTTGTTTCTTTCTGGTGTTGTTGGGGAGCTTGACCTGCAACCAGGGCGAGCTTCAATATCAACACGCGATGGTTGCTTTCCATCCTTCCAATTGGGATTATGTTTTTCGGTCTAGTAACCTTGCAGTTAGAGTTAGCAACGCATTCACAAGCACATTCATTCCACATTCACTCACATGCGAGACATCAATTCCTGTTCCTTGGACCCGTACCAGATAGACGAAATATCTCAGCAGATATTTCAAGAACCCTCGGGACAACTATGTCAGTCGAAGCCCACTGTTAATATAAAAACAACATCCACTCGAGAAGAACTCAGACAATATGACGCAAACTCCAACCCACCACCGACAAACACTGCTGGTATGTGGTTCGCGGAGGCACCGCTATATCAAATTCGGCCCGATGATCATATCGGCCGGCCGGCGACCGGATGCATTCGGCATCCTCACCTTCTCACAAGATACATGCCATAGCTACAAAGTAGCCGAGGAACAATGAAGATGGTAGCAAACAGCTATACGGACATGGGTGATCGCATTCGCGTGCCGCAGATGGAGTTTGAGCTCTTGGCACTCGATTTACGCGATGCAATCCGCCTCGTCCTGTTGGCCATTTTGAGGCAGGAGTTTACAGGCACGTGGGCAAGATCGTGCCTCTTGCTTTTGTTTTCATGACTCCATCTCCATCTCCACTGTAGGTTTGGCGGAGAGTGGCTTGTTCCGGGACCATGGGCTGGCTGGCTGGCTGAGGTGTACCAACTTGCGACTTGGTGTGGATTTGTTAATCTGGGTTTTAGTACTCCGTAGTTGTTTCATGAAATAATATCCAATATGGGTGCTTGCGGATATTGTACGATGAACTCCGTACTCCGCATTGCCTGATCGCGATCCAAGATTCGGATTTGGCGGACTCCACGGTGATTTCCTCAACCAAGGATTGCTTGCGGGTTCGCTTGTTTTTGTGTGGGTAGAAGATGGGTACATTATGGTGGCACGTGTGTGGACCTGGCATGGTGCGGTTTATGCTAACTATATTGAGGACCTAGGTTAGTTATATCGTGTGTTATAGCGAGTTTTTAGTATTTTCTTGGAAGTATGGCCGACAATACGGAGATGGGATCAAACTTTTGTAGTAACGGGTTAAGACCCGCTCTAGCCCGTCCAGCGGCGAGCACACCGTCCAGTGTTTTTCTGCTAACAGCGCACGCTATTCAGACTGTGTATCCACTGCCGATGGCGTGTCTTCAGCTGTGATTAGGACTGGACAGACTCGTGTTGGCCAGGCGCTGGACAGCGGACAAGACAGGAAAGACATCGGCTTGTCGCTGAATAGTTCTCACGAAAAAGGTGGTTCTCATCTCGAATGGTCTCGCCAGCCAGGCATGTCCACCACGGGAAGTTTTGCTGCGACAGGTTTCATCTCAGCTAAGGCTGTGGTTTCAGCCCGAAGATCCAGAACCAGCTCCAAAGCCATTGATAAGACCTGTGTTGGACTCCGCACACCGACCGGACCGTAAGAGACAGCCAGCGAGTGCGGATAACGGTGGACTTGTCTCTCAGCGCCGAGTCATGGCCATGAGCTTGACGGAAGAAAGATATGAAATCCGTGAAATCTGTTACGTACAAGATACTGTGCGGGAAGGTGATCTGCTCGTGTTGGCGGGGGGGGGGGGGGGGGGGAGGGCTGGGTTAAACGTTGGAAAGGCCACTTTCTCGGTTCTGAGCCTTGGGCTAAATGCTATGGAAATTGGAGCCGGGTTGTCGATCCTGATAGCTCCGGGACGAATGTATGCAGTGCTAAGCGGGACCTCTCCGAGCTGGATACTCTTACCGATAGCAATTATGGAGTGCATTCGGTTTACTCCGCATGATGTACACGCTAGATTAGGTTGGTATCTTCGGGGATTTCTGGTGATATGGGTGGGGACTGATGTTCATAGACTACGGGATATAGCGCAATGTTGGAGAAAGTTTGCACAAAATGGGAACTAGCTACGTGATGATTTTCTGAAAGTATCGAATGTTTTCCCGTAGTCATGAAGCCACGTACGACATCCTGCTAGGCCCCAGGAATACTCCGCCAGATGGATACACATTGACCTCAGTACCAGGGAACCCATGTACAGATTAGATCAGATAGGGCTCCGGGAGTCACATCCTTTCATCATTTGGACCTCGGGAGTCTTTGCACGCCGACCTCGGGAGCCTTTGCACGACCCCATTCGTACCAGAGATCCAGGTCCGAAAATATGATTCTGTACGAGCGTCCAAATTATTGTTCGACCCACTATGTCTCGCGAGAAAAGACCGATGATTGGGTGAAATATACAATCTATGGAGTATGTTGGAGTAATGGTACCTGAACCAAGGAATGATCCCGTTTGATATTGGGTTCGGTGATAATCATGGTTCCACGGGAATTTGGCCAAGACTCGAAATCCAGTGAGTTATCTAATTGGTGAGGCCCTGGTCTGGACGGACACAAATCCGGTACCCTAATGCACAATCCCACCACGGACTGGGCAGGCTATCTCCGCATTCGCGTATATATTGTTTTAGTTGCAGGATCGTGCCGAGTCCATGAATCCTTCGATCGAAGCTCGTTAGTTTTGATTTGTCCAATTGGTCTAATCTGTGGGCCGCAGGTCGATCTATGCCCTCAATGGGAAGTGGGGACAGTGTTCACGCACCATTTCCCATTCTGGAGGTATGTCGTAGCTGAAGCTTCACGAAACTCTGTGCTTGAAGATTTCGGCAGAAGAATAAAACCAAAAAAATAAGAGCGTCGAGAAGTTTCCATTGGGTATGTTACTTCCTCACTTTACCGGCTAAAGGGTTAGTGGTAACTTTCTAAGGTTGGGGAAAGTCCAGAAACTATAATGAGCTGATAACTGCCAAGTGGACCACAAAGCTCGATGCACAGCAGATCTTCCCTAAAACGACCCCTGCATCCCACGTTCTTGGAGCCACGTTGGCACTGGCCTTATAGCTCGGTAGTTAGTAGGTTTATTGTTCAATACAACTCTATATTGTATACTTTGTACTCCGTGCAGCACGTGCTTTCCCTGAAGGGCTCTAAAGAGTAAGTTGTGACCGATAGTACGGCTGATCATTTGAAGGTTATCCCAGTTTTACCCAGTCTTGGGACGATCGGATCAGGGTTTGGATACCACACTGGGTCGAATGTCTCGGGCGGGAGCCAGTTACACGAGGTCCTCGAACTTTAGAACTGAGATCGCGATATCACTCTGGAGTCCGGAGTATTTTCGCGGATACCGAGGAACCTATCTGAAACACATGCCTAGCACTCCACATTGACGGCTAGTGCTTTCTGTTTTCTGTACGGAGTAGTCGAAGTTTCTTTATGTTGTATACAAATTGGTTCTGGCTGTGTGTGCCACACTTTCTTCACAATGGATTTACCAATGTATACTATGTAGGACGTTTGGAGTACTCAGTGCCATAGTACGGAGTACACAGAGCGAGTACACCGAGAGAGTACACACCGATTGCGGGGCCGTCTAAAATGCCCGATTCGGAAAACAGTGATTTACCCGCGAGGACGTTCATCCTTTCAACCATGGTTGTGCGACTATGTGGAACTGGGTTGATCGTGTTTCCACCCCGCACTTCGCTCGCTTGGAGTTCTGGGTTTGCGCTCCGAGATACGAGGACCTTGGGAAGGAAATCTTTTTTTGGGTGGGAGCTGTGTATCCCTATGGGATTCGGAGTGGCGTTCCGCAAAAAACAATAGCTAATAATACCTAGCAGCGTGTCGCACGGAGTATAGTTAGTTATATTACTTTGTGGCGAAGTGTCCTATGTTGTATGATTATATCAAAATGAGGCGCGGTCGCATGAGACAACTAAAACCATCTGACTTTCAAGACAACATCAGCTGTCTGATTTGGCCTGACTCAATCAGACTGTGAGATAGTGAGATTGGAGTCAGTAGGAGATGTCACTGGAGGCGAAAAGACCTCATACTTCCCAATTTGGACTTAATTTCCCGATTAGGAATCTACCTGCCTATCTCTCTGGAGACATTGAGGTATTAACGGCTAATTAATTTTGCATTTTGGGTAATATTAGCAATTTCCATTCCTCACGTTCTCTTCTAACGGTCTCCGAGTCATTCTAGCAAATTGCCATAACAGGCCATATTGAGGCCAGTGCTCTCACAGACCGGGAAGTAAGTCCAGAAGAGAGAGGTACACCGCAAAGTACAAAGTATAGGCTCCGCTAGAAATGTGACCATCGACAATAATCCCCCCAAAACAAGTGGGATCCATTCTTGAAACTCGAAACTAGGTCCAAAAAAGAAAAGTAGCCAAGCCAAGAGAGCCGGCGCACACTAGCGCCAACAGCAGCCTCAAAAACGCGTGTTCCCTACTGTGTTTCAGATTCTAGCCTTGTCAAATGTGCGGATATTCCCGCCAAGTTTTATCCTGTATGGAGTAGAGAGAATTAATTGCGAATCTAAAACAATAAAATTCCTCCCTCCAGTGAACCCACCATGTATCTTGTCGGTTGTCGGTACTCCGTATTCCGTCCATTTCTCTCCCCCCACAAGTCCATCCGAGAGATCTCCGTACGTCACAAAGTCTCACTACTTTTCAAACACTTTCTATCGAGGCCATTGCCATCGGCTTTAGCTTCTTTTTTCTTAGGTACATGCGGCACCAGGGTTCAATTCCTTCACCATTTTTTTAGCGTCCGCATGTGGTGATAATCCGGGGTCCTTGCGTGATGGAAATGAATTTGAATTGGGAACTGGAATTAGAATGGCCCCCTGCCCACTTTATATTGCTTGTAATTACAAGCGCTCCGAGGCTGGTACCCGCGCTGGTTTCGGACTGCAATAGCCCTACTCCGTAGTAGGGATATGCGAACGACATAGTCGGTCTGGATGGCTGGGTCTGTCCATTCTTGGACTTTCGAGGGTGCGGATAGTATAACACAAGAATGGGGGGCCTCGAACAAAACGCTAATTTTTTTTTTTTTTTTTTTTTTTCTCCTCCATGGCATGATTGATTCAAATCTTTACTTAACAATTCACAACGTACGATCTACTTGATTATGTTGTCTATGACACGGAGTACGCAATACTGAGTGGTGCACTCCACATAGTGAATGAAGTGATTTTTAATTTTCGCTTTATCTGAAGCCTCGGTGGTCCCATGTGAATGGCCTCGAATGGCCCTGGTTGGCGAACTAATCCCTGCAAGTCTTCCGCTAAGAACCGTTGACAGAAACACAAGCGCACCTGGAATAGAGGGCCGTGAATTCCTTGCGGATCTGCTATCCACATTTCTTTGTGACATTTGCGCGAAATATTAAGTCTCATATCGTCTGATGTATCCAAACCCCGAATCCGTGTGGCGTTGACAGGTGCGTTTGCGCCATTCTATTTTCTTTGCCTTGTGGATTGCAAATAGTAAAATTGTGGGAAATTGTGGGTTTGGATGTGTAGATTATGTGCGGTGAATCCTTGGTGGACCAGGACGTTTTGCTCAAACCCACTGCTGCATGGGAGACCCCAACGGCACATAACTCCCGTACCTATCGCGACACGCAAATCCGAGTCCTTCCTGCGGGCTCCTTCGGTCTCGATTCCCCGGGGAAAGACTAATTCCATGCTATGCATATATCTCGTCTGGGGTTGACCTTGACAGATGGACTGGTCGACTTTTAATGACAGGCCCTTAAACTCGGATACGGGCATGATCGCCAAACGGTTTGGCGCATCGTAGACGGGAGAGCTCTCACAGATATATCCCCATAGTTAATCGCCAGCAGCCGAGCATGATTCGTCGGGGAACTGGGAAGATGCTCGCATCCTAGGCCAGGCACAGTCTTTTTTTCTTCTTTTTTTTCAAATCGCACGGTCAGTTCTGTGATCATTGCTAGTCCATTGAATTGGTATTGGCATTAGTACTCTGTAGATCAACTTTGAAGCTTTGATCAATTTGCCTCTTTGTTTCTTTTTTTGCTTTTTTCTCTTTCGATTAAGAAGATTGCACACCGTAAATCGTACTCCGTTCACTTCATCCACTCATGTCTCCATTCAGGGGCCACTGGGGGGGTCCGGATTCCCTGGAGGACCTTCCGCGGCCTTTAGTTGAAAACTAGGCAATGCCCGCCCGTCATCTCCATGTTCTCCACTCGTGCTAAGAGCTGGTGTCGAGGCTAGAAGGGCCGTTGATAGAAGTGATTTGGAAGTAGCTTGTTTTATCCCGTGTAAAGCCGTTAAATTTTTTTTTTTTTAATTTCGGGACTTTTCTCGGTCAAAATTCTTTAATAGGGTCCTGAGCTTGGAGCTGTTGGAGCTCTGGATTAATTCTGGACGATCAGGAAACGGCAGACTTCAATTCAATAGCGCGTATCTTTTGGCTTCCGGCTTCTCCAGGGCTAACTTCGCCCCCCAATTGTTCCGTAAGCATTGGTAACGAGCCCGTGGGCTTCGCAAAAGCAAAAAATAAAATAAAAAATCGATTTGTCTGTGCGACAACGGTGGCGGCAAGGATTTTGATCATCGCAAAGTAAATGCATAGTCGCAAAAGCACAGGCGAAATGGATTCTGAGATGCTACCTACCGATCTACTTATGTTAGTAAGCTTATGAAATAGTTACAGAATTTGAGTGCAAACAAGGCACTATGCCCAAGTGTAATTAGCTTCAAGATTAGAAAGTGGACATTTGGATTTCTCGAAGAAGGACTTGACAGCCTTCCATGCATAACCCTTTCCAAGTCCGCGGGAATTATCTAAACCCAGCAAGGAAACACTCGAGGCCCGGAGAACCGGGTTTCTCTAGTGTCTATACGGAGTACGGAGTGGTAGAACTTAACGGGCTATAGAGTGGAACGGTAATGAATATCTATCAGACTCTCCCCAATTTCCCCAAGTCCACATTGGCGTGATTTATATCCTTTTCATTGGTAGCGGATAAAGCCAAGTCTCCGCTGGCCCCGACGTTTTGCCTGTGAACGGATTAGTAGCCAATTGGAGGGGCACGCTATCTTTAGAACTGGCCAATTACGGCCAATTACGCTAGAGATACTTTGGGCCCCGGATATTCATTCAGGACTCCGTATGAATACCGGGTCGGTCTGGATCCGAGGGGAAAAAGAAAAAGGGACCTTGGAGATTAAGAATTCCCAGGATTTGGAGGATTTGGAAGACGTGGAAAAATTTGGAAGAATAGCAAGGATAGTTCATTTGTAATGTACAAAGTACATAGTTATGTAGAGAATGTGGCACGAAAGGTAAGAATAGAACTGGACCTTGCTTGCGTGGCCACTGTATGTAATGCATTGGGCTGTGTCAGTCGATATGTCGGATTATGCATTATGCTCATGCTTCCAAGTTTTCAACATTGGGATGAGATCGATCACAGACAACACATGCCTTACCATTGTAATAATGACGCCCGTGTACTCCATGCGCTGACATATACTAAGCGCACTTTCCCCCGGATCTACAGGTCAGGTCAGTGAGACAAAAAGTGCTATCACATCACCCTGCAATCCTGCAATCGGAACACATCACTTAGCGACTATGGGGCTAGACCCTTAGCCCAATAAGATGATGCATCACAGGTGAGACCTATTATAACCAGTATATCAAACATACTGAAATTTGGGCCACAAAATATATGTTGCAAGCACCAATATTGGTTTTCTTACTATGTCCCCGATCATACTTTTTTGGATCTGGGGACAGCCCAATCAATGGACTTGGGGTAACCGGAACCTATCCGGTACGGAGTAGACCCTCGATGATTTGAGCTTCAAAGGAAACTGCATCTGAGCCTTTCCTTTTTACTGAGAGTCAAGCACCCAATAAGCATGTTTTATGTAGCTGCCTGTGTGATTTTACCCCCGCAGCTGGTTCCTGCAGTAGGCCGCACAAATGAACTGGATTCACCTTTTTCTTTTTGGCTTGCATGTTGTGTAGTAATAATATAATAATATTTTTTTCCCTCGGGCTTTGACGTTTTGTTTTGCCCTACTCCCTAGATATTATTGCATTTTGATGCCATTGACGTGTACAATATGAGATTTGTTTGAATGGGCCATGGCATAGCCCTTGCAGCGATCGGAAAGAAACGCGTTTTTGTTTACTTACTCGTTATAGGACCCATGTGGCAAACTACGTACATACGAACATGCGAGCTGAGAACTACGAGCGATATACGGAGTACTCCATATGATAGTCAATATGAATGAGCTTGAGACCAATTGATGGGACGCCACTTTTCTGTTCGGTAATGAGCGCACTAAGGAATGGCTTGGTGCATATGAAAGTGGCCAGGTAGTAAAGTACATAGTAAGCACTGTACAGCCAATGCCGACCGTTTCACGATCGAAGCCAAATGGTTGCACGGTGGTTGCCACCGTTGATAGCCTGATCGGCAAGTGAGTGACCTTGGATGTGCAGCCCAAACTGGCAACTGATTGGCGGCCCGCCCTTGGGTCTTAAGTTTCCACCTGTTGATCTTTTATGCCGTCTGGAAAGAAAAATGGGAATTTTAGTCAAAATAATAAGAAGCTTTACAAGGTATCTAGGGTACTCCGGGGGTACATGGTATACGGTACCGGACGGGATGCGTGGGCCCTAATTCTTCCGGGCTATTGGTCCCCAAAAAAGCAACGAAAAGGCGACCTTCTGGGTTAAAGCCCTCTTATTTGTCCGACATTGCGTTGATAAGACCAATTGAGCAATTGATTGCCGCTGTCACCATCACATAGTCCAATGGTCGTGCACCTCGTGGCCACACCTCAATTTTTAGATCAGGTCTCGGGCCATGTCCATTTTTTGTCGAAAACAAATGAGAAGTGAGAAGTTGAGTTTCCAAGGTCACAATGTGAATCACTTTCTCTCTGTTTTTTTTCCATCTTTTTTTCAAATGCCAATGTTATGGTTGTGGTACATATCTAGGTCCATGTTCAGGTTGTTCTAACGCCATACTACTTTGGGGAGGGTGGCCGAGAAAACGAGGTACTTACTTTTTTGGGATAAGAATTAATAAAAAAGGATTTATGTTATAATAAAATAATAAATATATAAATATATATAAAAATATAAAAATCATTTAACTCAATGTTTCCATGTCTCCACTCACTGAGGTCACTCACTAAACTCCTCTTCAATCAATGCGATTGGTCTCTTCTGACGGGATTGAGCACTTGATGTGCAGTGTCTTTCCCAAACCCGCCCCGGACTGGGATATCCATAATTTCCATCTCGATTTATTCTATTCTAAATATTTCTATTATTTCTATTTAATCATAATTCTTGAGACAAAATTCAAATAAATAAAAAAGCACCCGGTTCCTGGCCCACACCTAAACTAGTGACCCGGCAAGTAGAAAATAGTAGCAGATCACTCATTTATCCACCGCAACCTGCTATCTTTCCCTCAATTGTCTCTCTCACTCTCTCTTTCTCTTCTTTTTTATTTTATTTTCCCCGCTGTCTATTTTTCTTATACTCACACTCTCTCTAACTATTTTTTTTTTTTTTTTTGACTATTTTGGGTTTGGGGTTATCCTATTGGATTTATTTGGGATCCTCTCTTCTATATCACTCTCCTTCCTCAAGTACTTCGTCTCCCGGTTCCCAGAACCTGTCCTTCCTTTTTCGACCACACTCATTCACCGTCAACCTATACACACCTAATTACTTAGTCCATTCATTCATTCGGACTCGAATCAACTATAACCCTATTAATATACAACGGGAAAACTTTCAATTGGTTCTCCAAATCTCACAGGTATGGATATCTATCTATATACATCTCTTGTTTGGTTCTAACTCATGTCATACAGCACAACTCACAATGGATTCAACATATACCATGGCACCAACCTCGGTGCAAGGACAGCCCTTCGCATACTATTCCGACTCACAAAGACAGCAAGGTCACTACCAGTCAGATATCCCATACTACAATCAAATGCCGTATGGACAAGAGCAACCGCTCTACTCCCCCCAGCCCATGATGAACATGCACCAGATGGCCACCACCAATGCCTTCCGAGGAGCTACCATGAGCTTGACACCAATTGCCTCTCCTCAGCCCTCACAAATGAAGCCCACCATCATTGTGCAGCAGGGCTCTCCCGGCTTGATGCCCTTGGACACTCGCTTTATCGGTCACGATTTGTACTCCTTCCCCTCGACTCCTCCGCTGTCCGCCTCGGGAAGCACCATCAGCAGCCCTCCATCTGCCCATGGCGCGCTACCCACCCCGATTCATGACACCTTCTTCACCTTCGACAAGGTGGAGGGTGTCAAGGAGGGATGCGAGACCGATGTCCACCAGGAAATCCTGGCCACCCCGGAGTGGGCGCGTTCCGATTCGCCTCCGATGACACCTGGTAAGTTTTATAGATCACACTTTGATAAGAAATGTGGATCTTGGGAAGCAAGGGCGAAAGGCTAATTATCATGCAGTCTTCATCCACCCTCCTTCTCTTACTCACATCCACAGCTCAGACCTTCTGTCTGCAACCTCCTGCCCCTCGCTTTCCCCCTCCCCCTCACCCGTGCCCACCGACATTCTTGCCTCTCAGACTCTTGGGTCTAGCCAGTCTTTCTGCGATCCCCGCCAGCTCACCGTTGAGCCCTGTGTCAACGTTCACGCACAGGATCTGCCTCCTCTACCTAATCTCTCATGCGAGGAGGAGGAACCTCGCGCCGTTGTTGGCAGTGCGTCTGTGACCCTCCCCGTCAACGAGAACCCATCTCCTTCTTTCAGCTCCTCGACCCAGGACCCTCTGAGCTCGCTGCCGACTTTTGACAGCTTCTCAGATCTCGATTCTGATGATGAGTTGAACCGCCTGGTGGAGTTCCACCCTGCCGCCAATGCCGTCTACATGGGTGGCAAGCGCCAGCGTGTGCACGCCTACCCAGTAGAGGATGATGGATTCCTGAGCGAGCACAGCCTTGAAGACACGGATGACTCCGAGACTTTCATGCACAATGGTTTGCCATCCTTCGAGTGGACCCAGACGGCCCAGCCTCACACTGAGAGTGAGGAGGAACCTGTCGAGGAGCCCAAGACCAAGAAGCGTAGCAACCGCAAGTCCCGAAAGATGGCCGAGGAAGAGGCTGAAGCAAAGGCGCTGGCCGCCTGCGAGTCCTCTGGCGACTGCTGCTCTGATGACGGATCAGTTGATGACTCAGAGTCTGCTCCCATCTCGGTCAACCGCCGGGGTCGCAAGCAATCTTTGACTGAGGATCCCTCTAAGACCTTTGTTTGCACTCTGTGCTCCCGTCGCTTCCGTCGTCAGGAACACCTCAAGCGCCACTACCGCTCTCTCCACACTCAGGACAAGCCGTTCGAGTGCAACGAGTGTGGCAAGAAGTTCTCCCGCAGTGACAACCTCGCTCAGCACGCCCGCACCCACGGTGGTGGCTCCATTGTCATGGGAGTCCTGGATGCAAGCGATGCTGGTTCTGTCTCATTCGATGATCAACATGATGCTGGTGCCCTTGGCCAAGTCATGTACGAGGCTGCCCGGTCGACTGAAGTCACCGGGACTCCCTCCGTGGATCGCCGAGCGGCGAAGAAGCGCAAGCGTGACTTGTCCTAAGGGACTTTGCGTTTCATGATTTTTTCTTTTACGAGACCAGGAGACTTCCTACTGCATATATAATACATACATTCTTCGGTCGGAGTCTTTCATTGGAAGCTCGACCACATTGGTCTTGATTGGGTTTGGCGTCCGGGCATTTTATACTGGTGTCGGAAACTGGATCATCGGTGCACAGCAAAATGGGTTCCCTTTTTATTTTCAGCGTTTTTGACATCTCGCACGGGGACACATACAGGCTGGAATTACCTCGAATGGTTCTTTTGGTGAAGGCACATGGGCGCAGAAGAGTCCAGGAAGAAGAAAAAAAAAACGACATATAAAGCGAATGACGGCAACTTGTCTTTGACAGTGCTGGGTGAAATTATTTCCTTTGTGACCTTGTTTTTCTCATTTCTTTTTTTCCTTTTTTCCTTTTGTTTCACTTGTTTTCTCCAATCTCTCCTGGACCAGCACATTCGGCGTGAGCAATGTGCCTCACAATTTGAACCTTCGGTTTTCCCTTCGTGTACTCCCTGTTTACTTCGCTTCTTGTGACTAATTTTTTTTTACCTTGTTTTTTTTTTTACTTCTTCTATCGTTTCGTTCATGCTTGTTTCCGTCTATTCGATGTAATATTTTTGTTGCCTTTTTGCTTTTTATCTGCTTCTTTGTGCTGGTCACATTCGTGTATAAGTTAATTGACCCCCCCCTTTTTCCTCCCCATCACTTCATACCCCCTTCTTGTATTGCGTTGCCCCTTTGTGTTGGTTCCAGGTCACATCTCTAGATGTTGATTTACATGCATCAAATTACAACCATAATCTTACTACACTATTTCCTGGTAAACCTGATAAGCATAGTAAAAGTAGAGGAACTGTAGAGTTAGGGCTTTTGGCCCTTCTAGTGATTTATATACTTCCAGTCACCCAACTCAATAAGAATGTCATGCAGTAGTGTATAAAATAATTTAGATATGCCCGTGATCTCATGATCTTATCGCTCTATCGATTACCGATAACCTTGGAAACTTGCCCAAAGGTGGGGACGGCGAAAAGTACCCCCCCATCACCCGCACCCAACGTCCAACAATTCTGCGAAAAAGAGACCTCGGACTTTCAGACTTGGGCGAACAGTTGTCATGTCTGCAGCACAACCTTCAGCCCCAGGGCTCAACGTGATTGCCCTAATCTCCGGCGGAAAAGACTCCCTCTACTCGATTCTCCACTGCATCCGCAACGGCCACAAAGTGGTCGCGTTAGCCAACCTCTACCCAGAACCACAGAACAAGACCACAAGCACAAGTCCACAACCAAAATATGACGAAGAAGAAGATATCGACAGTTTCATGTACCAAACAATCGGTCACAGCATAATCCCTCTTTACGAAACAGCCCTCCAAATCCCTCTCTACCGCCAACCCATCACAGGCGGCGCAGTCGACACAGACCGCATCTACGGAACTAAAACATCCGACAAAGACGAGACGGAATCCCTCGTCCCGCTCCTTAACCGCATAAAACAAGCCCATCCAGAAGCAAACGCCGTCTCGGCAGGCGCCATCTTATCTACATACCAGCGCACGCGAATCGAAAACGTCGCTAACCGCCTAGGTCTTGTACCCCTCGCTTGGCTATGGATGTATCCATCCCTCCCCGCCCCCGCGGCTAGATCCGCCGATACTCTAGCAATACGCCAGGCGGGGCTGTTGGAGGATATGGCAGCTGCCAGATGTGATGCTCGTATTCTCAAGGTTGCCTCCGGCGGTCTGGACGAGGGCTTCCTGTGGGAGAATGTGTCTGGTGCTGGGAGTGGTGGCCGCATGATGCGAAGGTATCTTGTTAAGGCTATGAGTCGGTTTGCGGCCGCGGAAGATATTCGTGGTGCGGTGTTGGGGGAGGGTGGGGAGTATGAGACGCTTGCGCTGAATGGACCTGGTTTCTTGTGGAAGCAGAGGATTGAGGTTGGTAGTCGCGAGGAGAAGGTTGGGGAGGGGGGTGTTGCGTTTGTTAGGTTGAGGGGTGCTAGGTGTACGGCTAAGAGTGCGCGGGAGATTGACGATGGGATTGCGCCGAGTGATGTTAGGAGGCCCGGGCTGTTAGATGCAGTTTTTGAGGGCGTGTTGGGTTCTGCATTGGATGTTTCTGGATCGCTTGATGATTCGAAATCGCGTGCGATGACGAGTACTGCTCGGTCGCCCGATTGGCCTGTTTGCGAGCCGGTGCATCGGCTCTCGGGTTCTACGTGGACGATTTCGAATATTGTTGCGCCTGAGGCTGGTCCTGGCGCAGGAGCGCAGATGAAAGGGATTGCAGACAAGGTTGAAAAAGTGTTCAAGTCCTTTGCCCACCCCAGGTCCGGTTCTCGATCAACAGACGACATTGTTTTCGCTACGGTGCTGCTCAATTCAATGGCCGACTTTGGAGCAATGAATGATATCTACGTCTCGCTATTCAAAAAACCAAATCCTCCCGCGCGTGTTACAGTGGCATGCGGAGACCGACTCCCGTCCAACGTCAAGGTGATGGTCACATTCGTGGTTGACCTGGGTGCGAGGGACCGGCGCCAGGGCCTGCATGTTCAATCCAGGTCGTACTGGGCTCCGGCAAATATTGGACCATATTCCCAAGCGTTGTCGGTTCCGATGCAGAATTCTAGCAGACTCGTCTATATTGCTGGCCAGATTCCTCTAGATCCTGGTTCTATGAACTTGGCGCAAGTGGAGGGGTCAGCTTCATCGGTTGAAAACTACCGTCTTCGAGCTGTACTGGCCCTTCAGCACCTTTGGAGAATTGGTGAAGCCATGCAGGTAAACTGGTGGCTCGGTGCCGTGGCCTTCTTGGCTCGCGGAGAACACGCAAATACCCAGGCGCAAGTGGCATGGCGCCTCTGGGAAAGAATGCATGCTTTGCCTGACAATGAAGACGAGGATGATGACGATGGTCCGCAGCTGGATGCGTGGGATATCAAATATGGTCGTCGCACAGAGGAGCTGACCGATGCCGTTGTGCCAAGTCTGCCCAAGTTTACTGTTCTTGTTGAGTCTCACACATGCATCCCACCATTCTTGGCTGTCCAAGTGGACGAACTGCCACGAGGAAGTGATATTGAATGGCAAGGGCTGGGAGGCCGATGTGAGCAGGTCAAGCTGGACATTAAAGGAGGGACATCTGCCACCACCATGGACAGTCAATACAAGTATATCAATATCGAGATCGACGCGGGTTCGTCGGACGATACATTGAAACAAATATTGAGATCAGTGAAAGAAGCTCATTGTCGAGATTCCGCACTGTCTCAGGCTGTGTTATACATCACGCACTCAGTGCCTGAAGCCTTGTGGCCAGGACAGGTTGTGCCGTGCAGATCAATTTGGGGGCGAGAAGGACGAAGGTTGAGTGCAGGTGTGGTCCTGCAGCAGCTTAGTTAGGAACTATTTAACAAAGAATAAAGCCACTCTATTTGACCAAATGACAAAAAGAAAAGATTTTTTCTATTTAGAGATCAGATATCGTTGAATGTCGATGTCATACCCCGTACATCGATGTACGGCGCACTGTCCGCTCGCATGTGATAGGCAAAATCCCTTCCGCATTCAGGAAAGATAACATGTCATTCTCCCTCTGCCACGTTCTGAATATTTTCGATATCGAACATAAACGGGACTAAATCGGTAGGTATTCTCTTCCTGGGGGTTCTCCTATTCTCCCCATACACCGAACATCACCATCCCACCGCGACATGACGTATTCATCGACATAAGCATGGCGCCATGAGTTCGCCGTGGAAAGAAGAACAAGAAGCGACGCCTCGCACCAGCACACCTCTGAGCATCGAAGCGTTCGCAGAAGACCTCCGATTATTCAATCGCTCCCCCCATCCATACCACAGAAGCCGACGCCTCGGATCATGCACTCCCTCCGAACACGGCGACCGCCTCCAACCGCTCTCCTCCTACCCAAGGTCCTCACGAACAACCAGCGACAGTGGCACAGAGGCAGACGATGAAAGCACCGGTATTCTAAGGGGATTACCTGCCCCGCCGCTCCGTCCTCGAAAGGGCCTACGACTTGGTCCCACTGACCTCGATGACTGGCTGCCGAGCTTGCAACCGTGGCCGTCATTTGTGCGGACGTCGCGACGGAGCTCGGAGGAGGAACTCGAGGAAGAGGCCTTTGAGGAGAGATTGAGGTTCAGGCGCCAGAGACGGGTGGAGGTCCTGCGGCGGTTGTTGGAGGCTGCGCTTCTGCTGTCAGTGGGTGGTGTGGTTCTGTATCAAGACGGGGCGTGCTCTTTAGCCTGGGAATGGCGGAAGGGTATGTGCAAAACTGATATTCCTACCAGTAAAATGGAATGCGCTAATTGTTTTTGCAGAAATTGCTGCTCATGGCCTCGTGGTCTTGGGTCTCTATGCCGCCTATCCGCTCGTTGTTCGTGCATCACAGGGCCGAAGCTGGCGCATCTGGCGCATCTGGTCTACGAAACGGACATACTTCTCAATACCCTCGAGCTTCGATCCCGCCCCCCTTCTCTATCCGATCCTTATCCCGATATTCGTTTCGTTGTCGTTGTCCAACCATATTCCGCCACTTATCATGCCTAATATCATCCTCAGCCTATCCTCTTTACCAACGCCTGTTATACCATTCCAGAACCGGACCAATGGATTCAATACCCTCCATTGGATGATTTCTATGATTCCCATTCTCGTTGCCGAGCATTTCTCCTTGGACCATGCAGTGCCCAAACCTTTGACGCTCCGCGGGCTCGACGCGGAATCTCTAATACTTCTTTTCCCTTTGCATCAAGCGTTGATACCCACTTTAGACTTTTTGTTGACGACCAGCATTCTTCCCGCTGAGCTGCAGCTTTTGACAACTGCTTTGATCAATTTGTACTTGTTTGCAGCCTCTCCCCAGATGGAGATACTCAAAGCCTTGTTATGGCTTGGTGGCATGTGTTTGTTTGCTTCTTGTCGACATATACTGCGTTGGGAGGTTTCCTTGGCTAGAATCCCCAGCTGGAAATTCCGCCGTGCCCCGCATGGCTCGCAATCTGCCCGCAAATTCCTGAATATGATTGACCATCGACTTTGTGAGAAGTTGAGTAGAACAGGGCACGTTCCATCGGACGATGCATCGTCGGACAGTGACGGGCCCAATGGGTTCTCGTTTTCAAGGCCGCGAAAGACTAAGACCATGAGGGAGAGTCGCTCTCCCCACCCGCCGGCAGAGCCAGCATCTGCAGTTGACAAGGTCACAACGGAAGAGATTTTCGAACAGCATGCTCGTGTTGTGCATCGACGACGCCATACTATATCTACTTTCGATGAAGCTGTTCGAGAGGAACGTGTGCGCACTACCCCTGGTGGTAGACGCAAGAAAATGATGGGTCCTGGTCTGGCCTCCTTCCTCTCGCTCACTTCAGCCCAGGCGCAGGTCCGAAAATGGCTGTTTGCCTTTTACGTGTATGTTTTGTCCCTGATTATCATTCTTGGACCTATCCGAAAGTACGTGGCAGAGCGCGCACTGCAAGGCCAGGATCCGTTTGGCTGGGCTATAGGCTACTTGTTGGGAAATTTCCCAAAGATTCGCTTTTGGGTCCTTATGTTGAATCTTGAGTACTGGATTGAACTCCCACCTCGCCCTGATGCAGATATTCTGAGTGCCTCCTGCTTCCTCGGATCGATTGAACATATTCGCCAGGTTACTTTTGGGGCTGCCACCACTCGTCTACTACTCAGTGGCTACTGTGTGTTGGTACTACTGACAGGCCTGGCTATTGTGGTCAAGCTCAGCTCTGTTGCCGAGGTTGATACGCGCCGCAAGATTTTCCACGGCATGATGGTGGTTATGTTCCTTCCTGCTATATTTGTGGATCCAGCCTTCTGCGCCATGGCGCTGGCTTTGGTTCTCTCGATCTTCCTTCTATTGGATCTGTTCCGCGCGTCTCAACTACCTCCAATTTCGCGGCCACTCACTTATTTCCTGGCACCGTATGTTGACGGCCGTGATCACCGTGGCCCGGTCATCATCTCACACATCTTCTTGTTAATTGGATGTTCGATACCCCTTTGGTTGTCACTTTCCGATCTTCCTCGGACTGGCCTGGGCCCCTGGGCTGGTTGGGAGATTCCATCACGAGATGTGAGCATGGCTAGCGGAGTTATTTGTGTTGGCATGGGCGACGCGGCTGCATCTCTCGTTGGCCGACGGTACGGTCGCCTGAAATGGTTCTGGGGTGGTGGCAAATCACTTGAAGGCAGCATCGCTTTTGTCGCAGCTGTAACCTGTGGGCTGATCGCAGTTCGTGCCTGGTTGGTGCTCGGTGGCTGGCCAGTGTCTGGGGTCGAATCAACGGAAGGCGCAGCTTTTTCCGCTCACTTCTGGGCCTGGACTTTGTTCAAGGCGGTTCTGGCGGCAGCCGGAACGAGCGCCACCGAGGCCATCCTTACTGGTTGTAATGACAACGTCGTGGTCCCAGTGGTGCTATGGCTGCTGGTGCGGGGTCTTGGCGTTTGATGTGCCACGTTGATGTGTATAGATGCGCGACTTGTTTGCTTTTTCTTTCTTCCCCCCATTTTTTTCTTTCCTTTTTGTCCGGAGGTTTGCGTGTGATTATCTGCCTATCATTTCCCTGCGGTATTTGTATAGTATGGTGGGGTACATAGCTCGAGGATGTATAGATTGGCCTCGACTACTCAACTAGAGACCGTTTTTGGGTGCCCATACTAGCGGCGCATTATTGCATATCTGCCTTGCCTTAGCTTCCCCCCCTTCTTTCAATTCGACCAACCGATGCGCCATGACTGGGAGTCATAGGCTGCAGATAAGCTTCCGTCACCGTACAGTTTCATCATGTTTTGTGATCCGTCATCCACCTTGTAAACTGGACGTATTTACAGGAAGATGCGGGAATATTGGGGATGTCATATATAGAGGACCCTTGATGGAATCTAGACACTAAATATTTGGTCTAACCCCGCAGAATACGTCTATTCCTCACACTCAAGTCTCTGGTATGTTGTAACAGGGATACTGGAGATCTCAGTATCTGGTATCTGCCTTGCCGATCTCGGCCTTATCTAATCGATAAGCACATGACATAGATCGCTGCGATTTGGACCTCTTTTTCGCAGGTTTCTGGTGCCTTAAATCGGATTGCATCCTATATATCTCATAATTTCGGTCTTTCTTTATTTCATCTATCATTTGGCTCACATCTCTCCTTTTATCTAGATTTCTCTGTACGTTTTTCATCTTATCGAGATATCGAGACTCCAGATCATCTCCGCCCTTCTGACCGCCTTACGCGATCATCGCCGCTTGTCACTCGTTATCGTTGGGTCACACCCCCCAATCGTGGAGTACCTTGGGTCTTGGGGCCCTCTTCCCGCTTCCACCATCACATCATCTTGCTCTTTCATGAGGACTGTCATTTCGCCTCCCTAGATCTTTGGTTCTCTCCTTATTATACTCGAATCTTCAACCCTCCCGCCATTTTGGCTATTCTGCATCACCACCTCTCACCGCTTTAAGTGTTTTGGATCAACTTGTGTTTGCTTCCTTGAATAACATCATCTACATCGACATCATCTCTTATAATCTACCCGAGTTCACCGATCTCGTTCCACGGCACCTGTTCTTAGTACCTTCCCAGACCCATTCTCCCGGCGGTTCCTCGTCCTTCCAGGCTTCCCGGAGGCAGCGTCATCCTTTCCATAGCTCCCCTGATGGGCTTCTCGACTCGACCGTTTTCATTGCTGCTGCTGAGGTAGTTGTGGTTGCTGGGGTGTGACTGGATTCTTATTTCTCCCCCAGCGAGAGCTTATCAGAGACAGAACAGGCATTGGCGTGCCCACCGCCGTTATGGCGTCTCAACATTCGAGGAGATCACGCGAGCCCCCCCGCCCAGAAATGTCGGTCGGTCGCTATACGCGGCTCGATGAGATTGGGCGAGGTAGCTTTGCAACGGTCTATCAAGGTGTCCATACAGTGAGTCATGTCTTGTCCTCTCATATGCTGAGTTATGGATGCTAATCAGTTCCTATGACGCAGAAAACGAAAACCTATGTAGCTATCAAGTCCGTGAACTTGTCGAAACTTAACAAAAAGCTCAAAGAAAACCTTTCGTCCGAGATCGATATCCTCAAGGGCCTTCAGCACCCACATATCGTGGCCCTGATCGACTGCCATGAATCAACATCTCACATTCACTTGGTTATGGAATACTGTGCGCTGGGGGATCTGTCGCTGTTCATCAAGCGCCGAGATACTCTTGGATCACATAAATACACTCGGGATATGATTGCAAAGTATCCAAATCCACCCGGCGCCTCGCTCAATGAGGTGGTTACCCGGCACTTCCTCAAACAACTGTCAAGCGCACTGAAATTCCTTCGTGACCGAAACCTCATTCATCGAGATATCAAACCACAGAATCTCTTGCTGTGCCCATCACCTTCGTCATATCGGAGTGGCAATACCCAGGTGATTCCCTATAAAGGCAGTGATGACTCTTACGAACCCACGACGGGGCTCGAGTCCCTCCCCATGCTCAAGATCGCAGATTTCGGCTTCGCTCGATCTCTACCCGCCACTTCACTTGCAGAGACCCTTTGTGGATCTCCGTTGTACATGGCACCCGAGATTCTTCGGTATGAGAAGTATGATGCCAAGGCCGATTTGTGGTCGGTAGGTACTGTGCTATATGAGATGGTGGTGGGCCGACCCCCGTTCCGGGCTACAAATCATGTCGAGTTGCTACGAAAGATTGAGAAGGGAGAAGACCGAATCCGCTTCCCTGAAGATAACCCCGCATCAGACGACATCAAAAGGTTGATCCGAGGTCTTCTGAAACGGAACCCAGTGGAGCGCTTGAACTTCCCCGAGTTCTTCAGCAACAATGTGATAAATGATCCGATTCCTGGCTTGCTGGCGGATGACGCTCCAGGGCCACCACAATCGCCACGGCCGAGGCAGCTTGTCGCAAAGGCCGAAGAATCCCCTTATGATACGGGTCCTGAGGACAAATTTGCATATCCACCCGGACAAAGACCTGTTGCAACGCGTCAAAAATCAGGAACGCCGCCGACCGCCACGCACATGCGCCGTGTGGGAAGCGCTGATCGGCCTGTTTCAGGTATTGCCAGGGAGCATCAACCGGGAGGTACACCACCTCAACGGCCTGGTCCTGTCAGCCTTGTCACTGCTCCTGGACGCCAGGAGCTCATCGATCGCAACGCAACTACCGCGGCCATGGATCGACAGAGAAATCGGAACACCTATACTGGCTCTCCCAAAGCGAGTGACTCAACAGTCCGTGCCCAGGAGGCACAGGACCGCGCTGCACAAGAAGTGGCATTTGAGAGAGACTATGTTGTGGTCGAAAAGCGGGCCGTGGAGGTAAACGCCTTTGCAGACGAACTGGCTCATAGCCCACGCCTTCAAGGCGGGCTTTCCCGACCAGGACAAACTGGCGCCGGGAGCCGAAGAGCAACGACGCAGGGCATACCTACGGTGTCACCATCTTCTCCGCATGCCAATGCGGCTAAAGCCATGCAGGTTGTCTCGGGTCGTTCGCGAGCAGATTCCGTACACCAGCGCCAGCATTCCTACGAACGACGTTACGGGCAAAGTCCTACGTCGGCGACCTCGGCAATCTCGAAAGCACTCAACATGGCCAGCGGTCGTCTGTTCGGAATGGGCTTCTCTCCTCCCCTTGGCATCACCAAAGGTGGGCGATCTCCGCCTCTAGCCTACAACCCTTTCCCCGCCTATCCCCCCGCACATGCCAGTCTTTTGATCACCGGAGACGGCTCCAAACCCAACGCAACTGTCGACGAAGATTGCAAGGCAGTCCAGGCAATCGAGGAATGTGCTACGCGTAGTGATGTTGTCTTCGGATTTGCTGAGGTCAAATATAAGCAGCTTATCCCGCTAGCACCTTCGGCGCCGACTGACCCATCTGCGCGACCTATGGACACAAACATTGAACCAGACTCTGCCGATTCCGATGATGGCCTGACAGTCGATGCCATTGTTACGTTGTCCGAGGAAGCTTTGGTACTATACGTCAAGGCTTTGTCGTTACTTGCAAAGTCAATGGACATCGCTGGAGCTTGGTGGTCGCGCAAGAATCGGGAAGAGGTCTATGGGGAGTCACCTACCAAAGACGGCATGAGTGCAGTGGCCGGTACCCGGATCAACTACGTTGTCCAATGGGTGCGCAGTCGGTTCAACGAGGTTATTGAAAAAGCCGAATTTGTGCGCCTAAAGCTTATTGAGGGCCAACGGCGATTGCCACCAGATCACCCTAGCCATCCTGATAACCATTCCATTGGCTCCACCGCCTGCTCAAGCTCAACCGCCGACGTAGTGGTGAGCCCTGGCGTCACAGCAGAGAGGCTGATGTACGATCGCGCACTTGAGATGAGCCGGGCGGCTGCCATCAATGAATTGACCGGTGAAGATCTTGCCAATTGTGAGATCACATACGTTACTGCGATCCGCATGCTCGAAGCTGTGCTTGAGGATGACGGAACGCGATCCATGCCGGGTAGCAACATCGACCGGCAGAGCGGTTCGCAACCTGGCGACAAGGTCATTCTGGACGAGCTGCAAGTGGAGGATCGGCAGGTCGTTGTCAAACGTGAGTCTTATCTGTATCTACCCACCGAAGTCCTCCCAAACTCACACATTGATCCAGTCGTATCTAGTATGCGTGGCCGCCTCGCCTCTGTTCGGAAGAAGATAGCTGTTCTATCCAAGCGATCCTCGGTACCAACTCCAACGGCGGGCAGTGCAGGCAAGACACCTACATCCACCGTTTCTCCTGTTGCATACTCCACGGGGGTGACACCGCCTAGATGAGTACTCTGTTTCCCCAAATTTTTGACCAAATCTATTGGGATTATTACGAGATTCAATTCAGTAGCGTCATGATATTAGCCTTGCAAGTATAAGGTTAACTCACGACGCTAACAATTGACCCCCTTTTTACCCCGCCCTTTTTATATAAGGTAACCTCTGGCTAGTTCCAGGGCCATGTTCCTGCCATTTTGCCATTTATCTGCCATTTACATCTCTACGGAGACACTAATTTCTTCGTTCATATTTGTTTGTCCGTCTATTTTTTTTCAGTTCACGTTTTGCCATATATCCCACAGCACGAGACCAGGAGAGTTCTTATTCATGTTATTTCTTGTCATGTTATGTCTTATTCCTCTTTTTTTAACTTTTTTTTTTTCGTTGGGATTGGCGTTTGACCCGGGGACCCACGGTATACAGATTGGCACTTGAGTTTTTTTTTTTTGGATTGGGAACGCACAAGGTCTCGGCGTTAGGATGCTCCAGATTGGATTTGGTGCAGATAGGGCCAGATGTATTGTACATAGAGAAATTGAGGAAACTCATATGTTTGATCTCTACTCCGTATTCCGTACAACATAAACTGAAGCTATATAATATGGAGTAGGGTATCATTCCGATGTGCTCCATCAGGGTTATTTTAGGCTAATCTTGGCAAAGATCTACCAAATGCAAAACGCGAATAACCCTAAAGATGGCGTGCTTGACTATGTGTCATAGTTTCTAAATTTCTTCCTTTTTCATTTAAACTCTTGCGGGTTTTGCCTCTTGGCTTTTTCTAGGCACGTTATATTCCCTCATATTTCTGTGATTTCTGTGATTTACCTGACACGTGCTGGAGTGCCCTAAACGATTGCCTAAGCTTTTGTACTCCATGTTTCAAAATATCTTTGCATTTCCCAGTAAATAACTAACAGAATCATGAATTTATATGGACCATGTTCACCGTAATTGTACCACGGCCCGGCCCCAAGATTATATTGTATATGGATTCTCGGCAACCCACTGGCCACGCACGGCATGGCCGGTCTCCGGGGCTTTTCTTTTCTTTTTTCTCACGTTGGATATTGCGCCATGATGGTTAATGCAAACGACATGAATCATGTGTTGTTATTATTCCTTTCCAAGACTGCCAACTCCTATGGAATGTAACGTTAGAAATTACATTCGGCCTAGGCGATGGTGCGATGATCGGTAACCCGTTGGCTTTGCCCAAGGCTTCTGGAATTCTTCCAGACATGTGGGTCGGGTTCTGCGGCAAAAATCCACAAACTCTGGTGGGACCTTTGCCTGCATCTGGTGATGGTCTTGCAATTTCATTTCCAAGGTAGTATAAGACACTGCCCAGCCGCAATGACCTATGGCATCAAATTTAGTGCTAGCACCTCATTTTCGCGCCGTTGGTAGCCGTGTTAAATCGGCCCTTTCGAAAGCTCAGCTGAATACAAATACTCGTCGATCAGTTCCACGTGTGGACAGTGACTCGATCAGTTATAACTAACATAATGGCTGAACGGGTTGATCCTGTTGTTGAGGCTTCTAATAAGTCGCCAGTATTTGATACAAAACAAGCGGGAGATGATGGCCTCCGCCGAGCAGATGGTATTTCGGGATTGTGTATGTTTTCCCTGAGATTGAATGGTGGTTGAGTGACATTTCTAACGGTTCCGTTTTCAGATGAAGGAAATGTCTTCGAGGCGACCCCCGAGAACCGTCGTCAGATTGGAATTTTTAGTGCTGCCCTCTTGATCTTTAATCGGGTTATTGGTACGGGTATCTTCGCCACACCGAGTACCATCCTTGCATTGAGCGGTAGTGTCGGCCTCTCATTGTTTATGTGGGTTATTGGTACTGTGATTGCTCTGGCTGGGACAGCAGTATATCTAGAATGGGGAACTGCAATTCCAAGGTATGTCATCTAATAGGATGAAAGTATTAAAGGCAAAGACATGTCTGACTAACCTGTCGCGGTATAGAAACGGAGGCGAGAAGAATTACCTCGAATATGTCTACACAAAGCCCAAGTTCTTGGCCACTGCCATGTTCGCCGCTTATGCCGTGCTACTCGGATGGGCAGCAAGTAACAGCGTTGTCTTCGGTCAATATATCCTCAACGCAGCAGACATTGAGGTCGGACGATGGAACCAGCGTGGAATTGGCATGGCTTGTCTCACGGCCGCTTTTATTATCCATTCCGTTGCCCTGAAATGGGGTATCCGTCTTCAGAATGCGCTTGGTATCATCAAGTTGATCATCGTCGTGTTCATCATTGTCTCTGGTTGGGTGGCACTTGGTGGCCACACAAAGGTTGAGACGCCGCATAACTTCACCAATGCTTTCGAAGGCACCAAGGGAAGCGGATACGGAATTGTTATGGCGTTGTACAACGTTATTTGGTCCTTCATTGGCTACTCGAATGCCAACTATGTAAGGACACGAAGATATTGAGTTGTGTATATTGATCACATTGCTGATTGCATCTATAGGCCCTGAGCGAGACGAAGAACCCAGCCCGCACCTTGAAGATTGCAGCCCCCGTTGCTATCATCTCTGTTGGCATTTTGTATATGCTTGTCAACATCGCCTACTTCGCCGCTGTATCAAAAGAAGAGATGCTTTCGTCTGGCAGCATTGTGGCCGCCGTGTTCTTCAGAAACATGTTTGGCAAACAGGCCGAAAAAGTCATGTCGGTCTTTGTGGCTCTCTCTGCATTTGGCAATGTGTTATCCGTTATCTTCTCACAAGGACGAAGTATGTATTCTCACTTGCACATTCGAACGATTGAACGATATACTAATATGATATCGATGCAGTTGTTCAAGAACTCGGCCGTGAAGGTGTCTTGCCCCTTTCCAAGATCTGGGCCAGTAATTGGCCTTTCCACTCTCCAGCGGCTGGCCTGCTTGAGCACTATCTTGTTTCGGTCATTATTATGCTCGCACCCCCTCCCGGTGATGCATACAACTTCCTCGTCAAGTATGTGATTTCCACAGACACCCGCAAGATCAATACTGACCAATTATCCCAGCCTCATCTCTTACCCCCTTGCAATTGTCAACTTCTTCGTTGCCGCTGGCCTCGTTCACATCTACCTCACCAAAGAGAAAAATTACCCGAACTGGAAGCCTGGAGTCCGTGCCACCCTACCCGTCACCATCTTCTTCATGCTGTCGAATCTGTACCTCGCAGTTGCGCCATATGTGCCGCCCAGCGACGGCCAGAATGTGTACGAACAGCTACCATACTACCTGCACTGTGTGGTAGCCCTGGCACTTTTCGCAGCAGGAGGTATCTACTACATTGTCTGGGCTGTGTTGTTGCCTCGAATTGGCGGGTATGTGCTCGTCAAGGAGTCCGTCGTGGATGCCGATGGATGGTCTCGCAGTGTTTTTACGAGACTGCCACAGGCCGAGGCAGTGCATTCTTAAGAGATACTGTGAGATAAAATCGGATTGCTTAATTTCGGATCTTCTTTTTATGTACTCGAGAGATAGATTTTGTCATGGTGACTTGGAAGAAATTCCCACCAAACACTACTAGTAATAGATAATAGATAATACCGGAATAGATCCATTCATTATTGATTATTTTGGACGCCTCATTACCAACTGCCCTGTCATGCTGTGACATCAGAGTAATGAACCGCGGTGCTGTATGTTCCAGTCTTCTATGGTAGCCCACCCAAGAGAATCGATTTGAAACTGTCATGAGCCCCTCAAACTTGCTGGTATATTGTCTTGCAAGAGAACAGCATAAAAGCCATTTCCAATCAGTTGTCTGTCATATAGAAATTAGACATCCACTGGGTGAAGTTGCGTGTTGAAGAAGAAGAAAAGAAGAAGAAAAAAAAAAGAACAAAAAAACAGAAGACCCACGGACATTCACCGCCTTCCCATCTGCCGGACTCTGATCTCATGTTTTTCTTCGTTGACCGTTGTTGTCGAGTCCGTGGTTCAATTGATCTCGCATTTGGTTCTATTTAATTATTTAATACTAATACCTCTTTTATTTCCCCTTCTTTCTTTTCTTTCCTCTTTCTCCCGGTATTCGGGTTCGTGGAGCTGATGCGCCGCTTCTCCACGCGTGTGCTTCTGCAGCAAGCAAAGCCACCGCTTCTTTCCGCCAGATCTCCCCTCCCCCTCTTTGTTTCCGCGCGCTCTCCTCAAGCTTCAGTTCCTAGATCAATTACTCAACGCCGCTCTCCTTCTCCGCTATCACAGACCTCCAAACGATACTGTTCCTACCGCAGAATGTGTAGCTCACGCCGGGACACCTCCGGGTCAACCAACGTCCAAGGACGTGAGGTCCTACCTACAAACGTCAAGCCCCAGCATTATGACTTGACACTGGAGCCCAACTTTGAAAAGTTCACATACGAGGGAACTGTCGCCATCGAGTATGTCATTGGTCATTGGTACATATGTGCATAGTTGTACAAGTCACTAACATCTACTTCTAGCCTCGATGTGAACGAAGACACCGATTTCGTCACCCTCAATTCCAACGAGATCGAAATCCACAGCGCGGTTGTTTCAGCTAAGGGCTCGGTGGTAGACTCCAAGCCTGAAATTTCCTTCAACAAGGACAACCAGACCGCAACCATCAAGTTCGGCCAGGCCCTCGCTGCGGGGTCAGATGCCCAGTTGAAGCTTACCTTCACTGGTATTCTCAATGATAACATGGCCGGTTTCTACCGGTCATCATACAAGGAGAATGGCGAGACCAAGTACATTGCGTCTTCTCAGATGGAGCCGACGGATGCCCGTCGGGCCTTCCCTTGTTTCGACGAGCCTGCTCTCAAGGCCAAGTTCACCGTGACTTTGGTCGCAGATAAGAGCATGACCTGTTTGAGCAATATGGATGTTGATACTGAGACCGAGGTCCATGGTGGTGCGAAGAAGGCTGTGAAATTCACCACTTCGCCCCTCATGTCTACCTATCTCGTTGCCTTCATTGTTGGAAACCTCAACTACATTGAGACAAAGAACTTCCGGGTTCCCATCCGTGTGTACGCCACCCCGGACCAGGATATTGAGCACGGCCGCTTCTCATTGGAGCTTGCTGCCAAGACTCTCGCCTTCTATGAGAAGGCCTTTGATAATGATTTCCCTCTGCCAAAGATGGACATGGTTGCCGTGCCTGATTTCAGCGCCGGAGCCATGGAGAATTGGGGTTTGATCACATACCGTATTGTCGATGTGTTGCTGGACGAGAAGAACAGTGGCGCGTCCCGAAAGGAGCGTATCGCTGAGACCGTCCAGCACGAGTTGGCTCACCAGTGGTTCGGAAACTTGGTCACCATGGACTTCTGGGATGGATTGTGGCTCAACGAGGGTTTCGCCACCTGGATGTCATGGTACTCTTGCAACGTCTTCTACCCAGAGTGGAAGGTTTGGCAGACTTACGTTATCGACAACTTGCAGAGTGCTCTTTCGCTTGACTCGCTGCGTAGCAGCCACCCCATTGAGGTGCCCGTCAAGCGCGCCGATGAGATCAACCAGATCTTCGATGCCATCTCCTACTCCAAGGGTTCATCTGTCCTGCGCATGATCTCCAAGTACCTGGGCGAAGATGTCTTCCTCCAGGGTGTCCGCAACTACATCAAGAAGCACGCCTATGGTAACACCGAGACCGGTGATCTGTGGGCTGCTCTTGCTGATGCCAGCGGAAAGCCCGTGCAGTCCGTCATGGATATCTGGACCAAGAACGTTGGCTTCCCTGTCCTCAGTGTCACCGAGAACAAGGACAATTCTTCCATTCACGTGAAGCAGAACCGTTTCCTGCGTACCGGTGACGTTCGTCCCGATGAAGATCAGACTCTTTTCCCTGTCATGCTCGGTCTGCGCACGGATAAGGGTATTGATGAAGAGACCATGCTGACTGAGCGCGAGCGTGACTTCCCCGTTCCTGACCTGGACTTCTTCAAGCTTAACGCTGACCACTCTGCCATCTTCCGCACTTCGTACAGCCCTGAGCGTCTTAAGAAGCTTGGCCAGGCTGCTCGTGACGGCCGCCTGAGTGTCGAGGACCGTGCCGGCATGATCGCTGACTCGGGTGCCCTGGCTTCTTCTGGCTTCCAGCGCACCTCTGGTATGCTTTCCTTGCTCCAGGGTCTCGATACTGAGTCAGAGTTTGTCGTTTGGAACGAGATCCTGACCCGTATCGGCACCCTGCGTGCTGCTTGGCTCTTCGAGGACGACAAGACAAAGGACGCCCTCAAGGCCTTCCAGCGCGCGCTTGTCGCCCCCAAGGCCCACGAGATTGGCTGGGAGTTCCCCGAGAACGACGATCACATTCTGCAACAGTTCAAGGCCCTTATGTTCGGCTCTGCCGGTATGGCCGAGGACCCCGTTGTCGTCAAGGCCGCCTTGGACATGTTCGCCCGCTACGCTGCCGGTGACCTCTCCGCCATCCACCCCAACATCCGTGGTAGTGTTTTCACCATTGCCCTGAAGCACGGTGGTCTCAAGGAGTACGAAGTGGTCCTGGACCGCTCCCGCCACGCCCCGACTTCGGACGAGAAGACCACCGCCCTGCGCTGCCTCGGTGCCTCTGAGGACCCTGAGCTTATCAAGCGCACTCTTGGTCTTGCCATGAGCGACGAGGTCAAGAGCCAGGATATCTATATGCCTCTTGGCGGTCTCCGCAGCCACCCGGCTGGTATCGAGGCCCGCTGGAACTGGCTCAAGTCTAACTGGGATGACATCTACAAGCGTCTTCCTCCCGGTCTCGGCATGTTGGGCACTGTTGTCCAGCTCACCACTGCCAGTTTCTGCACTGAGGCACAGTTGAAGGACGTTGAGGGCTTCTTCGCCTCCAAAGACACTAAGGTTAGTTACTCACCGAGGCCCTCGCCGAAAATCCACCGAAATCCATATTTTTGTAAAATTTACTAATTTGAATCTTTCTCGCAGGGCTTCGACCGTGCCGTTGAGCAGAGCCTTGACGCCATCCGCGCCAAGATCAACTGGCTCAAGCGTGACCGTGACGATGTTGAGCAGTGGCTGAGCAGCAACAGCTATCTCCAGAGCAAGCTGTAAAAAGTGACTGAACAATGTTCATATATCTCTTGGATGCACGGGGGTTCTTAGTCTTTCAGGGCTCGCAGCTCGAACTTTCCTTCGACTGCACATTATTTTTACGTTGTCATCTATAGAAAGCGCACGGGATGTGCTTGTTTGGAGCTAAAATCATACTCTACTCAATTATTCAATATCTTGTAGAGTGAAGTGCTTGTATTGACTAGGGCTAGATTGATAGGTATCCGCCCTGATTGCAACAACTACATAACTACATCATACTAGCAACAGGCGACTAGATTTTGAGACAAATGGCATAAAAGCCTCTCGGGGTCATGAATGGCGTATTTGATTGCCTTCAAAACACCTCATATGGCCATCCTGGCCGCGAAATGGTACACTGAAACACCTTGCAGACGAAAAAGAGGGGTGGTATCGATGGAAGATAATACAGAAAGAAGAGAGACATAGCAGAGAGGCTTACGCCCACCCTCCCTTGCCTCCAAACCCAGAACTGTCCTCGATCTTCTTCCCGCCAGGACCGCGTGAGGGCTTGGACTGCGCCGCTTCGTGCTTGCGCAGTTCCTCGGGGACACGTGAGATAGGTGATTTGATCAGCATTTGTTTAAGATCGTACCTGTAGAAGTATTAGTAAATCGAGCGAGAAAATGTGAAAGGGAGAGGAACGGGGTGTAACATACATAACATCGCTATCCTCGCTGCCCAGGAAGGTGATAGCAACACCACTCTTTCCGGCACGACCAGTACGACCGACACGGTGAGTGTAACTTTCGATCGAGGTCGCCATGTTGAAGTTAACGACCAGTGACACGTCCGGCACATCGATACCTCTTCCTGCGAGGTCAGTTGCGACGAGAACCTCTGTTGAGCCATTGCGCACGGAGGCGAGCGCGGCTTCACGCTGGTCTTGGGTTTTGGATCCGTGTAGAGTAACTGAGGAGAAGCCCATTGATTTGATTTCGCGGGCGATGGCGTCACAGTTTCGCTTGATGTTGACGAACACGATAATCGGGGCACGGAACTCGCCTGATGAGAGGATTTCGCCGAGGCGCTTCTTGCGTTTGTCCTCGCCGGAGATCATCTCCACGCGCTGCTCAACTGTGTCGACGGCTTCACCGACGCCACCGATGGTGATAATGGCTGGTCGGCGGAGGTACTTGCGAGCAATGCGCTCGACTGCTGCGGGCATAGTAGCTGTGTACATCATGGTCTGGCGGTACTGGTGTTGGCTCATTGCGGCTGAATTTTCTGCTTCTTCTGTATCGGGCTTTTCGTTCGTGACGGGGAGGGCATCCAGGATTTTGTTGACAGGTTCCTCGAATCCAAGATCGATCATACGATCTGCTTCGTCCATAATCACGTAGCAACACTGGCTGAGGACTAGCATGCGACGCTCGATACAATCGACTAGACGACCAGGGGTGGCAATAATGATTTCGGCGCCATTGCGCATGCTGAATGCTTGCTCTTCAAGCGAGTGGCCACCGACAATACTGACCACGTTGAAGCCAAGGGGCTGTGTGAACTTTCTGGCTTCGATCTCGATCTGTTGCGCCAATTCACGCGTGGGTGCTAGAACAATAGCGTATGGTCCGTCGTTTTTGCGCCACTCGTTTTCGTCAAGCCGTGGTAGCGCCGAGATGTAGACCAAAAGTGGGAGTAGGAATGCGGCGGTTTTACCGGAACCTGTCACGGCGACACCAATCAGGTCACGCGACTGCATAGCGATGGGGATAGCCGCGCGCTGAATAGCTGTTGGCTCCTTATATCCGACACGGTCGACAAGCTCCAACAAGCGCTTCGGCAATAGACTTTCCTCCCATGAACGCATGGGATTAGGGACGCTTCCACCTTTGGTGGCAATATTGAAATCTTCCTTGAAAATACGCCAGTCTCGCTCGCGCATGTGGTTCAAGTCCTTCTCACTCCAATGCTTGTCAATCTGTGTGCGACTACTTCCATCACGTCGCTGGCGTTCCATATCCAGCATTTTTTGGGCTCGCGCACTACCGGCTTCCTGATCGCGGGTCGCCAATGCTTCTGCGTATTTGCGCGCGACATCATCGGCGACATCATCGCCAAAGCCTGCCAAACGCCCCCGGCCGAAGAAGTTGGCTTCTTGTCGTTTTTGGTATAGGGGGTTGTAGTCGCCGCTTGTGTCTTCCTCGGTGTTCCACTCGAAGTTGAACTTGCGGTCTGCGGTACGCTTGCGCTTCTTTTTTGCCGAGAAGTTAGACGTCTGGTCGGCTCCCATGTATCGGTGCTTGGTCAACGTAGCCAGCGCTGCAGCTTCGTCTTCTTCCGTTAGACGCTTTTCGCCTTTAGTCTTAGACGCGGGTGGCGGCATATCCTGGTCGCGATTGTACTGATTGTGCTGTCGGCCGCCCTTCCGCATACCACCAGGTCCAGTTGAAGGTTCATCGCGCATCGCTCGCGGCCCGGTGGGTACATGACGTTCCTCTCGGATATTGCAAGGCGCTTGAGGCCTCACAGACGGCGGCTCAGATGGGAAACCTTTATGATCAGTGCCGTTGGTGGGGGCCTTGGCTTGCCGCTCTGCCTCAACCTTTTGCGCCTGTTTCTCCTGCTCGATTTTCACTCGTTGGGCTTTGGACAAATATTTAGGCTATAGAAAGAGGTAAACGTAAGTAAAAGGCACCAAATCTTGCGTCACGTATTTCATCCTCCCCGGAGTAGGAAAAGCTTACCTTTGCCGTTGCCGCATCTGCTTCTTTCTTCTTGCGTATCAAGTCCTCCACACTCAGCGGAGTGACAGCCGGTTTCTTTGCGCCCCATCCTAGCTTCTGCTTCTTCTGGGTCTCAACTGGGGGTGGGGGTGGCACATCATCGGGAGGAGGTGGAGGGGCGATGCTGTCTGGCGGCGGTGGAGGAGCGGCCAAGTCTTCTGGGGGAGGCGGAGGCGGGCTGGGCGCGCGCTCCATTGGATCTGGGGGAGGGAGCGGAGGGAACTGAGAGCTGTTGGTCATGACTTGCGTATGTGGGAAAAATGAGGGCTAATGAAACCACTGAACGAGAGAGACGAGAAGGAAGTGATATTGAATTTCTACGGAATATGATAAGAGCCAAACGCGTAGTCACGTGATCACATCACGTGCGATTATCTATCTACTATCTACTATCTCCATGTGATCACGGCTAACCATGGGGGCCCCTATAGTGGAACTGGGGCAACAGTAAGCCCAAAAGGATTAGTTATATGACAGAAATCTAGTATACGAACAATGTATTGTAGATGACAGATTGTATTGACTCTATCCTTCTCATTTGACAAAATCCGCTTTTTATATTCTTCTATGCGGTAATTGCTTACTAACAAAACGATCTACTTTCCAAGGTTTGTATGGTAGCCGAATTGTCGGGTTGACTTGGCCTTGGTATTCGACATTATATGTATGCAACTACAATTTACTGCAGCGATCTAGTTGTTATTGCGTATAAATCTAACAACGTTGATACACTCGCCGATGAATCAATTTGAAGCAATTGGAATTAATTTTCAGTGGAAAAACAAGCCACCTTAGAATACAATTGGTCCCGAAGGATCCAATCTCGAATTGGCCAAGCCTGTTTCAAGCCCCGAGAATGGACTAGACACCAGTACATCTGACAAAAGTGAGAAGAAGCTGTCTTTAAGTTGCGTCAAAATCGCTAGACAACGGGGGGAAGGGAAAGTTGCCCAACATGGGCAACGGGGATGATACTACATGAAAAAGGAACTCACCCACCCAGGTGAATCAATATGCCAGGGTAAGTAACGAAGATAAAAACACCGAAAGAAAAGGCACCAGCAGAACTTCCAGAAACCAACCCATTCGTGAAGAAACGTATCCATACTTGAAGTCATCGGCTTAAGGGGCCGTGCACATGACTATTGGGCTTCAAGCAGTTCTACCGTTCGCTGCGGCGTGTTCTGCGGCATATTGGTAGTAGGCTTTTGCATTTGCAACAGTCACAGTGTCATCGGGCATGTCCTGCGGGTGAAGAACTGGCACAAACTGTGCGGCTGCAGGGATGGGGTGCACCGCCACATTCCCGACAGTCCGAACAGAAGCAACGGATGAAGGGCCATAGATTTCGCGATCCAGGGTCATGTATTCCTTCACGGTATCCTTGGTGCCCCTTTCGAGAAGGTATGTCATGTAGATTTGCACAAGCTCCTTGACAGCATCGACTCCCAGAATGCTCTTGGATCGGATGTCAGCAATGACCTGCTTGATACGTTCATACTGAACCGACTCGGTAGCCGCGCTGGTGGGTTGTTCGATCTCGAAGACGAGGTAGCTTCCCCAGAAGGGTCGGCTGGCGACGTAGTAATGCTGATTCTCGTGGAAAACCTTGCGAGCCTCGTCAGGGCTGCCCTTGATCTTCCACAAAAGGCGGGCCCACTCGGCAACGAGGGCAGCCTTTGTGGCCATTTCGCACTCGGGCGAATCCAATTGTGTCTTGTAGACTTCAATAGCCGCCTCAAGACCTCCATGACGACGACACATATTGGCGAGCGAGATGATCGTTTCAACGTGGCTGGGGAGATGCATAAGAATGGCATTGTGGATATCTTTCGCCACGTCCACGCGGTCTGACACTTCTTCGAAGTAGGCATAGTGGAGTCGGATAGTGGGATTGGCAATCGGGACGTAGAGATACGAGGCACGTTGGTATATGATTCGTACCTCTTCTTCCTTGTCAGGCTGAGCAGCCATCCAGCGAGCGTATCGGAGCCAGAACTCGTCGTAATAGGCACAAGTGACCAGGCACCGCTCATACAGGAACTGAGTCCGGGAGAACGAACCCTCGGCTTCCTCGAAGTCAAGATAATTCTTCCAGTTCACCAACTGGCCTTCATCGAGCTCAGTAACATGGAAGTAGGGACGCTTAATCTCCGATTCAAAAGTCCAGCGCTTGGTCGTCTCGGTTTGGGTATTCGTGAAAACCTCGACGTGGTAACTGTCCACACGATGCCGGAGATCCCGCTCGAGCTCGGCCTCAGCCTTGGCACCAGGAGCCGGCTGGGACGATGCAGCTTCGATTTCAGCGCGGAATGCGGCCATGGTCTCTGCTGGGGCGAGCTCGGACAAGGGACGGGTTTGCGCCATCACACGGTAACGCTCGAAGTAGCGAGCATACTGGTGCATTGGGATGTGGATGACACGTCCAAGAATGGCAAAGATCTTGTCGTGGGCCTCAACTCGCTCCTCGAACTCAATGTACTTATCCCAGAAGGGATGGGAAAGGAAATCAAGACCCACACTGCTCGCACCCCGTTCGAAAAGCCTGGTGGTATTTAAGTTAGCATGCCGCAGAAACATGGGCCTGACAGGTGGGATAGGAGTGGTAGGAGACAAGAACGGGATATTGAAGATGGCAAACATGAGCAGGAAACTCTGCCCGGTTGTGAAACCCCAAGTAATCAAATGAGTGTGGTGGATGAAGCTAAGGGATAGGTGGACATCCAGTGCTCCGTAAATGGCCATCGAACGAGGCTATTTATTGGCCTTCAATGCAAGGTGGTGACTCGGCCAATCAAAGGAGAAATGCAGCCTGAGTGAGCTATGGGTGAGAAGTAAACCTTCACTTAGATCAGGGGAAGCAAAGCAGCGAGCGGTCTCTCACCCATCAACAATGAAACCAACTGGATATTGAGATATCCAGGAAACATATGTGACCGGCACCACGAGAAATTTCGCGAGCTGCGTTGGTAACGGTTATAGGGAAAGGGAAGAAGACCATCTCTACTCTCACTTACTCTCGAATGATGTCGGAATCGTGCGAAGTCTCTGCCTTGAACGAACAATAGTTGGTCCAAAGATCAACGGACGGCGAAATGCTAGCAATGCCTCGTTCATAGACCTAGAGTGACAATATTAGTATGAATCTATGGAAAAGAAGAGGCTGGCGCCGAAGGGTTGCGCATGCATACCATCTCAGCGGCCTCAGTGCCGGTGATGGAGAACTCTTGGTCGGCATACTTCTTCCAGTATCCAAAGAGCAAAGGGAACTTGGCGAGGAACCGGTCATAAACTGAGCGGACGGTTGTGATGGCCTGGGGGCTGGAATTGCGATTTATTCCACCCTCGAGGGCCTCCGCCGCGCGAACCAGTTTCTCCCAGGTTTCGAAATTGTCGGGATCATCAAGCTGTAAAGGATAAACACGTCAGTTAACGAGGGACAAGTTCGTAAATGCGTGCGGAACACGTACCAGCTCGGTCTCGAGTGTTCTAATCTCCGCATTCTCCTCTTCGGAGCCTCCGTACTGATGATAGTCGGCCATGGTCGTCGCAATGCTGAGGATGCGCACGAGAAGTCGATATCCCAGAATAAAACGATAGGAATGAGATTGCAGGTACTAATAAAATAGCAGGGAGAGTAACAATGAAGATTCCGAAGGGAAGAAATTCTGGGGCTGAAACGAGACTGAAAAGCGAGCCGAGTGACTACAGTTGGCGGTGGACCCCCTTAACGAGCTGAGGGTGAACCCATGCCTTAGGCAGCAACTTTTTTCCTTTGTTTACAAAACATGACCATGCCTTAGGCAGAAATTTCACTTCTTTGTTTACTTTACTATACATATGACGGGTTCCCGCATTTCATCTCTTCTTACATTATATCTACCTGCATACATCTACGTGCATCACATACCATCAATATAGCTCGGTATAGTCAACATGTAGGTTGAATTCATATGTATATTATACAACATGATTAATAACTAATAAATACAGAGCTTGTATCAGTGGTATATCATGTAGCGGTCTGCTAATGGCCTAAACCTCCCTGCCCTCCTAGCACCTGATATAAGTGCGAAGTAAGAGAATTTACTAGTATTTTACTAGTATTTTACTAGTAAATTGGACTAACAAGTGACTTAGATTCGTGGTTATACCTCTCTCCATCTAGGTAAACGCTTTTGCTATACTTCTAACTGTGGAAAAGATGTGAGTTATATTCCTTCAATATTCTCTTAGCTCTTGATTAATTTACTAGTATTATACTAGTAAATTTATTATCTAACCTTCTTTTTAGACACTAGTAACGTCTACTAATAACCTACGGAAACATTATATCTCGAAGCACCCTGACTTGATCCTGAATACTGCGGAAGGTCGACCTATAAGTAAGGAAGAAACTGCGGCAATTGGTGAGTACGAAGTGAGAGGGTTTACTAGTATTTTACTAGTATTTTGCTAACAAAATTAGTATTTTATACTGCTTTATGTGATGCCTATAATACCCGGATTGCTGCTGCTACAGAGGCTGCTACCCTGAATAAACCGGCTATTCCATATAAAAAGGATGGTTCTGTAAGTAAAAGATTTTACTAGTTATTTACTAGTAAACTAACTAAAATAGATTTACCTTACCGAGATAAGAAAGCAAGTTAAAGCGCTATATAGTCAGGTTCCATACGAGCCTTGTAAAGATGCAAATGATTGGGCTAGTAAGAGTCCCTTATTTCTACTAGTAATTTTAATATATTAACTAGTAAATAGGCTGCTGCTATATAGAAAATGTAACTTAATGTAATAACTTTGATTACTTTGATTTAGATGATCAAAGTAAGGTTAGTAACCTACCGGAGGAGGAGAATAAAGAAGAGGAAGGTGAAGAGAAGGAAGGAGAAACCGAGTAATCTACTAGTAAATTACTAGTAATTCTTATAAATAGGTGGTATTACAATGATATTAAACTTATATTTTGAAAGGATATGTAGAAATTAATTACTAGTAAATAGTGTGGATTTACTAGTTATTTACTAGTAAATCTTAAGAATATACAGTATTATAATAATATTAAACTTACATTTTGAAAGGATATATAGAAATTAATTACTAGTAAATAGTGTGGATTTACTAGTTATTTACTAGTAAATCTTAAGAATGTATAGTATTACAATAATATTAAACTTACATTTTGAAAGGATATATAGAAATTAATTACTAGTAAATGGTGTGGATTTACTAGTTATTTACTAGTAAATCTTAAGAATATATAGTGTTATAATAATATTGAACTTATATTTTGAAAGGATATATAGAAATTAATTACTAGTAAATGGTGTGGATTTACTAGTTATTTACTAGTAAATCTTAAGAATATATAGTGTTACAATGATATTGAACTTATATTTTGAAAGGATATATAGAAATTAATTACTAGTAAATAGTATGGATTTACTAGTTATTTACTAGTAAATTAAGTAGGTATAATTCAATTTGTTAATTCCTATCTAATATTAAGCAACTAACTTATTCTCTTGATCTTTAAGCTGTTCTTGAAGCTTTTGAATCATTCTGTAGGTCTCTTCGATCTTCTCTTTATAGCGAGAGTTTGAAGACGTTCTAGATATATAAGTTACTAGTAAATTATTAGTAAAGGGACTTAACTTATGTAGAATATATAGCTAGATAATATTAGATGCTACTACTCCTTAAGCGGCCTTGATATAGTATAAGTATAGTTGTTGGTGGGTTAAGATTAATCACTTCTAGGATAGTTGGGAGTAGTAGAGGTATCCTAATACTAGTTAGCTACTAGTATAATACTAGTAAGTTACTAGTAAAATAGACTGATCTCTGTACTAGGGATACTGGAACTTGAGTTTTATTAAGTGCCTTCTTGGGTGATTTGCGAGGGGACTTCTTTAGTGACTTAGTCTGGCTTCTAGCCCTTTAAATTGTATAGCTATACCCTAATAAGTTGTACTTATAAAGCTCTTAGTCCTTATCTAATATCTTATTATTATTAGGACAGTTACGCTTCTGTTATTTTATCTCTATTTTTATTAGTAAAAAAGCCTTTAATACTAGTAAATTACTAGTAAGTATATACCTTTATACTAGAGACTATTGCTAAACCTTATAATCATATTATTAGTATGGTAAGAATGCCTAATACTAAAGGTAGTATAGGTAGTGTATTGTGAAATATTAGTTTGATTAAGGATATAAGACCTAGGGTAATTAGTACTAGTATCTTACTAGTAATATACTAGTAAACTTACTTTATGACTATATATAGAAGTGAATCTCGAGTACCTATCTAGTAGGATTTATAGTAGCTTTACTCTATTACGTTTATATGATTTCGTGTTTCTTTATAGAATTTTAGGTCTATTAAAGAAAGACTCTTATATATCCCACCTATAATCATATCAATTTGCTTATACTAGACCTATCTAGTAAGCTCTAGGAAGTATTCTAAGATATATATTAGTAAATAACTAGTAAATAACTAGTAAATAACTAGTAGATTTACTTACCTAAGATTAAATTGCTAAGGGTATAGTAGTTATCCCTACTCTTATACTCTATTAAACTGATAAGATATACTCGTGCTTTATAATATGAATCATCTGTATACTTTGGTATCAATTTATTTACTATATATAAGAAATAGATCTTACAAAACATAAGAATATGTCTTATATACCATCTCTAACCAAGAATTCGACTATCAATCTGATATTGAGTATTATTAAGAACTTTCCTGAGACCTACTTTGAGTTAGTAACTAGTATTTTACTAGTATTTTACTAGTAAAGATAAAGAATTACTAACCTGTTATTTACTTCAGGCATATATTAATAACAATAGACTTGATCCTACTACTATATAGATAATAGAACTTCACTAGAATACTAGTTATATGGGTAATTAAATTAAACATAGCTATAAATAAAGTAGTATATCTTATAGTGATCTCTTTAGTGGTAAAAATATAAAGAAAGGTTATAACTAGTAAATTTAGTAATTAGTATTAGTAAAATAATAAGAATTACTAGTAAATAAACTTACTTTTTCTATAGGTAGATAGAAATGTAGCAAAAATCACCTTATTAAATATCCCTTGGACCTGTTTATATAATATATCAATCTCTTATAAATTAAGAGAAGCTAATAGTTATAATTGTTTATTAAGTGTATAAAAGATAAAGGTCCCCTGCTTATTATCAATGATTTCATGAATATAATCCTAGCAATTTATTAGTAAAATACTAGTAGTTTACTAGTAAAACTTATCTTTGCCTATAGATCCTTCTATAAAAGATGATAGATCCTCTCTAATTCTCTTCTAAGAGGGTAATAAAGAGTTTATTGCTTTTATAAGACTGTAGTAAAGATCTCTCTATTAGCGAAACTATAATAGAGTTAACTAATAGTAAGACTATTATATTTTTTATAAAATATATAGAGCTTAAAGCTTTAAAGGAAAAAGCCTATATAACTAGTTAGTTAAAGATACTAGTAGAATACTAGTAGAATACTAGTAAAATACTCACTTAATAAAAGATTAGGGCTTTATATCTGACTAAGAAGGTTTAAAATTCCTTCAATTAGTTTATATAAAGGCTTATTAAGTAATAACAGTAGATAGTTATAGATTCCCCTAGAGACCTAAATAATATAGGGATACTTAATAGGGTCTTTAGGTATAAAAGCCCGAAATTGGATCTAGCACTTTAGCGAGCTATTAATAAGATCACTAAGACCGGATAGATAGATAGTACCTAGTTATACTAGTAAGTTACTAGTAATTAACTAGTAAAAGCAAGGATATATACCACATTTTAACACTCACGATTAATAACTATAAACTGTATCACAGTACTCTTAAGTATCAGGGAATCTACAGTTTGTAAGGAGATCTATAAGAAGATCTATATCAAGATTAGACTATTACTATTATAGGCTTTTAGAAAAATAGTCTTTACGTTTATCTTCCGTCCAATTTCGATATTGTATATAAGAGATACAAGCTCCTATAATATCCTAAAAAAGTATATTAGTAAGTTACTAGTAAACTACTAGTAAATTATAAATCACTTACTAGATAATGATGCTTTTGAAGCTAGAAATCATAGGTTTCATCTGTCTTTTTATACACTGTTTGGTTTCGGAAGGTTTTTTAGATAGTACCATAATATCTAGTTTTATTAGTATTAGTATTAGTATTACTAGTATAATACTAGTATTATACTAGTATAAGATAGCTTACACAATTACCATCCGTTGTTTGTTAGTTAGTACTCTACCTCCCTAGGTTTCTCTTCTTACCGTAAAGAGCTTCTCTATTAGCTCTTGATTAACCTTTGTATAATATAGATTGCGGATTGAATCACTAAGGTAAGCGCAATGCTTAATCCCTTGGCAATTAAAGGAAATTTTGGTAACATCGTATTAGAGAAAGATATACCAGATATCACGATTCTAGCCATCCTGTTTCTGCGAATATTGAATCTTATATTATTAGTAAATACTAGTAAAATACTAGTAAAGTACTAGTAAAATACTAGTTAAGATTCACTTATATACTGCATTGCCTCCTTTTTTTCCTCTATATTTAAACCCTAAAGATTTACAATATAGATATATCCTTATAGGTCAGTTTTTGGATACTCTAGAAGTATAGGGATATACTCAATTTCTAAAGCAGAGATTGGATTATAAGTACCGCTTATTAACGGTATCGGTGTCTGGTTATCTTCTTCAGAAATCTAGAAATAATATTAGTAAAATACTAGTAAAATACTAGTAAAATTTTATTTAATATACCTGAAATTCGTGCAACTCATTCAAAATCCTCTCATCTTCGCCTCTGTTTTCAACCATATCCTACTCTATAGGAGTATCGGTAGAATAAGGGTAGGTAGGTATAAGCTCTAAGAGCTTAGAATTACGGAATTTAAACCAAGTTGATTCGTATTCTATTATAATAAAGATTTAGACAATGATTTTAAAAAAAATAGTATATATAGTACTTGAATATATATATATATATATATATCTATCTTCAAGTACTATTTCAAACCCTTGATCTTTTACTAGTTATTTACTAGTAAATCCCTCGGAATGTATAAACCCCTTGATTCTTTAGCAATGTTTACTAGTAAACCCCGCGGAATGTATGAACCCCTTGATTTTTTACTAGTAATTTACTAGTAAATCCCTCAGAATATATCCCTGCCTATCTTACCAGACAGACAACATACCACTCATTAATACACCAATAAAATACCTAACAGTACCAAACACCCAGACATTGGTGCCTAAGGCATGGGTTCACCCTCAGCTCGTCTTACGGGGTCCACCGCCAACTGTGGTCTGGCGAGCCGAAGATAGGAACTCCTGATGCCTGAGGCGAGGATCATTGGTTATCCAGTCCACCGCCCACGGGCCCTCCCTCCGGGGGTTGGAGGGCGGTGTGGCCCAAGGCGGTGTATAAATGACTAAGCTCAGGCTTGGCCCTGGGCTGGCAGAAAACCTTATTGACGCCTTAGGAACAAGGCGCAAATCCTACTTTAATTATGCCGTGACGCCTGAGGCATAATTTCAAGGCCTTGGCGTGAGCCCGGGCGGTATCAACTTTTTGACCAGAACACTCACAAACTACCCGTGCACACTAGGATCACAACCCATCTTGATCCATCATGTCGGTTTCGAAGCAAACGAGTGCACTGTTGGAAAATCTTCCTCAACGTCTTGTCAATTTCTTCGCTCGGTATCCTCCACAAGCCCACTCCGCAGCTGTCCGTCGTCCTGCCCCTGCGAATGGAGAGGGCTATGTACCAACGAAGGTAGAATCTCCATACACACCAGACCGTGATGTGAAGGGTGCCCCTGGAGAGAAGAAGCATGGCTGGACTCCTTCACGCGCACTCCTCGTCACCAGCGACGAACTCCGCAATCCATTTCTTCCGCATAAGCGATTCGGCAAATGGGAAGCACCGAAATATGGGCTGCGCCAGCAAGCCGATCTGATGAAACTAGCCATCAAATACAATGTGGGGGCACTTCTCCCCCCAGTCGCAAATCACCTGAATTCAAGGAGACACGGCGAGCAGAGCGTGGTTTGCAGGTTAAGGGAACTGGTGTTGGTCATAAGGTTAAGGGTCACAAGTGGGAGCGTACCATGGAGTCACGTCTTGAGGATCGTCGCAAGGCAATGGAAGGCATGCCAGAGATGGTGCGGATGTGGAAGCAGGTTAGTACTCGATTGGTCCTTCCCGTTGAAGTGGTTAGAGCAAAGCTGACTCGGCGCAACAGAGAGGTCATGGCCGTGGCTGGAGACAATGGCCCAAGCGGTAATGGGGATGCCCCCACCGCCACACATCACAGCATCTTGTTTCCCTTCTTTATTCTGGCCAGTTTGTTCATTCTGGTTTTTCAATGTTCTGTTGATTCCCATGCGAACCGGAGCGGCACAAATACTTGTACGAGCCATAGCAGGAGCTTGGGACGGAGTTTTGTCTTTGAAGTATACTATCAACCCCATCTGTACAATACAATCTATGGTCACATCGCCCAATGGTGCCCAAGAAAATCATTTACATGTATCTGGCCGGTGTTATCTTTCATTATCCTCAGCACCAATAAGAAACCTACTTGCTCCCAGCTGAACATGTTCAACCTTGCGGGCAATTCCCAAGCGGACCATAATCAGCTAGGATGAGGTGAAACCTAAAGAAATCATAGTTTATAATAATATACTATAGAAAACACCTCACGCAGATCATTGTCGCTTTGCTCATCGAGGCGTTGATCAGCTCAGCGTTGATCAGCTCAGCCTCAGAAACAATTTGTAATACTATAGTGGCGCTGTTCCAGGCCCTTGCTACACCCGTGGACAATTACCAGGTTGACGTGTCTACAGCGTTGGCACTTAACTCAGATGTCCTGACATGGATTGTTCAGTGTCTTTCGCTCAACTTGTGGCTACGGGTTTCAGCCCAATTGAATCGACAAAATTAGGCGTTAGGCGCACTCTTTCTTTGTTTGAATAGCCAAATTGGTAAGCCGACATGTGACGAGACTGAAGGTAGTGCTTTAGCTTTAACACGATCCTAGAAACCCATGCAAGTTGGGTTGGTCGTTGTGCATCGGCGGCGCTAATGGTATTTGTGAGACATAATGATCGAAGAAGTGCCTCATGGGCAGAATGGTTGGTTGGAAACCTATATCGATCTATGTGATTGTGTACTAGAGTGTGGGAGTTTCAATCATTAGCTTCAATAGTACCGATGAATCTGTCGGCTGATGCAAACATGTCTCCCCGATGAGGTTGTCCGTGACCGTAAAAGGTATAGTAACTCCGATATTATGCATGGAGTGCATGAGCGTCACGATGCAGTGGGGTCCAGCGCTGACCGATGTAGATCATCGTGTGTATAATGCCGAATAGTGCGTGTGGTAGGATGAGAACCATCAACAGGAGCGGTAAAGCTCTATCAAAACAACTATTGCCACGCCCAATACATCACAGGCCACATGTGAGGGGAATCCGATCTCGAGACATTCTTCGTCCCTTCACAGCAACACCTCAAAACGCCGAAAACAACCTATAAAGGCCATTTACCAGACTTTGGGAATGTGCTTTTCCCCTAAACCTCCGATAGCCTATCCATTTGCAGTGGACTGGAAACCAGACCCGGGCTAGTTGATTTGTTCGTATCGGTGACCTCCGATGAGAATATAGCTGTCTGCTATCTTATATGTGGTGAGGCTCCCCCCTCTTTCTTCAACTCCATTTGATATTGCACAGTCGCACATCTATACAGTCTCTTTGTGGATTTCTCGGATATTCATTATATGCTGATTGTGCTGCTAGAGATATATACAGAAAGTCCCACCTTTCAGCATTTGCCACCTGGATTTCAAACAACGTACAACATAGTGCAACAAACCCTGGAGTGCGTCTGTTTGAATTTGAACTTCGACAATGGCGGAATCAACCTTTCAGGGGTCAGTTCATCCCAAGTATAGTCAAGGTTACTCCGCCGATGTGGACATAATCCGAGACCAAGAGTATCCTCTGCTAAATGGTACAAATGCCCATTTACTACACTCAACTCATGCTGACCACTACTCTACTAGGAACAACATACTTGGATTATGCGGGGACAACACCCTATGCCAAGTCCATGATCGAGTCTTTCTCGCGTGATCTTACATCTAATCTGTTCGGGAACCCCCATTCGATGTCTGTATCATCACAGCTTTCTACACAAAGAACGGAAGATGTCCGAGTCCGCATATTGAGATTCTTTAATGCGGACCCGGATGAGTTTGATCTTGTCTTTGTGGCAAACGCAACTGCCGGAATTAAGCTAGTCGCAGACTCACTCCGGGACTCCGACCATCGAGGGTTTTGGTATGGCTACCATATTGATGCTCATACCAGTATCGTCGGGGTACGAGAGCTAGCCGAGATGGGCTACCAGTGTTTTCAAAATGACGATGAGATGGAGGCTGAGATTACAAAGTTGGCTGGCAACCAGTCAAAAGCACCCAGACTACTTGCATACCCAGCCCAATCCAATATGAATGGCCGGCGTCTGCCTATGCGATGGTGTGAGCAGGTGCGATCCGCAACAACCGAAAGCGGAACAAATGTGTACACATTGCTTGACGCCGCGTCGCTCGTATCAACTGCTCCACTTGATCTAGGCCCGTCTTCATCTGCTCCAGACTTCACTGTCCTCAGCTTCTACAAAATCTTTGGATTTCCCGATTTGGGTGCTTTGATTGTCCGAAAGAGTGCTGCACGGGTTTTTGAGCGACGGAAGTACTTTGGCGGAGGTACCGTCGACATGGTCCTGGCCACTGGGGTGCAATGGCATGCGAAAAAGGAAACCTCAATCCATGAGCGGCTAGAGGATGGTACTCTCCCGTTCCATAGTATCATAGCTCTAGATACGGCCTTGGACACACACGAGCGCTTATTTGGCTCCATGGCGAACATTTCAGCACACACCGGGTTCCTCGCAAAGCAAGTCTATGATAGGCTTTCTTCATTGGCACATTTCAATGAGAGAAAAGTCTGTCAAATTTATCAGTCGCACACCTCGTCATATGGCAATTTACATACTCAAGGTCCGATTATTGCGTTCAATCTTTGCAATAGTCGTGGCGAATGGGTTCCCAAAACCGAGGTGGAAAAACTGGCTACGGTGCAAAATATGCAGATACGCACTGGGTCCGTTTGCAATCCAGGAGGAACTGCCTCGTCACTCGGTTGGACTGGACCTGAGCTTCGCCGGCATTACTCTGCTGGATTGCGCTGTGGTGATAACCATGATGTTCTGGGAGGGCGACCAACAGGAATTCTGCGGGTCAGTATTGGTGCCACGACAAATATGAAGGATATCGACTCCTTCGTAAACTTCATAGAGGAGTTTTACGTGGAGAAGTGTCCACCTATAGTCGCTCTGGATCCTCTGACAGAAGACAATGAGGTCGTTGCCCCTCATTTCTATATTGAAAGCTTAGCAGTCTTCCCAATCAAGAGTTGCGGTGCTTTCAAGATCCCCGAGGGAAAGCGCTGGGAAGTTAAGAAAGAGGGATTGGCCTGGGACAGAGAGTGGTGTTTGGTCCATCAAGGGACTGGTGCGGCCCTGAATCAGAAAAGGTACGTTGTGCTCAAACAAAGTATCAGAATTCCTAAACTAACGCTAGTAGATACCCTCGTATGTGCCTGATACGACCCTCCATTGAGATTGAAAAAGGAGTTCTCCGCATTACTTGTGGTGCAATCGCCGCACCAGATCAGGTCAGCCTTGAGATTTCACTTGGCTGGGAGGACACAAGTCTCATCTCCACATCCTTCTGCCCGAGCTCGACCAAAAAGCCCACAACAGTCTGCGGCGACCCAATTTCTCTCCATGCCTACACGTCCCCGGTGGTCTCGGCGTTCTTCTCAGACTTCCTGGGGGTACCATGTACTCTCGCACGATTCCCTACACAGACCGCCAGCCGGTACTCACGGATGCAACGGATGCCAAATACATGGAAGAACCGGTTCCGCAAACTGATCATGCCAGGCTCATTCCCACCTGACTTCCCTCCCCCAGTACGTGAGAATGGCCAGACACAAATCACATTATCCAACGAGTCGCCAATTCTCATTGTCTCGCGTTCGTCTGTCAACCGACTGAATGAAACCATCAAAACAAATACCAAGCATGGCAGCAGTAAGACTGTTGCTGCAGACGTCTTCCGGGGTAACATTGTCGTTGCTGAACGACTTGCTCACCGTGGCGATGTGGAACAACCATATGCGGAGGACCGGTGGTCATCACTTCGAATTGGACCCGACCAGCTTCGGTTCGATGCTCTCGATACATGCCAGCGATGTCAAATGGTTTGTATAGACCAGTTTACCGGCGTCCGACGCGCTGAACCGTTTTCAACGCTTGCTAAGACGCGAAATATTGACGGGAAGGTCAAATTTGGCAAATATTCCGCACTTTCTCCGGAGGAACTAGAGGGCTTTGACTCGGAACTACCTGATCGCAGGACATTGATGGTAGGAGATGTGGTTGTGCCCTCGTATCAAGATGATTGAGTATTCAAATGTTTTCTTTTTGGTGTTATGGGTAGTTAGTTCGTGTTTATGGGTGGACTTGAGTGTTTGATAGTGCCATTATATACATACTATGTATGTACCTTGTCTGCAGCTGTACTTACCAAATCCATGTTTGTGATTTGTCTATTACAGTTTTGATCAAGAAATTTCCAAGCACTGCTCTAGAATCTTGAGGGTCTTTTAGCTACGAACGCGGTTGAATGTTTCCGTTTTCATCTGCTGGTAGGAGGTAAGTAAATTCTTCGCCTAACATTCTCAGGAGGTTTATCAAATATATAGAAAGACTTGGCTCAACTCGCTTTCAGTCTGGTATTCAAAAGTTGCCCAATAAATTCTGAACTTGATAAACGCGAAAGTGATATACATGCTAGTACCGACTAAGCAACATCAACGCTTACAGCCAACTTTTCCTGGGCCTTGGTGAAAGGTGCCGCAAAGCCATAGGTCTGGTAGCATTTAGAGTAATCTGTGATGATACTGCTGGGCAGAAACGCACATTCAAGAAGCAGTGGGAAGACATAGTGACTTTTTCACTGCAAATAAATTCGTCACACGCATTGGATGCCATAGGCTACTGTGCACCAGAAATACCCTCGGCGATGGTTTCCTCCAAACTGACCCAACCCGACCGATTGAAGTAGCTCTTCAGAAGCTGCTCTGCCCGTCTAGAAGGCACGACATCACTCAAGTCCCGAGCTTCATTTTCAGGCTCAGGGGGAATCAGTAGATTACCCGGACGAAGCTTTCGTAGGATTCTGATGATCTCGGTCCAGTTATGGGTGGCTGCAAATGCGAAAATTCGCTCGAAGTTTACCGATGGCGAGAGAAGGGCAATAATGTGTAGTCTCGCAGCGTCTGTAACATCAACATACCACTCTATAAATGCTATTAGTATTTTCCGCTGCTCAAGTTCACCTTATAACTTACGTGGAGGAAGGAACCCAAGTGCTGCCCCATCTCCTTTAAGGATATTCCCGACCAACGACTGTGTTGAACCGTGTATTTCGGGAGCAAGAATCTTGCCAAACTGCAAATTTTCGATCAGTAAAAGTTCCCATATGATTAGGGAGTGACGCACAGTGATGCCTGGTAAGACTGTATTTAGAACAAATGGAGGATCATTTTCTTTGACCCATCTAAATGCCGCCCGCTCGCTTTCTGTTTTAGAAGCCCCGTATACAAGGTATCCCTTACCCTGACGAGGAATACTTTCATCCCAAGCCGCTTGTATAGCAGCATCATTCCATGTGTCTAAAACTGGGTTAGAGAGTTTCTAAAGGTCGTAAATAGCGTACGTACCTGTAGTGAGCACAATCCCTTCTTCATTGGGCTTCGGTAGGTATGCGGCGGTTGAGGATGAGGTCAGAACAAATCGCTTCACTGTAGCTTGTTGCGAAGCTGTCTTTAGAAGGTTCACTGTTGCCTTTATGGCATGCGGAATGGTTATATTAGGGTCAGGGTTCATCGATAGATCAGCTGCCTGTGAGATGTCAGGTAAAATATTCTCTTTTCCTTTTTTAGAGCTTGTTCATATAAATAACACGCACGACGTGGATGATTCCTGCGATTTCTTTGACTGCTCCCTCCCATTCAAGTCCACTGGTGAGGTCCGAGACAATGCAAGTTTCGAACTTGCCTTGGCCGTATTTTCGGTCGAAGAGCTCATTTAACCAGGGCTTGGACTCCCGAATACTACCGCGAACCAAGTAGCCAAGGCTCAATAGTTGATCGACCACATGGGACCCAATGAAGCCGTTAGCTCCAGTCACGAGGATTTTAGACCCTCGAGGGATTGTGTCCTTGATATCCGACATGACCAAATTAAAAATGAGGTATGATCTTGAAAATCAGGTAGATGACAAGTCGCCTAAATTAGAGGGACATCAAATATGTCAATCGCAGTGTCAGTTATGTAACTGTGCCACATACCTTAGACTATTAATAGTTGCAAACGAAATAAGTGGAGTCACCTGCTGTACAACATGGACAGCTCTTAATCATCACAGGTAAATTAAGCCCAAAGCACTGCATTCATCCACAAGTACGGAGTACAGTCTATCTGTACCGCTAGTCCGATCAAACCACCAAAGAAGGGGTTCTGGCTGAAGAGGCTCCCCTAGCACCGACCCTGAGTCAAACCAATCAGACGATCCGAAATCAAGGGGTACGAATTACCATCACCAGAGTCATTAGCCTTCCCGGCCCTTTTTTAATCCCGAGCTATGGTCTATTAACAATCATTTTTTGCTCCTTAATCGAATAGCGGACGACGCCTCAGTCAATTGCAAGCACAATGATCCCGCTGGAGCTTGACCGGGTGGATTCTCAACCCCGGGGCGAAAGTGCTGAATGGCCCGAGGGAAGAACGAGAACAATCAAAGCGCGGCAAGTCGAGTATAAGCCCATGTATTCCCAAGTCTAAGAATAAGGGAAAGTCACTATGGGGCCTGACAACCAGGCGACAATCAGGCGCGGTCGTCTCAAAAGGCCAATAATTTTCAGCATGCTTGGTGGCATATACGGCATCGCTTCGGTGGACCATTGGTATATTTTACCTTATCCCTTGAACTATTTCAATAACAGGTGTACTTTATGAAGTATACATAGACAGCCCTGGAGGACTATGAGATTGTTATTGGTCTATTCTGATTGGCTCCATGATTTACCCCGCTTAAGGACCCACTTAACATGATCAACATCACCTGATGACCTCAGAAGGATCAAGTAACCCTGCTACATTTCACTTTTTCGATATTGTTAACCCTTGTCGTTGGTTAACCTCAGAACTTTTGACATGGCGGACCGCCTCCACTCCCGTGAAGGGTCCGACACTTCCCTCAACAATCTATCTATTGCTTCTCCGCGATCCAGCACCGAATCCCGCTCTCCCTCTACACGAAACAAACTCCGCGTTTCAGCAAACCACCAGCACAGACAAAGCTTGAGCGAGTCGCTTCGCGGCCCACCTGGCTCCCCCCGCTCACGCCGGCAGCCTTCCCTCCCACAATCCGCCATCCAGAGCCTCATCGACAATCCCCCGCCACCGAAGACTAGCGACCCTGCCTTTGTTGGCCGTGATTGGAGAGAGATCTCAATTGGCGAGCTGGTCAGCCCGGATGATCTGAAGTTTGTCGAGCTCGATACGGGCATTGAAGAGGCGACGAACGTGAGTACATCACAAACGTAACACCGAACACTCCTCTTGGACTAACATACTCGTCCAACTATAGATCTTGATTGATTCAGGTGCCGCCGTGCTGTTGATCCGCGAGACCCCTGAAGCCACTTCTGCCGTCGCCACATTCGACTATGCCGATCTCAACTCCTATCTCCTGCTGGCAGCAGGCCTGACACACCCCGACGAAGCACATCAAGCGTCATATGAAGAGCTAGCCAAGAAAGCTCACGACGGCGTGCCCATTCCACTGAGAGATGTCAAGAAGTTCGGTATGGAGAAGGAGCCGCTGATCAACCTGCCGGCGTCGGCCAATGTTTTGACTGCAGTTGAGATCTTTGGTGGTGGTGTGCACCGGGTTGTGGTGGTCAATGAGTCAAACGATCAAGAAGTGGTCGGGATCTTCAGCCAATTTCGGCTGGTCAAATTCCTCTGGGAAAATGGCCGCAGCTTCCCGGTCATTGAAGAGCTCTACCCGAAGCCTCTGCGTGACTTGGTGATTGGATCTCACGAAGTGATCTCCATCAAGTAAGTTGTTTTGGTGAATTCCTGAAGAGCAATCTAACCGTCATTTTATCATTTGCAGTGGTGATAAGCCCCTCTCTGATGCTCTTCATTTGATGAACAACGAGGGTATGTCCTCGATCGTGGTTGTTGATAACTACTTAAACGTACTTGGAAATATCTCCACAGCGGATGTCAAGGTATGTGACGAGCCATCTTGACCGGCAAAATTTACTCACGTTTTGGTAGCTTTTGACCCGATCATCTTCATTGCCACTTCTTCAAAACACCTGCACCCACTTCATCTCGGTCATTCTGTCCACACGGGGGTTGATTGAGGGTAAAGACTCATTCCCGGTTTTCCACGTCAATCCTGGATCGACACTCGCCCACACAGTCGCAAAGATCGTGGCAACTCGAGCACATCGGTAACTACTACACACTTGAGATATAAGCAGAAGATGTACTGACTGCTGCTTTAGGCTCTGGGTGACCGATCCATTATCTCCGACCTCCTCAGGACCTCCAACTCCATCGCAGTCTTCAGTACACATCCCTCTTTCCAACAGCATCAGCCCACCTACCGGATCGTATACTGCAAATTCACCACCACCATCTCCTTCTGTACCCGTGACACCTTCTGCACAGCCCTCTCAATATCCCGCCCCTCACCTACCAACTCCTAACCTACCCTACACATACCCAGCCCCAGGCGTGCCGGTCGCAGTGCCGGCACCCATCTCCCATTCTATTCCTTCCTCCGCCCTAGACGGAGCCCGACTGTCCGGGCGCCTAGCCGGAGTAGTCAGCTTGACTGACATCCTGAACTTGCATGCCCGAGCCAGCGGGCTGAACCCAGCTGACCCCGCGGAGTCTCGTAGCCGCCGCCGACGCAGTAGTTCGTCAAGCCAGAGTGTCCGCCGCAGCGGTGACATTGGCCGGGAGCTTTTCAGCCGTGGTGGCATGTAAAAGCATACACTGTGTTTTACACTTGGGCTCGATTGCAGAATATGTTCTCAGTACACCTGTATTTTGGAAACCCGATATACACACTCGCTCTGTCCGACGTGCTTGGGTCTGGCCAAGCCCAATGTCAATCACCCCCACTAGTTATGAGTATTTGTCACACTTCATCGGTCATACAGAACAGGACGCAAGCGGATGGACCTTCGGACTTGGCCAGCCTCTCATTATCGTCTTTAGCAGCGGATATTATTTCCATTGTGGATCAGCATTACCAAACAACTTCAATTGACTATCTCCATACGTACTCCCTCGCTCGCATCTTGCTAGACTCTGCGATTTTTCATGTCTGAATTTTGAGTCTACCTTAACCCGATCACCCAGATCTATGCATCCACACAAAGCTAAGATCAACAATCATCGGACAATGCCGACGGAATCCACGTCTCCATGTCTGATCGGAAAACCCCCATGGTAGCATGGACAAGATCCAAATATCCACTCGATTTTCAAGAATGGATCTCCACAGACAGAAACCCGCAGAATGACTCCCTAATCGCACACCATTCCAACCCATCACCCGCAGAAGCATCTCCGGCATCCGTAAAGCAGTCTTTTTGTGTCCCATTCACCACTGTCCAGTGGCACGAACAGTCCCACACACGCAATGATATCCACACCTGCGCATCGAACATCAGCGGACAAGACCGATACCAGATCAACGTGCTCTTGGTCCTCGTGTTCCGTTATGCCGTCATTTAGATGGCATTTTGTGTTGAATTGTGTTTCAGCATGACTCGGGTAGGGGTCGTTGATCGGCTTCTGAGCTCTTGGCTGTGTGTGGATCTGGCGTAAGCTGGTACGGCTTTGGCTTTTTCCTCTCACTGGCCCGTCATATTTTAGCTAACCGGCATGTGTAGCACCGCCGGATTGGGGACATTGGTTGCGTTTTGATTTGAAATAGAAGATATTGCTTGCTAGAATTATAATTGGGCTTGGTCGAGATACCAGAGATACTGACCTGGACATAATTTTCTATTATGTCACAGGTAGATTGATTTACTTGGAACAAACCAGCGATACCAATATCTCCTAAATAAGACAATAAACCCGAGAATAAAACAAAAACGATCGTCTCTACTAAACTCAAAGAAATTATGAGCTTAGATGAAGATCGTGAGATCTAGAAATCCGGGGAAGGTCCTCCCCAGTGGGCAACATCCCACCCACAGCCCACTTCGCCTCATTCCCCACCTTGCCCAATCGGTCGGGTCTCGTCGACAGCCACTTTTGCTCCACCAAACACCGAGAGACCGGACTGGACGTTGATCATGGAGATACCCCTTGGGGATTTTCCGGGTGAATTGGGAATTGCGATTGGATGATATTGCAGGGTTGTCTCAACCAAGAAGGACTTGGGCATCTGGTTTAGAGAGGATGCTTGACCAGGTTCAAGTTCAGCTGTATCAGCTTGGTTGATTTGAAGTATTGACATAGTTCACTAGTCCTAGCCAAGTATATACGAAATAACCAATCGATCTAACGGCGAATAACATACGAAGATAGCACCATTCTGATCTGGACTCTACCTAGGTATGGGCCTGATTGGCCTTAATAGAAGGTGGGTGCCGAGTCAAATCAGCGCTAGAAAATACCTCAAACGCAGGCACGCAGACAAATTCACGAATCATGCCCCTGGGGCTATCACGCCGAGGCCTTTACCCTCACCATCACTATCACCACCCATGGGCCTATCATGAACCTTGGAAGTCACTTCAGCATAATCTGACAGGGTACCCACTGGACCCTCAAGCCACAGAACCAGTGTTAAACCAGTAATAAATGAAAAAGAAAAAAAGAAAATTGCCACCAATCACTTCTCCACAAGCGTGCACGGGGCCAGTGTTGCAATCCAATCCAACTGGAACCAACTATACAAAACCCTAGTGTGAATCCACATCCAGGCAAGCATTCGTGGGAGCCCGTGGGTGGATACTGGACCTGGCCCCGTTAGAGCTGCACGGGGATCCCCCTCTACTCCACCAGACGAGAAGAATTAGAGTTCTCTGATTCAAACGGATTTTTATCCTGTAAGATTTGCGCTGTGTGCCGACAATAACCAGGCCTCAACCGTTGGTACGCTGCCCTCGGGTGTTTTCGACCGTGGTAGAGGTTTGGATGGATTTTATACTTTTCATGGGTCAGTGCGGGCGCTAGTTTATTATTTGGCCAATTAAAATTAGGGCTTGGCTTGCCAGCTGCAACCTTAACCCCGCAATCTGGGATTCTGCAGGTCACTTTTTTCTTTTTCCCCCCTCATTCTGTTGATTACTTTTGCGGTTGCTGGTCTTTTGGTTTGAGGTTTGTGTATAGAAAGTCAAGTTACTCTAAATACTATACTTATAATAGCATTGCTAGTGCCTTGTAGGATATCATTGCATTGATTATTGTTGATAATACAAGAGAGAAAAGAGTGAGTCGATCCTGCAAGATCACCGTTGACCCGTAATCTCGGGAAGACCGCAACCAATTCCGCAGGGCACGGGGCACATCAATTTCAACTTACTTTCCCTCAACACGAAATCTAAAGCTATACGAAACTAGACTTCCACTTACACCAGACAACTCAATTTCCGAATTGTAAGTTAGCTAAGGAAGGCTATTTATTCTCCTGCGACGAGTCGGAAACAATCCTAAGGTAACTCACGAGACCGAGAACAAGGTTACGAGATCAAGGAAATTCAAACAGAGAGTACCTGTTTCCATATATCACGCAAGGCCTAGCTGGTCCAGGGATATGACATAGCGTCGTGGTCACGACGTTACAAATTAAGGCGGGCCGTTCCACGGTTGAGGATGGTCTGATCGCTGGGATTAGATTAGGTACTTATTCCATGAGGAACCACGTCGTGGACTAGGAAATACCTCATAACCCTGCAGAGTTTGTCTGTATTTTCTTCATTGTCTGATAGACCTACGTATGTAAGGCTAGAGAATTACTACCAAGGGTGTATGTTAGTTGTGGAGTTGGGTTACTAGATGCGGGTTTTTGAAGGGAGAAAGTGTGTAAATTACAATGGATAAGATTTGGTACTCGAAGCTAAAGTTAAAAAAGAGAGGGAAAAAAAACCCAGTACTGGTTACATATGTAAGGGAAGAGAAAGGTAAAAAGTCATTACTATGTAATGTCTAGGTGGGGGGTGGAACTACGCTAGGGGAAGCTATAGCTCTAGCTTATGTATGGATAGCTACAGCTCTCCTGGCACGGGCCGATGGAGCATAGAGTCTAGGATTAGGTTTATCCCATAGAAGAAAATGAGACGCCAATAATCGCGCAGTCTTTAGAAGAGAATGGTGGGGAAGGCTCCGGATTAGGATGAGGGTGAAGGCTGTTTGCAGATCAATGCAACGTTAAAAACTCGCAACGTTAAATCCAAGGTGAAAATTTAATATGGCGATTGAAAAAGAAAAGTGGATAGAATTTGTTTCTTCATGTTACTGAAAGTAGAGTAATGTTTAATGGGAAAAAAAAAAGAATGAAAAGAAGAGCAAAAGTTCATCCGATAAATACATACATTTCCAATCCTGACGCCTGTTCAGGATATTTGAATAAGAGATATGAGAAATAAATAAAATATGGTACAAGAGCAAATGTGCAAAGCCAACCCCGATATACACCCCAAATCCAAAAAGAAAAAAGAAATCAAGGAAAAAAATCAAGAACCACCTAGGTATATCAGGTATCATAGATCATAATAGGCATGATAGATAGATAGATAGATAGATGAAGTTAACAAGAGACGGTGGTAAAATCATCCACAGCGAGAAGATCATCAAATCCAAAAGGCTGGTCACGATCGGAAAGCGGAACAGTCGGGTTACCCAAGTGGAAAGCAAACTGACTGAAATCCGTGAAATCAGGATCCATACCCTCATGCGAGACCATAATACCATCACCGTCAACCTTTCCACCATGCGACATGGTAGCATGCGCGGTAGTAGTTGGTGACAGTGAGGTATTGGGAGTGGGACAGAAATCAGGTGTGGAGTGAGTGCCGGCTGAGAGGGCCTCGATCTTCGGAGAGCTAAGACTGGAGGGAGCCACCTGTGGGTGAGAAATGTGTGTACTCTGAGTAAGGAGGTTGAGGTTGTGGAAGTTGTTCGATGGCTGGGACTGGCCGCGTGAGTGACCATGGGTAGGACCATGGCCGGTGGGGCCAGACATGGATGCTGAGGGAATGTGTGGGGCCGGTGTGTGCTGCAGAGGCAACTCTGGTGCGGACGCTAGGCGATCTCTGAACTGATGCATTTGGGTTGCGGTGTCAGGCATCTGAGTCTGCTGCATCATTTGCTGCTGCCACATTTGCACGGCATGCGTGTCTGTGGGGGTTTGCGCAGGGGTTGGGCTGTGCTGTTGCATCGGGGCCCATGAGGGTACTTGGGGGTTCCAGGCTGGCGCTGAGGCTTGTTGGTTCATGTAAGCTGGGATATGCCCAGACGGGGCCCCTGTTGAGGCAGAGAACATGTCGGAGTATGGCGTCTGGGAACCGCTCATGTAGGCCGTGTAGGGCTGGGCACTCGGGTCGTATGATGCTGTGGGCGATAGTACATAGCCATCACCCGTTGCCATCGGGCTGGCTATTGAGCCTGGGCCCTGGGAGAAGGAAGAGCGGACGTTGGACAGATCCAAGCTCATTTTGCGAGCACCACCATTGACTCCATTGACTCCATTGACTGATGGGCGTGGGGTCATGTGGCTTGCTCGCCGGCTGTGGATGGAAGATGCATTGAATTGAGCGCGAGCTGCGAAGGCGGCCAGTAGATGGTTTTTGAATTGGTCTTCGATTTGCGCATTTTGGCGTTGCAGCATAAGAATGCGTTTTTCTTGATACCGCTCATCGACCTCTTCATACATGGCTTCTTTCTCAACAATCTCCTTGGTAATGTGAAAGGCCTTGCCCGTCCGCTTCTTATGCAACATAGAAGCCCGGTTAGCAGATTCCAAGCGAGCATCTAAGGTGCGATCCTTTCTTCGTGATGCAGCAATAAAGGCTCTAGGTGATTGTTAGTAATTTGCGTTTTTTACCCTGTATGGTAAAGTAGTTTTACATACCTCTCTTGGTTCTCCTCCCGCGAACGGGGGATAGGTGTGATGTCCTGGTCCATATCTGACAGAGGCATATTGTATAGTAATAGACAAGGTAAATTTATATAAGAAAAGTATATCACCAAAGAAGAGGGGGAAGGTAAGTTAAATACCAAAAGGGCTGAGGGGAAACCTAAGTGTCAAAGTTAAGCCCAAGCTCAGGGCCAGAACCACGGAACGGAGCCGATCATAGTTTGGGCGATTGGAAAACTTACGGCCGCTCGGTCCATGGTAGCCCAGTCCCTCTCCCAGTCCCTCTCCTCTTAGGCTAGTCCGCTCGAGAGCGCCACTAACCAAATACGAATCGATATGGTGCCACTCATAGCCCATGTCTAGTCCTCTCGGAGACTACATCCTGCATCCCGCATCCCGGAAATAAACCTGCAGGATGTGTGTGTAGTTATCAAGAGATTAAAAATCATTCCAGATTAGCCCTTGAGGTCTAGACCTTTTTCAGTTATTCAAGTGGAGCGGCGTTACCCTATACTCCAGACAGATCTCAATCGATGTATTCCGATGGATGTTACTCTATCGAGAATCACTGTAGATCATCTTCCTCAAACGTTAGACCATCACTTTTTTTCTTTTTTTTTTTTTCTTCTGCGAGAAAGTGCCTTTGGTAGCACACAGGATAATGGTACCACGTGATAGCCGGATCGGGCAGGCGCCAGGGCTGGACCACACCACACGTTACTCGGCTTATCATTTCACTTGAGAACCTGAAATTCAAGGCTACGATTATACATGTAACTATTCAAGCAAAGATCGTCTTAGAAGATAAGGTTACTGTACGTCGGAGCTACTGCAAGTGTTCCGGATACTCGATCGTCGATCAACGATCGCATCTTAGTACAATAAATCACTTAATATGATAGGTATATTACTATTATCACCTCCCGAAGGAAAGACCTGGTGCAGGATCTAGATCATCGTATCAATCAAAAGTCCCAAGCAAATTCTTCGTCAACTCCAGGTTTCCATCAAATGAGATATAAGGGACTCAGGAGTTCCTGCCTTCCTAATTAGGTTATTCCTTTGGCCCTACCGCCTGGGCGTACCCATCCACCCGCAGGGCTCGGCAGGCTATAGGCTACCTAGGTACCTCGGCAAGTTTTCTTGGAATTTCATTTGGTAGACTACATCGTACTGGCAGTTATGTATAATCAGCTTGGCGTGGCACCGGTATTTGACTCCACTAATAGCTGCCAATGTGGTCAGCTTAGGTGTATACATACGCTCGGAAGATACATGTATGTATCTATGTTGCGGTAGGGTACAGTCTTGGAAATTACCGCTTAGGGTTAATTGTTGCGAGGCGTAGGATCATATAGCACATTGCATCGTACGTGTACGAACCGAGGTGTAAACAGCAGAAGCTGCCCGAATACATAGACATTATACATGATATGCAGATTAGTTATGCCGATTGACCCCCCATCGTAAGCCATCCCTAGGCATACTGCACGATACAAGAATGGGCTCTCAATTGGCCTCTTGCGCACACAAATCTGTGTCCAAATCCTTCCTTCTCTTGGCCTGGACATATACTTGCCCGATCGAGCCTCATCTCCCATGGAAAAACGACGCCATATTGAAAGCCCATAAGAGATTTGCCACACCCCGGGGCCGGTCTGAAGCCGGGTTACCTAATCCCATCCGGCCGAGACTCGGCCATTTTGACCCTGAAGTCGCCACTGTGTAAACAATCCGATATCATATTATTTTCATAAACTACCCATGTATTATTTTGTCCTAATACGGTTGGCATATTGACAATCCCAATTGAAGTCTTATCGTTAGCCTTTAGCTACAATGTAGTGGGGACTCGGCAATTAAGTCGATCACCCCGCTGATCAGTGATCGACGAAGTACGGAGTAAATGGACACCTGTACTCCGTACAATCTGTTTAGAAAGCATAGGAATGTAATTTAACATTGAATATCAACATTGATCTCAGGAGTCTCTCGCATCTCGAGTATCCGCCCAGGTTAAACGACCAATCCCCAGATTCCACCAGGAGAGTACCGAGATAAGCCAATCTTGGAGAACGCTCGGGGATCGAACAAGTGCTCCATAGAAACTCCACACTCACAGCCACAATATAAACCCAAATCTACAGTTCATGTCGCATACATCCGCCAAGACGATTATGGAAAACGGACACCGAGATCTGCAGGCATACATACTTGGAAGGGAGATGTGTGGCTAAATATCACCGTGGCCGTGGCACTGGGTGGGCCAAGGGGAAATTTCCGCGGAGTTGATTTATTTCCTTATTTTCTTATTTTCTTATTTTCTTGTTCGGGGAGCATTCCACGAACGTGCCTGCAGGTACATGGATCTTAGCGCTAGGGGCCGGTTCCATGTGCCCGGTGTGCACGCCGGTTACTCGGTTGGGTAGGACGGTACCGCCACTCTGGAAGCTTAGTACTATCGTATGGAGTATGGCAAGGGAATCGGCCCTTCTCTCTTTCGGATGGAGAGAGGACGGGGGTTGATTGATTCGCCCTCGACTACTTTCATATCTGCATCATTGCGAATCAACCAGTCAATCCACACGCGCACACCGTCCCCTTGCCACGAGAGAAAACCCATTGCAAATGAAATCTTGTTTATAAACAGCATGAATAGGTAAAAGGCGCTAAGTTCTCAATGAGTGCAAAGCCAAAGGAAAAAGGACATCAATCAAGGGTAGAGAAGAGCCAAATCCGCCGATGATGTCGGGATTTGGAGCATCAATACATAAGATCCCGATTTGACGGGAGTGAATGGGAGATTGTCCGGGCCAAGCTCCCATCAGACAGATCGGCGGGGAGAAATCTCGGACACAAACGAAAACAGTAAAATAAAGTTCTGGGGTCAGCGTGCTTAGGCGATTCCCAGCGGTGGCACCATCCCCTGTTCCTCGCGGGCCTCGTTGCCAAGCTTGTAAGACACCTTGAACCGAATTTTCACCGAGTTGCCCTTTCCAACATCAATTCCGTCGATGAGCATCTCCTGTTGGACCCCATTTTGCTGCTGGGGTGCAATGTCTCGGCCCGATTGCGGCCGAAGCTGTAGCGTGTAGGACTAATCAATTGTCAGCAAACTCATCTAGAAAGTGGACTATATTAATAGTGGCAAATGACTTACCTTCTCCACAGCGACTTGGAAATGGAGATCTCCAATACGTTGACCGGTTGTGTTGGAGAAGATGGCTGCAACGTGAATCTGGCGTGGCTGGTTCGGCACCCGGCGCGCAGCAAAGTCAACACGGAGCTGGGAGTTGAGGACTTGGATCTTGTTGCTCGATGGAAGTGCATCGCTCGCTGGCAATGCGGATGCGAAATCCCACTCATCATCTTCCACTGGAGCGGCCTGCCGCGCCGGTTGCGGGGACGGACCCGTGCCTCCGACTAGGTCAAGCAATGACGACGAAGCGGGAGCAGGTTGGCTTTGCGCCGGTGGTTGGAATGGACTAGATGTTGCCCGCGGGCTGGCAGAGACGAGCGATGCAAATGGGTCAGCCGCTGGTGGCGGAGTCGCTGTGGACTGAACTTGGGGCGAGACCCCCATGACGGGTGTGGGAGATTGAGAGACAGGTCGCGAACTGTTCATAGAAGCAAGGATATCATAATTGGGTTTGAAGGCTGTTGGCGCCTGCTGCTGAGATTGTGGTGGAACAGGCGGCGTGGAGCTCGCTGACATGGACGGGAAATTCACTTGGATATTGGTCAGCGGGGTGCTTCTTTTTGGAAAATATTGTGCCGCGGTACTTACTAGAAGCTCCGAGAGAGATACCACCTCCGGGAGAGGGACCTTGCTCACCTAATGAAAGGCCGAGCAGGTCATTCTCCAAGGAGTTACCACCCTGGGATGGCACCGCCTCGTTACCGTTGGAACTGGGTTCAGGCTCCGGGTCGAAATCGATCAGAGAGAGCTCGTTGTTTGCATTTGTTGAGACTCCGGTCGTGGTGCCCAGTGTACCCTTGGGAATCTGAGATGCAGCAGCCAGATCACCCTTCTTGACTAGCTTATACCGCTCGATTGTGCGATGTATGCTATCGTTTATCTCCAATAGCTTATGGACGGCCTCGGGATCATCCGATTCCTCCTCGCACATTTTCTGGATTTTGGGGTGAGCGCTTTGCAAAGCACCCGCAAGTTCCTAGTAAGAGCATCAGCGGCCAATCAACTAGCAAACAACACGTGTGACGTTCTGTCACCTACCTCGAAAACATCACCTTCGGGGAGAACTTCCCCGGGCTGTTGATTCTGCAGCATCTCTTCCAGAATCTTGGCTTTTTGCTGCACTTTAACAACCTCCTCCGCGGCCTTTGCTCGATAGTCGGTTTTATGCCGATTGTCGAATCCTGCCATAACCTTCATGAGCCGGTTCGCTTCCTGTAGATCGGAGGGAGTGCCTCTCCGAATCAACTCCTGGAGTTTGGCAGACTGTGCTTCCTTCTCTTCCTCTTCCATCTCATCCGCGGAGCGGAGATTCTAGCAAACGTTAACTTGACTCCGAAAACAATACCATGTGGGGGGCCCACATACATCACTTGGGTTCAAGACCGCAGCATCTTCTCGGCGGACCTCCGGGAACATATACCCCTTATAAAGCAACAGACGGTGCATGTCCCGGATGAAGCCTAGGTCATCCTTATAGCGTGATGTCTGGCAGATAGTCTGGCGCCACTCCTCGATCGACTCCAAAATGCGGTGCTGGACCCTGGAGGGCCGTATGGGTGGCCGCTCGGGGAACCTGCGGACCAATTCATTCAAAAATTCCTTTGTACCAATCTGTAGATGGAATGGATATCCACAGTTCTTGACGGCAATATCGAGTAGCTAGAAACCGCGGTTGTCAGCCTCCCCCGCGCCAGCTGTCATTTGAGCTCCCCACGTACCGCCAACGCCAACAATGCGACATTCTGGTTTCGGGAATTGATAAGATGAACGATATCGAATGCAGCTTCTCGGGGTCTAAGAAATGAATTCATGAGTGTGCGCCATACAACGTGAGTGTTCTCACTCACGCATTGCCTTTCTTGGAGTTGATTAGATCCGCAACTTCGAGATTCAGGGCCAGGTTTGGCTCGTAGTTTTGAGGATCGCAGGCATTTCCTGTGGATAATTAAGCATCAGTATGAATCATCCGTGTTACATTCATTCCAACACTAGACTCACGAATTGCCCGCTGCAACGGCGAAGCGCCTGGCTCAGCGTAGACACCGAAGCGGTCCCTAGCCGCCATTCGTGCAGATGCAGCCTCCAGGATGGCGGTGGACAAGATACAATAGAGAAAAGGGTATTAGTCGGATAAAGAGGGAGGTATTGGAAAGCACAAGGATCCAGAGGAGATGTGTACAGTCGCGGACGGGGATGCGGGCGGAGAACCCGTTTAGCCTTCACGTGTGGCGCTTGTGCTTGGATCTTTTTTTTTTCCCCAATCACTACGTTTACCACCACAGAATACTTCAAGATACTCCAAGTAGGTTATTCTTGGATATTCTCTTTAGATTTTTACCTCATCATTCACCATGGTCCGCCACAAAAAAGACAACTTCGCGCGAGGAGGCAAGAAATTCAACAATAGCCCCCGCCCCCGAGTGCCCCGCGGTGATGAAGCAGGTGAGGGCGCCAGCTCCTCGAGGCCTCCTTACAAGGCTGCCTGCTGGGATATGGGACACTGCGACCCTAAGAGATGCTCAGGAAAGCGACTGATGAAGCTTGGTCTGATGCGGGAGCTTCACATTGGCCAGCGGCACCCCGGCGTGATCGTCTCGTACGTTTCGCAGCGCAATTTTTGTGTTTAATTAGCCTGTATGCTGACGATTGACTAGTCCAAATGCCAAGCGAATCATATCTCCCGCAGACAAAGATATCATGGAACAGCACGGTGCTGCCGTGGTGGAATGCTCTTGGGTGAGAGTCAAGGAAGTGCCCTGGTCGCGAATCGGCGGAAAATGTGAACGACTTCGTATGTGATATGAATTGGAGCAACAATTAACTGGATTCATGGGGTGCTAACTATCTTGGTATATAGTCCCCTACCTTATCGCCGCCAACACGGTTAACTACGGCAAACCATGGCGCCTGAACTGCGTCGAAGCGCTCGCCGCTTGTTTCGCCATCTGCCGTCGCCTGGAATGGGCGGAAGATCTCCTCAGACACTTCAGCTATGGGCCGTCTTTCTTGGAAATTAACAAAGAACTTCTGGCGCGCTATGCCGCATGCGAAACGGAAGAGGATGTAAAGAGGACGGAAGAGGAATGGCTAGCCAAGATCGAACGCGAATACGAAGACAACCGCGTTGATGGAGGTGACGATATTTGGACCAAAGGAAACACCAATCGTCTGCCCGCACGAACTTCAGACTACGAGGACGACGAAAGCGGGGATGAAGATGATGAAGGTGAGGGCAGCGAGGAAGAGGAAGATGAGGACAAGGACCCATTCGCGATTTCCGATGACTCCGAAGATGAAGAGCAAATGGCTGAAATCCGCCGCAAGATTCTCAGTTCTAAATCGTTCCAGAATCCGGAAGAAGAAGAAAAGCAGCAGCCGGAGAAAATTTCTCGGCCGGAGCAGCTGTATGTCGACTCGGATGCCGAGTCCGGCTCAGGAGGAAGCGAGGACGAGGCATTTGACAATATCATCAATGCGACGACGGTCACAGACCGCACGGGAATCAAAGCGATTCAGCAGCGGAAAGGAAATGAGACTGTCTCTGCCTCGTTCTCTCGTGCGGAGATTTCTGCCCCGAAGAAATGGTGAAGATGAGGCCTATTCAACATCAATTACTCACATTCAACGGGCTTTGGTCGGCTTCTACCGTTTTCTGGAGTATCTGGGGTGTTTTTTCCTTCTTGCAACGCCCACAGATAGCTTTGTTGCGACAACTGCCCTAGCAAGTGCACTTGGTCCATTCAATTCGGGTCTGGCATTCCAGTATTGCCACTCACGATTTCGTCATTGGGATGGGATCATTTTTCTGAAAGTGCGCCTCGGTCATCAATTCATGGGATCACCAAGTTTCCTTTTACTAGACCATGCTCTGCAACAATATCCCTTGGTTATTGAGCTGCAAATATATATGTGTTATGACTCATTATAACGATATCTGTCATATTTTATACTCGGGGTCCAGATGTCTATATGCACCGAAAAGGGAAAAGTACCAGGTACCGTCCATGGATGGCACACATCAAATTCACTATTTTCCCAAGGTTGGCTTAGCTCCTAAAATTATAGTTGTGATTCCAAAGGGCATAGTCATGCCCTCCGGGCCAAATATGGAATCGGATCGAGACCAAGGCTAGCGGCAACATTAAGTCCCTCTGTCCCCTCAGGTCAACTCACAGGAATCATTCACTTTACAACTACGAGTAACTCAACCATCACTCACAAGACCACATCCCAAACACCCATCTCTTGTGGACTCTCATCACTTGTCAACCCACTCAAACCCATACAATAAGAAAGAAACTCTCACTAGAGCCTCATCTGTTTAACAAACCCAGAACACCGGCGGCAGGTCAGCCCATATCAACAAAATGGATGTGATGGCCATCCTTGGGCTTAAAGTGCAAAGCACAAAGGCATCCGACCTTGAGCAGCAGAATCAAAACACGAACTGCTTGCTCCTGAGAGAACCCGAATGGAGAGAATCTTTGGTTAACCCGCAGTGCATGGTTAACGATCTCGGGCCAACATATAACTCCATGTCGCTACAGCATGACGACACGCTTAAGGAGTCTCAAGAACAAAATGCACAGCTGAGACATGAAATGACGAAACAGGCACAGATTATCCTCGAGCTCACGAAGAAGCACACAGAAGCCGTGGGCCGGTTTGAACAACACAGGGCAAATATCACATACGAGCTCGAGGAACAGAAAAAGAAAGTTTCCGACCTCAAGTGTCAAAAAGGAAAGCTAGTTCGTCATCACGAGGAACAGACAAAGAGGATTTTCGACCTCGAGTGCCAAAAAGGAAAGCTGGTTGATAGTCTTGAGGAACAGACAAAAAGGATTTCCGAACTCGAGTGCCAAAAAGGAATGCTAGTTCATAGCCTCGAAGAACAGACTAGGATAGCGTCTGCGCTGGAAAAGCGGGATGCGAAGATGAAGGAAGTCTTCAGTAACATCTCCAGCACAATGTTCTTGGAGCTCGAGTACCAAGAAGAACTGATCAACGAGATGACACCAGACGAAGGGGAGTTTTTTCAGCCAAGCCACAATACCCTAGTGGATCTGGTTGAAATCATTGAGCAGTGGACAGCAGACGACAAGCATTCAGAAATGATGTTCAATCTTGAAGATGAGCCGCAGTTTGAACAGCTATACGCGGAACTGTTGTCTCGATTCAACGAACAATCATGCCAGCTCAAAATGCAGGCAATGAAGCTCAATAGACAGAAAAGCATGATTGACGAACAAAGGAGCACCATCTTTGAACTGGAGGCGCAGAAACGAAAGCTTGCTGGCGATCTTGAAGAACAAGATGGAAAGGTGGCTTCGTTGCTTGAATGTTTGGAAGGGAATGGTGTAGAGCTCACATTCCTCTGGAACTAGCATAGGAGAGGAGAGCCAATTGTTTTCACTACTTAATGATAATAAAGCTGGCAGTATTAAATGCCCAGACTCAATCGTTTCTAAAGAAGAATATTAGACTTGTCAGACGCGAATCTCGTATCATAGAGGAAAGGCCAGATAGAGTCATCCACCATGTCGATTTCGATCTTATTTCCTACCTACACAAAGGTTTCGTGACATGCACCATCTACGATGTCCGCCCTTACCGCGTAAGAGCATCAAGGTAAGTAGGTAGTGAGACAAAAATAAGTCTTGGTAGGATTAAAAAAGATAAAAAAGAAGAGGGTGATTCCCAGCAATACATCGCATCTAGGCCATCTGACTGCGAACTCTGGTTCCAAGGGGAATCGAACCCAGGCCTGTGGCTCGTTAAGAGGGCAACCTTGCAAGTTTGACATTGCTCTTAACTACTGCACTACCCCGGGTATTGCTGGGAATAACCTTAACTTTATATAAATCCCCCATCAACCCAAATCAGTAGCTTATCGCCTCGACCAGCTACTGGTATAATATAAACTGAACAACATGGATTCAATTGAGCCGAACATGGACAACTCTGAAGCCTTCCCTTCGAGCATCGTGCATTGAAGTGAGTGCTACTTGTCTCTGGTTGTGATCTATCTCATCCCTCGGCTCACCTCACGCTCATGTCGAAGGCTCTGGGCTCTCCTTGTGTGAGCTCAGTTCACTCTCATGTATATTACTCCGTTGCTAAGCAGAGTGCTGCGGTTCTTAGCAGATACGAGGGCGAACCGAAAAGAGGAGGTGATTCGGACGTTGACCAATAACACCTTGTTGAATGTCCCATCTCTGCGTGAGTACTCCATTGACGAATTTAAGAATGAATCTGAACTAACAAGCGCACGTGAATAAGTACCTTTTTGTTCTTCGTCAATGATCCTCCTCTGAAATCTCACCAACCGGATACTCATTCTTTCTTTTTCCACTGAATTTAAAGTAGATTCGACAAAAGAATCACTTTAAACATTATTCACATCACTCTCAAATGGCTAGGCAGGTTACAGAAAGGGATATTTAGATACTAGCCAGCCTAATCATTTTACATCATATTATGTCCCAAAAGTAAATTTCCAAGCTCAAATCCTTCCCACTACCGCTGCTGTCTGCAAAAACTGACATCATGGTGCCGATGGCATCGCGGGCAATCGACTGCAAGATGTTTGGGCCAAGAATGCGTCAACGAGTGTGAGGAGGTGTGACAGATGAACGGGTTTGCATCCATATAGACCGGACGGGTGGGAGCTCGATTGGGTCGGTACTTCCGGCGGGGAGCGTATCTGAGGGCGTTTCGATTTTGAGATGATACTGGGGTAGGTAGCGCAGATGAAATTGTTGAAGGCATGTTGGAATGTTGGAGGAACCTCGTTGGCTGGTATATGTTAGGATCAGTCTCGCTCTGTAAATGGATTTACATGCCACATACCTGATCAAGTCGCGTTTCGTGCCGAATTCAAGTGGATTATGCAATCTGATGTATCGGTTTAAGATATTAACCTTGGAAGCTGCTTTGGATTTCTGTTTTATCTTGCTAGGGCAAACATAACAGAAAGACTTTATGGGACGTCCAGAAAACGCAAGACTCGGAATATGCAAGGGCTAAAATAAATTCGATGTCTTTTTTTTTTTGGAAAGTTGAACCGGACATGCAAGGTATTAACGAAATAATGATCTCTATGTCTGAGATTTTAAGACTGAAAAAAGTTGATAATTGAGGAAATACAGACCTCGACTTAATCTCGGCTTGGGCCATTGCTATCGTAGTATCATTCCGCATACAGCATTTCTTTTCCGAATGGGAGGTTCGAGGGACTTTTTGACAGGGATTAGACAAAAGGGAAGGGATATATCTGCATGGTTCAACAAAAGGGCATTGTCGATGAAACACTACTGTACTATGGGTATCCATGGATGTCAGCGTTCGTTTAATTGCATGGATAGTTATAAACGAACCCTATTTATTCTAGGCCATAAAGTTAAAGTTCTTAATATATATATATGGCTATACTATATACAAATATCGAATTGTTCTGTGTTATTCAAGACATTATTCACTTATGAAGTACTATATAAAAGCACTAACCCCGCGATGGCGGGGCAAAATTGCCTCCCAGGTAGATATCAAGTACACCATTTTAGCAATCCTCTCCTACGCGACCCCTTTTATCTAGAAATACACATGCAGGTAGAATAAAATGTCAATATTCTACTATTCTCCTTCGAAGTTGAGTTAGCACACGTGGCGGGTGAAGTTCAAAACTCACCGGGGACGGAAATCCTTTCCACTTTTCCCACAATCCCGCAACCCACTTTCAACCACCACCCTTGGACTACCCTTGAACAATAGTGCAAATATGCCCGATAAAGACTCCAGCACACCCCGTGTCTTCCTCTACCGACACGGTATGTTCCAGAATGTCAATGTCTTCTTTTCGTAGTCTAACTAGATTCTAGGGCAGACGGAATGGTCCAAGAACGGACGGTACACCGGAATCACTGAGCTTGAGCTCACCCAAGATGGTGTCAACCAGGTCAATGCATCTGGCAAGATGATTGTCGGATCCGGCAAATTGATTGACCCGGCTAAGCTTGCCCATGTCTATATCAGTCCTCGCAGGCGAGCAGGGCAGACCTTTGAGATTGCTTTCTCTGATGCCGATAAGCAAGCGCTTAAAGATGCACAGAAGGTCTCTGAAACCGACAGACTGGCCGAGTGGGACTACGGTTTGTATGAAGGTCTGTTGACTAAACAAATCCGAGCCTTGAGAAAGGAGCACGGTCTGGATACCGAGAGCGAGTGGGATATCTGGAGAGACGGCTGCGAGAATGGAGAGTAAGTTGTTGTTTTTTTCCTTTTTTTTAAAAAAAAAAAAACCTCTTTTGAAATTTATGCCCAATCGCCTACGATCAAGTATATCTGACCAGGTTCATCCAGGTCTGCGCAAGAGGTGACGGACCGTCTTGATAATCTCATTCAGGAGATTCGTGCGATGCACAAGGACAACATGCACGGAGAGAATCCTTCTGATATTCTGCTGGTTGCACACGGACATTTGCTTCGTGCCTTTACCAAGCGCTGGTTGGGATATCCTATGGAGTTTCCCCTTTCTCTGATGCTTGACCCTGGTGCTGTTGGCGTCCTCAGGTAATTCTCCTTTATCCCACTTTACTAGCCTGGTACTGACATTTTTCCTATTTTCAGTTATCAGCATCACAGCATTGATGAGCCTGCTATGTTGGTTGGATATGGATACCCGTTGCAGGAATGATCTGATATGCCTGGATAGTGTACATTTCATACAAGTTTAACCGGAGGGTTACTAAATATAGACTTGATCCATCATGACAGTGTTGAGTAAAAAAATATACACTCTCCTCCAGGACAGGTAGAATATTCATAGTCTAACCTTCGGTCCGTCTAGTAGTAAATGAGATCAACGTTGGATGAGAGAAAAATCGATTATTTTCCCACAGGTACGTCATAATCTTCTGAAACGCATCGTGGCTATGTTTCAGATCACCCGGTTAAACAAACCAGTTCATCAAGTCATGAAGTTCATCAGGTTCATCAGGTTCATCAAAAGCTCAGCCCTACTGCCAAGCCCAACTCCCCCGCAATGGTGCTCTGTTCGCCTGACCTGACCAACTGACAACTCATATGGCCCTGCCCCTTGTCACCCACCTAAATATTTGGTGTCTTGGCTTCAAATATGACATCGAATACGAGGGTGCCTTCAAAGGCAGAGATCAGGTGGGAATGGAGGCTCTTGGCTGAAGAGCACCGGATGGCACTAACACTAGATCGTCAACTAACGGGGGCTAGGGGACTAGCTATATGATCATCTCTCCCCTGATGAGTTTCATTTATTCCTTTTGCATCTTTACGCCCTGACATGTGCTTTTCGAGGATTTTCCTCGGGATCAATTCTACTACTATTTTATCATAGAAAACGCTTCAACGTTGAAACTGGAAAGTCGGCGCCAATACCATGCCGCACCACAGATCAGACGAGTTGTCGGTCGCTGATGCCAGAAAGGAGGTTCATGAGGTCTCAACTTCCACATCTCCAACACCAGCACAAGAAAAACGCGGCTCAGCCTTGATAAATTTCTTCTCATCCTTTCTTGGTCCTAAAAACCCACTCGTGCACCCAGCAGACCCACGCAAGCACACCGTGTGGCTGCTAGACAATACAGCGTACCAGCCGGTAAATGAGGAGACAGACGAGAACCAGCTGTGCTGGCATGCAGAAGTAGTCGCCTGCATTTTCGAAACAGAAGGCCGGAAAGATGTGGGCAACCTCGTCGCCGCGATCGCCGACCATATCGGGCTAGACGGCGAGGTGGGCAACGACGACGAAGCACGCCGACGCATTGCAGCGCGCGTCCAGCCTTTTCTCAACCAGGTCTCACCAGCGCGCACGGTCACGCTACAGGTACCCCTATCCCGGCCGGCGCAGTCGCACGGACTCGGCCCGTCCGACCGCAACGGCATCGTCAGCCAGACGGTCGATATGGGCGAAGTGGGTGTCTACGACGGGGCTGTTGTGCGACCACGACTTCAGAATTTCGGCGATGAGGCTGTGTCGATGAGCACGACTTTTGCTGCGCCTGAGGGCTGGCTGGTTGTCTCGGATATTGACGACACTGTTAAGCATACTATGACGCTTGAGCCGACGGGGGTGATTCGCACGACGTTTGCGGATATCCCTGAGCCCATCGCTGGTATGCCGGAGCTTTATAAATATGTTCATTCTGAGCTATTCCCTGCGTGGTTTTATCTTTCCGCGTCGCCGTATAATCTGTACCCTTTCCTGCATGACTTCCTGGATGAACACTACTGCCCGGGTACGCTGGTGCTACGTGATTACTCGTGGATGGATATCACGGGGCTTATCAAGTCGTTCACTGAGAAGACGCAGGAGTACAAGGTTGATCGGATGGAGAAGATTCGAGGCTGGTTCCCGCGTCGGAGGGTGCTTTGTATAGGGGATTCGACGCAGATGGATCCGGAGGCTTATGCGGAGATGTATAGTCGCTATCCCGAGTGGATCCATGCTATCATTATTCGCAAGGTTAAGGATGTGGCGCATATGGAAGAGAAGAATGAACCGGAGAGGTTTGAGAAGGCATTTCAGCATGTGCCATCGCATATTTGGACGGTCTTTGAGGATCCGGAGGAGTTGTATAATTTTGTTGATGGGCTGGGTATGGAGGACCAGGCTTTGTAGATGTAAATAATTCTGTACATATTTAGTTGGATTGGCTATTTTAAACTCTATGCTTTCAAACATCTACCTTTCCCATCATCGTGATATTCACTTTGCCGTGGCATCACATAGATAAGAGATAAAGCCTCCTTAAATTTGAGGTAAGGCGTACCTTGGGAGGTGTAGGGCAAGCAACGATCTATATTAAGTGGAATGCGATGCCCAGGTCAGCTATAGGGGCTACGTAATCATACAGACTGCGCTTAGTTTCAATGTATCTGAATCTGAACTCTCAATTACAGATGTGAGCATGATATGTGATATAAAACTAGTGTTTTAGCTTGTGGTTTCATCTTCTATATCCTCCCAATGGTGCCATTGTTTTGATATTGAACCACATTACCCACCTTTCACGAACCATAGACTCTATATCCTATATTTTCATGTCGAATCAAGTCAAATAGAAATTTAAGATTGAATTTCTGCTCATTGCGATCTAATTGATCGGGATTGTCAAGTGGCGATGTTGACCTAAGCCCGATATACGTCAAGCTTAGGAAATGGCCTCCGATCTATAGACTTGTGATGGCAAAAGAGAAGACCCTACCTCCAAAGCCTCAATTTCCTTACAAGCAACTCCTTGGAAAGGTTCAAACATCTCTAGACTAACAAGATGCATCAAGATCCCAATGACATTATGCAGTCAGACATACCCCCCACGCAACCCATCGTGGAACAAGACCCCAAGCATCCATCAGAGCCCTCAACACGCACACCAGAAGCCATGGAGCAGCCATCCGAGTCCCCAACCTCAGTAGCCATGGAACAGCCCCCCGAGCCCCCCAAACGCACCTCAGAAGCGACAGGACGGACTCCAGAAGCCAGAAAGCCCGTTTCACATCCCGCAAAGCCCACCTCCTCAACCCTGAACGACTCACCCTTCACACCATTGTCGATGCGAGCCCTCTACTACACCCCAGACGGATTAGACAGCGACACACCCGACGGAATCCCAGAAGGAGAAATCAGCGAAGCCCTCTCACCCGACACCAGCACGAGCGTCATCCGCCAGAAAGGAACAAACCTCGTCTTCGACGCTGGCTTCCCAACCCCACAACCCTCCGCTCAGCAATACCTGCTGAAGATCTCCACAGCCGCCTTCTGCCACGACGAGATCCGTCTCGCCAACCTCCTCAACCCCCCAAACACCACGCCGCAGATTCCACTCCACAGCCTCTGCGGGACAGTCATCAGCACGCCGCGCGAAGACGACGAGCGGGAAGAAGGTCCGAGATTCAAAATTGGAGATATAGTTTTCGGAGTGGTGAGCTATACACGTGACGGCGGAGCTGCAGACTATGCGATTGCGACTGAGGGCGAGCTAGCGCTGAAACCAGACAATATCACCGTTGCTTCGGCAGCGGCGCTTGCGTTACCGGCGTTGACTGCCTGGCAGGCGCTTTTCCGGTATGCTGGGCTTGATCCCGATGTGCCTGGGGGGCTTGGTGAGGTGGATGAAGAGTTTGGGAGCGGTGGAAATGGAGTGGGACGGTGGCTCTGGCAGCGTCAACGCCGTGAGTCCGTGCTAGGTAGCAAGGATTATGGCTACGGACACCGCAAAAGCACAATCGCTAGTAACGGCGGCATGCTAAATGATACGACCAGTGGTCCTGGCAGCGTCGCTGAGAACGGGCGTTGGATTTGGCAGTGGAATCGCCGCGGCTCTGCACTCAACGGCAATGCCCCCGGCACGATCAGCGGCAATGGTGATGACATTGACAACATCCCCCCTGCTGCTAGAGCAGTCAATCCCACTCCCAATCCTAAGAACGTGCGTCGCGAGAGCCTAAAGAGTCTCGTTAGCGGCAATCCCAGTGGCAAGAAAACCATTCCTCGCGCTGCCAGTACAGTCGACCCCAATCCGAAGAGTACTGTCCGTCGCAACAGTTTGATCGGCCTGATCAAAGGCAATACCGACGCGCCAGCCGGTCGCGCTGCGAGCACAGTCGATCCTACTACCGGTGCCGATGCGAACGGAAATTCGCGCCGCGCCAGCCTGGTCGACCTAGTCACCGGCAACGGTAGCTCTGGACGACGCGCCAGCCTGCTAGGAAGTATAGTTGGTGGCACGAATTCCAATGGCAACGGGAAGCAAAAACTGCCCAAGATCCGAGTGCTCGTCACTAACGCCCGTGACAATGACATCGGCCGGATCGCGGTGCAGATCCTCCGAGCTGATTCGCTCTTTCCCATGCCTGTCCGGCCGTGGATCTGTGTAACCTGCACGCAAGTCGAAGCTGAGATCATCGAGAAGGACTGGGAAGTGGACGAGATAGTCATCATCCCGCACCTCCCATCGCCGGAGGAGTGTAATATCGAGAAGGTGTTCCGCGCACGTCGCTGGCAGCCCGTTGATATTGTGCTCGACTGTGCCGGCGGCGAAGTATTCCGGGCGGCTCATGCTGCGGGTGTAGTTAAGGACTACGGGGCTGTGTTGACTGTTGTAGATGGTCAGGTTGCGCAGCAGTCTCCGCTTGTTCCTGAGAATGATTTGCTAGGCGAGAGGAAGCGTGGGATTAAGAGTCGGTTTGTGCCTGTTAATCCTGATGGGCCGGCTATGGAGCGGATTGCGGAGTTGGTGGAGGAAAGTCTGGTGCGTGGGAGGGAGAATACTATTGTTGATATTGCGCGTGCGGCGGATCTTTTGGCTTCTGGAGCTGCTGGGACGGCGGGGAGTCGACGTGGTGGGATGGTGGTTGTTAGGGTTAATAACGTTAATAACGTTGCCTATACTTAGACTGTCATGTTGATGCATTGGTTTAATACAGAGATATCACAAGTACATCGCAGGAAGAAGCAAGAGGAAGCAAGAGGAAAGCAACCTAGGGTTGTGTATCAATTTGAAGATATTGGGTCACTTACTTCAATGTTGGTTAGGCCAAAGATGACTGTCATAATGCCACCAAAAGTCAAGTTCAAGGAAAGAAGAAGAATAAAACAAAGGGTGAAGTAAATCAAAGTTAATGAGATATCCCATACAAGCATAAGTTTTGACCCGATGATCCCATATGAAAACAAAAGCGACGCTCTGCCCCATCCCACAAGATCGAACTACATGAACAGAAGAAGAAACCGAAGTTTTGTGGCCGAGGTGCAAGGCAAGCGAAATAGAAGGCAAGAAAGAAGTCGTGAAGAACAAAAGACAAGTGTATTACGCGGTACCTCCGTTAAAGTAAAGAATCAAGTCTGGTAAAAACGCTCAAACATGCGGCGACAATCTGTTGGTTGGTTAGCACGTAGCACGAGTCAAGTGTTTAAAGTATGGGGTGCAGCTTACCTCCATCTGAAGCTCTTTATCCTTGTTCCGATTGATCTCCTCATTGACTACTTGAGCCAAGTTGGCTCCAATCGCCTGTGAACCTCCGGCCTTTCGGCCAAACGGCCACTGCGAGTACTCTGCTAGCAATTCATCCACCTGCGCGAAAGCTCTCTCGCGAGCCTCGTGGCTCATGGTGACCAAAGCATTCTCGAGGACATTGGCGGCGTATGCGGCACAAACCATGGAAATAGAACGAAGGTATCGGTATTCGGCGTCTTCGGGGAGCCATGGACTAGGAGGGATAATCACGGTGCGGTTGCTGCAGATGTTGCGCACCCGTCGGTGGAGCTCGTCTTTCGCGCCGCCGTCGGCCACGGGATGCGTCGCCATATCGAAGAGAAGGAAGTTGCGCTTTTCGGTCCGGAGAATACCCTTGTCCACAAGACCCTTGGCCAGTCGTTCCCGGACTTGCTTCAATTGATATCCGATCTTCATCAAATTCCAGGTTTCGCCTACAAAACAGTCCCGGTCAGTAAGTACGTCGCAAGCCAAATTTCTGCTGCGGGCTGATCTCACCACTCAGCAAATCAATCCATGAGTTGACGCTCATCTTCTCGCTTGACTTCATCATCTTCAGAGTCTCGTCCAGCAAGACCTCCCCAGTCAATGTATCGTCGATGACTTCGATGATGCGGTCAGCCAGGGGGAAACGTCGCCGCGAGGAATCCTTCTGCATGCTTATACGGCCGCGGAGCGCGAGCTCAATAACGATACACCCTCGCAGGGCATAGGAGATGTTTTCGTTCCAGAACGACAGATAACCCTGTTGCGGCGCGGGCGCGAGGTCAGCGATCGGAACCACGAATCGAACAAATCGGCCATGAGATAATATCCATGAAGACTCACCTGCTTATCCTTCAGACCCAGCAGCAAGATATCCTCCATCAGGGTCAATTTGGGTTGCTTGCCCCGTTCCTCGTTTTCGCTGATGTCGCGGGGGTCGAACGCGATCTTGTGGCCATTCTCTGCACTGGTAAACGACGTCTCCGGTCCACGGTTATCCATCGCAGAGCCATTTCGGGAGATTGGCGATGACACTCGGCTGTCATCTTGTTCGTCTGCCCCAGCGACTCGACCGGCGCCTCTGCGGCGAGTCAAGCCCCCGGCTGCTGAGGCCATGAGATCGGGTCGGGTTGGCGTGGGGGATCAAAAAGGGATGGAGAGGGATATGGCCGGGTATGACCAAAGGCTTCCAATCTATATGCTGGTGTTGTTTAAATTGTCTGGGTTGGTGAGATGTTTGAGACTGTTTAGACCGAAACTCTGCGGGTGAAGTGGGACTTTCGGTGTCAGGGGAAACCAGTGACCGAGTGGGCTAGCCAAAAAGATACAGTGTCAGGTATATTGAACTAAACCCCGCCTAAATATGGGAGGAATGGGTGACTGCAATGAACGGAGTTGTGAAAGGGTGAAGTTCAGAGTAAGTTAGTTCGGTGATGTGGCTCGTTTGAGTATCTGCGGGTGTGCTTGAACGCCGGTCAAAAGACAGTATGATGGTAATCTCCCCGTTATGATTCTATTTTATGGCTCTATTATTTTTTTAAAAAAATTGGCAATCTATAGACTACTTGGCATATATCTATGGTCTCTTACTCAATTTCGATATGCTAATGTACTTACTCCATAATTAGTCTTTTGTCTATGTTCATTAAAACTAAACATATAGCCACAAAAGCTACATCCATACATCTATGTACAATCCTATAACTAATAACTAACTAACTATACAGAGGTAACTAGTTATGTATCTATATATAACTATACTTACCATATGTATGGAGCTATCGAAAAAAAATGGCTCAATGGACCACTAAGCTGAAAACGTACGTTGTACACCAAAAATGTCCAGACGCATTTGGGTGATTATCACCACGTGGTAGCAATACTGCTTCAAAATTGCATAAATTGCACTCAAATGATATACACGATATAGGAAAGAAAAGCCACTGGCATGTATTCAGCATACAAAATAGCATGTCAATTGAGTGTCGCTGTGTCCAACGAACCCCACTGATGCCAACATCCCGATTCTTTTTCTATCCGATTCTCCAACCGATCCCAAGTTTTCAAATTAAATATTTAGTGGGCTATGAAGAAGTTAGCAATTGCCAAGGGAGAAGAGGTGCTATGGGATTCACATACCATCGGGCTGGGCCAGGATGTACTCAACAGCCTTCTCAACTATGCGGAATATTCATGTCAGCTCTAGTTCACGAACCATGACGAGGTCATCGATTCCTAACGTACCGCTGTGGATCTGGTCGGCCTCCTTGTCGGGGATCTCAATGCTGAACTCCTGTTGAAACAGTTAGATATCCATCATATAATATACAATTGATGCTTTTCCGAGGGAAACCGGGCGCGTACCTCCTCAATAGCCATCACAACCTCGACGGTGTCCAGGCTGTCCAGACCAAGGTCGTTCGAGAAGTGGGAAGCGCCGTTAATCTGCACGTCAAACGGGTTTAGTTGATGAATGTTTTCGGTCGCCTTTCTCATAGCTCATGGCGATATGAAGGGTCGCGACGGTGCATCCGATAGATAATCACTGACCTTGCTGGCATCGGAGACCTAAACATGAAACAAGTCCAGTTAGTATGTTGCTTTTCCTCTATAGCCGATAGATGGCGGGATTCCCCGGGAAAACAACATGACGCACCTTGTCGAAGTTCTTGAGCAGGTTGACTATCCGGCCCTCGGCCTCAGTCTTGCTCAGACCAGCAGGGGCAGAGTAGAGGCGGACACCCTGAGTGAAGCAGGGAGTGAATTGAGGGACCTGGGCAGCAATGGGGGAGCTGCGGATGTGGAAGGGAGCCGGGGTCTTGATGACACGGGGGGCGGAAGCCTTCAAGGAACGAACAATGGCGGAGCGGAACATGATGAAATAGATTGATCGGACAAGCGCAAAGGCTGAAAGGATCTAATGTATTAAAAAAGAAATGGTGGAGAGTAAAAGGGTAGAGATTGGGGAAAGACGGCTGCCGCAGAAGAGGAAAGATGTGAGGTCGCGCTCCAGCAAAATCCTGCGGGCCAATCAACGCCCGACAGAAAGGAATGACCTAAGCCCGAAACCTGCAAACCACCACAACCTGAGACTTGCTCCCCTTCCACCTCCAATTGAACCTCGATTCCTCCCATATATCCAACCTCACTCTCCTCTCCAAAACCATGGCCGCCACCCGCTCGGTCGCGAGGCTCATCGCCTACCGTCGGCCGACCCCCTTCGGATTGCTGGGCTCAACCGCAAACTTCTCTTCCTCGACGTACCGCGCAGCAACCCCAGCGGGACCCCCTCAGGCCGGGTTCCGCCTGCCCCCGCCCAAGCGCTGGGATCAGGACTCCGAGTCCGCCTTGGACAAGGCCAGCAAATACTTCCTCATGGCAGAGATCTTCCGCGGCATGTACGTGGTGCTCGAGCAGTTTTTCAGACCACCGTAAGTCCTTGTCCCACCCCAACCTTGCCGGCGATGCGGATCGCAATCCAGAATCAATGACATCGAATTATATCAACTAATTGCGTGGCCATGCTCCAGTTACACTATCTTCTATCCCTTCGAGAAGGGTCCTATCTCCCCCCGTTTCCGTGGTGAACACGCCCTCCGTCGTTATCCCACTGGTGAAGAGCGCTGCATTGCTTGCAAGCTCTGTGAGGCCATCTGCCCGGCCCAGGCTATTACCATTGAGGCTGAAGAGCGTGAAGACGGAAGCCGCCGGACGACCCGTTACGATATTGATATGACCAAGTGCATCTACTGTGGCTACTGCCAGGAGAGCTGCCCTGTGGATGCTATTGTTGAGAGTAAGTCCAACACCCTCCGGTTACGTCTCAATTGACATTCAGACCGGATTACTAATATTTTGTCTTTCAGCTTCCAACGCCGAGTATGCCACTGAGACCCGTGAGGAGCTTTTGTACAACAAGGAGAAGCTCCTCTCCAACGGTGACAAGTGGGAGCCTGAGATTGCGGCTGCTGCTCGTGCAGATGCTCCCTACCGATAATCTATTCCCCTCCAATCTGAGTGGCGTCTTCAAGGCAAATCCACATCTATTCCAGATGTTAGATGTGTGGACATGAAGATGCTGGTCGCAATACCCATCCATTCAAGAGGCACTACTAGTGCCTTGAAAAACAAGAAAGATTTTAAGCCCCATCACATCACTGTACATAACTTGCCCTCGACTGTGTTATCATCTTGTACTAGTCAATTCCTAAAGGGAAACATCTTTCCCTAGATAACTGGCTCCCTTGTCTCTTTTTATTTCCTATGTTGTTGAATCTAGCAGCTCTTTTCTTCTGGTTGAGATTCAATTCAAATATATAAATTCAATCGATTGAATCCCCTCATAGCTATGCGGGACATTTTTCCGCTAACCGCATACATATAGTACATACATGAGATCTAGAGGTTTACATAGGGATAAAGACACAAGGAACACATATACAGCCCGATAAGAAAATGATATTGTATTCACAGATAAATCAAATCGCTACCGATGCTGTCATGCATAGACATAAATTGACAGACCAAGCCGCCAAAGACACAAACGCAAACACCAGGCACCTTGATCTCCGGACGGATATTTCCCAGTTCAAAGTCTCGAAACACTTTTTTTTGTCGGTTCGGGGGCTTCTGTGTGCGGCCTTAAGTTCAAGGATATTTACATCCAAGAGAAAAAGACCGGTTCGAAGGGTATGCAGAGAAAAGAAAAAGAAGAATATAAAAGAAGGCGGGTTGATGTAAAAGCAAGTGAGAAACGAAATAAAACTAAGCCACCAGATAGAAGCTTGTTTATTTCTTCTTGCTACCACCCTTGAAGCTGCCCTCGAATCCAGGACGAGCAGCCTTCTTCTTTCCACTGCTGCTGGACTTCTTCTTGCCACCCTTGGTGCCCTTCTCATCACGGCGCTTGCGAAGGTTCTCATCACGCTTGGTCTGGCGCTGTTCCTTGGAGCTAGCGACGGTGTCGATGCGGTCCCTCCACTCACGCGCGGACTTCTTCTTCGCCGTCTCCTTGCGCTTGAGGGCCTTCTTCAGCAGAGAGGTATCGTCGCGGACACGCTCGCCGTGAGCACGCTTCTTGGCGTTCAACCAGAGGTCCTTCTCCTCGACGTCGGCACGCTTGGCAGGGTCCATCTCTTCGAGGCGGGCTTTCTTGGCCTCGGCGGCCTTGAGCTGGGAAGCTGGGTCACGGGCGCCATGGGTCTTCGGCTTTTCGCGCACGTTGGTTCCGGTGAGATCTGTCTGCTGGCCGTCTGTGAACATCACACGGCCGAAGGAGAAGCTGTTGCTGGCGGAGCCAACGGACTCGGCAGGAGAGCGGGGGGACGCCAGGAGGGATCCAGAGCCACCAGGCGAGAAGCGGCGGGCCATGGCCTCGTCATTCTTCTTCTCTTCCTCAACCTTGGCCTTTTCACGCAATTCCTTCTTGTGTGCCTTTCTTTGCTCAGCCTTTTGTCGGCGGGCTTCGATCAGCTCTTGGCGGTTGCGTGCAGGCTTGCCGTTGAGTCCATCTGCGTGGCGCTTGGCCCGGAGCTCATCCAGACGCTTCTGTAGACGCTGCTTCAGCTCTTCGGGTGTGTGCTTGAGAGGTTTGGGCTCTGAGGATTTGGCTTCGGTGGAGGTGGAGGGAGGGACGATAGAGGAAGTGGAGGAGGTGCCAGATTGGGGATTTGAGGCATCAGGAGAGTCGGTGGTAGAAGGAGCAGAAGAAGGGTTTTCCTGTTCAACGTTGAACTCAATGGAAAACCCTTCCTCGACAACACCGTCATCTTCTTGGTCGTCATCCTCTTCATCCTCGGACGCTTCAGTGTCCTTGGCTGCGTTGCCGTTAGGCTTGGTTGCAGATTTTTCCGAATCCTCGGTTGGGGTAGTCGATGGCTTCTTGCCCTGCTGAGATTTCTCCTTCCGGGCAGCATCCTTGGCCTTCTTTTTCTCCATTTGGGCGGCCTTCTTCTGGGCCTTCTTCTCTTCCTTTTGCTTTTTCCGTGCCTCAGCCTCTGCTGCCTTGTCGGCGTCTGGCTTATCAGTCTTTTCAACCTGCTTTTGCTTCTTGATGTTGGCGGTTCCGCGGTTCAGTCCTTCCTTTGGGGCCTCCGTGCCCATCTCTCCGTCGGACGAGTCGGACTCGAGGGTGCCGTCCTCCCGCTTTCGCTTGCGTGCATTTTCATCCATCACGTCTTTGGCGGTCTTAGCGGCTTCGGGGTTCAACTTCGCCCGCTTCGCCTCGCGTGCTTGTTCTTTGGTTTGCTTTTTGCGTTGCCATTGATCCTAAAAATGAGGATGATGGTCAGACAGAGATCTTCGGAATGAACGATAGAGGCAAGAACACAAGCTGACTCCAATCCCATAGCCAGCAACTTATGAAATGCAACAAGGTCTACATACACTTGTATCTTCTTCACCATAATAGTATTTGGCGGGGATCAAAGACAGCAGACCGTCAAATGCCTGCGCATGGCTGCGCAGCCGTTCCTTTGGGGCAGTCAGCTCGCAATCCTTGCGGGGCATTCTCCGAGTGCACAAACCTCGATATCATCCATAATCTTTTCCCGTAGACAGAAATTGTAATCTGGAAGGGAAAGCTCGACAGACAAGCGCAACGAAAAATTTGGGGGGATGAAATCTTGGCGCTACAATTGTCTCCGCTTCGGCTGGTTCACCGCCTTCCCACAACAATTTTGCTGGGTTGGTCTGTGCGTTGATCGAGAGGTTCCTGGAAGTCGGTTGATTATTCCCTCGACTTTATTGTTTCTATTCATCCCTTTTGATTGTGATTTTTTTTTCTTTCTATATTTCTCTTCTATTGACTCTTGATTATTATGCTTTCTTTTATTCAATCCATGAATATACGCTCAATAACAAACAATGGACATGCTTTCCCATCTCTATATCACGACTGATCCACGAGGCCAGTCCTGACATCTAGTCCAGCGCATTCCTCGCTTTTGATACTCGTTATATTTCCATACGGCCAAGGATCTGTCCAAATCAGGTCGAATCTAAAGCAGTCAGCGCTAGGATACAACACAAGTCAAACAAACGAGCTTCTGCTGAAGAGAGTCGCGAGTCGAATATTCCATGGGACAACCGTCTCCCAGGCATATCTCTCCCAATGCGAAACCCATACGAACAAGCCACAGAGATACGAAGATACAATCACCTACCTCTCATCCGGATATTCAATAGGCTCCAAAGCACCAAGCGCCTCCTCAATCCCACCCATATTCGAGTGCCGCCATGCAATCAAAATGTTGCCCGGTCCATCATACGACCTGATCGCCTTGGCCACGCATTTCACTTTCTTCCGCTTGCAGTGTGTATCAACTGTGAGACCGAGGTCGTTGGCAAGAGGTAGAACGGTTTCAAACGCACGGCCATGCGCGCCATCTACAAACAGAAAGCATATTGTCAGCCATTTCTATGATGCTCAATCTCCCGCGCGTCTTGTTTCGGCACTATGGTAGGTTTGCTCTCGAGTCTTGTTGTAAACCTACCCCATCTCACACGAGGTGCCATAATATGCCCTATGCCATACTCTGAGCCTTGACCGAAGACACGTCTCAGACACTGTGCCCGCTTGACCCCATCTGGGGTTAAACCATGATCGTCTGGGTTCTGGGGCTTCTCGCCGTGTCGAATCATATAGACCGTTGGGTGTGATTTGGCGGACGCTATGCCGAGACAAAAGCACAGAGCTGAGAAGGCCGATTGCAGTAGCATTTTGGCACACAGGCTAACTATAGCCCAGTCATATACAAATCAAGCGTGTAATAGCTCGCCTGGACAGCGGAGCAGTGAAGAACCAAGAAGAATGATCCCTAGGAGCAATTATAAAAGTGTGGAAAAGGCAAAACCCTCCATTGAAACCTGCCCGTGCCGATCGGGTATCCTTAGCTCTAGTTATAAGTGCAGGACAACCATGGTCCATATCCTAATATGGAAAATCACACCGAAGGAAAAAAAAAATAGGGCTGACACATTAAAAAAGCAAAGAGTGGATCACCGGATAGCGTCCCAATGATCATCCTGCAGCAAAGGCGCCAGGTCTAAAAGGGGCATAAAGTTCTGGAGCACGGATGAGCAGTTGACAAACTACAGGCGGACGCTCGGTCGAAGTGCTACAACTCGGCAGTTTGATTGGTCCAGCGTGTTCTGCATGTCCACTGCACTCTGTTGATCGGCTCGGGGTTGAAACTGATCTCGGAAATCTGTAGTGTTTGCAGATATCAAAGTGTTCTCTGGTTTAAGTTTATAGCACATGTACAAGAAACATATCAGATCTAATGACGATCAAGACCGTGTGTTAGGAGTATATCGCAGATGTGGTTTGGACTCTCGCACTCGGCGGTGGTCAGCACGTAACTATGCTGGTACGACATCGGATATACAGGAGGACCTTGCGGGATGGATTAAGCTACTGTCATCCGATCAAGTCCCGTGTTAATAGTCGATTGTTTAAATCAGTCATGCGTCTATCATATCGATCATCCAATATACTACAACATAGAAATGAGAGCACCTGAGTGGTCCACGGGGTCAAGAGATGTGCTGTGATGGGGCTGTCTTTCAAGACAACAGGTGATCTGGTGATGATCGGCTTTGTCAGTAATCATTGCAGGCAAGATGCATTTGTTATATTCTACAAATTCCACAATTCTTGATCGCGTGCTGTCGCATATTGTCGTATGCTGTTCAAGATATATATATTGTTGACATCCCCGAAGTTAAATTATATAACTACAAGTGATCTACGTTGCACATTGTGACGGGGCCCCCGATTCGCTGACTATCATGTGAAGGCCACCTGAACATGTTATCATTATGATTTCAATGCAATCTGACTTGTTTTGGGGAGATGCTTTGACACATCAAATGGTGGGCTTGCTAATGTTGATGGGCCACCGATAATTATTATAGGTGATACTACCGCTATATGACTTTGGATCTAGGCACTTTTTTTTTTTCTTCTTAAGAGTCACAAAGTTCGGACTCGTGATGTCAATATACAACATGGGTCAGATCTGGAGAATATCGGAATGACGCCACCTTCAACAGTTCGGAGTGACGATTCTCCAACTTTCGTTCTGTTTATGGTGGGTCGGACACATATGGATAAGGGGCTTAGCGTAGGCAGCCAAATAAAAAAATGGCCCAATACAGAATGCCGAGAAGCCAGTGTGCAGTAGCGGAGATAAATATTCTAGAAGATCCGTGGAAGCCGAGAGATCCGCGTATGTTGTATTCTATTTTGGGTAATGTATAAACCGAGGCTCAGCCTGCCATAGCCACAGTTAAATACGGTATTATGTTGCGCGGATTGTGGCGGTGTAATTAACCTAATCAGGCTGAGTGCATCTGCCTAGGTATTTGACGTTCGGGGGGATTCGATTTCAAGTCCGAACTAGTAAAATGACGGTAAAAAAACACAAAGGTACAAAGATATGCAAGATGTACAGGGCTGAAATGGCTGACGGTTACCAAACGCTGCGCCCCTCGTTTTCGTAAGTTTTCGCTTGCCATGTGGGGTTCTTACCGTCAGCCCTGTGGTTACTTGTTAGAGTCAGCTCTTATAAAAGGTCCACGGGTTGCCCCCCTCACTTGACTTCTCTTCATCACTTACCACTCTTCCCCTTTACATTACTCTCTACCTTCCATCTTCAATCTTTCATCAAATTACATCATGTCCGGCTACGATCAGTACAATCAGGGCCACGGCCAGCAAGGTTACGGCCAGCAAGGTTACGGCCAGCAGCAAGGCTACGGTGGCCAACAAGGTTACGGCGGTCAGCAGGGTTACGACCAACAGCAACAGTATGGTCAGCCTCAGCAGGGCTACGGCCAGCCAAGCTACGGCCAGCAGGGTGGTTCTTCCGACTACTACGCCGGCCAGCAACACCAGCAGCAGGGCTACGGCCAGCAGCAGGGTGGTTCCGATTACTACCAGCAACACCAGCAGCAAGGCTACGGCCAGCACGACCAGAACCGCCAGGGGTATGTGCTTCCCCCACCTTTCACTTCATTCACCATGTACTGACAGATCACAGTGGCTACGAGCAGCAGCAGGGTGCCCCCGGTGAGGCCCAGGACGGCGAGCGTGGTCTTGCCGGTGCCCTCGCGGGTGGTGCCGCCGGTGGTTTCGCCGGCCACAAGGTCAACCACGGTTTCCTCGGAACAATCGGTGGAGCCATCATTGGTAGCATCGCTGAAGACGCCGTCAAGAAGCACCGCAACAAGGACGACCAGTCTCCTCCCCAGTACGGTGCCCCCCCTCCTGGCGGTCAATATGGCGGCCCTCCTTCCAACAGTGGCAGCGGCGGCTCCATGATGGACCAGCTCGGTGGCTTCTTCAAGAAGTAGAAGGTTTCTGATGAACTTTCGTCTTACATTTTCTGCCTGATGACACGGTTTTCATGAATTTCTTTCTTTGCTCTTATTATCATCACAATGGGTCGGCATGCATATTTTTCCCTTTCCGCCAGATCGTTTTCATTTTTTTCATGGGGCTTTTTCTTCGCCCTCAAGAGGCTTGTACCATGACAGAACTGCGTTGATATCGGAAATCACCTTTGTGTGATCTGACCTTAATTTTCAGAATTGCAACGTGATTACTTTGCTGAACCGTTTCTTGTAGAGAACAGTAAACCAAAACGTAAACCGTAAGTCATAAATGATAATAGACAGTGCCGTCTATGAGAAGAAGTGTAGTAGGCGGAGAGGCCAAAACACCACCCCAAGTGGAATAGCGTAAAGCCTCAGGCACCAACTGCCAAGCCCGACAAAAGTTCGAGCGGACAAGTCCCCAGTAACCTCCTTGTCAGACACATCTGCAATTTAGCATTCCCAAAATGATTATACGGAAGCTTTGTATGCGCCAGAGTGAGTATGGTTCAATTGCTGCCATCACATTCAATGCCCCTGCTAACAATATCCCCAAAGGCCGCCAGCTCCTTGCTCTGAGCCGACGAGCCCCGGTTTCGAGTCGCTTCCAATCGACGTTGCCCGAAACCCCAGTCGAGACATTGCAGACATCTATCAGAGATGAGATCCCTCGGACAGAAAACCCCCTCTTTGAGATGGTGCAGGCGCAATCCGAGGCCACCACACCCGCACACCAAGAATTCACATCAGACGAGCCGCAAAGTGAGCCGCGAATTCCTCCGCGAATTCCTCCTCGGAGATTCCCAAAGTACACCAACTAACCTTATCTTTCTTTTCTTCTTCCAGGAAGCAATTTCAAAAAACTCGGCACAACCGTGAAATCCTCCTACGACCCCGAAAATGTCATCCGCAACCCTCCCAAGCCATCCCAGATCTCCCTGGAAATGCTGCTCGCAGCAGGAACCCACCTGGGCCACTCGACTTCACGCTGGAACCCTCAGAACTCGCGATACATCTTCGGTATCCGCGAGGGGGTGCACATCATCTCGCTGGACGTAACAGCCGCGCACCTCCGCCGCGCCGCAAAAGTAGTTGAGGAAGTCGCCGCACGCGGCGGACTAATCCTCTTCGCCGGTACACGGAAGGGCCAGAAGCGGGCCGTTGTCAAGGCGGCATCGCTGGCAAAGGGATACCACATCTTCGAGCGGTGGATCCCGGGCTCTCTGACGAACGGCGAGCAGATTCTCGGCCACTGCGAGACGAAGGTTGTCAACGCGCTGGACGAGGAATTGCCTAACTTCAAGTCTGATCTTGCTGATCGCCCGTCGCTCAAGCCCGATTTGGTCGTTTGTCTTAACCCGCTTGAGAACGTTGTCTTGCTGCATGAGTGTGGGCTTAACAATGTTCCTACTATCGGTGTTATTGATACCGATGCGGATCCTACGCGTGTTACCTACCCGATTCCCTCGAACGATGATAGTCTGCGGGCTACTTGTCTCATTGCGGGAATTCTTGGTCGCGCTGGTGAGGCGGGTCAGTTGCGTCGGTTGAAGATGGCAGAGAAGGGTCAGACTTCTTACACCCCTATCACGGCCCAGGAGCTGCGTCTTGATCCGTTTACGGGTCTGGCTCCTGGTGGTGAGGGGATGAAGAAGTAGGGGATGCGTCTTGTGTCTTCTGTCTTCTGGTTGCATTTTGCTTTTCCTTTTAGTATCCAGTCGATTGCATTGAAACGACGGGACTCTGTACTGTATAGATGATTCCAGGTCTTGGTGTTGAGATATGTATTAACAACTTTTGAGTCAATTTTGGTTCTTTTTTTACTTTCATTGTAATGAGGGACGACGCTTCACTAATAGCTTCTCCAAGGCTTAAGCCTTAGGTGATCCTCGGTATAAAAGATCATAACCACAAGTCAAATTATACCCTTGAAATCGCATGGGCTTTCCCACGACATAATACGCTTGACTAAAACCTAAATTGTTTAAACGGGATGTTATTCTTTGGCATATGGTCTAGTCACTACACAAAGCATTCACCATCCAAAGATGGACTGGGGAATTCGACGTCTATATTTCCCGCGAATTCGTGGTTTACTAAAACATGATCACCATTTAAGCGAAAACAACGTTATTCCGCAGTGTGCCAATTTCTGAAATGGACACATCCATCTGAGTTCCAGGAACCAAGTACTGAGGAGGGCTCAAGCCGGCACCGACACCTACAGAAAAAGTCAGAAAGGAAGCTTTACTAGGGCTAGCTATGATTCAAAGAGTCACTGGCATAGGGTACTTACCGCCGGGAGTTCCAGTCATGATCACACTGCCCTTCTGGAGAGTAGTACCCTGAGACAAGTACGAAATCAAATACTTGCAGTCAAATAGAAGGTCGTGAACGCCTTCCTCTTGACGCAATTCACCATTAATGATAGTCTTCAACTTTAGCCGGCTTGGGTCCGCAATCTCGGAGGCGGCAACTAGCACGGGGCCAAGAGGGGCGAAAGTATCAAAGCCCTTAGAGAAGCCCCACTGGGGAACGACGCCGGCGTAGGCTGGGTCTCTTTGAAGCTTTCTGGAGGAAACGTCATTTCCGGCAGTATATGCGGCGACATAGCTTAGGGCTTCCTCGATGGGGACGTCTTTAGCGTCCTTCCCAATCACTATGCACTGATGTCAAGAACTGTTAGCTTTTGGAATCTTAGAAATACCACTTGGACTTATTCAACGAACCAGCTCTCCTTCGTAGTCGGCTTGGTCATCTTGAGCCACTTTGGGAACAACCACAGCTTTACCGTGGTCATGGATAGTGGTGGTGGGCTTAAAAAAGATGAAGGGGAAAGGAGGAGGCTTACGTCCTGCCTCCTTGACTATGACCAAAATTTTCCATGTCAGTGAAATCCTCAGAGGATGGAATTGGAACAGTGTAATGGTCTGCACATACTGTGCTTGGCATAGTTAAGGCCAACACAACGCAAGATAGGCACATCGCTTTGAGCCAATGGAGAAAGGATATTCTTGACCAATACTGTCTCCGCTGTCAATTGGGTCTTCCCCGTTATATCGTAGATGTCATCTCCAACAAGGACCTTAGCCTTAAGCTGATCGGCCTCTGTGACGAATCCAAGATCGACGTTCTTGTTTTTGGGCAGCACAGGCTCTCCCCGCAAGATACGGCCATCAACAGCCTCGAAGCGGATTAGGCGTTTCCAAGGAAGAGACATGGTGTAACTGAGTATGATAAAGTAAAAATAAATAAATGAAGGAGTCTTTTACTTTCACGAGTACTATAAAAAGGAGGCGGTTACTTGACGCGCAAAACAACGACTCTATGAGTGGAAACGACTCGGGGGTAGAACGGGATCTATTCCGGGCTTACCGGAGGAAATGATCTAGCGAAACATCTTGCAAACGTAAGTGGTCAGATAGACACTCATATCAGATATTTATTAGAAGAAGGGGTCGGCTTTGCACAAAATCTCCAGAGAATGCCTAGGTAGATATGCTCACTTGAACAGTGTGCTTCCACTTGGGCATAATCGGGGAAACACCGGCAATGAAAATGAATAGCCAGCTTAGGATGTACCTTGCGAAAAAGAAATTTCGGCAAATCAGAAACATCTAGCGCTTCGATCTTGCTGTTCTTCATTGGCTGTTTCATTTTGAAAGCTTCATTTGTGCATTTTCCAAAACTAAGAGTAGTCCCAAACATTGCATCAATGGAGGCATATACGCTGAATCTCTTCTAAAATTACTTATGATTGTTTTCATAACACGGTGGTGGATAAATGCCGAGGATGGACAACTTTGGAATCGGGATTTAGAGCAGCTGGTTCAAATCCCCCCCCAGCCCCTAACTAGTAGACATCTTAAAGGTGGTTTTCGTGTTCAAGTACGTCTCTTGAGTATGGCTCTATATTGAATGATCAACCACAGCTGTATTCTCATGACTTGCACGACATCTACGCATCGCATGGTTTTCTGAGCTCTGAGCCTGTTGCCCCCAACCGTATCTGGAGCTCGATAGTTACGCTTGGCAAGAAATTTCCATATTCTTCGTTAGGCAAGCTTGAAATTATTGGATTGTCTATGAAACTTCAATCAACGGGAGGAAAAGAAACAAAGAGGAACGTCACTGTCAAACTGACACCTCGCGATCACTCCGTGCTTAAGCAGAAACTAAGCTCTCCACGTCCATCTCTTCCGTACGATAGAACCCAAGAGCTGTAATCATTGGCTTGTCATCAAAGCGGTAAAAGTATACCGTTTCACCCTCGTTGGCAAAATGCTGGTACTTGCACCATGACGGAATACAGAAAGTATCTCCGGTCTTCCAGGTCAAAGTCTGATCACCAACCTGGGAAGTTCCACTTCCCGTGATAACATGGTAGACAGCAGAGGTAGTCTCCCGACGAGCGGGGGAAGAAGTAGAAGTATTCAGCCTCTCTGCACAGCCACCAAGAATACGGCTGACTGTCAGATCGTTAGCCATCATGAAACGCACAATCTCATAGCCGTAATGCCAGGAAAACCATGAGCCTACCTTCACTTCCATCCTTCTTTAAGTATCGCTGAGTGGTCCAGTCCCCCTGCTCCTGGTCCAGCTGAGCCTTCATGCGAGCCCAAGGAAACACAATAGGAGAAGCGCTGGTATCGACATTCTCGGCAGGATATCTAGATTGCTCAAAGTGTTCGACAAAGTGAACAGGGAAGTGGCGGAAGTTGGGCAGATCTAACCCATCCAGCCAGATCATGGGTCCAGAGCCATCCTTTCCATGATCGTGCCAGTTCCAGCTGGGAGTGAGAATCACATCCCCCTTCTGCATCTGAATTCTCTTGCCGTGCACAGCGGTGAACCCTCCGTTGCCCTCGATGATGTACCGCATAGCAAAGGCTGTGTGCCTGTGGGCTGGAGCAGTCTCCTTGGGCATGACAAGCTGCAGGCCAGCGTAGAGGGTATCGGTTGTAAAGGGGGCATCTTTGTATTTTGATTAGCTAAGTAGACAACAGTGGGTAAAGCTTTTCTGGCAACGATTGCAGGACGGCCACAAGATTTTACATACCTCTGTTTGGATTTATCAACATCAACACTCGCCTCTCGGCCTGCTTCTCAGATATGAGGTTACCGGCTCGCAGCAGATTGGGCCGAATGCTGTCGTATTCCCAGACGAAAGGGACTGCCGTTGGGTTGGGTGCAGGTGGGTTAAGCCGGGTCATTTGAGTCCATAATGGGAGGGTTTTGCTGTCCTGGAGATCGTGAAGAAGTTTCTCGGAAGTGTCAACTCCGTTGAGGGCATTGTTGTTCCCGATAGATGCCATGATGGAGGTTTGATTAACGACCGATTCCAACGTGCTTTGACGGTAAGATGTAAGGAATGCTGTAAAAAATGGTGCTCACGAATCAATCCTTTTACTAAATTTCAGTACCTTGCTACACAGGGAGTCCATCGAAAGGTCAGGACTATTATAATGCACGAGTATATTGCGGTATCTGAAGGTTGAATGCTGGCGGGGATAGAGCGGGAAAGGGTTACCCGTGTCGGGGAAGACGCGGAAGGACGGCAGTTAGGCGATATAATTCCAAAGTTACATTATTATTACCCGACTAAGAAAAAGGAAATACATTGAAGTTCTACTTTCTCTATTGACCTTTTCTGAGAGACGATATGGATTCAAACGGAGTCTCGCATAAGGCTCATGATGCTACGGCACTTAGCGTAAGTTTCTCCTTCGGGGCTTCTAGGGCTGCTTGATACACCTGGTTCTCATTCATACTTTGCAGGTGCCAACATACCCCAGCAACTGCCTGGAATTTGCAAAAATCTTTTTAGCACCGGAAACCCAAGTTTCTGATCAAGCGGGAAAGGCCAAAGTGCCACTGAATATTCTCCTTGTTGGCGCCGGCTTAGGGGGCCTTGCCACAGCCATCGCGCTCTCGCAAAGCGGCCACAAAGTGACGGTCTACGAGCAGACGCCTGTGCTTGGAGAGGTGGGAGCTGGAATCCAAGTCCCTTCCAACTCTACCAGGATCCTTTTCAAGCTGGGGCTAAAGCCATACCTGGAACCGTATGTTACCGAACCCGAAAACATTGCCTTCAGAAGATGGCAGACCGGTAAGGTCATTGGCAACACAAAATTGGCCCCCGATTTCACGGAGAAGTTTGATGCGCCATACTATGTAATCCATAGAGCTCACTTACATTCCGCCTTATGCCAAAAGGTGCAGGACATGGGAATCGAAATCAAACTGGGCGCGAGAATTGAGAACTACAATCCAAGTGTGGGAAGCATCAGGCTTGCTGATGGAACAACTCACACAGGCGATTTGGTGGTCGCTGCTGACGGTAAGAAGCTTGTTCGTATCTCTTTGAACGTTCCCTGACCCTTCAAGGAATCAATTCGGTTGCTCGCAAAATTGTTCTCGGTGGAGAAGATCTGGCTGCCCGCAAGCTTGGGTTTGCTGCATATCGTGCCACAGTAGATGTGGAACGGATGAAAAGTGATGCTGAGGTCTCTTGGATTCTCAAGAAACCAGCTCTGAACATCTGGTATGGCAAAAGGATACTGCAAATCCCTCCCATCCCTCCCTTTCCCCACCGTTTCTAATTCTTTGACAGGATTGGTGATTCTAGACACGTCATGACATACACTATCGGAGCGGGGAAGTCTTTCAACATGGTGCTCTCCCATCCAGACTCCACTGATCCATCCATATGGGATCCCCTCAAGGCTGTTGACAATATGAAGGCCGAGTTTGAAGGCTGGGATCCAGTGTAAGTCAATTTTCAGCTTAACTATACGCCTTCATCCTTGTCGAGGAGCAAAAGTCTAATAATTGCCCTACAGACTTACCAAAATGATTGGCATGGTTGACAAGTCACTTAAGTGGCCACTCGTTAGTGGCTCGGTTCTGGACAAGTGGGTGTCGGAAAAACTTGTCATCATTGGAGACGCCGCTCACGCGATGTTACCATACATGTCCCAAGGTATGGTCTTTTGAAATCAGCTATGATCTACGATGGTCTATAATCCGCAGCACTAACAATGTTGATCAGGTGCCGCAATGGCTGTTGAAGACGGACTTGCTCTTTCCCGGTCTTTGGGTAAGATCAACAGCAAAGAGCAGCTAGCAGAGAGTCTTTCAATTTTTGAGAGTGTGAGGATGGAGCGTGCTGGCCAGATGCAGGAGGCTAGTCTACTCAATAGCCATCTTTGGCATTTTGCAGATGGCCCCCTTCAGGAGGCGAGAGACGCTGCAATGATCCCCGAGGTAGAGGGGATCCCATTCAGCCACAGCCCTAATCAGTGGAGTGACCCTGCCACCCAGATGTGGTGTTATGGCTATGACACCGAGAGAGCCATTGATGAGGCATGGGAAAAGAGTCGACCCAACGGAGTTTAGCCAGAACGAGATCACGATGGAATACTTGACTTCAATCAACCAACCCTTTCGGTTTAGCGTAATCCCACGCTTTTGTGTTGGACTGCCTCCCATACATGCAGTGCTTGTTTGCTTGTTTGCTTGTTTGTCAGATTGTGCCTTTCTTCAGATGATTTTACAGGGTATGTAAACCCTGCATGTCTCACTTCTAATTGATCATGATTCTTCTTCTGCTTTCTCTCCTCCATAGTAGTGGTAGTATCACATCCTCCAACATTTTGTCTAGTTTCTTATATGATTAGCTCGGTGCCGTAAAGTGCCTAAGTGATGGGTACCTTAAAATGTCCCACTCAGCAAAATTGAGTCTTTCGCGGGTTTTGGCGGGTTTTGGCGGGTTTTGGATCGTGGAGCGGGTTTTGGGTAGATGAACCAAACAGAGCGAGGATGTCATTGAACTGTGACGCCGGTATAAGGCGAAAAACACGTAAGTGCTTCCGCTTATGTTCGTATAGTTGCTCCGGAGCCCGGAGCCAGGATGGCGCGAAGTCCGCGAGTACCCACAAAAGCTTGAGCAGTAACCTTTTAGACCGAATGCAGATATTCTTTTCCCGGGCTTCGGGCTCTGCCAGTGCCGAGCTGCGATCCAACAGCGCCTGCGTGGGCGAAGATAAAAGGATGTCGTCCGTACACTAACGAAGCATTTACCTCAGCACTCATCGCAACAGCAAAGTCTATCACCAAAGTATGCTCATATGATTATATATGAAGTATTATTGTCTAATTATTTACTTCAGATTACCATCATACAACTCTCACAAAATGGCGCCTATTCACAAACCACTCGATCGCTCCACCACCTTCGAGGCCATGCTTTCTATTAGCCCTGCCGTGGGGCCTGTTGTTCTTCTCAATGTCATCTCGCTTCCCCCCGGGGCAGATAAGGAGTCATTCCTGAAGACTTGGACCCGTAGCGCCGATGTTCTGAAGAAAGCGCCTGGTTACATCTCTACTCAGTTGCACAGCGCTATTGGAGATGGCAACTTCATCGTCAACTGCGCCGTTTGGGAGAACAATGAAGACTTGAAGAACGGCTTGGCGTTGCCTGAATTCAGGAAGATCTGTGAGGACTTCCCCGAAGGCACAGAGTTCCGCGCATGCGTCCTGCAGAAAGCTTCCATTCCTGGGGTTTGCGTGGGGCTGTGAGTTTTCTCAACCAACAGCAAATCAGGAAGGGAGATAGGGATCAATGCCAGGCAGTATTCCTAGTAGGGGTTGAGCAACGCAAAATTATCATTCGGAGTACTATAAGGATTGTACAATACTATACAATACTACTATAAAGATCAATAGCACCAGTACTATATATATTCAAACTAAACTCTGAGCCTTCCATTATACTCCGAGTTCCACTAATATAGTAGTGCGTACCTAGGTAGTACCCAGGCTAAACAAGGTCATAAAAGCTAAACGGAGCTTTTGCCGGCGGGGTTGAAGGATTTCCTAGATATTATTAGTTGGATCAGGCTCTGGGGCGAGATCGTCAAAATTCTCCAGATGAAAATGGCTTCAGAGAAAAGAGATGCTAGTGGTCCTACTAGCAGAAGAGACTCATAGCCTAATACAGTATGCTTATTGGATGAAGCAATATGTACTTGGATGAAATTGTAATATTGGACGGAGAGAGAAGAAAAGAGAGAGAGACAGAGAGGAGAGAGAAACTATCTGTGCGTTCCATCATACAGTTGATGCCTTGGCCCTCAGACATCCAACAGAAGCTCAGATCATTGAGATGGCTGAGCAGGCCACCTACGGCCTATCAGTCTCCATCATCTCCAGTAACCACTGCCACGCGCTCAAGTTGTCTGGGTCTATCAAGGCGGGGGATATTCACGTCAACTCGATGACTTTGCATGACGAGCCAACTCTGCCCCACGGAGGATATGGAGAAAGTGGCTGGGGTCGGTCTGGGTCTCAGTGGGGAATCAAAGAGTTCATGCAAGCAAAGACCGTCACATTACATCCAGCATGTGGCGTATTCATTTCTGTTGCCGGTGGTTCCCCGTCCGTTCCCCGGTATATAGACAACTCGGAAGGCGACCCGGATTATCCGGGGGTCTGTTCCAACTTCCCGTTCTTCACTTTCAATCGTGAGACCAAGAGCATGCGGAGGCGAAAAAGAAATGTATTTCAACTTTGATCGATCCTATTCAACCTCTTGATAAAAGACCTGACTTTGATCACGCCTCTTGGGAATAATTCCTAGCATCCCATTTAGACACCAAAATGGCGTCTCCCGCTCCCCGACATTTCCCTGACCGTCCTCAATTCTCGGACTTTATGAAGCCATGCCGATTTGAGGGAGAGGTTCAAAATTTGGAGGTGCATGGAGATATTCCCAGTGACATCAACGGTACTTTCTACCGTGTCATGCCTGATCCTCAATTGCCCCCTTTCATCGACAATGACCCTGTATGTCTCGGCCTAACCTTACCCCCAACATACCTTTTTGTGCCGCCCTGACATTCAGATAACTAGTGGTTCAATGGAGATGGAAATGTCAGCGCATTCCGCATCAAGAACGGGTCTGTGACCTTCCAGCAAAAATATGTTCGCACCGAGAAATTTGTACGCGAGAGGGAAGCAAGCCGCGCGCTCATTGGTATGCCTTTCCGAACCCATATGGCACCTATCCCCTGTTCAGCTGCATTAGAAAGCGGACTGTTAACAACTGTTTCCAATCAGGAAAATATCGGAACAAGTTCACCGATGCGGTGGAATTCGCCGTTAGAAGTACTGCCAATACCAATATTGTCAGCTTCAACGGCCAACTCTTGGCTCTCAAGGAGGATTCTCCCCCATATGCTATGGACCCGGAAACCCTGGAAACAAAGGGCTTGTACACCTTTGATGGCCAGCTTCCCAGTGTGACTTTCACTGCTCATCCTAAGACCGATCCAGTGACTGGAGAATTGATTTGTTTCGGTTACGAAGCCAAGGGGGACGGCAGCCCCGATATTTGCTATTATACTATTGGCCCCGATGGTAATTTTACCCAGACAGTTTGGCTAGTGAGCCCTGTCTGTGGAATGATCCATGACTTCGCAGTTACGGAGAACTGGGTAAGTGCTGCTCTTTCATACTTATTACTGGCACGATGTCGGCATCTAATGAAGAGTCTTTGTGTTAGGTTCTTTTCCCTGTGATCCCTCAGTTATCTGATCTTGAACGTCTGAAGCAGGGTGGAGAGCACTGGCAATGGAGCCCTAAAACTCCCTTCTATATCGGAGTGATCCCCCGCTACGGAGCTAAGTCTTCGGATATTAAGGTAAGCGGATTATATACCAATCTTGTCCGCTTTACTGTTTTCTCACACGCTATTTGCAGTGGTTCACATACAAGAACTCATTCCCTGGCCATACGGTCAATGCCTATGAGCAAGACGACGGCAAGATTGTCTTCGATCTCGGACTCAGTGACAAGAATGTCTTCTACTGGTGGCCCGATGCTCAGGGCAACTCGCCTGAGCCGAGCAAGATCCACACCCAGATAACACGCTTTACTGTGGATCCTAACGCGGAAGAAGGAAGCCTTCCCGAGCCAGGAGTTTTGCACGATGGAAACTCGGAATTCTATCGCATTGATGATCGGTTTTCCGGAAGAAAATATAGCCACAGCTACTTCGATCTCATGGACCCCCGCTTGGGAACGGGCTTTGCAGCCATCGGCCCGGTTATGGGCGGTGGATATCCTCCTTATAACTCGCTGGCGCATTACGACGAAAGCACGGGCAAAACGGAAGTGTACTTCCCGGGGCGCACACATCTCGTGCAGGAACCCGTTTTCATTCCTCGAGCGGGCTCTACGGAGGAAGGCGATGGGTATTTGATGGCATTGGTGAACAACTATCGCACCCTATCCAGTGAATTGCATCTTCTAGATTGTCGGGATTTCACCAAGGCCCGAGCGACTATCTTGCTTCCGTTGAGACTTAGAGCTGGTTTGCACGGGAACTGGGTTGACAACAATTAGCGAGTGAGCGAGGTTCAATGTTTCCGTATTCCTTATAAACATCAACTGTTGAATGAAAGGCTTAATCAAAGGCTTTCTGGAGTGTTCCTTTACTTAAGGCAAGGTCTTAGGTGTGAGATGTGCTTCCACGAAAGTATCCGCAGCTCCGCATATGAGAGCGCCCTTTCCCCTTCGTCTCCGTCATTGAATTCCCAAATAGCGACTGCGATGCACGTCATTCTCTCCATTCTGGTATTCGCACTTGAGCTCGTAACATTAAGGGTTCTTTGGGACTTTCACGTCAAGTTTTGTTTTGATGTTTTAGTGGGCATAATTACCTAGGCAGTTTAGTATAGAGGCTTTATGCAAAGGGGCCCCCCGATGGGCTGGCTAGCTTAATTCTCTGCTTGAACACTTACGTTTGCAATTTGATATTCCAAAACATCTCTCATGCCGGAACTCTATCGCACCGGCAACTCCGGGATAGATCCCGACCTTTCCCCGCTCTTTCCCACTCAAAGAGTCGTTATCCCACTCACCCCTCCATAACCACGGTAAAGATATAGTGATTCCTAAGATTGCGCAAAACGACCATACCGACTACGAAGGAGTACTAGTTAGTTCTATACTTTCAACTAGTATTACTAAGATTTTAGAAGCTAACGAATCTTGATAGTGTATTGTGATTGGAAAGGACGCCAAGGATATCCTAGTAGAGGAAGCTCTGAACTATATCGCCACTTATACTACTAGAAATCACGTTTCCTCCAGAAATCTTCAAAGAGACCTAGCCTCCGCCGGTGTTGTTCCAGTGCTAACTGTAGCTGTAGTTCGTTCCCGCTCCCGGTGTCCATAAAAGTATAGTGGCACAGCCAGGACCAAAGTGAGCATGTTTAACATGAACATGATCATATAAACTTGAGTAAAGCCCTGGGAAGTGACCCAAGGAACGGCCTCGTACAGGAACATAAATGTGAGGATGTTTTTGAAAATGTTGATGAGAACGAGACACTGTGCAGCATGTTTCTGATGGCAATGGACCACATAAGTCAGAGCGATGTTCGGCGTGTAGACTTCTCCAAATGAAACTACTTGTTGTCAGTCATCCAGAACCATGAAGGTCGAGGGAAAGAAAAATGGTAAAAAAATGCCGCTTACCCATTCCAAATCCAAAGGCTATTGCAACCCAACTGAGCTTGTCCTGGCATGCGAAGGCAAGGAGAATACACCCGGCTGGAGCAATGAACATTCCAGGAAGCAACGAGACAAGGCGTTGCTCAGGTCGAATCTCGCCTCCGCTTCTTTTAACAACGTATGCGGTGATTATATCGGAAATATACCCGCCACCAAAGCAAGCTATCACAAAACCAATTATCGCAGCTATCTCCATGAGACCTATATCGCCTGTCGAAAAGTTATACGGTGGAGGGATGAGGAGGGCGGACATGGTGAATCTGGAAAATAAAATGGTGTAAGTATCATTCGTTCTTCAAGGCTAGAAGGAAAGCGTACATCATGATAATTTGCGGGCTCAGGGAACATGCATAGGTATAGATGGCCCACAGCACGGATGGATATCGTAATAGTCGAAGGGGTTCAACAAAAGTTTTCAAGAAACTTATGCTGGTATCATATCGAATCAGGGAGAGTCGTTCCTTGAATGGCAACAGATGAATCGTGTACCCCAGGTTATCTGTAGAAACATTTTCGACAAAACCGGAATTCGATTTTTCAGCCGCCTCCTCGACCTCGACGGGTTCTATTTCGATTTGACTATCATGTTCGAAATCAGGTCGGCGAAAGTTGCTTTCTGGACAGATGAAGAATAGAAGGGCGAGGTTGGCAGCGGCCAAGCCGGTACAGAGCCAAAAGTAACTTCTCCATGTTTGGGCGGTATACTGAACCATATAACCGGCGATGAGAGGACCAACAGCCGTTCCCCCGGATATCAGGATAACGTATCTGAAGAAGAAACGGTTAAGTCAGATGGTACATTAGGTGATACACTGTTCAGGTTGTACTTACATAGACATCATCGTGGCCCGTTCGTTAAGGAAGAACATATCTGCAACTATTTCGGGAACAATGCTCTAGAGGAGAGTCGTCAGTAAGAACACAGCGAGTGTATGGGAGCCGGGAGGTCCCCTCTTCAATAATTAATGTCTTACCTCTCCAGCGGCGGCAGCAAAGCCAAGTACTATTCGGGCAGCGAGCAAGCTATCAAAGCTTTTGGCGAGCGCACACCAAATTAGAGCGCCCGTCTGCAAGGCCATGGCCACCAAAAGCGATGCCCTCTTGCCGAATTTCAAGGCAAGTGGAACCCAGAAAACGTTGCCAATACCAAGGAGAAGGAAGTTGAACTGATGAAAGCATTAACAGATTACCCCTTTCCTAAGACCACAGGGCACACGTGAAGATCAGAAAGATTTACCGTCAAAAGTTGAGTCACTTCGTCCTGGGACTTTGAGAAGTACTGCATAAAGTCCTGTGTAGCCACAGAAGGACCGGCACCTGCCATGTTGGACACAAAGTTGCAAAGGGATGCCGTGAGCACAACCGATACTTTTAACCAACGTGGCCACCGGAGAGGGTCATGTTTGTGATCAGTTGGGGGAGGGATGAGATTCATTCCTGTGCGATGCATCTTAGTACAATTTTCTTCCAAAACACTGAAAGCTAAATGTAGCTTTTTTGGACAGAGACTCTTCGGTAAACTAGCTCAGAGGATTTGGGTGTTTTAAATAGTAGAGGAAGCCGATCGACTAGGTCCATCTAGGATAAGATCCCCCAGATTTATCTATTCCCCAGTTCGGCTACTTTACCCCGGGCCGGGGAGTATATTCCGGGGCCCCGGGTGGTTTACTATTACGAAGATAATCATTGGAAAGGTGGTGAATGAGTAGTCCCTAGGAGACCGGGGTACCAGAAGCCAGTAACGCAAGCCCTTATGTATGAAACATTACGAACCATAGTTCCATTGGTTATGGAGAAATTGATTTGAGTATCTAGGTACTGATCATAATCTTAAAGATCGACACAAGAGAACGAGTTCATTTTGCGTACTCGATTTTGCTCTCTTGTGCATATGGCTGAGAAGGACGCCCAGTCAAGTTACCGGGCGTCTTAAACTCCCGAGATGCAAAATCGAATCGCATCGATTGGGGCCTCCTGCTGGCAGTGGTTGATGTGCGTGCATGTAAGGTATGAGGGCACCAGTGGTCACCTGACTACCCGGACTTTCCGCGGTCCTTCCCCTTAATCCGAGGGAGCCGATGGTTGTATCTCGCGTTTTTATTCACGTACTCGTTGCAGCGAAGGTTGATAACAGATATGGAGCATCCGAAACGGACGGAATATACTCACGGTAATGATGACAACAATCTGAGCACACAAAGCCACGCCGGGAAACGCCGTCGAATATCATTAGCTTGCGATGCATGCCGCACACGAAAATCTAAGGTATTTTACTGGTGCTTACTTGGCTGCATCGCATGATGTCCGCATTATCACTAATCAGGGAAAACAGTGCGATGGGTCTCGTCCCAAGTGTGCCGTGTGCACCAATCTGGACCTGGAATGCATCTACACGCCATCCAGCACATCGACCAACGTGATTGTCAAGAAAGAGTATGTCTTGCCACCCTGAGTAGCTCACCAGCAGCATCTTATAGCGTCGGGTCGCCGGTCTAGTGATGAGAATTAACAAACAAAAGCTATCTGCAGAATTTAGAATCCCGGATTATTACCCTGGAAGAGAGTCTGCGCACCGTCAGGGCTCATATGTCCGACTTATCCCAACAAGTTCATGGTGGGCTTGCTATCAAGAACAGGCCCGACGCACCAAGGCCCGACGCACCACCAGAGCTAGCCCAAACAGGAGACTTAGCCAACATCGCGGAAATTGAGGATTCGGTGGATGCGATGGGCACTGTCGTTTTTGCTGATGAAGAAGACTGTGGATTTTTTGGTAGGACTGCATTACTCTTTTCTGAGAAGGAGGAACCTGCAGCATGTAAAATGAAAGAGGATATGGACTAACTTTGCACAGGCCCATCATCAAACATCGCCTTTCTACGTCATTTGTCTCGTGCGGTATCATATAATGCCAGTTCCCCAGCGGTGGCTAGTTGCCCTTCTCCCACTGGAAAGATCTCGTTGGACGGCGGCTTTGTCAATGCATCTCGCCCTCCGTCACCAGAATTGAGTGGTATCGATCTTACATCTCGAAAACCAGAAGAGACGGACATCTTCGCACTTCCACCCCCTCACGAGACTTCTCAGCTTGTGCATAAATACTTCACCGATACAGGCATTCTTTTCCCCTACATACACCCTCTTTCCTTCCTTGAAACATACCGAGGTATGTCCGAAAATAAGTTCAAGATTCGAAGGACTTGGCTTGGGCTGCTTAACATGATGCTTGCAATGGTCAAGATCACCGCTCCTAGCGAGGAGCCAGCAGAACAGCGCATTGCCGGGGCCGATGTCTTCTACAAGCGCGCTTTGGGCTTATGTGGCAAGGAGATGTTGCGGGGGACCACTGTGGAAGTGGGTGAGTTGATTACAACCCGGGTTAACTGATGCAAAGATCATATATAATAACACGGTATAGTGCAATATCTGTTGCTCATGGGTCAATACATGCAAGGCACCCAGAAATCGGTCCAGGCGTGGACTGTTCATGGGTTGGCTGTAAAAGCCGCCCTTCAGCTTGGCCTTCATTCCAAAGATGCTTCGAGGGTCTTCTCGCCACAGGAGAAAGAAATCCGCAAGAGGACCTGGTATGGGTGTGTAGTATTGGATAGGTATGGCAACCTCATCAATAATGCACCATAAACAACTAGTTCTTGTGCTTACAACTTCCTCTCCGCCAGGGCTTTGAGCATGACCCTAGGACGGCCAGCGGCAATACCCGACAGTTTTGTCAGGCTTGACCTTCCAACGAATGATATCGACGGTGATGGGCCTACAGAGATTCCGATTGTGGACAGCAAAACGTTCCAAATGAGCGTGGAGTTCTTCAACTCCACAATGTACGTTCATATATCTGAAGTTTCTAGTCCTCCACCCCGCAATGAACTAAACATTTCCCAGTCTACTATATAAGCAGCTCTTCAACATTGTTGACCTACTTTATGGTCAGAATCTCGGCTGCGATCCACCGCCCACGGTCAGCGAGAGTGTTGGACACATCCTTTCAGCTGAACAGCATTTGGTAACCTGGGAAAAATCCCTTCCCCAACATATGAAACTTATAACGGTAAAGAACATTCGCGACGGCAGTGGCAAGATGCCGGACCCACCCCAGTTCTTCTCTTTGAAGTTCAGTGTTATTCTAACTCTTCGATATCTTCACCTCCGCATTCTCCTGCATCGCCCTATTCTTGTGAAGTTCCTGGATGCCTGCGGAAAAGGAGGCATTGATCCTCACGAAGAAAGATTACTACAGCAAATTGGATCTAATAGCATGCGAATTTGCATGGAATCTTCCATGAGCACTATCGATATCATTCACGAACTAGTGCCATCATCAGAGTGGCCAAAAAGCCTCCTTGGCGCATGGTGGTACTCTCTTTATTACAGTGAGTGAGCTACTAAGTTTGAATCATCGGGAACTGGAGACTAAACATTGGTCTTTTTAGCATTTCATTCGGCCTTGGTCCTTCTTGGAACAATTTGGGTTGGCAAAAATTACCAACCTGCTACGATTTCACTCTCTTATGATATTGAGAACCTTGTTGCCTACCCTGCTAAAGCAATTTCGATACTGTACAAACTCGATTGCGGAAACCGTATCGTCGATCGGTGTAGATTTTACCTCGAACAGTTCCACGGCGCACTCAACCCACGAGGTAAGAGTTTTCAAGCAAACTTGATGTATTCATTTACTGAAAGATCTACAGGGGAAGCGGACATGGCCCACACTGAGAATGGTGCTTGTCTTATGGACAGCTCTGGGTCTAATATGCAGCCTTCGCCGCTAGGCCTGGAGTTCGGCGAGTTCATGATGGATGGAGATTTCTGGACTTTAATGAACCGACAAAGCGTTTTTCCAAGCGGGTGACTTCGAGCTTATCATGCAAAATGAGCAGTTTCGTATCTCTTGTTTTCGTATTTGGCAGCAAGGACCTGAACTTGTAAAAGGTTTCTGAGTTGCGAATATCGTATTCGCGAATACTCCTCGTCAATACGATAAATATCAGCAGACATGTCATCCGAAACTCACCAAATTAGGACTACTAGGCAGACTTTTCTATGTGATATCATTTGTATAGGTAATGAGTTCCAACCTCCCACCTTCTACTCCTTACACTTCAAGGGTTTATTGCATTTTTGCTGAGCAGCCAAATGTATGGTCTAGGGAATGAACGTAATGATCTGCGTACGGGGCAATGAAGGGAAGTTGAAGTCCAAAGCCCCATAAACGGACTCGCCAATCGGCCATCTATCAGGGTAGATGTCGCCGTCAGTGTCTACATCACGGCAACTTCGCGTGACGGTGACGAGCGGCAACCGTACTGTGACCAACGATGAGGAAGATGAGTGCGTCAGATAGGCGATATTCTGGCGGGGAGGCACAACCTTGTTGCCGGCATCGACGCATCGTATCTGATCTTGTCATAATATCATAATATGGCGAGTCGTTCAAACGCGTCCATGAACCAGCTCTCGTCCTCCGCCCGGTACATCATGGGCCAATCGAGAGGAGTCTGGTACGGAACGGACTTGTTCGCTGCGCCCGAATATTGGCAGCATGCGCACGCCAAGGACCACTGGATACCAGAATCCAGCAAGAAAACAACCCGGCTAGAGTCAAATGGACTATTACCGCGAGCATAGGGGACATATGCAGCCCCAGCCGGGGCCTCTTGGCCAATGAGCTGGCCCAAAGCCGCACGCGCATTCACCAGGGAGGAAACACGGGGAACCTTGAGCAGGGCGTTGCGGGTCCACGCGGGCCCACAACTGATCCATTGCGCTTCCGGACAGGCGAGAGAGAATGGGCAGGCCATTTGCGTCCAAACCGGATCCTAAGGCGCGACAGTTACCTTCCACACAGATACTATCCAGGACGAACACACATACCGAGATCAACCTGTGCCACTGAGCGGGCGGTTGCTGCAGGAACAGCCAACTTCGAGTGCCTTTCTGCTTGAGGACCCATTGTGCGTCCTTGTTGAACTTTCATATAGTATCAATGGGTATGAAAAATTTGCAACCGCGGACATATGATAGATGATGAAATAATGTAGGTTGAGTCCACTCATCTCTGTGTAGATGGATCCATACAGACGACGAACAGGAAAGAAAATGCCACAATAACAATCGGACGTATGGTTATTGCCATGGGGGCAGTCGGCATTCTCGCGAATGAAGGGTGGGGAGAGTTCGGCTCTGGTGCCAAGAACATTCTATCCTGCGAGAAACGGCCAGGATCCTCGTATGGTTGACGGGTCGACCTCCTGGGTCGCGGGGAGGACTGGCGTGGAGCCGGCATCTAAGAGGTAAACGGAGTATATATATATATATATACAAGGCCCTAGGCAGGACGCATGTCGAGGCTGCTGATGACCCTTTAGACCTTGTCTTCAGGCTAAGCTGCTTGGGGTTCGTTGCAGGAGGTCGGTTGTTAAGTCTCGTCCGGCTGGGTTTGGCATATCTGCTTCGACGTCCGAGCCAGACGTGATTGTCACAATCGAAACCCCAGTTACTGGTGTGGCGGTAGCCGTGAACTGGACATGGTGCGGTGGAAACGGTGAACGGGAGGGGTGTCGCAAATGCTTCGCCGACCCACCGGGGGGATCCACTGGACCGAGATGTAATTATAGCGGCGAGGCAGTGAGTGAATGAGACAATGAGCTGGCCCGCTACCTGTCGTGTTTCTCTTAGCTTGGGATAGGTATATCCGGGTTCTGTTCTGCGTAGCAGGATATGTTGGACTGAGCGAGGCTCGTGAAGGTAGGAATGGGTTGCTCACATGCTGGGAGGGATTTCCATCTATCTGTTCTGGCTGTGAGAGCGCTATAACCCGTCAGTTGTGCTGCCTTGGCTGTGGATGGATTTGGGACGAGGGAAAAGAATTGAATCTTACTCGGACATAGCAGGTGTGTACGCGAACCTCAAAGCTGTATAGTCCTTGTTCCATTTCTTACTCGATAACGAGGGCGGCGCACATTAGCCAGTCGCGGAATCCATGAACAATCTGCTCCTTTGCACGTAGGGTTTCTTGGAAATTTGATGAAAGACGCCTCTAGGTAGAGTGACTGAAAGAGGGACTCGGGTGTTATGATGTGAGTATGGTATAAAAAGCATGGGGATGGTTAGAGGAAGAGAGGAGAGAGAAGGAGGCGGAGGAGGAGGCGGAGGAGGAGGAGGAGGAGAGGAGCAGGGCTGGTTTTATATATGCGCCATAACAAATACATGTTCGGGCAATCACGTCTTTGGATCTACTATCTTTGCTCGTGCATATATGCATGTACTGACTGCGTCAATTGTTTAGACATTGGGTTTTACTTGCGGTGATGTGATCAAGCTTCGACCTCCGTATTGTGAAATCAACAGTTTCTTATATTTTATGTACAGAAGAAGGCATAACGTGATCTATTGCCCTGGAACGAAACGGAAAGCAACAAGATTCACGATCTTGGTACCATCCACCTCGACAAACTCACGGAATCGCTCGAACCCACATTTCAACAGCACTCTCTGACTTCCACTATTGCTTGCCTCCGTGATAGCAATAAGGTGCTCATCCACTACACCTTCTCCAATGACCATTTCTTTCTCAACTCTGACCTCCCGCTCTGTCCGAGGTAATTCTGACCAAAATCGTAGCCAGGCACTCAAGAACTCCGTTGCAATGCCTTTCCCCCAAGCCTCCGTCCGAAGCATGTATCCAACTTCAGGCCATCCATGAGTTCCCGGATAAAGATGGCACCCGCCGATACCGATAAGTTCGCCCGTTTCCTTCAGGCAGATGACATAGTTGGCCGTGATAAGATCATTTGGTGGTAGGAAAGGATCCAGTTTGGATTTGGTCTTCTCAATACTTTCGTCGATGCACCCAGCACTAGTCCATTTCATGACTTCTTCTTGTGTGCGCAGGACGTGTAACGCTTCCAAGTCGGTTGATTGGGGGGCGCGGAGAAGTAAGCGGTCCGTTGTTATTGCTGGCCGCTCGCTATTTGCGGGAAGTGGGACTGTGGGCAAGGATGCCTTCACAGTTACAAATTCCCTCTCTGTGGCCATGTTGATCTCTGCTTTCAATGCTGCTCTGTTTGGAAGTTCTGTGTGCGATGCGATTGAGTCACTCGTATGGAAACATTGAAGCCTGGAATCCAGTCCAACGAAAGTGCACTAGTGACAAACCCACCTCGGCCATCTCCGAAGACCCACTAGCTATGAGTTAACTAGCTGATTATGAGATAAACGAGTAGTTGACCATAATCACATATCATATCTGCCAATTCCATTTTGTAGGCTGTTGCATATTGCAAAGGCTATGTATGTGTCTCGCAAGATCATATGTAGTTTGTCGAATCAATTGGAAAATGAATGTTCTAGATCCAAGATCTGGGATAAAAATATGATTACTATCAAGTGTTGATCATAATGGAGCTGGCATTGCAAACAAAACTAAACAATAGTATGAAAAGACAAGGAGACTGTAATCTCAACTGTCCGAAATGGCCATTTTTCCAGCACATAAAACGAAAATCTGAATATGATACCCATCGCTGCGATTTCACAATTCACAATTGTTCTGGTATCAATCCATCCAAGGAAATATCCCAATCCGTATCTCATTAAGGCATATGATCTTCATTCAATCATGAGAAGCACCTCGCGTAAAAAAACAAAAAAGCAAAAGAAAAAGCAAATCATATAAAACAAAATTAAACGACGTAAGGCGCAGGTCTGCGACTGGAGCTGCGATGACGCGAGTGCGATCCAGAGCCATGACCACGACGACTGGAATGACTGCGTCTCCGAACAGTCGTTGTCTCCTTAACAACAGCCGGCGTATGCGAGTGGTGCAAGAACAGCGCAAGCAGCGCAGTCCAGAAGAAAAATGCCGTCTCCATGATACCAATCGCGAAGGAGGCCTTCAGCATAGCGCAAGTCTTGTTGATGTCCAGCGAGAGCGGGTTATCTGTGAGCTGGCCGTAGGAACCGAATGGACCCAGGGAGATCCAGACGGAGCCGCCATTCCAGCTGGCACAGTCCGCGTTGGCGATGAAGCGGAGCTGGTAGACGGATGCGATAAAGGCGCCGAAGAAGAGTAGGTCCACGAATGCGACGAAGATTGCTGATCGCTTTGTTGTTGAGAAGCGGATTAGAGTGTCAAGGGCCCAGAAGATGGCGATTACGCTGACGATGAAGAGAACCAGGATATATGGTGGGGTCAACTCGTTTGCTTTTAGGTAGCCGTTGACGAAGTAGGCCTATGTTCGGAGACGTTAGCGGAAGACTCGGAGGGGTATTGCTGATCGGACTGGTTGATAGAGGGACATACCAGCATGCCAATGATTGGGATCAGGAAGACGATCTCAACCAGGCGGTTGAATATGAAGAAGACGCTGCCAATCATCTCGGCGGTTTCAAAGAGAGATTGGGTTTCAGATCTTTGGAATGTGCAACTGTCCCGATGTGTTTGGTATGTCCGAGTGTACAGTGACAAGATCGTGGGGCTACACGAGCTCGCAAAAAAAAGCACAGGCAGTTGCGATTACAGTGCAGGATGCACGATGTAGAAGATGCAGAGAAATACAGAAAGGAAAGTAAAAAAAAATAGGAAAAAGACAGAAATAAGAGGGGAAATTAAAAAAAGAGTATTCAGTATCATCTTAGGCCGAGGAGGCTGGGCGACTCACAATGTACGATGTCGGTGGCTGGGGTAACCCGAGTCCCCTATTGCTGGCCTCGACACTTTTTATATATTGATTAGTCTAGGCACTTGCATGAGCCGTCTCTTTTTAATCCATGTCTTGCATTTGATTACTCCGTACTCCGTATTCCCCGGATAGGTTAGGGTATGAGAATATATATACTCGTTGTCAAGCCAACCACATTTAAGTGGAGACATTTGGACTCTATCGAGTACAGGACTTGACTTCATTGTACTGGTAGTAAATTGTAATCACTATTTCTGTTCAAAAACATATAGAACTCTTATCAAATTTATGCTTGGTCTCGATGGCAACAAATGCAGTGTCTTTTGTCTTCAACGCCAATATGTTCATAATCATACTAGTACAGAGTTGTATCACCAGCCACCGCAATAATCTATGGCTCAATCAAATCATAAGCAGATAACCTGGGCAACTACCACTCTGAACTAGACTGTGAAAATCATCAATAACCCCATCATTCATCTTCACATAGCCCGACTGGGCATGTCCGTCAACGGACGCCCCGGACCCGCCATCGGCTCAGGAACATGGATTCCCGCATGAGCCGTCAGCGGCTGTGTCTGGGACACATAGGCATTACTAGGGTCATATTGAGGCGCATGGTGACCGGCACCATGGTTCTGCTGTCGCATCTCATACCCGTTGGTAACGTCATCCTCACTCGACGACCAAGCACCGCTATCAGCATCATGGTCGCGTGGGCGGCGATTATACACATTGGATGCATATGGATTCGAGGACTGAAGATAGGTAGAGGCGTCGGGTCTGGCATGCTCCGATCTGGGGATATCTGGGTCCATGCGCTCATCTTCAGGGTTGCGGAGAGCAGTCGAGCTCTCCCGTTTGGAGCCGACAAATCGAACGGAATCGGGCCCTGCAGGATCCGAACCCCAGGTCCGGATTGGGTAGGCGCGGCCCTTGCGCCAGGGTTCGCTGAGCGGTGGGAAATACTGGCGATATGCGACAAAGCCACAGACAACCCCAAGCATTGACCCCGTGATCACGTCGAAAGGGTGGTGGCGCGCATCCATGATACGCGATACGGCCACGAGACTTGCTGCTAGTAGAGGAACCATGACGAGAAGGGCCTTCCAGGCCTCACCGCGATTGTCCATAATGTGCAGCTTTCCACCTAACCAAAGCGATGTGTAAACGAGACCAGCGAAGGAGGCTATTGGACAGTGTTAGTAATAGGAAAAACCCGATAAACTGCAAATGGGGTATACACACAACTACTGTGGCCTAGATAAATCAAGGTTAGCATTCGCGATTCTAAAAAGCAGTATCGGGTCATATTGCATACCGGACGGCCATGACCGAAACCCATCTGTTAACAACGCAGGGTCACCTGTACAAATGGTTGAGTTGGACAATCCCGGGAAAAGGTCCGTGCTATTAGCGCGTGGTTGACAACGATCGATGAGATCGGGTCTCGGCTTGCCACATGCGGTCTTCAGCGCCTGTGTGATGACGAAAGCGAGTCCCTGAGCCAGTAAAAGACCCAAAATACCACAATTAAGCTCCCAAAGTCTGTCCTTCCAGCGATGCGGGCCTCTCAGTTTCCGCTTCCCCGACGCCACGTCCTGTGGCTTATGGTGTGAAAACAAGCCATCGATGAACAAGGTGTAAAGGATGATGAGGACGAGTGGGAAAACAGCGGAGATACAGAGGGCGTAGATCATCGGGACACGTTCATGTACGGCATAAGGATATTGGATGGATATGTTGGTGAGGGAGAAGTGTTGGTGGAAGGGCTCGACCTTGTTGAGAATCGAGAATCCGATAGCGCAGGCACTATTTCCGGCATCAGTATAAAGTAATCAGAGAGGGAAATTGATGTCCGTACATAATGATCACATAGTCGAAGATGTAGCTGAGGAATTGTTAGTTCAGGGATTTGTGGGGACCTGGGGAAATTTAACACACGAGATGACAACACGAGGTGGGAGCCGCCGCTTGGAGAAGGGGAGTTTTGCGGGGATTTCCATGTTGACTCCAGGACTTTCCCCCGAAAAAAATGAGACAATTGGGGAAGATCAGGATGTCAGAATATGAGAATATCCGAAGATCTGAAGAAGGGGAAATAAACATATCTGCCTAGTGACAAAGGGCACTGCTTGGCAGCGGCATTAATAGCACTTGGCGCCTCCCCCTTCGGCCGTTCTCATATGATTGGTTGTCACAAAGTGGCTGAGCTTACCCGTGGATCTAGACTTTTGACATCCATGGATATCACACGACCTAGGTAATATATGACTAGGTAAACCCTGTAATGCAGGCACCGTATTATATTATTCTAGGGTCATAATTAACTTAGCGGCACAATTTCCCATCCAAGTTCGATATGGGGTAGTGGTTAACCTAGCGGATTTTCATTATATGACCTCCGCGGCCCCGGGTTCGATTCCCGGTATCGAAGTTTCTTTTTTCTTTCCTTTTCAAAACCCTACATAAGAGGTAATACTGTTTTTGCTGCCCAGGTGGAGAAAGCAGATTTATAATCCATATTGTTTGCTTATGCTACCAGGAAAAAAAAGGAGTGAATTCCATGTACTAATACACAAGCTGAAGGAACGTTGACGCTATGTGCATGCGCCTCAATTACAACAACATCAACCAGATATGGCTTATGTTTTCTGATCCACCAAATAGACAGTCAGCTTTTGACAAGGGTGACTTCCGTATGGACACCGGACCAAAAAAAAAACAAAAGGAAACAGAAAGGGAAGGAAAATATCAAGAAAATACATATCGACGTGGAGACGTCAATGGAAGTTTACAAGGCATCAAAAATGCATGTCCATAGTCGCAAACTGCCAATTTTCACACAGGTTCCTCATTTAGCAAGTGGTGATGAACAGACCGAGACTGAAAGTGCGGTTAGCTGATATATAGGCAAAAGGGAAAGTGGAAGAAAAACTTACGGAGAGGGGTTCCAGTCCTCGAAGAAGTCGAAGTCAGTGCTGCCAGCGTTCTTCATCTGATATGAGACAGCCTGGCCAGCCGGGCAAGAGAAGGTAGAGACAAGGTATGAGTTGCCGGGGGAAACGGTGATGGTGCCAAGGTCCTGGGCCACCGAGGGTACATTGCTGAAGGATGTTGTGGATTCGGCGATGGCAGAGAGTTGAGAGAAGTTAATATTTCCATCACCACTGAAGCTCCACGACGAGGTCTCGAGATCCTCAAGCTTGGGGAAGAGGAAGATAAGGCTGCAGGTCTTGCCAGTGAGGGAGTTCGGGATGTCGAAGTTGAACAAAGTCGAGATGGTCGAGCTCACAGTACCGTTAAGCCCACTTCCTGCGGTGGTGTCGGGCGAGGAAGAGTCGACAGCAACAATAAGGTGCGGGATCTCGTAGTTACCCGATTGGGTACTACCCGAGAGGGTAGTGGCACAAGCACCGCCGGTGGTTCCAGTGGCTGAGCGGGTGGGAGAGGCAGAGGTAGCAGGGACGGATGCGGTGGGAGATCCGGTGGGACGAGGGCCACCGCCAGTGGTAGCAGGAACGGAAGGAGATCCAGGGGGGTGCGGGCTGCCAGTAGTGGCAGGCACGCTACTAAAGCCACCAGGGCGCGTACCACCACCGCTGGTGACATGAGGTACACTAGCGGAGACGTTAGGCTGCGCACCACCGCCAGTGGGAGCAGGCACGCTAGCAGAGCTACCAGGGTGTGAAGCGGAGAAAGGAGGCACACTAGCGGAGATGCCAGGCTGTGTACCACCACCGCCACCGCCACCGGGAGCAGGTTGTGTAACAGAAGGCTTGATACCAACACCGCCGGATGGGCCAGGCATACTAGGAGAGGGCTGCGGCGCTCCACCACCACCAGCTCCAGGGCCACCACCCCCAGGACCGGGGCCAGGACCAGGAGCGGGACCGGGGGCAGGACCAGGACCGGGGCCAGGACCAGGAGCGGGAGCGGGAGCAGGACCAGGGGCAGGACCAGGGGCAGGACCGGGGGCAGGACCGGGGCCAGGAGCGGGACCAGGAGCGGGACCAGGACCGGGGGCAGGACCGGGGCCAGGAGCGGGACCAGGAGCGGGACCAGGACCAGGAGCCCCAGGGGCCCCAGGGGCACCAGAGGTAGGGCAGCTGCAGTCAGTGACAGTGATAGTGGTCGTAGCAGTGTGAGTAGTACCACCTCCAGGGCCAGGCGCGGGACCAGGACCACCACCTCCAGGACCACCACCTCCAGGACCACCACCTCCAGGACCACCACCTCCAGGACCACCACCTCCAGGACCACCACCTCCAGGACCACCACCTCCAGGACCACCACCTCCAGGACCACCACCTCCAGGGCCACCAGCACCAGGGCCACCACCTCCAGGACCACCACCTCCAGGGCCACCAGCACCAGGGCCACCAGCACCAGGGCCACCAGCTCCAGGGCCACCAGCTCCAGGGCCACCAGCTCCAGGGCCACCAGCTCCAGGGCCACCAGCTCCAGGGCCACCACCTCCAGGACCACCACCTCCAGGACCACCACCTCCAGGACCACCACCTCCAGGACCACCACCTCCAGGGCCACCAGCTCCAGGGCCACCAGCTCCAGGGCCACCAGCTCCAGGGCCACCAGCTCCAGGGCCACCAGCTCCAGGGCCACCACCAGGGCCGGGAGCAGGACCAGGACCAGGAGCGGGACCAGGAGCGGGACCAGGAGCAGGGCCGGGAGCAGGAGCAGGACCAGGAGCAGGTCCACCAGGGCCGGCACCAGTGCCCGAGCAGGAGTCGGCAGACATCTGCACGTTCACACAGCCAGTAACGTCCATCTTGTTAGGGGTAGTGTAGACATTCAGACCCCCGTTCTGGCCTGTGGCACAGGCAACGAAGTCAGGGCTGTTCTGGTACTCGAGTATACCCTGGGAGTTGACAGAGAAACCGGGGGTAGCAGACACACCCTCGTCACACTGGAGTTGAGTGGTGGGAGCTGTCATACAGTCAGATATACATCCATTGGTGGTTGATATATCGGGAATTGATGTTTACTTACGGGTGAGGATGCATCCACGGCCCTTGCCATCGGTGATTGCGCCGTTAGAGTCGATACAGTACTGTGCTGGTTGTAAAGTATCATCGCCAATGCGGTTCTGGCCATCACCCAGCTGGCCAAGTTTACCGGAAGCACCGCCGGAGGAGGTGAGGCTGAAGCAACAGCTATCAGTGCGGCCAACAAGAGCGTTAGAGCCGGCAGCAAAGGCAGCGAGGGCAATGAAGTTCCTCATCGTTGATGTTCGGCGAATGTGGATAGGTTGATTAGTGGGCGAATGGACACGACGCCCCATTTTTTGAAGAAGATCGTGAACAATTAAACAATCTGACAATATCTACCTGTAGAGTTGTGGTGGTAGATGTGGGTTTAGTTGAGGGAGCACGGGTTTGGGGGAGAGTGCACCTTTATAAGAAGCGGTGGGTTAAAGCTCCAAACAAATCAACGAAGAATGTAACATCAGGGCACACAAGACCGGCAAAAGCCCCCGATATGAAAACATAAAGAAACAATAGAAATTGTATGCTGTCAGCCATTAATGCCGTTGACCGTGGGGAAGATCTCCGATGGACCAATGCCCTGGTCCCGGAGAGTAGACAATAGTAGGTCCGAACCAGCCGGAGCGAGATGCGTAGCAACATGCACAACGTCATCTTGAACAGAGTTCCAATCCACTGAGATGTGGAGCAAGATGGAGTACAAGAGTGTGCTTGTTTCTCCACTTTAAAGCAGGATATGAAGAGACGGACAATGGTAACTGGCTGAGTATGAGAGGGATGTGGACTAGTGTTTACAGTCCAGGTAACCCGATTGAAAGTGGCAACGTGCATTTTCCCATAGATCACTCCCTATTGAGTTCTCCAAGAGACTCAAATCACTAAGTCCCAGTGTTGTTGCTAGATAGTGAGGATCATATGGGTCAAGACACTAACTAATACCCCAGTGTTTGATCCAGCAGTTAGTATATATTCTACATATAAACAATCATTCCCACAGGTGTGATCCTTTTATGCTTATGTATAGTTACCACCCGAACTTCTACCACCGTATGGAGTTTATTGTAAAGTATAATAAACAATAAGAAATGACGCCCATTGTTACTGACAAGAGCAGATCTCTGACTAGTGTCTCTTATCTGGTGTACATACTACATACATTGTATCCTTCAGTGTGGCGATAGAGTTGAGGTAAAGCTGTGATACATATAAAGAATAGTTGCCACTATGTTGTACAATGACTGTGGACTGTGTAACAAATACGGGTAGAGACCATCTCATAAGTATGATGAAAGCCGAACATCAAAATAAGACACCAAGAGATTGGATCGGATTGTCCACGGGTGTGAAGCCGACAGTTAATCATCATTGAACAATATGGAAGTGGAACTCCCGAACTGGACCCGACCAACGACAACATCCGACTATTTTTATATTGCTCAACCATGGCACATTAACATAAAGTCTTCTCATTGTGGAATTATTACCCACGTCATGCTATTTGCACTATTTGAGCCATTATACATATCTTAGTTGTCGTACAACTGAGTTTACTCCGCAGTAGATGGGTGCAACAGTCCAGACAACGCTTGTATATTGGAGCATTTGATCTAGACGATCACCACACCATAAGGCCCCTAATCTGAGATTCTAGAGCCCCACTAATCCTATCATGTATGTACCCGTGGACGTTGTATCACACATATAGTACAATATAGTCCGTAGATTGGTGATATGATACGGTAAAGATCCCTGGAGGAGCTAACAGAAGAAGCAGTGTCCCTGTGCAGGGGAAAAGTAAGAATGTTTTTAGGAACTAGGCAATAGTATTCCCTACGCAAGCCCATCAATCGATCGCAAAATGGTATATAACCAGTCTAATCTGATTGAATATCATGACATGGATTTAGATACGCTTGACAAGTTTAAGATTAATATACCGGACTTCTAATGCATAGCAAGCCACTGCTTTCATTGGACCGCTCTTGTTAGTATAGATTGTAGCGTACCTACCCATGGGACTGGATGGATGGAGTTCTTCACCGTTAGACTGATCGCCTCCCCTGTTTATTAGTATATACCTGCGAAGTTTAATCCGACGTGCTATGTTGATCCTAATGTGGGCGTGACTGGTTAGCCAAGTGGAGTTCAATGCACTATATTGTAGGAATGACGAAAGTGTTTACATAAAATCAATTGACATGACATATCATGCGTCATAGTGCCGCGGATTTCAAATCCTATACCGAGACCGGTCATTTAATTAATTACTACTAATACTACATAGACATAAATGCAGTGTCCGACTCAGCAAAGAAGCTGCTCCAGTCCACTGTTCCCGGGTCCCCATTGTCATCGAATACCTGCCAGAGATCATCCAGAGCAGAAAAAGTAGGGTCCATTAGGAAGTCATTGGTGTTACTGCCTGTCGGATATACCATGCTTGTGGGTGCCGGAGAACCCCAGGCAAGCCCTGGCGAAGTCTCGAGGCCTTGAGCGGTGGATTGCGTTGTCGTATTTCCCTCAATGGCTGAACCCGAAGCACTGTGCCGGCGAAGAGCGGTCTTGAAAGTTTCAAGGGCTTCAAGCAGCTTTCCTGCAAGAGGAGATTTCTCTTTCGCATTTTCTAGAATCGAAAATGCCTCCAAAGTTTCCGTCACGTCTTTTTCCTGCGGATTACCACTCCCACAAAAGTGTATGAGGAGAACAATAATCGCCATGCCAATGGAATGCAGCAAGCCTGGGAATTTCAGGCGCGTCGCCACAAAGGGGATCACCTCCACCGAGAGTTGGCGCTCGGTTCGAATCACCATTCGAGCAGCTTCCAGACATGCTTTGCGTGAGTAATCATATGCAGGATTCTTCGACGCTTGCGACAAGTAAGGCAAGTGAAATCTGCACCTTTGCGCATGCAGCAGAAAATTGATTTTGTATCGTTGGATGATTATTCCGGGAGATCTCCGAGGATCGGACTTTGGCAGCTCGTCCGACCTAAAGGCCAAAGAAAAGAACGAGGGTAGACTCTCAGCAAATTCACAAATCTTAATGTCAATCTGTTTCGTGTGCTCGTAATCCGGGCCTCCTGGATCGGACATTCCAAATGGGGCACAATCTGCGATTTCGCGGCAAAACTCGCCCAAACGAATCCGCTGGAGACAGTACGACATCGATGTGGGATGAGTGAGTGGCTTTCCAACTCCAACCATCCCGTCTACAATATCTTCATCATTTGCATTGCAAGGTTTGTTGGTCATCATGTGGCGTGGATTAATTGAATACGTGCCCTTTTGTGGGCCGGGTATCTGTGACATCTGCCTGTTATCGAATGAACTCACACTCTTATAAGAAGGGAAAAGGGAGGAAAGGTTTACCAATCAGACGCCACGAGATACCACCACACTCTTCTACATATCTCTGCTTTTGTGGAGGAAGGCGAAGGCATATCCAGGTTGGAATTGTGTGGATAGTCGATCCGATGCAACGATAGTTGTCTTGCAAACGAGATGGCAGTGGAAATTATATGCCGGGCTTGGGATGTAATTCCCGCTATGTTGGTTGTCACAGAAAATAGAATTATCATCGCTTGGATATCATGTATTGATTCGAAGTGTTTGTAACGCGAGTAATCGACCACCTCCATCGCAAGTCTCGTCCACTGTATAGACTGCGCAACTGCTTCTTCAGCAGTCGAAAAGATGGGGTTGCACATGTCGCGTTCAGTCCAGAATGACGTGGTACTAGCGAGAATGCTGAGGAGTAATGAAACGTATCCAATCTTGACCGGCTTGCTTTCTCTCAGGTCACAATAGAGTTCATCTATCATGGTACGCGCCGAGGGAATATGAACCACATGATGGAGGAAGGTGATCTCTGCGATGTACTTTTCCAGTATTATTTTCGCTTCATTGTGAAGTGGCAGCCAGATACATCTTTTCGTGTGCTGGGCTTGATATGCCATTGGTTCGGATCCCACAGCATTACGAATGGGGCAAGTTCTGAATTCAATCTCATACTTCAAAAGATTGCCCTGTACATTTTTGCTTTTGTCAGCGATCAATTTCCCATCATTTGGTCCCATCAAGAATCAAGATAGGCCTACCAGTGAGCCTGACGATGTGATCTCGCCTTCCAGCCAAGTCGCAGCCGCTGCAGATGACTGTCCTTCCTGAATCATGTATGGTTGATTCAATATTGGGTCAGGAGGAGAAGGGAGTGACGAAGCCTGGGTGGTATCTTGTACTAGTGGATTATTCGCTGGTCCATTGGTGATCACTATCTCTTCCAGTCTCCGTAAGCGGGCCATTACATCCGTATGGTCATTACCTGGCAATCCATCAGTCTGGTACTGAGGACTGGCAGATAATGCTGTAGTAGGATAGAGCTGACAGGTCTTGTCCCGACTCGTGCAGTTGGAGCAAGGGAATTGCCGATTACACTTCAACTTTCTGGATCGACAGAAGTGGCAAGATACAGGTCGCGAGCGTGAAGATCTAACACGCTCTTTCTCGATTCGATGCATCTCTGCCCCTGAATATTATTGAGGCAGTGTTTGTTCAGGCCTGGGAGTTCGAGGGTGAAATGGGGGCGAGATCCATGGATGGATGTCATTGATGAAGTTGACCAATCAAAGTCCGGCGAATCCGCGGAAGTTCCGCGGCCTCCGTGGATTTCTACACAAGGGAATTATGTGTGAGACGGGGGGTATATAAGAGCCTATTTTCACTAGGAAATTCATAATGACCCATCAGTTCAACTTTTCTCTTCACTTTCTTCTTTAACCCAAGAATCTTCTTATGTCATTTATGTCAATATGGACTCCATCGTTGCTCAGATCCAAGCTATCGCCCAAAACACCGATGAAGCTGGTCGGTTGGACATCATTCGGGCACTCAAACAAGTGAAGGTTGAACTTCAATCTCCACATGATACCTTCTTGGAGCTTGCAGTACCGGTTCGTGGTCATTTACTACAGCGCGGGGGTTACCTAAAGTACTAACAGTTGTAGGGACTAACGAGCGCGATGCTCCGAATCAGTGCAGACCTGGGGCTCCTTCGCTATCTCACGAAAAGTGATAAATCCTTGACTGTCACTCAGATTGCAGATCTGACTGGAGCGTCTCCTCCACTCCTAGGTAATGACCTCTGAGACGGCCGTGTCTACTTCGAGTTCTAAAACAATTGTTCTGTTCAGAGAGAATCCTTCGTTACCTAGCTGGAGTGGACATAATTAAAGAGACCGGAGTCAATGAGTACATTGCAAACAGCATCACTCATATTTTGGCTGACCCCAAGGGCGAGGCCATGATCTACCACGGGTATGCTACATAGTATCCCCGCCTGGCGAACATCCCTGCTTACCTAGCGTCCTTGATACAACCTTAGATATGATACGATTGGACCTGCCATGCAAGCAATGCCTGAATTCTTTGCTGAAAACAACTATCAAGATGTCACCGTCAATACCAACACCCCATTCCAGAAAGCCCACAATACTAAACTCACATCCTTCGAGTGGCTTGTCCAGAACCCCAAGCACTTCGGAAACCTGCAAAAGATCATGACTGCACTTCAAGGATCAGAATGGACCGAAGGATTCAAACTTTTCGATGATGAAGCCCGTAAGATTTCATTCAAGGATCCATCCACCCCACAGGCTTCGGAGAAACCCTTCTTCGTCGATGTCGGTGGCGGCCATGGCCATCAATGTATCGAGCTTGGAAAGAAGTATCCAAATCTCCTAGGTTACCTTATTCTCCAGGACTTGCCAGAGGCAGTGAAAAACCTCGCTCCCATTGATGGTGTGAAGGCTGAGGCCTATGACTTTTTCGAACCGCAGCCTATCATTGGTTTGTCTCCATCTATCCATTGGATACAACCCTGGAAGATAATATCAAAGGCTGACATTTTCTTTAATCAAGGCGCCAAGTTCTACTATCTCCGTAGAATAATGCATGATTGGCCCGACGACAAAGCCGCAACGATCCTCCGCAATATTCGTGCCGCCATGGGACCCGACTCGCGGGTCTTGATCGATGATGCCGTGTTGCCGGATACTGGCGCTAACTGGCAATCGGCCGTGGCTGATCTTGCCATGATGACCTTTGCTGGTAAAGAGCGGACCAAACACCAGTGGGAGGTACTTGCGGAAAGTGCGGGCTTGCGTGTGGAACAGATTCATAATTATGTTGCTGCAACTTATACAGCTGTTCTTGTTTTGGTCGCCCAGTGAACCAAACATGTCTGTGGAAAGTTGAACATATCTAGCTGGTTAGCTTGCCCCTCTCTTCTCATCATTTGTATCTTACTATATCTCACTCAGTACATAATCTTATCGAGCCTATAAAAGGGATTTTGGTGCGATGTGAGTGAAGCAACGGGCGTGCGGTGGAAACCAGAGGCGGGCCTTTACTTTGTAGAAGAGCTTGAGTAGACGAAGAACTCGCCTTGGGTTAATTCGAACATTGGCATGATTTGGTGAGTGCGACGTGGCTGTGAGTATGGATGTGTGGATGGGTATTTGAGAATGCGCTGGAGAGGCGTGGCGGAGTATACACGCGTAGGAACTGGCAAATATAAGTCAAGTGCATTATTGATCTCCATTTCCCACATATATTGGATGTTGTAGATACATTGATAGCAGCCCCGTATATCTTTATAGAGCAATGTTCTTTGCTAGCCACCTAAATTCGAAACGCCATGCTAGCCGAGTAAATAACATAAATTGGGAAGTCGCTGGGGGAAAAAGGAGGAAATCAAATGAGCGAAAGAGAGGACGAAAGCCCCCGAGACTAATGCTAATACAGGTCGTGAATCGTGCGCGTGCTGGGCGGTATATTATGAGACTTTTCCTGGTAGGGTTCACTTAATGGCTGGTTTCAGGAGTGGTCGAATTGGGTGGTGGGCCACGGATGGTAGTTGTCGATCCCGCTGAGACCATTCGGATTCCGGGGGTCCGCTCCGTCGGCGTTGGAGGTCCATCATTGTTGATATCGATAGTCTGGAATTGTGACTGAGTCGGTGTCACGGGAGACACAGTCATGGGACTGGGCAAATTGACGTGGATCGAAGGCAAACGGTCGATAGGTGGGAGCTGCCGCGCTTGTTCATTCTGCTCCGTAACAGGGCTTTGATATGCAGGGGCATCACCCCAGTCCAGGTGCTCGTAGTCGGGAGGCGGAGGAATGTTGAGCATTCCCAGATCTCCGTCGTCAGTTTGTGATTCTGGTCCGCTCGAGCCTTGTGTCGTGGTTGGAGCGAGAGTCAGTCGTTCAAGCTCGGTAGAATTATGTGATTCGCTCATAAACAACGGAGCACCGGACTGGTCGACGCTGGATCGTTCGAAGGATTGCGCGGTGGAGCTAACGGCATCACTTTGCAACAGCGGTCGGCTATCCGAATCGTGGTTGTCAGAATTGTGCGAGTCGGCTCGAAGGCGTGATCCGTCATGGCGAACACGTCCAAGTTCGGCATAGCTAACACTGGAGATGCGTCGGTCCCGCTCTCTCGCCTGATGTTCAGCGAGGACCGTGTTTACGTCGACTGCACTGTTGGTTCCTGTACGGCGACGTTCCGTCCGAGCGCGAGCTTCGGCATTCAACTGTTCAAGACGAGCGGAATCCCCACGCAACCGGGCATCTCGTCGCTCTCGACGACGTGCCTCGCGATCGGCTAGTTCCTGACGGCGCTGCAGGCGAATCTGGTACATCGAGTCCATTTGTTCCTCGCGGCGAGTTTCCTGTTCTTCCGCCGTCTCCGGATATTCCACGACCATATCCATCCCGGCGCGTTCCCCCTCTCGGGCGATGACTTGTTCGGTCGGCTTTGGGCTTTGGGAATAAGGGGGTAGGGTCATAATCGAACGGATCGAGGTATCGCGGCGGACGCCATCAGCGGTCTGCATTTCTGGTGCTGGGCCAGCTCCAGGATAAGAGGTATCTTGGCCACTTTGATTCGGGACCTGGCCGTATGATGCCTTCCCTGGACCCCATGCTTTCCATTTCCGCTTGAGGAATGTGCCCGGAAGGTATTTCGGTTCGTAGTGATGTTGTCGTAGATAGCGTAAGAGGAAATAGGTGCCCACACAGAGTGCGATAGCAAATATGATGCTCACAGCACACTAGCATATACGAGGTCAGCATAGGGGTCGGAATGATGCGGAAATGACATACGATAATGAATATGGTATTCTTATTATTGCCCGTGCCATTTTGACGTTTTTGTGGAATGTACATAATGTTGGACAGGCAACTGGGCCTAGAAATCCTTAATTGAAGGCATGGAATAAAATCCCCGGATTTCAAAAGAGTCGAGGAATGAGAGAAAATGGACCGTGTCAGCCTTCAACCGATGCCTAGGGCCTAAGAGGCTATGCTATTATTATACGCCAAGCATTGAAACGCTGGCGTGGCCCCAGGAGGCTGGTGGAGGCTGGTCGCTTTTGGCCTTTCAGGTTTTCTCTTTTTTATTGTCTGCAATTGTCTACCAATCATTTCATCCTCACTATTCTTGTTACTATTCCTGTTTTGACTGGTTTCCACAGCGATCGGTTCGCTGGCAGATCCCTAGGTGTTTCGCCCTTAGGGCCGGACCCTTCACTCCGTACTCATCTCAAATCTCAAATCTCAAATCTTTTATTGCCTTCATTATTGATTTCAATTATTGGCTTTCGATCGTGGGAGATCAACTGCACGAATCCCTTCGCAGCAAGGGAAGCCTTTAGACAAAAATAGATACGCCCTTGCGTTCGGGACCAACCGGTACGAGATCGTGCTGAGACATCTGGAATATCAAATCGTGAATCGTCAAATGCCCACCGTTAGGGCTCATTAGGCCCCGCTATAATCATGTCACAATGGAAAAAAAAAGTTGAAAAAGCAACCCTACTAATCTCGGCCCAAGTTGTGAGGTGTAAACTAGAGAAATCTTGAGATTGAAACGTCGCTTTCTTTCATCTCTCCTTGCCATTTCTGAAACACCCCCTTCTCTGCAGATTGGCCTAACTCAACGGCGATCAGACTTCCCCGATCATCAGTTTCCACCGGCTTGTCTCGGTAGTTCTCGGGAATACTGATATGGAAGATAGCGAATGCTCCCTTCAGTGCGCCATCTTGCTGCTCGGCTTTATCCCGGCGCGGCCGGTGTCTGTCTATTAAGATCCGTGCCCTCGGGCGAATTACGTATCATGATTCTTTGATCATGTCCTCAATTTGATTTGTGTCGCTTAGTCCAGACCATGACGTGGTGCTGGAAGTATGAGGTGCTGCCGTGGCTCCCGATATCTACATCAGTATAGAAAAATTAGAACGGCATTGCCCGGCACCATTGTAATGCTTCAATCGACAGAGCCTCTCGAAACTCATGGACCATCACCATATTTCCCTCGATATTTCCGAATGGACATAGTTGGTGTTTACATTGGCCAGTGAGGCGCAGTAAATGTCAGATAGGCTGACAACGTCAAGAAACCTAGCGAATCTTGGCCCTCGAGGCTCAAGCCTTTTCCCCAGCCCCAAGTCACAAGTGGCGTCATTGTGAAAGGGCCATTTATCGTCCTGTATGATATCTAGCAAAGATACTTCGGGAAATCTCCCTAACCAATGGAGACATCTGGTTCTCAACCATATCATACTTTTGTTTGACGCAGCTTTGCCGAGACAAGACAATGCTAAGGTGCCGACAACATGACCGTTAGCCCGCCCGCTCTTTTGTTCTAAATATAAAGTTCTGGCGCTGTAATTTATTGTTTCCGCTGTATCTGCGGAAGGTCAATGTCCAGTCTGAAGTCGACTTTATCTATACCTGGTTAACCGGGATTAATATGGATATACTCTGTCTCCTCGGCATGGCTGAGTTCGCTGGGTCCGCTGAGTCCCCACTGGATAAATTGAAGATGATGCGGGCTGAGAAAGTCCCTGCCCGTCAGGTCTAAAGTATGTGTTTGTCGCATGTCCCGTTGCCCAGGAAATTTGACTTCATGGCTTTAGAATGGGAACGCCTTGCCAATGTTTATGCGGACGACTCTCCGTCAACTGTTTATTTGAGCTATTACTACCAGAGACAAGGCAATCCCCATCCTGATCCCCATGTGCTACAGTCCTGCATGATTTACTCCTGTTGTTTCAGTAAAGTTGATCACAATGTCTACTGTGGGCCCGCTAAACCGAACAAAGTGCGAATTTCTCATTAGTGTCCGTGATGATATGGTACTACAGTACTAGTCGGTAACAGCCAGAGTTCAAGCAAATTAAGGTATCGGCGTAAATTGAAGTTCTGTGATTATGATTTCTGACTTGGTCGTTGATCGTTGTCGTACAAACACCGACTATGATAGACAACCAGCCACTTATACATCTTGGCAAAGGGTCTAGGCATAACTCTACTTGAATCATAATCTCTGGTGATGCTTCAATCTCGCGTATGCGTAAATATCGGGATTGAAATCGACATATGGTCTTGCTAAGGAATGTGCCGCGCCTTGCCCAGGCAATTTAACGTTCATCGGATGGTTTTGTTTCGATATGTAAAGGCGTAAGATAAAACACGCGGATAAAATCTCCTCCCATTTGCTCCTTTTGGATATTGGTAGACAATGACATGTGAGTGGAGCTGAACATGGATTTTCGAATATTGGATCTTTGTTATATCCTAGCACAGGAGTCTGGATGGATCATAGAAGAATTCCAAGAAGCGCAATGTCAAATAGTTCAGACCAGACTTCATAGATGCCTTGGAAACCCATGTTTCATTGCATATTTGGTACCTTATCGAGAAATCTAGACACACTTGGAGGAATATCTCTTCAACCGAAACGAACATCCCGGCTTAGTGCAAACAACATTTTAATATTTTCAGCCCTCCTAGTATATTGATGAGACTCTAGAAAGTGATGGGAAAATCGGATATTTGACTAAGCCAAGAGAGGATAGAGGGGATATGCTAGCATCTGATCATCTTCTAAGGTTATGTTGCTTTCAATGTTCTATTTCCGCGTGATAATATTCTTTTCCTTTGGCGAAATACCAGTCTTAAAAAGATAAACTTATTAAATCTATTAAACCAAAGCATTCCTTGTAGTTATTCTTAAACTCCTAGGCGTTAGTAGGGCGTCTGCGGTGCGTTGCGAGGTGATTGAGCCTCAGGACTCGGGTGCTGGAAAAACCACGATTAACGGTCATATGATCTACTAAAAGCAATTCAAAATTAGTGTACGTTTTTTTAAAGCTGAGCAAAATCTTAATGATCGTCTCGTGGCATAGAAATATCAAATGGTTGTATTTGGCCAATAAAATAAAAGCGTGGATGACCTGATGCTGACCCAATGGCCTGGAATTCTCACGCGTTCCCCTTTGATAGGAAGGAGTTTTGTAAATCGGTTGCCTTGAAGGTCAAGTATTTGGTCAGCCCTTCCATTCGCTAACTTATCAAGTTTCCACATAATATTTAGCTCGAAGTTGTTCCCCGCAGAGGCCAAGATGAACAGGTGGGAATTGGATCACCTGGAAATTCGGCATGATCCGTCCCGCGAGTGGCTTAGATCGACATTGGTATATACTGTTGTTGATATTGACGCGCAGCCTGTTCTGAGCGATCGACAAATCAGGTAGCCGCTCCAATAGGGTCGAAGCCACCCTCCCCGAGAAACCTGAGGTCATCGCCACGTTGTATCACAGGGTCCTGGTCACCCTGCCCTACCTGATGCCATGAGTTTGGCACGAACTCAACAAAGGACGTCGAGCGATAGTATATATTGTGGTCCCTATTGCAAGCTAAAATGTCGGCAACAACTTCAAACCCCTCTTCCGCAGCCTTGTGGATCTTGATACGGCTTTCTTATTGGGCTTCTGCGCCAATCATTTCAAGACCTCAGTCCATCTGAATTCTTCTTCCAACACCGCAAGGCATTGACATCGCGCAAAATGGCAACATTGAACTTTGATTTGAAAAACAACACCGGTTCTGACACGGTCCACGCCTACATTACAGGCCAAGCCCTTGATAATAACAATGCGCTTTTCCTCTTGCGATCTGATGGGAAGACAGCCTACTACCCAACCTCACCATCATCCACTGGGACCAGCCTGAGTGAGGATTGTGCGATTCCTCTAGGTGCATCTGGCAGTACCACCACTATCACCATTCCGCACCTCGCAGGCGCACGATTGTGGTTCGCCCGAGACAGCAAATTGACATTCTTGCTGAATCCTGGCCCTGCCCTTGTTGAGCCTTCAGTATCCGACCCGGCAGACCCTAACTATAATCTCATATGGTCCTTCTGCGAATTCACCTGGAATGACTTCCAGCTTTATGCGAATCTCAGCTACGTCGATTTCGTGTCGATGCCCATCGCCATGACCCTAACCAACGGAGCTGGTGCAACCCAGACCGTCAAGGGTCTACCGGCCAATGGTCTCGACCTAGTCTGCAATGCTCTGAAAGAACAGAACGACAAGGATAAAGCCGGCTGGGACAAGCTCGTAATCCAGCGGAACGGGGTCAATTTGCGGGCCGTTTCTCCCAACACGGGAAGGACCCTCAATAATTCTTTGTTCAACAATTACTACGAGGGCTACGTGAATGAAGTCTGGTCTCACTATGCAAACAGTACCAACAATACTTTGACCGTCAACACACAGGCTGATGCCGGTGATGTCACCGCCAAAGTTGCCTCCGATCTCTTGTCCTTCTCAGTTCCAGATATTACTTACACCAAGCCGTCTACTGGAGACATCTTCAGCAACAGTACTGGATCCTTTGCTGTTTCTGGGAATGGCACCAAAGACGCCATTACAGCTCGTCTTGCGGCTGCGTTCAATCGATCAACCTTGTTGATAAATGGCAACCAGCCGAACGGAGAGACAGTTTCCAACTACTACAAGAACTCGGTGACAAACCACTACTCGCGCATTTGTCATTCTGTGAACCTTGATGCTCGGGGCTATGCATTCCCCTATGATGATGTTGCTCCTAACGATGGCCCCGATCAGTCTGGTAGTGTTTTTGATGGCAATCCAAAGCTCTTGACAGTCACTATTGGCGGTGGCCCTAGTAACTCTGCCAAGGAGTCTGTCACTGAGAACGATGCTACGCTAGTCCAGCAGCCCGTGGAAAATGGACAAAGCAAGGAGAATGGAAAGAAGCCGAGCCGCTTCCATGAGCTGAGGAGCTTTGTGGATAAGCTGTCGCACAGGAAGAGCAACACTTGAGAAACATAGGTTGATCTCAGCGCTATTTGGTCATGTTGTCGTATATTGTAAATGCTAGTCACTGGTATATACATCATTTTCGGTGGTCGTCCTCTCTCTTGAATTTGTTGGAAATGGGTCAATATGATTTTGCGTCTCTTCTCTTATCCCTTGCACTAAACATGAGAGTAAGGTATCTGCAAATTGAATGACGACCTGCATCATTGTAAAGAACAACCAGTTCCCTCCGCTTATTCCGTAGCATGCTTCTTAATGTAAGCAACCACCTGACCCGGCATAGCCAACCAGGGGGTGTGTCCCGTTTTAATTTTCTCAGTTTCAATCTGCGCCCCCTTCCGCCGAGCCCGCTCCACCAGCACCTGCTGAACCGGCAACGGAGTCGCGCGATCCTCCTCCGTCAAAAGATACACGGAGGGAATGTTCATGTACGCCGCACCGGTAGCGGGGGCATTCTGAGTCGCCCAAGAATGTGGCTTGAGAAGCTTAACCCACTCCGCACCATCAGCAACATCATGGAAAAACAGCACGAGCGCATCGCTGGCAGTCACAGTTCCATTATCTTCCTGGAATAAATGTTAGTGGTCACATACACATTTTGCAAGTTGCAAATGTTAGAGATCGGCGGACAACTTACATCGCGCACATACCACGGCGGGGGCATCCCACCAAACGCGCCGATCAGACCCTCGCCAATGCTAGGTAGGAACGCGGCGATGAAGATGAGTTTCACGACGCCGCCCTTTTGACCGGCTGCTTCGCGCTCTGGCTTACTCAGTCCGTCCAATGCGCTGCTCACTGGTAACCCAGCCCAGCTGTGCGCGATGATAACGATGTCATGGCCAGCATCTGCCTCTTGTTGAGTGATGGATCTCACGGCTTCGATGTCTGGTTGAAGGTCGACGACTGAGTTGGCTTGCTGGATGGAGGGAAATGAGATGCTGTGGCAGGTATAGTCCAGTTCCTTGATGATTGGGTCGAAGATGGTGGGCGGGTACCATGCGCCCGCTGCGAAAATCAGAGTTGGCTTTGACATCGTCACTCCGGTTGATGTGGAAGCTATGTAAATTGGATACAGGCGCTTGGTTTGTACAATAGAGGCTTGTAAGGCTGAGAGGTTGCAGGAGATCTGAAATCGACTAGGCGGGCCTTCGCTTTAGTCGATTTAATTTTACCGCTTTTCTTCTCCCCGTCTGAATCGATATATCATCCACATCGGTGTTCTCCATTGCACTTTTGATTGCCTATATTAGTGGGATCTTTACATGTTGTAGATTTACTAAAGTATATTGATGGCGACGATGACGCAATTGCAATGAGATTGACCAAATAAGTACAGGAACCAGAAAGAAATCGAAAATGTACATCTCAAGACCAATGATCAAGGGACCTTAGAAACAATCTAACCACCGACCTCCTCAGGGTCACTGAGCAAGGCGTTCAACTTGCCACCTTTCATTTTCGCCAGAGTCTGATATGGTCCATCCTCAACTACAGCTCCCTGGTCCAGAACAACGACATGATTTGCGATCTCAATCATTTCCTTCGAGTGCGTGATAATGATGACAGTAAGCCCATGGCGCACGGCAACCAACTGCTGCACTGTTTGCCGCACAATCTCCGCACCCGCTGGGTCTAAGCTGGACGTGGCTTCATCGAGAATCAGGATTTGAGGTTGACGCAAGAGAGCCCGTGCAATGACCACACGCTGTTTCTGGCCACCGGAAAGACCAACCCCGCCATCTCCGATCACAGTATTGTATCCCCGAGGGAGAGAGGAGATAAAATCATCAATCCCTGCTCCTTGGGCGGCAGTTCGCACACTATGAGATGAAGCTAGAGGTGAGTGCTGATCTAGCCCGTAACTGATGTTCTCATGAATGGTGCCGGGGAAAATGGTTGGTTGTTGCGATACGATGGAGATCTGTGAACGGAGAGTAGGAACATGTAGCCGAAGAATGTCTGCGCCGCCCAGTGTCATTGTGGGTTGCCCGGTTTGAGAGGCCGGGACTTCGTAGAGCGATAATAGCAGCGACGCGATTGTGGATTTTCCTGAACCTGATCGTCCTACGAGCGCCGTACAGGAGTTGGGTGGGATGGAAATCGAGACATTCTTCAACACCATTGTGTTTGGTCGAGAGGGATATCGGAAATTCAGGTTAGTGAGCTTAATTGGAGTGAGCTTTGAAACCGTCAAGCTGCCGATGTGCTCGTGGGATCCATCTTGTGGGAGGTTTGCAAGACGAATAAGCTGTGTCGCTATCTCCCGGGAGGTGTTGATCTGGGGAACTATCAAGTGGTCAGTAGAGTATTTCGAAGTGGTTCAGGGCCTACTAACTCCATGAGAGAATCTGAGCAGCGTATCCAATGCTGAAAAGTAGCATCGAGAATACCATCATCACATCGTTCACGTTGAACTCGCGAGATGCGGCGAGCACCGACCCATAATAGAATATCAAAGCTGTTCAAGAGAGTCAGGACGATAGCAACCAAGTAGAGGATTAGCGAGCTTACCGCTAGAAAATATGACTGTCGATTCTACCATTCCGAAAAGCATGCCAGTATACATGGCACGTTTCAACCCCAGCAACAAGCAGCGCGCGATCGCATTAGCTTGTTTGCGATGGAAGTGACCTTCCAACGTCAATGTTCTCACGGTACGGATCTCTGAAAAGGTCTCGGTAAAGACATCGGCGGCGATATTGTTCGCGTCATTGCATCGTCTTTCCCATAACCCATTTGTTCCCTCAAACCCTCGAGTGATAACATAAATGACAGGCCCACAGGAAAGAGCAACGAGTGTCAACTTCCAGCAAACAATCAAACTCCAGATAATTGCCATGACGGTGATTGATGCAGCAACAACCACAAAACCGGCGAATCGGCCGAGTAGGTTTCGCATGTCTTCTCCATTTTGATCGAGAGACGATGTGAGTCTGAGAGATCCGTTACCATCTTTCTCAAACCAGGCCCGTGGTTGATCGAGAATGCGTTCAAAGGCATTCTTTCTAAAGGAATCCAGCCAAGCCTCGCCGCAGAGTTCTAGGAAGTAATGCATGAAAAATGACGCAAGGCCATCGCCGAAAGACACCCCTAGTACAGCAAGTGACCATGTCATTGTCAGATGTCCACTGTTGGTTCCAGCATAGAAGGTTCCAAACAGCTGCGACAGACAATATGAGAATATCGGAGTTGCGCTTGCATGGGCTAGTGCTGCAGCGAATCCTAGAAAGAGGATAATTCGTTGTCTCGTCGTCAAAGTTGACAGAATGGTGCCCATAATTTGAGAAAGCGGAGTCATTCGTTCTTTCGGTAGGTGCTGCTCTTTTGATTTCTTGCGGCCACCATGCGATCTCCTGCTGCGCTTCGTTTCCGATGGATCTTTCGCGGTGTGTTCGTTAGGCCATGCATCCGATTTCAAGCCCTGATTATTAATGTGAATTATTTCGACCTCTTCCATGCCAATAGTTATTTCTTTCAAGTCCCGTGGGGGACTACGTCCTTCTCCCATGAAAGAAAGACGTTGGCTCCAATCTTGGGCTGGGAAATCCCCATTACTGACCACATATTCCGAATTCCTTCTCGTCGTCAAATCAAGCGAGCCAGAGCGAAAGCTCGGGGGAAGGTGACCTTGAGCCCAGGATGTCCTGGACCGACGATGTCCGAAGAAAGCTGTTGGAGGTCTCAAAGTGTCCAAGCTCTCCGATGATGAGCTCTCCCACGGCGTGTCCCTCTTGTTCTGGGTCTTGGTTTCCAGACGACCATCGCCTTTTGTATGGAAATACTTTTCGCTACCCGGACTGACCTCGACGGCATATCTGTAACCAGAGTTCACAATCGAACCCTGTTCGAGGATGTACAGGAAATCCTGTTCCATGATTTGTGACATATCGTGAGTGATGATGATAGTCGTCTTTCCTTTCCGCCACTCACGGATCGCTTTCATCACCGCGACTCGGTTGGTGTGATCAAGAGCGCTGGTGGGTTCATCCAGGATCAGGATTGGCGTGTCACGTAATTTCGCTCTGGCAATTGCAACTCGCTGCCTTTGCCCGCCGCTCAAAAAACTTCCACCCGGGCCAACGCACGTGTCGATTCCTTTGGGGAGACCGTCGATTGTGTTCTCAAGCATGGCCAACTCGATGGGATCTTTGACATCTTCCTTAGTGACAGTTGCATGGTCCTGGCGACCGAAGGCGATGTTTGTAAGCACAGACTCATTGAAGAGAACACTCTTTTGCTCTAAAAGAGTGATATTGTTGCGGATCCAGTGGGTGTCGAGTTCTTGCATTGGGTTGCGGTCAATCAGGATTTCACCTGAGGTTGGCAAGTAAAACCGCATCAGCAGTTGGCTCAGTGTACTTTTACCAGAGCCGCTTTTCCCTATAACAAACGTCGTTTCTCCAGCGGGGAAGAAAAAGCTCGACGGCTTGAGCACACATTGGTCGCGCTGACTAGGATATGAAAATGACACCTTCATAGATGTTCATTAGTGTCCGGATAAAACCCAGGGGAGCATTTAAACTCACGTTTTTGACCTCGATATCACCTTCACAATGTTCCGGATACCGGGTTCCCTTTACCTCGCTCACAATTTCGTCTTCTCTCCGGCTTTGTATTATCGATTTCAAGGCCGCACCAGCAACCTTTCCTTTTTCCATCACGATCATCTGCGGTAAGACCTGCTCGATAGACTGAGCTGCGGTCAGACAGGCCCAGAAAGTTCTGAGCACTTCTCCGGATGTGAGTTTCCCGGCGCGTGCAAGCGAACTGCCATACCAGAAACCCTGAACAAACATCCCGAACATCATCCACCGGATGATAGCAATTTGCAGAGAATTGTGTCGCGCTTGTCGAAGGTAGTGTGTAGCAGATCTCTCAATGCGTTCAGCAAAGTTCCGTTGCTCGAAGGCTTGCCCATTGAGGTATTTGACCGTGTCGATATTGGTGATAGCATTGTTGGCAACTTTGGAAGCCTCGGTAAGCTCAGCCTGTTGGGCTGTAATGCTAAACTTCATTTTGGAGGAAAGAAATCCGATAATTGCCGAGAATATGGGAATACCTGCAAGAGTTACCAGAGAGAGGCTCCATGATGTGTAGAAGCCCAGCCCCAGTGAAGCCAGTGAACGGCACGAGTATTGTAGTACAAGTCCGAGTGGCTGCGATGTCGCCATCTGCATTTCATGAATGTGTCTGCAAACAATGTGATGTTAGATATAAGATTTCCGCGAGTATAGTGGCAAACTCACGCTTGAATTCCCGACAACAAAGCCCCGGAGCCCTCGCTTTTGGCCTCAAACCATTCAACGTCACGATTTAGCAACTCGAGAAACACTTGGCTGCGAATAACGGAGGCCTGCATTTCCCCGAATGCAACAAACAGAGCATAGTATGCACCGTTCAAAAACCAACCAGCTACTCCCAGTCCAATCATTCCAAAGCAATTTGTGATTACTTGGCTATGAAGCCCTTTGGAATCAGTGTGACCAGCGCCGAAAGAGGTAAACGAGTCGAACACATTGCCAAGGAAGATTGCAAGTGCCGGCGTGACAAGACTAGCAACCAGGGCGAAGATAGACCCGAATATGAGAGTCGGTAGGTGCCTTCTAGTCGTGAATCCGAAGAGCGATCTCCATCCTGGATTGCTTTCGGGAACATTTTCTTTGTTGGTGTCATTCCGATCGGAAGTTTTGCGTTTGGCCAGCATTTTGGCGAAAGGCTCAAACGTCATATTGAAGGCCTGATATGACTTGTGGAGATTTTTCTTGCCGCGCTATAGTAGCATAGCAGTAAGGCAAGATGGAAGAGGATACAGATCGACATGAAATAGTCGTGACGGGCCATTTGAGTGTGGTTTCACAAATATAATCGACAGAGGAAGAACAATACTAAGAAATTTCCCAACGGGGTAACATTGAAGAGGGGCAAACAAAGACACCCATGCTCTGGCATTGTTGCGAGGCACGTGGGATGAATGTGACATTCATCAGCTTCAACCTTGAGACAGCATTCACCACCTTCACTGTTGATGGCTGATTTCTAACAGTTGAAGAAGCCTGGGGCTAGAGGGTGGACTTACTCAATGTTTGATGCGCGATGGCCACAATCACCTGTAATGAGGGCCGTAGCAAATCGGCCCAGAGAGACAACCCTGAAATAACGTTTGGGAAGATAAACAAAAAGACCAATGGAAAGATCTATGAGAATGACATTTTATTCAGGGTATATTTCGGACGCAATATCGAAAGACTGTCCAAGTCCGACTAGACAGCCAATCTACATTTAAGTCGCGATTGGTGGTCCGATGCTAAATCACAACCACATATTTATGGGGCATGACCACACTTCTATCGTAACAATCAATCTCAAGCCATGATACTGCGAGGTCTTGCAATCAGTATCACAGCCTCGAGGCCATTCATCATCTGCGCCACAAGGAAACAGGCAAATGCCGTGGGCCAGATCAGCCCGGATATGGAACTGTCCTCGATTTCAAAGACAGCAGCATTGAGACACGATTTCTAATCAAGAGCTAGCCTTCTGGGCCTTCTCGTAAATCCAATCGTTCAGACCGGCGCGGTTTCTAGAGGACTCCGTCAGTTTCCATGCGTGACTCAGCCGGCTCCAATCGGCACTTACCTAGCGATCTCAACAGCGTAGAACTGCATGCGCACACCGAAAATGGTGGTATCCTGGTCATACTCGGCATCCGCACGGGTACGGATCATGGTGCCGAAGTTGAAGTCCTCGATCTTGTCCCACTTCATCATCCAGGTGCGCCACTTCTCCTTGCCAGCCTTGCTCTTCATCTCGTCCTCGACGAGGGTTCCGGCGGGATCGAAATCGGGGAATGCCTCCATGAATGACTCGTAGATCTCATTATCCTGCTTGGTCAAGCGAAGCTGCGAGCCCTTGACCTTCTCCAAAATAGCCCAGTATGTCATGAGGTGTTCAACCGCTGCAACGTGACAATATGTCAATATTATGACCTTATCCGAGGGTGCAAATGGGATGTAAATCGAGGCGCGACTGACCTTTGACGGCGAACTGCTTCTCCATCTATTGCGATTGTTAGCGATCAAAGTTCTTCGGTCTGTAGACCATATAGACGCGGGGTCGTACATCCTCCAGGTTCTCCGCCTCCTCGGGATTGAATGGCTTCGACATTTTGACGATTGCGTGTAAACTAAATGCTTTGAAATACGAACACACGAAAGCAGTGATATGACGAGTGGGGAGGAAAGTAAGTGGGAGTGTTCAGTGCCCCGCGCATAATTTTTTTGACGGGCGGAGAGCACCCTCCGCCCTGCATAACGTCATTCCGCCCGCAGTCTACGGGTATAAATCGTTTCAGCGTTATGTCCAGCTCAACTATATTTAATTCGCTGTTATGCCCGGGTGGATGCATAGTTCCCTTTCTAATTTATTGAACTGAGTTAAAATCTCCCATATATATCTTGAATTGACGTCAGCCTCGCAACAGAGCTATGGTAGGGTATAGTCATAGGCCGTGTATGCAGTGAATCAAGCCTAAAAGCCATGCTTCCAGACGAGAGCTCAAAAGCTGATATTGTGATATTGAAAAATGACACCAAAAGTTAATGCTTAGTCACTATCAGTATCATCCGGCAGTTCTTCAAATCTTCCCTCGTGGAGAGCCTGAGTCACGGGGTTCTCGACATTGAGGAGGCCATTTGCTTTGGCCCTATGATGTTTGTTAGCAAGGGCGCTATATGGCTCGCTTATAATGCACATACCTCTCAAATAACACAAAGAGCCTCTCTGCTTCGCGCTCCTTCTCCTCCATGGTCATAGGCGGACCGGAATCCTGTGGCTCGGCGGCCCACCGTTGTCCAGTGATTGGATTGCGTGCGGTTTCAGGGCCGTCTTCGGCTGAATATGATTCACTTGCACTCTGTGGCATCTCAATACCGCGTGCTGCCAGGAACCCAGCAGCAAAGCCGTAGCCAATGTTCTTAGTGAGTTTCTCGGCATCCTTATCTGATAGAACGAACATCAGCTCGGAAATTGTAACCTTCAGATTGGCGAAGTGGCTTGTAGAGAGCTTTAGAAGTTTTGATGAAAGTGTTTCAGACTGTCCAATTGGCAAGCTTCGGTCAGTGTCCTCGGGCAGAAGAAGCAACTGCATACGCTTGCGGGGTCCATCAGGTGCCACTTCGTGGATAGCGATAAGTGAATAAAGCAACGGGATTGCGGCTGCCTCTAACTCCTGAGGGCTATATATGGATATGGCCTGATCCAAGATGCTGATCAACTTATCCACGTTGCAATTGTTGTCGAATGTCGGAAAAAGGGGGCTGCTCTCGAAAACCTTGCCTTTCTTTTCCTCCAAGTCTAGGATAGACAATGCATTGAGCAAGCCACCAACTAACCCATCTAGGGGCTTTGATGGGATATCAATGCGACATATAATCTTCAAGATATGAGGGATGGAAGGGGAGAATTCGGTAGCAAGATCTGGAAATATCTTGGAGATATTGTATATCAATTTGAGTGTGTCGGACAATGCGAGTTCGTCCATTTGTGACAATGGTTTTCTCCCTGACTTCGGGAACTGCTTCGCATGACGGCTCAATTGCTATACCGGTCAGCACAGCACATCAACTTTCGAGTCTGACAATCCGCTCACGTAGTTGACATTCTCCCCCAATGCGTGGCTCTTGATCAAATCCTTGAAGTCCAGTGTGGTGTTATACGTCGCGTAGAACAATATCCGACTTGTAACCATCTCGTCCTCTGAGTCTTCGGTCTATCAAATACCAGTATCAGCTTTGGTACCGGCATTCTATCTGCTGCGGGCGTACCTTAAGCTTTTCTGCTAGCTTCCCACTGTATCCCGTGTCCACAAAAGCCTGGCGCATTTTGGGGTCAAGTAATAGCGCATTTGCAACACATCGCAATGCCGCTCTACGTACGTCAGGGGTCTCCCCCTCAACGCCATACCGCACTAAGGTATTGACGCCCTATAAATAATCAGAATCAATTGTAATTTCGATTCTCGACGGGCAGCTTCATCTGCTGTGCTCATACATTCTGTGAATAGATCGGTTCTGCGTTGGTAGGGTTTGTGCCGTGTTGTCGGAGCTGGAGGAGGGTTTGGACTCGGTCTAGTAGTAGATTGGGATCAGCATTAGGTGTGTATATAGTATCAGGGCAATTGCATCCGACTTACCTGCTGTTGAGAGGTTGTTCTCTTGTAGGTCTTTCTCAAGAGACTTTAGAAGCTGTGTCACTTGTTGTAGCTTCGCTGTATGCGCAATATCGAGTAAGCCAACCTGATTGCCGGGGGGTGAAGCTTTTCAATCTCCATAACGTACCCGTTCCTTGCATCTGAAGAAACGCCATACTGATCTGAGCTCAGACTGATTCGAGTGTTCCGAGTAGGGGGGTGATGTAGGACTGTGTCACTTTCACTGATGTGGTGTGGTGAAGTAGATTCTCCTACACACAGTGTAAGAATAAGATCGGATTAGCTTGAACAGGTAGCTATTTGACGAGAGAACCGAAAAAAAAGGAGAGAGCCACGCGGGGAAGTCAGACGCAAATCGTCATAAATTATTTGGCGACCCCCCACTTAAGCTTCTTCTAAGAACCTCTTCTCCAGAAATTTATATTCATATAACAATTATTAGTTTTTAATTATAAGGAAAGCTCTATCCTACATAATCCAGTCTAGATCTTTTGTATAACGTGAACTTTTGAGCTCCACCGTTTGCTGGAAGAATGCGACATCAATAGATTGAAATGCCAGACGTTCAATGTCGAATACTCAATGCTGATTAGTGTTGATTGTTGATTGTTTCCTGCTACATGCCTATACACTGAAATACCCAATGATTATTGAAGCTATAGTCAATCGCATGAAAAGTCCGCGTATTGGTGCCTCGTCGCCTCAGGCGGTGACACTTTACGCGCATCGCGGCGCGTCGGAACTTGAACTTAGTTTTCTCGGCTGAATGTGGCTTCTTGATTCTTCAGCTTCAGTCAAAACAGATCATGGACAGGGTCTGAACAGCATCTCCTTCGGCAATGATCCTTGACTATTGCTTCTTTTCCTTTTTCACACTTCTTGTCTGATCCAAATCATGGTGGAGATCCTCTCTGCTCGTCCGCCTACACCCCCAAGGACAGCTTCGCGCATCGTGATTGAGAACACCGAGTCACCACTAACAGTTCAAACACCTAAGGAGTCATCCTTTTCCGCACTGGGATCGGCGGAAGCCGGCCCATCCAGCCGCAGTTCGAAGAAAGTGAATTTCTCGCCATGGCCCAAGTACATCAAACCACCAACCTTTGCTAGTGCTATGAAATCGGCCCCCGACTTAAAGACTATCTCTCCGTCCCCGAATTCCAAGCCTACGAAGTCGATCCTGAAAGCAACCCAGTCACCAATTCCCGTTTGGTCACCTAATGTCGATGCATTCACCACCGAGTCGCTTGCCATGCTGCTCGAATCGGTCATCCAACAACTGGCAGGCGAGTCAATGACCTCCCGACTCGATGCCTACATGCAATTCTATGGCGCGCTACGAACATACGATGGGCTTCCGGCGGGCCAGAAGATTACCGAAAAACTGAATCTCATCACCGAGTTTATTCAACGAGATGTGAATCTGGACCTTGCGAACGTCTCCCCTATCGACACAAACCTTGCCAGCCAAGCTCTGAAATTGTCAGCTGCATTTGTTTGGCATCCGGAAATCTCGACCCAGCTTTCGGAGGAATTCAAAATCTTTCTGGTCGACCACTCCATCACTTGTCTCCATGAGGCCAAGGCCCCAAAGTCTGTTTTGACGCACTACATGTCCATATTGTCTACCCAAACCTTTGGCCCCAAGATTATGACCGGTGCTCGTGTGGCCCGTCTTTTGACGGTACTACAAGAAGTGACCAAGAATATCAGTGGCAACGCAATTGTTTCCCATCGGCTGAACATTTACCAGCGGCTGCTGGGTCAAGCCAAGACTGCTTTCATCTCCCAAGCAAACCTATGGATCGAACATTTGATATTCGGGCTACTTCATCATCTGAAGGATACCAGGTCAAAAGCGATCGCATTTGGCCTCCAGGTGGCCACAGAAGCCGGTCCCAACCCTACACTGTCAAAAAACATCCAGGATCTCTTCGACCGACCATTAGAGCACGGCCGAAAGCTTGTATCAGAGGTTCGTGAACGCATGACTCGAATGATGGCGACGGTGGACAGCGGTGAACATGTTCCTCAAATTTGGAGTGTCATTATCCTTCTTCTCCGGAACAAAAGATGGAATCTGGAGAAATGGGATCATTTTAAGGAATGGGTTCTCGTGGCCCAAAAATGCTTCAATTGCAGCGATCTAGCGATCAAAACGCAGGCTATCGTTGGTTGGAATCGATTTGTCTCTGCTATCAGCCCTAACGAATCGACGCCCCGAGGGATCCTACACATGCTGGGCAAACCGGTACTTTCTCAATTCGACCGCAAGAAGACCGACAAATCAGGATCACCGCCCACTCCAGTTGCTCTGACCAGCTACTACAATCTGCTATACTACACTTTCCGCCCTTCACTTTCTTATCAGCACCTAGACATTATATGGGAGGAATACGTGGCAATGCCGTCCTCGGGGATTTTCTCATCAGTCCCAGTTCTCAGCGACTGTCTTTCACGCATATTGACGAACCTGTTGTGGAGTACGCAGGCTAAGTTATGGACAGAGAATCGAATCAATGACACTACCCAAATGGAAGCAGAGGAGCTTCCTGCAGCTGACAGCAGATGGGTTCGATCAAGAATTACCTCAATTCTGAAGGTTTTTGAGCATATCTTCAAAGCCTCGGTTTGGATCGATGACGCAGTTGGCCAATCTCACGTGGCATTGGCCTGGAACAGTCTGTCCAGTGCGTTATCGCTTGCGTCCAGCAAAGAGATTACCCCTTCGGGGGAATCGATGCAAGCTGTTGCTAGCGTTTGGAGTCTACTGCACCGCCTTTGGATTGCAGGGCCGCCCTCGTTGAATGCCGACAGCACAGATATTTTCTTCGAAAGATTCAGATTCTTGTCTACAACAATGATTGTTTCTATTGGAGGCATTCCGTTCACCGAAAAGCTTCTCTTGAGAAACGCGGATGAAATTGACAACATTTCCAAACATTCACATCCGAATACGACACAAGAAGGTGCTATTCTTCATCTCCTTCGAATAATCAGCAGCACTGGAGGGATAATAGTGCCGAGCGAATCTTATACACACCTTGTTTCAGGTAATATTGACGCGGCATGCAACGGGAGATTCTCCCGAGGATCTCGCCTAGAACTTCTCCAACAGTGTGCCGAATTGAGCGCTACAAAGACCAGTGCTATTCCTCGTGCGGCTCAACTGGTGGAGGTGATTTGGAAGGCCACTGCCCAGGCGGCCGCAGCTGCTTTGCAGTCGTTCCCAATGGAGTCCGCTCATGGTCGCGACGGCTCTGTATCCCGTGACTATGAAAATGTCATCAGGATTCTCTCGTTCGGACTTTCATTTCCGTCTTTCTTTCAAGAGTGGTCTCATTTGCTTGAAACTTTTGTTCGCGTCGTCCGAACAGAGAAAGGAAATCAAGCGGTTGCCACCATGATTGTGGAACCCATAGCTGAACGCCTCATGAATCTTTCTGCTGGAGATACCTACCTACCCTCAACTTCATTGCTTAGTCACTCCTTGTCTATCCCTTTCATGCAAGGAACCGGGCTAGGGATTGATCGCAGTGGCATCCAGGCAGCTGGTCATGCCATCTTTCCTCATAAACTCCTCGCATCAATTACCCAGACATTACATGGTGCATACGACAATTTCGACGCATCACACCCCAATGGTGTTGCGGACTTCATAGAGGCATTGACTTCTTTTCTTGGGACCGGTGTCCCGCAATTCCAAAGCCAAATTCTTCAATGTCTCCAGTCATCACTTGGTCTTTGGTTGAAGGATAAATCTCACAAAATCCATGTTGACCGCGGTGTTGACAGCAGAATCCTGACGGCGTGCCGTGCGCTCTCGTCAGCTACCATCAATATTCTGCAAACATCAGTTTCTCATGACCTACCTTCTTTGAAAGACTTTGAGCCTATTCTTTGTGCCGGGTTGGAGTCTTCGCACATGTCAACAGCCAAGAGATATGTCGAACTTTGGGGCTTGACCTTTGGCTCACAGTCTTTTGTCACCCCAACTACCATTTTGCAAGCTGTGCAAACTGCCGAGTCCAGGGTCCAGACCGCAACCTTACCTCCGCAAAACGGTGATCAGGATACCGAGATGTTATCTCCACCTCCTCCGCAAGACAAAATGAATCAGTCATTGCATCAGCAGTCTCAGGACAATCAGCTTTCGTCCCCCGTCATACGAACTGAAGACTCCTCCGTGGTCCTCAAGCCAGCCGAACAGTTCCGTGAACCCCAGTTGCCGAGTAACCTTCAGAAACCCATGGATGCGCAAATTGTTGATGGCATCTCACTATCTCACAAGCGTAAAAGCCACCACGAAATGTTTTCGATGATCGAATCGATTCAATCTTCGTCACCAGCCAGTACTCCACGGAAATTGGGCTTCGATACTCCTCGCCATGTACGCAAACTACATGGAGAATCACTGGCCGTACTTCCTCTAACGCCCACTCTTGCCCCTACCGAGAATGAAGACGCATTCATCGGCTCGTCTCCTACGCCTGGGACCAGAGACCCGACACCTGCCATGAACTCCGACGCACTCATATCAAGCCACCTACCTGCGGATTTGGGCGGAGACCCTCCGTCATCTCCCCCCGAGATGCAATCTCGGAGCCCAAGCCCTCGCAAGGGTCGCTCGAAAAGCGCGCGGCGAAGGGCTGCAAAAGCAAGAAAGGCTCTTGTTGCTACATCCGGCCAACAGTCAACAGTCAACAGCCCAGCTACTTCCCGTCTTGCAACAGAGAACATAGACACAACTATGAGCGATGCCCATGACTATAATAACGAAAACGCGGACGCTACACCTCGAGCAAACGGAATTACTCCCAGTCGGCGACTTCGATCTGCCCTGGGTAAAGACTCAGATACAGTAGAGCTTTCTCCGGTGCCACCGGTTGACACTGACAAAACACCTGTCCAACAACCTACTCGCAGAAGTAAACCAAGCTCGAGCTCCAAGAAGAAACGGAAGCAAACTCAGTCTAAGCCTGCGGATGATCAACCCCAGCAAGCCATGGACATGCCTCCTGATACCCTTCTGGATAGTTTTATGGACTCAAGTGAAGAGACAGAATCACAAATCGCATCACAGCTCGGACAGGACTTGGAACTAGCAGTGGATATGGACGACGGGGATAATCTAGAGCGAGGAAAACTTCCCGATGAGCCATCCATGAAGAAGAGGAAGCGAGATCAAGAGGATTCGCCTTCATCTGTGAGAACCGACAGACGCCGGTCCACGCGGCTGTCCACAGTTAAAGACATGGTCAGCACCGAGTCATTGCAACCTGATTCTTCACACCCGCACCATGCCATTTCTCGACAGCTCTCTCCCGCTAAATCATTGTCTAAATCATTGTCGCCAACTGCTACTCGCCGATCCACCCGCAATTCACAACGAAAGGATAGTGATAACCCTCCTGCAGACTCAGTTGCACAGGAATCAACACAGGAATCAACCCAAGATACCGAGACCCCGCGGCCCTCTAAAAGGTCTCGCAAATCCATTCGTCTTGAGGGCCAGTCTGTTTCTACCGCCATCGATAGCACTCCCCAAAGTGTCCCTCGAGATACCCGCTCCCGCAAAACGCGGCCTCAGCAACATGCATTGGAGACGTCTCAGCCAAGCATTCCATCCGAGGAACGTGGCGATACTGACCAGTTGCCACCTCATGCCGACCTGGACATGGTCTCTGAGAGCCTCATTACAGAAGACCAAGTGGGGCACAGCACCTCTCTTGTTTCTACCGAAGAGGCAACTGGCACTCAAGTGTCCGAAGCGGAGCAGGCCATTGAGCCAGTGGTAAAACCAGACATCGAGGCGGACAGCGAAATGGACATCGACATGAATGCAGTACAGCAGTCCGGTGGAATAGTCGAGCAAACTCCAAGTGTTGCCACCACGGGTACCCAAACCCAAGAATCACCGCCCGAACCCAAGCCCGACATCAACGAACAAGACATCACCCAGTCTTTGAAGAACTTCTTGGGTGAAATGAAAATGACGAATTTGTCCCCGAGCGCTTTCCGCGAGGTGGATGATCTTCTCTTCAAACTCCGTTGCGAGGCACAGAATGCATCAACGCGACACAATACTTCAGCATAGCGAAAGGCGTTTACAGCGAAACCTGTTGGATAGGATTTTTTTTATATTGGACCCCGTCTCATCATTATTCCCCACCTGCATCCTATATGTCTTCATAACTTGAAGCACAGCGCCTATTTTATTGCTTGGGATGCTTGGTCCCCAACCTTTTTTTTCTTGTACGTTACGTTTTCCGCGCTCAGGGGTTTCTGCGAGTATAATACGATCCAAACATTGAACATTATGATCTTCAAAGAATTAAAACGCCAGACATAGCAGAAAGAAGATGCTATGGGAGTCTAGTTCACTAACTCAGTTCCATGCGTTTCCCCTCGTCCATCTGGCGTTGCCACCATAATAACCCCAGATTCCATATTGGCCAGTTGGAGGTTGACCCGGAGCTCAGGTACGGTTTACTTGAATGTCATGATGACGCAGACCGCCACTCCTTCCTAAATAGTATATCAAACCAATTTCAACCTAGGAAGTCGCGATCAGTTTGGCAGTTCATCTAACTCTCGCGATTATATGTACATATTGGCTCGACTGTACTGTTCCAAACCATGGCCACCCCAGGCACTCAGTATATGATGCAAGCCGGCCTGGCAGCCGGCATGTCAGGCACACAGGGCATGCACTCCCCGCACCCCAAGCCGGTAGACCCCCATCTCAGCGACCCGGTCAACATGCTTCCACCCGACCTAACACCCGACTCGAAAAGCCGAATCGCCCTGCGTGGTGTGGGTGGCAAGGACGTGTTCGTTCCCTACCTGAGTATCGGCGCATGGTCATGGGGTGATAAAGCAACCTTCAACTACAACCCAACACGAGACCTACCGCGCATTCATGCAGCATGGGCCAAGCTCAAGTCTGTTGGGCTGACCTTCGTGGACACAGCGCAGTCCTACGGCGACGGCGAGAGCGAGCGGATATGTGGAAGCCTGTTCCGGGACATGCCTCGCGATTCTTTCGTGGTGCAGACAAAGTGGCTATCAACACCAGACATGACCAATACACTCATGCAGGCTGGCGGGCCCAAGTCTAAGCTTAAAGATTCGCTCGTGCGTCTTAACCTGGACTACGTCGACATCTATCTCGTACATGGGCCTATCCACCCTAGCAAAATATCCACTGTCGCCAAGGGCATGGCCGACTGTGTGGAATCCGGGATGGCGCGCGCGGTCGGGGTGACTAATTACGATACAAAGGAGATGATCAGGATGGCCGATGAGCTGGCCAAGCACGACGTCCCCCTCTCTGTCTGCCAGTGCGAGTACTCAGTCGTCCGCCGCTTGCCTGAAGTCAGCGGCATGATCCGAGAATGCAAAAAGCGGAGTATCTGCTTTCAGGGGTTTGCCTCGCTGGCCGAGGGCCGTCTTTCTGGTAAATATTCACATCTCAACGGGCCCCAACGCAGTCGGCGCTTCAGCAGTTATCCCATGCATATGCTGGAACCTACTATCAATGTCTTGAAGAGTATTGCCGAGGAGCGGCATGTGCCGGTTCCTGCTGTTGCACTGAATTATTCTATCAATAAGGGTGTTCTGCCACTGGTTGGCGTGCGCGATGCTGGCCAAGCGGAGCAGGATATGCAGGCGCTTGGATGGCGGCTGACGGAAGATGAGATGAAACAGATTGAGGCAGTCAGTCTACAGGGTAGTAGGTCCTCCTTTATGCAGCATGGGTAGGTAATGAATAGATAGATGATAGTGTACAGTGTAAACGGTGGACCTGTGAATTTTTCGAGTTAGGTTTGCCCTTTCGGGTTTTAACGTCCTAATACTCTTCAATACTCTCAACATGAAAAGCACACTATATCCGTAATGCCGATTTTGCCCAAAACATCAGTACAAACTATGGTTAAGCTATAAATCCGCGGTAATCTATCTATCTAGGTATTGAAAGGGGCATCCAAGAGAGCATCCAAGAGAGCATCCAAGAGAGCATCCAAGAGAGCATCCAAGAGAGCATCCAAGAGAGCATCCAAGAGAGCATCCAAGAGAGCATCCAAGAGAGCATCCCTGAGAGCATCCAAGAGAGCATCCAAGAGAGCATCCAACTTTGGGTCTAGGGTCTCGACATAAATCCTAACCTAAGTAGGTCTAGGTTGAAAGCTTATAACCTAGACTAATCTTCCGCATGACCCAGTAAAACCTAGACCCCAGTCTAGGTTGGGTTCTGGGTCGAGATCTCTGACCCAAAATGGGTTGTGCAGAAGACTAACCTAGACCTAACCCAGACCTAGTGACCAGGGCAATAATGTATGATCATATATACTAACAGTTGATATTAAACTACAATACAGAGTAGAAGCCGGAATGAGTGATACATGATATATTCATATATCATATATGCTAATATACATCGAGTAAAGAATGAAAAGACAATCATATGAGATTGAGTGATCATCCAGCACGAGCTCTGACCAGAGACTTGGCCATTTACTATCCAGGTTGTTACCCGAATGCTGGTGGTGGTGGTGCAGGTCCGACATTCTCCTGGCCCAGTTGAGCATACTGAGCCAACCAGACCTTGCAGTCTTCATGCTGCTTGCGTCCAACCGGGCCGACAGAGGTCTTGAATACCTTAAGCTCGAGGTCATGTTTGATCTTGTAGTGGTCGAGCAAGGCACATGGCTGTCCGTACCTGGTGGTGACACTGCAACCAGGGTATCGGCAATAGAGCTCCCCTCTGAAAATCCGGGGAGACTCGAGGTCGAGTCGGGGAAGATTGGGAGCATCGGCCTCTGTGAGCTGCAGGTAGGTCTTTAGACCATTTGGCGGGACGGGTGGTTGAGCGCTCAACGAGTACTTGTTCACTCGGGTCCCCCTTCTGACAGGCTTGCTTTTCTCCTGTCGTTGAGCATCCGGGTTTTTCTCGCATGCCTTCTCATGTCGGTACCGACTGTCTTCACGGGCGAAGACGTCCTTGCAGTATGTGCACTCAAACTGCGGTAGGACAAAGCCTTTTGGGGGTACCTCTGGGTGCTCATGGTACTGGTGGGTCTCCAGCCTTTGGCTGCATGGGAAGTTCTCTGCGCACACCTCACATATACCAGTGAACCGGTGCTCAACCTCTGGAAGCTAGAGGAAGTGAAAGAGAGAGGAAGTGAAACGCAGATGAAGCGCTTCCAGGTGAAAGATTATAGGGTTATAATAAGACGCCAGGAGAAGAGAGAGCAATGCAACTGTATTGGAAGTGCTAACTCCCGAAGAAGAAGGGGGAAAGAAAGAGAGAGAGGGGATAAAAGGAAAAGAGTATGGGTGAGAGGAGAAGGGAGAAGAGAAGAAAGAAAATAAAAGAGAGGACCTCAATTATAAAAAAAACACGTCCACAACAGTCCTGTCAAACAGGAAGGTGCGACTTGGGTCGATCTGCCTCTTCCTGATGGGCCTTAAGCTGCTGATCGGCCTTATGTCTTTTGGATGCTCTCTTTTAGATACTCTTTTAGATACTCTTTTAGACACTTTTTTTAGACACTCTTTTTAGACACTCTTTTTAGACACTCTTTTTAGACACTCTTTTGGATAGTCTTTTGGATAGTCTTTTAGATGGCTTTTTAGACAGTCTTTTTAGACAGTCTTTTGGATAGTCTTTTGGATAGTCTTTTGGATAGTCTTTTGGATAGTCTTTTGGATAGTCTTTTGGATAGTCTTTTGGATAGTCTTTTGGATAGTCTTTTGGATGCTCTTTTTAAGTATATCCGAAAGTGGTAAAAAGGCATATTCTACGCAAGAGACTTTTCTATATATAGCCTTTTGATTTTCTGCCTGGCAAAACCCCGCGATGGCATCTAAAACCTGCCATAGTCCCCCTCAAAAAATGGACCACAAAGGAGCATCTTCGAGATATACTGCCGATACCCTGGCTGCAGTATCACCACCAGGTACGGACAGCCATGTGCCTTACTCGACCACTACCAGATCAAACATGACCTCGAGCTCAAGGCATTCAAGACCTCTGTCGGCCCGGTTGGACGCAGGCAGCATGAAGCCTGCAAGACCTCGCAAAACATCCTCATGTACACGAAGCACAAACTGATTCTCACTCGCTTGACGAACCTTCGTGTATTTCATCCCGCAACAGGCCTAGTCGCGGAACAAATTCAAAGAGATTCCCTACGTGAAAGCGACCGCCACCAAGTTCAACGACAGTGAAAAAGTATTCTTCATTTCCACTCACATCGCGAGGCAAGTACACACCCAAACCTGTCGAAGATACCGCAGCAAGTACTCCTGCCACAGGCATCCAACCAAGCACGCGGCCATCAATCGCCAGGATTCTCCAGAAGCCCACTACCAACAATCTGGTAGCAACCTGGATATCAAATGGCCAGGTCTCTGGTCAGAGCTCGCGCTGGATGATCACTCCATCTCACAGGGTTGGCTTTTCATTCTTCGCTCAATTTACATTAGTATCTATGAATACACCATGTATCACTCATTCCGGCTTCTCCTCCGTATAGTAGCAAGGCAGTAAAGATTATAAACTGGAAAGAGGACCTTCCAAGGTTTCTATGTCACCTTTGCTGTGTGGGTGCCCCATCGCCGGATGGCAATTGTAAGGCTTAGGTATCCTTTATATAGTAACCCTATAAGAGAAAAGGCACAGCAAAAATCACTTCATAACCAGTTCATCTTCACCTTCGATCGACGGAAAAAGATATATACAGTCTATAGCTTCGGCACCGCCGTCGAATCTTCAGTATCCATCCTGTCGGAACCTTTGTGGCCCGAAATCGACTCTAGCATGCCAGATTCAAAGTCCTGTTCTTTGGGCTGATTGGCTATAGTCATTTCGGTACCCTCAGCCCTCCGATGAGGTGGAATAAAGATATCGTAGTATCGCGGAAACACCACACCGAGCAGAATCAGGAGCAAACAAAAGTGCGCCAAAATAAACCCGGCGATCATCATGGGGTCGTATCGCAGAGTATAGAATTCGGGATACGCAAAGCTGAACACAATGGCTAGAATAGGCGCGCTGACGTATCGGAGTAGAATGGGCCAGAAACGAGGGATGTTCCAGTTTCCATTACCACCAACGACACCGTTCAGGTCGCGTCTTAATTGATTACCCTGCGCATGTTAGTTTCCTTCTGTGCAAGAATTGGTGGTAGCGGGACATACCGAGTAGAATGCTAGATACCAAAATCGACTGAGAAGAGGGCTCCGCCCCCAGAAGCTGGCGGCTTTGATACCCGGGGTTATGGCGATGAGGACTGAAATAATCGAGCAAACGATATACAACCCGAACCCAGCACCGGCGCCAGCTGCCGGGTTCGAGACCCCGTGTGCGACGGCAACTCCGACAATCTGGCCACCAAAGTATCCGAAATTATACACAACAAAAGCAGGCAGCCCTGTCTGGCTCACCACGTCGTGCCAGCGATAAACCGTAGTTGCACCGACGAGCTCCGACCATACCACAAAGATCAAGGCCACATTGTTAATCCATCGGTCAATTCCATCCAGCAGGTAGAATCCGAATTGGGTGCAGTATGGCAAGCACATAAGGAATGAAATTATTGTGAGGCTAGTCACAATCATCGGTCGTGACATTTTAACCCCCGAATCCACGGCCAACGTAGCCACCGCATCGAGCATCACAAAGGCCGAACTAAACCCAAGAACCACTAGGGTAAAAAATAGAAGGATTGCCCACCAATTCGCACCAGGCATGTGAAGCACAGCTTCGGGGAGTGTCAGGAAACCAACCACGAATGCACCTAATCTCTCGCCATCCTGTGGCCAACGTCGGAGGTAGCCTACAACACCAAACACGGCAAAGGCAGCGACGTTCTCGAACAGGATGTTACTTCCGCAGATGAGAATCGCGTCCATGACAGCATTGGAGTGTTTGGAATTATAAGAAGCATAGGAAGTGAAATACCCGAAACCAATGCCGGTGGAAAAGAAGACCTGTCCGACAGCGGTTTGCCAGACAGTTCCCGAGGCGAGTTGGTCGCTTCTCCATGTCGCCCATAAGAGTCGGATACCCTCACCCGCATTTTCCAGTGAACAAGAGCGACCGACGATAATAATAGTGGTGACAATCGGCAGACCCATCGTCCAGTAGACGACACGACCCGTCAGGCCCACTCCACGGAAGATGGAAATCCATATGAGAAACCAGATAAAGGCGCTCCAGCCGACTGTCTCACCAATAAGGGCAACGCCAGGGTACACAGTATAGTGGGCAACAGCACCATTGCCAGCAGTGAGATTGCCAACGACTGGATCGACATTGGCGACAACATCACCCATGTAGAATTCCTCGATCCTGCCCTCCCATGGCAGTGGGCTCCGGAAGGAGTTGCGGAAATAGTTCATGATCCACGCCAAGTTGACCGTGAAGTATTGTACGACGACAAAACTGATCAAAATCGGGCCCATGCCAACGCCTTTCAGCCGAGGGTTGATATTATTAAACGCGATTACCGTTCCACCACGATAGGCTTGTCCAATCGCAATCTCGAGGATAAGGGCCGGAATGGCGATGGCGAACACGGCCAACAGGTAAGGAATAAACCACTGTAGTCCGTAGTTATTGTAGACCACAGAGGGGTATCGCAGCAGATTTCCCTGACCGGCGCAGCCTCCCATAGCGGCTAGCAGGAAGGCTGCCCGAGAGGGCCATTGATCACGTCCATCTTCCGATTTTTTCGGAGGAGGAGCGATCCAGGCCACTACCTTCTTCAGATATTGGGCGAGTACCATGGTGGTACCGATTAAATGAGGAGAATTTTCAAGAAATTGAACTTCATGAGACGAGAACGACGCGGTTTCGAGAGATGAGAGATCAAAGAAAAGGGTAACCGTAGAACGGTCGCCCAGAAACCTCCGTAGCAGATGAGAGAGGCTCTCGCATGGATCCCGACTGATGCCAAGGGCTTGCCAGCCATCTGATCCTGCTGCTACCGTCACGTCGGACCCATGCCCAGGTGCCAAGAGGATCCGGGAGGCATTCTCAGCCTGGATCTTTAGATTCGCGGGTGGTACGCTGGGGGAGCCACGCCAAGAGTCTTGGAGGCATCCGAGTGCGGTGATAGTGTGGCATGTCGCAGTATTGTTGGCGGGATTAATATTACGGGCAAACGTTAGCCAGCTTGGCTCAGTCAGGTGAGGTCGCATGTAGGCACCTCACGGTCACGAAGAGCGGATAGGGTTCGGAGTATGGCCGAATGAGCTGAGATGTCTAGGAAACCGTCGAAATCCCGGCAGTTGCCAAGGGCGCGGCTCTTGGCATGGAGTTGCGCAATTGCATGGCGCTGATTGCGACCTGTACTATCACGGTTTAAGATAGTTATAGTGGGTTTAGCGAGAGTCACGTTCTGCTCTTTTATTCTTGACTTGTAGCTCAATGCTCTTTGGTTTAAACATCGCGAAAGCTCACCATTGGGAGGAGAGCTGACGCCCGGATATTAAACAATCGAAAGAGGAACTTAAAGCTTTCGGAATCTTTCAAGTATTTAGCCTAAAAACATCCTTTAGATTGAAGAGATCCGGTGGGCATTAATTATCGAATTCCATTGATTGAAACATTAGCCAGCTCGAAAGTGAGCACGAGCAAAGAGACAACCGTTGCGAACAGAGTTAGGAGATAAAAAGCATTTATGCCTTTTATAATAGAAACGGTGAAACGATGTCTTTACTTATATTCCAATAGCGGTTATATATTACATGATGATGAAGCGTTTCTAGGGGAAAAAACCACAAGATCATCATAGTTCTTGCATTGGTGCTGTATATTAAAATCACGAATGCGTGATCCAATGTGTCGGTCCATAAGTGTGTAGTTATATGGATCTGTGTTGGCGGAGCACATTATGTTCTGAGCCAGCAGGCATACATGGTGAGAGAGGTGTAGGCGATGCATTTCTGTCATTGTGTTGAGACCATCAGGGTATTTTGCACCTTAGTAGCGATCAAAGTGAGCCTCACGCCTCAGCGCATCCAAGCAATGCATCTGGTGGAAAGCATCGATGCGGCCAGAGTACCTGTCATCTCCCAAGTCCCAGCTCGGGGGGATCTGGACGGCTTCGGCCGGAAACTTACATGGCATGGAAATGAGTTGCGAGTTATGATTTCTTTGTTGCCCCGACTATTGGTCAACATAGGATGAACGTGGTGGTCGAAGGGATAGGTTGAACATGGTGCTTGACAGCAGAAAGAATGATAAGTGCAACCATAAGAGGAGAACCCCACTCGGTAGGTATGGATGATGTTTAGAACTGGTAGACAAATGGCCCGACTCATAGTTCGAATCATCGCTATTCCCATATTGAGCATTCGATTGGCGTGATTCTCCAGAGCCCCTCAGAGAAAGATATGTGAACCGTTGAGAGAGTTTGAAAAGCCCCATAGTTCAATACCACTTGATCAAGGGATACAAATGGTTGTTCTTATCCGTGCGGTCTCGTAGACCGGCAGGCGTGCCTTTTTGGTTGCATTGGAGACTCTTCAAGAGAGATACTGCGGCAACAAGTGATCACCGTGGGGTGTGTCAGCACATCGTCAGCACACTAAGATTACCCTAGCTGTCATCCCGTATACAAATTTGCGAGTATGCTGTTGCTAGTTTTGCTGATTGCTTGTATTGCCTAGACATTTTGATTTGGTTACTTACAGCGAGAATGTCATGTCATGCAACTCGCCAGTCCAGGGGCAGGTTATAACAGAGAGGATAAATACAGAGACCATGTGCTGAGTAGGTATCCTCTGTAGCGTGAAACTAGTGTACTATACACCAGACAGTTTGCGTAGATTACCAATCTCCAAAGTCATTGCGTCCAGTCAGCACACGGTTTCAAATTTTAGTCTCAGCAGCCAATTTAAAGGGGGCGTTCCTTTGTCTCTTAGAAAGTTAGCCCCTCACCTCCGACCCCTTAAACTCCGCACATTTTCGAAGATCCGAAATCCAGTCATCTTTATATTCAAAACCTTCAGACGAATACATCCCTCAAATTTCTTCTCGCTTTCATTTCAAGGATGACATCCGCTCCCCATTTCCGGTACTCAACAGGCGAAATTGCGACTGCCGAGGCCGCCAAGTCGTTTTCATGGGAAGCGCCTGTCCCAGTGAATCGTTTCTGGGATAGCTTCAGTTACTGCATTGCCCGGAACTTCTTAGGCAACTTTTCAGATTCTGAACTGGAGCAGCTAGCCTTGGATCCAGCGGGAATAGATCCCGATAGTACCGCAGATCAGCAGACGAAGCTTCAGCTTATCTTACAACTACTCAAGAGAAAGCTAGAAAACGAAGAAGCGGCCGTTTCTCAACATCAGTCATTTTATGAAGTTGATTACAAGCGATGGTATGCGCTATGGCAGGGAATTTATTCTTTAGAGAATGAATTAGACCTCCCACAAGCAGAGGAGACTGTCCGCATGCTAGTGGAGAAAAGGCCCGACAAGTCAAACATTGTTCCTCTACATATGCTAGCGGAGCACCTTGTTAAGGTTGGGAAGTACAAGGAGGCAGAGGAAACAGAGCTGCCAGTTTGTGAGTGGATGGATTCTCGTCCACATCTAGGGAAAACCTCCCCGCAAGCTCTTAACGCTCGTCGAATTATTGCAAGAGCCTTATGGGGACAGGGCCCCTCACGACGACCCGAGGCTGAGGAGCTAGTTGCTATGATCCGTTCACTTGTTGATGGCATGGGTGAAAGCAAGTTTGGAGTCTATCGGGAAGAGGAGAGAAAGCTTAATGAGGATATGGTGGCTCAACTCAACTAAAGGATATATATATCTTGAAGTGTACAATGGGAAGAAAAGGCTATTTTTATTTTAAGCCTGAACGACTGGTAGACGATATTACTCCCTCTGCACTATAGATTATGTATAATCACGCCATTAACACCGTTATTTTTAGTCTATTTGTTTATAGGCTCGAAAGCGAGGAGATGGATGGTGTACCTGAGGCAATGATGGGTTTAGCAGATGGATTCCATGCGTATGATTGGACTCAAATTTAACTTGGCTTTAAAATCTGGTTCTCCAGTAACGTCAATGGATAAAAGGTAGATTTACACCACAGCACAGATTTATCTGGTCTTAAAGATCTTAGCCGAAGTAATTTCATATAACTAGTTAACTCAATTCAGTCCACATCATAAGCAGCTCTCATATCGTATTGCCGCCGGAGTATTGCGTGCTGAGGGGTATACGTGATGTAGTGCTTCCTGCAATGTAACGTTAAACGGAACTAAGGTCTCAATTTTCAGATAAATTGATCAAATGCTTTTTTGGTACTTTGGCCCGAAGCTATTTACATAGATACAGCAAGGCCGTAGATGCTATCTTAGCATGACAGCAAAATAATGCTCTAGATGAGGATAATTTCGTGGCATTAAGGAGGACCGAGGTGTCCATACCGTACCATGGCACACAAGTTCAAAGATACTCATGGCTGATTTTTGCAACATGAAGATGAACAAGACTTTGAATCTAGCGAGATTGCCTAAATTAAATTTGGAGAACGGAATATATGAGCCGATGTTACGGTGCTAGCCTTATCCTTTAGTATCTTGATGAGCTACATCTTATCTATGGGCCCCTATAAGCCTAACCTATGTCAAATTCGAATATCAAACTTGATAATCAACTTGTAATTTGATGGTATAGACTAAAAATCAAGCTTATAGCGCATTTTTGGTCTATACCATCAAATTTGGCCTAGTTATGCTTCTCGGTGCAAGTAGATATCTGCTCAACTGGCGAGTATGGGTGAAGATGAATGACTTTGACATTCTCATGCTATTGTTAATGAAACTTAGCGCTAGTCGTATAGAGGTTAGTACGTTGCTTTCCCAGTTTCCTAATTAGGAAAGGCTAGGATCAAGCAATAACCCGGGTTCGAATCCCGGCTGGCGCATCGATTTCTTTTTCTTTCTTTTTATTTTTTCTTTTGCTTCTAATTTCAGCTCTCGGACATAGGTGGCAGAGCTGGGGTACAAATACCCCGGACTATTTCCTGCCCTTTCGTTAGTTTTAGTTCTGAATCTTATCCATATCATCACTATAGAAGATTTCAAAATTGAGCAGGAGGTTAAAATTGGGTGTGATGGTCCTTCGTGGGATTTAACGAAAAAGGTAAATGAAAGGATCAAGATAGACTAAGAGTACAGACTATACCCTCCTCCTAAGCGAGGACTCAGGCGGCTAGTTTAGTCCCTAACTTGGTATAGGAACATAACTTGAATGTTAACTACTTGGCCATCGGTGCTTTATTATAATAATAACATGATGGTGATTAATTTCACCAGGCTCATCTTCACCTAGTAATTAAAGATCAGCGCAAACCATGGTTGAGCTGTAAATCCGGGGTAAATGTGGGGCAAACTGTCTCCTTCTACTTTGTGAGGACTATAACCAGAGAATAACCTATAGATATATGGATGTAGGTAGCTTGGCTCAAACACAAAGCATAAAAGCGTTGTGTCTTAGGATGTACAAACAATAAACAACAATTCCAAAGCAAGAACATTATGATATCAACAAGGCGATCGTGCATGTTACTTTTGATACAATTAAACATCACATTGTTTCTCAAGCGCATTGATTGAGCTTTGAGTTGTCCAAGTGTCAGTTTGAAGATGCTCCTTTATGGTCCAGTTCTCGAGGGGGATAGCTTCGACACGATGCACATCGGTCACGAACTCATTATTGGACCTGTTGATAGGTTCAGTGCTCGAGCGCTTGGTGCCGCTGTACTTGCCAGGCGGTGTGCTCTTATTTCCTCGACGAAAAGGCGGCTTCCATGAGCGAGGGGATGCGAATGAAGGACGAGATTGTGAGTTGTTGGAATCGCAGCCGCTACTATCATTGTTTTGGTTGTCGGGGTTTCCAGGTCGCTGGGCTCGGTTGCTGTTGTATTGGAATGCTTTGACGCCAAACAGTTTGCGGAGTAGAGGCCACCAGCACATGAGGTTGGCGACATAGATTGCTGTGCTGGCTTCACGGATGTACCAGATTTGGTATGTGGTTGTGAGCGGGGAGGCAAAATTGAAATATTTGTTTAGGATAGCAGCGATGATCGTGAACAACCCTAGGCTCATAACGCCGATGAGGACGACCTTTCTGCGTCGTTTGAGTTGAGCTTTGATAAGGAGGGGAATTGGAATGGCGAACATGACGGCATCAGAGGAGATATTGAAGACGGCTTGGGTTATCGAGTAGTATTGGTATGTCGCACACTGCATATTATCCACCGGCATGGCCCAGTACTGCGAGAACGGTCGGCAGTAAACTGCATAGTAGGTGACCATTATGACGACAAATCCGACGGCAACGTAAACAGCAAGGATCTTGATATAGAAGTTCGATTTCAGGTTCTGCGTGATTCGCCAATAGAGCATCAGCATGCATGTCTTGACGCCCCAGGTTGAGATCAACATGCATTGCTCCAGTCCAATGACAATTTTGCTTCCATAGATCCGATCGCTAACTTGCTTTGGGTCCGCTAGTACCTGGTCGTAGTCCTTGGGGTCCATGAGGTTCGTTGCGTAGCGGGCCGATATTTGAATCAGGACTAGCATGGTGGTATAGATTGCCTTTTAAGGAGCCGGCAGGTCAGTGGAAAGAAGTGACTCGATTTCCCGATAACACTTACGAAGGTTGCTGCCATCACGTAGTCGTCCACTAGATGGTTACTCGTTAGCAGAATCAAAAAAGGAGAGCCTAGAAGTCTTACCAAACAACCGTTTGAATGATCCATTGGCAATTATACGAGCCACACTTTTGCTGCAATTAGCATTGCTCTAATTCCGGACTTGCATTTCAAACCTACACTCTTCCGACATAAATAACAAGCCCTATAGACCAGAAGACTATGGCTTCTGTAAAGAGCTGGTTTGCAGTGGGCGACACATTCCCCATCTTGACAGATAGTGCGACCTTCGGCCTGAACCGGACCTCAAACTGCCAGGATACTATAGAACGAGTCTGCCATGTATGAGAAACAGAAATTTATCGGAAGGGTTCTGATGAGGAGCATCAGTGACAAGCTTGAATTGTTCTCATGGCTTGTTTACCGAGAGCCCGGGTAAATCTATAAAATGATGTATTCGGAAAAGGTTACTGCGCCGAGGAGATCGATCCTTTCATCGAGTCAGTGAAAGTGGCTAAGGTCCCGAGGATAGAATTTAAAGCTGTCAACCGAGACAGGACTGTAGCGTCATGCGTCTTGGCTCATGAGATGTCAGTGTTGGCCGATAAGCAAGGAGGAATGTGCGCAAACGCAAGGGATTGCTTCCCTCGAACCGCCAATCCAGTCGATGACAGTCGGCTTTGGAATGTACAAAGTAGGCACAGAATACGGAATAAAAATGAGTGAAGAAGTCCTACACTTTACATTCCTCCTTTGTGTCTTACAGTTTTTTTCCTTCCGGCCAGACCAGAAGGCTGATAAAATCAGCTTGTGACACCCGAGTCTTCCAATGAATGCCCAATGTCGTGCAAAAGGGCGCAGCTGTGCGCGATATCCCTAACAGGATGCGTTAACCGAGACTGGAGTAACCCAATATTACTGCCATCCTTGATCGCCATTCAGTGAATATTCTTATTTTGGGCCATGAATTTTCCCATATGGACGTTTCCGATAACTGTGTGATCTCCATGCCTCGAGCACAAACAAACTTGTTGATGGGTCATATTCCATAGTGGATACGTAGGAGAGCTGCGGCCAATATTATTGGGGAGTTCGGAACTTGATCTGCATGACAAGATTCAATAGCTCCTGCGCACAGTGATCCTTCATCAAAATAACTTGCGCGCTAAGTAAAGGGTTAAATAATTATCTCACCCACTAAGTCAATCTTGGACCGAAGATCATGCCTGATATAAATCTTCAACCTTCTGCGTTTTATCCCTAGGAAACCTTAACCCCAAATACTTTCCACAATATCCAGGTTTGTACTCTGTACGGAGTAGGTTTATGAAGCCCAAAAGCCGCCGCTACCGCTAGTACATACAAAGATGGGAGCTTGCACCTCAACTCCACTCGGCTGTGCCCTGTTGTATGAATGTGACCACCAAATGGTCCATAGTATTTCTAGAGAGGCGCTAGAGTGGTAACGCTTACTATTCACAATGGAGAAATGTCGGCAAGTAGGATGAGCGCTACTAGTTATTGCTGCTCGAAAATCTCGACAAATCTAAACTTTGAATCAAATGACCTATTCAACAAAAGTCTTAGATAATGTGAGCTTTCAGGTGCATTATAAAGAGGGGGTTCATCTGTTTGACAGGTGAGGAAGCTCCTGATAGCGACATAGCAATTGTTAACAGCTAACTAATCCACGAAAACAAAGCTAGATGGGCCAGCTGGAATTGAGACCGCCCGGGAACCAGACTCCTATTTCATGGATTCTAGTGACTGTCAGGCTGTGTTATTTTTGAATATGAAACATCTGTCGGTTAATACCTCTCGAGATGGAGTGGTCTTTAAGCTATTGTGGGCTCGAGGTTTCTAACTGCGACTAGAACGTTCAATATATCATTCTAGAGAAGGCAATCCTAGCCTAGTCTGAATAAATTTATAATGGCATCGAGAAGTCATCTTCGATGAATATGGTAGAAGGACTGATAACTGCATATGTATCTAGTAGAGATAGGATTGTAGCACTTGGCGAGGGAGAATAATAATTATAAAACGGCGTTGCGATTTTGACGTTTGATATACTCCACTTGTTGGAAGCAATATCAGCCCAGGTGAAACTGACCACGTGAAAAGCCTCAAATGCCAAATTCCACTGGAGTAAGAGGGGATTGAATATGATACGTATAACAGTTGTATCTTCATCCTACATGACGGCGTGGTGGTTCCATTCCAAAAATATATAGCGTGGCTAATCATAAGCTTGTTAGCGTGAGAAATGTTGGAGGTTTTGAGATATCAAGCTATCCGAGGCAAGCTGTCACACACAAGAATAGCCGACTGCTAATGCGGTCTTTTCGTATCTTTTTAGTGGTCCTTTTCGTAGTCTTTAACGGTATGTTTGAACGCTCCTCAGCTTGATAACTCATTATTTTTTCACGTCCGCCGGCAGGTTCCCCTTCCACTTTCTGGCGAGACAGGCACTGATTTGAGCGAAATCGGCCACTAATGAGGAGTGTCGTGCCAGATGCCGGAAGATCAGCTATAACTGCTTTAACCAATTCACTAGTAAGCTTTACGCTGCAACACCGGAATATATATATTGTTGAAAGTTGAAACCGGTTGTGTTTAGTTCAGTATTGATCATCCGCGTGAAGCTATTGAACAGGGCCGTTGTTGGTGGGACAATGATCCAAGGCTATCTAGGGGCTATAGGTGGTGTCGATCCTTATCGTTATATTGGCCAGGATACCGTAAAGAAGCTACTCAAATTGGATGAGTTGCATTATTTGAAGGCTGTGAACCCATATAAATGCTGATGGAATGATAGTTCCTATACTACCTTACTTGTGTTGTTACATTGATATCTTGATATCTCTCGATAGCGTTGGATCATATTCGATATTATCTCCCCATTATTTGACTCTCCCTGGGAATTAAACTTTACTTATTTGGTATATTTCTCAAGAAGCTTGTGCCCACGTCTCGCACCAGTCGAAAAATGTTTCTTCGAGAGAAGAAATGTGGATTTATGCTGTTCATTCCAGCAGCCAAGCACAACGGAGCAGTCTCTGCCATTTCCCTATTCTGTATTCATATACACGGAGTATCTATAATGTAAATGATCGACCACGCAAGGCAGGCCATGTGGCCATCAAGGGGTATGGCGATATTGTATGGATGGCGCAGACCAATCAAATGTTGCGCAGCAGACCCTTGACAGCGCTGGAAGGTAGAATATATTCAGCAAGCCAACAATTACCACACTGACGAAATTATTTCAAGGGTTCCCCTAACTGTTGAATGAATTCGCTCCAAGTTATGGAGTACTCTGTGGGTTGTATATGGTGATCGACGCCCTAGATGCCGCATTCGCCGCGAACCCCCCTTGCTTAGCGATGTATCAACTCGGTTCAATTTTGGAAGGTAACAAGAGAAACAATTCGTACGCGTCCAATCAAAAGCAATCTTGTAATACATTTAGGTATTGTAATCCGTAAATGTGCATAGCATTGGCCCTTTCCCAACACAAATAGTGATACTATTGCCAATAACATCCCTAGCTCCATGTTTAATCCACGGTGACCAAGAAAACATGAGCATTCCTTCGGAGAAAACGCTAGATAAGTCATACTCGTAGAAATGCTTGGACCTTGTGTAATACATGTGGCAGCCACGAGGGTTAATGCCCTCAAATCTTACATTCCTGTTGCGACACGCCTGATTGTTCCTGTGCGCCCTGTATGCTCTGTCAAACCTAGTGGGGTGATGTACCTCCTTTTCTCCTTCCTCATCTTGTCGCTGCCATGCCTCGATCCTTTTGTTGAATATTCTCTCTAACACCGCACGACGCACGGCAAAATGGTGGTGTTCTCAAGGCCAACCTCCGCGGACACTGAAAAGCCCCCGAAAGGCCATACCGCAATGGACAAAGTACGGCTGGAATCTGCACTTGGGCATAAACAAGAGCTGTCGCGGAACTTCGGACTGTGGAGTTTGACCAGTTTGGGGATTGTTATTGCAAAGTAAGACCTTGTAAATCAGAAATTCCACTGATCCCACCTCAATAAACTAACGGAACCAAGTTCTTGGGCTTCAACAGGAGGGACAATCGTCGCTGCGCTCCAAAATGGCGGTCCGATGGCTGTTCTATACGGACTCATTCTAGTCAGCGTCTTTTATACGACCATCTCAGCTTCTCTAGCCGAACTCGCCTCCTCTATGCCTTCTGCCGGTGGAGTGTACTATTGGTCATCGGTATTAAGCCGGAGTCGAGGTCGCACAGCGGGGTTCTTCACTGGGTATCTTAATGCTTGTGCGTGGCTGCTGTCAGCGTCATCGATGAGCTCCATGTTGGGGAATGAGGGCGTTGCTATGTATCTGCTGAAATATCCGACTGTGAAGTGGCATTCCTGGCAAGTATTCATTGTATTCCAGGTGGTCAATTGGATGTGTTGTGCCATTGTATGCGTCGGAAATCGGTTCATTCCCCTCCTCAACCGCATTGCCCTTACTCTGTCAATGTGTGGTCTCGTTACGACTGTGGTGGTTCTCACAGTGATGCCGAAACAGCATGCGAGCAGCGCTCAGGTGTGGACTGAGTACCACAACAACACGGGCGGGTGGTCAGACGGAGTTTGCTTCATGACCGGCCTGTTAAATGCTGCATTTGCAGTTGGAGTCCCAGACTGTATTAGCCATCTATCAGAAGAAGGTACGTCGGAAACAGGAGAAAGGAAAACCATCAACTAACGACATGCTATAGTCCCCAAACCCGAGATTAAGGTCCCGCAAGGCATAATGTTGCAGATGCTCACAGCTTTCGTCACATCATTTGTGTACCTGATCGCCCTCTTCTACTCCATCCAGGATCTAGACGCCGTCTTTACAAGTAGTATCGGATTTTTCCCAACCGCTGAGATCTACCGGCAAGCGACAGGGTCTAACGCAGGCGCTATTGGTCTGATTGCGGTGCTATTTCTCGCAACCTTCCCAACTCTTATCGGGACCTTCGTCACAGGCGGTCGAATGTGGTGGAGTCTAGCACGCGACAATGCAACGCCTTTTTCAAACTATTTCGCTCAAGTGCACCCGACACTGAACTGCCCCGTGCGTGCCACAGTTGCTATGAGCGCGCTCGTCACTTGTCTGGGGTGTATCTATATCGGCAGCACGACAGCATTCCAGGCGCTGATCTCGTCGTTCATTGTACTAAGTTCGCTATCCTACTTCGGGGCCATCTTTCCGCATGTTTTGTCTGGTCGTGGGAACATGGTTCCCGGACCGTTTTATATGGGACAGAAACTTGGGATGGCAGTCAATATTGTTTCTTTGTTGTATATTTTGGTTACTGTTATTTTCTTCTGTTTCCCCTTGGTGTTGCCGGCCACGGTTCAAAATATGAACTATACCAGCGTGATCGTCGTTGGATTGATGGTTCTCACTGCCTTCTGGTGGGTGTTCCGTGGCAGACAGCAATACCACGGCCCGCAGTATAGCTTTGAGGCCGCTGAGCGGTTGGCTACTTTCCAAGAGGGCAAGGAAGGTCGTCGATCTTTCATTGATCTTGTGGTAGCGCCTGTTGGTATTGATCATGGAAATGTTTCCGGGAAATAATGGCGCGAATTGTGACTATTGTTGCTGGTTGATGACAGATAACCTTCTCAGAGCATGTATATCTATATCTTGAACTAATTTTGGATGAATATAATAGGGATTTGTGTACCAATTCACAATGCGTCAAACAAGGCGAGGTTAGAGATCAAACATGGCCGCACGATTAGCGAACCTTCGATTTGGAATTGGGAATAGGCATCTTAAAGTCATAACTATCATGCATAGAAATCCCTAGTAGGAGACAAGATATCCTCTCATCTTCATAGTCGTGACTTAATGCTCTGTCCACCTTCCCAGGCCTCTCCAGCTTCAAGCGTTTGCCAACCAGACACTGAGCCAGCCTCCACACAGATCATGTTCTTGTAAGCCTCGTCTGGGCCGAAATCGGCCATGCCCTTGGCCTTCTCAATCCAAGGGTTCCAGACCACAACATCAGTCAAACCTTCCCGAGTGATCGAGAACAAAGATTGGTCATCCTTCGCAGAGGCAACGACAATTGGAACGGCGGGATCAAGTTGTTGGTAAACGCGATCGGTTTCTTGGGTGATCGCCAATGCGGGGGATGATTCAGTGTGAGAAGTCGCTTGGAGGGTCTTATCGATGTAGGTCTTAGATTCGAGGCCTTTAACACGGACGTCGGAGATATCCTATTCATCAAATTTCAAATTAGTTGGGAATCAGGAAAAAAATAACCCCGGGGAGTTTTATCATACCGCAATGCTCAGATAGGTGTGCATCAGAACCTGGAAATCAAAGTTCTGCTGGCCCTCATTGCGAACCTGCAGAGCCGTCTCCAGCGAGTCCGTAGTGAGTGTAATACTGTAGACCAAACCGAATTCGTATGGCCATGCGGCGCGGAACTCATCGGTCAGCATAGAGTGCGACAGGCCGAAATCCAACTTCACGGTAAGATCGGTTTGGTCGCTATCCCTTCCGGGCGCTTCCGAAGAGGACTTGCCCAAGAACTCCCAGTTAGAGTTGCGAGCGAAGCCATGTTGTGGTAGGGTTGAGGTGGCGTGGTTTTGGGGCGGGGGACCGAAGACCTGGAGAATAAGCAGGGCGGTTAGCTAGTAGCTCAAGCAGAGAAATCGTAACGTTCACATACGGGGAACACCAGCGGAATACCACCACGGATAGGCTTGGAACCATCCAGATGAGCCTTCTCACTGACGAACAGCTGCTCTTGGCCGCCTGTCTTCCACGAGGTCACAGTGGCGCCATACAGATGCACAGTCACTGACTGGCCAGTGGGCAACGAAGCTTCGATGATGTTGTCCTTGATGGAGAGGGTGGGCTGGGGAAGAGAAGCTCCCACTCCAATTGCTGAGGGTTTGTTTGATCGGTCCATGGTGTAAGGAGATGGAGAAAATAGAATTGTGTTGTTGGAAGGTGAAAGGGAGAAGAGAGATGCTTGATGTTTCATGTTGAAGCGCGGGGGATCTTATCGGGCCCCGCCTGTTTTGCTTTGGCGGGCCACTGGCACTTGATGTATGACATTTATCATATTGATGCAAATATTTTTATTTCGCGTCAACTAATCCCGACATCTAAACATTCTGTTTATTTATCTATTAATCCACATGCTTTAGCATGTAAAATACAACTTTCAACCCCAGCAAGTGAGGGGAGTGTTATCACCCCTGGCGAGGATGGTGTCGAGCTGGAGGATTCGACAAAGCAATATGTCGACAACTTCTGGCTTCTTCATTATGGAAGAGTGAAGATGAAGATGTCAGAGACACAGAAAGCAGTCTGTATATCCCACAATATGACATTCCCACATATTAATCAAGTGCTAGATGAGTGAGACTGACCACCACCGGAATTCTCATTCCGAATGGATTAAGGAATTCCCTCCGCATGTGGCATCTGTGGCGAAAGGTGCAGAACACAGCAACTCCTTGCCGCCTATGAAGGGCACAAGCACCCAGAGGTGCGCACCACAGGCTTTGAAGCCTGAATTCAGATGCCAGTTCTGCCAGGGCACATTCACATACCTCAACAGCCTCAACGGGCACAAGCGGATATGCAAAAAGAATCCGCAGACTGAACAGTGAGAGCGGAAGAGGATTGTCCGTAGGGGAACTCGCTGTATGCGAACTCGATAGAGGCCCAACCGAAGGGGTCTGATAATGGTCTGAAGAGGTACCTTCAGCTCACAGAATCAGACGCTCACCTCCTGCCTCATCTGGACCTGAGCTCCCCTGTTGTTTCCCGGGGGGAACTATTCTGTCGGTACCCTGAGTGCTGGGTGACAACTCGGTACTACCAGCATAGCGCATTGCACCATCATTATAGGGCTATACACAACCATGTTTAGCACCGTTTCTCACTATTATACCTAGGGTAATATTTTATTAATTTAAATGGTTTAGAATTAGGTACTAGTTATATTTCTATATCACGTTTAAAAACGCGAAAAAACGCGTTGATTTAGATAGTTTAAACATTGTAGAGGTTTACCTAGAAAGTGGTAGTACTCCTGTATAAATCCCAAATATATATCCAATATTATAATATCAACTTTTATAATATCCCGACTTCTGTCAATTAGATTTAGATTAAAATTGAAATGTATACTTATATAGCTACTATGATTTGATATTATAAGTTTGGACTTCATACGATCAGTAGAAGGTTGTAATATAGCAATTACAGAGGCGGATCCATTAGATACCGATGGGCTTTAAAGGGGGCCCTTTGGGCCCCGATCAATGGGCCCGGGGCTAGGTTGGGCTTTAGACCTCGGGCCCATGTATGGGCTTCGCGGAGCTCTACGCAGGACCACCGCGTGTTCGGCTCATTCGAGCAACTCGATAATGGAGCACTTTTTCCGTTGACTTTGCCACTAGATAGTTCTCACAAATAAATGGGAATTCCTTCTGATATCAAAATCATTTGTCCATTTGATTTAACATTTGATCCGCTCGGCAAGAATCCACTGTATATATTTCCTACAACAGAACTATTCTGATATCCTCATAGAGAAGAAGAATAGTCGACCGCGTATACAGCCCTATCATTTTTTTCCAGTAGATTTTTCAGTCGTCTTTTCAGGATATCTTAAAGTCCATTATCACGCGGTTAACTCGGCAACATCTCCATCGCATCGACCCCACGCAAATGTGGGGTGAAATGGTGTCATAGCTCCTTTTCCACTCCGACTTTCCTCTCTTTAGGGTCACAAGAGTCACACAGACTGTACAGATTCAAACCCGTGCTAAGGTAGGATCACGCAAAACGGCCGTGTTCCACACCCCAGTCGGCATCTACCCCAGCCGCGCTCGCGTGACAGCTTCCCGAGCCGGGATCTCCGTTGATGGGGGCTTCTCCACAAACTCAGAACCATGGCCAAGACCGCCAGGACCCAGTAAATGTTCATCTTGCCTCGGACACCTACGACTTGATCGGCAATAATGCAGACTTGTCGAGTACTGAAAGCGATACCGATCTCGAGAGCGATGACACCGCAATTTTCGACAGCTCCCATCGGAGATTAGAGTCCGCGCCGCTGATAACCAATCGCCGACGATTTTCCTCCAACGAAGACGATGAACATGATCATGACGGCGTGCTCAGGCCGGCTGATGAGGACGAGGAGAAACCAGTGACTTGGAGCTCGTTGCCGAAGAAGGGCCAGTTGGCGATCTTGACCTTGGCGCGACTGTCAGAGCCGTTGACACAGACCTCTCTGCAGGCATACATGTTTTATCAGCTTAAATCATTTGATCCGTCTTTGCCAGATTCGAAGATCTCCGCGCAGGCGGGTATCCTCCAGGGTAGCTTTACAGCCGCGCAATTTATCACCGCTGTCTGGTGGGGCCGTCTTGCCGATGCTGAATGGATGGGACGCAAGAGAGTGCTGTTGATCGGATTGATGGGCACTTGTCTGTCTTGTGTGGGATTTGGCTTCTCTAGATCATTTGCGACGGCCATGGTCTTTCGGACACTGGGCGGGGTATTGAACAGCAATGTGGGAGTGATGCGGACGCTGATTGCAGAGATCATTGCTGAGAAGAAGTGAGTTGATATGTTCACATGGTATCAACATTCCTTGGGCTAACTGCTTAGGTACCAATCCCGCGCGTTTTTGCTTCTACCCATGTGCTACAATATTGGTGTAATCATAGGTCCGATCGTGGGAGGCTCTTTAGCCGATCCTGTCAACAGCTTTCCGCAATTCTTCGGACCAGGATCTATCCTTGGAGGTAAAGAAGGTGTCTGGTGGATGCAGCGTTGGCCCTATGCATTGCCGAATCTTTTGAGCGCCGTCTTCATATTCGTATCATTTCTCGCTGTATTTCTTGGGCTCGATGAGGTGAGATTATCGCCTGTCCAAACTCATGCTGTCACTAACAACGAACCCCCGTTTAGACCCATGAAATCACACGTTATAGAAGGGACTGGGGCCGTAAACTGGGCAAGCGGCTCACAAGAGCTTGGACCCGACGACCCCCGCACTATCGTCCATTGACACGCTCCAGAGACGATGACTCCATTTACACCGACGGCAGCGTCGGTACTTGGTCTACGCCATCAAGTCCAGCCCGCTCTCGCGGGCATCCACGACCACATAAGAAAATAGGGTTCCGCCAGATCTGGACACGCAACGTTATCTTGACTCTGGCGACTCAATTCCTCCTCGCCTTCCACACAAGCGCCTTCAATTCTATGACATTTGTGTTTTTGCCCGCACCCCGTGCCCCAGAGAACTCCCGACAAGGTCTTTTCCATTTTGGTGGTGGACTAGGTCTTCCATCATCCAGAGTTGGGTTTGCTACTGCTATCGTTGGTCTCATCGGCCTGCCACTCCAGATCTTCTTGTATCCGCGGATACAGAATAAGCTTGGCACGCTCACGTCATTCCGATCGTTCCTTCCCTTTTCGCCAATCGCATACATTCTCATGCCCTTCCTTGTGATTCTTCCACGCATACCATGGATTGTCTGGTCTTCTTTCACGTTTGTCGTTAGCTTACAGGTCATCTCGCGGACATTCATCTTGCCCGCTGCTATCATCCTAGTGAACAACTGTGTCACGGATCCGTCTATCCTAGGCACAGTCCATGGAGTGGCACAGAGTATATCCAGTGCAGGTCGTACCCTAGGTCCTTTCCTAGGTGGCTGGGGGCTGGGATTGGGTCTCGAGAATAACATGATTGGGGCGGTCTGGTGGGCACTGGCTCTTGAGTCTTTGCTTGGTTGGGCTATGCTGTGGAGTATTTACGAAGGCAAGGGGATCGAACGCAAGAAAGATGAGGTAGAGGAAGATGAGTAGTGATTATCTTTGGCCTGTTGATGATAATCATTGTGTTCCTACGCCCCTTGGACGTGACACCCAGATCCCTAGCATCAAGTGCGAGTCTTGATACATAGAAATGAATTTTTGTTCTCATCTGCTTCATTCTGACTCGACTCATTAAATCATGAAACGCTAACAGTAAATCATTCAAGTCATGACGTTTGAATAGTTATGTGGGGAAATGAATGCTTTCATTGCCTTGATGGCATCCCCATCATGGGCCTTGAGCAATTCCGTGGCTTTGATCTTATTTAAATCCAACTGGTCAACCTATACCCATATTAATAAAGCCGATCAAAGACGAGCACCGAGGTAGACACGGCAAACATACCAGCAGCGTAACATCCGCCGGAGCAACCTTGACTGTCTTCCTTTTCACCACCTCATCAGTCTTCAGTACCTCAACTACCGTCTTGTTGTCGGGGCCTTGTCCAGCAGCTATCTCTAGTCGACTCATGGCCCTTCCTAGAGCCTCCTGCGTTGCATTCACCGGTGCTCCGATGGAGGCACCCTCCGTTGCGATTTCATTTGTGTTGAGGGAGGAGAGAGCGGCAGCGGCTTTGCGATCTTCCGCGTTTGAGGAAAGGGGTTTTTCGACAATGTTTGGGTCAGCAGTTGCGGAGGGAATTAGATCGGACATATTTTCTTTGTTCAGCGGGTGTTGGGAATTGAAGTTAATCTCGACTTGAGCTGTGTGTGGACGTTGATAGACCGGAATCTGTCCAACGCTGCCTGTGGCAGACTCCTCCTATAGACTGATCTGGTGTGAATATTAGGGGTTGCCTGAGGCTACAGAAGGTATTGTATCCGAAGATACGATGGAATAACTGATCTATCCGATGGAAGGATTTCAATGGGAAGGGTGATAATAATTCTGAGAGCTACAAATACATAGGAAGGAATCCGGTTACCACCTAGGCGGTGACCCACGCCCCGTGCTATCACCTGATTCTCCCTGTCAGATGTCACTGATAAGCCCCAGGTTGGGCAGATAAGTGCTGACATAATTGTTTATTCATCTATGGATCCCGGGTCTGGGCGGGCTAAGAAATATCTTTCAATGTCTTAGTCTTTATGTTCGACTTGATATCTTGTGTTTCTAGATGCTTTGGAACTATTTATAGCTAGGGTCCCTTTTGGGTTGGCTCCACAGCTTCCAATCCCCACTTTGAGGCTCCGCTTTCGAACCCTCGGAAGAACCTCGGCATTAGTATATAGCTAAGGGTTGTGTACTTCGAGACTATACTTGGACCAAAATACGCCGATTATGGCGCTGGTTACCTCAAAGTGCTGAAGTATTTCCAGTCACACTCAATTGGATCATATCAACCTCCCCAATATTATATCTGACTCTCTATATGGACTTGAATATGCATTCATCTCATCTCTATATCCCTCGTTGCATATAGAAAGGTTTTCTATACGGTTACATATACCTGTGCCTGAAATTTTGTAAACTATGTTCTATGTTATGTCCTCTTCTTAGCCATTTCCACGCAGTCACTTTATATGGTTTTATTTATCTTATGAAGCTCGAAGAAGAAACCATCTACCTATGAGATTTGCATGGCACGTTGCTGTGTGTTTTTCATAGACGATGATCAGCTAGTGGAGGTCGAGGCGTAGACAAATATTAATGTCCCAGCTAATACTGAAAGATAGCTTCATCCCAAGCTCATTTATCGATCAGAAATAAAGTGAGATCTTCTGTAGAACCTATACCCTTGACTTGCTTTGTTGGTACACGATGCCTTGACGTACCTCCAAAATTTGTTAGCTAGGACGAATAGATAAAAGGACAAATGCCTTAAACAAGGGCCTTTGTGTGCTTAGGTTGCTTTCACTTTAGATCTCATTGGTGCTCAGATTGCTCTGACTTCCATCTGATAATTAAGCCTTTGTCATGTCCCCGGTCCTTTCCCAGTGCTTCCCTAAAACAATAATACGCACAAACGCATTCATATCTTCCATTGTTGACTCTCGACATATTCGACTAACTCGATTTCAATTTCAAAGGCTCAAATAGCTTCACTCTAACCACCACTGCGTCGAGTTACCCTCACATCCATCTTCCATCTCATCCATCACTCAGCTGATGGTTACATCCTTACTGTATCTTTTGATCCCCTTGATCCGTTTTAGATCATTAATTTACTGACAACTATATACCATAGCACAGGTCGACTACACGTACTGCCCTTCGCGATGTCTCCCACTTCCTCCACCGCAGGGAACTCTTCTACCGACGTGTCGATCTGGGAGCAAGCCTACCACGAGGCATGGCGACACTTTCAAGCCAGCATCTTGGACACGCTGGACATGCTAGGCTGTCTGGGTTTATCCCCCGAATATCGTCAAACGACGATTGAGCAGCTAGGCAGGCTGCCAATTGAGGTCGACAACATCCGAAGGACGGGACAAGCTATGTTTGAGCATGTTCCAGGTTGTCAGACTGTGCGAGGGTATCATCTTACTTACTTCGTCGACGACTTCATCCGGGACTGCCTGAAGCTTGATTTCAAGCTTAATATGATGTCGTGGAGACTTATGAATCATCCGAATAGTGAGAGGACTGTTTACAATCGACTTCTTCGGCTCCTCCACTCTATTAACGATCGGATTCCGAATTGATGACATCAATGGCTTGGTTTGTCGGATTGCATTGCTGTCTACTGCTTTTTATTTTGACATACTAACCTGGATACTTGTGAATAGCCCATAAGGGGTATGATCGGTTGACCACCCCCTTCGAACAATTTTGGAATGGATATCAGTGGTTACAATGTTTGGTGGGCTGCATGGTGTGGTTCTTTAACTTATCACTACCTACCTATTTTGACTTTGGACATGCTAACATCTCAGGTTAAACACAACCTGCAAGCCAGACGAGCGTTTTACCGTGCGTTTCTTATGTTGTCAGAGTCTCAGCGATACTTGAAATTGAATAAAGACTGTATGAGTCATGTTTGATGTGTTTTTGAATTCCGTGTAAACCGTGTAAACCGTGTAAACCGTGAAGCCAGAGGCTGATTTGCTGGTTTGTGTCTTGTAATAATCGGCAACAAATACTTACTTGGAGTGTATGTAGACTATAGTTTATCCTAACGTATTTCACCCAAATATATTAACCTGAAATGCATGTATCTCAACCAAAACGCCATTAAATTAAATACAGTAAAATAATCTATTCTCTAGACATATATTTGTTTTATGACCCTGGTTTTATATAACCCGTATATTGGTAATGCTCTTATCCGGAGCTGTAAAGGTAGCGTAGGCCTTCTCTGCCGGGAGGAGGTCCATGGGTACGCTTTTGCTTCTACTTCTCGTTAGCGGCGTGTAATTCGCGTACTTCTTTCTCGAGAAATATGGCGGGTTATATAGTGACATCTGGATCTAGTATACCTCTAAAACCTTGGTAGTCGACAGTAATAGATCGTTTCTACCGGATGTTTCCGCCTTCAGATGTTTGCACTGTTTGTTTGCTTGTAGGATCCCACCAAAGATCCTGTCGCGTTAGATCCTTTCTTTTTCTCTTATTCTCGTTGAAATGGAAATGCACTCTTTTAACTTGAAGAACTGACTAGTAACACTAAATAGAAGAACTATTTCTAGCCTACTAATAGGACTTACTCTCGTAGTACTTTATCATTAAATAAAGACCTTTAATTAACTATATTGTAGATCACCTGGGCAGGACTTTAAGATAAGTTGGCCCGAGCTGAATGGTCAGGAACAAGATTAGGTGGCGTGAGGCTTGAAGGTCCAGCGCTATTGAAACCATGTACTTATGTTGATGGGATATGCTACTTAGGGAAATACTAGATAACTACTCCGTACTCGGTATTTTATTTCCTTATAATAGCTATAAATCAAAAGACTTGTTCTAGACGTTCCAAGGTTGGCGCCAAAGGCCCAACAGGCCCCCAATGGATTTGAGTCACCAAACACACTAATATGTGGGCGCTTAGACCCTTTTTCATATATTAATAACCGGTTTAGCTGAATAGCTGAATGGCTGAATAGGATTGGATAGTAATGTCTTAGATTTCTAAGATTCTAATTTGTTTTAATGTAGAAAAAATGAAGAAAACAAGAGAAGACCAAGTGGATACGGGAGGTGTTATCTTCCCAGTGGACTTGATATGCCGATCTGGCCTTGTTTGCCCTGTTGATCCTGTTAGCCCTATCTTTTTTTTTTGTTTATGCAGACTAGCTCCAGTATCCAGTAACATCACTATCTTTACCCCGATGAATTAGTATTGTTTCAAGTAATTATCCTTATTTATTTAATTATCTAATTATTTAATTATCCCGTACTCCCAGTCTTTGAGATTCTCGACATTCTTCCTCCCCCGCATACCAGACAGTTGTGCCGACAACGCTTCTTTGAAGCTTCCCTGATATTCACATAGTTGAGGGAATTGCCCTGCATTTGATCGGCAGGTGCATTGGAGAACAGACTCCACCTGAGCCATTTCCTTTGTCGCTCTTTCCTCGGAATATCCCTTTGATCTTTTTCATCTTTCGATTCCTTGAGACCATCGGAGCATAAACAAAGAACCTACCTATTTCCGAGATGGACCGCAAGCTATCAGAAAAAGCAACCAAAATACGCCATCGTCTGGCCTTCACCAGAAGCAGCTCCGCGCGTGGCCTGGAATCAACACAGGTCTCACCCATTGAAGCCCGTCCATCAACCAGTCGTCCCCGGTCAGCGACGAATCCTGAGTCGCCCACCTATGACGAGCCAACCTGGGACAGCAGGGACCCCGATGCCCTTCGGGGCTACAGTTTCACAGATGAGCCGGGCTACTTCCGCCCTGCATCGCCGTTCATTGATCGCCAAGAGATCGAAGAAGACCTCGAAGCTGATGTCAAGCATGCATGTGCTATGCTATCCCACACCATTGACCGTGGTATTCCAGCCGGGTTGTCCTATCAGAGCGCAATGCCACTCTCGACAGATGGACAAAATCCCGCTGGTCAGCCTAGTGTCGATGTAGCTCCTTCATCTTTGACCCAGAATGTCATTCTTCTGTCAGCGCCCAAACCAATCAGGCCCCAAACAGAAAGCACGAAGAGACATGATTCCGGCGTTGGTATGAGTTTCAATTCTGCCAGCCAACCAGCCAGACCACACAACAACGGCATATCGCGCACAAATAGCTCAGCACGGTTCTATAACAAACAACCATCCGCTTCACCACCACACAGCGCATCATCAGAATCCCGCCCCCGAAGCCAAAGTCTAGCAACAACGATCGAAGAAGATAACCAACGGGAGCGATCCTACTCGTCAAGCCCGGTTCCATTCCCATACAGTCCCCCGCAATTCAACAGCGAGTGGCCATCCAAGCCAACGACGCTCGATAGCCCAGTCAGCTCGCTCAATGAAAGCGACACCAAGACGAATGCGAATGCGAACATACCTGACACATCCTCACCAGCCGTATCCCCACAAGAAACACCATCTCTCGGCGGAGCAGGCAGGATCTGGATTCACGCTAGCAGAGACATCCAACGCCCCATCGACGAAGAAATACCGACAGCAACCCAAGCCAAACAGCCAAAGCCAGTGGCCCGCTTCTACAGTTCCTGCGCTCAAACAACAGGGGAATTCAACCCCCGTGAATGGCCGACGAAGAATTTCCGGGATGATCGGAACCCGAGCATTTACAGCGAAGTCTCCCTACCTTCATCGCTGGGCACTAGACGGGGCACAATGTCGAGACCCGAAACAGGTAACTCGAGATCGACGAATGAGGAAAGTTCGCCTCGCGGATACCCGTACCAAACGTTCGCTGGGTCCAGCCGCATGTCTCACTCGGCTTCTTGTTTGGGGGATGGGTACAAACACCAAGAGCGTGTTACCTCTGTTGCTATGGCCGGTGTGCCGGTTAAAAATAACCGGCGCAAGAAGGCTTCGCTTTTGTTGAGGAGGCTGACTGGGCTGGGAACGAGGAAGGAGAATGACAATGAAAATGGAGTTTACTGATTGGAGCTGGTGGGTTTGGACGGTTGGATATGCATTACAGGGGACATGACCAGTGAGTGGCCTGGGCGTATTCGTATCTTTTGCTAGTTATAGATGTCTGTTATGTTCGATGTATATACCCTTTTACTTTTCCTGTTCTTTTACCATTTATTATATCTAGTACGTGGTTTATGGGGGACATTCATATGTTTTTATTATTGTTATTGGATTTTGTGGCTTCATTTCAGTTACCTTTTCGTCGAAGGTCTATAGCCTGGCCTGGGATGTAAGACACACCGCACAGTTAAAACACCACGTCTGCTTCACCTCAATACAATTGTATGGAGTTCACAATAAAATTAAAAATTCCATTCGGAATACCAAAACCATGTTGGATCAAAAAAATCCCGTATACCGAGATGCCAAGCCAACCTACCCCATCCACAGATAAAAATAACATCAATCGTGAGACATGGTCCTATATAAAGATCACAGCCCTACAGACCAAGCCAGAACCTCGTCTTGCCAACCTCAAACTCGCCCCGCAGCTCTTCAGCCCCAGTACCCGTAACAAGAACCTGATACGTCCCCTTCTCCGAGATCCACTGCTCCCGCTCCTCATCCCACCAGCTCGTAGCCAACTTCTTCTCAACAACCAACTGCACAGTCTTACTCTCCCCAGGCTGCAAGAAAACCTTCTGGAAAGCCTTAAGCTCGCGCACAGGACGACTAACATCAGTCTTCGGAGGCACGATCCAGAGCTGCACGACCTCGGCACCAGCCACAGATCCCGTATTGGAGACAGTCACCGACGCAGTAACAGGCTCACCAGACTCAGTGTACATATTCTGTTCGGGAACAGTCTCGATGCGCAGATCCTCGCGCGCGAAACTCGTGTATGACAAACCATGTCCGAAAGCGAAGCCCGGCGCCACGTCACTCTTCTCGAAGTACCGATACCCGACGTAGATATCCTCGCCGTACAGGACGCGGCCGCGCTCGGATCGGAAGTTCAGGTAGGAGGGGTTATCCTGTAGACGACGGGGGAAGGTGATTGGAAGCTTAGCGGAAGGGTTCACGTCGCCGTACAGGACGTCCGCGATACCGTTGCCACACTCGTTGCCGCCGAACCAGGCTTGTACGAGGGCTTTGGTTTTGTCTGCCCATGGCATCGTGACCGGCGTGCCGGACTGGATCACGACAACTGCGTTCGGGTTCACCTCAAGCACGCGGCTAATCAGCTCGTCGCTGCCAGGGGGTAGGTCCATGTGTTCGCGGTCGTGGCCTTCGGTCTCCCATTCCAGGGTGAGACCGGCGAAGATGACGACTTGCGAGGCTGTTTTCGCTTGCTCGACTGCGTTGGCGATGAGTTCTTCTTGGCTTACTTGTCGGCTGGCGCCGAAACGGAATCCGCCTGGGCCGAAGGCGACGATTCCCCGTGTGTCGAGGTCTGAGGTTGGTGCGCTGCCGAACTGGAAGAGAACCTTGTATGTCTGGCCGGCCTTGAGCTCTTTGGTGCCGATCTCTTCGATGGTCGCTGTGCCGAAGAAGGCGGAGCCTTGCTTCTGGTTTTTGGTGTTGTCGACGACTACTTCGCCGTCGATGAGGAGTTTGCCTGTGCCGACGACTGTCACGCCGAAGTCGTAGACTCCGCTCTCCTCGGGTGTGAATGTTCCTTCCATATCGACGTAGTAGGTCATAGACTTGATCTTAGGGTTGACGTAGTCCATGAGGAATCCGGAGGATTCGAGTAGATGCAACTCGTCCACGACCTGTCGTTCCTCGCCAGAGTTGGGGTGTTCATTGTAGACCTTGAATGTGAAGCCAGGCTTTCCGTCTGCAGTCTTCAGCTTTGGGCCCAAAAGTGGCAGATCCTTGTGGGAGTACACGCCCTGGCTGTACTTGACTTCTCCCTTGGTCTTGGCAGAGACGCCATCGAATGGAGTGACAGTGTAGTACGGAGCCAGAGAGGCCGAACCACCACCGCAATACGCAGCAATCTTAGCGTTGGGTCCGATGACCAGCAGAGACTCATCTTTCTTAAGGGGAAGAATATCACCCTCATTCTTTATCAGCACGACAGACTCAGCAGCAGCGCGGCGCATCAGAGCCTGGTCTTCTGGTCGGTTGAGAGCCTTCTCAGGTGCTCCCTCGGGAATGCCCAGGGGTTCAACCCAGTTCACCAGGTTGAGGATATTGCGCACACGTTCATCGAGCTGGTACTGGGCCACCTTGTTTGACGAGACGGCGTGTGCAAGAGCCCCACCACGCCAGCGGGTCTTACCTGGCATCTCAATATCGAGACCGGCAATGATGGCATCAGAGGTACTGTAGGTACCAAACCTACAAATAAGAATAAAAATTAAACGTGAGCCTCTGAATCAACATAAAGTTAGCAGAATGAAATCCAATACTCACCAGTCACTCATAACAAGACCTTCCCACCCCCACTCCTTGCGCAAGATATCATCAATAATAGCCTTGTTCTCACTAACATGAGTTCCATTAACCTTATTATAAGCAGTCATAACACACTGCGAGCGACAAATCCGCATAGCCAACTGGAACGGCATCAAGTAAATCTCACGCAGAGCACGGTTAGTAAGAATACTGTTAACAGCCAATCGCTCATGCTCCTGGTCATTGCAGACGAAATGCTTAAGCGTAGCAGCAACACCCTTATCCTGCATTGCCTTGCAGAAGTGGCCAGCCAGCGTACCAGAGAGTACACCATCCTCCGAAAAGGATTCGAAGCCACGTCCGCCTAGCGGCGATCGCTGGGTGTTGATCGTTGGACCTAGCACGATGTGTGTGCCTTTTGCGATCGCTTCTTCGCCCATCAATGCGCCGACTTCCGATAGCAGCTCGGTATCCCAGGTTGCGCCGAGCGCTGTTGCGCATGGGAAGCATGCAGCTGGGATACCGTTGAAGAAGCGAGTGCCTCGAACGCCATTTGGGCCGTCGGACATACGTAGTGCAGGGATGTTTAGGCGTGGGATAGATTCTGTGTGCCAGAAGTCATGACCTAGTGGGATGAGGTTAGTTTTTTGGGGTTGCAGAATTGGCAAATATCGGATTTACCAGCTGTGAGGGCTACCTTCTCGCCGAGAGTGAGCTCCTCGATGGTTTTCTCAACGTCAATTCGAGCCATGATGTAGTGTAGTTCCGTTCTCTCTTTTTGGGTGTATATCAATTTGCTTGTGGTCTTGCTCAATTGCTCCGGGACAAGAGTGAAGCTATTCAATATTGAGATTGAGGTTGTTTCACAAAAATAGAGAAGTGATACAGTCAGTATATGGAAAAAAGAAGAGAAAGAATAGAATCAATCCTTTTATACCCAGGGCTGGAGAGTCAGGTGTTTTCCAATATATGAAGTGTCAGATTATGAAACCAACCCGTGTAGGCGGGGAAGCTGAGGATTAATGTCCAATAACGATGGCTATATAAGATGCTGAGTTGGTTAAACAAATGATATTTCAAGAGAAGCAATAGATAATCCCGAGGTCCACATGCTCTCTCAATGGGCCACGGAGCTAGTACACCGAAGTTTAGCCGGCAGGGTAAAGCGGGGCAGAGCCGTCGGAGGTCAGCCCGCTGTGCCTGGAGAGTAACGGAATACGGAGCAAGTACGAACATCCATAGAAAGGAATTAATAATTATAAAAGATAATTGAATATTGCATTTCTGATACGTTCATTTAGAAGAAAAGAAGAGAAAAAAAAGTACATGTAAAGAAGTGAAGTGGTTTGTCCCCAAACACCAGGCAAAATGCAAAGACAAGATAGGAAACAGTAGAGAGTCCAGTGTAGGGGAAACTTGAGGTTCGTAGCAAAGAAAACATGAAAAGAAAAAGAACAAAAGCAAAGCTCCATCATTCCTTGTAATAGGGTATCATGGTGAATGGTGAAAATTACGCTCCTCGACGAGGACGCTTGTTATCATTTCCCATTCTCATGCCGCGTCCACCATCAGTGTTGTCGTCAGGACCCTGTCGACCACGCTTACGGTGCCCGGACCCTCCAGAGCCGCTGCCACCCTCGCGCTGGTGATCCCGGTCACGTCGATCGCCACGGCGCTCACGCTCGCGGTCCCGATTGTCGGACCGGCTACCCCGGTCACCGGAATTGAAACGACGGTCGTTACCTTCCGGCATGGGGGGAGGTGGAGGAGGAGGGGGTGGTGGGGGTGCATCCATGGAGGACGGGGGTCGCAAACGACCTTCAGTATCATGAGTCTCATTGGTACTAGGGGTTGGTCCAGTCATTTCCGATGGTCCATCCGGGCGGTCACGTCGGTCTCGACGTCGCAGCTCTTCGCGTGAGCTCTGAACCCTGCGCAGGGTCTCACGGGGCTCGCCAGTGCCCTTTTCGTCGCGGCTTCCACCCCCTATATCGCTTCGACGGCTACGTTCGCGATCATTTCGACGGCCATCGCGTCGATTGCGACCACTGCTGCTGCCATCACGGCGCCCGGGCTCTTTCTCGCGAGTAGACTCTGTTTCACGGCTGCGACCGCCAGTTGGTCCAGAGCGACCCGCCTCAGGAATGGCATCATCAATTAAGTCGCCACCTCGGCCACCGCTGGGTCGGTTGCGGGATAGATCTTCTTGGGGTCCTGCAGGGCCCATAGGGGGTCGGTTTGCAGGCTGAGGCGATGGTGCCTCCATGGTGTTCGGTGGACGGTTGGCGCCTCTACCGCGGACAGGAGGAGGGTTCCCACCCCGATCACCACCGCCACCACCACCACCCCCAGACTGCTGGAGCATATTGTTAAGGCCTGCAAAACGTTTATCGCCGCGGCCACGCTCCCCACCGAAGCCTTGTCCAGGCGGTCCAGACTGGACAGACTGCGCAGAGGGTCCTCGGGGCGGTTGTTGTGGGCCTAATCCGCGAGGGCCTGAGGGAGCAGCGGCGGGGGGTGCAGGTTCATTGACAAGATTTCTAAGGCGATCTGGGTGAATCCCCGGGGTAGTGGTCGAGCCCGCGGGTTGTGCTGGAGGTGCGGGTTGCTCGGGTGCCCCACGCCCACTTTGTCGGGCAGGGCCTGTGGGTGTCTGGCGTTCCGGAGCAGGCAAAGTAGCATTGCTGGAGCTGAGCATTGGAGGGGCTTGTCCAGGAACGTTGCGTCCACCCCGTCTTCGAGGGCCAGCAGGAATCTCAGATGGAGGTTCCGGCTGCCGAAGCCGACCATGAGTCATGTCAGGACCTGGTGCAGTGTCCCTCGGATCAGCTTGTCGATCCGTGCGAGGGCCCCTAGGAAGATCATCAATACGGGAGGATGGAGAGAATCCGGCAGGTCTGCGATCATCGGGGGGAGGGAATCGGTCGGGGCGGTTCGGTAGGTCGGCAGGTCTGGGCGGCGATAGAGGGCGTGGCGGATAGGGCCTCCGATCATCTTTCTCTGGTCTGGGTTGATCTCCACGTCGAGGAATGTCGACCGGGCGGTCCATGTGATCAGGCATCAGCTCTCCCCGCACAGAGGGATCGCGGCCATGGAACGAATCATTGGGTCCGGGTCCACGCATGCGGCCAGGCCTATCCATAGGCCAACCATTCTCACGAGTAGAACGAGCATCCCGGGGTGGTCCACGCATAAGATCATCGGCTGGAGGTCTCATGGGGAAGTCGCGATCACGTTCGTTGAGATGCTCGTTGAGACGTCCTCTAACATCGCCCAGAGAGCCATCAAACGAGCGATTATGATCAGGGCCACCATGACGACCGCGAGGTCCAAAGTCGGGATGTCTCTCTCGTCGATCATCCAATCCCTCAGGGCGCGGAGGCAGTCTTCCATCGCTGTGTCGCGGCGGGGGACGGACAGGAGGATGAACTTGTTGGCGAATATCAGGTCTTTTGGGAATATCAGGTTGACGGGATGAAGTGGGGGCACGAGAATGTGGCCGAGATCGCACAGGGGGATGTTCACCGGATGTAGCTTCTAGGGTGGTGTCCGCAGTGACCACGGAAGGTGTGGTAGATCCAGCCTGAGAGGGTGTTCTAGTCGGCTTGGCTTCACCACCCTTCCCTGTACCGACATCGGTCATTTTCGCATCCTCAATTTCACCGTCCTCGACTTCAGCCTTGCTAGGCTGTTCCTGTTTGGCAATACCATCGGAGCTAGTGATGGAAATGTTAGTCGTTGAGCAAGTCGAAATGGGCAAGGTCGTCACTTACATTGAGGATCCAGCGGGGTTAAACTCTGGGGCTGATGCGTTCAAGGGTGTTGCAGCAGATTGCGGGGTCCCAGGCTTTCCAGCTGCATCGGCAGGTGCGTGAGAACCAGGCCGAGCTGCCACCAAATTGAAAGCCTGTGGCAGCATCCACTTCTTCTCACGCCGGTTGAGGTCACCGATCAAAGACGCGGCAGGAATCTTCACATCGTCTCTCTCGTCGTTCTTGCTCAGGTTGTCAACGCAGTTCAGGATGTCGCGACCAATCCAGTTCACAGCAGGGAAATGCTTCACAACAGCCTTGAGCACACTGATTGCGTTTCGAATGTGCATGTATTCGCCACTGCCGAGACAGCTCTTCAGCGCGTTTGAAAACAAGCGGTGCCACTTGTACAATAGACGCCGGAAGTCTTCGAACTCCAAAAACATTGTTGGCACTCCTTCGGCGTCGACATTTTTGGCGAAGCCAGGAAGGTCTCTCTTAGCGCCGAATGCTTCTTTCTCGTATACTCCCTTGTCGGCATGCCATCTAGTAAGGTCACGCAAAATCTCATTCAAGAAACGACCAAGATTGTCCGCTTCTTTAGATGTGCATAAGAAGATGAGAGCAGTGAGTCTCTGCTCGCGGAAAAGCTGGTCAAGGAGACCAACGGTCCGGAAATTAGGGGTCCCAGAGCTGTGTAGGAACTTCAACACCTTGAAGGAGAAAAATGCATCAAGAGGGGACAAAAGAAGCCTAGGAATGAAGCATTGCTCCAATAGGGCAACGTTGAGAGCGTCATGCTTGAGGCGCATACTGGCGAACCACTTGTCTTTCTCTTTCTGCAACCGAGAGCGTGTGTTCCCATATGCCTTGAGATGATTCTTATTCTCATCAAGAATACGCTCCTGTAGCTGAGTAATCTGACGCTTCAGGTTCTCCTTTCGTGTTGTGCCTGCCACGCTAATATCAGATCGGTCACTGTTGATAGAGATGACTCGCCGCTTGAGTCTGTCGATTTCATCCTCGTAAGATTTCTGCGGGATATGAACATCATAAAGGGAAAGCTGCCAGAAAGTTGCATAGAAATGGGCCCCAATGGTCTCCCATGTTTCGGCAGGAAGAGCAGTTTTGACATCGTCAATTAACCCTTGCATGACGGGGTTTGCTGCCAATGGTTCGGCATTGCTCGCAGGTACAAGGATAGCATCGGGTCCTTCAACCGGAACCGTAATTCCTGTTTCGTCCTTATCGACATCCATGGCACTGTCTGCCGACGTCTCCTCGGACTTCGGAGGTGCTTCTTCGTCCTCGGCAATATCCATCTTGTTGTCGCCGTTAGACTTCGGTGCAGAGGCTGAACGTTCTTTCTCTTGTTTTGATTCTTCAATGTCATTGATTTTCTGAGCGATGCTGGGCCGACGAATCCAGAAGGCGATTTCGGGTTGAATTCCAAACTCTGTGATGAGAGACGAAAAGTCTGGAACAAAGGAATCGAAATCATCAACCGAGAGATTACTGCGAAGTAAATCAAGGTATTGGGTGAGAATACGGTGGATCTCGTCAAAAATATTGCCGAGCAATTTGAGCTCCGAGGAAGTTTCATTGTAGACGCAAGTCAGTCGTTCTTGGGCGATGGCCACCAACAGCTGACCAGCGAGTCTGGTGTGGGTCAACGACTTGACCAACCGTTTGGAGGTAGTCTTGGACTCGTGACGCTTATCCAGTAGCTGCAAGATGGTCTGGGATTGGAGAATATCACCACCGGCCATGGACTGGATTTGAGCGTCATTGAAGTCGTTGTCTGAGATGATACCAGCCATTGAGCTGATCAGTTGCTCTAGCACAATGAGATCTGTCGAATTGTTGTGTCGCAGTTGCTCCACCACATATTGGAGGACCGGAGTAGGGTCCATCACCGAGTACCGTTTGTAAGTTCGGCCGGCGAATGTGGAGAGGGCGTTCAACCATCGACTAGTCAACAGTCCACCTTCCTGGACTCGACTTCGTCCTTTCTGACCAAGCGAATTGATGAGAGACCAAGATAGGATGTCATAACCAAGGTAGGTGAAATAGCGTGCGCATTCAACCACAACTTCGATGAGGTTTTCATACGACTCAATTTGGCTCATCGCGACATTAATGACAATTCCGGGATTGGCGTAAGCAATCTTGGCCAATGCGCGGGCCATGGGTCGGATGTTTGTCTTGCTGAGTCGCTTGAGGGTGTCCTTGGTCTCCGCCCTCGCTTGGTCGAAGGCCTCCTTAATGTCTGGCAGCCGGGATGTCTGTCCCGAGTACCACTCTGCGTACATGTTGTATCGCACATCTCGGGGGAAGAAGCTGACGAGATCAAAAACTTCATTGACCACGCCAGGATTTGCTTTTGTTAGGCTGACAGCGGGTAGGAGAAGACGCTTGCAAAGATCGCGCCAACGTGTTCTGTTCTCTTCAGATCCGTCTTGGAGCAAGCTTCCCTTTCCAATACGTACAAGCTTCGCCAAGAGGCTCGCATCTTGTCCAATCTTGTGGCCGGAAAGGTTGAGGAAAGATGAGCAAAGAGCAAAAACATCGTCGACAGACTGACAAATGGGGATGTTATCGGCCCAGTCATCCCAGTAGAATCGATAGTCGGTGCCATCATTGGTGTCTTCTTTATCCAGTTGAGCCCATCGCAGAACTCGTCTCGCAGGTGGGGGCGTAAGTCCAATCTGACCCTTCACACTGTTCTGATCGGAGGTCACCATGTATTGAGCTCCGGGGAAGTCGCCGGTAGATGGCAGTGGTCGGAACTGGATGTAAACCTTGTTCAAAGAGTGGTGGAGTATGCGGTGGATGAACTCGGGTAGCTCAGGGTAAGCCTCCATCAGCCAGGGGAACTTGCTGATGACGAAAAGGGATTCGGGGATGGCGCCAATGGCGAGAAGACTCTTGAGCAGGAGAACTTTCTGGTCTGATGGGTCCGGCAACTCGTTTTCCGTTTTGGGTGTGCCTTTGTCGGATTCTTGGTCTTTACCAGGGGTCGCCACTCGCGGCTCGTCGCGCAAGCGGGAAGGAGGAACTGTGTCGTCCGACAAAGCGCCAGCCATCATCAAAGCGTTGATTCCGCCACCTGGTCGGCCAGCCTTCACTCTTTCAGCTTTCTCTGCCATCTTTTCGGTCTTCAAAATCTCCATGGTGTCGTCGGATCGCCAGAGGTGAGCATAAAGGTCACGTAGAGAGATAAAGCCAACTTTGATGAGCAGCGCGGCAAGGTAAATGAGATTATCAGGGAGAACGTCGGCTTTGGTTCGAGCTGAAGAAGAATAGAATCGCAATTTGAACCCAAGCAGCTGTGCTGCAACTCGGTTGCCCTTCGGGGGTAGGGTGCCAGTCTCTTCAAGCCATGACCGTGTGGCATCTTCTTCAAAGGATGAACCATTGGTTTCTGAGAGACTTCGTTGCCTTTCCTCCTCTGAGATCGGTTTGCGGCCGATCTCGAAGAAGGCTTGAAGCCCGATTTCCCTCACTCGATCCCAGAATTGGCTATCGCGCTGCTCATTCGCGCGCATAGTAGTTGATCGCTCCTCGTCGGTTGTGATCCATCCAGTTGATCCAGGAAGTGCCCAGTTCGGAATGCCAGTGTGGCGACGGCCTTGCTCTAGGCTGTAGAAGGTGTCTTCCTTCGGCCACCAGGAGCTGACTCGCAGAAGCTTGACGAAGAAACGGTATTGCTTGACAAGAACCGCAGCAAACACATCCAGCGTGACGTCTAGCACACGGCCGACATCCATGTCGAATGCGCCAATCATAGCCTTAACTCTTTCAAATGTATCCTCAACCACTTCGCTCGACGGGGGCTCATTGTTGCTTGTGGTGAATAGCTCGGTGATGAGTTTCGAGTATCCTTCGGATTCTTCCCGGAGAAGATTGTAATTGGACTGTCGGTAGAGCAGGTTGGTCTGCTTGCGAATTCCCATTCGCGCAAAGGTTTCGCGAACCAACCCCAAGGCCTGCAACAACGGGGTCTCAAGCTGAAGGCGCATCAAAGAGGGATCAATACCTGTCGCGAATACAAGTGGTTTAAGAGCCGGGTTCGAGGTATCAGCGTCAGTCACGATAGAAAGCGTATCGAGGAACAAGGAGCGCGGGTCGATTCCCTGGGTCGAAGGCTTTCCACTGTCGCCCTCCATATCCACATCCTGGGAAACAGATTCTTCGCCAATGATCTCTTTGACTGCATTTCCTGCATTCGATGGTGACAGTCGACCGTAGATCGCGGAGCGAATAAGTTCCTGGTATACAGATGCAAGCCGAGCCAGATCCTGTTGCAGGCGAGCCGCAGTCCCTTCTTCGACTACCTTTTGCTTGCCCGCTGAAGCCCATTCCTCAGCAGCATTGTCGGTCACATATTCGTAGTCGTAAGGTGGAGGCGGGAGAGAGGGAGGGCGGGTGATAGTCTCCGAGCCAGCTCGAGACGGCGGGTTAGGTTGAGGCTGTGAAGCAGGAGTATTCGGCGCGGGGGAAGGGGTAGGTCTCGAAGTGGCCGAGTCGCCATTATGCGGTACGGGCTCGGCAGGTTCCCTGGGCTGATTTATTGCGGGAGGAGACATGGCGTTCGGTTCTCTATGCTGCGAATTTGAAAAATTCTGACCATCGTGGGATTCACGGCGGGAACCTGCCCGGCTGCGATGCGATTGTCGGCGAGATCTGTCACGCGTGTCGTTTTGCTCTCGGGGAGTGGGAGATTGGTGTCCGGGGTTGGTAGGGTGATGTGCCATGTTGAGGGTCCCAGGGCGATGGGGTGAAGGTCGCAGGTCATTGCTCCCTGACTCGCCGGACCATGAGCGATCAATGCGTTTCCGCTTTCCACCATGCCCATACCCAGGCGCCATGATAGGTAAACTGGTTAGACGCGAGGGGTTATGACGGTGAAACGAGACGCTGAAAGGTTGCAACTCATGCAGTCGTTTCTGTAGGAAGCCGAAACAATGAATGTGAGCGCCCGCGGCAAATTAAGGGGAGTAAAGAAAGAAGGCAAATGACGCGCATAGCAAACATACCAGCAAGTAATGTTCGTTGAAAATAAGCGGCGGAGTAGCTAAAGGCGTGCAAGAAGAAGATAGAAGATGCTGATGGTCAAAGCTCGGTTGGACCCAATATGCCAAGGGTGCCTGAGGTGTCGATGATATATTCACCTATTCACTCTCATTTACTGACTCAATCAGTTGTAATTCCTATTGTAAATCCTATTGTTCTCGCTATTGATTGGGGAGCTAAGTCATTGAATGTTATTGAAGAACTTTAAAAATAGTAATAAATTGTATTCAGAAGTTCTACAAACACCATTCATGCATTCACAGATATAGAACACACCAAAACAATACTTGACTACAATGTAACTAACTTACAACATACCTATAACTATGTATCCTCCGAGTCAAAAGCTTCAAATTATATGCGCTTTAATAACTTCATTTTATAAAGTGTGTTCTCATAAATTAACAAATGAGCTGAGTTTCACAGCAAGCCAAGAGCTTTAGCCTCACCCTCAACAATCTCAGGAATAAGATCAATCAGCTTAGGCTGCTGGGGCGTCCAACCAAATAGCTTACGCGCACGGATTGAGTTACCGCGGGAGTTAGAGCCCCAGGCATAAATTCCACCAGAAAGTAGCTCAGTCGTCTGAGCACCATCTAGAGACTCAACATCAGGAGAAGCAATAAGCTTTTTATCAAAAGCAGACTGCGCAACTGCGCGCTCAATATCCCCCCATACAAAGGATCCATTCTCGGCGAGGTAGTAACCCTCGTTATTCCAGGTAGCCTTGCCACCTCCCACCGAGGCTGCTTCACCCAGAGCCAAGTACACATTGCTCAGATCCTGGACATGGACCTGGTGCCAGACGTTCTCGCCTTTTCCAACCAGGAAGCCATGCTTGCGCTTCAACACTGCAGCGCTGAGCAAGTAGGCTTGGATACTCCTCGTATTACCAGGGCCACGGCCAGGACCGTAGATAGTAGGTGGGCATACGACTGCGACCTTCACACTGGCTGGGTTCTGCTGACCAGCTCCGAGGATGATCTCATCCACGTTACGGTGGAAGGCGTCTGATGGAAGGTTGACCAGCTCACTGACGCCCTCCCAGTCGTTGTACTCCTTAGGACGCTCAATGCCGTATGTGCCAGCGCGCTGGTCCTCAACTGTCAAGATACCCGTTCCGGAGGTATGAATCAGCCACAATGGACGCTCGGGAGTATGGTGCTGAGCTCCCTTGGCAATGGCTTGGGCTGCCACAACATGATCACAATCGGCAAAGTCTGTGTAGTTATAGGTTATTAGTGAAATAATAAACTGATACATGAGCCTGAATAACCATACGGAAGACAATATCTGCATTCTTGACTTCCTCTTCGACCAGCTCGGATGAGTCTAGATCACCAATCACAGTCCGAATCTGCGGGTATTTGCTGGTGACCTGGGTGGACTTTTCCTCGCTACGGACTAGGGCCGAGAATTGCCAGTCAGGATGGCTGCTAGCAATGGCAAACAGACCATCACCGCCGATGTAACCAGTTACACCAGTCCTATAGGAATTTATCAGATCTGATGTTCGGTTTACACGGAAATGACTTACAGGAAAACCTTGGGAGTCATGGGGAAGGAGAAGAATATTGCCCAAGTGAAGACAAGAAGCTGGAAGTATGAATTGTGGAACGGAGGTTGAATTACTTGAAATTTATCCCGAGGACCAAGTGGGGGAATGATGAGAGGACTACACATATGTATTTCTAATCTTACAAATTCTAAATCAGCCTGGCTAATGACAAAGAGACACGTCTATCATGTCCATTTTCGTAGATATATAAATGCAGAGCTACCCCACATGATGTCAGACCGGTATCTTCATATCGCATCCCAATCACACCATTTCCAAGCTTCTGGGCAACCCAACAATATTGACAATGGCCTCGGGTAGCTGTGCTTGCAATTATATCAGTTACACGGCCTCCACTCCCCCAACCTCCCTGGTTAATTGCCACTGCACAACCTGCCGCAAACAAGCCGGCGCACCCTATCAATCATGGGCATTCTTCGCGACTGAGGATATCCGATGGCACGTCAACCCTACAGAACGGCGGGTAACCAACGGTGCTACGCGTACCTTCTGTCCTCAATGTGGTTCGACTCTAGGCATGCTCCAGCATGGTGATCCGAAGGGGATCGCAATCGCTGCGGGGACACTCGATGAGGGGAAAATACTTATCCCGCTGCCAAGCCATCATATCTTTCTTAGTGAGAAGGCGTCTTGGTTTGAATTACCCGAGGGGGATGGGGCAAAGAGGTGGGATAAATGGGGGGATTATAACAAGTTCTAGCATTTGGTGTGACTTGATAGCATTCGAGGGGCCTTATGTTGGAGCAGGGAATATATACCCACCATGGCATTTTGGAAAGTCATATAAAACAATTGCAACCATGGTCAATTTAAAACCATTGAATTCGCCAGACGAAGAGATATTGATTGTTCATAGGCTTAGATAACATAACAGCAGGACACGAAAAGGTTATAAGAGGAACAAAGGGGAATCACAAATCGTGCCGGGGCTACATGTACAGACTCGCTGCGTCCTAAAATACGATCAGAACGTGCTAGTGGCCAGTCGGCTGGCTGCATTGCGCGCATCAAGACGGTCATCGTCTTCCTCCGCGATCGACCCAACCTGGCTAGAAGCTCGGTTGCGCCCTTTACCAGAGCCCTGGCCACTCGCCTCATCGTCGTCATCAGGGAGCGAGGGGGCAGTAAAGCTGCCACTCATGCTACGTCCAATATTGTCATTGCGGCGAGGAACACCGCTCCATGAGTCACCTTTGGGACCCTGACTCGAAGCCATGTTTGGCCGACGCGTCGCCGGGTGGGATTCGCGACCCAGCCGGCTCAGACCACCGGAAGCATCAATAGCACGGATGTCGGGCCGAACACTCTCCAAAGTGGCCAGAGTACGACGCTCGGCTTCGATCTGGCGAAGAGTGTACTCACGCAGGCTAGATAGAAGATCCTGGGTGGTCCGGTCAAACCAGCGGCGCTTCTCCTGGAGAAGGTTTGACGTGACACGCTGGGTCCGCTTGGCTAGGTAATCTTCATGGTTCTGAGCCTCCTCAAGAGCGTTGATCGCTTCATCTACCTTATCCGGGCGCACTGATGAGCTAACCTTCAAGCGGTCTGCCGCAGCACGTTTGCTCCGCGCACTCTGCTGGGCCTGGAGTAGCTCACGCAGGAGAATATGGCGGTTGGTCAGGGTTTCCTTCACAATGAAGGCGTCTGAAGAGTGGTAACTCAACGGTTCGCCGAGCGTGGTAGCCTCGGCGGTGGCCTGAACAGCGTGATAGTCGCCAACAGTTTGAACAATCTTGCCAAGTTTACGGTAAGCGGCGCCCAAGCCGGGATGAGTCTCCTGTACGCTCATCTGACCAAGCTTCACGCCGAAATCGGCTTCAGCCAATCCAAGCCCTAAAACAGTTAGATTCAATGGGAACAATATGCAACGAAAACAGCCTGAGACTCCAATAACATACCACGACGGGCCTTGACAACTCGGTCGACCTTGTGGCTTGTATCCATTGACCCCAAGTAGAACATCTTTGCAGTTGGACGAGCAGCTTGCAACTCAGGTGTGTCATCTGGAGGCGGCGCGAACTGCTTCAGCATCTTTCGTCGCACGCCGGTTGCCGGCTGCTTCATCCGCAGCACAGGGCTATAGCCAAAGTCGCTCTCCACGAACAGCACAACCTCGTCATCTTGGATGAGGACCTCATTGCTCAGCACAACATTGAGCCATCTCTGAATTGCTGATTTGATGCGAATCTCATCCTCCTCGGTGCCTGCACCGGCTGGTGTCACTGGCGAGGGCACGGCAGGGACCAGAGCTTCCGGATTGGCGGAGACTAGGTGGTCTGCGAGCTTCACGAATTCGGAATGGGTCCGACGCACATCACGGTACTGGGTCGTGCGGAACTTGGGGATATTGGTCTGGTTTCAAAGCAAGCAAGAATTAGCTACGGCATAAGTGCAACACAGTCGAAGGGGCAGACCTACGTGGACGTCGAAACGCAGGATTGGGTCTTTCTTTCCCGTCCTCTCCAGACCAGTAATTTTTGCTTGGATCTTATAGACAGGGGCTGGGGGTCGTGAATCTTGTCGTGCTCCGGTCTGATATTGTGCGGGGGTAGCAAATTGCTGTTGGTGGGCGATTGGAGATTGGTGCACACCGAATGGGGGATGCTCGGGATAGTCCGGGTCTCCTAATTGTGCGCTCTGAAGTTGCGCAGAGAGGTCCGGAGATTGGGGTTCCCTATTGTAGTCCCTGCCAGCATCCGCTGACTGCTCCTGGCCGGGTAAAGGGGAGGACGGGATGTCATTGTTGGAAGTGGGGAGTGTGCCTCGCTCAGCACGCGGTGAGCCCCAGGGCGAGGAACCGGTGGGAAGATCTGGGTCGGTAGAGATGGTAGAATAGTCCATCTTGGTCGAATGTCGATGTAAGGAGTATATTCGCTGACAAGGGGGAGTGGCTGGTCATGGTAGGCGTCAGTATTAAACGGCGGAGATCAGACCCCCACAGCAACGGCCAGCTAGCTACAAGACACTCAAAGACATACCTCGTGCAGCTTCAAACCGAGAGAAGATCTGAGACTCGTTAAATTGGCATAACAAAGAGCAAACAAACAGCAAGGGTATGAGCAAAACGATCTGGGTAGTTGAAGAGAGGTAGTTGGAGTTAGTTACGTATGGAGGAATGCGTGCGCCAAGCCTCGCGATCACCAGTCCGCTTTGCGGTCCGATTTTCTTTGCTCTAGAGCTTGATCTTCCACTGTATCAATAACATTAACTTACAGCTCAATGTCAATTTCAACATAATTTCCCATACTTTCGTCCCATATTACATGAGTGCTTCCCTTTGGAATGGTCGTGGCTCCGTTGTTGCGCTTTCCCCCCGGGGTGCGCTGTATGAGCTCCAACCTATATAAGACTCCAAGCAATATTACATGCAAAAATACATGCTCCTCCCTCAAAGGTCTTCGGTCCAATTACAGACAGCTTCAACGCTTTTCCACGACATCTGCATGCCATGATGAAGCTCTGGACCGGACCCGGAACATCGGCATTATCGCCCACATCGATGCAGGCAAGACTACCACTACGGAGCGCATGTTATTCTACAGTGGCTTCACTCGGCGCATTGGTGATGTGGACGAAGGCTCAACAGTGACCGATTTCCTTCCCGCCGAGCGCGCACGCGGTATCACTATCCAGTCAGCCGCTATTACCTTCCATTGGCCTCCTGGAGAGGTAACTGGAGCCTCAGCCCCCCAGGCTGGAGCACATAATGACCCCACTCCGCGGTCTGCCTACCCCCATACTATCAATTTGATTGATACCCCCGGTCACGCAGACTTTACATTCGAAGTCATGCGGTCTCTGCGCATCCTCGACGGCGCCGTCTGCATATTGGATGGTGTTGCTGGCGTCGAAGCGCAGACGGAGAAGGTTTGGAATCAGGCAAGCACATATCGCATTCCTCGAGTCATTTATGTGAATAAGCTAGATCGCGACGGGGCCGCATTTGGTAGAACAGTGCGAGAAGTCAGCACTCGCTTGGGTGTCTATCCAGCAGTCTGCCAGATACCGTGGTTCGATGGAGGCAACGGGCCCTTTATCGGGGTAGCAGATGCAATCCATCTCCAAGGACTACGTTGGAAGGAAGGCGAAGATGGCCGCACCGTGAAAGTGGCCGACCTTAAGCAATTAGAGGCAGAGGAGCCGGCCCTAGCCGCAGAGCTACGGCGGGCACGAATTGCCTTGATCGAGCTGCTTAGTGAACATGACGAAGACATTGTTGAGAAATTCTTTGAATGCGAAGAAGATCATCTCGCGGTCTCGTCAGCCGATATCATCGAGAGCTTGCGCCGGTGCGTGTTGGACCAGACGAGTCGCATTGTACCTCTATTTGCAGGTGCTAGTTTCCGGAACATGGGAGTTCAGCCGTTGCTAGATTCTATCGTGAATCTTCTCCCCAGTCCACCTGAAGCTCCCGACCCAGAAGTGAGCATTGGCGGTGTCAAAGGAGGTCTTCGAGACCTTCTGTCAGGGGACTTAATTGTGGAGCAGAGCGAGAAGGCGTCCGCGCCATCTAAAGGGAAACAACCAAAGAAAAAGAATTTGGCCTTGCAGACCAGCTCAAAAGATGCGATCAGCAAGCTTCAAAGCTGTGCACTGGCATTCAAAGTGGTCAACGACGCGAAGCGCGGAGTTCTAGTCTACGTACGGGTATATTCCGGCTCCTTGGATCGCAACAGCCTTCTCTTCAACACAAACCTACAGCTCTCCGAGCGCGCCCCGCGTCTGCTGAAGATGTACGCCAACGATGCCGTGGAAGTGGACTCGATCCCTGCCGGGCACATCGGAGTCGTAGTCGGGCTCAAACAAACCCGAACAGGAGATACCCTCGTGTCCTACGCAGGGAACAAAGCCACTCCCCCGGAGCCACTTACCAGTCTCCAACTCCGACCAATTGCTGTTCCACCACCGGTATTCTTCACCAGCGTTGAGCCGCACAGTCTAAGCGAAGAGAAGCGCATGAAAGAATCACTCGCACTCCTCCTCCGTGAAGACCCCAGTCTCCACGTCAATATAGACGAAGAGTCAGGCCAGACGCTTCTAAGCGGCATGGGCGAGCTGCATCTCGAAATTGCCCGGGACCGACTAATCAACGATCTCAAAGCCAAGGCCACAATGGGCCGCATCGAGATCGGCTATCGAGAATCCACACTCGGCACCTCTAGCCCAATAACCAAGGTCTTCGACAAGGAGATCGCCGGACGAAAGGGTAAAGCAGGCTGCACAGCAATCGCAGAGCCACTGGACGAAGACTTCGAGTCCCCAGAGGTAGACCAAGACACGCTCCTCGTTGAAACCTACGACGGCAACCAGATAATCGTCCGCGCCCCCGGTCTCCAAGTTGACCGCTCCTCCCGTAGCGAAGAAGAGACCAGCCCATTCCTCCCACCAGGCATGGACCTCGTGGCGTTCCGCACAGCGCTGCAAAACGGAGCCGTGGCGGCACTCGCCCGCGGCCCTCAATTCACCTTCCCAATGCATAATACCCGAGTCACGCTAACTATCGACCCGGCCGCCGACCTCTTCGGCAACGAAACAACCACCTCAGCCCTCTCATCTGCTGCACGCCAAGCCACCGCTGCCGCGCTGCAGGATGTGCAGTTTGGCGCGGGGACAGTAATGATGGAGCCGGTGATGAATGTGATTATTAGCATCGACGAGGCGAGTCTCGGCTCCGTCGTGCACGACATTTCGTCCTCCCGGGGTGGACATATCATCTCACTCGACGAGGAGGTACCGCTGTCAGGCACGGATGCGTCGTCAACCCCTACATCCGCACTTGAGGAAGAGGCGCTGCCACCCATTGACCACAGTCGTGTTTATGCGCCGCCAGACCCGTTCGAGACGCCTTCTGTTGGCGTGGAGATCCCTGTTGCTGCGACTCGTCCACGCACAATTATAGCAAAGGTGCCGCTTAAGGAGATGGTTGGGTATCTCAAGCATTTGCGGAGTTTGACTGCTGGTCGGGGCACTTTTGTCATGAGTGTTGACCGGTTTGAGAAGATGTCTGGTCAGAGGCAAAAGGCCGTACTTGCGGAGCTGAGAGGCGGATTTTGATCGCTGACTCTTCGGTGTCAAGTCGGATTCAGCTAGGAATTTTCTTGTATATCATCACATCTCATAATATCTCATCACTGTACCAATATTCTTCTACTTTTCGGCCACCTCCTCCCCCGCCTCCCCAATTGACACCAGGTCAAGCTATGAAGTATATGGACTATGCATCTGATCTTCCCTTTGCCAAAGAGGGAAATTCTAACAAGGTATATGTGTAATGCAGATAGAGGGCAGAGTAGACACAAAAAGACCACACGGGACATAAAGTCATGGCACCAAAACAGCGGCGCACAAACAAACAGAGAAAATCGAGTAAAATAAGGCGCTTATATGCTACCAGTTGTCATCCCATTCATCCTTGCCCTTACCCGTCGCCGAAGCCATTGTATTCTTACCCTCTGCGGCTTCTGCACCGGACAAACCAGGTGTGGAGTTAGCCAGCGAGGAGGCAGTAGGACCCTTGCGCATGGCAGCGGTTCCAACAACATCAGACCGTTGAGACCGTTGTGATGCAGTGCGGCGGTGGTTGGATGTATCTTGGTCGCCCATTGACGAGAAGTCGTCCCAGAAGTCTCGACGCTCAGGTTCCACGCGATTACGGCGTCCATCACCGCGTCCATCTTCTCCTTCAACAAACTTATTGAACTGGTCAGCAGCGCCGCGAACACCTGTTTGCAGGTTCTGGCCGAGCGTTGAAGCATGGACGCGGGCCTGGGCTGCGAAGTCGGATTCGGCCAGCTGGATATCCATGTCAGTAATTGCGCTGAAAGAAAAGTATATATGTAGACATTATAAAACCTCTCACGCGAGGTCGTGCACATACCTGTTTAGCCGTTGGCTGTAGATAAGCATCGTTAACCTGTTTTGCGCTCTTGCCAACCGTCGAGGTAAACCACCCAAATCCTTTGGTGATAGTGCCCATTGGGTCTTTCTGAAGATCTTCAAACGGCTGACCACCACCGCCGCCACCACCCCAACCTCCAAATCCGCCAAAGGGCGAAGAGCGCCGCTCACTCGCAGAGGCCGCAGGCAGACCACCTCCGAAACCAGTAAACTTTCCACCCTGTGAGGGCGGCAGATTATCGGCGCGACCAGCATTATCATTTCCCAGCTTCGCAAAGTAAGCTTCATTCTGCTCCTTCTTGCCGGGGACACCACCCCGCTGGCCGTCACCGGAGCGAATGGACGACGCTGCAGGCGACCCAGCCCGGGCGCTAGATACAGCACCAGCGCTAGCACCGGCCAAGCTCAAGGGCGTGCTCGATCGCGAGGGATTATTCTTCTTCTCCTGGCCTTGGACGTACTCGCGGCCGTCAACTTTGCACGATAACCGCTCCTTCCATTCCTCGCCCGAATCGCTTTCATATCGTTCCTTGATAGTCGAGTCTTCGAATGTGCGGCCTTCTGAGACAGTAACTGGGTGTTCGTCGTAGAAGGACTTCCAGGGATCGTTACCTCCCAGCTCCATGCGTTGGATTTCGGCGTGTTTAAAGGCGTCCATGGTGATCGAACGGACGAAGGAGATGTGAACACCTAGCCCGCGATGTGTGCCGGCGCAGTTGAGACAGATAAATGTTCCGAACTTCGGGGACGCCTGGTTATTGTGCCCATGGCAGGCAAAGAGTTAGCAGAGTGTGTGGTTTGCGGGGTGTGGGTGTGTGTGGGGGTTGTTTGGAATGATAATGCTGCTCGAGAAGACAATATCAGGGCGATGGGTGAGAGGGAGAGATAATGCGTACCCATTGAGGCGACGGGGCACCGCAATCGCAGCACTTGTCATTTCCGTTCGTCTTGGAGATTTGGAGGAGCTGTAGCACATGTCTGTGTCAGTGACCATGGCGCGTTGCGGGATTTGACCTGGCAGCACACCTTTGTCCTCGTTTCTGGGTCGACCTCCCACATGCGAGACATGGTGATAGTGAGTGAATATACAAAGGCGACCAGGTGAGACCTTAGGAAACGCAATCCAAGTAACGGAGTGCGCTAGTATGTTGTAGGGTTGACCGACTCGGCACCGACGTTGAGTGATTTACCCCTTTTTCTCGATTCGATGGAGTTGGCGCGGAGACTGAAAGGTACTAGAGACAAAAAAGTAAATGCAATTGGCTTGATGATGAAATAAAAATCAATTGAAGAGAGAAGTGAAACATTACAAGTTCTATGTTTTGCCTCTGATCGGCAAGGGTCGGACATTTCGCGTCATCCCTAACCAAATCGGGTACACTGACTTGTATAGACTGCAACATCCATTTCCATTGTATAGGTGTGGACTACTCCGTACTCTTAAATACAATATGCCAGGTGGCAGATCGTCATCATTTAGTAAATGTGTGCTAAGGTACAATACAGAAGGCGAAGAAAAAAAAAAAGAAAGTCGTTAAGGACGAAAAGCACATCAGTTAAGATGGCTCTCCTGCATGGTCAACTGATCCATGTTGTCCGATAAAAGTCATGAATCCAACCTCTCGAGGGCTCTCCCCAATTCCCCCCGTAATCGTTGAGTAGCTAAGATATTCACGGTGATCTGTGGTTTGCAGAGCACTATGATCATATCGATACGATTCTCTGTTGAGACCTCCCCTTCTGTTTCTCAACCCCAAAGCCAATTATGAAGTACCTGATTCGGTCGAGTGGGATGCGTTGGGCATTTAAGCCTTAGTGGTGACGGCAGGAGCATCGTTCTCCTGAGCGGGAGCAGGAGCGGCGGGAGCAGCAGCTGAAGCAGGAGCGGCAGCCTCCTCGGTCTCGGCCACAGCGTTGATATCATCATCTTCCTTACCGGGGCTGTCGATGGCAACCTTCACAGCGATGACGCGACCATCAATGTCCTTGCCGTTCATCTCGCTGACGGCCTTGGCCTGGAGCTCCTCCGTGGCAAGGTTGACGAAACCAAAGCCACGGGTCTTGCGGCGCTCGTTGCGAGCCTGCAGCTTCTTGATCATGAAGCGGGGGATGGGACGCAGGGCAACCTTGGCAGAGACAGGCTCGTAGGCGGCGAAGATCTCCTTGAGCTAAAGGGAGGAAGGAATGTCAGTCAATGTAACCGCAGGCGGAGAAAAGACGGAAGAAATTAGATGTAACCCACCTTGTCCTCAGTCAAGTCGTACGGCAGGTTAGCAACCATGACCTTAGTCTTAGAAGGAATGCCATCCTCGGGAGGACCGCGCTGCTTCTGGGGGCGTGCGGCACGGGTCTCACCAGCCTTGGAGGCAGTATCCTTCTCGTTAGTGGTGTCAGCAAGGGGAGTCTCGCTGACAGGGGCCTCGGTGGCTTCCTGGCCATCCTGGGCCTTGGGAAGTGTCAGCATCCATTTTAGTGTATCGATGTGCGTGGATTCAAGCAGGGAGATAGTTTGGGCACATACAGCACGGCTACGGCCGGTACGACCACCACGACCGCGGGCACGGCCACGGCCACGGCCGCGACCACCAGCGCGCTTGCGGCCCTCGGCACCACTGGCACCCTCACCGCCACTGGCAGCACCTTCCTTGGCCTCGGCGGGCTCGGGCTTGCGGGCAAGCTGGACGGACACCTTGCGCTGAAGAATCTCCTTGCCAGAGAGGGCCTCGATAGCGGCAGAAGCTTCAGCGGCAGTAGCAATATCCACAAACGCATAGCCAACGGGGCGGTTGGTGCGGGGGTTCACCGGGATCGAGGTGGTCTCGCTAATAGATGAAATGTGTCAGAAAGGGACGAATACATGATGGTTTTAAGAGTTGGGATGTTTGTTGAAGGTGGGATTATTTGGATTTGAACCACAAACCCGGGAGTTACTCACATGGTGTAGGTCTTGAAGAACTCCTTGAGCTCCTCCTCAGTGGTCGCGTATGCGAGGTTCCCGATGTAAAGACGACGACCCTCGTCTGCACTGGCAGCCGCGGCATCGGCAGCCTGGGTGGAAGGGGTAGCACCGTTGATTTCGGGCTTATCGGTGAGGGTGGTCGCAGCCACGGAGTCAGCAAGTGCGTCGACGTCAGACATCTTGAAGGTTTGAGATGTTTGGATGATGAAAAGTGTCGGGTTGATTGTTTGCCTAAAGCTGAAAGAGACTTGACGGGAGGTGGAGCGAGGGGAAGGAGCAGGGTAGCTTCGTGCCCTAGATACCAATTGAAAGGGAAGATGAAATTGAAGTTTTTCGATGCACTAGATCTTGAAGAGAGGGAGGAGGAGGATGGGAGAAAGAGATGGAAAGGGAAAGGAGAGGCGGTGTGGCACTAGCCCAGTGAGAGCTCGAAGTGACGGGACAGGTGCGATCGAGGTACTTTCCTTCACTCCATTGGGCTCCAACCCCCTAACCCGACCCCTATTTAACCCCTATTCCACCCCTAACTAACCCCCCAGCTCACCCCTAATTTTAGGCTCCCAACCCCCCCAAACACTCCCGTTCCTTTTCCCCCAGCCCCGCCTTACTTGAAAGCCTGACTCAGAACAGCTGGCCTGATGTCATTCTGGAGACCTTTGGAACCAATTGTCATCTGTTCCCTTCTTCCCTACTTCTAACTACTTTTGTATATCATACCACTCTGTACAACATATGTTCTTAATTAACATTCTGCCTCAACTACAAAGTACTCTGCATACCATCCCAAACTCTATACATGTGCATGATGCCCGTGTGACATGTCCTATAAATACATGTAAATCAAAAGGCCGATCTTCCACTTGATATTCTCCACGCCTTCAGACTCATCTTAGTACTTTGTATATTATTATCGATGGCAGGGATGAATATACAACTGTCTACCCCGTATTAACTTTAATATTCAACCTTGGAACCAGATCTATTATTCAGTCTTAATACAGAATCTGGGTCTAGCCTACATACATGTAGGTAACACACAGGGACAACCTTGGAATATTTGTTCCCTGACACAATATCACAGTTGTCTCACAATAAATCTCTGCTCCACGCGACGTTGGATTTTGAAACAATTTATTATTCCTTAACCTCGTCTCTAGCTAATTTCTCATTTGCCTACTTTATGACTTTATTGTACTACTTTCAAAAACATTAGCCGGTTTGGGGTCAAAATGCTTCATGAGCAGCTTCGGTCTAGTTCGATGGCACAAACATTCGCTTTTTTGTACGTTGCAAAGTCAACTAAGAGATCCTTGCCTCATTCTATACATATTAGATCTGGGTTTAGGAAATATATGTTGTGACAGGAAGGTTCACGATAGGACTAACATGGGTCCCCTGTCTCTAGGTAATGTACTCCGTACAATGTAGCGGTAACCACCCATGTCACAATGATATATTTAACAATTCAATAGGTGATCCTAGAATGACCATGGAATAAATTAACCTAAGCTTCTACAATCAAAAACCTGTTACTCGCTATCAGAGACACGTGTACATATGTAGTAGTTTGTACCATATCTTGTGAAGTACGTACATGTAGATCTACATGGGGTTCCTTCCGGTGACGTCCCATTATGGACGGAGATTGCCATCGCTGCATCGGGCATCTAGACACCTTGATTATCAGGCGACAATAAAAGCTTGGTACACCCGTAGTCCACTTGAGTAGCTTCTTGGCTACAAGTCAGGACTTGCCACTGTGCGGAGAACATATACAATTAAACATCTAACCTTCAATATTGAAAAAGAGACCCCTGAACAAAAAAAAAAAAAGTAGAGGTAGAAACCTTGGAATGCAAACCCAAGATCGACGGTTTAGTGTGATATTGACGGACTGTGCACTCCACTAACTCGTCACTGTGGAAAAGAAGGAAAAAACAAGATTCGGGAAGCGCTGAGTCAGCCTTGGATTTAAACACCCCCAGAGATCCAGAACGTTTACGGACTGTTTTCCATGTGGACCGCAATGGGGGAGTTTCAGGTCCTTGGTTAACTTATATTTTCCTTTTAATATCTCGGGGGCTACTTGTATTGTATGATCTTGTCCCCAACCTTCCGGAACTCGTCGCTCCAGCAATATGGATCGCATCGATACGGTCGAGGACCCCAACGCCCCTAATGGGAACCCTCAGAGGACCCAACCCACAGGGCAATCCACAGAGTCTGGCCCCGTCAGGCCAGCAGGTCCTGCCCCGTTGCGCACTCGAGCCGACTCACGGACGCGACGACCCAGTATTCGCCTGTCTCGCTTCCCATCTATCCCTTCAATAGACACCGTTAATCAACCGTCCCAACCCGAGGGTCAAGATCAACCACCGTCTTTCGAGCCACAGCCCATCAGATCCCCTGCCCCCAACGAAGAGGACGAAGCATGGCTGGCAAACCGACGGCGCAGCAACTCGGAGCCAAATCCGGGAAGATGGTCATCTCCCCCTCCCGATGTCCTCTCACGAGTGGCGACTCCCATGCGAATGATGCCTGTGACCGAGGAATCCTCACACCAAACTCCGACACTCCCATCGCCAGTAGCAATATTACCTGGTCGAGAGACTCATTCCGACTGTGAACCTGATCTGGAGCAAGGCGAGACCCCTCCCCAACTAGCGCGACCGGCGAGTCGGCTTCGGCGAACTAGCCAAGCTGCGTTGAATCGCTTTACTCGAAACCGTGCAAGCACGGTGACGGGAGCTGCACCGACTCTAGGCACACAGGAGGAGCAACGGCAGAATGAGTATGGATCCCACGTGGTCGACGTGCTGGACGTGATCGGTAAGCATTGATGCCAAGTGTAATACAGAAACCATGATTATAACTTACCCGAATCTAGACCCCGAGGTCTCTGCGCTTTCCACTCTCACCAATGTCCAAAACTCTCTCTTTGTGCCGAACCTGGGTGGGTTCATCAATCGCATGCCCACCTATACGATTACACGACCACAATATTCCTCGGATGAAGAACAGGGAACTACAACCGACGAAAATGAACCACCCGAGGGCGACACAACTAAACAGCGGCCGACTTTAGAACAACTCCAATCATTCACGAGTATGTCCTCGGTGTTGCGGGGTCCCAAGTATGCCGTTCTCCCAGAAGGACATGGACTTGATGGATGGACCAGAGAAGACTACGCCGAACTCAATGATCATGTTCGACATATGCTTCACTCTCGGCGGTCCAAGTTCAAACGGTCCATGAAAGGATTTAGACAGTACATACGGAAGCGTGAGTGATACGCTCCACCAAGACGTCTTTGCTTAATACTAATATTGCCTAGCCCTCGGCTTTCTTGTAACTCTCTACGCAACTTTGATCACCCTGTTCGGTCTGGCCTGGGTTCTTTTCTTGATTGGTGAGATCTCTTGGCCCGATACTTTTGACTCATATACTAACAACCACTTCAGGTTGGATCAATGTCGGTGGAAAACAAAGTTATGTTGTCAATGTCATCGATAACGTTTTGGTTGCCCTGTTCGCCATCATGGGTGATGGACTAGCTCCTTTCCGCGCTGTGGATACATATCATATGGGTTTCATTGCCCATTATACATTCTTGTCGTGGAAGGTTCGTCGGAAGCGGGCCCTGCCAGGCCTCAAGGACAAAAATGATCTTCCATCGAAGCCGGAGAAGGACGTCGACATTGAATTTGGCGACATGGCCAAGGAAGACGAACAGGAATTCTCTGTCCTCGATGCTCGCCAACAGTTGCGATTGATGCATCACCAAAATAAGTTCGCGAAATCGCATACTTTCTATAAGCCGCACGAAACCATGACCCATCACGCCTTCCCTCTACGCTTACTTATCGCTATTGTCGTCATCCTCGACTGTCATTCTATACTCCAAATGGCTCTTGGTGCCTGTACCTGGAGTATGGAGGACCCCGAAAAGCGGCCATTCGCTCTGACGACGGTTATTCTTTGCTGCTCCATCACCTGTAACATCACGGGTGGTGTGATGATCATGATTGGGGATCGCCGAACCCGAAAGAAGGATGTTGTTGAACGGCTCTTCCGCCAACAGCTGACCGAAGAAGCCATGAGGAAGATGGAGAAGAAGAAGATCAAGGACGAGCGCCGCAGTGCTCAGATTGAGCGGTCTAGTGCCCAAATCGAGCGATCGAGTGCGCAGATTGAGCGGTCTAGTGCTCAAATTGACCGCCCAGTGCCGTATGGCGGCACCTGATCGCAGCAATTTTCATGTCCTCACTTACGAATGTCACGACATGGGCATTAAGAACGTTGGTCTAGCTGTGTCAAAGCGTTTCTTTATTTTGCCCCGCCTGTACAGATAATGCTGCCTTGATTGTTGTTTATATATGCTAGCTACGGAGTTTCATTGGATCTCATATAGGGATGATATCTGCTTTCTGGGATTGTGTTATGTGGCCTACGGTGGTGTTTTGCTTTTAGCTGATACGATTCAATGGCTTGTGGTTCTTGGTATATACTGTTGATCTTTGAATATGACTGATCTTCTGTGTACTTCGTGCAAAATAAGTGAAACTCTTAAATCATGTATTCAATATAGATATAAATGTATAGCTGCCATCCCCTCTCATGAGAAATGCATAAATCTCATGAAATTAAGAGCAGGCCAGTACTACCCGTTGTTCGAGGCTGTCGCCTGTCACCTGTGAAATTGATATAACGTTCACTTGATTTGGAATGTACCGGGCTCTCGAGAGATTCAATCGATCAATGATAGTCCTCGGTATCTCATGATCCACATGCTGAAGTTCACAAATCTTTCAATCTGGTATAAATAAACAAGATCTTGGACATTGATGCGCCCTGCTAGAATATCGTGAGGACTTTGGCGAGGTTTAGCAGGAACCTGCTGGCTATTCATGAGAAGAGACGGAAGATCGACTTGAAAAAGTGCTCCACGTCGAGGGTGATTTTCGCTGGCGTTTGAAATTTCTAGTTCAACTGCGTTAGTGGAACCAGGAAATTTTATACCGGCAAAGTATACATAATACACGCGTGATACTTGCATAGTCGCAGTCTCTGTAGCGCAGTTGACGCTCAGTTGCCCAGTTGCACATGTTTGCTTACAGATCAAAAAAGGCTCTCAGGCAGTAACCTTGGTTCCAAGGCCAGGACATCAAACGCGCCAAGTATCACGGTACATAAGTGGCTAGCGCACAAGCGTGGATGTGAATCGCGATTTCCCGGTTTCTGTATCTGAATTTAATTCTTTAATTTCCTCGGCAAGCTACGGATGATTCAATGTCGTTCTCATTCTCTTCCCGAGTTTTCCTCAGAAGCTCAACATACCTGTTCAGCACCCCTACGAGAACACTCTCTAGCATTGCATCTTTGTCTATGTGCTGCACTGGACAAGCCGTCTTCGCCTCACGGTTAGAGAAAATACTATATCCGGGCACTAAGCCAAGGACTCAACGATTTCCCCGGGTCAGGGGGGAATCACTACCTCGGCTATTTTCGTCCACATCAGCAACCATGGTCATCGAAGACTCCAAGAGAACCCCATGGCGTCGAATGTGCGACAATATGGCTGACCTCATTGGGAGAAATTTGAAGACGGACGGGTTCCGTTACTGGGGTATCACTATGTACCGAACCACCTATAAGAGCGACGCGGACTGGGTGAAATTCCTCGATCGGTTTATGGGCAGTGTCCGTACAGAACTGGAAAGCGACGATGGGCTCGACATGTTGGATTCCTTTCGGCCTGTTGTCATAGAAGACGCGCGCCGCTTTGACGGGGCCACGCCTGACCAAATACGGGACGCTTTCAAGGAGTGGGCGAGGGTGGCTTGCGAGACGGAGCAAGGCGTGCTATACAAACGTGCAGAGTGGGCGTACTCGGCCCGATATCGGCTGTGTATCATGGTTGACGAGGAGGCGTTACAGTCTGTGCTGGATATACCGACCGAGGACTTGGAAGCGTATAATACTACTGGATTTGTGATTCTGATCAATGGGAGGTGGCCCCCAGAGTGGGACCCCGAAGAGTTGGCTGCAGGAGGGGGGGCAGACGATGGACACGAGCCAGTGTACGGCTGTACGTTGGATGAGGTTGGCTGGATGAAGGTTCGATATGGTGAGGCGCAGACTGGAGCCTCCTCACGCATGACTGATGATGGGGATTGGAGCGTTGAGTATCGACGGCCACCGGCCATTGGCTTTCACTTTTGAGCGGGGACCGGTCCCAACGCCCGAGCGGACAAGTTTTTTTTTTAATGGGGAATAGCCGTAGTTCAGCTAAGACAAGGTACAGCTTGGGCTACTCACTACTGCTGACAGTAAGTATAGCTACACTTTGGCTTCCTCCAAATACCGATTAGAATTTCGTTAGAATTTCACCCAAAACCTCAGTTGCCCATCTAACATTGCATGCTATGCCTGAGAACAGGGTGAAAAATCCGAACTAATCAGGATCGACATGGATCGGGCGATCTCGAATTTCCTGGGACTGAGAGATAGGTGGACGGTGGACCCAAGTATGGATAAGAGACAGTAATTTAATAGGATTTCAAACTATAATGTACGTATGAGTGCAAGGAGACGATGAGGTCCCAAGCGCCGCGAGAACATGCTGCTTTCATATTGACTGGAATGAAAATAATGTGCATGGTACCGGATAATTTCTGCCACGACCACGCCCCCAAACGCCTCAAAACGCCTCCAAGGTCTGATAACCAGCGCCACAGACATCAAATAGTCATATTTCTGTGCAGGGGCAGTATTTGAAACTGTAGGGAATTCATCGGGCATGACGGTAGGGGCTACTCATGCCCTGATCACTTCTAGAAGGACCCGGAATCCGGATGTCTGACTTACAACGTATATGTATGGTCTTTCCTCGTTTAATTTGAGACCCATGTGAGGCTTGCAGGGTTATAAAGTATGTGAGCCCAGATTTGGGACATCCCAGGACCGAGTCAGGGTGCAGGGTAGCCTTGACGGATACCGTTAACGGAATGCAGGGCCCATGCATCTCAGGAGCCAAGGGGGAGCATCTCATTGATTGTTAAATTCCGGAATCAAGGAAGGGCCAATGATATTGCTAGGAGGTAGAGATCGTCAGGACAAGCTCGGGATCAAACCCTTGCGTGTTGCATTCCACAAGCAAAAATGGGAGGGTTGCTTTTGGCCTTCACTATGAGCACAGGTAGATCACCTCGTGCCCAAACATTGTGAATTGGAAGATAAAAGGCGAGGAATAAGTCGCTATCTCTATTCTTTTATTATCCATCTGCTCTCTACTTCTCTGCCTTTCTCTACCTTCTATCTTCCAAACCTCCAAAACACCTTTTTTATATTTAAAGAATTTGATCTTTCAATACCCTACCTTCAAGATGCAGTTCACTCTCTCCACCGTTGTCCTCGCCTTCGCCGGCCTCGCCGCTGCCATGCCCGCTGAGAACGTGGCCAATGGTGTCCAGAACCAGAACGGTGCTCCTCGCTTCCCTGTTCCCGACAACCTGACTGTCGAGCAGGCTCAGGCCAAGTGCGGTGACCAGGCTCAGCTCTCTTGCTGCAACAAGGCCACCTACGCCGGTGACACCACCGACATCAACTCTGGAATCCTCAGTGGTGCCCTCTCCAACCTCATCGGTGCTGGCTCTGGTGCCTCCGGTCTCGGTGTCTTCGACCAGTGCTCCAAGCTCGACGTCCAGAGTAAGTTTTACCACCCAATATATTTGCTCGATCCATTTCTAACCTTGCTCCAGTCCCCATCATCGGTATTCCTATCCAGGATGCGCTCAACCAGAAGTGCAAGCAGAACATCGCCTGCTGCGAGAACTCCCCCTCTACCGCAAGCAACGACCTCGTCGGCGCCGGTCTTCCTTGCGTTGCCCTTGGCTCCATCCTCTAAGCGTATCGCTTTAGATTTAGTCGGCTTTGAAACGTGGAAAAGTTACAGGAGCTTTGTGGGACACTTTGTTTCTGCACTTGTTAGTTCGTTTGTTTGAGAATATTTGAAGTGTTTTTATTTTATAGAAGTCCTAATATCTCACCTAATACATAAACCTTGGACCTTCTCTTTCCTACTAAGCCTTCTTCTACCGTTTCAGTCAGTACATGCATCCAGTCACTTCTGGTGGACAACCCAACGAACACTCCCGTTACCGTAGCCCTAATGCTCATCGCATCCACTAACCACTTCGGGATAGACTAGGCAGCACTACGCACTTGCCTTGGCATCAAGCAAACTTAGCTCCCTGATCAGTCGATATAAAAGCTACTTTCTCCAGACCTTGTAGAAGTAATCTGCTTTGCAAATTATTTGGTAATTCCAAAATATCTTGGGATTACCCGGCCCTACGCATGCCATGTCTATCCACTGGACAGACCACTGGGAAGCTAAGACTCACCAAAATCTCCCAAGGTTGATCAAATCTTACGTCGACAAAGAAGACTTCTCGCACGCCGTTCGTGATATCCTGCGTCTAACAGAACTTCTGATCCTGTCCAGCCACTTCACCGAGGCGCATTTGATTGCCTCGGCGGTATTTAGATTGGTAAAAGATTTCGAATTCACCGACAAGGGCGAAGATCTTGACTTTGCGATATACACTCCTCCCACTCTAAATATTTTCTGGAATGTGCACAAATCCACCTTCCCCCAACCTAGGAGGGCACCATGCTCCGATCGAGAAGACCGTGAAACCTGGATAACCCAACAGCAATGGGGCAAATACAGGGAATGTACCCGTACGGGGTGGATGCTTCAGCACGTTGGACTCGACGAGCCAGAGAACCCTTCTTTTATTTGGCGCGAGACAGATGATCCAGCCATGCTGGCGATGTGTGCGCGATTGCTCGCTAAAACAACCACCCCGTGTACTTATCCGCCCGACAATTTAGTACGGGAAGCACTCGAGGTAGCGCAGAAACTCTATGCAACACCGGATACACCGAGGGAAGAATGTGGTTGGGGGCCCGACAAGCCAAAAAGACATTCATATTTACTGTACCGGCGGTTGGCTGTTGAGCTCGCGATTCGCTTGGGCGAATTGCAAACAGCGGCGGATATTCTTGGCCAAGGGCTAACACAGGATTTATTTACTAACGGAGGTGAATTGAGCGACTTTTTGATGGTGCCTGGTATCTACGATGTTTTGCCTCTATTAGCCCGTGGCGCGAAGGAAAGCAATCCTTTCTTCATCCCTAAAGAAGATGCAGTGGTTATGGTGAGGGAGATAACTGCTGCACTGGAGCTACGGGCTGAGCATGGGAGACAGTGGGCATTGGATCCATCCAAGGTTGGATGGAGGGAGTTGTTGGATCGACTTGCTGAGGGGGCATGGAAAGCCCACCGCAAAGAGTATCAGTCCATGGGGATACAGAGTGCCAATGATATCCTGTATGACCCTGCCACAGAGGAGGAGATCGTGGCGGCCGAAGAGAAAGTCGGTGAGCTGCCCGCTGATTTCAAAGAGATGGTTCGATTGGCGAACGGGTAAGTACTGCAAACCTAATCGCCTACGGAAATGACACCTATGTCACCGAGGTCGTAACTGACTAGATCGTCTAGATTCATGGGCGGCTGGCACTTCTTCGCAGGTGGCATAGCGGGAATTCAATATATCACCACAGAGGGAAACGGCTATGCAGACATTGGCTATCAGCATTACGAAGATGAGCTGGGAGACATTGATTACAAGATGATCCAACTTGAGCCTGGCACCGAATGCGATTCATTCGATCATTTCATTGTTCCTCCTAAATATTGGAAGGAAGGCAAGATGCAGGCGGGAAAAGAAGTCAAAGACGGCGAGTATCAGTACTGGCATTGGGCATTTTGGTCAGGGGGTGGAATCCGTCACTGGGACTCTGTACGGGACTTTGTTTGTAGCTGCGTGGAGGAGGTAGAAGAGATGATTGAGAACGGTGAAGAGGAGGACTGGGAACCAAACCCGGATGTGGATTATCTGGAGGAAGTTGATGGCAGCGCATCTAACTGCTAGTGCGCTAGTTCAGATTTTTACTGCAGTATATTTTGTAATATGAGCATTGGAATTTCTTCAAAGGGTATGCATAGAAAAGTCTCTTGTACAAAGTATGTTTTTTTAAACGCCTTCGTATACACCTAAAAAGAAATCTAGAAGATATAATGTTAAAAAGAGGTTAATATCTTTTCAAACTGCTAATCCTGCCGAACTATAAGGTAGGATCGAAGCTCAGAAAGAGAAAGCAAGAAAAGAGAGCCTGCCATGTTGTGACCAAGGACCTACAGGTCGGATTTGATACTATGATATAGGACCAGGAAGAGTGATATTGCAAGATTTGCCATGGCCAAAATTGGTGGACTACCCGAGTTCACGGCCTTGGTTATACAGGCGTACTATGTGTTATTGTCGCATTGCAGGTGGTTGAACATGATTGCAACTTCTCTCAGCCCAGCGTATAAAGAGGGTTGAGTAACCATCCAAGGAAACACAGTGTAGTTTAAATTTCTTTTGCCAAGCTATGTATGCGATCATTGCCTTTCACGGAGTTGGTTCGTGGTTACATATTGTAGAGATTTATGAAGACATCTGTCCAACCTGGGAAACGGTTTCCCATTGCAATGTTCGACTTGATAATATCTCATGCTGGATCGTTTAGCCACAAGCTATTATATCATTTCTATCAGTGGGGTTGATTTGTTGGGAGTATGGTCATTTCCATTGCCGCGACGATTTGCTCCACCAAACATTTGAGATTGATGCTAGGCATATTAGTTGTCAAATTCTTATACAACATACTATACAGCAAAGTCAACGCCATTCACACATCTAAACCACAGTGTCGCAGAGATCAGCAGTGATCCTAGGATCTCCCTTACAGCGCCTAGCGCAAAACCTGATTGCAAATGCAGCTACAATCGAACACATCGCCCCTCTCAACGAGAATCTTTACCCAATTACGACCACTAATGACCACTAATGCAGATTAAGTTCTGGACTGCATACAGAAAAAAGTAAACATTAAGAAGAACAAGCCCACCTATCCGACTTTTCGAAGTCGAATCGTCCGCTTCAACTTCCATCCTCACACCGTCAAAAATATCAACTCAGCACGGTGGTTGAACCGGGTCACTGATTATGACTTGGTCGAAGCCATTTTTGAAGCTTCGTGACCAGCGACCGTGGCTGTTGCCCCTGAGGTCGTCCCAATCCTTCATAGTGACGACGATTTCTCTGTCAATGTTCACGGTATGCTCCCCGCCCCCTTGATGTTCAAACAAAGTAAACTCCCGCTGATTAAATCAATTAAATCCCATATAGGATCTCTTTCTTTATGCTATGGTACCCATTTTCGGACTACGACCTTTGATTCTGACCTGACCGTTGCAGATTGTTCCTGTTATGCCCCAGGCACTAGTTTCACGGGCTGGAGTCGCATTCGAAGATAGTACGAAATATTTACGAAGATAGATACTCATTTACTAATAACCATCTCTTTTGATAGGAGAGTATTGGAACAGCGTCCTCCTCATCTCTGAAGCCGTGTCAGCACTGACATGCTGTCCGATATTTGGATACATGCTAGACATCTCCGGAACCCGACAGGGCCCATATTTATCTGGACTCGTGCTGTTGTTTGCATCTATGGTCATTTTGGCAGCTTCACATTCAGTGACATGGTATATCATCGCCAGAGTACTCCAAGGCGCCGCAACAGCCATGGTTTCAGTAGCTGGTCTTTCAATTGTGACAGATGCAGTAGATAGAGCGAGTCTGGGACAAATGATTGGATATCTTGGCACGGCCATGACACTGGGATTCATGTCTGGTCCACTACTGGGTGGACTGGTTTACCAAGTTGGAGGATTCCATGCCGTTTTTGGTATGGCTTTCGGAATCGTTGCTCTTGACTTCTTTCTTAGACTCGCCGTTGTCGAGAAGAGGATTGCTGAACGTTGGCTATGTCTCACTGATGGCGAGCGGCCAAGCCAGGAGAATGGTTATATCCCCGAGCAGCCGCCATATGGAGCTCTGGAGACTATTACCAGTAGCAGTCGGACCGTCACGAAAATTTCTAAGAGTACTTTTGCGCTTGGCAAGCTTTTGAAGCAGCCACGGATTCTTATTAGCCTCTGGGCAGTTATAGTCGCGGCTCTTGTGGTCTCAGCATTTGATGCGGTATGGAATTCGGTCTTTTATATTGGAATTCCACTGACACTCTATAGACACTCCCAGTCTTTGTGGAGAACAAATTCAACTGGAATGTTCTAGGCGCAGGTCTGATATTCTTGCCAGGTGCTGCAGCGGCCATTTTCCAACCATTTTTCGGTTCGCCAACATCATATCACCCTGCTCTATTGTATGATCCTGACCTGAGTTTCTAGGACTTTTATCTGACCGTCTTGGAACGAGAGTGATTACATTTGCAAGCTTTGCCATTCTAGCCCCGAGTCTGATCTGTCTTCGTTTTGTTGAGGAAAACTCACCATCTCACATAGGTCTTCTTTGTGTGATTCTGGGTCTTGTTGGAATGTGCATCGACTTAAGCGAGCCGGCCTTGATAGTGGAGATGCAGCGTGTCCTGGATGACATGGAAGCTGAAGACCCCGGGGTCTTTGGGGGCAGAGGTGCCGTGGCTCAAGCTTTTAGTTTAGAGAATATGGCCCATTTTGGCGGTTTGGCATTAGGACCTATGGTAGGTGGGTTTGTGGAGTTCCGATACGGGTGGAAGATCATGACTCTTGGGCTGGGCATTCTTTCTGCAGTTACTGCTATGCCTATGTTATGGCTGAGTGGTCCTATGGAAGAAGTCTCCTGGACTGAGTCCGCAGATGAAGAGATGGAACGTGAGCCCCTGCTGACGGAGCAGCATGTGTCAGGCTGTATATAGTAGCACGAACGGCCTTTTTATTGCATTTATTTTGACGTCATGACAAGTGTCAGCTCAGGTAGATTTAGTATCCTTTCGCATCACAACAGGTGAAGTTTAGTGGGGAAATAACGCTTACCAAGATCACAACTTGACTGTTGTGAGTAACCTTGAAGTAGTCATCGTTACACCAAGCAGATAACGCACGAGAATAACGAGGACTAAGGCAACCGAATTGCATCTTTATAAGGGGGAGAAACTCCAGCTTGACATGAGAATGTTGAAAACCCACGGATGACTATCAACATGATGCTTTTCGAGCGATTCCGCAAATTGCTGTCGAACCTCTATACCACCACACGTACCTGGCTCCAACCATCTGATGCCGGTAGCGATGAAATCAAAGTTCAACAAGGACGCTACATCTTCCCAGCAGAGTCAGAGCCCCATGAAGCGACAATCATGGGGTTACCATCTCGATGTTCCCTACCCCCCGATCAGTATGATGCTATGTGCAATGAACTAGCTCAGCTAGCAGCGGCCATAACAGAGTTCGAACCAGTTCGGCTGTACGTGAGACCCGAAGACATCACATTGGCCGGGTCTCTAGTCAAGACTTTTGTGAAAGACACATCAAAAATATCCATTATCCCGTGTCCAATCAACCACTGCTGGGTACGTGACACCGGTCCAGTCTACGTGCGCGACATAACAGGAGCATTCCCAAATCGACGCTTCGCAATCAATTTCCGGTTCAATGAATGGGGTGGGAAGAAACCCGAAGAGGACGGAGTCTGCTGGGGTCAGCGATGGCCCTTGATGGACGAGAAAACACTACAGGAAAACACGGATTTTGCGCGGTGGGTAATCGAGCACGACCGCGAGCCCAGCCCCGTTACGCAGATCGAGACTTCGATTCGCGCCGAGGGCGGTGGTCTTGTTACGGACGGTGAAGGAACCCTGCTCATCACGGAGAGTAGCATCGTATGTGATGTGCGCAACCCAGGGATGTCCAAGGGCGAGATCGAGACAGAGTTGAAGCGGGTGCTGGGTATTGAAAAAGTGATATGGTTCCCTGGGCGGCGCAATGTCGACATTACTGACGTGCATATGGATGCTGAGGCGAGATTCGTGCGCCCTGGTGTCATCGCTTACTCAAAACCCCATGCCATTGCGATTGATCTGTGGAAAGAGTTGTCTGCAGAGATCTGGGAGGTTCTAGACGGTGAGACAGACGCTAAGGGTCGGCGCCTGCAGATTCACACTATTGAAGAACCTGACCCACGAGGTTTGGTGAAATCCGATCACGATGAACTAGCGGCAAGTTATGTGAATTTTTATTTTGTTAATGGAGGTCTGATAATCCCCGAATTTGGTGACAGAGAAAAGGATCAAAAGGCTCTGGAAATGTTTCAGCGGTTGCTCCCTGAGCGGGTGATTCGGCAGGTGTATGCCAACGCCATTCCCCTAACTGGCGGCGTGCTTCACTGCGTCACTCAGCAGGTTCCTGCAATGCATTGAGCACCAATGAGTTCAAGGACGTGGCATTGTAGGGGAGAACCCTTGGCTTTCCAGTCAATTGAAAAATAAGATCGGTCTTCAAAGCTTTGTCAACGTGCATACATATTTAGGTCTGAGAATAGATTCTTACTCAGACATTGCACCGCATATATGGCTATTGAAGATGTATTTGGACTTACGGATATTCGGTCATTCCGACTCTAACTAGTCCGCTGAAACTAAAATCTTCCTGGGGTTTGTCCTAGTGGGGATTCCAATGTTACATGCTATAAAGAACAGTCATCTACGGAGTATAGACGGCTGACTCTCCCAGAGGTCACAGCTCTGTAGATCTTAATTTCCATGGAAGAAGCAAATATGCGAGTAATCCTAGAGAGTTCAAGACCTCCGAAGGTCGACATCCATGGATGTATTGCGTGGTGCATTCGATGTGTAACAGTATAATGGCCCGACAAAGCCGAGAAATACAGTGAACGCAGAGAGATCGAGGACCTAGCGGGATAATCTGGGGATGAGAGCACTGAAAACAACCCATCTGACTGCAAAAGAATGGAACTTCAAATTGTGGACATTTCCTTTTTTTGTACTTCAGCTGCGCCTCCATAGATCGGCGCATCATAGGCAAGTTAAGTGGTTCCTGCATGTTGAAACTTGAATTGAATTTTTATGACATAAAAAAAGGATTAATGTAATTGATGCATCGCTATTCTGTAGACTCTTTCTATTTCATAGAGACATTAGTCCAATATTAGTTCAACATATCCCGGGGAATATCAGTCTCAACATTTAGCTTCGCATTCGAAACATCCTATTACCAACATCCTGGTCGCACTACTTGGATATTTAGTGTAGTGATGACCTTGATGTACCTATGTATACTTGTGTGATGTGACCTCTACTCCGTTCATGTATCCGACTCCACGCCCTCACTCATCGGGTTCTCCACAATCCACATAAATAGTGTTGAGCTGATCACATTCGTTATATGGAGCATCAAGTTACCCAATATCGAAGCAGGATTGCTTCAATCGACCGATCTATCACCGATTGACCGTCTTCATCCCATGCACATAATATGCAAAGCCCTAGAACACACACGTCAACTTGTTTCAACAAAAATATAATTGGCTCTCTCACAGGTTAACTGGGGAAGTGAGGCCTTTATCCCGTGCGACTTGTTGCTTATTCCATTCCGTGAGATCCAACGTAATGCAGAGTTTCAATTGCGTGCAAAACCTGCCTTTTAATGGCTTTTGTTCACCTGTTAGTTCATCCGAGCCTCTTTAAACGATCGATTCGCACGGTGTCCACCGACGCGCACAGTACATCTTTCCAAAAAGGACCGATACTTCAGGGATTTGTATTATAGTGCAGTGCGACACATGTTCTGTGATGTTGTTTCAGTTACAGAACTCTCCATTTTCCACCGTTCTTCTCAATCGACTACTCTCCACAGTCATGGCTCTCCTCCCTGCTCCCAGTGAAGCTGTGACAACTGGCAAAATCATACATGCCACCGGATATCGAAATATCTCACCAGACGAGCTAGTCGATCTCGCAATTGAGAGTCACATTGCCCGTGTAGTCAAACGCTCTGTTGTTGGTGGCGATGAATCATTCTTCATCGCCGATTTGGGCCAGGTACTTCGACAACATCGTCGTTGGACCCAGCATATGCCCGGTATACGACCGTATTATGGTACAACACCCCATTCTATCACGTTCCCATATTGTTCGAATAGAAAACTAACATCTTTTCCTGCAGCGGTCAAATGCAATTGTGACTCAACCTTCCTCAAAGTTCTTGCAGAACTGGGGACGGGGTTCGACTGCGCGTCCATTGAAGAGATGCGCGCAGTTCTCAGCCTCGGCGTAGATCCAGCGCGGATTCTGTTCGCCAATCCATGCAAAGCATCCGCCGCCGTAACCTTTGCACGCGAGGTTGGCGTTTTGCGAACAACATTTGACAATATCGACGAATTGGATACCATCAAGGCACACATGCCAAAAGCTCAGCTGTTACTTCGTATCTATGCAAATGACGAGGGTGCTTTCATTTGTCTGGGCGAAAAGTTTGGTGCGCAGTTGGATACGACCGAGGAGCTCCTTTCAAGAGCTTGGGAACTTGGACTGAATGTGATTGGTGTCAGCTTTCATGTTGGTAAGTACTTACTTGGGTACTTCTGGTCTTTTATAGCTGGTCATAATTATTGACCATGCGGAACTATTAGGGACGGGTGCTACCAGCCCAGCATCATTTTGCAAGGCCATCAAAGATGCACGTCTGGCCTTTGCACAAGCTGAAAGTCTAGGTTTCCACCCCAAAATTCTCGATATCGGTGGCGGCTTTCAAGACGGTTGCTTTGAGTCTATGGCCCCCATTATTCGAGACGCAATTCGGTCCGAGTTTCCAGCTGGTATCACAACGATTGCAGAACCAGGTCGGTTTTTTGCTCGTAGTGTGTATACTCTTGTATGTCGAGTGATTTCACGTCGCCGTCAGCTTGGGAGTGCTGCTCGATCTGGTGTTCCAGACATGCTTTATCAAAACGATGGCATATACGGAAATTTTATGAATGTGATTATGGAGAAAGAGACCATGGTTCCGTATTTGGTCAAGAGTAAGAAGGCCAGGGGTTTCTTGCATAAACCAAAACAAGGGGATGCTTTGCAAGTAACAGGTCATCGGTACTCGATCTGGGGACCTACATGTGACAGCACCGATTGTGTTGTGCGCGAGGTGACGCTTGATTCTGAAGTCAAGATTGGGGATTGGCTCAAATATAAGAACATGGGAGGTAGGTATCGCCATTTTATTCTTGGAATTTCAACAGAACTGACGGAGTTCCAGCATATACAAGTACCACGGCCACTCAGTTCAATGGCTTCAGCAGCACCTATGACACATTTTATGTCAACAGTGAAACGTTGCCTGGCTATTAGCTGGTGTCCTGCAGAGGGTATTTGTGGTCTTGGAGCCATTGGTATGGGGGTGGCTCAGTCTCTCGCTCGAAGAGCCCATTGTGGATAAGCTGCAAATAACATGATGTATGACACGGCATATCAACGGTGTCTAAAACAACAAAGGCAAACATAGCTGTGGCCCATGTGATTGACGGCCTTGGTGAGCATGTTGACAGGTTCGGGGTCGGTACAACCGGAAAACATGTGGTTAGCAGCACTTGAGGATATAGAGGTCGGTTACAAGATCTCCTGAAAACTGGAAGTGTAAATCGATGAATAGCCTGCATTCATTCAGCCTGAGCGCGCAGCCTCTTGCATATATCTATACCAAAAACCATAAAATCCATAACTATAATAGTAGGATAACCGAGCCCATCCAAAATAACCGCACGCTGAAACAAATAAACACCATAATCTCCAGGGATTTTCCTATCACTCCAGACGGAATGAAGATAGCAGAAAGGATATCAATCATGAGAAAAAGAAGGGGGGTGAAAAAGACATCACAAGAGAAAGACATAAGAGAAACCGCCGAGATAAGAGGCAAGAGGTGACAGAAATTGAAAATATGTAAAGAGAGACGAGAGAAAGATCTTGGGCGACATCATACTTTCTCCATTCCGGACATGGAGACGTCGTCTTGAATCGCATTCTCTGGGAGAGACTTGATATCCATCCCATATGGCTGAGCGTCGGAGGAAGATTCACCCTGCTTCTCTGGCATGTCGGATGAAGCTCCGTTCTCGGGTCGTTTCCGGCCAAGCCGCTCGCACCAGTGCTCAGCACTGACCAATGTGTCATTGACGACACCGCTAACTTGCGCCATCATGTCTAGACCCTCTTGGGCCAGCACCAGGATGCGATGAGCACTGATTGTGGCATCGGAGGCGGCAGCTGGGGAGTCTGGTGGTGGCTGCGATGTGGATGCAACCTGGAAGCGGTGCGGCAGAGACGTCAAGTGTCGACGCACTAGATGGCGGGCATTTTCTGGTAGGGCGCCTCCTGCATACTTGGAAACAACATCCACTACTTGTTTCAAGGTCGATAGCACATCGGCCTTGACAGCTTGGATGCGCTGGATAAGCAACGAGGCACTTTCTTGCCCACTTCCTGCCTCGATATCCGACGGTGATCGTGCCTTGTGGTTTTCCCACTCATTGACAGCACTGTGCAGTGCTACAATGGATTTGCCTAATCGACCGTTTGCCCATCGAAGCCAAGTTAGACAATATTGCAGACTACGCAACGATTCATCGCTCATGGCAACTCCGAGTCCAGAAGTCGAAATAACTAGTCGGCTTTGCCATGTAGGCTCAGCACGTCTTCCTGGTTTCTCTTCGTAGTGAGGAGACCTTATTTCATCGTACGGCGGGAGTGACTCGTCCATGGAGAGATCGGACGAGCTTCGTGTTCGCGGTGGGTGAGCTGAGCCGTCCGGTCCCTTCTCCCCATTCATCGTCCTCGGCGACACATTCCCATCCATCTTTCGTCGCTTATTGATGTGATTTGAGTCTTCGCTTGTCGAATCTCGCCGCTGTAGTGCCCACCGAAGACCACTCTCGACACCAGTCTTGCGGCCTACCGTTCCGACGGTGTTCGCGACAGGTGATCCGATATTGCGCTCGATGAACTCAGCACCAGACTTGAATCGCGGCGAGTATGATTTCGACGTGGCGTAAGCAGAAACTGAGCCGTTTATGGCAGAGGAGATGAGTGGATGGGAAGAAGTTAGCAGAGACAATAGTGGCTCTGGCTGCGGTGGGTCCGGTGAAGTGACGGGCAGGGATTGTCGCGCTGTTCGAGGAGATTGTCCGAAATCTATTGTTGAGATTAGTTAAAGGTCCGTCGCACAGTAATCCTAATCCCGCGAAAACCAAAAGGTGCGACACTTTAAGTGGGCTGGCTCGGGATATCAGAGACACCTACCGGAGCGAAGCCCCTCAAGGGCCTGGGCAGCTTCGAGATCATCCATCGATAATACACTGGCAGCTCGACGAGATCGATCTTCTGCTTTATCGACATCCATCACGGATGGATGAGCATTATGATAAGGCGGAGCAGTAAGTGATGGGGTGAGGTTACTTGTAAGCGCGGAGGGGAGCGAATTGGTCGAGCTCAGACTTGTGGCGTTTATCTTTCGGATAGGTGGTTTTGGCCTAGCGGTTTTTGGGGGTTCCATGGCGGGTCATAGATCATCCATAGAGAGAGAGAGTAGTGAACCCCAAGACGTCGGAGTTTCGCATCGTATCGTCTTTCACGTGAAAAAAGTGTCACTTAGCCACTAGTCCCAATCAGGAAGGAAGAAGAAGGTGAGGTAATCACATTCCCACGGTACCTGCTCGGCCATACATTCCACTATGGCTGCTGATGTACCTTTCCTCATCACATGTCAAATATCTCGTTGTCCCAACAAACTCGCATCTATTCGCCCCTCTTGGCACTTCGATCTTACCGAAAATGATTATTTTACCTTTGATTTGTGATCTGAAAACTCTGAAGTCACCGACAATTGTGCCCTGCGTACACTGTACGATGCACTTTGCAGTGCCAGCGCGCCTGCCTATAGAGCTTTTCACTATGTAGTCGATCCCTATCTGGCCCAAGTACGATGTACACCGCAACATATAGTATGATATGGAATAAAACAATCTGTCCCACGGAGAAGAATCCATGATCCCGGAAAAAAGGCACCACGAACCCCTCGGTGTTCATCATTGCCAATGTAACTCGACTAGTACCTCTGTATGCATGTACCCCAACATGCGCTAGGATGGGCTAGGATATGCTCGACAGGTCAAATACGAGAGCGAATGCGATCGCTCTTGATCCCTGACACCTTCTCCACGAACTACGACTTATATTGTAGACGTTGCAGTTCTATTATGCATTGTGTTTTGGTTCGCTGCGTCGGTTGCACCTTTTTTCCCCTACTCCGTACGTTGTACGAATGTACTGGACTATGTAGATTGACATTGTCCCGGAAGACGTTGCTCCGCCCTATCATATGCCTATACATGTATGGAATGTGATTTATTGGTCTTTGGCCTGCGATTCCCATTTACCGCTCTGTTGACCGGTACGAAATGTACTTAAGAGCCTGGTTTCTCTTGACGATATTAATGTATTTTTAATATTGGGTACAACACCCCAAATATAGTCTTTATTTCAATTTATAGGCCCAATTTTATATTTGTTGGGCCATATACTGCCTGATTCGGGTTGAGCACGGCATGTGATGTGGGGAGTGTTTTAGCAGTTGACCTTTGAGGACTAGGACGAACTCTGCTTGATAGTCAATTAGGCAAAAGTCCGATAGTATGATCTGTTAAAAGTACTCTCTATGTTTAGACACAACATGTGATTGGGGCTGTCTATCAACTCTTAACATAATAACGAGGTATCTATCTCACGCTATGTTCAACAGTCACAGACATCACAAGAAAATAGGAAAAATCAAATGCAGGGTCGTTGTTGGCGTCACTCGTATCACATATCGATGGACAATTTGTCCTCCAATCGATCATCGTAATGACCGTTCCCTTTCAAAAGGATAGCATGGCTTCAATGGCTTCTCCGTCTTCATACTCATCTACATCATCGATCTCATCCACTGGCAATTCATTGGCCGTGAGATGTGCCACCATTTTCTGATTCACTCGGTAGCAGGCGACCACCTCATTAGTGACAAGGCGGGATGGCGAGACGGACGCCTTGATCTCGCACAATGTCTCGCCAAAGGCATGAAGAATAAACCGGGAGTTTGGACATCGACGGTAGGCGTACGAAGCTACCAACCGCTGCCACTCATTGCGGCAGTTTTGCCAAGTGTGGATAAGCGGATGTTTGCCCGCGTTGGGAGGAGCAAGCGCAGCTGCACTCTCGGCAGCTTGACGTGATATGGCAGAGAACTCGTTGCTAGCAGAAGAAGAATGTCCTTGGTTCCACTGCCTGTATAGTTCGTCTATCGACCTCTTAACTTCACCAAGGGCGTCTTTTAACTCTTGACTATGCTCAGAGTTGCTCTTCGATGCTTCATCGGCTTCACTCCACGGACGAATGAGGTCATCATCGAGCTGGTTTTGGATATCGTTCTCCGGGAACGCCTCATTGAGACCTGAGAGAATTCTGCGAAGCTCCGACTGTGCGACGATAAACTTGAGGTAATCGACAATGTTCGACGGTTTGGGCCTGCGCTCTGGGTTCTTATACGCGGGAAGCGCACGTTGCTTAGGGCTAATGGTTTTGCGGTATTCTTTCCAGGCTTGCTCTGAAAGATGAACTCCGCCTTTCCGGCCATCAACAAGATGACCCAGCAGACAGGCCAGCTCTTTCGCTTTTGGGGAGTCGACTGACTCGTCGTAAGCTAGTTTCTCATGCTCGACGGTACATCGACCCAGGTTTGAAAGGTTGAGATTGAAATCAAACACGCTTTCCAAAAAGTCTTCCGTCGACTCCAGCGAGGCCATCGGAACGGAGTGTTTCGTGAGCCCGTAATGCTCTGCGGGATATTCATGAGGGGGCATTGGGGAATTGTGGAACCTCTCGACAATCACTGGATCCCAGCAGATCCACGGCATATCACCATCATAATCTCCCCCGGATAGCATACCGGCTAGAGGAAAAGTCCCTGTGGTGGGAAAGACGATCACATCTTTAAAATGACGTAGTTCAGTCTTCCACACGGCTCTGCGCCGTTGAATATCAGACGGTAAATGGGCTGGAAGTCGGCCCACGAGAACATCTACCCCATCGAGTAGGTTGTCTTCAAACTGGCCCCGTGGATCCCGCCAGTTATTGGAGAAACCAAAATGAACTTCGTCCGGTCCGAGAATTCCATATGGGTCCGCAATGCAGTACGCATAGGTTGAGAGCGGGACCTGGATCTTGAGTTCTTCAACATGTCGCTCAAGAAGCCATGTCAAGTATTTGCGGATCTTCATCCGGAGGGGATAAAAGTCGCGAGGGGCAAAGCCAGCCTCCGAAAAGCGAATGATGGACTCAGCATCACTAGTCACCCACTGCTCTAATCGTCGGGCTTTACCAGTTCCATCCTCGCCGGAGGGTCTAAGCTTCTGAAGCAGAGCTCGACAAACCACGGGGCTGTTTGATCGGAGAACTTCCAGGAAGTCGTCATAAAGACTCTGCACACCGTCACGCGTGAGCTTGGCAATATACTCCTTGACGTTCCCTCCATATTCCAGAATTGCAAGAAGCTGGATATTGAGGTCAACAGGGTGCAATGGCTTAGCCCAGTTGACTACTTCGAACGTCAACTTTTCGTCGTCAACCGGGTCAGCTAATTCCTGTGGATGAGGGTATATTTTCAACTGCGAGTCTGAGATCTGAATCCAGATGTCATTGTCGTTCATGGATGTGATACTAGATCGGTGAGAATCAACCATCCAGAGGCCCTTAGCGCCTGCTATTCTGCCCTGGAAGCAACTAGGCGTGGCGGTGGTTATGCCCAATTGATCACAAATTTGGTTCGCAAGAGTCCTCGAAATCAAAGCACATCCATCATTCATAACAGTCCGGGTTGGATCGTCTCTCAAACGCAGCACTTGCATTGGCTTTAACTTGACTGTCGCAAACGTCTTCGACAAGCCTAGAGAGATACGCTGGAAGAGCTTGCAATTGCTTTGATTCGCATTCGCAGTTTTGGGCATATGCCATTCCAGCAAAGCATCTACACTCATCGGAGTACGGTTGTCACTTTGCTGTCGAGGAGGGGCCACCACTGGGGGTAACTGATACCCATGATCAAAGTCGTCGCCATCAATGGCGAACAGCTCAACCCGAAACCGAGGCTCACCCTTGGCTTTTCGCTTGGTATGTACTTCTTCGACGTAGAAAGCCCGCCATGTGCGTCCGAGGCAATGATGATCATTCCTTGTGAGCCAGGAAGCAACACTCTCACGAAGGACTGATGGGTAAGAATGCTGTTTCTGACAAGTTGGAGGCCGATCCGTGGCTGGGATAGTAAGAGTGAGGAATCTATCAGATCCAAATCTTCGGCGGAATCGACACGTCCGCTCTGGCTTGAGCGGGTTGAGTCTCAATTTGAAAATACCCGGCTCAGCCCCATCACACCAGTCCAATTCTCCTGACATCACCACCGCCTCTGAGTGCTTATCTGATTTGAAATCACCAACAGCAGCATCCCAGGCGCGGCGCGGCGATCTCTCTGGCAAGGGATGACCATAACGTTGACCAAGTCCGCCGGCCCATGACCAGAAATCATCTTGAGTGTTGAAGGTAATACGGTCGCCAACAAGTATTTGCTTGAAGGGAATTCCCCACGCGCGTCCAATGCGTTCTAGCTCATATCGGAATCGCAACGGAATTCTCGCTGAGAAGGATTCTTCCGGTGAAAACGGGCCATAGGACAGGAGCTCATCAACAGACTCCTGTTTAAGGGAATACTTCGTCTCAACGGGGTCTCCATTTACCATCATAGAGATGGCAGCAGCATCCACGCTCCTTTGCATCTCGTCGCTAGCCATGTACCCGACGACCGAGTCTGCATATGTTGATTGCGTATCCATTGGCTCGGTCATGTCTGTCATGACGGTATCAAATGATTGCCCCATGCTAGCATCGCGAGACATAAATATCGACGAAGTGATCGTTGTTGAAAAGCTGGTATTGGCTGAATGCGCCACGTTGTTACGCTTCGATTCATCGGATGCTGCATTAAGCTTTTCCAATAAAGTAGGCTTCTTAAACTCAACATCTTTCTCCGTAGGAGAATTCTCTTTGTTGAAGCTGTTACCAAACCCAAATGATCGAAGATCCATCTGTTTCAACGGCGATTGGGAGGGTGATTTGGCCGATTTTGGGGTCTTAGATGGCGATCGGACAGATCCAGGGTTCCTCACGGGTGATTGGGCAACCACTGGAGTCTTTGCTGGCGACGAAGTACTCGTCGACTTCCTGGTCGGAGTGGGAACAATGCCTTGAGGCTTGGGTTGTGATTTAGTGACCACTTTTCTAGGGAGCGATTGGTGATTCCCTTGGCCCTGTACTGGTTGTGCCTTCGCTGGCAGAGGGAAGGTCGCCGAATACTTGGCCGGGGAATGAAAGTTCTCTTTGATATGTCCAGGCGACTGAATGGGTCCATCGTTCCTTCCGGGAGACGGGTGAACTGGGATCTTTGCTGGCGATGCAATTCCCACCGGCCCCCGCGTAGGAGACTCAATTGCCTGGTGACTATTGACCGGCAAATTGATAGTCCCAGAGACCCTCCGAGATGATCCTTGGAAGGCAGCCTGTACCATCTCAGGAAATTGTAAACCTCCATCCCCATTCTTTCCTAAAGGGGACTGAGCTAGCACATATCCTTTGACGGGGGAATTCGGCGCGGTGTGGAAGTCTTCGTCTTCATCATCATCAAACCTTTGTTTCTTTGGTGATAAGCCCTGGGCATCTCCAAAAGAATTAGCTGCTAACCTTTTTTTCGTGTTTACGACACGACCATTCGCCAAAAGATATTCCTCGTCTTCCATAAGCGCTAGCAACTGCTTCATACACATGTCCTTCTCGAGGCCGGTAAGCGAGAGCGGGAGCGCGGGTTCCTCGCTGTGGTGTCGTTGGCTTGCCCGACGATCTACATTGGTCCGATGGTTAGGGTTCAGGGCGTGGCCAGGGTCGGCCAACGGCAGGTTCCCGCGGACCCATTCTTCGAGATTGCCAATTAGGCTTCTCTTGTCAACCTTGTTATTGAAGAACAGCGGGCGGATATGCTTGTAGATCTGACTGGGGAGGCTGGTATTTCTCTCTCTCGCCGAAGGGGATTCAATTCCAGGGAGGGGAATCTCAAGACCAAATTTGACGTTCACTCTTGTGATAAAAGTGCGGAAATCCTCTTTTTGATGTTGTGGGGTAATGGGATGATCCATGTTCGTTGTGAGGAGTGTAGAGCACAGGAGCCCCCATTCAGCCCAACAGAAAGAATTGATGAGCGTTGGAAGAAAAATGAAATGACAAGGTTCGACTGCGTCTGAGGGTTCCTTTGTTAGTCTCATGCGAAGGCATGGTGGGGGAGGCGGGGGGTAAACAAACTGCAGATGCATTGGGTTTCCTTATCCTTATGAGTAGCGTTCTAATAATCGGGAACTGAGGAATTGAGGGGGTATGAGGATCTTAAATCAGCAGAATGTCTTAGTTGACTCGTCAACTTGGAAGTTCTACCTACTCCGTATACGGAGTAGCTCCACGGGTGATTGCTGAGAAAAAGAACTGTTTACCCGCGCCAACTTCGGGTAGCTGTTATTAGCGTCCCCCACTTGACCTGTCACCATGGCAGCTGTACAATTTTACATATCGAGGATTCAGGGCTACAGAGTGGTGTCTTAGATGTAGGTCAATCACACAGGCCCTGCTAAGAATTGTGAGGGGGTTATTCACCAGGGCATACTAGATACTGGACGAATAATGGAACTTGAAGCTGGAGTCAGTACGTAAATATACACAAGGAATAGACATTCAGGAGAATAGAGTGATTGGTAATTGCTTTTTTTCCCCGTTGATCAAAAAGGATGATCAAGAACCTTGATCCCCAAGAACGGACCACAATGACCCATAGAATAACAACTTCGATCACAATCAGTTTCCTTCAGCTGTGGCCCTCTCCTCTCTCATTGTCCGGCTCAATCTTATCTGTCCATAGATCAGCCTCCTTGGGGTCAACACGTTTACTATGGACAGCGAGCTTGTAGCCAACCATCAAGATGATGTAGACAGGAATGCTGATGTACGAGGCGATGAAGGACTTGACGTCGAATGTCCGAACACCTGCGTCGAAACTGAAGGAGTCGAAGACAATGGCGACAGAGATGAACAAGCAGAGAATGAGAGCCAAACACGTCCCAGGCAGACCAAAGCGAGCTCTAAAAGCTAGAGCTTTGTCGGGAATTCCTTGAGCCTTTCGTGCTCGCACAAAGGATATATGGGTGGCGAGAATTGAAATCCACGTGAGCAACCCGAGCATTGTCACCATGTCCACGAAGTATCCAAAGACAATAGTTGAGTCTTGGTGGACATTAAGATATGCCAATGTTGCAGTTGATGAGCACACAGCCAAAGCGTAGATCGGGACGCCTCTCCGGGTAGTGCGTGATAGGAAAGCAGGGGCACGGCGCTTCACTGCGAGATCGCACATTGCCTTGGTTGCCAGATAGAGATCGTAGTCTGCGATTGACAGGACGAACAACAGTATGCATGCATTCAACAAGTCCGGTAGCACGGATATGCCTGCCAAATACAAAGCTGCAACAAATGCTGATGCGGCAGCCTCATGGGAGGCATCAGTAGAAAATACCACAGTGGCCGAGTCGTGAGGGACAATCATCCCAAGAAGGGTGATTGCTAGAAGGTGGAAGACCATGATGCGATAAAACGTATTCTGGATAGCCCTCGAGGTAGCCTTTCGAACGTTAGGGAAGTGAGCCATGCCAGATCGCTCGCTTCCGATGTACGCAAACGTGGCAGATGACATCGTCGAGCAGGTTATGTAGAACTTCTCCAGCAATGCGTTATCATGATGGGACTTAGCGCCGAAAGCGCCGAAAGCACCGGGGTACGACCAATATCGAAATCCTTTAATGTCTTGATCTGGGCCCCCTCCCAGAGCAATGACAGTGGAAAGTATCATGAGTCCAAGCATAACGACAAGCTTGAACGAAGAGACATAGAACTCGATTATGCTCGGGAGGCGATGATTGATGAAGTTGAGAGTCACAATGACCGAAAGGAAAACTGTGATCCAGATACCAGGATTGACTCGCTCCGCACTGACCCAATACGAGACTACCAGCGCTGCAGCTGTGAGCTGGTTCGGTGTTACAACAGCATATTTCAGCCAGAATCTATGAGTGCGGTCAGAAAACGGAGCAAGTTAGATGCAGCTCTCGTCGGGGAGGGGGGGACTTACATCCAGCCCAAGCTGAATCCAAGTGCAGGATGACAAAATCGAACGGCTTGATCTGCAACGGTATATGGTTTCGGTAACCATGAACCCACCTCACCCAAGGCAGAGAGAACGAGGTAAACCGCGAATCCGACGATGGTGTAGGAAATTATTATAGCTGCCGGCTATAACAGATCAATATCTTCGCCTGTGAGGTTCCTAGGGAATGACTTACGCCGCTCCTGTGTTGGAGTCAACGTCGTTCAGCGTCGAAGAAATCCGCATGATATGAGGAACCAGTCTTACATGGACAATGCTCTTCCAGTACCAACCATCAAGCCCGTTCCAATCGCCGATCCGATAGCTGGAAGCCTGTGTTAGAATGTAGATCCCCCGTACAGGGTGGGGGATACAGACTGATGATGCTAATTTGACGGGGTGTCAATGATCCGTATATATCGGTGAAGCCCAGAGCATGTTCATTTTGATGAACTTCCGGGGTAGTTTGTGAAGTCGGTGGCTCAGCGCTGATGGGCCCCAGTTCGCAGGTAGAGGTTCGCGATCCCAGTCGCCGTCGGGGAAACATCTCCTATGCTATATTTCGAAAACAAAAGTTCGAATCTCTGGCCGACGATACTAGGTAAAGCAAAAGAGTTAGGTACCAAAAAGGTGAATCAAAGATTAGAGATCGAGCGAGCAGCCCAGGAGATGGCCGGGGAGGCCGGAGTGATAGTAGTTCTGCAAGTGCGAGTATGGGGAAAGAACGAGGCACAACTGGTTGGGATCATAGATGATTGGGATATATTTTCTATATGCAGAAATCCCATCATGGGACAATCGAAATTGAATGGCAGGAACGAAAATAAAAATATAGAAGCATTTCCTATGCCAGCTCTAACGATTGCCACCAAGCCCATCGAGGAGGCATCAAAAGTAGCCAGCGTCTATCAAAGGCCATAAAATCACAAACGCCCAAAAGGTTGTCGACACCCCCCGAAAAAAAAGCACCAGTCGGTTGCATACTGAGTTCCATGGCCCCGTCAAATGGGGTCAGAGGGGGAGGAGAGAGATGTCATGAAAGTCTTTGTCAAATATTCCCAAATGGCAGCGGTTCGGGGCATGCGTTTGTCTGGAACGGTCGCTTCCTGGGTGAGGCGGAGAGGTAACGCGAGATACGTAAAAGGGGTTCCTATTCATCAATTCATCGCGACATGAGCGAATCGCTCGACTCCGTTCGGGGGAATATGCGCGTGTAGAGGGAATCGCTTGACTCGGTACGTGGGAAGTGTCGTTGGTGCTTCCGTGAGATCACGCGATCGGTGTAGACACCCTTGGCCGCACCACGAATGACCGACTCGAGATATTCGCGGAAATCTGTAGGCTGGAATTCGGGGTACAGGTCCTGTGTAGTGTGGTAGCCGAGATACTTGGCGTACTCGGGGTTGTTGTCGCCGCGGATTCCCCAAGACAGCTGATATTCGGCCAGGTACCGCGGAATGAACTTGATTGGGTCGAAGGGGTAGGTTTCACTGGCTTGTCGGGCCGCCACGACTCTGCTGCAGATGGTTTCTTCGGGAATCTGTGCTCCGGAAAAAGGAAAAATCGGTTAGCCACATTGACTCATTCCGAGCCAAGAGTCCGTGCAACTTACGTAGTTTCGATCGATCTTCTCCTCGCTGAGTTCCTCCATGAGCTCGTAGATCTTGTTTTGCGAGGAGACCAGGTTGTAGGCGAGGATCTTCTTGTTCAAAGTGCGGGGGTCGGAGATGATCATAGCCATGTAGCGACCGATGTCTCGCAAGTCGGTGAGTGCTGTGGGCATGTTGCCATCACCAATAATTTCATCGTTGCCAGATGTCATAGCGTAGTCGACACGCCCGGAGGGGAGGCGGGGGTAGGCGAGCTGGTACCACCAGCCGACATCGACGACGGTGTAGGGAAGCCACAACTGGCGGATCTGGTTGTAGACGATTTCTTTCTGCACGTAGTAAAAGACTGATTAGCCCACTGACTAAAGTACCATGCCACATTTCTCATACCTCGTCACGCAACCACATGATACCACCCGGTGGGCAGACGGTGATGAAACCACATGGAACGAATCGCTTCACACCAGTCTTTTTGGCTGCCTTGGCGAGAGGGATCTGGTCCTGTTGTTCGGCAGGACCGACACAGCTGATAACCACATCAATACCAGCCAACGCTTCGATGAGCTGCTCCTCTGGGGCCTTCAAGTCGCATTTCCGAATCTGGCATCCCCGATCCTGGAGGCGCGTGATAGCTGGCTTTTGGGCCGAGATAGGGCGAACAAGAGCGATGACCTCCTATTTAGCGAAAAATCAAAGCAATTAGTCTGGGGTCAATTGGTAGGCCTGGAAGCTGGACCGCTTACAAAGTTACCAGTATCCAACAGTCCGTTGGCGATAGAACCTCCGGTTTCACCCGCTGCTCCGACGAGCAAAACCTTGGTGGACATAATAATTCGAGTTAATCAAAATGGAAGGTGGGTTGAGGGTAAGATAAGAGGTTAAAAGGTTGGATTTGAAGATGGGGGAAGAGAGAAAGGAAGAGAGAAAGAGAAGCAGGGATTGGGTAACAGGTTTAGGACCTGACGACGTTATAAATTCCCAAAGGCTCAACCCACTTTCTCATCCGCAGCAGTGGGTCGGTGGATGTTCGTTCCCCTCGTTTTGAGGGGGGAGATTCCTTTTTTTTCTTTTTCTTTTTTTTTTTAACCCTGTGATTCTTGCTCATGACTACAGATATTTTAATAAACATATACTTTACTTTTCTATTCTATGTTATATATATTATAAATTTCATTCTGTTATATATTCTGTTATATCTACATACATGAAAAACCCCCTTCACACCTTCACGGGCCGGTGATTCGGGAAAACCCTAATAGGTCGGCGACATTACGTCATATGTTACGGCTTCCCGGTCAAAGGAAAATGGAATAATAATGATGTTGGGTGGCTATAGTATACAGTATAACAAATCTTATATATATATATGAATTAAGATACATACATATAAAGCATACATTGGAACCTAAGGATATGTCGTTCCCTCTAATCAGGGAGATCACGGACTGCCTCATTAGTCTGATCCGCAAGTACCTCAAAGTACCTCGGAGACCCGTCAATCTCGTAGCTAGCAAGGACCCCTTTATAACCCCCTTGTTCGCCATGCAGAATCTTGAATATCAACGTCACAAATCCCGATCTGCGTGGTCACAGCTCTCAAAGTCAGGTTTCAGGCAGTCCCGTGGAGAGTGACGAAATGGCAAGGATTAGTCATTTGGGTTTCATTGGTGGCGCAGCGCCTCCTAAAAAAACGGGGGCTTGGGGGACGGCTTTGAGGCACCAATCATGAAGGATTCATGGAGAATCCCAAGGATTCCTATATGTCGGATACTACACTAATTGCTTGTGACCTCCCCAAGACTGAGCCTTCCAAGGTTGGAAGCCTTGGGAGTTGGTCAATGATAACCTTGTAACGAGCCAAGGAGGGGCCAGCCACAACCGGGAGATCTGTGCCTGGCGTATTTCCCCCTCCTTTTCCCATGGTATCAAAAGTCCAATTCAACTTTTTGAGCCTTGAAACACTTTACTTTCGTTGTTCGCCTGCATCAATCTCTGGGATTTGGTGGGGTAAGGTTGCTCGAGTTTGGGGATTCTTCCTAAAGAAGTAATCAAAAGGGAAGATCTCGGGTCCGTCTGGTAATCTTCGCGGGGAATGCAGCACGATGGGACGGCCTAAGCATGGTGATGTTCTGGGCCCAAAACCTTCTAGCCAATGTCATCACGCCGCAAATTGATCGTCGTTATGGGCGGCTAGTTGAAAGAAATGGCGAAAATACTGGGGAATTGGAGAACTAAGAACTAGGCAAGGGCCAGCAAACTAGGAGCATCTGAGCAAAATTCAATTCTCGAATCCCTTTTGACTTCCCGAGTAATATGCAGTGCAGACCAATAATGCCTCATAGCAGATCGACCCCAGCTTGGCCTCGGGCTGCTTTCATTTCAGCCGTTACTAGTCCAGATTAGGGTGCGAAGTACATACGCCTTGACGTTTTTGATCTGACAAATTCCATTACTGCACGTGAGCATATATGTTACCTAGGTATAGATTCACTGGGAGATGTCGGCATACCTTCTATAAGTCACTATAACAAAATGATCAAAATGATCCTTGAAATATCTATTTTGTTATTGCTTGGTAATGAAACTCGCCATAATTTGGATGCTGGTGGCCGCAGGCTCAAGGTGCAAAACAGGCGAGATCAAGCCGGAGTGGTACGCATATACTTTTCAATTATCGTTAGATTACTACCTATTAGATTTATTGTTAGCTTCTCTTATCTTTCGCATCATGTCACAAGATTCCCACTGTTAGAGAAACATGTACTCCGTAGGGATAGTATTAATGCCGGGAGACTTGGCGAGATCGACAAGGGTGAGGTATATTTGGCTTTTTATATAGGTAGGCATAAACAGGTCTCATCCCCATCTCGCTTGCTCTCTAAATGATCTCCCCTTCGCCCCAATTTGGTTTTACCTCTCTCTTACTACTCACTCTCTCCTTGATCCGCACTCACGCAGACCATCATCCTTCCCAGATGCATATATATATATATATGTATGCTTTTATTTATATGCAGTGCTACCGGTTTTATTCAAGTGAAAGTGAATGCCCTTGATGATATCTTTCTCTAATAGAACCTTTCAAATGGCTATAAAGTAGTACACGACGAAGCGTTTAAAAAGGCCTCATGGCGCGCACCTTTTTCTCTGGCAATATCCATAATCTCCTTCTCTGTCAGATGCGCGCCGCATGGCTCGTACCTGCAAGTCCTAACATGCACGCCCTTGTAGAAAATTTTGACTGTCCGCATTCTCTGTTGTTGTCTCTCGTCCATGATCTCGGCCCACCGGGCTTTCACTTCCACGAGATGCTGCTCTCGCCTTCTTTCTCCCATCCGCCATGCTGCAATCTGGTGGCCGATAGAATTGCTCGGCTCATGCATCCATCCCACACCCCAGTCGGGAAATTCTGCAAGTGCTGTCTCGTCTTCGACAGCGCACTTCCACTGCCAGTGGTTAAGTGCCCTAATATCGTCCTTTGAGCGGCATAGATTAAGGATGCTTCGGGGAGCGAGGTAGTGTTGGCGTATGTGGAAGTCCACCTGGTAGTGGGCAAAAAGAACGGTGGCTTCATCTATTGGCTTTCCTGATTCAGCCTCGGCCTTCTTCAAAATGGTATCAATCTTGTCGTAGTAACACTGTTGTTGGGCAGGCGTAATATCATCCCAAAATGTCGCATTGTTATTTTGGTGGACTACTATGTCGGTGTCGAAGGGAGATATAGAATCATTATCTGGTGTGCTTTTGCTGGCAAAGAAAGGTGGGTATTCCGAGGTGATATATGATCCGGCAGCAATATCTGCATTCAACATGTATGGAATAATGTGCAGATCTCTGCATTCGGTGCATTCGAGGGCATCCTGTAGAGCGGCGTTTTGCGGTGACTTGGGCTTATCAGCAAATGTGTCACATAGGAGCTGGTTGTCAGTGAATAACCGTACAATCCTTTCTTTGACAGCCTCTGTCCAGTTCTTCCTTGGTGTCAATTTGCGCTTGGTGACACGGTTTGTATCTGGTATAGGAATGCCCATGGTGAATGGTTGTGTGAGTGCACACGTGGTAAGGTTGAACAGATGATTGGAATAAGGTATATGCAGAGCTTTGCGATCTGATGGAGGTAAGAGAAAGATGTGAGTGAAAAGTGATGCTGTTTGGCATGCACTTATACAATGTGTCAAAGGCCTTTGTGTCGATATCATGGACAAAGGAATAGAGAAAACAATACATTCCATGATTCTAATTTAAGTCAGAACAAACAAAAGATGTTTAGCATCAGACCCATTGATTCGAGTCAAACAAAGAAGGCAGAGCAGGTAAACAATGAATAGTGAATGCCTCACGGTACAATGAGATACTTGGATATCTTACCAGCCGACGTCTACGGGAGAGCTGTAGCATCGATCTAAATATAGGAAGCATCGAGAGGGCCCCTTCTAAGGAATTGTTTATGACGTGTGGGCGTGAAAGGTCATCTGGGGAAGGTGCAACTGAACTTGGGCGTGACTGGATATCGTGAATGAACATCGTGACTCTAGGGGATCATCGGGTCGAGGAATACTTATGAAAACTAGGGAATTTCCCCATAACAATTTTGTAATATAATTCGGGTACATATGTGTCGATGTCAGTGATCGAGTATAAAAACTTGCTATCTTATTGTTCTTGGGCACATTGATATCGGTTTTTTTTGCCCTAGAGGTGGATATGTACCTAGGTAGTAACATTAATGAAAATTTGTTGAATGAGCTTAGCTTTTGCCAGTTTGGAAGTTCTATCAGCCTACTGTTTCCCAATTCACAATAGTTGTAAATGCTGATTTGTGTTCCACTTCGCGTTTACATCTTCTTCCCTTCCTCCTCCCCAAATCGACGGGTGCACTTCTTATCTTCTCAACGCGCGTTCACAATCCTCGATCAGCAAACTCAGTATGGCAGAAGCTTCTCTTGCCTTTCCAATGATTTGCCTGACCCTCTCCTTCCTTTTCGTTGTTGCCGTCTACCATCCCTCGATTATACGGCACCTCGGCGCCTTCCGCCATCGAATTATCCTCCCCGTGTACCAACAAATCGCACGCAAGCTCTTCAACCGTAACCCCATCTACCAAAACCTGCCAAACCGCATGCCCGAGGCAGAGCACGAGGCACTCAACCTCGATACCCAAGATGAGGAAGAACAAAGTCCGTCACCCATCGCGACTTCATCCACGCCAACACCTGACTACCATCGACACGACGAAGAGCCTGCTCCCGACACATCAGACATGCTTCCAGAAAGGGGTACCGAGATAGAGATGCATGACCTCAGCAGAACCATCAGCTATGCTGGAGGCCCATACCGTCCGCGACGCTGGTCCGCTTTTGCGGAAATGGCTGGCCTCTCCACCAGCCGTTCACGCAGTCCTTCTGGATCTTTAGTGTCCTCTGACGAGTATGACTCTGAATGGTCCAACTCCGCCCTCGACGAGGCTGTCTTCGAGCCACGAAATCGAACCGATGAGATCCCCGTCTGGCAATTCGAACTCGAGCGTCCTGTTTACATGGTTGATAACGAGCACGAGCAAGGAGGACTGACGGCGTGGGTAGACGAGGTTATTGAGTGGACATCTCAGGGTATCTTTGCTTCTGTTTCTGCCGATATCATGGATCAACGGAGATGAGCAGCATATAAAAGGTTCTGAGGCACAGATACAACATTCAAGGCCTTGGCAGAATGTCCGACCACATGATGAGCTGAGCGATGAACTACTTTCCCATGTCATTATTCAAGTGAACGTTTATGAAACCAGTGTCATTTCCATCTTCAAGTTTCACCCTATGAATGACTTTATGTTGCTGGGTATTCCGTAGGTTGTAGGTGGTATGGGATGATCAAAGCAACTGGTCGACTCGGTCACATCGGTCTATGAGCCCTGTCACGCGGGCGTAGATCGCATTTCAGATGTCATTGGCGGGGCTTATTAACGCCACGCAAGGGATCGAGCCATTTCTTCCCACCAGGATACCAGGATTCGGACATAAAAGTTCTACACGGGATGGTATCATACCGTCATTGGCTCGGCAATCGCGCACAAGCGGAAATTTGGCTGGTCGTGCCGGTAATGGGGAAATGCTTCCGTCGGCGTCTTGCATTGGTGTGTTTTGGGCACCATCTTACCTTGCGAATCATTCTTGATGCCTACGTACTGAGCGGGGAGAAACGTTGCAAATACAATATTTTGATTTAGACTTGTCCTCCATCTAGTCTGGTCTTTTATTCGTTATGTTCGTCTATCGTCACGTTTAAATCAGAATCGTTGGCATCAATCTCTCCGAAATTTAAGCCCCAACCAAAGATATTTTTCAATTGGTTATGAGAGAACTTAGGGAGCGCAGTAGCCACCGTCGACGATGAGATCGGCCCCGGTAGTGTAGGTAGAAGCATCGGAGGCAAGGTAGAGGTAGGCACCCTTCAGCTCGTGGGCTTGGCCCTCACGACCCATGGGGATCTTGTCGCGCCAGATATTTTTGGTGTCCTCGGGCACAAAGCTGGAGATCTCAGTCGCAATATAACCGGGGGATATGGTGTTGGCGCGAGCGTAGCGGACCCATTCGACAGAAAGAGACTTGCCTGAGAAGGTGTTAGTAGGGTAATAAAGCGGATGGTTCTGAATAACAACTTACAAAGATGGATGACGGCAACTTTAGCGGCGTTGTAAGCTGCCTGCATCTGGGGGAAGTTGACAATGTGACCGCTCATAGATGCAGTAGCAACGAAGCTTCCATATGTGAAGTTGGTGAGCTTGTTGCCGTTGGCATCGGTGCCCTCCTCCTTCTGGCGGCGCCAGTGGTCAGCGGCAGCCTTGGCACAGTAAAAGGTACCGTCGAGATCAATGGAGACAACATCGCGGTAGTGGTCGAGGGGACCGTCGACCATGGGGCCCTGGGTCCAAGGAACACCGGCGTTAGCAATAAAGACGTCGAGGCGGCCATTGAAGTCCTTGACGACGTTGTTGACAGCCTTCTCGACAGCGTTTGCATCGGTGACCTGAACCTGATAAGCCTTGGCTGTGAAAGAAATCGGATTAGAATTATGTGGAGCCAATCACATTGCGTGGATTCGTTACGCACTCTGAACACCGTATTGTTCAGCGATCTCGGCAGCCCTCTCGATACACTTAGCATTGCTATTGTACCACATGGCGACATTGGCACCAGCCTCTGCCAGACCCTGAGCAACGGCCAAACCGATACCGGCACCGGCACCGGTAACAATGGCAGTCTTTCCCTTGAGGGAGAACATGCTCATGAGGCTAGGGTGCTCAGGAGCAGTGGTGTTGTTGTGGACAAAGAGTCCATTTTTGGTAATAGGGTTAGCAGCCATTGCAGCAATAGAAGATTAGACAGAGATAGAAGAAAAGTGAAAGTGAAAGGAGGCAGATGCAAGGTCGGGAGACCTTAAATATGAAGCTTGTGAGGGGCAATTCTAGAAAGCCCAAGGTGATAGACGGTGAGTTGATGCGCTGGCGGGGAAATCGGACTAGACCGTGGCCCTCCCTATGTATAGACCTTGGTGCTGTAATGGCACTGGTTCGTATCCATAGTGGAGAATAACAATATGCGCCCCAGAATAATCATTTGACATGGAATGAGATACATCATATTTTGGTGTGGTCAGATAAACCTGTTCAAAAGAAAGTCAGATCTGTCAGTTGAAGAGAGGCTATTCTCACCTGGGCATCCTCTCCCTTCCACATGAGGCGGTGAAACCGAGAATTGGCGCACCTTATGCCGTTTAACATGAAACTTGCACTCTACCCTTCCCTAGAAATATACAGTTCAAGGCTTCAATGCGAATTGGAACCTATGATTCGAGCTATAGGGGACGAGTCTACTCCAAACGAATGCTAACTTGCCCCCTCTTCTAGGGAATGGCCAAGGATGCCGAAATCACAAGGAAACTTGACCCCAAGAGGATGAAATCCATGCTGATTCCCGATCGCAGAAGGGAGTATAGATGCTTGAGCTACTTTTAATAAGTGGGAATGACTGGAAGCTTTAGAGAGGTTCAAAGCTCTGCTACCAGTGGGATCCAACTGAACTCGAGAACCATGCACGCAAGGGGTAATTATCATGGGGATGCATCATCACTCTATACAACATAATCCAATACAAACCCAACTACGCATCTATTATGTACGTACGGAGTATACTAATCCATGTTCCAGCACCAACAAAATGTTCCAGCACTAACAAAGTCACTTAGTTGAAATCAAAATGGACCACTTATCCAGACAAGAATAGGGTTGGTCAAGGACGCGCACTGATCTTGTTGATCGCCGGAGTATCATTCAAAGGCGACCAGTGGAAAAGCGTCGTGTATGGTTGAATACTTTATTGGATTTGTTACCCATCCATCCAGTGATTAGAAATATGCCTAAAAAGGCTCCCTAGATTCCATCGGCCAAACATGTCAAAGAAGATGCGGAGAGAGCATTTCACAAATCAAGTATAAAACGGGATCGATTAGAACACTCAACACCCATTCTAACCACTCAATACTGGTCCTGGATGTGTCAATGGCCCGCTCGCATAAATTATATTCGGTGGCGTTGTCACAGTTGAAACGGGATCTAAGGGGGTAGTGTGGCCGCCAGCATTCTTTGCGCCGGGTGGTGGTGAATGAGCATTCCTCGGCTGGAATCAATGTTCCCATAACAAATGGTGGTCCCTTGATGGAATGCTAGGAGATCTTGTTCTTTCTTACTCTTGTGAGAATTTGTTGTGTTCCATGAGGGTGAAGTTTCCAGCTCTGTGAAGCCTCAGTGTTGCCGTTTTGATACAGCGAGTACTCGCAACATCGCACGTTCAGCACCAACCCGCGACTCACGGATGAGGAATTGAGAGGACCATCTCTGCCAATTGTGTTTATACAGCCTCAGAATCAGCCCAGTGACACGCCAGCGAGGCGACCATGCTGGCACTGCCCGCCGTCATCGCCATAGCCGCTTGCGGCGCGGCCATCTTTATTGCCCTCTCGGTAGTCGGCATCGTTGTCTGGGTCAGGTATCGCAAAGAGCGCCATGCAATGAGGCTGATGGGCTTGACGCAGAGACCGGGACGGCGCAGTCGGGCCTTGCAATCTTACCCGGTGGACACCTTGACTGAGTTGAGCCGGGCAGAAGGGAGCGTATTAAGAGCGCATGGGCAGCTTCCATATGGTAAACCATCAGAATGGGGACAATTAACGTCGAGAGAAAGTTTGCATCGTCCGAAAAGCGATTCGATGTCGTCTATTCCGTTCACTGAGAAAGCACGATCTCTCCGCCATTCCCTTTCTCGATCTCGTTCCAAGCGCTTATCACGATCATCCCACAAACGCATGAGCTCATTGGGAACATTGGGTACATTGAGTGAATCAAATCAACTTCCTAGTCCGTCGTCTAAAGCGAGAATCTCAATATCCAAAGAAGACGTCCCACTTTCGGCTGTCGAGGGAGTTTTGGAATTACCAGCGGAGAGAACCCCAACACAAACACCAGATCCCAACGAAGATGATACTGGATTCCATCTAGGTATGAAACCTGTTTCACCTGGATGGCCCTTTCCATTACGAGAGCGGTCAAGCCTGTTTCCTGTTTCAGAGGACCGTAACTCGTCTGTGTTTGATTCAAACACCGAAGAGTCTCCTACTCGTCTTCGTGGGGGAAGTATTGCTAGTCAAACAGCCGGGATGATGCCCGGTCACTCGATACCTCCCCCTCCTCCCCCAACTGCATTTCACCCAGACAGATGTAGTTATGCTAGGAATGACTCTGTGATGAGACTTTCCTCCATGAGTCTGGATACTACCAATAGCTCAATTTTGGATGATGGGACGAATGGTCCTAGGTCGGCTGATACTGATATGACCTCACCCATCTTCCCCTCAGGCACGTTTGTGCCTTTCAGTGCTGCCGACGTTGGGGTCAAGGATGGTCGGAGGAGTTTCATTGCCACCAACACCTCCATCCCTCCTATGCACAACTTCCCTATCCGCTCCTACTCGACAACTGAAACTCGTCATAAATCTGCACCCTTGTCACCTCGGCGAAGTTTGACCACTCATCACTCGGGTGCCTCTATCGATCGATTTGGTGGCGCCCCACGTCGAACTGATTCCATGTCTTCCTCTAATCCCCCTTCACGGCATGCCTCTCTGCGATGTGGAACTCCAGTAGGGCGTTTGGGATATCAACATTCAGCCCCGTCCTGGCGATCCTCGGGCTCCCACATGCCCTCTGGGCCACATGTCAATCAATACCAAAACAGTACAGACTACGAGAATGACGAAATGGAGAATGACCCCTTCTACGTTGGCTCGCCTGGGGGTGGGACTCTATTCCACCAGGTTAGATCACCAGGCAGGGCAGGCAATGCCGCTAAGCCACCGAGCCCGATGCAGCGTACCAGTCTCTCTCAAAATGGCAATCTTACCTCTGCACTAAAGGGTGGAAATCCCCAACGCAAGGGCCACCGACGTCAAAACTGTGTTCGTATTTCTATCCATCCACCTATGACATTCGGCTCATCGACGTTCTCTCCTACCGTCGAAGAGGAACCAGAAGACTTCGACAAGATGGAGGAGCTGGATCTACGTGAGACTTCAATCAACAACCCAGCCAAGCCCTTGCCTTCGTTGCCACCAACTACAGCATCTCCTCTATCCTCTTCCAGGCGCAGCAAGTACGGCAGCCGACACGGCAAGCCCGGCCTTGGATCTCTCGGGCCACTAGTCGAGGAGCCTCTGCCCCCAATGTGCGATGACAGCCCTTGCAAGAGGAGAAACCGCGCTCCATCTGCCTTGGGTGCCAATAAGCCCACATTCGAAAACAACCGCGCTCTTCCTGAACTGTTCACATCTCTCCCTATGTCTCGCGGCAACTCTCTCACCCACACTCCACCTCCTGAAAGAGTACCACCTGTCTGGGAAATGTCTAAATCTTCATTTGCATCCCACGAGAACTCCCCTGCCATGGGTAGCCCACGGCGCTCAGCGGTGAAGGGGCCTCGCAGCCAACCCGGCGTGATTCCAGTTCGAAGACAGTCGACTTGCGGACCCTTAACCCCACATCATACACCAGATAGTCCCTTGGCCTCGCCCAACCGCCTCCCTCTTGTCATGAGTATCACCGGAACAGAAGGTAGTGACTGGCGCAGATCCACAGACTCACTCCAACGCGCCAAAACCGACGCTCCAAATCGCTCACCCCGCCGTGATCGTGTTTCCATTTCCAGCCTGGACAATGGGCTGGGTCCCATTGGCGGTTCTTCACTCTACGGCCCTCGCCGGTCCTCAATGGTCCAAGATCATGTCACTATCTTTGAGGATCCCAACCAGACCAGCCCCCCTCCTCAAACCTCCGTGCAGCCCCCAATTGGGTCATTCCGCACGCCTGAATCCTCCCCCATCCGTGGCAAGAACAGTGTCCCCCGTTCCATGCCAACCAACCAACAATTTCCGCCTCATATGTCTAGCCACAATGCACCCCCGACTCCTACTTCCCCCCGTCGAGGGATGACTACTCCCACTAGCAAGGGACTTGGACTTGGACTTGGGACTGCCACACCTGGCAGCCTTTACGATGGCGATGGGTTCCTACGGGAATAAGCTTGATTTTGCTGTGTCTTTTGTCCATTTTGAAAGCGACAGTTTTCTTTTGATTTCTTTTGATTTCTTGATTTCTTGATTTCTTTTTTATTTCTTTTTATTTTGCGGTATTTGATACTGATGTTGGCGCAAAAGCTTCAGTGTCCCTTTTCTTCTATCTGTTTGTATTGGTTCAATTACTTCTTCTTATTTTTCTTGTTGCCTGGTGGTCCGACTTTTCTCTTCTGCTTTCATGTTTGATGTGTGTTTTCTTCGGTTGATATTCATGAAACAGGAAATCGTTAGTAGAAATCCAATCAATTCCCTCAGTATGTTTCCTTAAATAACAAACCGAACCCATCCATTGGTAGTTTGCTATGTAGCCAGTCAAAGTATTTTGAACGCCGATCCTACACCCTGCATGTCATATTTCCCTTCAAATCAGTCTAACCCCAATCAATCCGTCTTCCGCCACTTCGTCTCATCCTCATCTCCATTCTCTTCAACACCATTCTCCCCCTCCCTGGCCCTAACAGTCCCAGCTCCAGGCCCAAGCGGGAAAGAAGGCGGCTCACCAGCAGCAATCCAATTCCCATCCGCATCAAAGAACTGATCCATATTCTCGGCGGTGATCCACCCAGAGCTCCCATCAACAGGCGGGGGCAGATCACCATTTCCAAGCTGGATAACTCCCTCATGCTCCCCGGCCGAAATGAACTTAGGTACATCCTCGTCGTCATCCTCATCACCCTGCTCAACAGGGTCAGGGTGTAAATTCGAGCACGCCGAGACAGCATTGTAAAGCTGCTGTGTGGGTGTATCCGTCTCAGTCTCCACGGGCTCTTGTAGCGTGGCGTCGGCGGGCAGCACCACTGTCAATGTGACGCATTCCTCTTCGTCGTATTCGGAGGGCGCACTCGGTGTCGCGACCTGCATGTACAGACCCTGGACTTCGGCGTCGGTGTCTGGGACGCGTAGCCGTTGGAGTGCGTGTAGTGAGATTGAGGGGTAGGGGATTGACACGCCTGTTGAGGCGGTGGGGGAGAAGAGGAGCAACTTGCTGTTGAGTGGTATATTAGTCAGTCGGTGTCCTGGCTTCGGGATGGAAGGGGGAATTAATAAACTCACTCCGATGTCACCCAGGTGTCTACGCCTGAGATTGCGACCTCCTTCTCCTCGTCATCCTGGCTTGCGATGCTGTTCACGGCATCCTGGCCGCGCAGGGCATTCAGCGCGGGGGTGGCGATAAGCTCGCGCTCAAGGACGACAATCTTGCAGCGCTGGCTATGGTGGTACAATACTGGGGGTCCGGAGTAGAAGGAGCTTGGGGTGCGCGACTGGTGTTCGGCCAGCGGCACGAATGAGGAAGCTTCAGGGGAGCTGCGAATGACCTCCATGTTGTAGTATATGTGTGATTGCAAAAGAGAGAGAAATTATGGGTTGAATGATACGGCAGGGTGAGGTTGGGGTGGAATGAAAAGAGCTTCCGTCGCGGGGTGGAGCTTTTCCGAGAGCTTGTACGGGCGACTTACCTGTGTCTCTCATTGGATTATATTGCCAGGCAGTATTTCCAAGGATTAGATCCACTCTCACTATACAAAAACTAATTATGTAGTTATTAGTAGTATCAAATTGAAGCATGTCGAAAATTGAAGCATGTCAAGTTGAAAGCATGTCGAATTGATGCCTGTCAAACTGGTGCCTGTCAAATTGATGCCTGTCGCATTGAAGCATGTCAAATTGAAAGCATGTCAAATTGAAGTATAATATATACTGTGAGAACATATACCCATGTCGACGAAGATGCTGGTAAAGAAGCACCCTCCTATAGTCTTCAATATTACTAATTTCGATCTCTTCTTTTAGGATTCGTTTGATCAACTGGAACTAAGTCTCTTCCTATTCCTTTGAACTTGTACGACGACGAATATTAAGCAGAAGCTACACCCTTTGTAGCGTTCGAGGACTAATGTTATAGTCCTCTGTCTTAAGAGTTGTAGTAAGTTGCTTATCGGAAAGGCCAACTTGGAAGATAAGCGTCTTCAATCTTGAATGTAGAGCATGGTTCGTAGTTATATATGGTTGCTTTGGGATCATCCGCTTAACTCCCTATGTTTTAAGGTGTCTCCTTATTGTACAGGGTATAGTAGTAAGGTGATATATTGCGCGTAGGGTATCGCATATAGAATTGAATTGAAAGATATACCGGAATGAAAAAGAGAGATAATTTCATCTTTGTAAGGTTCAACATCAACTGCAGATCGACCGCCAGGCATATTGATTAGAACGATTAATATATATATATATGCATAAAAATAAAAGAGAAGTTGAAATTAGTATAACTAGTTATGTATGCTTCGAGGGAGCGGTGAGAACAGCGGTCAGGTTGTATCAATGAGAGAGTTGTGTGCCGGTGGCACCCTTAGTCGCCCCGTAAGCTTGGGAGAGCCGCAGTTCTAGGAAATATATATATTCGTGTACTACTACATTTTTTTTTTGGCTTTTTTCGTTCAAACTAGAAATATTCATTACAATTGTTAGACTGCATAGGGATTGTATATACAGCATTATTTACAAATATTGAGTCCTTGGTATACTGTCTTTTAGCAATAATTGCCTCCCTGTAACGGTCCATAGTACAACATATAAACCACACGGGCAGCTAGTCCAAGGAACGATTGCCAACTGATCCACCCCATTTATCTCCCAGCAGAACATAATCTTAGCGCCGACAGTCAAAGTCCCCACGGCAAAGCGAAATGTCGCAGACTCGGGGGTTATTAACTGCTTTGACAAGGGCTTAGAAGAGCCTAGCGCTGGAAGGACCCCCGAAACATAGTGCATCCTTTAGAGATCTCATTTCGGAGATTGATTCAGTGCCACATTGAGAATTTGGTTCCCAAGCACTCCTGTGATATAAAGAGCCATGAGGGATTAACTCTCTTGGATGACCACCCTGCCTCATTTCACACCTAGACCACCGAACGCTCTATCCAACTCCTCTCCATCGTTATGAGGCACCATGCTCGGCAGTTGCGAAGAGCCCTGATCAGGAGAAGAGCTATCCAGCAGGCTTGGATGGGTATCGCCCTGTGCGTCAGGGGACATCCTGGTGCGGCTAGGTTGAAGGAGCTTTTCTTCGCGGTCAAGCCACCCAGGAGCCAGGCGTCTTTTTTCGGCTAGTTCGCGTTGTTTGATCGACTCTTTCCATGCGTGGATCGCCTGGTCCGCGTTGGCGCGAGCCTGATTCAAATGTTGTTCGAGGGAGTGGCATGCGGCGAGGACGTCGTCTGGGTGAGCTGCGTGCCCACCGCTGGGGGAGACAACATAGTGGGCTTTACCATCCGGGCTGCTTGGATCGATTGTCACCGAGGGGGGTAGAGATGAGGGGACGGATTTGTATGTGTAGGGTAATGTGACGGAGGTGGGGAGGTTGATGAAGGGTGAGACGGTCAGTGGGACCTGGGCGAGGAGAGGGTGTGGCCCTAAAATAGTGTTAGTTATCCAGAGATATATGCGCATGATAGAAATACTGACGATAGGAGTCGTACATGGTTGAGTTGTTGAAGATGAGGCTGATCAAGTGCGGAGTAGCGGAGTAACGGGGATGGCATATCACGGCCCCCGGAGAGCCGTTGTAAACATATCCAAGGTTGGAAGCAGAACATTCACATATTACGCATGATTACGATGATCTACCAATGACCAGATAAAAAAGAAATTATACCAGCTATCCACTTGGGAAATCAAAGGCTGGTAAGTGGTAGATGGAATTGGTAAATGTATCAAAATGCATACATATCAACACTAAAAAGAGAAACAATTTGATCGCAAGTCTAAAATTCCAATATTCCAACATACTTCCCTAGGCACCATCAAAGACCAAAAGGCTATGGATATTGACACCAAACCCATGCTGGCGCAACAGTTGTCGGCCACGATGAACAGGGAACTCGCCCACAACCAGGATGCTGACATCAGCAATACCGACCTCACCTAAAAGCTGTAGCACCGCACAAAGTGTATTCCCCGTGGAGAGTACATCGTCCACCACTACTACCGACGCGTCTCTAGGGATCAAATCCCGTTCTATCTCAATCCTCTTCCCATTTGAATTGGATGTCGAAGAAATATGAGATGTACTCTTGAGGACAGAAACGGTGGGTGGGGGTAGCTTGCCGGCTTCGCGAATCAGCGCCAAGGGGACGTTGACCTGCGAGGCCAACGGGGACGCATAGATAAAGCCGCCCGCCTCGCAACATACTATCATATCAACTTTGGCCCAGTCACCAGTGAAGTGAGTATGTAGCAGAGAGGTGCACAGAGCAAGGCCACCTGGCTGCTGGGAGATGTTGAGCACATGTTGGAACTCAACGCCTGGGCGCGGAAAGTCGGGTACTGCACGCACCATCTTGCCCAGTCGCTGAAGGTCCTTATCGAAGAAGGGAAGCAGGTAGTCTTCGGCAAACATTTTCGCTTTCTCATTTCCGGTCGCGTCATTGTGGAAAATGAGACTGGGACTGTAGTCCAAGGGCTTCGGTTTTGGTCCGGTATTCTCGTTGTTGTCGTCATCATCAGAATCACCGCCATGGCAGCCTCGGCGAGCACGCCGGGTCTCTTTGCTGGCCTTGACACGAACGTCGAGCAATCTGCTGTGTGGTACCAAATGCGAGAAGGCTGCCACTGGTGCCTCGTCTCTCATACCGGTGATTAGCAGCACATCTACATCTCCGGCGCCGTATACAACATTTAGAAAATGCTCCTCTGGTAGCCGAGGTCGATGCTGCACCTGGCTCTGGAAGTACGTGGTTAATGCTGGCCGGTGTTGCTCTTTGTACGCACAGTCCCGAAGCAGGCGGTTGAAGTCGGCACCAGTGGCCGCCGCGTATTCTCTCTTAGTCGCATCGCTGATGCTGACTATGTGTGCCATGAATCTTTTATATGTGCATTCAAGGAATACGGAGACCCAGATATTGGCGCAATGGTCCTTGCCGGCGTCGCTTGCTCCCGTGATAAGAATAATAAGCTTCTGTTCTGTGGGCGTTTTTGGGAGCGGGTAGGTATAGGCTAGCATATTACGCGGGTCTAATCTTTGCTTGAGGTGAGCCAGACGTGGCAGGTTCGGCCCAAAGGCCTTAGCTGACAGTGCGGTGTCTCTCGGGTCCGGTCCAAGGTCTACACCATAAACTCCGCTACTCACAGACAACAAGTTGCTAGCGACATTGTAAACCCACTACACAGTAGCTCGAGCGACCTCGGTTCCATCTTGTTAGCACGGCCAGACTACAGTTACCACACATACAAAGTCCCAGTCTCGACAACCGAAAGCAGTCGCATCGGCTAGAACGTCACTAATAGCTCCACCACCTTGTAGTAGATAAAGATAAGAGAGTGGCGAGGGACGAGTCTCAATCGCTACCACCAAGATTTCGGCAACATTCGATACTCTAATACATTTTAGGAATAAACATCACTTGAATGATAAGGTCTTGCTTTTAGCGTGGCCACCATACATTCCGGACATGTATATCTCGGTATCGAACAAACCAACGCCGTCCACAACCTAGAAATTGTCTTCCGGCCCAAGGATTGTTTCTATGGGCGTGAGTATCGATATAGGCGTTTCGGAGGTGACCTCAGTTGTGGAAGATTCAAATATGGTGATGCTAAAATGCAGCTAGCCAATGTTCCAGTACAGATACGCGTCTGTAGAATAGTTGCGGGGAAGCCTCCTAGCAACCAAGTTATCGAAATCACTAAGTTTACACCGCGCCTCAAGATTACTACTCAGCTGGATAACCCAGTTTCGAGTCGAGAACATCAAAACCGCATACGCCTCGAAAGTAACACTGATTACAATACCAAAGTTAGTTCCAGCGCCTTTTATTGCCTATAGCAGATTGCTTTCGTTGTCTGGGTGCACGGAACCGATAGGCCGATGTTGGCTTAGTATACGGCCGATGTAAAGGAGCTGGCTAGAGTCAACACTAACCATAACGGCACCGACGATAGAGTCGTATGTGAGCCCGTGTATCCTAGCTAGGTGCCCGATTCCGCCTTGTAGCCATAGCCCCGCGCCTACACTAGGGCGCGTCCCTAATAGCACTGTCACGCCTGCAGTCATGGCTTTGCGGACAATATCCCCTGTCTTATAGCCAGCCTCGGCTATAATTAAGGGAGCAGAATCGGAACTAGATTCTCGTCCATCCTCGGCTATGAGGATATGTACTTGATCAAAGGCGCTTATGTTGACCGAAACGATGCTGGGGTATAGGCAGTGACCGCTGTGGCCTCCGCTAACGACGGTTAGGCTGACCCTGTGTTTAAGAGTCTATTGAATGTACTGTTGGATGTGTCGGATCTCTGTCGGCCTAGTAACTGCGGCGGGATGGTGAAGTCGAGCTTCCTAGTTCTTAACCCATTTTCTCCCTTCTAACAACGACACCTACACCGTCAGCTCCGGCAACGTTGTTGCATATTTGTTAAAGGCTGCTATGATGTCTGGTGAGCTGAATATGAGATGGCCTGGGTGGGTCTTCTCGCGACGACCTAAGGCGCGGCACACCTTACGCCATTCAACTCGGATAGCCTTATCCGCCTCCGCATCCTAAATAACAAACCCCGCGATGAACGGAGCAAAAGAGTCCAGTGCCTCGTCGTCATTTGCCACGCAAACGGCTCCGGTAGGGAAGGAAGCCGTTCGATGACACACTAATCCGTCGAGGTGTAGGGTTCCGTCGTGATGAAACACCACTATTCCGCCTTCGGGATGCTCAACAAGCATTCCCAGCGCTTGTTCGATGAACCTGGCTTTGGGCTTCATGCCATACATGCTGTGACAGAATAGGATAACGTCGAACTTTTTGTCGCTATCACGCATACCAGTACCACTCTTTACGTTGCCGTGCGGGTCGAATGGAATTCGATGGATATCAGGTGGGCTTTCTAGACAGGGCAGCGGGGACTCCGTCTCTGATGTCGAGCAAAGCCATTTTTCCACCCTTGTAGCAAACAGGTCATTGGGCTCAAATGCAGCATATCTCCGGACTTTTTTCCTCAGACGACCGGGCAGATATCCAAGTACGCTCTTCGGTCCAGGTCCAATTTCTAACACTGAGATATTGATGCGCGAGTTGAAAAGAGGAGATAGCAGTTCCAAAAGTTGAGGGACGATAAAATCTTGGTACGTCATCCACCCTGGTCCCCGTAGTAAGATATCAAATCCAGCGTCGTTCTGTATGTCCGATAATGGCTGCTTCGATGATGACCCCATCACGGTGGCCTTTTGCCTAAGAGCCCACTTGAGGGAGTCAAGAGTAGCCATGCCAGTCCAACCTGAGTAAAATGACAAGAGTGGTGGGTTGGGTTGGGGATCGAGCTCGCAGGGTCACAGGGCAGAGGAGGCAAAACTTCGTTTGTAGTTGGCGGCAGCTGGCAGCTGTGCAAAACCATCTGTGGCTAGGCGTAGATTGAGGCCAAACTGCGTATATAAGTAAATTGCTACTCTTTCAGTCCATTAATTGCCATAGATATCCCCAATTCTAACAAACGGGCTTGAGAAGCCCAGCATTATTTCCCAACAGACGATTACCTGGAAGGCGTCGGTACCCATTAGCAGGTGTTGGTCATATCAGAGCACTTTGGGAACTTTGGAAGCTGAAAGGTGGCAACTTGATTGACTGTCACGACGCGTTCGGGCACATGCATTCCGTGAAAGGGAAGCTTCTTGAATTCTAGAAGCCTTTCCTCGTCTGTATGCTTAAAACACTAAATTACAGGCGTTGAGTGATAGTAAACCAACGGCCTCTTATGGCGGTGCAGTTGCATGAAGGTCGGCGCAAAGGCACCCCTTATCAGACCGGGAATAAATGTGCGTCATGCATTTTGCAATAAAAGGTGCCTTTGATAGCCATGTGGTTACACAAAGGTGATACAGAACAGCTCTCAACGACCCAAGTGATGCCTGTTTGTTTCTGGCTTGCTTCCTCTTTGCCAGTGGTGCATACGCTGTTAATTCAGTAATTCTAGGCTGGGTGTCTGCTACACTAGGCCAGACACCAGAGAAGAAAGCCGCTTCAATTGGCTTCATCAACGTTGTGGCTAATGCGTCTTACATCTACACAGCCTAACTCTATCCAAAGAGTGATGGATCTCGATACTTGACTGGAATGTGGGCAAATACGGCTTTTGGAATTGTCACCATTGGAAGTGCTTGGGTGTTGAGGTGGTGGCTGCAGAATACGAACAAAAGGATTAGCAGGACTGCTCTACCTGGTGCCGGTGACGTTCTTTATGCCTATTGAGAGATTGCTTGGTAAATCAAATCATGTGTTTATAAGTCAACATTGAATAATAAGCCTGGATCTCTTCCACAATGCTAAAATGGCAGCCCTAATGAAAGGGTTGCCCAGGTTAAGATGCCCAAGAGAGCTAAAAACAGAAGAATCATCCACGTTTGGAATATGGCATTCTCAAAAAACGTTTGTTCAAGTTGAACAAGCTTGTCTTCCATCTCGTCCTCTGCCGTCAAAGCTCCAGCCTTACTGCCAAGAATTCCATGAGTAGCATCTATACGTGTTGACCGGGAGAATATTCTTTGTCTTATATTCTAACAATATAGGGTTAATGGTGTGTTTATGGAAATCGCAGCTGTAGGTAGGTGGGCTCTTGAGCATCCCTGTTCAAGGATGAGACGGACTTACGGGGTATGATGTTCGCGAGGGCGTTGTCCATGCTCTTGCAAGTCCACTCCGATCGAAGGCGACAGCAAGCTCATAGTGCTCTCGATTGCGACCTGAAATGGTATGACTAGACGAAGGTGTCTGTTCAGTGGTAAGCTTGCCTCTTTTAGAAGGAGAATCTTCAAGTCCTGGTCAGTGCATGAAAGGTCAGACTATTCAATGGTATCGCCGTGGCCAAGTTGCGAACAGAATAGTACATACGGCAAAGTTCTTCCACAAATTGGGAAAATGGGATCGCCAGCAAAAGTACAGGCATGACCTGACCGAACCCCCATTCACTCTCGTCGCCCTGGCGCCCCTGGTGGGCGGCCTCTGCTCGTTCAACGATCACACTGTGTCCAGCATACATCAATGTTATGTACACCCTCAGCAGATCAAAGACCTCTGAGAACACGAACTCCCGACACGGAATGATCATGAAGAACATCAAGGTCCAGAATCGTTTTTTTCGGGCGGGGCTGTTGGGACTCTGTGCTCGAAGCAAATGGCGAGACGGCCATGAGAGTGCCCAGTGTGTGAAACGATCTATTTGAGCAAAAGGGGGACAATCTGGTATGCACGGAAATAAGGATATTGTGATAGACCAGAAAGACCAAAACAAAATCACACACTCCACTACCACGTAGAGCACACTCATGGTATCCCATCCTTCAGTCACCTTGTCTAGGGCACATTGCACAGATGCTCCGTACAGGTCCCAGACGAGAAAATAGCGATTCCAGGTCAGAATTCTGGTAGGGAATATAGCGCCGAATATCACCACGATCCAGAGGTAGCGCCAGAGTCGCTTGTAGAGGCTTCCTTGTAAATTATCCCTAATTGTCATGAATGTGGCTTGAAAAGTCACGAAAGATAAATAAGCTAACTGCGACCCAATATGGAAGTGATATTGTGTGATGGTGCAGTGGGTTGAGTATAAGATTAAGAGAATGGACGCGCCCGTGATGAGTTGCACGTCGGCAAGTTGGAGGCATATGGCGTGGAGGCGCTCGGTTCGGATGCTCAAGACTCGGTCCTGCCAAATGCTACGGCATAGACGGCGGAATGAGACGGGGGCATGTCTCGATAAAGTATTAAACAGAGGGTTGATGCACCACTTTGTAGTGAATCCGAGAAGAAGTTGGACCTTTGTACGCAAGAGCGAGTCGAGGTTGTTGTAATAGTCGTCTGGGATAATCCCTTCGGCAAAGAAATAGGCGTAACAAGCGAGGAGGTTGGTTAAGATTGCATAGACGAAGAATGAAGTAATCACCTGTAGTTCAAATTGTCAATCTATCGCCGAAAGCCGCAGCGTGTGTGTTTGAATCATACCCCGATGCCAGCCTAGATGTACACTATGAGCTCTGTGCACGATAGCACATTGTTGTTGTGAATTGGGTGATTTAGAAGACTGACAATATCAGGGTCACCTTCAAACTTCCATGGTGATATTTCCTCGGTGTATTCGATGTCGCTGGGACAGTGAGGGTACGGGGTGCACATTTTAGAATGCTGATTGCTTTGGCTTTCGGCTGGTCGTGACAGACGCGATTCTGCCTCGACCTAGGAGCTTGGTGAACTTATCATGTTAAAAAGAGTAAGAGTTTGAAGTTTTAAGATGAGTGGTGAACCTGGTAAGCGCCAACATAATCGCCTTCGTGTTGTCGACGCCGATCAACGCCATTTAAATCGACTTGCATTAAAAGAAGGCGTATCATAGCTACTGTCCAAGATAGGTAAGCGCAGGAACCAAAATAAAAAAGAAACACCGGAACGACTCTACGTTATGCAAATAGCAAATCTATTGCTTCAGAATTGGTTCAACTATAGGGACAGGAAGGCTGAGACAAAAAGGCCATCGCCCTCCAACAGTACATCCTTTCTGGCCCTATCTAACCTCCATCTGATATGCGTGGCTGTGTGCAGATGCCAAGAGTTATAGTACTTTCGGATGAAGCAGGGCATCCAGTAATATTACTCTATAGCTCAGCTGAGAGGGTGTTGGGCCGGTGGCGCGACTGGTGGGTGATTCTCACCCTTTGGATATTTTCGGTCTTGTTCGTATTGCTGATAGATCGCTCATTCAGCGCTTAGCTATCTGCTTGTGACTTGAAGTAAAAATAGAAAACGGGGGGAAGGAGGAAAAACAAAGGAAAATTGTTGTTACCGTCTTGAACTGGAATGATCAAGACTACTGGTATGGACATTAAAATGCATATGATTGCGAGGTTAATTGCGGAGTTGTAGAAGGTATATACACGTATCACGTCTGATTCCGCAATTCATCTAACGTGAGTGAAAGTATCTCGGTAATCTCCCGTGCCATATCTGACTTTTTACCCAGTAGCCACAACCCCTTCATACAATCCTCGGCCTGCTCCATATTTCGCTCGAAATCATGACTATTGTGCCCGAAAGTACGCATGGAGTAGCGCAAAGACTTATCTGCATCACCTAAAAAGACCATGCAAGCTTTGGTAAACGCCCTGATCAAAATAATCGTCCATGGCTCGGTCAAGACCGTGCCCTCGTTGACAGCGTGGTGAAAGTCTGACATCTGCGGCACACCTAGGTTGTTATTATTTGTAGTCGATGGCGTACCGACTCTTGACAGATGTGATAGCCCCCTAGCACTGTGCATCCTCATTCTCCTCGCCAGTTGGCTGGTGGTACGGATATGAGTTGCACCCTCTGCACCCAGAGAATTGTCGTCAATAAATTCGAGCAGATCAGCAAGCATTAGAGAAGCAAGATACCAGTGCGCAGAGATACAAAGAAACCAGCCCTGTATGCGCTGCGGAACCGCGTGGTAGTTCTGCACCAGCTCACCGAAGAAGGCGCCGTGCGTTCTGTTCCAGTATTCATATAGCAGCGTCGTCATGCGGATGATGTCTTCGATCTGATCATGAGGGGCACTCTTGCGAATGGCATTTTGTAGGTAAGATAGGTGGCGGAAGAGAAGAACCTTGACCGGCGCTGACTTGATGACGTCCTCAGTGGCAGCCTCATAGGAACAAGGCCAGTGCGTTCGATGCGTCTGCTTGAGGTTTCCTGGTAGAAAAAGGTCGAGATTCCATCGACCTCCTTCAACGGATTTGTCGAAGTTCCCGACATCCTGGGCCTCCTTTTGCCCTTCATACTTGCAGTCCTGATCCAGTACCACGACGGGTCGTTCGTTCATGGACGAGGAGAGGGTGTCACACATGATAGCCATCCAGTAGAGTAGGCCGACTGTCTCTCGATCCTCGGCACTCATGGCCTCAATCCCGTGGGCGCCCTTCTCGCGCCCGCCGCACTGTCTGCCCAGGCCCCTATCCAGCGCGTCACAGCGATACTTTAGTGCGTGCATTTTCCGAGCTGCTCTCTCCAAGTATATTGGTGGGCCCTCTTTGTTTATTATATCGTTCAATTTTATCAAGAGCGATTCTGTACCAAACTTGCGGCCTTGCTCTTGCATCCCCTGCCCAGGAGGCTGATTGCCGGGATTCCATGGCCTTTGTGTCAAGCCAAAGATCAGCTCCGCACATACCACCCTGTAAGACTCCAAGTCGGCCACTTCTTGGAGTGCGCGCTGCGCCTGGTCCCAAAATTGGCGCTGGAGAATGCGGTCGAACTCTTCGGTGATACCATCTGAAATCCCATCCTCATCGTTATCAAGAGGCCTGGTCGGATATTTCTCGCGGTGCCGACGACTGCCCTGTGCCCACTGCGTAGCGAATGCCATGATTGCAAGGTGCAGAGCCTTGGATGCGGCCTGGTCCTCAGCGTGTGTCAGTCGAAGAAGGTTGCAAGACTGTGCGACGCGATCGAGCCTGATGGTACGCTGGTATATCATATTAGACCGTGAGGAGCCCCGTTCGCGTTTAATCTGAGGGATATTTCGTGACTCCGCTTGGTAGGGACAAGTCATCTCGTTTAGCCAACAAGATAGGCTATACTCTAACACGTCGTGGTAGATTTGGAGCAGATTTGCTGAAGTCAGATGGCGGGTGGATGTGTTGATCATTTGTTGGTCGATGGAAAATGGGGAGAGGGACCTTTGTGGGCTGTTCCAGTGGGAGGATTGCTGGTTGAGGGACATCCAGGCAGTGTCACTCGGCCGCCGGGGGCTTTGGGATGGGGCAGATCCGAGGCTAATGTATGCTTGAGATGCCTGGGAAACTTGGGGGGCGAGCCACATTTGTTGGTATATTGGATCAATTTCGAGGTCCGATGGTGGTTGTGTAGAGGTATTTGGGGAACTAGAAAAGTATGGTGGTATGAGATCAGACACAGATAGTGTAGATGCCGAGCCAGTCGTCTCTTCCTGCATTCTTTCGTGCGAATTCTCGGTATCGTTGATCATGGAACTGAGCAGCATTGCATTATATTCAAGTAAGGACCCGGACAAATCCACGCTGGCTGACCCCGACTCCCAAGTCATATGCTCCTGCATGGAATTGGGCTCGAGTAGATTGTTCCATGTTTCAAATCCAGTCGTAGCCTGGAGTTCATTGGACTTCCATGGGAAGAGAAGATTCCGATTTCCATGCCCAGAAAGGGGGTATTGGCGAGGATACCTTAGCGTAGACTGAGCGTGTGATCGGGCCCATTCCATAGTACAGCGTTTATTTGTTCTGGCACAGTACGAACATGATGATCGCTGGCCATCGACATTGTTAACCAATGTTCGTCTAGTCAGATCTAGGCATGGTGCATCGCATGCTCGTTTGGACTTTCTGCACTGGTCGCAAGAGCCGTACTGACGCCTGGATCTGGATCCTTGTGCAAGAGCTGTGGCTCGTTTCTGGACAGGCATGTCGACCACCGTTGTTGACCTTTGTTTGTTAATCTCGGCTTTTCTCCCCTGGGGTGGTGACAATCTGAGAAGTTGCCAAAAAGCGGGGAACCTGGCGAACCTTGGAGATCTTTAAGATTCATAAGTACTTAGGGTTTACTTAATTTCCGGGACCCCCGCATTCCCCGGATTTCCCTTAGTCCCCACATCCATGAAGGTTTAATCACATCCTTTTGTACAAGTCTTGGGAAGAACGTATTAGCTTGACGATAGGAGCTTTATATATACGTAATATGGAAAGAGAAGCAGAAAGTTTGCATTCTCTACAACCCAGACTAGCGAAATAGAAACAAGGAACAATAACACCTCCCACATCAAGCCTTATCGAGGGCTTTGTATATCTCAGCCTCAACTGCTCCCCATAGCCCAAGTACCTTAGCGTCCGCAAACGGCAGGATTTGTGTGCAAACAATCCCCGCAACACCCTTCTCCCTGTCCGCCCACCACCACAAATTCGCCAGCCCAGCCCAGTGCCCTGTGCTACTCGACCGCCCAGTTGCACCGCCATTGCTCAGCATAAACGTGAGGCCCCAACCTTGTGGCGGGTTCCCAGCAACTGGGTATAACTCAGGAATGGGGTTGGTTAGGTCCGGCTTTGCATCTGGGATGCCTTGACGGCTGTAATTGGGGAACCGGGGAATCTGATTAGAGAACATTTCGTCGACAGTCTCTTTTTGAAGCAACTTGCTGCCTGTTCTAGGGCACGTTCCATTACTCAGCAACATGGCGAGGACCTCTGCAGAGACAAGTCAGTGTATGGAATCTCGACAGGTTCTTGGAGCTACTCCCGACTCACTGCAATATTCCTGCGGCTTGGCAAATATACCCGCACCACCGCTGTTAAATACTCTGGCGACTTCAACCTTGTTCTCCAGATCAACAACCAGAGGCGCTCGAAGGAGATGGTCTCGAGGCCTTAGTGTGCCATCTGGGCTTCTGTGATTCATGTATGCCAGCCTCTGGCGCATTTCCTGGCTCGGGATCATGGACATTTCCTTGATTCCAAGAGGCAGGAAGACATTCTTTTGTAGGTAGTCGTTGAGCGTCAAGCCAGTTGCGCGTTCCAGGGCGATCCCCGCCCAGTCGATACCAACCTGTTTTCATCAGCAACGCATTCATGGTTCTGGATAAACGGCACTTACGCCATATTCCCAGCCTTCACCGGGCTGGAATAGCAGAGGCCGTTTCATATCCTCAATTCGCCCAGAGAACTCATCCGCTCCAACCGGGTACGACCACTGTCTCAATCTCTCATTGAAAAATGTATAGCCGAATCCAGCTGTATGGGTTAACAGCATACGCAGGGTAATTCCATGCTTCTTCTCTTCGAGGCTCCCATCCGGTAGCAAAACTTTGAGACTCTTCAATTCAGGGCAAAGATCCTCTGTCTGCTCCGCATCATCTAGCTTGAGAACACCTTGCTCAACCAGTTGCATGCAGGCAACACCAACCAACATCTTCGTACAAGATGCAATCCAGAAGATACTGTCCAAGGTCATGGGCTCATTGGATCCCGTGCCTCGATTACCCGCAGAGTGGGCTAATAGTTCGTTGCCATCTTTCCCAACGACCACGACCGTGGTCCCGGGAATACCTGACTTCTGGTCTTCGCAGGCTTTGTCTATGATATTGCAGAGATGCGAATGCACCTGCACATTTAGAGGCATGTTGTCCAGGCCGTTATGGAAGAGGATAGACAAGTGTTATGGGGTATGGACAAAAGGTCGAATCCACCAAAAAGAACAGAGGGAAACTAGGAGCATGGAAGAGTGACTTATTTAATAGTTTCAAACAGCGGGGGGTACAATTGCTACTCCCGTGTGATACCGAGCATTTTCCTACTTCTGCGGCCATGCCAAACTAACTTTGCGGAACCGCTGTGGATTGCGGATCCGGTGCGGGGAAGTTTCCAAAATTGTCGCAGCTTCCGGTCAACTAGCGGCCGAAGGGGTCCGTCCTATCACAGCTGCAGTATACTATGTGATGGTCTCAGGAATGCAGGGCTTAATGTGACGTGTACCGCAGCTTCTTGGGGGAATCACGACAATGCAGCTTTGAAGCGCTTCGGTTCTTCCGGAGAATCGGATTGTTATTCTTGCTCCTCAGGATGGAAAACGACACTATAAAAGTGGGGTTATAACAAGGACATGAGAGTTGATGCCGGTAGGAGGTCTTCAGAGTTCGGATTCCAACCCAGAATCTATCGAGTCGAGGACTGAAGTTTCGGGTAAAAAAGCCACATTCTCACGATAGCCCGAATAGTCCGCCCCACGTGGTGCATGAAGGAGGGGTACCCTGCGGTTAACTGTATCATGGACGCCGAGGAGAATATTGTTGGCAGCGTATGCTAACATCCTCAGCAAGACATGGCCGAGGATACGTATAAGTAGGAGGAGGTGCCCGAGAAACCATGCTTCATGACATTCCAACAGTCAGTCTTATTTAGCTACAATAACTGCCACGCTTGATCATTTCAATCCTTAATCGAAAGAGCCTGTCAAAATGGGTAGCATAGGAGAGATCGTCTCCACGCCGAAGAAATATAACACTGAGCTCACCGACTACTCAGAAGTTCATACCGACAAGACTGGGCCATATGCTGAAAATCTCGAGGTCGATGCTTTGGTAGTTGGTGCCGGCTTTGGTAAGCCCTTATTCCAGGCTTCGTTCACCAACCAGCTAACGAGGTAGCCGGTGTCTTTATGCTGAAGACGCTTCGTGATCGCGGCCTGAAGACGGTCATTTTCGAGGCCGGCAACGACACGGGTGGCACCTGGCGATGGAATTGCTACCCCGGCGCCGGCGTTGACTCCGAAGTCCCAGAGTACGAGTTCTCTTGGCCCGAGGTATACAACACGTGGAACTGGCCCAACAACTACCCTGACTACCAAAACCTGCGTGATTACTTCGATCACGTTGACAAAGTTGTTGGCATCAAGAAGGACTGCGCTTTCAACACCGTCGTGGTTGGAGCTCAGTTTGATACGAACGAGGGAAGATGGAGTATTAAAACTGCAGATGGCCGGACGACCAAGGCCAAATACCTCGTCCTTGGCACCGGCTTTGTAAGTAATTACACCGTGCAGTCAAAACAAAGACCTACTAATAAACCTCTTAGGCCGCTAAACGTTACATCCCCCCGTGGCCCGGCATGGATAAATTCAAGGGTATCGTGCACCACTCATCATTCTGGCCCGAGGAAGAAATCGACGTGAAAAGCAAGCGCTGTGGTATCATCGGCACCGGTGCCTCGGGTGTGCAAATCACGCAGGCGTGGGGTCCTGAGGCTGCCGACCTTAAGGTCTTCCAACGAACTCCTAACCTCGCCGTACCCATGCGTAAGAGAGACCTCACTGTTGAGGAACAGGAGCGTATTAAGCCCTACTACCCAGAGCTGTTCCGGTACCGTGAGACCAACTTTGCTGGCTTCCTGTATGATTGGTGCGAGCGCAACACCTTTGACGACACACCCGAGGAGCGCGAGGCGTTCTACGAGAACGTCTGGAAGGAGGGTGGCTTCCGCTACTGGGTTGCTCTGTACAAGGATAACCTGTTTAATTCCGAGGCCAACAAAGAGTCGTACAACTTCTGGGCCAAGAAAACCCGTGATCGTATCGGTGACCCCGTCACGAGGGAGTTGCTTGCACCTCGGAAAATGCCGCACTATTTCGGTATCAAACGGCCGTGTCTTGAAAGGACCTACTATGAGCAGTTCAATCGGGAATCGGTACACCTGGTTGACATCAACAATAACCCGATCAAGGAGTTTACCGAGACTGGTATCACCCTCGAGGACGGAACCCACCATGAACTTGATGTTATTGCTGTCGCGACTGGATTTGTAAGTCCTGTTTGATCCACCAGAAATGTAGCGCAAGCACTGACATTCCTAGGATGTTGTTACCGGCGTCATGACCCAGCTCGGCCTGAGGAGCATCGACGGCGCCGAGCTCGAGAAGGAATGGATTCCAGGTGCAAAGACCTACCTCGGCACCACCGTGAGCGGCTACCCCAATATGTTCCACATCTATGGCCCACACGGCCCAACGCTCCTGAGCAATGGCCCCACATCAGTCGCGGTCCAAGGCCGGTGGATCTCCGACGCCATTGCCAAGATTGAGGCCAATGGCATCAAGTACATCAATCCCAAGATTGAGGCTGCTGATAAGTGGAAGAACCATGTTGTGGAGCTCAATAACAGGACTCTTTTCCCCACGGTGCGCTCGACGTATATGGGTGGCAGCATTCCTGGCAAGGTTTATGAGCCAGTGTGCTACTCCGGTGGCATCCCCGCTTATGCCATCGAGATTCGGGCGGCCCTGGATAACTGGGAGGAAGGATTTGACATTGTCAAGGCTTGAGTGGAATTCGATGAAGACTTTGATGGATTTCTGATGTTGAGAGGCAGTAAACGTTTTAGCTCTCACCAAGGACCCGAAGTATAACGCGTTAGTTACCTTTTCTTTTCCAGCTCGGCAGAGAATTTGAAATAGTTGAAAGATAGTTCATATTTAGATATGATCTCAGCATTCATCCTATTGATATCGTTAATAAAACTGTGAACCAAATCCTTATTCAAAGCGTCTTCGAGTGGATGAAACAGTATATTTGGGATATTCACGAAAAAGCTTGAGGCCAAAATTAACTCTAGACCTCTGACTCCCCTGGAGCTAATGGTTGATTCCCTGACTACATGTAAATATTACCTATAGTTGAGAAATCGTATCATAGCATTGTAATTGTAGACTATGAGCTAAAGAGCCGTCGATGAGAGTCATCAGACAGCCGGAATCTATGCAAATCACATGTTTGTTTTGAGGGGTCCCAAGGCCTGCTCAAGGTATCGCCATGCCTTGTAGGCTTGGATGGGCTTATGGGGCGCGTGGTGCGCTCTGATTCGATCAGTGGGTTATAGTGTTTGTCTGCGCTGTCGTCCTCGCTGACGATAGTTGCAGTAAGTGCCCTGAGCGACTCCGGGGGTTGCTGGTTACTGTGGCCCGTGTCTCGCAGATGTGCATGTAGCTTGTTCCGGGACAGGGACGCTGGGAGGGTTACCTCTTGACGAGGTGGAACCGGGGTCAAGATTGCTTTTGGGATGGTATGCTGTGAGCCTTGAGGCCCAGAGGCAGATTTTAGGAAGGCGGCCTCCCCGAGCACGGCGCTCGCGGAGGGAACCGCGCCTAATTTCCAAGGCGCATGCTGCTGACACTGTGAAACGCCATCGTACCTGGACGAATGCTTCGATGAACTTGGCTGGGTCGGCAAGGAGCTGGTTGCCAACATCCTGGGGAATGTACTAGGTTTGTTGCGGACTGGGAATCGGCTTTGTTTTGTTGCTCCGTGAGCTGTGCAACTTGTCCAGCCAAGGTCTCCGCGATCTTCAGTGTCAAGTTTTCCTCGGCTTGTCCCTGGTTGATTGTTTGATCGTCACATGGGTCTCCGAGATCGTCATCGTCGTACCCGTTGTCTTCCTATGTCCTGTAGTCGTCGCCGTCGACGCCATACGACATAAATGCCTCGGGTTCGTCGGGCGGGTTGCCAAGATAAGCGGTATGGTATCGGCCTCGCGAGTCTCGCCTCTGTCTGTCATCACGGCGACCGTCGTCGATATTTGTTCGCGGTGGACGGGCCTGGTCTCTTGCCGTTGCGTTGTCCGTCGACCGGGTGAGCCATGTTGGCCTTGTCCCAGCGCAGCGCGTATAGCGTGGACTTATCGTAGAATCAACAGAGGGCGAGGACGAATGCTTTGTCCGTGTTAGTCGCGTAGCGGGTGACGTTCGTCTTCGGAGGGCCAGGCATCTTGGGCTTGGGGTTTTCTGTAGTCCATCCATCCTCAGTTGGTATCAAAAGAAGTGCAAAGCCTTGAGATGGAAGGGTCTTTGTTTTCGTTCCGAGGATCAAAAATGTTTTCGATGGTCTCTTTACTTGCACGAAAGAGGAGGAATTCGCTTGTGTCTGTAGAGGCTTCGAGACGAGTGAACTCGGGTTGGAAGATGTTAAAGAATTGCTGCTTTCCATGGTATATATGCCTTTTGATCGACGGGGCAGATCCTTAAGGAAGCTGCCATCGAGCCTTAAGGTCGTAGCTGCCTTGTTTCTCCGCCATCTCAGCGATTGAGATAGGGAAATTAACAGGCAGATATTCAGATGTACGGGTGCTTATATACTAGTTCATGCCCTTACAAGGTTCATAATGACAGTTCAGTCTACCGTAAGATCGAACACTTTTTGGATCTTTTTGGATGTCTTTTTAGGCGTCTTTTGGAATATGAATTATACCATGGGGTACTAGTTACATAGTATTCGGGCATCTCAAAATACTCCTGAAAATGACAAAATTGTACTAGTATAAAATTGCTATCTATCACAGAAGGTTTACACTTCACTTCACCTCTAGTACCATGTAATGTAGATTAAGTTGTGTACAAATTTATAATTAGGATAGTTGTTTATATATGTCAACTGGTGAATCACATAGTTTCCGGATTGGGCGAGTCTTGGCGTTCTGGCACTGTAAAATCCCTCCACGCTAACCCTGTTTGGGTGTGAACACGAATGATAACATGGAACAACTCCCCAAACCACATGTCTCCCATGCCAAAGAGTAGATTCCACAGACTCTGCGCTTCATCAAGGCTATTGTCCGGGTCAATAGTGAAACTCCCTCCTAATTAAACCCACTTTGGGGATTACCACTCCACCCCTGGGGCCAGCTTTAGCTGCTGCCGCTAGCAGCGTGCGGATGCTTTAATATCTCACTTTGCACAGGCGCATTTCCCATTTTCCCCCCACGTCTCTTTCGCCATGTATGCATCCCCCTTTCACTCCTCACCTACACAGTATCCTGCGGAATTCATTCCATCTCCACCCCCGAGTAGCTTCTCTCGTCCAATTACCTCTTGTCTGCCGTGTCGTAGTCGCAAGGTCAAATGTGACCGTCGACAACCGCTATGTTTGGTGTGTGAGCGAGGCGATTATGCCTGTTCTTACGTCTCGAAGCCTCAGTCGAAGCCTCAGGCGGCGGGACTGGTCTCGGAAACAAGCCGCATCACCAAACCCAAAAGTGCCCCCAAGATCTCTTCATCCACGCTAGCCCGAATCAATCCCGGTCTTCAGCGTCTTGGTAATTTTATGGCACAAGCGAAAGCATATGAGGCGTCGGAACATAGTCTTTCGACGCTGGACTCATCCACACCCACACGATCGACGCCCGCCCCCCATAACCCGTCACCCCCAGAGCCGCGATCGCAAGAAGATGCACTGATTCTCGATAACGGAGTGCCCCACTTTGTCTCCGGCAGGCACTGGGCCTGGATGGCAGCAGAGGTGCGCTCCCCATTGTCCTTGAAGCTTGCGCTCATCCCAAGGCAGAGATGTACTAACCAAGTCTCTACTCCTCTAGCTCAACGACATCCAATCGGTTCTCGCGGAATCCCAGAATTCCTCACCCGAACCGGTGCTCGAAGATGTTATCTTGGATGCCGATTCACCTGTGGCTAGCGGGGATACCTTCTGGCCCGATACACGAGAGGATTGCTATTTACTTCTGAATGTTTTCCTGACCAATTTCGACCCGATTCACAGAATTGTCCATCGCCCGAGTTTGACTCGTCGCTTTGACACATTCGTTCGCACCAACTACCATCTAGATAACAATCCACCCCCTATTACAACGGGGAGCAGTAGCAGTATGATTTCCCACCCGAAGAATACGGTCTCATTCGAGCCACTGGCCATGTCCATCTTCTACGCGGCCGTCAACAGCATGAAGGATACTGACGTATCCACCATGTTTGGCACGGACAAGTCCTACCTCCTGAATCGATACCGAACGGGAACGGAAGTGCATCTGAAACGGCATAAATTCATGACATCGAGGATCTTTGAGGTTTTGCAAGCATTTGTGATTCTTCTGGTAAGTTTCAGAGCGAAAGAAAAGACACACACAGTATTGAGCTAAACAATGTTTGTACACCAAAGACCGCGCAATATCGGGAAGATGATATGGGGAAGGTAGGGCCGTTGACTGGGCTGGCCATCCGGGTGGCGACGGTCCACGGACTCCACCGGGACCCTTTAGCTTTACCGCTGGGCACGATGGACGTCGTACAGGTGGAGCTGCGTCGTCGCTTGTGGGCGCAAATCTGTTACTTGGATTTCCGTACGACGGAGGATCATGGGTTTGCACCTTCGATTCATGAGTCAGACTTTGATACGCGTCGACCCCTCAGCGTAGATGATGTGGATCTGATTGAAGGGGCGGTACCCTCAGTTGGACTCTCGGACTCTCCTAAATTCACCGATATGACCATCTATCTGCTGCGGATCACCACGGCCCAATACTATGGGCGCATTTTTAAGATGACACACGCTTCGCGAAATAGATTGCATGCCAGCATCGGTCCTGTGGGTGAGGCCGAATCATTAACAGAGCTACAGGATCTGTTAAACAATGCTGAGACCCTCGCCCACGAGTTTGAGAAAAATCTGGACGATCTCGTTCGATACTGCGATAAGAGGGTGAGTATACAATCAATGGCCTTAGATTTGAGAAACCACTTGAAAACCAAATTCTGGGTCATGTTCTGGATTCGAGTCTCTCGACAAGATCGCGAAAAGGTCATCAGTCCCGCCATGAGAAGAAGGTTAGCAATCCGTGCCCCGTCCCCAAACTTTTCGGCAGAAAGTGAGAGGAAATATGTTTTCGCTGACAGCATGAAACGTCAAGTATATTCGTGGACGCCGCCACAGCCATAGAGAACTGGTGTACCATCGCCTCCGGCAAGGCCTGCGAGCCCTTCCAATGGCATATCTATGCGCATGCCGGATTCTCCCTGATTCTCTACGTACTCTCTGAACTCCGCAGTCCCGGCTTCCAATCCCCGGAGTGGGCCGATCTCCGCCAGCGAGGCCTCCAATTAGCGAACTCCATTTACGAGATTCGGGGTCAGCATACCACAGGTGCATGGCCTGCAATCATTTGGTTGGTGAATCGGATTCGAGCGCAGCAGGGCCTCGGTTCCGGTATTGCTAATGACCAACCTACTGGGACTGGTTTATCTGAGAATAATCACCCTATATCGACGGATACTTTTGCTGCTACTCGTCCGGGCTCAGCGGGGATGGGCCTTGACACGCCGGATTTCATGGGCATGGTGAATCTAGAGGACTTTGATTTTGCGGACTTTGCTAGTTTGGATCCGATGTGGTTTCATGGGTTGTCACAGTGATTTAACTAAGCTATCATAGAGCGAGAAAAAGGTTCATGGTATGCAGACGCTTCATCCAACTGAAGCAAGAACTCGAAGCCAAACGCCGAGCTGGAACCCCATGGTGTTCCCAGAGAGTATACAGATGCTAATTGTAAAGTGTGCGGAATCAGCCTATTCCTGTAACCCTTAAACCCATACATCCCCTAGACCCCATACATAAGAAGTTAAAACATAATGATTGTCGTCGAGTGGACCTTCCACCTTCCATCTCTCACTTCTCTCTCATTTTCATCTCACTTCCGTCTCACTTCCATCTCACTCACTTCTCTCTCACTTCTCTCTCACTTCTCTCTCACTTCTCTCTCACTTCTCTCTCACTTCTCTCTCACTTGTCTCTCACACTCACTTCGTTTCTGCGCGGTAAGTCCTAGAAACTATACCTACCTCTATGTATCGTCTCACTAATATTGGCACTACTAGAAAAACGTACGACAGCACGACAGACGTGCTAAGAGTGCGCACTACACCTACAGCAATACATAACTGCATCCAACCGTGGCTTTACAATCCATTGTTTAGCTGGGGTATAACTGGAGCTATCACGCGATACGGTGAGGAGATGAACGAGTAAGTACCTAGGTAATATGGCTTACCACTTTTAGGGGGCACTTGAAGCTAATAAACACAGCTCTTCAGTTCCCTAGTCGTCCGTATCGCACTTCAAGAAAGGAGCCAGACATTCTTTTAATGATCCGTGGCCGCTTGCTGCCAACCGTTGCTGTTGAATCTAGGTGGAGTGAAACGATGCCACGATTACAGAATGACCTCAATATGTTCCATGCACTGACCATTGATTTCGTGACCGGTCTCCCGAGAACCAAAAAAGGTTTCGACGCGGTAGCTATCTATACGTGCCAGTCTACCAAACGCATTGGATCCACACCCGGCAAAAGGACGTGGAAAGGGTACGACTGGGCCACAGCGATCCTCCAGGACCTACAGAAATGGTACTGGGGAATCCCAGTTGTATGGATTTCCGACCGGGACAAGCGCTTCGTGGAAGGTTTTTGGAAAGGGCTCTTTGGAGGTGATGGCAGCAACAAATTCGTCATTATCATCAAGTGGTCAAGGCTCACCGGAAATCGTGTTTCCGGTGTTGCAGAACTATACAAGTGCGACAGGAACGGAATACCAGTACGCGAACAACGTAAGGTATGTTAAAGATATTCGATTTATATTTCACTTACTAATTACCTGAAATTCATAGAGGCCATTTTCCCCTATGATTCCACGGCAGTCAACCAACAACTCGTCATCAAACGATGTGATCTTCTTGGCTCAGGGTATGATAATCCCAACGGTTCCCTCTTCTTCGATCTTGATCTTTTACGAGACTTTGCAAGTCGTGCCCTTGAACGTATGAACCTTGTACCCGCAACTTAAAGGGGTTTCGGATTCGCTAGCTAGGGATAAATGAGGCATACCAGACGACGACGAACCGACAGGCCTTGCGGCAATGGGCCTAGGTGTGGAAAGCGATGGGTATTAGCCAATGACGATAAATGATGCTGTGAAACGAGAACTCAGCCAAAGTCGACAACCATGCCAATCAACTGGCCAAGGCAACGTCACTATCAATTGAAACTGAGGCAGGGGAGGGTGCAGAGAGAGAGAAGTGAGAGAGAAGTGAGAACAACCTCGTCGAGGACCTCGAACGCAGTGTCTTCCCAGCCATGAGGGATATGGAGAAAGACAAATTCGTGATATTCCTGATAGGGGTTATGTCCCGCGTGGCATATTTAGTCGCCCGTACCCGATCACCGGGACCCGCGAGGAGCCCCCGGGCGATCGGGCCGGCGGGACAGGGGAGTTTTCCCCTTCTGCCTCGCCGTTGACCTTGCAGATGGCCATGTAAAGTGTGTTAACTGCCACTGGGACAATTACGAATATTCTAAAGCCTAGGTTGAATCCTCTCTGCCCGCACAACGGACTACCTCCAGACATTTCGGTCAAGGCTCCCGGGGCCCCAGCAACCGAGACCGCGCTACAATTTAGCAGGACATTCTTGAATTATGCGCCGCCTTCAACCTGCTCAAGCGAGGTAATGAGAGTATTCAAGCGAGTGTTGCCTTGAGTACCTAAGAGCATCCAAAAGAGCATCCAAAAGACATGACAAGGCCGCATAAGTGGCCGACTATTCTAAGGTTGTTAATAATAAATTAATAATCTATACGTAAGCCGAGGAATCATCCATGGATATAAATATAGGCGAGAGCAAGACGGTAAAATAGGTCATGCCAGGTTGGGACCATGAGAACCTTGCTTTCCTCGTTCGAAAATTGATTGATAAGCAACTGATCGCTATGAACTTGACCTCGAGTGTCTTACGCTGGGTTCCCCGCGTAACGAACTTGGTGATTGGATCAAAGAGCCTGATGTCTGTTGGGCTCCAGCCTTTTCGTCCAATAAACCATCTTGTGTGATCGAAATTGGGACCTCCGAATCTACATCTCACCTGTCCGTCGATGCCCATGGCGTCGATGCCCATGGTTGGCTAGAAGCTCCCCAATCACCAGTCCAAGCCGTCATAACTATTTCATTCAAGTACCTCTGCGCGGAAGCAGACGAGGCGGTAGACAAGTTATATGGGTTGGCGCGATGGCATCTAAAACCTGCCGTATGTATTGGTAGCCTTAATTAAGTCGATTGTCGAGGTCATACTTATACAGTTGCTAACGTCCGTAGGGATGCCCATAGCAGAGCCGCCGCTTTGTATAATTTGAGAAACCAAAGGGTCAAGAGACGATTGTAAATCAAAGTACAAGTGTCATGGCCAAATCATATTCACGATATAATTCCTCTCATTGTAGCCACACTATCGATGCGTTTTAGAAACCGGGCCCAATGATAGGCAACAAAGTCCGTCAGCGAGCTGTGAGAAGCTCAAGCTCAATTCTAATGGTCTCTATACACAACGTGCACCATCAACCAGGATCTCAACACCACTGATAATTGAGCTTGCAGGCTCCGCTAAGAAGAGAGCAACATTTGCAGCATCAGACGGTTCGACGAGGCGACCGATTGGAATCGACCCGCAATTTGCCTTGATGATCTCCGCGGGAACTGGTCCGTCTGCGATACCAGCGAACTTGTTCAGCAGTGGCGTGTTTACGGAGGTCGGACAGATAGTATTGAAGTGCAGTTGATCTCGGGCAAATTCAAAGGCCATCGACTTGGTGGCCGAAGAGACCCCCGCCTTTGTAGCGTTATACCATGTCTGGGTATCACCGGTGCGGATAGCATTCTCGCTAGAAATCACAACAGTGGAACCCGGGCCATTCTTTTTCATTTCAGGAACCAGGACCTTGGAAGCGAGATAGATGCTTCTGACATTGACATTAAATAGGCGGTCGAACTCTTCCACAGTCACGTCGAGTCCAGACTTGTTGGGGTACGACCAGCCGGCATTGTGAACGACAATTGGCGGAGCCTTGCCGAAATTTGAGATGGAGGTCTCGAGCTATATGAAAAGAAGTCAGCATTATAGTACTAGCAAGTGAGAGACTGGTTGAGGAACCTTGGAAGGTTGGTAAGATTACTCCTTATTCCTTGGGAGGTGTGGCCAGATGAAGAGTGGGTCTCGTACGAGGCGGGAGGCCCCACACCCTCGGCCGAGGTGGGTCCATATAGATTTGATGATTTTGCTGATATACTTATGTTGTACTCGGGTATAAAAAGGAGACTGTAGGTACCTAGGAGTATTTGGCTTCGAAAACCATGTCCCTCAAGCACCAAACCAGTACCCCCCAGTCTCCAGCAGCATTGAACACGATGCAATCCCCAAAAATCTCAGAAACAACCCCCGAGTACGAGCGAACAGCCTCGCCCAAGGAACTCATCCAAGACAATACCGAGGCAGAACTCGGATCCAAGCAAGAAATTGACCCTCGTGGCTCAGAACATGTTCGCAGAGGATTTCTCCCACTCTTATGTTTTGTCCCAGCTTTGCAGGATCCCAGACATTACACCCCGGGCATGAAGTGGGGGTTGACCTTTATTGTCGCAATGGGAGGATTAGTAGTTCCACTGAGTAGTGGTGTTTTGTTCCGTAAGTTGTACTCTTACCAAACCGGATCAAAAAGCTAATATGATGGATTCCAAACAGCCTGTCTGATAGAGATCGCCGAGGATATGCATACCACCGTGTCGGTGGTGAACTTGTCTATCGCTTTTGGCTCACTTTCTGTCGCCATCACGCCCTTGTGGTGGTCATACGTGGCCGAGCTCTATGGTCGTCGACTTGTTTACATATCATCCTTCTTCTTCCTTGGAGTTTTCAATATTCTGGCTGCTATTAGTCCCAACATCGGCATGTTTGTCGCCATGCGACTACTTGGTAGTGCCTCCAGTGCATCTCTTCAAGCCGTCAGTGCCGGTACTATTTCGGACATGTTTGAAAAGCAAGATCGCGGCAAGGCCATGGGCGCATTCATGCTTGGTCCCATGCTGGGGCCCATGTTTGCCCCCATCATCGGCGGGGCGCTCACCATGCATTGGAGTTGGCGCAGCACACAGTGGTTCATGGTCATCTATGGCTGGGTGGTGTTTGTAGTGATGGTCTTCTTTATGCCAGAGACGGCCACCAATCTCGAACAGAACCGCCGCAAGCACCGGAACGATGCCGCTAGCCCCGGCAAGAAAGCCCTTTACTTCCTCCTGAAGCCCATGGAAGCCGCCAAGCTCCTCCAATACCCTCCCATCCTGATTACAGTCTATTACACCAGTATTGTCTTTGCTACGTACTACCTCATTTGCGTCTCTATCGAAGACACCTTCGCCCTGCCACCATACTCCTGGAGCTCCATCATCGTCGGTGTGGCCTATATCCCCGGTGGCCTTGGCCTACTCTTTGGTGCCATCATTGGCGGCCGCTGGCAGGACTATATCATGGCGCGGACCGCTCGAAAGGAGGGCCGATATGATGATAAGGGGGAGTTGATCCTCCACCCGGTCGATCGTCTAGGCGAGAACTGTCTCCTTGGGGGCATTCTGTTTCCCGGGGCACTCTTGTGGTGGGGATGGACGGCTGATAAACATGAGTTCTGGCTGGTACCGGTAAGTTTATATATCCATCCCTCTCTTCTCCTTTCCTACTTCAAACGGGGACTAACTTACTGTATAATAGCTCATTGGAAACTTCTTCTACGGGTTTGGCGGAATGATTCTCACCAACGTTACCATGACCATGCTGACGGAATTCACACCGAAGAACTCTACCATCGGCGTCGCTGTGAATAACCTCATGAGAAACAGTCTGTCCTGTGTGAGTGCGATTATTGCGCAGCCGTTATTCGATGCCATTGGCACGGGTTGGTCGTTCACGGCAGTTTGTTTATTCTGTCTACTCAGTGGTGTTCCGTTGATCCTTCTGCGGATCAAGCGAGATGAATGGAGTCGGCAGATGAAGGCTACGCTGGGCGAGTGATTAGGATGGTTCCCTAGGTTTCCTGTGAAAGGTGAGGGGATCGGGAGTCTGATATCTCTATCATTGCTTGAATGGGGTTGTACTTAGCTCTTGTGACTTTTAGGTTAATATATAAATTACAATTTAAATATAAAGAAAGTAATAAGTTTAGAAGGTTAAATAAATTATAGAGGTTTAAAAGAAATAGTAGTTTTATCGTATATATCAATCAATCAACCAATCAAAGTTCAATTAACCTGTTGCAGTCTAGGTAGGTAACTAGTTGCGTATGACTATGCAGGCGCTCCCTCCAACCGAAGCAAGAACTCGAAGCCAAATGCCGAGCTGGCATAGTGCTTCCAGAGAGTATACAGATGCTGATTGTAAAGAGTGCGGAATCAGCCCATTCCTGTAGTACCCCATAAATCCATCCTATACATAAGAAATTGTAACATAATGATTGCCATGGGGTGCACCCCCCACCTTCCATCTCTCACTTCTCTCTCACTTCTCTCTCTCTCTCTCTCTCTCTCTCTCTCTTGTGTGTGCACTCTCCCCTGCCTCGGTTTCAATTGATGGTGACGTTGTCATGGCCAGTTGATTGGCATGTTGGTCGACTTTGGCTGAGTTTCTCGCTTCACTCTCGGTCCACGTGAACTCGCCATAGGCCAGAAGTATTTTGAATGCCCTGTTGACTAGACCGACGTTGGGTGCTGGCTTGCCAGTGTCTGTTGGTTTCGTGCGTCGCTATGGAACATCCTGGGATACCAACCGAGGCAAAGAACCAGAGACCGAGACTCATGAACCCAGGTATATTGCGATGGTTTGGGGGTATGCGTATCGAGGGTGTGCCTGTCGAATTCGGCCTTAAAAACTTTAATATATAAGATAATATTAGTCACAGCATCATTTATTGTCATTGGCTAATACCCATCGTCTTCCACACCTAGATCCATTGCCGCGAGGCCTGTCGGTTCGTCGTCGTCCTTTTCCTCCTCGGGTGTCACATACTGGAACTGTTGGAGACCTGTTCGGTGCATGAAGTTGACCACGTAGCGGGTGGCCTGCGGGTTCGACACGATCTTGTCGTAATCTATCTCGTTAATCCCAATGTCCCACAACTGCTCCCACAAATTTGTACGCGGAATGACATACTGTGGACACTGCATCAGGATGTGTTTTAGTGTTTGTGAGCCTTCGTCACAGTTGCACCGGTCGGTCTCGGCTGCCTTGATCTTGAACAAGAAGTGACGGAGGCCGATCCGCATTGTGCGCATCTGGATCAAGATTGCACACTGCGGCTTCGACAGTCCTTCATACAACCGGAGTGTCTTCTTGTTCGGCGCTTGCACCAAGCGCTTTGTAGGTGCAGATGTTGCTTCTCGTTCCCACTGCTTCTCCCACCTCTCCTTGATTCGCTGGCGTTTACTCTTGAAGTCGCGTATTCAGAATCGGACTCGAAATTGAACTCCGATGTCCGGTTTTGGTTGAACCCTGGTGATGGCAATGCGAACATCTGCTTGACACTGCGGATCAATAGGTCCCGGCCAGAAATCCGTATCGAAAAGTGGGAAAGGCAAAACAACAAAGCCCATCGCTCCCAGGTCATCTGGGTTACTAAACAACGGGGCCAGCTCAACATCACTGGCCACCCTCTCCTTATCCCCTTTGAAAGTCTGTTCCGTTACCAGTCAACTTGCCCAAGGGAGAAAGATCTCGAGATCTCACAACAGCAACTGGAGAAAATCGCGAGGACGATTTGGGACGAGCAGTGGGGCCAGCAGAGCTGGTAGATTTCATTTTCGATGCTATTGTTGATCCAGGATCATACGAAGAGAGGTTAATGCATTCGGACCCGAATGGTTTATTTCCATCGATTCAACGTATTGTACGGCAGGTTTTAGATGCCATCGCGCCAACCGGGTTTTTGCGAGGCAGAAAATCAAAAGGCTATATATAGAAAAGTCTCTGCCTTCGTATATACCTAAAAAGAGCATCCAAAAGAGCATCCAAAAGAGAATCCAAAAGAGAATCCAAAAGAGAATCCAAAAGAGCATCCAAAAGACCTGACAAGGCGGCATAAGCGGCCAGTTATTCTTGTTAATAATAAATTAATAATCTATACCTAAGCCGAGGAATCATATAACTAGGTCCCTAGGGTTGTGTATAATAAAAAAAGGCGTAACAAATTATATGGGTTGGCGCGATGGCGTCTAAAACCTGCCCTAGTATTGATTGAAAGTAATAAGACACCTGAACAAGTCCGTTTCACCCAATAAAACTGGCTTTTGGAAATTATCTGTAACCAGCTATTCTAATTATAAACCTTATGAACCCTCAAATATCCAAATGCAACTTTCAATAATCTTTTGGTGGTGATGGTGTCAATATATGCTCCGAGTGTACCTCTTTCTTGATGCTTCAGTGCTATTGGACTGTGGAGAAAATAAAGCTGGGATTAGTCTCCTTCGGGCCCCTAGGTGTCAATAAAACAGGGTATGCTGTAGAAAATATAGCATATTAACTACGAGAGCATTGTTGAGGGGTTTGTAGTATTTCAGCAGGTCTGAGTTGCCATTGTCACCAAATTTGTTGGGTACTAACCTCTGTATATTCATCATATCATGTGAAAATATCCTTTTCATAAGATTCCACATTGATTGAAGAATATCCAAGACCAATAGCTGCAGGTATGAAGAATTCTATGCAAATCATCAATCCTGCATACCTCAAGTCTAGCGGTCTAGGCAAATCGGGACTAGACGCAATAAACGCTAAACGCAGCTTCAGATGAAAAGTCGAAGCTGGAGCCACAACTGAACCATACATTATTAAGAGTAAACACACCCATACTGTTTAGATGAAAATGTAGAAGTAATCGAAATTCGAAATCGAGTAAATCTGACAGCGTGGGGTAAAAAGGGACCCTTGTTGCCTTAGGCACCAAGTCATCATGTTGACATGAGGCTGAACTTGATCTAATTCTTGTCTCTCTCGCACCATCCCGATATCAATCACTTTACCCCCATACAGGAAAACCAAATAAGAAAAATCTCCCATACAGTTACAATCGAGGTTGGTGTGAGACCCACCGATCTTAGGACGGCCCAGAAGCCGCTTATCCAATTTGTTTCTCTTTTTCCCAACTTCACATTTCCCCCCCCCCCCCCCAAACACACAATCCCCAGCACCTATTTTAACCCCCCTGGGCTCTGTTTTCTTCGGTCCTTTGTAGAACTTTGACTTGATCAGAGTTCTATCAACCTTATACTCTTCTTCGTCGTGGGAGTTCTATCCCGCCCGCGCTGAGACTCACCCCGCTACACCTCCGCGATTCTCTCCCCCATCCCCCATCCCCTCTCGCCCCTTACTCCGAACTCAAAATTCGAACTACATTTCAGTTTCCGCCAAAATGGATCGGGCTATAGCGCGCGCCGTGACCGACAAGCAGCCGGTCCCGGAGATCGATTTCACATTGCACACGATGGAGGACAACACGCAGGTATCGACAATGGAGAGGGTGGTCAAAGGTAATGCCGCAGTGGTCTCGGTCGCTTTCGCAATATGTGGTAACCTGATCGCTAACGGTATTTCGTGGTCTTAGAGGTGCAAGCGCCCGCTCTCAGCTATCCTCCGGATGATATGTTTTGGTCGCCTGAGGATCCATCCAAGCCCAATCTTCAGTACCTCAAGCAACACCTCTACCGTGAAGGTCGTCTTTCAGAAGAACAGGCACTATGGATCATCCACGCTGGTACACAGGTTTTGAAGGCTGAGCCAAATTTGCTCGAAATGGATGCGCCCATTACAGTGTGTGGCGATGTTCACGGCCAGTACTACGATTTGATGAAGCTGTTCGAGGTCGGCGGTGACCCTTCAGAAACGAGGTATCTGTTTTTAGGTGACTATGTGGACCGTGGTTATTTCAGTATTGAGGTAGGTCATCCGAGTCTCCTTAGATCTAGAAGAACTACCCTGACCATTTGTCTCCGTAGTGCGTCCTCTATCTCTGGGCATTGAAGATCTGGTATCCCGATTCACTCTGGTTGCTGCGGGGTAATCACGAATGTCGCCACTTGACGGACTACTTCACCTTCAAGTTGGAGTGCAAGCACAAATATAGTGAACGGATCTACGAGGCATGCCTGGAATCCTTCTGCGCGCTGCCGCTGGCGGCAGTTATGAACAAACAGTTCCTTTGCATTCACGGTGGTCTCAGCCCCGAGCTGCATACCCTCGAAGACATCAAGGCTGTATGTATATGCCCTACTCCCATTTTGGTGGTATTAGCAGAAAGCTTACAAGCCTAGATTGATCGCTTCCGCGAACCCCCAACCCACGGGCTCATGTGCGACATCCTTTGGGCTGACCCTCTGGAAGAATTCGGTCAAGAAAAGACAGGCGATTTCTTCATTCATAACAGTGTCCGTGGTTGCTCCTACTTTTTCTCTTATCCCGCGGCATGCGCCTTTTTGGAGAAGAACAATTTGCTCTCCATCATCAGAGCACATGAGGCTCAGGATGCCGGATATCGCATGTACAGAAAGACGCGAACCACCGGCTTCCCGAGTGTTATGACTATTTTCAGTGCTCCTAACTACCTGGATGTTTACAACAACAAGGCGGCTGTCCTCAAATATGAGAACAACGTGATGAATATCCGCCAATTCAACTGCACCCCCCACCCATATTGGCTGCCCAACTTCATGGATGTTTTCACGTGGTCCTTGCCGTTCGTTGGTGAGAAAATCACGGATATGCTCATCGCCATTCTCAACACCTGCTCGAAGGAAGAGTTGGAGGACGAGGCCCCCACACCTGTGTCTCCCTCTGAAAACAAGGATAAAGATCCAATTTCGCCTCCGTCGATGGACCCCGAATCGACCGAGTTCAAACGACGTGCTATCAAAAACAAAATTCTTGCCATTGGCCGCCTCTCTCGTGTCTTCCAGGTTCTTCGTGAGCAATCCGAGAGTGTCACTGAGCTGAAGACGGCGGCCGGCGGTCGTCTTCCTGCCGGAACCCTCATGCTGGGTGCAGAAGGTATCAAACAGGCTATTCACAACTTCGAGGATGCCCGTAAGGTTGATATCCAAAACGAGCACGTACCCCCTAGCCACGAAGAAGTTGTCGCAAAGAGCGAGGAAAGTCGTCGTGTGGCCCTGGAGCGGGCTGAGCATGAGGCTGCCAACGATGCCGGACTCGCCACAGTTGCTCGACGGATCAGCATGTAAGTGTTCACTAGACAGATTTTGCGACCAGCCCATTTCACATACTAATTCGAATTACTAGGTCTGCTGGGTCAGGTCGCCCCCGTTCTCGACAGAGGGATCCTCCCAAGGATGCCTGATCTAGCTATGATGTGGCCGAGTTGATATTATGACACGATCTATGCATTTCTTCTTCCTGTCCTCCAGCGCACACGCCTTTTGTCCCGACACGATCGATACGATACCCTATCTATCTGCTTGATCCTACCCCTCGCCTGGCGATTTAACCTGTGAATCCACAATTCTAGCGATAAATAGGACAGTTCAGTTATATGTGTGCTTATTACCCCACGTTTCATAGCAAAATATGCAATTATAGTAAAGAAAAAGTTTTGCTGATTGTAAATATTGACATAATGATCAATCTCATTTCTAATTTATCTGGTAGTTTACCTATCTCCATCGTTTAAGATGTAGAATATGAAGACCATACATATAAAGCCAGTGATGGATGCCAAGCCCCGTTCCCGCGTCCACTTCCGCTCAACCAAGTTCATCCACCAAATGCCATTGCGATAACTACACCCTACAACCCTCGCTTTACCGCGCCTCAATGGCTCCAAGATTGCGCAGCGCGCTCACAAAGAGCCTGTCGCGTCCACTGGATAGCAGCGCTGTCTTTTACTGCCCCTCGTGCGCGATCTGGCGACGAACCTTGTCCACGCGCGCCAACATTAATCGCAGCCTCGAGAAACCCGACACATCTCGACGGGTCACCAGAGCTCAAAACATAACCACAGCATCGGCTTCCCGAACATTCACCACATCCTCTATTATCACTGCAAAGAGCGTGCCACCGCGGTTGAAGGAGCTGCATGCTGCCCTCGAGGGAGTGAAGGATGCCGCCCTGGAACAGGTGAATCTCAGTCGGCTGCAGTTTGCACTGCGGGGATTGGAGTCCGAAACACCTCTTATTAGAGTAGCTGGTGAGTTGGTGGTTATACGATCGGGCTATTGCTCTCTTCGGCACTGGATCTTCCCCTTCGAAGAAAGCACGGCACTGATTTCTTCTTGATTTGGACCCTAGTTCTTGGATTGAACGATGCAACCTCTGCGCGCAAACTTGTTCGACTACTACTTGCCGACCCATTGGCACCGCGAGAAGGCTGGGAAGACATTCTCGAGTCGTACGATGCCGACTCATCCCGAGGACTGCTGATCAGGTATGAACAAGTCTTCTGTCTGCGGTGTTGATCCTCTGTGACCAGTACTGATCTTGAGGATTTATTCTATAGATATGGCGAAATCTCACAATCCATCCCCAATGACCTGCTACCGACGATATCAGTGCCATCGCCTATCCTGGGAAAAGGCAACTTAGAGATCCTAGTCAGCACCCTAGGCTCCGAGCCTGACAACCACACCGCTACGTTCCACGCCGACACTTTCCTCGTCCCCACAGTTACCATCCAGACCTCGCACTCCGGTCGGCATAACGTTGTTCGGTATCCCGTGCACCACACGATCGTATGCGGACGTGGAGTGGATGGCCTGCTGTCGTACAGCACAATGATCGGTCGATCCGACTTGAAGAACGAGGTCTCTTCAGTGCGCGGAGCCATTGAACTTGCAGTGGCAGACCAGAAATCTACAAACGAGCGACTATCCCTAGTAGATGTCGACCGTGCCAGCACAGCACTGGATAAATTCCGTGAATCCGTCCACAATGCTTCCGACTACGAACGTGGGTGGAATGGCAGTGGCGTGCAACCTCTCATCGATTGGCTTGCAACCTTCTCCGAAACATCCACTGGAAACGCGTTGAATCCGGCATTGGTCCCTCTAGTGGAGTCCCTTATTGACGCAGCGGACGCTAGTGTAATCATCAGAGACGCCAAGGCACTCCATGATCAAACCGCTGGTGTAGCACCTGCAGAGACTCGGTCTAACTTGGACCGGGCCGTGACTACCTGGGCAGAGCGTGCTCACTCCGAGCTCCGCAGTTCCCTCGATGCAGGGTTGGCCAGTCCACGCTGGCGCGGTCTTGCATGGTGGAAACTCTTCTGGCGCGTTGACGATGTAAGCATGATTACCTCTGAGATCTTGGAAAGGAAATTCCTTCGTCGGGCGGAGAAGGAGGTCATCTGGACCGTGGGCAAGTACCAGCAGGCCGGCCTGTTGGAAGAGCCTACGTCTTCAATCCCTCACTCCGCGAAGGACTCTGTCATGCCTCCCTGGCCAACCCAGATCCCCGACCTTCGCACCAAGCTCCTCACCAGCACTGTGCCATCCCTTCAAGCCCTCGCGCAGAGTCTGGTGCTTTTCAGCGTGTCCACCACGACTCTGACTTCTGCTCTCTCCGCTCTAACCTATGTGGCTATTCCAGCAGCCGGCGTGTACGAGTCATGCACTCTTGCCGCCGTGGGTCTGATTTACTCTATGCGTCGCCAGCAGAAGAGGTGGGATGTTGCCCGTACCTTCTGGGAGGAGGAGGTCCGGGAGGAGGGACGCACCTCGCTACTGGAAACTGAAGCTGCTCTTCGGGGTATCGTGCGGGATGGCGGCAAGACTGTCGAGGAGCTGTCTGACAGCCGTGCACGAAAGTCCGTTGCCAGAGCGAGAAAGGCTTTGGAGGAGGTGAAGGTGTAATCTGTGTTGTACAACATTGAACCGTGTACTGTATATGTATTGCCTTCTTGGGATAGACCTTTAGAGCTCCAATCTACTCCTATCTGTGTGATATTCGTTATCAATGCCAAGATCTTGTCCGCGGTTAAGATCCCATTTAGGAAACTGTTTACCATCAGACTCATGCATCTCCACCTTTCATGCGCTTGGTTCTCTCGCGGGATACATACTATTTTCTTTTCCAAGGCTGTTACAGGACAAATCACTGAGCCACCCGTAAACGAAAACGGAATATGTTTTCTCCAATTCCCAAAGTTAGACCACGATCTAATCACCTGAGGAATCAATATATTTTATGTTAATATAATTTCATATCTCCACAGCACATCTAATAATATAATATAATCCATACAAGAGTTTATTCTTATATAGAATACCGAAATGCCGGCGAACTGCTCCGGAGATAATACTAAAAAGCTTCGGTGGTTTCACCATGTATCAAGCGAAGATCTGAGACATCGGGGTCCGGGGGTATTGGGATCGGGATATTGCAGGGATAGAAATGATGTCTTAAAACTCTCCTCAAACCTCAAACGGCTATCGTCTGAGCTAACTAGTTTGAGAATAGACTCTATACTCTGTAATTATGGTGATATATATATCCGATAGGATGCAATACAACATATACAACGTTGTATACAAAGTAAACTAACTAGTTTCTAATAGTTCATACTATATTTTATATTGCACCTTCTTATATTGTAAGCGTAATTGCAATCTCGGCTGAATAGTAAAATAGGGGGTATAATTTACGGGTCGTTTCATCTTCTCTTCAGGCCAATCCCTATGGTCAGCGTGGGTCACCAAGACGGGGCTAGTGAACTAGTTCAGGAACGCGCCGTTCGTTTCGGTGTCTCAGAGATTGACTTGAACACACGGGATGTCCACTTGGAAAGAATATTCTCTTATCGACTTTATTTTTCCCTCGTCTTCTAGCACCAAATTTGAGATTAGCTAAGGATTGTTCATTTTAATTTCTCAGACAAACACCCAATAGTAATAGTAGGGATATAGAGAGGCTGATGTTCTAATAGTAATGTTCCCCTCCCAGCCTAACCCTAATATCCCGTATATCCCGAATATCAAGGGATTGGCCCGCTCATTAAACTCACGCCCCTCTCCAAGCACTAAGGGAAGGGATTGGCGCCTCATTATTGAGGGTTCACTGGCGTGTGCATTTTTCTAACTTTTCTGCCTTGAAGTACTTGATCCCCGTGTGCTGCTCCTTAATCTATTCCTTTGCCCCCCTCTCTTACTTCGTCCTGCGTCGCACCCTTTTACCCTATCTCAGGGTCTGTCACTCGTTCATATCGTCGCTCATTTATTGTTCTATTCTTCTCTATATTTGTTTCCAAATATCCAAGTGAGTACTTTTGGACGTTTTCGTGTATTTTGGAAAAAATAGAGTTGAGGCTGATACAATGGGCGTTCAGGGATTCGCAGAAATCGGAATCGCCTTTGTTTACTGACGTCAGGGGAAAACGCGCTTGATCGGTAAGTCCGCATACCAGCCCTGGAGGTTACCTTTCCTCGATCCATCCCCACGGGAAGTGGTACCGCTCAGCCCACAAGCAAGGGATCATTCTTTTATCCTTTGTAGGGGAATTGATATAAGAGTGGATGACGATTCGCTTGGAATCTTCAATCCTCAATCTGCAATATGGAGTGCTTAATGCCTTGAATTTACACTAACATATTGCTTAGTATCTACATCTCTCGCACTCATTTCTCCACGCCTAAACCGGTTGACTCGGTACTGGCGAGTCTGTCATTTACAATTGTTTCCCTGAGATCATTCATTCTTTATTTTTATCCAATCACCGAGCCCGTGGACGCGGCTCAACCACAACAACATGCAGGACATTCGACTGACAGCCATTGCGATGGCCTGCTTGGCGCTGTTCCCAAGCTATACAACTGCTTTCTGGCGTCTTCCCTGCCGTGGAAGATCTGGTCTCGCCCGTCTGGACCCCATTGTGGAGCCTGATGAGGTCTCAGGTCACGTTCACGCAGTCCATGGAGGTGGAAGTAAGCGCGCATTTTCCTAAAGCTTGGATATTCACCTACGGATGTGCTGACCTAAGGTTAGGCTTTGGCATGAGCTCGAATCCGGCCTCGCTCCTCAACAGTGACTGCACCTCGTGCGCAGTTACTCAGGACAAGTCTGCTTACTGGGCTCCCGCTTTGTACTTCATGCACGCCAATGGCAGTGCCCAGGTAGTTGAGGAGGTTGGAGGCATGCTTGCGTGAGTTTGATTTTGATCTGGCTCTTGTGGTGGAGCTCTACTAACACCCCTCGATCAGCTACTACCTTCTGTATGGACAGGACATCACTGCCTTCCCAGATGACTTCCGCATGCTGGCAGGCGACCCCTTCCAGCGCAATTTCACCTGGCCAGTTCCCGACCCTCCCAAGTCCGAGTGGAGCGGTGATCAGGCTTCACAGGCTGCTTTGCGCCAGAAGGCCCTTGGTTTCAACTGCCTGAACTATAAGACAACTGCTGAGGACTCCCTCCACCGTCATTTCTTGCCCAACAAGACCTACCTTGATGAGCACTGCACCGACGGAGTCCGATTCGAGTTGATGTTCCCATCGTGCTGGAATGGCAAGGATTCCGACTCCGATGACCACAAATCTCATGTCGCGTACCCGTCCCTTGTTATGGATGGTACTTGCCCCGAGGGTTTCGAAACTCGCCTGGTATCACTCTTCTACGAGACTATTTGGGACACCTATGCATTCAAGGGTGTCGATGGATATTTCGCACTCGCCAACGGCGACCCCACTGGATACGGATACCACGGTGATTTCATGCAGGCCTGGGATTCGGGTGTGCTACAGAAGGCCATTGACACTTGCACAAGCGAGACAGGTATCATTGACGAATGCAAAATCTTCGATATCCAGTCCGAAGATGAACAGCGTCAATGTCAGTTCCCCATCCCTTCCGTGATCGAACACGAAAACTGTGAAATGCACGACGACGGGTTGCCTGGCGGTATGCCTATCGAGTGGGGTCCTGAGCGTGCCTCAATGAAAGCCGACGGTGCAAGCACAACCACGGGCAATATAATTTCGCTTCCCACTATTTCCGTTGGTGGTGTCTCGATTGATCCCAACACCGTGCTTGACAACATTTTCCACGCGACCAGCACCGCCGAAGCTACTACTACTTCTTTCACTTCCACTTCGACTCCCTCGCCAACCCCGACCGCCGTTACATCTACTATTGTCGACCCTCTCACCGAAGAGATCATCTATGTTGAACGTGAAGTTGTCGTCCTCTGTGATGGAAACGGTGACACTTACTCGACTAGCACTGGCGCCATCCGTACTGTCTCCTCTACTATCACCACCATTATGGAAACCTCCACGGCCGTTTCCTACGTGAAGAAGGATACTGTCCCCGAGCCTGTGGAGCCGGAGCAGGCTGCTGGCCATGCCCGCAGACACCTTCACCACCGCCACGGTCGCGCCCACAACTAGGTTTAAGAGCCTCCGTTTTGGGTGTTAGGAACCCAATGCGCGAAGTACGCAGCGCGTCGTTCTCCTTTTTGTCACCTTGACCGAGAGGATATACCCCATGCTTCTACATCAAGTTAGACCTTGAACTTGCCGGATTGTACCCTGGGAGCTTTGATTCATGTACATTTATTTTATTCTGATTGTTGGACATCCTCCAGTCAGTCAGGGAGGGTGTACATTGACCATACTGTCGTTCTCGTGATGAAATTTTTAAATAGTCCTGGCTGGTACACAATTCAACCGCATTGGTCGATGATAACCGGGTCGATGTAAGACATCCAAGCTTTACTAGTTGCCTGCATTCCATCCCTGCCCGCCACTTTGGTTATCTCCAGCCTCAGTGATGTACCGTGCAACATAGGTCTCAGTCGAATTCCACTCGCATATTAAACCGTTCTCCGATGTTTCATTTCGCCTCAACCTCTCAACAGATGTCTCAGCATCTCCTTACAAAGCAACGATCAGCCTACCTCGTTCAGTAGGCAACGGCCATGCTGTACATATTCCGTGCGACAATCCTGTGGGACATAGCGAGGCCCGACAACGGCGGCGAGACCATCAATTCCAAGACAGAACAACAAAAATGGTCTAGAAGGTGACAATGTACGAGAACATTTACAATTCTCACTACCACTGAGAACCATCTAGCCCCTTCAACCACAGACATGTCAACTCAGCGTTGCAACGATGCCAAATGTCTTGCGCCAGTCAGTGTATCTCCCCCGAGCCAGCTGTCCGTGTAGCACACTTGAATTGCGCAACATGGAAACCACTTCTCTCTCCAGTGCCGCCAGTTCAAGACCCTGTTTCACTTGGTCACTAAAGTGACATCGGTAACCACTGACCCCGTTACCACGAAAACGTTTTCTGTGTCATGGATTTCCCGAATGAGGATCCCTTGCCTTGTTGACGAGGGGGTACGCTACTATTTTTATAAGCTTATGGCCAAATACACTGCTGAGGCATTTGGAAATAGTGTTCTCGGTCTAAATATCGCTATCTATCAAAGGGTTGCATGCAGTGGCGAGGTAGTATGAGCTGAACTTCACTGGAAATCCATCAGCCACTGTTACTTCACCGTGGTAGCTTTGATCAGCCAAGCTGAGTGAGCTCCGAATCTCGAGAAGAGCCCAAATCGGGCTGTCCTGTTGGATCCACGCCAATATAAAACAAGATCCAACACTGGGCTCTGAAGAGAAAGTTCTTCTTGGCTCAGTTACAGCAAGCGCACATCCTCCTATCACAATTCTTATATCTAGTTCTTCCTTTTCCGTCTAGTGAACTTTGAGACTATCATAATGGAACCCCTCCACCGACTCTACCTCTTTTTCGCGTTCTTCATCTCAGTCACAATGGCTATTCCTCGACAAACCGCCTCTATCACCATGGCTGCAGCTCCGGCGGTGATCACCCAAGGCCCCGAGCTCTGGTGCCCGAATGGACAAACTGCCATCTACACGACAGACTGTACAATGGGAACCCCAGTTTCGTACTGCTTCAGCCAGGAGCCTCCAATCGAGTGCTCACAGGGTTACTTCCCATCAGTTTGGCATCCTGATCATTGTATGGAAGAATCGAGCTGTTTCCCGCTCAGCGAACCCTGGATTACCACCCAGTGCTCGAATGGGGCTGTTCCGTATTCGACGTCGACTATATATGAGGGTACCTTAGCGGGAGGTGAATCAACTGTTATCAGGGGTGAGTTTCTTGCTTCTTGTTTCTACACTTTCGTTCCAGTACCCTATTTTATGACAGCAAAGATTGAGCACCGAGGCTGATTTTGAATGCCCTCTCTTGTAGCTGTCTCTTGCTCCTGTCCTGTATACCAATGGTACAGCATGACCCTACTGCCAGGCTCGTCGAACTATGACACCTTCTGTATGCCGCACAGCTCTTGTCCGCGGGGTATGACAACCTCTGTCTCGGTCAATGAGTACTGTGCCACCCAGCCGGTTGGTGTTTGCTCGGATATACCTCTGCAAACCAACCTTTGTCAATGTGCCGACGCGGATCAGACACCTGTCTATCCTGACTGGCCTGGTGCTAATCCAACTGGGTGCGAGTTGATATATTGAAAGTGGGGGGATTGAGAGAAATAATTAAGTAGTAAACACAATTCAATATTGAGGTCATTGTCACCACATATTGCACCACAATTCTTAATCAGACGCAACTTCCAGATGTTTCGAATATCATTAGCCTAATAGCCTAAACCACAGGGTAGGTCCAAGCGAGCCCTCGGCGTCCCAATCGGGGAATTGCCGTCCTTTAACCCCGCATCGGCCCGTGTCTATAAAGTCTCCCCCATCTTGAAATTTACTTCCTCAAATTCATCTTAATTTTAACAAACTCGCAATGTCTGACGCTCTTCCTGAAATGCAGTACCGGTTCCTCGGTAGGACCGGATTAAAAGTCTCAGTTATCTCGCTGGGTAGCTGGCTCACATACGGCGGACACGTCGGGAATGGTACGCCCATCTCCATTAATGGAATTGATCGAATCTAACAGACAACAGAAACCGCCCTTGAATGTATGAAAGTAGCCTACGATGCCGGCGTCAACTTTTTCGATACCGCCGAAGTATACTCCGGCGGACAATCGGAGATTGTCCTCGGAGAGGCAATCAAGAAATTCGGCTGGAAGCAAAACGACCTCGTCATTTCCACCAAGGTACCTAACAAGCGCGCAATGTCCCATCCAATAACTCATCCCCACTAACCCATCTTTCAGATCTACTGGGGCCGAGCCAACAGCGCCAACCCCGACAAACCCCTCAACAACAACGGTCTCTCCCGCAAGCACATCATCGAGGGTATGAACCTCTCCCTGAAACGACTAGACCTACCATACGTAGACATCGTGTATGCGCACCGCGCAGACCGTGATACACCCATGGAAGAGGTCGTCCGGGGCTTCAACTACCTCATCGAGAACGGCAAAGCCTTCTACTGGGGCACGTCGGAGTGGACCGCGAGCGAGATCGCAGACGCCTGGCGCATCGCCGACAGACTCGGTCTTATCGGTCCTGTCGTCGAGCAGCCGCAGTATAACCTCCTCGCGCGCGAGCGTGTGGAGAAGGAGTACCGCTGGCTGTACGAGGCGCACGGGCTCGGTCTGACAGTGTTCTCGCCGTTGAAGGGCGGTGTCTTGACGGGCAAATATAATGATGTTTCTGCGCCTCCGGCTGGGTCGCGGTTGGCGGAGTCGGAGGATGGATATGTGAAGGGGTTGCGCAAGACGGTTGGGGATGAGACTTGGCAGAGACAGCTGGGTCAGGTTGCGGCGTTGAAGCCTGTTGCTGAGGAACTTGGGGTTTCGACGGCGCAGTTGGCTCTTGCGTGGATTTTGAAGAATCCTAATATCTCGTCTATGATTACGGGTGCGTCGAGGCCGCAGCAGGTGCTTGATAATATTCGGGCTTTGGAGGTGGTGGAGAAGTTGACGGATGAGGTTATTGAGAAGATTGAGGTTGCTGTTGGGAATAAGCCTGCTGTTGAGCTTAGGCGGTTTTAGACTATAGATGATAGAGGTTTCTGGGAATAGAGCCGGGAAAAGCAATCTTACTAGTTATCTTCCAAAACTGAACCGCTAGATAATATACCTAGCAAAGGGTTGTCTGAATTGAATCCGTTTATCATCTCATGTATGCAGTTAATTCAGGAGCTATAAACATTGTTCTGTGGCTTTATCCAACGAGAGAGATGAACTTTGGATCTCCTTCATAAAGAATCCATCGCCAGTTGGGCTTTGGAGCTTGTCCAAGTTTAATTCACACCTGATGAACCAGCCAGAGACATCCAAGGTCTCTGCCTCACTTCTTCCTCCATTTACCATCCAACAGTAACAGAATAGCTGCCATCAGAGTGGCTGTGTGTCTCGAACTGAGATTCACCAACACAGTCACCATACTCATAAGGCTCACTTAGGGATCCAGTATAGCCCTTAGAGATAGGCGCGCCGAAAATAACCGACTGCTTGGGTACATCAGAGCACACGTGCTCCTTCTTATCATCGTTCCATCCATACAATTCAACAAAGCCCATCTGGGAGCTCTGAATACCCTTCGAACCAGCGGGAAGAGTGTAAGAGCCGATCTGAGTGCTATTTCCCTTGACAACATCAACCAGAGTTCCAACCCACTTGGTTCCCTCGGTGTTCTTGATATGCAGCTGATACTGATTATCATAAGAGCTGACTATCTCAACAGCACAGCTGACGCCAGGACCACCGTCGGCACCGTCGGAGCAGTTGGGATCGTCGGAGGTGGTGCCCTTATTGAAACTGGAGAAGACTCCGTGGATGACGGGAAGACCGTGGTCGTTTTCTCGGGGCTGCAGGCCGGTGTAGCCCACGTTGTCTTGGTTGACGAAGCCGAATTGCTGCGCGAAGTAGAAGCCGCCCTCGTGGGGTGCGCCGGAGATGTCCATTGGGAAGAATATCTCACTCAAGCCTGCATCGGGGACGTTCTCGACGGACCATCCAAGGCCGACCATACCGCCGCCCTGGGCTGCGGCGGAGTGAAGGAATGGGAGGGTGAAGAGGAGGGATTGAGAGAACTTCATGGTGATGGTTTGAGAGGATTGATTGTGTGGAATAACATCCTCAGTCGGGTTGTTCAGGGTCCTTTTATATGGACTCAGTGTATTTACGGAGTATGTTGCACTTTAAGAATTGATATAGACGAAACACTGAGGCGTTTATTTCAAATGATGATCTGCAAACTTCTTTGCTCGTTCCGATGTCCCCGTTCGTGGGGTACTATATGCACGTCTAGCATCGATGTATCTGTCTATATTGCATTTGAGTGGCAATTTAATATATTTTTTCCCACTGACCCATATAGAGCCCATAATAAATTTGGCCACAACGTTAGAGCATTTCAAATCCGCATGCTGTTTCCAGATCGAGGGTCAACTCTACACTACGATCGTTAAGAACTTTAGTCAATTTCTGTACGATGGACACATCTGAAAGAAAGAAATTTCAATTCTAAGCAAATACAGTTCATTATGGGGTATTACAAGGTCCACCACTCTAGTTCTATTTAATTTATATAGTTAATCTAAATGAGACTAGATCGCGCTAGAGGTACAAAACCCCTCGGCATCGGCATTTAAATTGTGGGTACACTGTAATAGACAGGTACCGTGCGGAGATCTCAAATGGCACGCCAAGATTCGCTTATATGTGTAGCGCGAACTGAAACTAGTGATATTCAGGGACTTGCCAGTTTTGGACTACTCGCATGGAGATATATACGTTTCCCGCTACATGCATATATATCGTAGACATATGGAGCTACTCCATTTGGGATTTGGAGATGTAGATTTGGACATTTGCCGCCTGCTCGTAGGTGTCCCTGCATACTATATAGTTTGTACAGGGGTAGTGCTTTGTACATCGCACATCATACATGTGCAGATGGTATTTATACTTAGATATATTAAAGAGTTTCCTAGGTTTCTTCCCCGTAAACGATCAAGTCAGGTCCATGTAGTAACCCCACACAGTGGATTTGTCTAAGCGACCTTCCAAGATTGGAAGAAACCCTGCAGCATCTTCATCCATGAATGGATGTGTCCATGTGCCTCAGATGACCAGTCTTATGGGCCCTGTGAGGTTTTCCTTTTGTCCGTTTCAAGCGCATGGCTCTTTTCAAAATCCCGTTTCTTTTTTCTCTGTGCAAATTTGTGTAGGACTCAATCCTTGATTTCAATTATCGTCATGACATAAGGGTGAAACACATCTGCATAAAATATTCGCCCTACATCACGGATTTACGACGACTTCGAATCTTTGTCCGCAATTGCGACTCACCCTAAGTATCATACCCGCCCCCCACCGAGTCAATCGACACTCCGACGCCTCCAGTGCCATCTGTTGCATAGCAAAATGGTTCAAGCCTGTAAACCCTTCACAGTCGGAGCCGATGCTTGGAGAAGAAATATCCACCATCCAGAGGAATTTTTGTGAGGATCCACGCCTTGGATGTTGGAGTCTGAACTAGGATCTGAGGCGGGATAACGGACTAGTTTGAGACGGTGCCGTTCTGAGAGAAATGAGAATAGAGTCTCGGGGTTCAGGGAGAGTGCTTCGGTGACCAAGCGTAAGAATCCCTCGCTAGGCTTTGTTAATTCAATTATGTTAGGAGAGGTATACGTGATGGACGTCGAAGTGCATGGTGCAATGTGAGATTGATTGTTGAGTAGTTGAAGAAGTTGAAGAAGTTAAGAACGAGACTAAGAAATCCAACACCCCCCACGAACATGGAACCATGGAACTGAGTCCCCCCATGTTGCTAACCTAGTTATTGAATAGGTTGTTGGAACGCACGGTGGGGTTGCTGGTGAGAGCCGAAGTGTTGACCGCGTTAGCTGACTTGGTAGCGTTATCGTTATCGTTGGCGTTGGCGTTGGTGTTGGTGTTGGTATTGGCGGCGAGGATCTCGAAAAGATGAGGGTCTCGAGTATCGAGAGCGTACTTGAGTGCGGTGGACCACGAGGCGAAGTTAGATTCGCCGATAAGGGTAGAAACAAGCTCTGAGAGCTTTGGCTCTGCGACGCTAGTTGCTAAAAACATTTCGAAGGTGAGGTGCGTCGAATGGAGAGCCACTTGGCTGCGCGGGTAGCGGATGGAGAGGTACGATGAAGGAGAGGTACTTGGCCGCGTAGGTAGCGGATAGACAGGTGCATCGTAGCAGAGGCACGTTTGTTGTGTGGGATGAAACCCCTGTGCGAGAAGCCCTCGGTTAGGGTATGTTGAGATTGTTTGTATGTGTTTGTGGGGGTGACCTGGCCTGTGATGTCGATGGTGACAGATGGTGACAACGATGATGATGATAGCGGCGTCGATAAAAAGGCCCAGGGAGGATGAAGCTGACGATGAGGAAGGTTGAATAGAGCTTCCAGGGGCTCATATCCTGTTAGGAGAGGTCTACGTGATGGATGTTGAAGTGCATGGTACAATGTGAGATTGATTGTTGAGTAGTTGAAGAAGTTAAGAACGAGACTAAGAAATCCAACAAATTAATTCATGAATACTTCAATACATTCTATTTCAGTCTTAGATAATAAGGACTTGCTTGGTTTCACCATAAGGGCTACTCATCCTGAACACCACGTAAAGGTGCAAGTCTTGTTCAGGTGCCGCACACAGGACCCGTGCAGCTGGGTTAGGGGAAGGGAAGGGGAAGGGGAAGGGAAGGGGAAGAGGAAAGGAAGGGAAGGGAAGGGAAGGGGAAGGGAAGGGGAGGGAAGGGAAGGAGAGTGAACGAGAGGCAAGCTCCTAATGTCGATGGAGTCCCCAGGAAAGTACACTTTGTACCCGCGGGCAGCAGGAGTGGGTTGCTTTGCCCTGTTAACTCCTGCTGCGTGTTTCGTGCCACGGGTATAGTGACTGAACTGGAGTTCGGCAACGATCATCAGAGTCCTAGGGTTACCCTTTAGGACACAGAGTCACGATGTGCAATGTGAACCCTGGAGACGGGGGGAAGAGGGGGCAGAGAGGAGAGGGGGGCAGAGATGGGGCGGGGCAGGGGGAGGGGGTGAGGAGGCGGTGGTGGTGTGAAGAAGGAAGAAAGAAGAAGAGAGAGAAATGGGGGGGGAGGGGGTATTTATATTTGCCCAGTGGCTGAAGGTAACCGGGAAACTGGGGTAGGTGACGAGTTTTGACCCAAAAAGGGAAGGCACCTAAAAGGGAAGACACCTAAAAGGGAAGACACCCAAAAGGGAAGTCACCTAGAAGGGAAGTCACCTAGAAGGGAAGTCACCTAGAAGGGAAGGCACCTGATCGGGGAGATACCCAGATATTCAGGTGTCTAAGAGACGGGTCTTCTGACGGCCACTAACTATTCACTGTTATCAGCATAGCTTTTGAGCCAGATAAATGATTAGCTGGCACAAGGACTTTCTGTACCTGGTTTAGTCCTTGTAGCCTTTCATAAAGAGGAAGACCCAGGCACCATAAGTCTGGCAGCTCGATCGCGAGCTCGAACTGTTCGCGTTTATCTGCAACCCCGGCTGTTGTCTTTGAGCCTACTTGGCTGTATCCCAGAAAACGGGAAGAGTTATGTAAAGCCACTTTGTTTTTTTCAGCCGGATCGGGGGCAAAGCGTTTGGGGAGAATATGCTTCAGGTCTGATATTACATCTTTTGGAACATCATCGTTCGTGGTATACAGGAACCCAATACAGGTAAGGGCGTGGTGGAGTTCTTGAAGAAGCTTCTGCCAGGTTAAGGATGACTTGGCGAGGGATAGGTCGATGACCGGGATGGACTTGAAGTTGGATGTTATCTTTAGGTCCAGTTAGTGGCAAGTCAATGGGGTTTAGGGATTCAAGTTATGTCGGCAGATAGAGCCATGCCGTAACACTTAACAATTCACTTTTATATACTTCTACCCCACGTTTCTGCAGGGTAAATCAGGAAAGTTGACATTGATTTGTCTGACCTGTCTCGAATATCTAAACACATTTTCCGCCATCCACTACCATCTCAGTGCCGTTGATGAAACGAGCCTCATCACTGGCCAGGTACAGACACATGTTGGCGATATCATCAACCTCGGTGAGCCGACCTAATGGCACATTTCCAATGAATTTCTCTCGGTTTTCCGGGGTATCTTCCATACCAGTGAACATAGAAAAGAGTCCAGTACCAGAAAGGAGAGGAGCGACAGTGTTGAATCGGATATTGTGGGGACCATACTCCGCGGCGAGACCTTTGGTGGCCTATATTGATGGATTGTTAGCGATCCATTATTCATTCACCGTCCAAATATTCACTCACATTAGTAACTGCCCCCTTGGTGGCATTATACCAAACCAGCCCAGGCCGTGGTCGACTCGCTCCCGTGGAGGAGATGTTGATCACCGATCCACCCTGGCCTTGCTCGATGAGACGCGGCATCAGGGCGTTTGTAGCGAGGTAAATGCTCTTTACGTTGACCTTGAACACGCGCTCCCACTCTTCTTCTGTAACCTCTGCTGTCGGCTGAAATAAGGGAATTAGTGAAGTCTCATCACATACTACATTTCAACCTACCTTGTTGCGATAGCTAGTGCCCGCGTTATTCACTAGCACATCCACTCGCCCAAACTTGGAGAATGCCAGATCCAACACTGTATTCCAGTCTGCTTCTTGTGTAACATCTTGGCGCTGAAAGATGAGGTTGGAAGGATTCTGCGCAGCGACATTTTCGCCGCCATCAACGTTGATATCAGTAACGATTACTTTGGCGCCCTCCTCTCCGAATCGGCGAGCGATAGCTGCACCAAATCCATTTCCTCCTCCTACAAGGAGAGGTATTAGCATCCACAATGGAATGGTGTAATATAACAATCTTACCGGTGACGATAGCAACTTTGCCTTGGAGTCTTGAACCTTGGGACATCTTCACGAAGTTCAGTAAGATAAGTTTGAGAGTAGAAGTCACAATAGAAAAGCGAATCCTTTATAAAGAAGTTTTAAGTAGCCGAAGAGGGGTTTCGGTAGCTCGGAGTGAAATCCGTTCCCCGCATTAGTTTAAGCACGAGTATATCTTCTTGGAGGGGGAAGGATCGTGTTCGACAGCCTAACCCGTTATGGTAGGCTATCAATGAGGAAAAAGAAAGGGGCCGATTCCTATTATTCCTTTGAAATTTAGAGTCTTACTTCTTATTATCTTAACTTAAATTATCATGATTTTACAGGTTCTCTTTGGATTCCTAACCTTTTCGGCTATTGGTTCAGTCAATGCCAATGCCAATACGAATGCCTGCTATGGTTCCAATGTGATCTCAACACCTTCAGTGGACCATCGCCCTGTGCCATGGGGTACCCCAAGTGTCCATTTTTCGTCCCTAAATGGCACGCTGACTACATGCTGTGACTCTCTGGACGAGATCCGCGCCGCGCTCGATGATATCGACGATCAAATACTCAATCTCCTGAATCGGCGGTTTGTGCCCCGACCCCTATAAATCAAGACTCCTATGATCTTTAGTTTTGTCATTGACATTAACACCTTCACTCATATAGAGCCGCATACGTCCGCGAGGCAACTCGTTTCAAATCCACCCGGGCTTCTGTGAACGTTCCCTCGCGCAATGAGGCCGTCCTCAAACAGGCAGAGCAGCAAGCGGTGCATATTGGAGTGCCAGTGACGATTGCCCGGGCGGCCATGGGCGCTATTCTGAATTCCAGCGTGCCTTTTGAACAGTGCATTGTAAGTGAGCTTGTGTTCTCAATTAGACCCGAAACTGATCTTTTGTAGTTCGATGCCTATCCTCAGTAGTTAAGATACACAAATGGCCACAACGTTGGGGGTTTAGCTCCCAATAAGGAAGTTAGTTATGATATGTTGGGTTAGATTAGAACTAGACGAATCCTTCGAGTCCAAGAATCCCACTTTGTGCAGCATTTACGAACAGTCAACTTGAAGAGCTTGATCTTCACATGGTCTTCAGCCCCTACACATAGCCTTGACGCTAAAGTCGACCTAAAGGCTTTTAAGCGCCAGAACCCCGATATGCAGGGATATAAGTTTAGTTTAGGTAAAGATTTTTTTAATACAAAAAAAAAAAACGAGAAACCATTGGCCAAGAGATGCGTTTCGCCGTTAGCGCCCAACCCCAGAGAGCCTTGGATTCTCTTAACATCCACCATTAATGACGATCAGACTTCATTTCAACTGTCCATGTCTGAACACTATTTTACCTCCGAGTTTCGCGCCCGATGGAAATAAACACGGAGGGTGCACCGTTATCCGACACGTCAGATACACAACCCACCCAACACCCAAAACGAGTCCGCCGCTGGCACCACCGAGGATTTACAGGCTGTTCCACCTGTCGCCGCCGTCATGTTCGCTGCGACGAGGCATCTCCCGTCTGCAATAACTGTGTCCGTCTTGGACGCGAGTGCGATGGCGCGCAAGGGCGGATGACCTTCAAGGTTTACGGACTCTCTCAAACACCGACAGATTCATCGCCAGAGTCATCCAGGGCACCGAAGAGACAGAAAAACAATTCAACATCCAGCCCAGAGTCAAGCGATGCTTCTGCAGTTTCCCCCTCAGTGGAGAAGGAAGATGTTGACAGCGAGCAAACCCGCAAGGCGATGATCGCCCCCGCAACGCTGCCACAACCAACAACCAAGTTCCGCTTCCAGGATCCCGTTACCTCGATCAGTATCGCGAAATCGATTCAGCGCACCGAAGAGCGTTATCTCACACACTTTGCAGATCAGGTATCAACCTTCCTGATCATCTACAACACCCCCCACAATGCCAATCCCTACCGCACACATTTCCCGGATTTTGCCCGCTCGTCTCCCACAATGGTCAACGCAATGCAGGCATTGGGCGCTTTACATCTCGCGAATACATCGGTGGGGCCGCAGCGGAATAGGCATTTCCAGCAGGCAATGGCCAAATACGGTGTGGTGGTGAAGGGCTTCCGCGCACGATACTCAGATCCCAGCCAGCAGCTGGGGTTAACAGATTTCGCGACGTGTCTATTACTTTCCATATTCGAGGTTTGCTTCCCACTTGTCTTAAGACCTGCCAGGCATGGTCAGTCAACTAACATTCCTATAGATGATGGATTCCCAACACCACAACTGGGCAGTACATCTCAAAGGAGCTCGCGAAATCTACAACCTCCTCTTCTACCCGCAACCCGGAGACTCGGCACGTGAAGTACAACGCGTCGCCCAGACGAACCACCCTCTCCGCCCATTCCTCGTCTCCCTCCTATCCTATCTCGATGTGGCAGGCGCATGCGCAACTCCCGGCGGTACCGTGGTCGAAGGTAATTACTGGAAGACCATGGGTGGAGAATGGGAATACAATCTCGGGACGCCAAGCTTGTTGTCGACGATCCCTGACAACCCACGTCTGAGCGAGCTACGGGAGGCATGGTCAAGCCTGATGGAAGTGCAAGCATCTATCAGTACATTTGCATCGGACAAGAAAACGTGGATGACAATCGACCAGTCCGACGAAATGTACAAAGACATCTTCAACCAGCTGGTTGTATGGCGTGCCATGACCCCGCCCTGTCTACAGCTTCTCGCCGATCTGGACGACGAAAGCCTTGCTCAGTATCCGTATCCTGACGTTCTTGAGTATGCGGGTTGCATTGAAGCATACGAGAAAGCGACATTCGTCCATCTGCTCCAGGTTGCTGGAGCTGGGCGTGTCGGTTGGATCAACGATTGGACGTATATGGACATGCTTGTCAGTCGGATTATTCTGCTGGCGTACAAATTACCAAAAGATGTCGGTCAATTGGCTTTTCTGTGGCCGCTTTTCATTGCCGGGCAGGAGACTCGGAATGAGTCTGAGCAAAAATACGTTCGCCAAACCATGGAAGAGTTGAAGCGGTTTGGTTTCAGGGTATGTTACGAATGAACTTCATCAAGAGCTTAGTCCGGATGCTAATGTCTCACAATCTAGAACGTCGATAAGGCACTCGAGATCCTAGAAGGGATCTGGTTCAAGCGACGCACCTTTCCTGGAGGTTGGATCCAGACCTTGGAGGAAGTTCAGACGAATATCCTTCTTCCCTGATGTGAAGCTGGCTGGAGTCAATATCTCCAACCTGTCTCGCTTCATTTATCGGCACGGTGCGAGTGACTTGTCTTGTACATTGACGGCCCTACTTATGGAGGAGAGGTCGTCAACTCACTGAGGCACTCTCGAACAACCGCCGAAGTATACTCCGATTTCTACTCTCTTCCGCGATTTATTCTCTTCCATCTCTCTACGACGCAGATCTCCTCACGACATTACCCTCACGACATCACCGTCATACATATCTTGCCTTGCGTTTTCTTGATACCCCACGACTTGAACTTGACTCTTTCATAGCTACGGACTTAGTCTAATAGCTTTCCTGCATCGCACCATGTATATGAAGCAACATATAGTAGACTAGGCAAATGATAATATAATCATCGTCATCATCCCGATAGTGAGTAACCTCTGCTGCTACCGTGGCCCGTGGAATAGATGTTGTTGAAAATTCCCCAGGCATCCGATATACAAGTTACAGGGTAAGGTGCAGCTCGTAATGTGATATCTGGGCACCTAAAGGTGAAGCTGACATGAGCGAGAGATCTTACCTACCTACCTTAACTAGAGCAGCAAATTGTCGGGTATGATTCTTCGCACGTGCTGTTTGTCCCCGATCAGGTGCCTTCCCTTTTGGGTCAAAACTCGTCGCAGTTTCCCCGTTTGCCTTCAGCCACTGGGAAGGTATAAATACCCCCCTCCCCCCATTTCTCTCTCTCTTCTTCTTTCTTCTCTCCTCAACCCTCTGGACCCACATTGCACTCCGTGGTTCCCTGGACACCCAACAATTTTTTGAACCTTTCTCAGCTCCAGGTCTATACTTCAACATATAGATACTGTTGTCCAGTGAAGGATGCTTACCCTGAGGGCACTGATTGGGTCTTTGACGCGGTCCGTTTAAGGCTGAAACTGGGCTAGGGCTTCGGTCCTGGTTCAATGGCACGAAGCATGTCGGGCGGATTTCCTGAAAGGCGCTCCAGGGGAACGAACCAGCGGTTCCTCCCTTAGGAACCAATCGGGCTTTCTCAGCCTCACCTCTGTGGATACTGACCGTCCTTTTCTGGGTTCTCCACTGTCCATCACGAGCCAAAGGGGCTCTGTTCTCATCTCCTTTACGTGCTCAAAGTTCTCTTTGAGCCAATTTTTGGAACCTTTTCACAGAGATAGCTCTCTGTTGTCCAAAGAATTTTCTGAGGACATTTTTCTTTTCAAGGTTCCTTCCTTTTGATGGTCTCCTTCCATTGTTCTTGTCTCTTGTTGTCTCTTGTCATTCCTTTCTCCTACTTAGGTCTACAATGCCAACCCTTTACCCTTCCAATATCTCCTTTTCCATCGTAACGTAGCATCAGCTCCAACAGCAAATCTCCCGACAGGGAAATCAGGCTCTGCATCACCCACATACCCTGAGAGTGTGTCCATTAACTCCTCCTTCTCTGTCAGCTCCTTGGCGACAGAAGTGTCAGGTGTGTCGCACAATGCCGCGGTAATCATCACCATCGCGTGGCTGTCGAGGGATCTCGTCCAATGAACACTCACGGCACTCAAACAGCGGAGAAAGATAAGAACAAAACGATCGAGAGAGCGACCATTGACGTTGTTAACATACCAAACTGCGTGAAGTCCGTGCTTTTCTCCCCATATATCTTCCGAGTTTCCCCACCTCGAGCGGAAAGCAAGACAGCGTGATCAGCGAGCAAAGCCGCCTGGCTGAGGACAGAGATCGCATACTCTAGATTTGAGAGGTTATCCAGGTAGCGAGTCTGTCGCAATCGAGTCTACTACTTTAGTAGTCCTATTGAGTCTCCCCCATGATTAAAGCCAGCAGGGTTGTCGGATTTCTTAGTCTCGTTCTTAGCTTCTGTAACAAAACAACAATCCAATCTCACATTGCACCATGCACCTCGACGTCCCTCACGTAGACCTCTCCTAATAAGGGTATATTGGTAGCAAACTTGATCCATCGCCATGGTACGATACAGAAATCCCGTTGCATTATGAGCCCTGTCGTCGTGATTTGGGATCAATAACCTAGAAAAGGCAAAGTAACTACTAAGCACTTTCCATAGAGTGCGTAAACACTAAAGCCCTGACCTCAACACTGATCCTTGGGCATACATCATCCGGGGTATCCGGTAGTGTGAATGATGTGTGGGGGGTATCTATAACACAAGATGCGCATTGTTAGGGTCATCTTGCTCTTATTTCCCGTCCTCGCATCTTCAAATCGATTGTGGAATAGAATACGGCATTCAGGGTTGGCATATCACTCACGTTTCACACTACCCGTTTTCGAGTCAAAACTCTTAAACAGCAGCACATCTTCGACGCCTTGTCTGCTCAAATAGTACCATTGGCGAATATTCCCTGGCTCGTAAAGTGGATAAAGCATCGTGCCGGTATAGTCACCGCGGGTCATATCCGTTTCGACCAATCTAGATGTGTCGACAGTTCTCCCATCACACACAGCAAGAGGTTGATCCTCGACAGGTCCATTGATTGGCCGCCACATGCTAAAACTTCCACGTCAGAGAAGACTAAGCAAGCTATTAAGAGCATATATTATACAGAGCTTTTGAAGCGGAGAAGTCAGTCTCCATTCTTCACACTTACTTTATCATTTGTACTCGACCGGAAAGAAGGTGGTGTGCTTCCTCGGGGAGATGATTGCGAATACGCTCTAGCATGGAGGTTCCAGGTTCGTCTTTGGTGAGTAAAGTGTCTTGAAGGCATTTTTAGTAATGAAATACGGTGAATTGGTCTCGTGCATTTTAGATATTCGGTTCGACTTACCTATATGCACTTGTCGCGCAAAGCTCAATAGGTTATCGTTCCTCTTTCGCTGCTCTTTAGCGCTCTTCTTCTTCCTTATCTATTACACGCAGATGGTAAAAGGTAAGTCTCAATAGATCAAGCTTCGATTTCCAATGTCCTTCAGATACTCACTTTCCAATCGAAAATGAACACCCGGTCGACCCCCTCAATCTCATTCCTCAAGATCGCCTCACATTCCGGTAAAAGGATATTTTGAATATGAGCTGGGTCGCCAAAATCTTTGGGGTTGGTGAATAAAGGCGGCGGGTACCTCGAATACACAAAGCCATTGATCTCAAGGGTGAAACTCTGGTTTCCCTCTGCTTCTGTTGTTCCTCTGATATCTCTGATGGTTTCGGCAGCGTCCCCTTCCTGGAAAACTAGATTATGCGGCTTCTTTTGGTCATTGTTCTTCCTTTTGCGACCGAATTGGGCGATTCGATATGGTCTAGTATGAGTGTAACTGGTTTGCCATTGGAGATATTTCAACTTGGTTTCAATATGCATAGGCGCGCTAGCAGACGTTTCGAACAAAAGGAGAGTGACAAAGAAGGAAGGAGGAGAAACAAGTATATATCCGGACCAAATCGCAAGGAAGAGAAAAAGAAGCTATCGTGAGATCCTGCCTACATAGGCAGAGAGTCGGAGCCTTAGGCCGTCGACAGAAAGATAATAAAGTATGTACCTCGAGTTAGCACCTGGTTTGAAGCCATTTTATAGGATTCTGTATATTGAACTACTTCTAGTTACTGCTAGCAAATAGTAATAGACCAGTTCGTACGTGGCCGAATTATCACGGAGTGAGTCAAAATCGTGTGCAGTCTAGCTTGTCTGTAAAATGAGTCACTGTGGCTGGGTGCTTTAGTAATATGAAAGATTTTATCATAACAAAGGTACAAATGGCCTTAATATGTATCCCAGCTAGTTAGGGCTCTACCGGACGTAGAAAGTTTAATAACTATGATGCCCGGGTTGAAGGGGAAATAGCATAGGGTAATGGATTTATTTCTACTCCGTACGTACCTAAAGGACGGAAAGAGGAAGTGGAACTATGATTGCCAACATTATAGTAATCTCGCAGGGCAAGCTAGTAGTCTTGGCCTACCAGGGGTGGAGCATCTGCCGTGAACTAACAAATACCAAATTCGGCGACATTGAACTTCAAGTCCGTGTGACAGAAGCAAATTGGGTACGGAGATTATAGCACTAACTACTTTAATCTTTATTCTGTTTATCTCTTTCAGATACTCAAAGACCTGGAGTACATATTTATATATACCTTCGTAAAATTTACGGATCAGACAGCTCCGAGCGCACTCGGAGCTTATATTTTGGGTCCTTTTCCGAAAACCTAACTTAAACGAAAAAATTTAGACGTGATGCTTACCCGGACAATTTGATAGTCCTTACAATCCTTAAAAAACATCGTAAGACCCTAGTTATACAACATATACTAATAGGAATTATTAAAAGTCATACTATGTAGGTAGTGATAGTCATCCGATCACGTCAAATCACATCCACTAAATTCTGTGGGGCCTAAGATTCCCGGTGGATCATTTAGGGAACGTTTTGACCGCGGGACTAACCTTACAAAGTCAATCAAATTTTCTGACTTTGCAACTTCACTCATTCTTTCTTCCTTCTGTGTATCTGTCATGGCATCTCACGACCCTGTCGCTGGTTCCGCTGACCTCCTCACCAATCAAGGTGAGGGTGAAGTTGATCGGGCCGAGCTCAAGAATCAGGATGATGCCGCCTTGCTGGTAAGTGGTGCAATCCAGTCTGTTCTTGTAAATCTCAAATCAACTAACATGGGTAATATTCTAGCGGACCATGGGCTATAAGCCGGTAGGTCGAATTGTATAGATTAAGATGATATGTGATCAGCAACTGAGTCACTAAACAGGTTCTTCATCGGACATACACTTTGTTCGAGAACTTCTCGACCACATTCGGTAAGCTTTTCGCCCCGTTCACCATTTTGGGGGTCGCATTCGTACTGACTTTTCCTCGAGCTGCTCTTTACTTTGTCGGCGGTGTTCGCGTTACTTTCAGCACTGGTATTGCCGCCGGTGGAAACCTGGCCTATTGGACGAGTTACCTAGTAACCATGGTGTTCACCTTCATTACCGCTGCTGTCATCGCTGAAGTTTGTTCGGCTTCGCCATCCGCCGGATCGATCTACCTGTGGGCCGCCGAGGCTGGTGGGCCTCGATTTGGCCGACTCCTTGGCTTTATCGTCGCCTGGTGGAGTACAACGGCTTGGACGACCTTCTGTGCAAGTATGTTGCGTATCTAACCCCCAAGGCTTGTATGATGCTAATTGGATTTATAGGCAACACCCAGGCTGCGACTAACTATATGCTTTCGGTATGTTCTCTTCTTTCTGGATTTGCCCGGGATCTCGACTGATATGCCGCTTTTAGGAAATCACTGTATTCAACCTCGATTTCCCGTCAGACTCCAGCAGTGTCAAATTCCGCGCCGTCCAGTGGATCTGCACTGAGATCTTGCTTGCTCTGGCCGCCCTTTTGAACTTTTTGCCTCGTATGTACAAACGTGTAACCTGGATTCAACTACCTCTGACGGCGTTTTAGCTCGCTATTTCAGATATGTCTTCCGGGGATCCTCTGCGGTCGTGATGCTCGACTTTTTCCTCAACCTTATCTGGCTGCCCATTGGCACCGCTCAAACATGGGGATTCCGTACCACCCACGAGGCCTTTATGACCACGTACAACGGTACGGGAGCCCCTGCTGGCTGGAACTGGTGTCTGTCTTATCTTGCTACCGCTGGTATTCTGATTGGATTCGATGCCTCGGGTCATGTTGCGGAAGAAACCAAGAATGCCTCTATTACTGCTGCTCGTGGTATCTTCTGGAGTACCGTTGCCAGTGGGTTCGGTGGTTTGGCTACGATTATTCTCTTTTTGTTCTGCGCGGTTCGTCTCCTTTTTATCTCTGTGAATCCCGAAGTTCAAATTTCTGACCTGGTTCTTCTTTAGCCTGACGCCGACACACTTATGGGCTTCGGCTCACCCCAACCCTTTGTGCCTCTTTATGCCGTTGTTCTGGGCAAGGGCGGCCATATCTTCATGAACATCATTTGCATTTTCGCTTTATGGCTGGTGAGCTATCATCTGTTTGTGTGCATGGGTATCTCATAGCTGACTTTGTTTTCCAGAACACCGCAATTGCTATCATCGCCGCCTCTCGCCTTGTCTTCGCCGTCGCCCGTGATGGTGTACTTCCCTTCTCGGGTTGGGTTTCTTGTGTAAACAACGGTCAGCCACGGAACGCAGTTATTGTTGTTTGGGCTGTCGCCGCCCTAGTCACTTGCACCCTTCTTCCATCCGCTACGGCTTTCACTTCCCTTGTCTCGGCAGCCGGTGTCCCCAGCGCTGCTGCGTACGGTCTGATCTGTTTGGGTCGACTTCTGTGTACCCCGACGCGGTTCCCGAAACCCCAGTGGAGTCTCGGCCGCTGGAGTAAGCCGTTCCAGTTCATTGGTGTCTTTTGGAATGGCTGGGTCGTCGCTATCCTGTTCTCGCCCTACGTGTTCCCAGTCACTGGTGAGAACTTGAATTGTATGTTGTTTCATTTTCTCATAGGTTTTCTTCTCGCTAACTTCCTGGATAGATGCCCCCATTATCATGGGTGGAGTCACCATCTTGGCATTGATCTCCTACTTCATTATGCCTGAGAGTGCCTGGCTTCCTCGCGATCGCATCACTCACTTCATTGATAGTAAGGGTGCTACTGAGACTGTGGAGGAAGTTGACTCCACTGACCATGGTGAATCGAGCACTGGTCGATGATGTGGAGGAATGTAGAAGTGTAACTGGCTACCAGCTCCTGGTTCCCAGGCATAAAATGCCTTAGAGATTGCAATAGATGGGTTTTGGACTTAGGTCATAAAATATTCTAGCTCATTCTAGCTAATTCAAATTGCTATACTATCATTACTATGATTGTTTCTAAAATGTGTAAATGTGGAGAATCCAGGGCTTATCAATCTTCTCCAACGCCTCCCCCGCGTTTTATGATTATGCGGGGGGAAAGGCTATAGGGTATAGTACAGAATATAGGCTATAAGCTATGTATACACCCGTGGACTATTGGACTATTTTATATAAATTACAAATATCCGAGGGGTTTCATCACAAGGTAGGAATCGTACATAGCCGCTTCCCCTCTTTGCTTGGAAGTTGTGCCGAAGATCGGTGCTTTGACTTGACTTGAATTTCCCCTCCTTTCTCTTCTCTCTTTCTTTCTTTCTATTGTGGCTTCTGATGCTATTGGAGGCTTTTCTTTCTAAAGCTCTTTCTAACGTTCTTTGCATTGCTTCTCTCTGCCTTTCAGTCCGGTCTGGATGCGGTACCCCGGTCCTGCTCCCCCTTCCTGGGCCCAATAGGCATTAGATGAGACGAAAAGACCCGATACGACGTGCAGCTTGCAGGATTACTCGCAATGAGTGTTCCAGTATCCCTGCGGTCAGCCCTACGGCCGCGTTTTGGGGCGTCCATTGCTCGGGCAGGGAAATCTTTCCTTCCGGTGACGTCGAGTAAGCTTCTCCAAATTGTGGTATCGGATACCCAAGTTGAGCTGTTTTCTAACCACTTTCCTCTAATTAGCCTCTCAAATTCGGCAAGTTACTTCTTTCGCGTCACAGAATAAACGCCTGTCCATTTGCCAGCCGCGATGGCCCTCCATTGCCAAACGAACCGCTACAACCTCCCCTGAGTCACCTCCCTCCGAGCCCGTGTCTACCACCCCCTACTCAGCCTTGACCGTTGGAGTCCCTCTGGAGATCTTTCCTGGTGAACGTCGCGTGGCAATCACCCCGCAGAATGTTGCCCTTCTGTTGAAAAAGGGGGTTTCCCGTGTTCTCATCGAACGCGGCGCTGGCGAGCGCGCTCAGCTACTGGACCATGCCTACGAAAAGGCCGGCGCGACAATGGTCGACCGGGACGCAGTCTGGTCTCAGAGTGATATTGTGTTGAAGGTCCGCAGCCCGCAATCGGAGGGACCATTCAATGAAATCCAGGCTTTACGCAAAGGCTCAACCGTTATCTCTTTCATCTATCCCCTCCAGAACAAGCCCCTCGTCGAGGAACTCGCGGCTCGTGGTGTGACCTCCTTTGCGATGGATCGCATTCCGCGAATCTCTCGTGCGCAGACCTTCGATGCCCTTAGCTCCATGGCCAATATTGCAGGTTACAAGGCGGTGCTGGAGGCTTCTAATCATTTCGGTCGCTTCTTGACTGGTCAGGTTACTGCAGCTGGAAAGATCCCTCCGAGTAAAGTTCTCGTTATTGGTGCTGGCGTAGCTGGGTTGAGTGCGATCGCGTCTGCCCGCCGCATGGGTGCTATTGTTCGTGGCTTTGATACCCGTCCTGCTGTGCGTGAGCAAGTCCAGTCTTTAGGCGCCGAGTTCGTCGAGGTTGATTTCCAGGAGGATGGCTCTGGCCAGGGCGGATACGCCAAAGAAATGTCCAAGGAGTTTATCGAAGCTGAAATGAAACTGTTCATGGAGCAAGCTAAAGAGGTTGATATCATTATCACCACGGCCCTGATCCCAGGCAGACCTGCACCCAAGCTCATTACTAAGGAAATGATTGCTGCAATGAAGCCCGGCTCTGTTATCGTTGATCTTGCTGCTGAGGCAGGTGGAAATTGCGAAGCTACTATCCCCGGGGAATTGAGCAACTACAAGGATGTTACTATCATCGGCTACACGGATCTTCCTTCGCGTCTCCCTACCCAGTCTTCAACGCTGTACTCGAACAATATCACCAAGTACCTTCTCTCCATGGCTCCCCAGGAGAAGTCGTTTGGGATTGACTTTAAAGATGAAGTCGTGCGCGGTTCCATTGTGACTCTGAATGGTGAAATAATCCCCCCTGCTGCTCCACCCGCTCCACCCCCAACCCCAAAGCCAGAGGCGCAAGCTGTCGCGCCAAAGGAGGAAGTCGCTTTGACGCCCTGGCAAAAGACAACACGCGATGTGACAGCAGTCACAGGTGCAATGGGCACGACCCTGGCCCTCGGGAAGGCAGCTGGACCAGTCTTTATGGGCAACATGATGACCTTCGGACTTGCTGGACTGGTCGGCTATCGTGCTGTGTGGGGTGTAGCACCTGCGCTTCACTCGCCGCTCATGAGCGTCACGAACGCCATCTCTGGCATGGTCGGTATTGGTGGACTGTTCATCATGGGAGGAGGCTTTGTGCCGACTACTATTCCAGAATACTTCGGTGCTGCCTCCGTCCTTTTGGCTTTCGTGAATATCTCCGGTGGCTTTGTGGTCACGAAGCGCATGCTGGATATGTTCAAGCGTCCAACCGACCCTCCCGAGTACCCATGGCTGTACGCTGTCCCAGCCGTGGTGTTTGGTGGTGGCTTCATCGCGGCTGCCAGCACCGGTATGTCCGGTCTGGTCCAGGCCGGGTATCTCGTCAGCACAATGCTGTGCATGGGCTCAATCTCTAGTTTGGCATCCCAACTAACAGCCCGCCGTGGCAACATTTTCGGTATCCTAGGAGTAGTCTCCGGTATTCTGGCCTCACTCGCTGCAGTGGGCTTCTCTCCTGAGACGCTGACACAGTTCACGGCTGTTGCTGGAACAGGTGCCTTGGTCGGAGGCTTGATTGGTCGTCGCATCACACCAACAGGTCTTCCCCAAACTGTCGCTGCTCTCCACTCGGTAGTCGGATTAGCTGCTGTCCTGACCAGTGCCGGAAGTGTGCTAGCCGATATTGGTGACATCACAACTCTGCACCTGACAACAGCGTACTTGGGTGTTCTGATTGGTGGTATCACCTTTACCGGCTCGATCGTCGCTTTCCTGAAGCTGGCAGGGCGCATGTCTTCTAAGCCGACGATTCTGCCCGGCCGACACGTTATCAATTCGACATTATTGGGTAGTAACATGGCAACCATGGGAGCGTTCATTACACTGGCGCCAGGCAGCCCTGCAATCGCTGCTATATGTCTAGGAACAAGCACCGTCCTCAGTTTCCTGAAGGGATACACCACGACAGCAGCCATCGGCGGTGCCGACATGCCCGTCGTCATCACAGTGTTAAACGCTTATTCCGGATTCGCTCTCGTGGCTGAAGGCCTGATGCTCGACAATCCACTTCTCACCAGTGTCGGATCCCTGATCGGTGTCAGCGGTTCCATTCTCTCATACATTATGTGCATCAACATGAACCGGTCGCTGGCCAACGTCCTATTCGGTGGAATCTCGAGTCCAGCTGCGCAAACTCAGAAGAAGATCGAGGGAGAGATCAAGCAAACCAGCATCGATGACACCGTGGAAGCTCTATCCGGCGCTGAGAATGTCATCATTGTGGTGGGTTATGGTATGGCTGTTGCCAAGGCCCAGTATGCTCTTTCGGAGATTGTTGGGCTGCTGCGTTCCCGTGGTGTCAACGTTCGCTTCGCTATTCACCCTGTTGCTGGCCGAATGCCCGGTCAATGCAATGTGCTGCTTGCAGAGGCCTCCGTGCCATATGATAGTAAGATTTGTATGGTTGGTATTTGTGGATTATTCGCTAACAATCGATACAGTCGTCTTGGAGATGGAAGAGATCAACGAGGACTTCTCGGACACAGATGTCACCCTCGTCATCGGCGCTAATGATACCGTTAACCCGATCGCCATGGAGCCAGACTCCGCTATCTCCGGCATGCCTGTCCTCCATGCATGGAAGAGTAAGGAGGTTATAGTTATGAAGCGGGGGATGTCCAGCGGATATGGTATGATTTCTTCTCCGTCATTCCTGGTAAATGAATTTCATCTAACATTTTCCACAGCGGATGTTCCCAACCCCATGTTCTTTATGCCCGGCACTCGGATGCTATTCGGCGATGCGAAGACCTCTTGTGATGGTAAGTCGTCATTTGGATGGATATATATAACCTGAAATGGTGCTAATTCCTCTTCCAACAGCCATCAAAGCTGCCCTAGAGGCACGGAAGTAGGCATCAACTAGAACTTATACTACTTCTATGACTATCTGCCATGTTCGAATTGCTCCTTGTTTAATGCGCAATCTTGTGCCCAAGTGGCTGGTTTATTGCTCCCTTCCAAGGCTCACGCTAGATACATTGTTAACTGCTATTTTCTCATCGGATTATTATTCATATCCAGTAGGTCGAATTATTTAATGCACTTTCAATCCTTCTTTTCCAAAAAAAAATAAAATAAAAAGACACTCCCAATCCAGAAAATGCCACACTTGGCAATTAATAAGGACCTTCATAGGGGGAGTCCCCCTAGCGTAATAAACCCTCCCAATCCCAGATCTATCAAGAGGGCAGTGGGTCAAACACGAAATTTTCGCACCTTTCTAGATCATACAAATCCACTCAAGATGAAGTGGACAATATTTGCTCATATCGCTGTAGCAAGCAGTGAATTCACCATCAAGCCCATCAACCCAATTCCAGCCGGTTCTCCTGGTCTATGTTGCCAAGAACTCGTCGAATACCCCCTTGCTAAGCTTCGTATACGCTGGCAATACATGCAAGGTTTATCGACGGAGGGGGTTTGGGAACTGGACTGATGGGTTCAAGGTACGCGCGTTGCGATCCGGTAAGATCGTTCCGAGCTGAGTTGTGGGGATTTGCTCGTATTAACCGGGCTAATATCGGTTGGTTTGCCGGTTGGTTTGCCGGAATGATGGGAGTGGGGGGATCATGTCTTCATTTATATGGTTTCAGGAAGATTGATACCACGATATCCCGATGGCTATTTAGCCGTGTAATTTCAAACCAATCAGAATAATATGAATAAAAAGCCTATCCTGTACTCCGTAGTATTCCCAAAATCAAATCCCATGCGCCAAACACTGAAGTAGACATTAACCCCGGAATGCGACTGATTCTGCGTCCAAGTCAAGGACCGCCATACATTAGCTGGTCAGAAACAGATGTGAAAGAAAACGCCAAAAGACAGAATAAGAAACCCAGAAACTCCAGACTAGATATCCCCCATAAAAACATTACTAGATCAATATATGTTAAGTACTCGAAAACAAAAAAGCAAAAATGTAAAAAAAAACCAAGACCCCAATCTAAGCACTAAGCCTTAGTCTTCGATCTCTTCCCGAGCTTCAATCCCATAAAGCCCCTCCCACTAGGCAAAACACTAGCATGGCGTGTATGACGACGCTGACTAGACTTGCGCACGACATGGCAGTCAGCACTAGGAAGTGGAGTGGGCTGAGTAGCAACAGAGATCTGCGATGAAGAGGGACCATTAACGCCGACCTCTGAGCGCAGACTACTCAACGAATTCACACTGGAGGCGGAGTGTTTCCTTGTCATGCGACGCATCATAAGTGGCGAGCGGCTGGTGAGGATATTTGATACACTGTATGCTGAGGGCACGCGCTTTGAGGAGATGTATGATGATGGCGAGGAGATCGAGGCCGGGCTGCAGGGTGTGGTGAGTTGGGAGGGTGGTGCGTCGTTGTAATTATTGGGTTTGGCCTCCTCAGCTGAGAAGGGTGTTGATGGGCGGGTGGTGTAGGTTGGGACGCTCTTGCTGCTTATGCTGCGCAATGACGGGGGTCGGTGGGTACGCAGGCTTAGTGGTGGTGGCATTGCCTTGTCGAAACCGGAGGTTTGGGGTCGGGTTCGGTATGCTTGGGTTGGGATGGTGCGTGGTGGTGCTGGGAAGTAGAGGACTGGGGGGATTTCGGAGACTCGGTTGATGGTTGCACTGGGTGCGAGCTGTGTTTCTTCTTCTAGGGCTGAGGCTGAGGCTGGGGCTGGGGTTGGGGTTGGAGCTGTCTTGGGCGCCTGCTTCATGGTGCTCCTTTTCTCAGATACTCGCGGTGACTTGGTGGCTGCGTCTGACAAGCGTTGCATGGTAAGTCGGCGGCTGTCGGCCCTGACCAGCGCAGAGCGGTTGCGGCTGCTTTCCCGGGGGCGGGAATGGCTGGGGCGGGATTTTGAGGTCTTTGACCGGGACTCCAGAGCGTTGATCAAAACCACTGTGGGACGAGTTCCGGGCTCCATGATGGTCACCTCCTTTGCGACCTGAATATCTGCTTCCTCTACGGAAAATATCGATGAAGGTGAAGTAGAGCGAGACCTTGAGGTGGTTGGCGGTTGTTTTGGCCAGACGTATACCGATGGCTGTAGAAAGGTGCTGGACGACAGTTGTGGCGGAGAATCTGAGGGTGGCAGTTCGAGGACCATCTGCTCCTCCGGATCAAAGACATACGTATCTTCGTCAAAGGTGGCCTCGCTGTTTCTCTTGATAGTAGCAGAAGAGACGGGCCGGGCCCGTTTGACTGTTGGCGGAGCCAGGGTATTTTCCTCCCGATCAGAATCAGGATCTGCGTGAGAATTCTCGTCGGCACTGAGATCTGAATCATAGATCTCAGATCGTGAGCCTATGGGCGAGGAAAGTAGATCCTGGGCGCCTGTATCAGATTCAGACACAGCCTCTTCGTCTGACTCGTATCGATCTTGGAGGCTATGCCTGCTCAAGCGGTGTAGACTCAGTGAGGTAGTAGGTTCAAACATGTTCCCGGTAGTCATATGGTTGGTAATCGGGGATAGAAGATAAAACAGAAGAAAGAGTGACTGCTACAAAGTGTAGACAGTTCCAAAGTATAGGTAGTCCCAAAGCAAGAGGGAAATCCAAAGCCCCCCCAAAAAAGTACCCTCGACGGAGAATAGGGTAAAACTAGGAGATATAACCGCTGTCAAATATCCTAGTACCAAGCTGCAAAGGAGAACCCCAAAAAAATCTAGGCGGCAAAAGGGCTCTTTAAGGAAGTGGAGCGTAGTGGGACGAAAGAGCTATGGGCAGGGGATGCATATAGGACGGAGTAGAAGAAAAAGGCATCCAGGGACATTCTCCATGCCCTTTACACCTTTACACGTGTAGAAAGGCAGAAAATGGAAAGGTTCAACCCTGAATTGACTTAATTTTTATTTTAGTATATTTGTAGAAGCCAGCGCGTAAGTGAACCCTTGACGAGGGTTGTGATTGGTGTCTCACCCTTGCATGGAGAAAAATAGGGCGGGTTGGCCAGTTTCAGCAGGGGGAGAAAAACGCGTTACACTGGATATCGTGGGAAGAGATTAAAACCTTGAATTAGATTAATATATTAAAATAAAATATTAAAAGTGAAAACTGGGAAAACTGGGAAAACTGGGAAAAATAAATATATTCAAGCCCAATCTGATAGATCACCATGACCTATTAGTCCAAGGTCCATGCACTGAATACTCCGTGATTGGACATTTATGCATATCAGAGCCTGAAATTATGCAGGGCCAAAACCAGATTCCTTCGTATCCAGGAAAATATCTAGGAAAGTATCGTATACTCCAAAAAAGAAGAGCGGGATATCCGAACAAATGAGACATCTGTCCCTGGAAGCATTCCCCCATGTGGAATACGGGCAGTTTAGATTGGAATGAACCCATAGTGGGAACAGGGCGGAACAGAGAGTCAACTAAAGTGTACTCCGTACAACAGTGGTGATCGAATCACATCAAGCGTTGAGCGAGTTGCCAAGTCCGAGATCAGTGGGGCCGTGTATAGCTCAAACACACTTATGAACGTCTCCATTCAGCTTCAAACGATGGACTCGGTGTTGTTCGGGTCCATGAAAATTCTCCCGAAGTTGCCAGGGGTTCCGGGGGTTGGAAGTTGGAGGTATATTACTCTTCAGGGAGGAATCAGGGGCTATACCCAGGAACACCCTCCTGAAGGACTGGAATGATCATGACGATTACTCACAGCCAAGATGCTGGGAAAAGATATGAAAAACTCTCTCCGTATTCTCCTTACGTCTAACATCCCATATCTCGGCGATTTTCCAATCTATCTCACCTGTCATCCGTATACACATGTACCATATATAGATATCATATCATCTGTAGTAATACTACAACATATACTAGTACCGCCACCGGCAAGGACATGACACAATATTCCCCATTCTTTTATGCATACACTTTCTGCACGTCAAGCTCTTGACATCTACGGAGTATACTTCGACTTAACCTGCATTGACCAATACTCCGTACCCAGTGGGTCTCTACGCTCAAAGGATTCGGCGCCACCGCTCCGTTGACACATCCAAGCCGTTTCAAATCCGACCAGGGACATCATATGTTGTACGTCCATGTGCTGATCTTCACTATAAACGTCAACACGGCCACTACTGCATCTCCTTTTTCTTTTTTTGTCTGTTCTTTTTTTTTCGAATTGGCGTCTACAACATATGCTCCGGCAGCAAAGCCCGGCACTACATGTCCGTCCAGTCTCCGAGTATCCCACGCCCATGACATCCAAGCAAGGCGCTTGTAACTTTTCGACAAAAATGGGCAGCAAATAATCCATATTCTTTCCTGCCTTTGACTTTATCTCTTGTCCCGGTCTATTGAATTGCACCCAGCCCCATTATATATCAATGGCTGGGCTTGGTGTTGGGAGATGTGATGGCTGCTCCGCTCTTTCAACCTGGGAGGCTGGATATAACCTGCCTTACTCCTCGCCTTCCGAGTCCAAGGCTTTTGGGGGAGGAGGGGGGGCTGAAGCTCTGCCCGTTTCGTCGACACTTTGACAATGATCGCCTTTTCTCACTGGGTCAACATCCGGGGGCATATGAGATATATCACTTTCGTGGCCTTGTTTGTATCTCGTCGCACAGGCCATGATACGCGCATCGAGGCTCCACCTGGCGGTTCCTGTTCCTGCGTTTCTGTTTCTTCTGTGTAGTTTCCAGTGTGATACTGCACATTGTGCTACAGAGGTCAGTGGATAAGCTTTATGTTGCCATATCAACAGGTTATTTCTTTGGCTTCCTATTGTTTGGGGGGGCGAAATCAATAGGCTTGATGGATAGCCTCGAGAGACCGGTCTGACTGAATTGTCGTCTTGAGATACAGACTGTCTCTGCATGGGTCATGTATCCTGAATCCCGGGTATGCGGAAGGTGCTGACAGCGTGGGCAATCAATCAACCCTGCCCAGGTGGAAAGCAAACATTCCTTGCTGATTAGTTACGAACTAGCCATATGGTATCTGGTCTCTTTCCCAATCTAAACTATGGTTTGAAGAACGGACATGATTACATTTATCTTCACATAATGAGCTAACGTCTATCAATAAAATACTTTAATAATAATAAGGGCGAATGGTACGATCCAATGGCCTGCCACCAAACGGGTGATAACGACAAACATGAACAGAAGAAGAAAAACATTATAAAATACAACCATGACGAGACCGCCGGGGTAATCCAACAGCATTCCCCCGGTAGGTTTTTTCGACAAAAGTTTCGGGGCATGTATTCCGACAACTCCGAGGCACATACCCCCATGCCCGGGTAATGGACCTGGGCCATCATGAGGTGGTCATTCATTAAACAAATATAGGGACGCATCACCCAAGAGCAGCCACTCTGCCCTTCTGCTTTGTTTGGCCACAAGCATCGGATGAATCAATGGCTCATCCCAAGATGATTCCACAATCAAACTCGGGGGTAATATAATTCTTCCAAATCACACACTGAAAACATTCAGACGCGATTGTGCTTCGGTGGATGATTTAGGCCTTGCGAGAGCGTGTCACGGGGCCGTTGGAGCGGCCAGTGGACTTGGCGCTGCCGTTCTGGGTACCGGCCGGGGAGGGAATTTCGAAGTTCTTCATGTCGATCAACGATTTTTGGCCAGTGTTGCGGCGGGGACGTCCGGTCTTGGCGGTCTTGTTATAGGTGGCAATGTAGAAAGAGATGAACAGGACCAAGTAGGAGCTGATGATGCCGATACCAGCCATGGCAGCGAATTCCTCACCGGCACACTTGCCCATGTTAGGGAGCCAAGGGAAGTAGGCGGAGGTGAAGTAGGTGTACGAGGCGAAGTAGATGAAGCCTTGAAACTGTCAGTACTCTATTCTTTGCAGGTTTCCGGGCCTGAAACGACTTACCGACGTCAATGACGAACTGGAGGATCTGCAGCATGGTGATGTACTTCTTCCACCAAATGCGAACGCCGCGGGCGCTCTGGAAGTAGTACCAGTACATCACGACGTGGACCAGCAGGTTAATGGTGATGGGCACCCACTGCACGGCAGTCACACCGATGAGCTGAGTGTAGCAAAGGAGGGCGGTGGCACCGTGGTGGTAGGTGTGAAGGAAGGTCAATGGCTTCTTCTTGAGGACCAGGAAGATGGTATCAATGAACTCGACGTATTTGTTGATGTAGTTGAGCTAATCGAGATTTGTGTGAGTTTCTCTCCTTCCAAGTGGTTCAAGCGCTTCGCAACTTACGTAGTACAGAATGATCAAAGGGCGAGTCCAACCACCCTGCTGATCACAGATGGTGTAGAAGACTCCATGTCTCCAGAGAGTGGGGAGAAGCTGCTCAATGAACAGGGCCAGCAGGATACCGCTCACGGTGGTCAAAACGAGGTTGTGAATCATGAACAAGGTGTTAAGCTTGAAGGCAGGCAACTTCTTCATGACCTCACGGCCACCGAAGATGATAACGTAGTAGGTGACAAGCATCATTGTAGTCTCCTTCAAGGTGGACAGAGGGGTCACACCCTCGGTGAAGTTGAACTCGCTGGCGGGATACCCCATGACCTTCTCGTAGGCCTGGTCGAAGAGGGGCCACAAGTGCACGCCAAAGGGACGATCGAGGGTCGGGACCGAGACATGTTTAAGGATTTCGGACGCCATTGTGACAGGATTGGGTTGTTCTCTCAAACCAAATGGATGTGGAATTGAAGATAGAGATAGCCCTGAAAGGCAACCTGTTCTTTTCTTTTGACGCAGTAATGGGACTGCAATGAACCAAAACAAGAAAGCCCGAAAAGGAAAGGAAAGGAATGAAAGGAAAGCTAAAGAAATGAAAGTGGGAAAGGGGGGAGAGAAGAGAGGGAAAAGCTGGAGAAATAAGAGAACAATTACTTTTTGCGTCCGGCGCGTCCGTTGAGGACCCAAAAGGGTTTAGCGTGTCATAAAAAAGGGGAAGATCCAGGTTCCGATCGCATCGACTGGAGTATATTGTCCGAACATGTGAAACCTTTAATAGATTTCAATCTATATTACTAGCTATATTGAAGATCTTATTCTCTTGAATAAACCCCGGATTATACAAGATGTAGTGCACGGTGTTGCTGAATGCAATGTTGTCCTCGGCGTGAAACTATCACATGCTAGTCTAATTAAATGCCAATAGTCAACTAGTTAGCGCATCATCTATTACAAAGAAATACCCTGGCAAGTTATACACACAATTGCCGAGGCCGTTATCCAAATCAACGGCTATGTACATATCTTCGACCATCTTTTGCCCTTGATGGTTAAGGTAGATCCATACCCGAAGCGTTGCATTGAAAGTCTAGTCATTTCCTATTGTTGAATCACAACTGAATACCGTTAAAACTTGCTATTGGCAGTAGCCTTGGCAGGAGTATAAACGTGGTTTATGCTAGCTTGTGTCAATCTCCGCAGTATAGGACATAACGAGCATGGCCGGAGAATGGAGACATGTACATAGATCAATATAAGTTTATTTCATCTCTTGTCGATTCTCTGTTCAGGTAAAAAGGGCGGTATATCCATAGATCTATCTGGTTCAAAGTTAGAAAGATCTTAATATTGGGAGGTTGTCTACTATATAATAACCTCAATTCTTGTTCTCAGCCGAGGTATAAGCTCGAAAGCCAACACTCATGTATCCAGTCAAAGTCTCTGGTTTTCATACACCTTCTTGTGTGTATGGAAAGATTTACGATGGATAATCTTAATATTAAGGTTAATTGCTCATACTCATTTGAGTCGGCTTCTTCGCGCAACAATTGTGTCAAAAATATATACTTGGGCATCCAATTACCGTAAAAATTGATCTTCTATGTTTCAACATTACAATCTCCTTCAATGTTTAATCTTATCATATAGGATATAGATATAAACATAATGATCCAAGAATAACCATGCCATATAATAAAACTCGACTGTCATGACCTTAAGACTCGTCCAATGACACGCATCTAGAAAATGACAACCATCCAGCCAATCAGCAGCCATCATTTGAGATCAAGACAACTTGGAACGGGGCCAATCGGACGATGACTCAGCACCCGTACAGCTGCCTGAGGCGTCAACACCACACCACCCGCAAAATCCTAGAGGCACTTCACACCTCCCCTTCCCGTCCCCATCCACACTTCTCCCCTCACCATTGTCCTTGTCCGGTCCACCGTGGTCACCTTCTGAAAATGTCGTCCCTATCCATCTTCCGTGTGGCGACCCGCGCCGTTCGCCCTACCGGCTTCTTTAGAGCTCCCCAATTGACCCGGTCCCGGATGCAGTCCCCAGTGACTCTGGCCGCCGCCCGCGCCCACAACTTCGGTACCACTTCTATGCTCCGCTCCGGCCATGAGGATGAGACATACGAAGAGTTCTCTGCCAGGTACGCCCCCAATCGCAAGCCATTGAGGTCGGAGGAGTCGGACCGAAGCGCCCTGCATATTCGTGTTAGGCGCTTCCCGGAACCAACATCGGCAATCGTCTGGATATGATAGGGATGTCTCATGCTGACCGTGTATCCCAATGGCAGATTCGAGAAGGAATTCGATGGTGTGCAGGACGTTTTCGAGCTCCAGGTATGACTATCTCGACTTCACCCGGGGCATATTGATCGCCATGCGATACATGGCATCAGCCACACCCGTCAATCAACATGCGGCTCCTATATCCGCACCAATTCGACAAATGACTAATGCATGTCTTTGCAAACAGCGCAACCTGAACAACTGCTTCGCTTACGATCTCGTTCCCTCCGTCGAGGTCCTCACTGCCGCCCTCAAGGCTGCCCGCCGTGTTAACGACTTCCCTACCGCTGTTCGCGTCTTCGAGGGTACGCTTCCACAACATCCTATCTTGAAGCACTAGTAGCGTTCCAAGCTAACGTCATTTCGTCATCAGGTGTCAAGGCCAAGGTCGAGAACCCCGACCAGTACAAGCAATATCTCGAGTCTCTCGAGGGTCTGCGCGTCGAGCTGGGCGTCGCTCTCCGGGAGGAGCTCTTCCCCCAGGAGGCGTAAATTCCCATCATCAATTCTACTTTTACGTCAATTTTCTCTTAAACAAACAGTACCCCCTCGCACGTTGTTTATCCAGCACTGTTTGACTGGCTGAGGATTAGGTCAGGTAGAAGAGAAAACTGTATACATACTTTAGAGACCTCTTGTGTTGTTAGTGCTGCTGTTGTCTGGAAAAAGGGTCTTATGTGCCTTACTTGGTTGGTGCTTAATCTATCTTGATTCCATCTTGTTCAGTCATCCTGCATTGTTGTATTATCAACCGCTCAAGTCAGTCAGTCCTCGATCCTCAATCCGCAATCCTCAATCCTTAATTATCAACTTTCCTACACTTATATTTACGGAGGATATTGCTTCAAATGGTAAAATAGCTAGACTGGTCTGAATCTCGGTTTTTCGTTCCTTAAGTAGCAAATATATCACACAAAATGATAACTGCGACAAGCAGCCCAAGAGGCACCAGACCTAAACAAACAGGGCCTCCAACAATTACCACGCGCAATCGATATAAGTACAAGGCCCCCGTAGCTCTCTAGGAGACAGCAGCATGGCCAAAACGTATTTTTGTGACAAGGAATAAACCAAAAACAGAGAGGAAAACGCAAAATCATCAATACACACAGGGATGTGTCCGCTTAAACGCCGGGTACCAAGCCACTGATATTCAGTAATATAGTCATAGGGGTATGCAAGGTGATGCAAGGAATCGAATCGTGAGGCACTCTCCAGAATGACAAGAGACGAGAGAACAGATCAAACGGGAGATCATGATAATTAGTGCGTTCCAACATACTTGAAGTAAGTAGGTCGGCAATCCTCCTTGGAAAGGAAGTCTGCGCCTTGGAAGAACTGGCCAGCCTTGCAGCCGGAGCATTTGGGAGAATTGGGGCAGTTGAGATACGGGATGTGGTTGTACCCGATATCGCGGAACCTAGTGAAGATAAATGTGAGTGGGGGTTCTTAAATGAGAAAAAGAGTATGTGACTTACCAGTGGACGTTGGCGGCATCGGCGAAAAGACCAATTCCGAGAGAGTGAACAGGAGCATCGCCCCAGCGTTCGTAGAAGAATCCACCGGCGCGATCCAGGTGCTGGAAGTACGCTTCGTACTTTTCGCCGCGGAAGAAGTCAAGATCGCCGATTTCGAAGTTGGACCAGAAGTGGCAGGTGGAGTATCCATTGGCGCCCTTGGTGTGCTCGGGGCGGGCCACGTCATCCGTAATCCACTCCCACATGTTGTTGTCGCTGAGGTACGACGGGTTGGCGGCGAGGAATCGCTGAGTCTCGGGCCAAAGGGACGGGATACTCTGTGGCGCGTCGTAGAGATTGATGGTGAAGCCGTAGGTCTTGTTGCCATCCTCCATGTATCGGAACACATCGTAGTCGACGTCGCAGAAGAACTTGACATTCGGCTCGATGCGCCAGTAGTAGCGGTAGCCTGCGAGGGCAGGGTGCTTGTAGAACATGCCGCTGTTCCAGCGACACATCTGGTGGTAGGAGACCTTGGAGCTGTACTGGATGTCTTGTTCCTCCAACACCTTTGCTGACTCGCGGAAGAGTTCCATGTTGATCCATTCTGGGACGTCCCAGTGTTCCTTGGGCACAAGTTCTGGATGTAAAGTTAGGTATGGTTCCTCTTGTTCTAATCGGGCTGGAATGTGTACCATATTGGCACTTAGCCTTGGTCATTGCCTGAGTCTTCTGTTTGAATTCCTCGGTGAAGGGCACATCGTTGAAGAAGATATAGGGATAGTTAAACTTGTTGTTCCATGTTCGCTCCAGATCAGTCATTGTCGAGAGCAGCTGACCCAGTTCCTCATTGCGGACGAGGGTAATGAGCGCAGCATTGGTGCGGGCCGATTGTTCGCTATCGGGGGAGTAGTCGTGTTCGGTGGCTCGCCATAAGTTTCCTACAGGTTCTCCGGTAGCTATGCGACTCGTTAGTATGGCACTTAGAGTGCGATGGTTGTAATAGGAGGTGTGGCAAGAAACTGGGGTCACGCACGATCTACAAGAGGATCCTTTTTCATGCCATGAGCCAACTTAGACCCTTCTTCAGAGGAGCTCTGGTGTAATTGGAAGACAAGAAATAGACAAAGAAGGATACATGCTGCACCCAGCATGCGAATCGGTCGTGCGATAGCCATGATGGTTGTATTTGGCTTAAAGGGGGGAGATGCTCGGAGGGAGAGAGAGGCGCGTAATAAGAGTGGCCATCTTACCTTATCGGGACTAGCGCCATCCAAGCAAAACATCCGGGTCTCTCTTCACTTTATGCTTCTTCGGCTTATGACGCTTAGAGACATCTCGATGTGATTTATCATTGTTTCTAGATCCGAGCTTATGTCTGAAAATGGCTCTCGCTGCTGATTTAAGTACACTTATCGAAGCCTTGATCACTTCCGTCGCTAAGATACCGCCGAACCACAAGGTATTATATCGAATTTCCATTATTCTCATACCATCACTTGTGTGTACTAAGATATATGTAGGGGTCTGCGCACACTCAGAGTCTGAAGCGTCGTGTACAAGGGGGTCTCCGAACTGGATCTCATACGCGCACCGACCAATTTGCAGTCACCAAGCAACTCGAGGGACTACAGGAAAAGTTTCAAATCTTGAATAGAGATGAACTTGCCGAAGCCCTTCACAGCCGCCTTGAGGAGTTGGAGAGCAATCGGCACTCCTGGCTCCCAGAGATCCTGAGTCTCTTTCTGCAGCTCTCAGATCGCCCCGCTCTTCTGTCGTCGGTGAAACGTCCGGAGGAAGGGGCCAAGGCACCAGAAGCAAAAGAGACTGTTTCTTGGTCAGATCTTAATGCAGAAGGTACCGCATTTAGCGATGAAGAAATTTGGGAACAGGTAGATTTTGCTGGCGACTCATCAGATGACGACTTTTCATCCGTTGCTAGTGATGTATCTCTTCCAAAGCACAGGCCTCAATCCGCAACAACGGTGGACGAAGGCTACACGATACCAGATGACGTTTTTGTCCAAGCAGAGGACAGGGATGTCGTTGCTTCTCTAGAAAAGGCTCAATTTTGGAGAGCGGAAAATCACCCTTCGCTGCCCCAAGGAGAAGCAGCCACACGACTTATTACAGAATCCCAACTTGCTAGAGAGACTATCTTTATGCTCCAGGGCCTTCCGACGTCTATTTATGTACGTTTGGACGATGATTTTGGAGTGGATCGAAGATACACACTCGCACATTCATCCAGAGAAGCCCTGTCATCGCTTTTGCAGTGTTTTAGCGGTATAGGCGCCAAACTCAACGATGTACGAGATTTCACCAAGCTCCGGCAAACCATTCCATATATGCAAACATTTTGCCGGGGTTTAGAAGATCGTCTTCTTGAATTTAATAGAGTCTTATCTCAAGCTCAGTGCAAATACCTTTCCGCTGGGTCAACTGTCAGTCTCATCCAGCTTCTTGTTGATGTTCGTCAACACTCTCACGAGCTAGCATTGCTTGCAGAAATGATCACCAAGCTAGTCGAAAACTCAACTGATCAACCAATGTACTGCCTTGATTTGTTATACGATTTAATATGCATGTTGGAAGCCCTTGGCGACGAAAGTACGTCTCAACGTCTGGCAGAGCTATTCTTTATGTGTTTCAAAACATATTCAAGCTCGATCCGACTCTGGATGGAAAAAGGTCAGGTTGATGCTTCGGACAGCACTTTCTTCGTGCGATCCAATCGTGAGAATGAGAACGGGGATCTTCGAACTCTTTGGCATGACTGGTTTGTGCTTGATACGGGCCACAGGCAGCAGAGGATTCCTCGGTTCCTCGAAGCTGGTGTCCAGAAAGTCTTTACAGCGGGGAAGAGCATGGTATTCCTCCGCTATCTAAATACGCCACCAGATATTGAGACCATGAGATTCGAGGATCTCTATTCCCAGGATTCTTCACTATTACTTCCTTTTCCCGCATTAGTAGAGTCCGCTTTTGAAAAGCTCGTGGATGTGGATCATTCACTCAGTGCTAGCCTATTACGAACCGAACTCGACCAACAATGCGGATTATGGACCTCCCTTGATGCTCTTCAGCATGTCTACCTCGCCAAAGACATGAGCGCCGTCAGCATTGTTGACGCTAAAATCTTTGAGCTGATCGATCGGGGTCGTTCCTGGGATGACAGGTTCCTGCTCACTGAGATATCAAGGACGGCTTTCAGTTCAGTATCTGTCATTGACACATCAAGACTCCTTGTGCGGCCAGCTAGTACTCCATCATCGCGCGGTTCTGAGAATAATCATCGAACTGTGGGGCTTCTGGAAGCAATCTCAATTGATTATGGCCTCCCGTGGCCTATTGCGAACATAATCACCGAGGACGCAATACACACTTACCAGCGGATCTCAACCTTCCTGATGCAAATCAGACGCGCTAAATATGCCATTGTGAAACAGCGTATTCGCGACGCCCGCGTCACCACACCGGGCGACAATGACACATTGGTGCGCGCTCTACACCATAACATGCTCTGGGTTCTCGATTTCATCTACGGCCATCTGACCTATCTCGTAATATCCACCGCAACCCAATCCCTACACAAAGATTTATCTGGCGCACAAGACGTCGATGCCATGATAGCCGCCCACCAATCCTACATGTCTTCTTTGGAAGCCCAGTGCCTCCTCTCTAAAGATTTATCACATATCCATGACGCAATCATCAATTTCTTGGATTTGTGTGTTCATTTCGCAGATCTACAAGCCGCGCACTTGCTCGGCGACGATGACCAACAACATCTGGAGAATCTGAAGACACCGCGCAAAAAGACAGAGTCTGGAGACGAGTTCGACTCCGATGATGATAATGATGATGAGGACAACGATCATATGAACCACGAACACACACTCATAGTCTCGTTTCGTGAATCGACATACAGCCAGCAGATGAAAACAGTCAACAACAACTTCAACCATCTAACCGCCTTTGTAACGGATGGCTTGAAAAGTCTAGCCCGTGCTGATGGTCTTCACAGTTGGGATATTCTTGCTGACAGGCTCGAATGGAGGCGGATTTGGCGTAGACATTGATACACGATACAAATACCCCTGTTTTGGTTCTAGCGGGAGTTGGCGTTACATAGCTTAAAATTTGACATTAGGCAGTGGAAGATGCAATAATGGCTCTTTTTTTTGACTACATACATGAATTTCTGTCTCCAAAGTGTCTTCTATCCGTTTCGGAAACTCAGAACGACCGACCCAATCCTTTTTGGTCCGGGGGCGTAGACTTTCATGGATGTCCACGAAGCGATCACCAAAACACGTCGAATTGGATCCTTGGAGCCCTGATAAAAGGAAGAACAATATATTGCCAAATACGCTTATGGTGGTCAGTCTTAGATGTCTGATGTGCGCTCTATTCTTTTACAGAAACCATCTATTGCTCTGAAGGTTGAGCGGCCTCTTGCTCCGAAGGTTGAGCGGCCTTTTGCTCCGAAGGCTGCGCGGCCTCTTCTTGCTTGGCACCCGGGAAGCGAGAGCCGCGATCCTTGACCTTCTTGACCTTCTTCTGCACAACCGGAGGCGGGTAAGCCTTCAACGTAACCTCCTGCCATTCAGCCGAGGCTGTGTAGGCTGCGTGAATAGGGGCCATAAGGGCGACCATGCCGGCCGAGACAGCAGGCTTAAGCAGCTGTGGTGTCAACTATAACGTTCGTTAGTAAATGATACAGGCCTTTGGAGATAAGAAAATAGGTAGACGTACAATATCAGCTTTGTAAGCATCGTGTACTTGCTTAATATCGGTGAAGACCAGAGGCTCGGCGTCCTTACGCTCGACGCGGAATTCTCCGTGGCCCTTAAGGACAGCTGCGGGAAATAGAATGTGCTCAACCAATGAAATCACGCCATTGTCTTCGACGATCTTGGGGAAACACTCTGCCTTTCGGATTTTCTTTGCGATGCTCTCGGCAGAGTCGAGAAGGTCGATTTTACTATCTAGTCGGTTGTTAGAATATTATAACTTCTATATTGATAGCCGATAAAAGGGAAGGGACATACCTGGGCTATCACTGGAGCTCATTTTGCCGGAGGATAATGAGGCCATCATAGGATTTAGAAGGTGGGCGCGCTAGACATAGATAGGTAAGCCCCTGGTAATCAAAAACGTAGGATGAAAACGTACAACACGGTATCCAATTTTGGGGAGCCACTCCGTCGCCGCGGCTGGGTTTATGTGTTAGTTTGTGGCCTGTGGTTTGGGGATTTTGTATTGTGACTCACTGAACAACTTCCGTTGATCGATGCCTCCGAGCTGAGCATCACAGTTCAAATGTTGCTCATCGAGAACCTGGAGAACCGGATACAGCAGCCTGGTGTAGTGAATGTTTAGTATATTACGCAATCCATATAGGCCGAGAGTCATCCATACCCACTCAATGGAGCATTGCCAGTCTGCTTGACAATCTCACTGCCTGCCTTCTTGGCTTGACCTTCAGAGATCAAAGAAGACAATTTGTACACATCAAGCACATACTCAGGACTCTTCTGGTAAGAACTACCAAGAACAAATTCGAGCTTTTCAGTAGGAACCCCGACGGCCTGAAGGATAGCGGTGATAATGTTTCGGTAGTAAATCGAACGTTGTTCCACTAGCTCGAGTGGCGCCTTCAACTGTTTATCTCGAAAGGGCTGGTTAGATCGTGATCTGAACGAGTCTCTCCAAAATGTATGCGCTTACATTATCGAGGAATGCGTGGACGTCCGCAAGCAGAATCGTGACATCACAGCCTGCGAGTAGCAACTGCGCAATTTTCAGCGCTGGCACGAAGTAGCCAATGTGAGGGCGACCGGTCGTCTAGGAAAGAGAGGATGTGTTAGCAGGTTGTCGCGACAAGCGTTCTGCTTTTATAGGCGCATAGTACGAACTGCCGTGCCCCAGTACACCTTGGGATTGCGTCCACTCTTCAATATGTCCTCGATAATCTCAGGGTTGAGGAATTCGGCGAGGTTCGAATTGATCTGCAAGAAATGAGTGTTTGTTTGAATGACGGTTTGCGTGGGGTCTCACGAGATCGAATCTTGCTTGCGTCGCGGAATCCATGATGGGCTGAAAAGCAGGGATTTAACAGAGGAAAATAAAGAACGCAATAGAGAGAGCGAATTGGAGAAGACAAGAGAGTTGTCCAAAGGAAGAGATCTCGGCGAAAATCAAACCATGGAAAGGTGGGATGGGTGACTCAGCGCCTCCCCGCCCTCCAGGGCTATCTCCGCTAATCTCCATTCCTTCCGATAGTCCTTGAACTCGGAATGTTTCCGTTTTCACGAGGAATTCTTCAAGCAAGTAGATAATATGTACAATATCAGCTAAGTCTACCATTATGCCATCTATATGAAGTCACCATATTCCTACTTTCCACTACCGACCTACTCATACCTTGTTCGTAAAATATCAAAACGATTTCGAGCGGCTCATAAAAGTACATATGCTCATGATCTGATGTGCGTTAAACAAATTTTGTATTAAAAAATATCAATATATAGCTATTAAAAGTTTGATCAATTATATATGCAATAGATACCAAGAGACGCCGTGCCAATGTCATCCAGTTCTTTTCCACATCAGTCATCCCAGCCAACCATATCCACAATGTTGCACAAGCTGAAAGAAATGAAAAAAGAAATTACCTCCTCTTTTTAAAACTTTCCCGAAATAAAGTTCGCAACAATTTATGCCTTGATGGCTTTCTCCTCATCGTCGTGGAAGGCGAATTTTGAGAAACGACGAATGGACTCTCCCTTGAAGTAGAACACATAGGGGATGGCGCAGCAACCCACACCGATGAATGCAAGAAGCGAGCTGGCCCACTGGTCGCCCAGACGCTCGTACATCTGCTCTGTGAACAAGACGGTGCAGGCACCCCAGATAGAACGGATGAAGGTCTTGGCTGCGAGAGCAGATGCTGCTTGATGCTGGTAGGTATCAACTAGAGAAATAGTTAGCAACGATACTGATTAAAAATGGTTTCATTGGTTCGATACATACCAAGGTAGTTGTTGGCAGAGTTGTAGAGTAGGATAATACCGATTCCAAGAATGAAGCCTCCCATCGCCGGTCCCATCCAGTGAAGGTGGGGGTAGGAGGTCCAGGCGAAGACGAAAAGACCAGCAGGGACGCACCAGCAAGCCCACATCATGGGAATCAGACGCTTTTCGGCTGGAGGCTTGCCACCGTATGCTGCGGAGACCTTAAGATAGTGCTTGTTGACAATAGGAGCAAGGGATGCACTAAAGATCACACCGATAGCCAGAGGGATAAACATGAGACCGGTATTAGACGCGCTCCATCCTTTACCACCCTGGTAAACAATTGGGTAGCTAGAAACATAGTTAGTCTCTCAGTCTTTGTTGATAGAAGATGTTGATGACTTACGCAACGAAGAACATGTAAAGCAAACCATAAATGACCGACATGTAGAGAGAAATGAACAAGACAATGGGCTCGAGGAACAGAAGCTGGAAAGGGCGGAAGAGGAAGATGCGCAACTTCTCACCCATGGGGCGAGGATCGAGCTCGGTTTCGGTGGTATACTTGGGGTCGTTCTCAGCCTTGCGAAGTTTCTGGGCTCGCTTCTTCAGCAGAATTGGTGCAAATGTCTCAGGGACAGTGAAAGTGATCATAACCCAGGCGACAAAGGACAAAATAAGCTGGATCCAGTAAAGCCAGCGCCAACCACAATTGTCAGCCAGGAAGCCACCAACAAGTGGGCCAATGGCCGGACCAATGAAGGGAGCAGCACTGAATGCTGCCATCGGAACACCACGCTCCTCGTTCTTCCACAGATCAGCCAGAGTACCACCGACTAGTGTCATGGGAGCACTGAAAGCAATTCCATCGATCAGACGGCAGACAATGAGAGTTCCAATGTTCTTAGAAACGGCACATGGAATGACGAAAATAACAGCGAGTGCAAGGGTCGAGGCGTAGACAGGCCGACGTCCGAATATCTCTGAGAGTGGAGCAAAGACCATGGGTCCTAAAATAAGGTTAGAACTATACAAATCACATCACCATCGCATTTGTAAGTTACTTACCAATACCGAATCCAATAACGAAAACCGTGATAACAAGCAAGCTAACTTCACGACCGATACCGAATTCCTCGATGGGTCCCTCAACATCGGCTGTAATGACACTGCTGCAAAAGGCGACGACAAAACAGGTGAAGGCAACCACCATGGTACAGTACCACTTGTAGGCCTTCGACCAGTTCTTAGGGTTCTCGGGATCATCGATGGTGAAGGTTACCATCTTCCAGTCTTCAATTTTGCCAGTAGCATTGGATTTGACCGGCTTGATGATTTCACCTGTCCTCGTCTCGGTGGTGTATTCGCGTAAGTCGGCGTTATCGTTGACTTCGCGGACTGGTAGGTCGAGGTAATCATTGGGTTGTTCATAGTTGTTAGATCCGATGGAGGCTGTCGTGCTAGTTCCATTGGTGTGGGTCTGATCTGACCGAGGGGTCTCCATGTTGAAAGATATCAGACTGGTTATAGGGGCTGTACCCAGACAAAAGTATGAAGTGTCGTAGGTATAAGTGCAAAGGTGTTATAGTGGTGGCAACCTGTGATCATACAATATAGATTCTTTTGGACCCCCTGGGGTGGCATTCTTTTATATTTCATCTCTAATAAAATTCTGCGCCGAACTTTTGGCGAGCGGGGCATAACAAAAAAGAAAAAGCAACAAGAGTCCATGGATGAAGATGCTCATACATTCTTGCTACAAGCGGAACCTTTGATATCGGCCCGCACCCAGATGAGTTGCCTGATATGGAATAGTGGCGCCATCCCTATTAGGCAATATGCTACGATGACTTCGGGATGCCTTGGAATTCTTGGCACACTTGGCATTATCGCTTGATTCCTGATGCCTCACTTTCCTTCGAGCACTTGTTATATTTTTCAATTAGCAAAGCAAAGCTATGATTATCCACGCTCTAGGCGTAAATCAGAATGTAGCTCTACTTGTTGAGACATTGGTAAGTGGATCCTCCAGCGCTGGTCTTTCCTTCGAGTAAGGAGAGTTCATAGTACTGTCTCACTAGAGAAAGCGCTAGATTATCTGCCGATCAAGAACGCGTCATGCGTTTGTTGTTAATGAGCGATCAGGAACACCCGAGTACGTTTTAGGCTGAGAATTTTCTTTTGTACACTTCCTAGCTTGTTCAAGTGTACTTTCCCGAGTTCCAGCTTGGCATCACGCAAAAGTGGATCTGGCTGTGACTACCACATGCCGTAGATAAAGCTCAATTGAGGAGATAGCAATAGAAGCCGAATTTATAGAGGTAAAATTACGAGATAAAAGTTGTCTTATATGTCGATATTGCAGGTTAGATCAAACAAATCAACCAAAAGATACCTAAACATGTATATCCAATAGTTGTATCTGCTGGCGAAGAGATCACCTCAGAAACAACATTGAATTTGTCTAGATTAGCCCAGTCCAGAGGATATTACAGTGTCACATGAATATTCATAACATAAAAGTCTATCTCGGTGACATGGTCCCTGGGCCACAGTTGGTCAATAAGATTCTCTTTTTGCTTTACCTTCTATAGATCGGAGCATACTACCAAATCCGGAAATTAAAAATGGGGATTTCCTCATTAGGAACTAAACCTCAGACAAGGCGGATTTCGATTCGCCACAACATTTCTTTTGGCTATTGTTCTAGAATGTTGTATCAGACCTGGGCTGAAAAGCCCACCAGTAGCACTGGGTCACATCTGATGAATCTATGAGATTATGTAGGTATCTTTTGTAGGTGTTGTCCATATCAAAGATACAAACATTCAAATCCTGTGCCCCTTGCCCCAGAATGAGTGGAAACATGTGCTTTCGGGCTTGTTTGGAATATTAAATTATTATTGGATGGGGTATACCCTGTACCTCTTGAGGTAAATCTTACCCATATCCCCATAATAAAATGAGCGTTTGATTCTTTGCAATCTGTGTACTAGTAGTACGAAGTACCACATCTGAATTACACATGCTAGACACCATCCTCCTGTGTAGTGTATTTTGTTCTAGTGAGAATTGTGGTTAACAAAACAAGAGCAAAAGTGTTTGGAAGAGCGTCCGGTATATATAGCACGTATAAAACATCTTTACAATAGAGAATATACTCCGTCCATACGTTTCTCACTCATGTCACGGCCAGGGTGAGTTGAAAGGCATGGATATCATGCAAGTGCCCGGGACACAGAAAATGTCATGGGCGAATCGAGACCCCGGGATAAACTCAAACCTGCATAATTTGGCATTCGTTACGCTGACATCTTGTGTAAGCCCGTTCACCCTTGGAAACCGGAAGCTTTGCCACTTTCTAGCTCGACAGGGATGACTTGAAAATTAGTGAACAAATATGTCTCTCTAAGGTTCTTGACTGCTGACACCCCTATTGACTATAAGGAACTTTGATATTACGGGATATGACTGGGAGGTGAACAATAAAGGACGGGAATTTGTTATTCAGCTTCTCGACCATTTCATAATTGTGGAGCCTAGCGGCCGGCGTTTGTGCATTGTAACTACTATAGCCGAAGGCGGCTTATAAACAAAACCGAGTTGCTTTCATTGGAGTGGCCTTGCACTATTGGTGCTCAGATTCCAGGACTCTTAGGATATCTCCATGTCTAAAGCATTGCACATAGAGTCTTCGCCTTACTCTGGCATCTGCGGGTAATGCCTAACTTTGGAATGGATTGTTGCACATCTGCTATCCTCTCCGGTTCTCTCACTTGATGACTGTACTATGTCTAAGCTTGTCTGAGACAACCTATCAAGCATCAAGTAATTCGCTCAGGTTATCACCAAATGGGGGTAATTACCTCTAATATATGGTTGGCTCCTGTGATATAATAGAACTTGAATATCACCTGCCTATAAACAAAGTCATTTTCATCGCCATCAGAGCTGTGTTCGATAGTATCACCAGGAGCGTTATATCTGGCTTCTCACGGATACTCTTTGGCGGCGAGCTCACATCTGCCGTTGATAAGTGCGTATTTAGAAGCCTTATATACGAGATGTATTCGGCCCAAATATTAGGATTGATGAGGAATATTCCAAGGTTGATATATGGAAACATGCTGGGTCCATCTAGATTGTCTCCCAATAATAATCATATGTATGTTTCTCTATTCGTTTTTGCGATGTAATCTATGGTTGATTTTTTTTTGATTCCATGAATGTCTCTTCGCGTCAACTAGATTCGGGGTTCCCAGAGGCCAAAAACATCCCATTGTTGTGGTGAGTCCCTTGTACTGATTATTATACTGAGGGGATCCCCCGGGCGGATGTTGCTGACTTAGTGCCCCACAGCGCCCTCCATTTGACCTCTCCACTCTCCTTTGGATGTTATCAGATGGCATGAGAAAGCCTAGTAATTGTCACATTCTATATTGAAAAGTTCCTTTAGCAAGATATGTGAATGAATACACACCACTGTATAAGAAAATGGGAGAAATGAAGAATTTGCCGTCAAACTTTAAATCCGTTATCAGCACATGACCTATCCAGATAAGCCGTAACAGGCTTAGGGCGGGGGAAACTTATTTCTCTTACAAAAAAAAGCGGCGATAGAGTCATCGCCGGCCTCTTCTAGCGATCTTCTCAAGTCCACTTGAGAGAGGCACTCGAGCCACTCAATCTCCATCAATACCAGGAGAATCAAATTTTATCTCCTGTGTCATACTTGACTCATTGGGAGAATCCCCAATTTGCTTCACGATGACTTCTACCGATACTTATCTGGCCATCCCGGGCTCCGTTGCCTTTTCCCGCTCCCGAGGACATGCTATTGCTACTAGCATCGGTGTCCAGGATGTCCGAGCCCAGTGGATTCACTATGTGCATACCACTCAGCCCTTGGAGGAGCCCCAGCGTGCGGTACTCGAACAATTGCTTCAGTACGGCGACATCACAGACATCCCTCCTACTTTCGAGTCCACCGACGGTCAATTCGATACCTTCTACATTTTCCCACGGACCGGTACCGTCTCGCCATGGAGCTCTCAGGCAACGGGAATTTCGCACGTCTGCGGCTTGCAGAAGTACGTCAAGCGGATCGAAAGGGGTATGAAGATTTCGTGTCTTCGTAACAGTGCGGAGGACTACAAGCCGGAGTACATGGATACGCTTCATGATCGGATGACTCAGATTATTGGCAAGGATGAGCCCGAGCTGAGCCTTATGTTCTCCGAGCACGCTCCCCAGCCCCTCAAGACCATTTCCCTCCAGGGCGGTACCAAGTCCCCCAAGGAGATTCTCCAAGAGGCAAACACGGAGCTCGGCTTGGCCCTTGATGATTCAGAAATTGATTATCTTGCTGAGGCCTATGGCCCGAATGGCGCAATTGCCCGTGACCCTACTGATGTCGAGCTCTTCATGTTCGCTCAGGTCAACTCGGAGCATTGCCGACACAAGCAGTTCAACGCCTCCTGGGTGATTGATGGCAAGCCCATGCCAAACAGTCTGTTTGCCATGATCCGCAACACACACAAGAAGCATCCCGAGCACACCGTCAGTGCCTACAGTGACAATGCCGCTGTGCTGGAGGGCCCCGAGGCCGCGTTCTGGGCCCCTGATCCGACAACCGGACAGTGGATGCACACCAAGGAAGTTGTGCACTTCCTGGCCAAGGTTGAAACCCACAACCACCCTACTGCCGTTTCGCCCTACCCTGGTGCGGCTACGGGATCCGGCGGTGAAATCCGTGACGAGGGTGCCGTCGGCCGTGGCTCGCGCCCTAAGGCCGGTCTCTCTGGCTACTGTGTGTCAGACCTCTTGATTCCTGACCTGAAGCAGCCATGGGAACTCGATGTCGGCAAGCCAAACCACATTGCCAGCAGCTTGGATATCATGTTGGAGGCACCCATTGGTAGCGCTGCTTTCAACAACGAGTTTGGCCGTCCCTGCATTGGTGGATACTTCCGCACTCTGCTCACCGAGATTGACGTGGGCAATGGCGAAAAGGAAGTTCGAGGATACCACAAGCCCATCATGATCGCTGGTGGTGTCGGAACCGTTCGCCCTCAACACGCTATCAAGCACCCAGACGTTGTCAAGCCCGGTGCTTTCCTTGTCGTCCTTGGAGGTCCCGCTATGCTTATTGGTCTGGGAGGTGGTGCTGCCTCCAGTATCGCTTCCGGCGAAGGATCCGCCGAGCTCGACTTCGCCAGTGTCCAGAGAGGTAATGCTGAAGTCCAACGGAGAGCTCAAGAGGTTATCAACGCCTGTGTAGCCATGGGAGACAACAACCCCATCAAGTTTATCCACGATGTTGGTGCCGGTGGCTTGTCCAACGCCCTTCCCGAACTTATCCACGACTCGGGCTTGGGAGCTACGTTCGAGCTTCGTGAAATTGATAACACCGACCGTAGCATGAGCCCCATGCAAATTTGGTGCTGTGAAGCCCAAGAGCGCTACGTCATGGCTGTCGGCGAGGAGAGCATGAACAAGTTCACTGCTATCGCTAACCGTGAGCGTTGTGGCTTCTCCGTGGTCGGTCGTGGCGGCGGTTCGTCCGAGGAAGAAAAGAGACTCATTCTCCTTGACCGAGAGTCCAAGGAGTACCCGGCCCCCATTGACCTTCCTTTGTCTGTGCTTTTCGGAAAGACTCCTCGCATGACCCGAACTGTCGATTCGCGGAAGCTGAAGCTGCCCGCCGTGGACTCTAGCCTCAGCAAATATCTTCCCTCTCTCACCTCGAGGACGGAGCTTGTTGATGAGGCTATCAAGAGAGTGCTGTCTCTGCCTGCAGTCGGCTCCAAGTCTTTCTTGATCACTATCGGCGACCGCACTGTCGGCGGCCTGACAGCTCGTGACCAGATGGTTGGCAAGTGGCAGACACCCGTGTCAGATGTATCGGTTACTGCCACTTCCTTGGCCCAAGGTATGAAGACCGGTGAAGCCTTTGCCATGGGTGAAAAGCCTACCCTGGCTCTCATCTCCTCGGGTTCGTCTGCTCGTATGGCCGTTGCCGAGTCTCTCATGAACTTGGCTGCTTCTGATCTTGTGGATCGTCTCAGCCAAGTTAAGCTCTCTGCCAACTGGATGTCTGCCGGTAGCCACCCTGGTGAGGGTGCTGCTATCTATGAAGCCGTGGAGGCTGTCGGCCTGGACCTGTGCCCTAAGCTTGGTATCAGCATTCCTGTCGGCAAGGACTCTATGTCCATGAAGATGAAGTGGAAGGATGAGACCTCGAATGAGGCTAAGGAGGTCACTGCCCCGATGTCCTGTGTCATCTCTGCCTTTGCGCCGGTTGGCGATTTCACCAAGACCTGGACCCCGGCTCTGCGCAGCTTCGAAGAAGTTGGAGAGACTGTCCTCATGTTTGTCGATCTTTCGTTCGGTCGCAAGACTCTTGGCGGATCGGCTCTTGCCCAGGTCTTCAACGAAGTCGGTTCCGAGTGCCCTGACATTCGCGACGTTGATCTCTTCCGGGACTTCTTCGATGCTACCCAGCAACTTCAAGAGGCCGGAATTGTTTTGGCTTACCACGATCGCTCCGATGGTGGTCTTCTGACTACTCTTGTTGAGATGATGTTCGCCGGTCGCTGCGGTGTTGAGATCATGCTCGATAACATCTGTGCCTCTTTCAACACCAAGGATGTCATTGAATCTCTTTTCACTGAAGAGCTTGGTGCTGTCTTCCAGGTCCGCAAGGAGCACGAGATTCAGTTCCGCTCATGCTTCGCCACTTGCGGTCCTCCTCCAGGTCTGATCCACAAGATTGGACGCGTGGCTCAACAGCCCAAGCAGGACCTTGCCATCTACCACAAGGCCTCTTTGGTTTACCGCAACACCCGTTCCAGCCTGCAGCAGATCTGGGCCAAGACCTCCTACCACATGCAGAAGATCCGTGACAATGCGGACTGCGCGGAGCAGGAGTATGCCAACATCCTTGACGATGCCAACCCCGGTCTCTCTTGGAACCCTACCTTCGACCCCAAGGACAAGGGCTTGCCCATGATGACTAGCCTTTCCCAATACTCCCCCTTCGCCAACAAGCCCCGCGTTGCCATCCTTCGCGAGCAGGGTGTCAACAGTCAAGCTGAGATGGCCTTTGCCTTCAACACCGCTGGTTTCTCCGCCGTCGATGTTCACATGACCGACATTCTATCTGGCCGTGTGTCTCTCTCCACCTTCGCCGGTCTCGCTGCCTGCGGTGGTTTCTCGTACGGTGACGTCTTGGGTGCCGGCCAGGGTTGGGCCAAGTCCGTTCTGCTGCACGAGAACACACGCAAGGAATTCCAGGAGTTCTTCGAGCGCCCGGACACTTTCGCCCTGGGTGTCTGCAACGGCTGCCAGTTCCTGTCTCGTGTCAAGGATCTGATTCCTGGTGCGGGTTACTGGCCCAGCTTCGAGCGCAACACCAGCGAGCAGTACGAAGGCCGTGTCTGCATGGCTCGCATCTCCGACCCCGACCCATCCCGCCCCAGCGTCTTCTTCCACGGCATGGACGGCACTTCGCTCCCTATTGCCGTTGCTCACGGCGAGGGTCGTGCCTCCTTCGCCGGCTCCCAGGGCATCTCGGCTTCCGACTTCGTTCGCGAGGGTCTTGCCCCCGTCCGATTCGTCGACAACTCCTCCCTCAAGCCCACCATGAAGTACCCCTTCAACCCTAACGGCAGTCCCGAGGGTATTGCCGGTGTGCGCAGCCCCGACGGTCGTGTCCTTGCTATCATGCCTCACCCTGAGCGTACTGTCATGAACGGTATTGCCAGCTGGTTGCCTCCGAACGCCGAGTCCTGGGGCGATATTGGCCCTTGGGGACGTGTCTTCTACAGCGCCAGACGCTGGGTTGGTTAGAATTTTTAGTCTATATTTACGAATCTTTTTTTTTTCACCCGTTTTTTTTCCTATTTATTCTGAGTTCTTGTCCATATTCTCCGTGAACTGGAGTTGAAAAAAAAGAACATGCCAAAATGATCTCTCAAATCAGTATATAACAAAATTGATCAATACTATTTCCAGAATATTATTCCAATACAAAATTATATCTATGAAATACCCATGGATATAGTAGTATTCATATAACGAGTATACCTTTCTTCGGATTTTCTGGGGGAGGGGTTTTTTTAAGTTACAGATGTGTTGCTCTATTACAATTCTCCTGGATAAAGATTGAAAATCTCCTCGAGTAAACAAGACGCTATTCATAGAACCGATAGACCTCGGACGGACAACTCCATGTACCTAGGTACCTAGGTATAACGATTTGCTGACATAATCCACATGATGCCCCGGCGAGCTCACAGGGCCCATCGCATCAACTTTAGCCTCTTCTACTTTGCCGTTTTTTTTCGAGATCAAGGGTCAACACCAACTCCGACTCCGCTATTTAAAGATACGACACAACTACTCAGTTTTCTCCAATCCTAATAATGGCCTCCGACGCCGCCTCCGCCTCGCCCGCCGAGCTCTACGACTCTGCTATGACCGTCCCCTCCGACTCAGAGAACTACTCCGCGAACCATGAGATGTCCTCCTCAGTCCCATCAACCGCAAGCTCACTCGTGATGCTTTACAAGCCGCCTAGTGTTTGGGGTCTTCTGCGCGGAGCAGCCATCAACCTCTTCCTCCCCTTCGTTAATGGCCTCATGCTCGGCTTCGGAGAGCTGTTCGCACACGAGGCTGCTTTCCGACTTGGATGGTCTAACACTAAGGTATGTGGAATTTTATATGAACTGATTTTGATCCTGATGACTGATTCGCTGCTTTTTATTATATAGATCTTCCCTAACCACCGCCGCTCACATGCAGTGGGCCCGGGTGTTGAGATGCGGGAGCTTCCTTCGGAGCGGAGACGTCCTGGACTGAGGGATACTGCTTCTTTGGAATAAGCGATTGATGTTTCTTCTGCCTTTGAATTCGTTCAAGAATGACTGCATTTACGCGGGAGACAAAAACAGAAGCATATGTGATTTGGGATCGATACCTGGCTTTCTGTGCACACCTGAATTTAGTGGTTGTACATAGACTTGTTGACTCAGGGGGGTTGGCGTTTGGCGAATTAGGATTTACATTTTACAACCAGCTTTTGTTATATTAGAATATCCAAGTTCCATGACCTGGGAAATATCATTATTTCCATATTTCCATATTCTGACCCACGCCTGCGTGTCCAGTTCCCCTGCAGATTAACTCTGAGATCCCAGAGAAAGGGACTACTCCGTGAGACTACAAGGGGAACGCGGAATCCTTCAGAATTTAGATTAAATCGCTGTAAAAAACTGATGGATTAAAAGTCAGACAATACGATACCATCTCCTCCCAGTCAAGCTGGCTAATCTTACTTCCATTCGTCTCCCATAGTAGTCTATCTTCCATTTTCTATTTAGTTAGCTGGGGTGGGGGCAAGATCTCATGGCAGAGGAGTCAGTCCAACGAGATTGAGACCCATCTTCGTTGTGATCTCACGGAGGGAAGCAATGTCGAATTCAAGGCGATGACTGCCCTGGGAGCTTGGGGCAGCGCCGTTCAGAAGGTCGTCTTTGGTGAGACAAATGGGCCGTTCAAACGGCCCATCAACCGGGAAAATCCGGTTGCTCCAGATCATATACGCACTGCCTGTGGGATTTCGTCCCCAGAGTTCGATTGTTCCGGCAACACCTTGTCTCCGCTGGAAAAATTTCACAAGAAGAACCTTTCTTACACTCGCCCCCACTCCTTCCAACCAAAGTTTCGCATCTTCAACGAGGCTTAGATATGTCTGATTGAAAGCCAACCTCAATAACGATCCTTGGTTCAAGTAAGCTTGGACTTCTGAGGGAAGTGATGAAGGTATCGGGTTCTTTTTGATCACCGCTGTATGGGGGTTTGCTGGCAGTGACTCGCGGGCTTGCTGTTACCACAATGTTCAGGAGTTCATCAGGAGTCAGTTGACCGTTGAGATGCCAACGGCTCAGCTGCTGGACAAACCACGCATGCGGGGCTTCGTGTGTATAATTCGGTCTTTTCAGTGTGAGGACTTTCCTCTGGGAGAACAATCCTTTCCGAACACGGGGGAACTTTACGTCGAGGAGGTTTAAAAGATCAATTGCGATATCACGATCCACCGAGGTCAGGACAACAAACGAGCAAAGAGACTGGTTAAAGAATCCACTGTCTTGGATTATCGCTAGTGCCTCGTCGGCAGATCTAATTTCATCAAGGGAAATTTCTTCGTCAGAAATACCGTTGTTGTCTGGCGTGGAGTCGAGTGGCGAAGACATTGTTGAAGATGGAAAGTGCAAGTATGGAAGCCGCGTACGGCAGGTTTTAGATGCCATCGCGCCAACCGGGTTTTTGCCAGGCAGAAAATTAAAAGGTTATATATAGAAAAGTCTCTGCCTTCGTATATACCTAAAAGAGCATCTAAAAAGCATCCAAAAGAGCATCTAAAGGAGCATCTAAAGGAGCATCTAAAAAGAGAATCCAAAAGAGCATCCAAAAGACATGACAAGGCGGCATAAGCGGCCGATTATTCTTGTTAATAATAAATTAATAATCTATACCTAAGCCGAGGAATCATATAGGTCTCTAGGGTTGAGTATAAAGAATAGGTAAACAAATTATATGGGTTGGATGGCGTCTAAAACCTGCCGTAGTATTGAAAGTAATAAGACACCTGAACAAGGTACCCGTGATCCGGGGGGATTTACCGCCCAGGCAGAAAAAGTCGCGCCGAAAGGTAGGAGAACAACTCTTCCGTAGTTGGTTGTCTCCCCATCTTTAATTATCTTAAACCACAATGATGGGACATGTTGGCCTGAAAGGGTCCGGCGCAGCCGCTACCCTTGCAAGTCAGAGGATGACCGCCATGTCCCGCTCCGCTCGATCTGTCTGTTCTCCCATTGACTCGGAATTTACAAAAACATCGAAATTGACTTGGCTTTGTAGATGTCCACCTTGCGGTCACAAAGCCTGCGGTTCCCTAGCCAGCGCAGCCAATTGAAGTCAGCACTATCCGGAAGTGCTCCATGGCGTATGACACCAGCTGTTATCGGCCCGGCCACAGTCCGATTTAATTCCACCTCCTCCGACTCAGCACTCCCCGAATTCGGTTTCGACGGCACATTGAAGAGTGCTGGAAATATACACGATATTACCGCGATTCCGGAGCGCATTGGATACCTTAAGGAGCTTGGGCTGGACTTCGGTTGGGGCTTTTCGTCGACGATGCAATGGCTTATCGAGCACACTCACATCTGGACCGGCATGCCATGGTGGGCTAGTATCGTGGCTGTTGGTCTTATTACTCGTATTGCAATGCTGAAGCCTGTCATTGGCGCATCCGAGAACGCAGCAAGAATGACCAACGCCAAATCTAAGATTGACCCTCTTCGGCAAAAAATGGTCGCTGCCTCGACCGAAGGGAACCAGCAGGAAGCGCAGATTATAAGGGCCCAGCTCAAGGAGATCAATGATGCCCACGGCATTAAGACTTGGAAGTCCATGCTTCCCATGTTGCAAATTCCACTTGGTTTCGGATGCTTCCGAGTCGTGCGAGCCATGACTTCGTTGCCAGTGCCGGCCATGGCCATGGAAACAGCGGGATGGGTTAAGGACCTGACTGTTGCTGATCCCACTTACATCTTGCCCATGATGGCTGCGGGCACGCTGTGTCTATCTCTGAGGGTATGTTTTGGTCTCATGTCGTCTACTGTAGCCGCGATACTAACCCAAGACAACAGAGAGGTGGTGAATCCGGCCAAATGCCCATGATGCAAACCGAAGCAGGAAAATACATCATATATGGTTTCCCCGTCATGTCTTTTGCCTTCATGGCATTCATGCCGAGTGCCCTACAGTTCTACTTCGTGGCAACCGGTCTTTTCGGTCTGGGTCAAACTTACCTGATCAACTCGAACGTCTTCCGGACGTGGATGTCCTTGTCGATCGCTCAGAAGCCATCCAATGGGCCGAAGTACTCGGCAGTCACCCAAAGCACCCAAAGCAAGGGCCTTCGCCAACTGCTGGAGCGACTTGAGAAGGAAAAGCTCGCGCAAGAGAAAGCACGCACCGAAATCCCTGTGTCACCTGCACAGGAAGATGTGAAGATCAGCTTCATTGACCGCATCTACAATAAGTTCGGGAAAGCCGGCTCCAGCTTGTCTAAATCAGTCTCAGAAACCATCGGCACTTCAACAGTCGAGCAACGTATTGCCAAGGACCACAAGAAGCGCGCAGATGAATACGAACAACAGCGAAAGGACGAGGATGAGCTCATGCGGAGAGAGCGTAACGAAGCTCGTCGCAAGGAGCACATGCAAACCCTGGAGAACGAAAGAACCAAGGCGAGCAAGTCTTTGAAGAATAGCCAGGCGGCTGCTCGCAAACCCAACGGGCGACGTGGTTCTCGCCGTGCTTGATCGGCGTGTGTTTATACAAACTGTAAAATATGGCGCAGTGGCATTTGCATTTTCTTTTTGTGATTTGAAGAGTAGAATTCAGTTCGACCACAATCTCCATTTTTGGCTATGTACACTTCTATAGAATTGAAGCTTGCATCACTCATCTTGCTATCGCATTGTTTTACATCCATGACCATGGACCAGCCATGTCGAAGAAAAGCAAGTCTTACTAGATCACACAACACCAAAAGCCTAGGTCAAATCAACCAAATCTATAGTACCAACACATCGCACGTAGAGAAAAACGAAAGAATATCAGGTCGTCTGCATAGGGATCGATTGCGTAGGCAACGGCGTCTTCTCATCCTCAACAAACACAGCCTTCTCCAGCTTCTGAGTCATAGAAGCACAGAATGGATCCACATACGCCGTCCACAGCGCTGCAAGGAGATATACAAGCCCAATCCAGACCGGAATACTAATACCAACAACCCACGGCGGTCGGATACGCAACCAGTCGTCGCGCTTGTCGTCGGTCAATGGTTCAGGGCCATTCCACGGCTGACCGCTGATGCCATATAGCATCCAGCAGAGGACAACCCGCAGCATAGTTCCGTGGATGAGGTAAACGGCGAAACTCTGCTTGCCGAGCCAGAGGAGGAGTCTGCTGGAGAGGAAGTCTTTTGTCGAGGGGGAGAAAAAGATCGCAAGGATGATCATGTCGATTGCGAGTGCGGTATAGCGTTTCCCGACGTTGACGTCTGGCGGGAATATGTAGTGGCTTACTTTAAGCATCACGTTAGACCAACCGGCCCATTCGGGATGTTCACCAGGGTATGAAGCGAGGAGTAATGCGAAGATAGTGAGTGGGATAGTAAGCATCTTCCTTCCACGGGGGTGGTTTTCTATCCAGTCTTTGAGGGCTGTGTGGTAGGAGAAGTCACTGAGGAGCATGCCGTAGATGGCTTGCATTTGGAAGGTTTCTATAGAATCGGCATTAGCAACGGGTTATTTTTTTGGCTTTAAGCACTAGATCCTAGATCCCTAGATTGAAGCTGATATGTTGTATCCTCCACAAGCAACACTCACCTATATCCTTTCCCGCATTCTGATGGAAATACAACAACATTCCAATATAGACCACAACCCTATACCGAAACTTGACGAACATAGTCGCAGAAAGCACCAGAAACACCAACATAGACGACCAAAGCAGCGGTAACAGCGCCCACTGATGATCATCGTACGCCATATATCCGGTCGTCCAAGTGGACAAGAAATTCATCGGCAGACGAATAAGTTCCTTCCAGAAGGAATCCGCCAGATCTGGTGCCGCATATCGACACCACCAGCAATCAGACCTATTGGCAACTATAAAGCCGCCGAATTGGGCGACAGTCCACGAAATGAACAGCGCAATCGTCGCGGGGAAGATGAGTCGTGGCGGCCGACGAAAGGCGCTCTTTGCTATTGTTTCGAATGCCCCTGTTGTATCACCTGCTCGCGACAGCTTGAGTGGTTTGAGCGCGCAGACGTAGCCGGTTAGGAATGCGAAGATTGTTACGCCCAGGCGGCCTTGCCAGGGGATGCGGAGGATGGGCCATTGGAGGATCCGTGGAGTGGCCTTTTCGTTGTCGCGTGGTGAGAATAGATCGTAGTCCCAGGCTCGGGCGAGATGGGTGAGGACTACTAGGAATGAGGCGATTCCTCGGAGGCCCTAGAAGTTCAATATGTTAGATTGTATTCATATGCACTGTCTGTTTTTCTAAAAAACACACATCAATCCATTTCACACTCTTTTTGGGATCTCCTTTCACTGCTGGATCAGAGGACCAAGGCAAAGGTAAGGATGTGGGTATTGTATCTATTAAACGGGTGTATAGATGAGAGGGTTGGAGGTATCGCATTATAAAAAGAAGTCGCAATGCAAATATTCGAATAAGAACCGCAGGGTATGAAATAAAAAGACAGATGGAGTATTGACTAGCTCACTCCAACCAAAACTGAAGGTATACAAAGAAGAACACTGTTCACCGTCAAAAAGAAACACAAAGAAATCCAAGACAGACACTGGACACTGCCCTAACCGGCGATCGCATCAAGAAAAAGGCTGCCAAGAAAGAAGGGGAGTTGAAGTCGACGCGGCCCTGCAAGTGGCAGCCCTTAATGTCCAGATCCAATCGTATATTCCCGGAGAAACAGGTGCACTCTGGACTATGTTAGTCCCACATTGCATTGGATAAACGTACGGCCCTTGCTGCGCGGCTTTCTGCAGGGTCGAATGATCTACCTGATTCCTGCTTTTGGAGAGATATTCGAACTATTGCCATCTAGTCCAATCTTGACTCCGTTACTCCGTCCTCCGTAGCTTGTATGACATTGAGAAGAGCCCTAATTCCGAAAATGCTAATGTACCCAATCAGACCATCTAGTCTATATAGGCAGCAATATGGAAGTTGCGAAAAACACCAACCTATACAAATAGCGTCATCCAGGATGACATGGCCGTTCTTGGCATGTCTGTTGCACTAAGTGGACTTGACTGGTTTGAAAACAGGAAATCAGATGTGAGAGACCATGGGAAGACAATGGAGCATATAATTATCCCTAGATGCAGCCTTATGACATTAGCCAATACGAATCATGCTTGCTCACACGGAGTACATAGATGCGATTGTAAATGGCACGGACATTCTTCACCCCTGCCAAGAGGGCTTCCGGGTTCGATGTATCAAATCCAAGGGAATGTGCGATTGGATACGGGTACGAGTATGTTCTAAATTTAAGACTGGGGGTTCCATCTACAAGGATACGGATACTAGTGAATGAAGGCCCATTATAGGGCATCTCGAACCCGTTGATAGTACATAGTATGTTGCAGAAAGAGAATAATCATATCAAAGCCCGAACCAGACCCTGTCTGTCGTAACAATTTCCCCGCAAAGCCCAGATCGCCGATCATAGTGTATTAGACATGAAAAGAAAGTAAAACAAAAAAAGCCCGCCGGTATGCAATGAAGGAACTGTTGGGTGATTATCGGAAAAGCCTTCTCCCACCTGCACTTCCCGAGTTCCACGTGAATGAGCCTCGAACTCCCAGGTTCTCCAGACTCAATCCCGAGTAACCGACCCCACCACCTTCGCCATTACGCTTTGTCCGCCGTACTGCTTCACGTAGATGTGATGGTAGAAGCTGGCCACGGTGTGGGTTTGGTGGAGGACGGAACTCGCGTTTGGGGCGGAGAGGAGTGGGAGTTGGGATAGAGGGTGTAGGCGTACGGTTAGAGTCAAGTGGTTCTTTCTTAACTCCATTGCTGAAAGAGGCGGAAGCCGAACTAGGGACTGGTGTGCCTGCGGGGGTTGGTGTGGAGGGTTTGGAGTTTGCGGTCACACCTGAGGCTTTCGCCTGCGCGGCGGCTTCGGCAGCGGCTTCTTCGGCCTCGAACGCATCGCGCGCAGCGAGGTCGTGTGCTTCAGCCCATTGGGCCTGGACCGTTCGCGCCATTTCAATCACTTCACCGGCGAAGACCTTGGTGAAACCGTTGACGGTCGTCACCACGCTGGCTGGGACGGATTGTGAGAGGGCATGGTTAACGATACGGCGGAGTGTTTCTTTGCGCAGCTTTGCTCGCTTGAAGAGATCGTATCGCTCTGATTGCATGGGATTGAAAGCATCAACCAGGATTCTGCGCAAGACCAACGTTAGCTTCATCCAATGTGAGACCAGAATAACAGGAGAAAACGTACGCTAGGTTCTTCTTCTCAGCCTCTGTATCCGTAGCCCCTTCTTGCTGCCCAAATAGCTCTGCCTCGTCGTCCTCGTCATAATCATCTGCATCCTCAGCACCTCCACCACCACCTCCACCGCCAGAAGGACCGCCTCTAATCGAACCCTCGTTATCGACTGATCCGAACCGTGTAGAATCTCCCGCTCTAGCGCTGAGAGCATCGTCACGCTCCCGTTCACGCTCTTTCTCGGCTTTACTCTTGCGTCCTCGTTTCTTTCCCCGTGCAGCACCAGAGAAGATGCCGTCTGCGCTTGCTCCGCCCAGACTCCCTGTGAAACTACCTGTCACGCTCCCGGCTTCACTGGTACCACCGAAACTGCGATCTCCAACATCGATGCCGGTCGGGAATGAAGTCTGGCGGAGAGGGTGCATGCGCTGCTTCTTTCCAAGAGGCTGTGAGGCGGAGGAGGAGATGGAGGGTCGTTTGAGGGGATTGGGTGATGATTGGTATGGTGGTGGTGACGACATTTTGAGAGGTTGTAGCGGATAAATAGGGGCGGAATGTATTGTGCGGTTGATGGTTCGATAAACTCGTATTCAGTACATTCAACCGCGACGATGCTCAGTCTACTCAATAGAGTATGAGCGCAAGCTGAAGCTCTTTCGAGGGCCGAGGATTTCGCGATGCGCCGTTGCGCCAGGCGAGGAAGGTGGATATCAACCTCGAATTGTAATGAGCAATGACTGCTAGTTTAAATTCTTCAAGAATAGTAAGAAATCTCTCAAAGGACCATAGATCGCGATGTGATTGCGTAGTGGAGTTTCAGTCCAAGTAGCTAGTCAAGAGACATGAGATAAGGACGCACCTCACCGCCTTCCGTTTTAGGCAGACAATAGCCCTATTCATATTGGCCGCTGCTGCACGGTGTACGTGTTTTAGGAACCCTAGAATTTACACTCTACACTGAAGCCAATATGATGCAGAAAATAATAATTGTGGTTCAAGATGCTTTAATCGACCCCGCAAATGAGTCTTCGAAACCAGGTATGATGTATGATCAAAGGAGTGACAGAACGACGAAATTCCGAGAATAATTGAAGTTCGATGTACCTATGATTCGAGCTTTCTCGAACTGAACCACTGTAACGAATGCCGAAAGAATGAGTCGCTCAGCTTAATCATGCGATGCTGTGCACTATGTAAGGAAATAAGATGGAGACAAGAAATGAACAAAATAAAGAGAACTGTGCAAATGTTGAATGCCAGGGTGACAGAAACCCAAACGGATAGAAAGGTCGCACCCGCGAGGAGAGAACAGCCCAATGGCGGATGGCTGAAGAACTAAGTCACCTCAGAATCCCTTCTCTCCAAGTCGCGGTGCCCCCCCTTTCCAGTCATTGCGTTCGTAGTAACGGAACACAAGATCATAACCGTTCAGGTCATGGACAATGCGGTCGACACGACGGTAGCCTTCGACGTGCTCCATCTTGTTGCTGCGGCGAAGAGCCTGGCGCTGAGCATGCGCAACATCGTGCTGCCCATTCGCCTCTTCGAGCTCATCCAACGCGGGCTTAGTCTCAAACAAGGTGATGCTGAAACGGCCCGGCTTGAAGATCGCAACAACCTGCTGGATGATGTCGGCAGTAGCCTTGCCGTTCTGAGAGTGCGGAACGTTGGTCTCGAAAGATGCGTACGAACACTGAGGCTCTGGCGTCACATGCACGGTGAAGTAGTGGGTCGGTGCGTTGCCATCAGGAGCCGGCACAACGCCATTGGCAGAGAAGCCACATGGAGTGAAGAGGTATGCATCGATTCGAGCATCCGGGAACTTGCTCTTGGGGTACACATCGGACAGGCCGCATGACTCAGAGACGACAGTGCCCAGAGCGTGACCCTCGGTGGTGAGCTCGGCCGGCAGGGTGCCACCAGTCTCCTCATCCATGTCGGAGGTGTTGCTGAAGACGTCGAGGTGATCAGTACCATCGTCTTTCTCCGAGTTGCGGTGACGCTTCTCGGCCACAACAGTGGCGTTTTCGAGGTAGAACTGCTTAGCGTTTTCCTCGTCAAGGTCGGTCATCAAAACCTCGAGGGTCTCATCGTGCTCATCACAGTCAGTGCGCGGATTGGCATCAGGGAAGTTAAGGACCTTGGTTTCGGTCTCGTTGAAGTTAACCTCCTCCTTAGGACTCGCCGGTGGGGTGAGCACGGTGCCAGGCTCGGTAAGGTAGAGATACCAATGTTCTCCATTCATCTTGCCGATCATGTAGGCGCTGCCGTTGACGAACAACCTGTCCATAGATCGCACTTCATCGCGCCAGCTGCGGTGAGGGCCACGCTGACGGTCAGGGAACAAGAAGTTCTTCCGGCTGTAGAAGACTCGGTAGGGAGCCGCAGCCACCGTGATACCCCGGGATGGAGGGGCCGTGGCGCGTGGGAACCCTGCGAACAAGGCAGCGATTTCCAAGATGCGTGGGAGTCCCGAAAGCAATGTGGTAGTTCCGCACGTCTTGAGAATCAACTTGTGCGGCCAGACAAACATGCTGGACTCGGACAGAAGGTAGGCGTCCATCTCATCGGAGGAGATAACGGAAAGCACCTGGCAGTTGACCAGGTCCAACATGTCCTTCCAGATTTCCCCGGGCACTTTCTTAAGGCCTTCGGGGCCGGCGGCGCCTAGCTCAGCGGCAGAGGGTGCAAACCATACCTCGAGAAGCTTCTCAGGACCTTCGAAGGCATTGGTCGAGTCGAGATCCTGAGTGGCCTCGTAGTTAATTGTCAGAGACGGCGTCCCCGCGAACGAGGATGGCGAGGTGGTGTAGTTCGTTGGAATACCGACGTAAACCATGATGACGGATGTAGCTTGAGCTGTTGTACTTGTGTGTTAAACGAAGCAGAAACAGTGACGTCGGACCGCCCTATGTACTTCGATGAAGATAGGCTGTAGAAGCACTGTCTACTTGCCCAGACGAACAAGGGGGCGATGCCCGTCTGAGAAGAGAAGGCCCTGAAACAAAAACTCGACTGGTCAGGCCAGGCGGATATAATCTCCAAACAGACCGAAGGGCTGCTAAGGAGGTCGGAAGGCGAAGGACAAAAAGAAGATGCTAAGAGAAATGGTGACTAGCAGTCGGTACCCTCGTCCTGGAAGATACCGATACCGGTCAAAGTATCGGGTCTAGCAGACGAGAATTCTGCTTTGAAAAAAAAAGGTATTGGAAAACGGGAGAGCTGGTGGCGACGGGAGTCGCGTTATCGAGGCCTAGAGCAGTATGACGATTAGAAACAGTGATATAAGAGAAGATCGACATATGGAAATTCGTTTGCTGTATTCGAGATCATGGCATTGACCATGATATCCTGATCCAATGCCTTTGATTGCTTTTGGCAATCGGCGGTTCTCCAAAGACAGAGCGGGAATCACACTTACTTCGCGGGCTTGGACAAGAATCGCAGAAGGTCAGTTGGGCTCATGGAAGGCGAAGACAAGTTCGGCTTAGATCAACACGAGGTAGCGGAGGGCCACAATCGTGAACATCGGCGGGGTTTGTCTGTGGGACAGTCTCACCCAGAAGCCCAATGGGTGCCCGAGATCAGGAATTGATTACTCGGCTAGAGAGAAGAAGTAATCTCTCGCTAAAAGATATTGGCGAAAGAGTTTTTTGTTTTGGCCTTGGTGACCTCGAGTGGGAGGGGAAGTGGGAAATGTTTGCTGAAGACCAGTTCGGTTGGTAATGAATGATTTTCTCTGTGGGCCCGCGATAGGGTGGGGCAAAACGGATCAAAATCTGTCTGACATCAGGGAAAGAGATTGTGTTAGTTGATGCGTCAATTGCAGGGAATATATTGGAGCCTTGTAATACGTTACATACAAATTGGGCAAGTTAGAAGCTGCAGTAATATGCAGACCATCACAGACACCTGTCAGAGGGGAAAAGGCGGGAAAAAAAAGCGAGCCAAACCGGGCGAGGCCCCGGCTCTCACACGAGCGGTGATGCCTGGCAGAATTAAACTTTGTCCCTGGCGCTATTATGTAAGGTCAGCCTGACTCAGCATATCGCGGGGAGTACAATAATAGAGCCCTAGAGCGGGGAGATCTTACTATGTACGTCTCTATGTCTAGGGCTGCAAGTATCAATGTACCAAGTACACCGTAGGAATTTTGAGATCAAGTAGCTACCGATCTGACAAACACAGAGGCAATCCACTACATAAGTAGGATATCCATAGATGGAGTTATTACCATATGAAACACAATGATCAATGGCTGTGTCATGTCATTAAAAAACATATCCAGAGGCCTGAATATGTCTACCTAGGTATCCATAATCCCCGAACCAACGCCCGAGATAACGCCATGTCGCATGAACAAATGATTTCATCGCGAGCTCATTTGCAAAAAGTCGAGAGATGTCATGCAGAAAACCGAGAAAGCCATTCATGCTTCCAAAATGATATGTGCTAACTGCACCTCACCAGCCTCCACGATCCTTGCTGCTATTATATCACCGACCTTGTCAATCAATCTGGAGTGGAGATCGTCTGTGACAGTATGACCATTGGTCAAAAATGGTTGGCCACCACGCAGTGAGGCCAACACAGCCACAAGTGCGTTCAAAACTCGCTCCGCAGCTGGCCGACGGGCAGCATCGTCCAAGCCATCACTGAGAAGTTTGGTATATTCGGGCAGATTGGGAATGACGAGGACTCGGATTACTTCAGAGCCGCCGACAGATTGCAGTCCAATGACGGCACCATAGTGAGCACCAAATGGCTTTGAAGGGTCGAGGAAGGTCTTGAGACAGGAGCGCACGAGTCGAGGCTTGAGCATGTGGGACGAATGGGAGTATTTTTTGGCGATCAGGCTGAGGAGAGAAGCGGCCATATCCCGCAGAGCGAAGGACCCCACGAGATCCGCAGTTCCACCAAGCTGTCGGCCGATGAGGCAGGTAAGAATGGATGGTACGAGGGATGCGATCTGATGCGGTTAGCGTTTGAACATGCTCTTCTAAGATGACAGGGTCTACTCACATAAGGGTCCACGTAAAGTGACTGGTTCTGTACCAGTGCCTCGGCCATGTGCATCACCTGAGTAAGAACGAAAACATTCTTGAGACTGTGCGTGACCTTCTCGGCAATGAATTGGACAAAGTATGGCACCAGCTGGTGCAGACCTGGGTCCTCGCGAAGGCTGGAATACCCCGAGGTGCGATAATCCTCGCTTGTTTCGTGCAAAAAGGCGCTGCAGACCTTTTCGAAATAGAGCTGGAGTTCCCTCGAAAGCACATGCTTGACCAGTGGCTTGACAGCCACATCGCCTGTGCCACTGATTGCCGCCAGTGTGGAGTTCGCATTCGGACCCTTTGAGACCAGTTCGAGGTTGCGAGAATCGGCAGCAGTTGGGTTCTGAGGGATCGAGGGCTGCACACCTTCGACAGCCAACCAGTGGGCTAGAGTAGACGTTAGTGAATGGACAGCACATCTAAGTAGGGAAGGGTATTATCCACTTACCAGTGAAGGAGACTTCACGGGGAACTTTTGGCAGAGGTGCGTTGATCAACTTCTCAAAGTCAACCTCCTCGTCTTCGACGTAGAACAGTGGCTGACCAGGTCCTAGAGAGGCTTCGCCGAACTTCAACGGACGGGTGGAGTCGTAGCCATACAATGGCTCCACGTCCAGGTTGCGCAAGGCCAGCGCGATGTCTTGAGTCGTAAGAACCGTGCGCTTACAGTGGCGCATACACTTCAGCGCTTCCTCAAGCACCTGCGCAACTCGATATTCGACATCGCGGGCGAGATTCTCAGTCACATCGTTATTGAGGTTGAGGATACCAACGGATTCGGCGACGTCGCGGATGTTATCGGGGTTCCAGACAGACATGGTGGAAGGGCGTAGTCTGGAATGAAGGTGTATGGGGGAAAGATCGGGGTAAATTCGGTTTTAGATAGTTATGGCGCTATCGCGAAAAGTGAGGTGAAGCGCGAGGGACGAGGTGGCAGATGAGGTTTAGAAGGCGAGTCGCATTCTGAGGCCACCGCCAGCGGATCCACAGATTAGACAATAACAGCCCCTTTCTATTGAGTCGGTATTGTGTTTGAATGAGGAGTGAAACGCGGCAAATCGCAATGGATAGAAGGAATAAGTGAACAAGCACGGCGTGGAAGATGAAAGCATGCCGATAAGAGTTGCGCGAGTGGTTCTACAGTCACCCGTATAAGCTGCCCTACTACCTGGGTACAGCCTACATCGAGATATTTTTGCTTCATAGACATCTATCAATCTTCACTATAGTCACAAACCGATAATAATAAAATTAGATATGGCTAACAATTAGGTACTAACAATACAGTGCATCTTGAGATAGCACACCAATAACCTGAAACCAGGTACACAAGAGCGGGGAGTGTTATTCACTGCTCCTCCGGGTATCATAACAGAAAGCACCAGCCAAATATCGATCTACTGGGCTCCATTCTTCGCAGGTTCTTCCTTCAGAGACTCAGCCTTGGGAACATCTGCTTTGGCGGGCTCCTTAGCAGCCTCCTCCTGGGCTGTCTCCACCTTGGGAGTTTCTTCCTTCGATGGCGCCTCCTCCTGGGGTTCCTTCACAGCCTCCGTCTTGGGGGGCTCTTCCTTCGCAACCGCCGCCTCCTTGATGGGCTCATCAACAGTGGGCTGCTCGGAAGACTTGCCCTTGTCCTTGGTCTCCTGTTCCTTGTCCTCGACTAGTGGGATGAACCTAGCATTCTCCTTCAGCTCCGGACCCTTTCCACCATAGACTTTAGGGATTTGTCCGGCAATCGAAGCCGAGAACTCCCGAGCCAGGTTGGCGCCGTTCGTGATCGGGTGGAACTTGCGTGTGGTGTTCCGGCTCAGGATCAACTTCATGGCGGTGAACATCCAGCCCATGATAGCGGGAACGTTGACGAAGAACTTCTCTCTCAGGAGCTCTGGGTATGCCGTAGCAAACACTTCGATGACCTTCTTCGTTGCGGCACGGACAGATGGATCCATACGGAAGAACTTGACATTCAGGTAATCGTGCACTTGGATCATTTGGTAGGGATCCTCGCCATCGTACTCAATGACCTCGGTGGCATCTTTCATCTTCAGGTCCTGCACAGCGAGCTCCATGAGAGCGGCGCGCCACTGGACGAATCTGCGGCCAGTTAGCATTGATTTCAATTGTAAATAACATTTCATGCTGGGTACTCACTCATCAGTATCCGCGAATGTCGCACTGATATCCTTCACGGCTCCGTAGATGTTCCAAGTAAGCACTAAGGGCCGTCCGTTCTCCTCATAGGTGGTCAGGTATCCCAAGCCTCCAAATTTGGCGGCGCTGTATTTCGCGGACTCTGCCAATGCTAGCGGATTCACGTCCTTGCGCCACTGGAGTGCCTTGGTGAGCTGGGTCTCGGCGGCTTTGGCATTGCCTTCGTTTGCGCGCAGGAACTTGATCAATACGTTGACGGTGGGAATATCGTCGCTGTCCTTGAGGGGCACTCCCCACATCTCAGTGTGACCGATGTTTCCGAGGATGGTTGGCAGGCGGTTGAACAACTCGCCCAACGCCGGGTTCTTGCTCAGGTAGGCTGGCTTCTCAACCTTGGGTTCTTCGGGCTTTGCCGCTTCGGACTCTGTAATGGCAGTGGTGGCGACAGTAGCCTCATTTGAAGCTACATCCTCATTGACTGGGTCACTGGCAGGTTCAGCTTTGGCTGCAGTCTGTTCGGTGTTTTCGGCAGCAGTCACGGGGGTTTCCACGGGCTTATCGACTATTTCGACGGTTTCTTCGCGCTTCTCAGGAACAACGGGCGCAACGGGCGCAGCAGGCGCAACAGGCGCATTCTGATCAGCAGTATCCGGCATGATTGATATGATCAAAAGTGAGGGTGTGTTGAGGTTAGAGAAAATAGGGGTTTTTAAATTCACAGGGGGGTGCAGTTGCCTTGTCAATAATCGGACCACTTATCAATCCCCCCACCTGTCAGCCCTGGAGCTATATTTCCTTGTTTCATGATACATCACATCCACCTGGAATCTATTTTTATTTTCTTGATAAGGGGTTTTCCTATGTTGTATGTTTTTGTTCTATGATATTTTAAGTTAGATCGTGTGAATAACTATCAATGGTGTACTTGGTTTGGAAAGCAACCGTCACATATCTGAACTATAAACTGGAATTTTCCATATAGAGGATTTCAATGTTCCTAGCCCATCATTATGCACACTTCACATAGATTTCAGCAGCTTCAATAGATTCAATAATCGCTATAACTATTCATATATTTCTGAACCAATTACGGAGTAAACATATCATATGCGAAGTATTACTTACCCCTACTATACTAGGCCCCACACTTGTTTTATATATATAGTTACTATATAACTACTACATGGGTTCTATCCAACTTCATCGCATACCTCGGATCTATATTCAAGACGACAGAGAAGAGTAGCTTAGAGTTGCTTGCTACTTTAGTACCGTAAGTTCCAGCTCAAATCCTTTTTTAGCTCAGTAGATTTCAATGTAACATTATCTACGCAATACATTCGAGTGGGATACTCTGAGCTGACAGCTATCCAGCAAGCTCTAAGCCTTTATTGGAAAAATGTCGATATGTATGGAAGCCATTGTCAAAATCTGTCTCAAAAAAGTGATCAATACGATTAGATTATTCCAAAGTTGTATCCTGTTTTCATGACAAGGCACATTTGAAGTTCAATATAAGATTACCCCTTTCAATACCACAAGGGCATTATCAACATCATAGGGGATAATCATGTACAAGCTTCCCCCAGGAACCATCCAAGCAACACGTTAGGTGTACCACGAATCTTGTTATAATCGAAAAACTTGGGAAGCATCTTTGCAATATCCTCGGGCGACATACCACCAACCAAGAAGTCAAACAGAGCTTTTGCTTTCCAAACACTTAAATCTTCCTTGGCTCCCTTAGCATACCTCTCGAAATACACCTCTGTGCTTATTTTTGCCAAAGGATCCGTCTACATAAGGAACATAAGGAGGGCTGTTCAGCATATTTCCAAGCAAAATAGGACTGGAAGTCTCGCGCGCTACCATTGCATAAGGCGTACTTTCTTTCGCGCATTTGATAACTTCGCTATGGACTTTCTTATAGGTGATTAGCAATATTGCAGAAGAAATTAGGGGGTTTTTGTGTCGGATTTTATAGTGTCTAGCACTTAGCGTCTTCCACTCTTCAATGAAATAGCCTCAGATTGCAGCATATATATTGCCGTTTCTATAGACCCCTACTAACAAAGTGTATTCCTTTTGGAATTCTATTATATTTGAACTAATGATACTGATAAATCTACGGAGTACTCCGTACACAACGGGGCAAAACTCTATGCAGTCAGCTTCAGCCAAGCCACCTGTTCGGAAACGGACGCAGGCAGATGTGACCGAAACCTTCAACTTGCATATGCGGAAGCACATTGGCCAAACAGGTGATGGAATTGACGAAGTGCAGATGCTAGCAATGTATGGAGTACTCCGTAGATCCAATTATTGCGAATTATATCTGTTGGCATATTTCCGGCAGCTGTTCCTGTAATTGGGTTTCTTATGCACATTGAACGTGTTCGCTAAACAAGCTGAATCAACATTATTGCCGTATATTTTGTATTGTCTCTTGGATATGTAGCGGTTAGATTTCATTAGCTCCGAAGCCACTATCACACTCTTTCTTTTGAGGAGTGGCTGAATTGAGGTTAAAGGCAGCATTGGCGCTAGCCAGCAAGGAAATGACCACTAGATATCATTATATCATTAGAATGGAAAGCCAGTCACGGAGATAAATAACTTACCGAGTACACACTGCAGCTCGAAGTACCCAAATCTTTCAACCATAAACCCAGCCAAGATGGGTCCCACTAGTAGACCAGACATCCAGCTCATATTTGTAATAGCAACAGCACGAGAATACCCTCCATAGAGACCAAATATGCCAGGATGCAAGTCTTCCAACTCACTAACGGTTGCTGCCAAAAAAAGAACCACACACATTAGTATTCTAGCTCTCAGTAATAACATCCCAAACTTACCAGTTGCTTCCATCGTCCCAACCCCCATAAGCAAGCACGTAAAACACCCAATCATAGTCGTACAGACCCCATAAATGATCTTCCCTCTAGTTCCCAAAGTAGCCCACGGAAAGCGCTCATCGCCAGCGACACCAAGAAACCAAAGAAAAGGCGCAACAAAGATAAACCCAATGGTAGTGGGAACCCTCGACCCTACCCGATCTTTCAAGAACCCAACAAGAGGAGCCAAGATCATCCCGGGTCCCTGTATAGATGCGAACAAAAGCCCGACGGGGAAAACACCCCAACCAAAAGCGGACCGGACATGCATCGCAATCGTCGACTCGAAACTGGCAATAAACAGCGCAAAGACGAAATAGCAAGCAATCCCCGCCGTAAAGCAAGGATGACGGAAAAGACAGACGTAGAAGCGCCAGCCGCCGATTTCCTCGGTACTCGAGGACCGGTCTTCATTGAGAAGCGGTTCTGTTTCAGACGAGGGTATATGTTCTTCAGCGGATAGGGATCCATTGCGACTGCGACTGCGACAAGCTGTATCGCGGCGTTTCTGCGGTTTTTCGATCATGAGAAGACGCATAATGATATCCACGACGAGAAATAGAGCGGCGCCAGCCCATGCTGTCCAGTATCCTCCAATTCCAAAGAGAAACCCAGCAATCACAGGACCAGAGCATGTTCCAGCTGCCGTGAGGGTTGAGCTTAAACCTGCTATCTTGCCCATGTGTTCTGGGCCGATATTCTCGGCCATTGTGGCCATGCTGACGATGTATAGTGCGTTGCTGACGATGCATTGGAAGAAGCGACCGATGAAGAGCCAGGTTACTATCGATGAGTTAGTACGGCAGGCTGTAGTGCGATTCATATACAAAATAAAAAGCTCACAGGATGTAGTGATTGATAGACAGAATACGCTGATCAGGGTCAGTACCAGCAACACTAGTAGTAGAACCTTCTTGGAGCTGGCTCGGTCGGCTATATCCCCAATACACGGGCTCGAGATAATAGATATCAATGCCCCTTCAACTAGAAATATGGAAGTCAATCGCTGGGTAAGGGATGTGTCTAGCTCTAGGCGGTTCTCGAAGATATAAGGGAGTAGTGGGACCATGAAGGCGAAGAGCATTTCATCTAGAGAAGCGATTTCGGTCATTATATAAAATCCAATTTACTCATTGTAATAGTTCAATGTACGAACCTGTGAATAATGCCATGGACATGCTGCTGAGAATAAATGTATCTGACGAGCGCCAGCGATATCCCCATGTTCGCCATGAGACCTGTTTCCCAGTATCCGGCAAAGGAAACATATCTAAGGCCTAGTTTATCAATTGAACGGCGGCTCTGGATCAATTAACAAAACAAAGTTAAATAAAAAGGTTGGGAATGAGGGAAAAACGCAGGCGAGATGTACGTATCAAAAGTAGATGGCTTGAGTGGGGGGAGGTCGCCTATATTTACCCCCAAGTCAAGCAAATAATGAGACATCAGTACTCCATGAACTGGCTGCAGATGCAATGTCATGATTGCTTTTTCCTCCCGACCAATGTGAACCCTGTGTTTGACGTGCATTGATGCCCAGTGGTTCTAGCGAATACCAAGTGAATCCCAATTGTCATCTGGGCCATTCTTAAATTACACATTTTGGTTGGTATGTTGTATTATAAAGACCATAGGGGTTACTTATTTTTGCCTTTATATCCGTGTAGGACAAGCCCAGGGATGATCTTCAAATGTTGAGAGCTTATTTAGACAAAAAGAAATTACGATGCCATATACGTATATCAGGTTCGGTAACGTAAATCATGTATTCATTTCCCGTGAACTGAAGAGCCACAGGGGGGTAGACCTCAGTCGAGAGCGAAGAGATCACCTGCCAAGTGGAAACCCAGACTAGGAAATGAGCAAGAACAAAAATCCCGGTAGAGGGGGATGGCACTGGGGGAATATACACAGAAGAAGAGAACATAGAATAAAAAGCAGGAGAGACTGGTGCGACGGCAATCTGAAATCAACTAGACCCAAAGATGCGAAAGCACAGGAAAAGCCCAGAAAAGGGACCAGGAAGCCAGAATATCAATATCTCTATAGTCCATTGCTGCGGAAGCGTTCAGGCATTGGAGGCATAGACGGCGGGGGACCAGGCTCCGACCCGTCGGTATCTTCCATCTCCTCATCCAAATCCTCAGGATGACTAGATATATAAAATTAGCTCGCAAAATCAAAGTATCAATACTAGACCAGGGATCAACATACGCAAGTAGCTCCTTGATGTTCCTCATCTCGTAGTGCCTCCTACGCTGCTGTTCGAAATGAGCATGCTTCGCGCGTGCCTCTTCGGTCGTCAAGAGCGGATCATGCACAGGTGCCTTGTCGCCATCTACATCCTCCACACCGACATGAACGTGCTTCTCGCTCTTGTGCGAGTCCGTGCTCATGCTACGGTCACGGAAGACACGAGGGTCGTCCATAGGGATGTCCCGCATGTTCTCCTCGGGTTCGCCGAGCTCCAGGTCGGGGATTTCATCCTCTGACACACCCTTCCGGTGCTGGGTGGGTTTGGTCGACTTGTCCAGCTCATCGACGACAATGCCCTGCGCATTGATCAAGCTTTCCTGTGCCTCGTCAAGCCGCAGCTGCTCATCATCTTCGCTGGGGTCGTAGTGGGGCGCGTAAGGAGTCTTGGGTTCGTCGATCTTCATCTTTGCCGTCTTCTCCTGCTCGGTCAGGTACAGGTTTGCTTCGTCCCACTTTAGACGGGGCTCGTTTTCGTCATGGGCGCTGGCTGACGACTGTCGGCGCGAGTTGGAGCCGTGGGTGGTGGATGAGGATCGTCGGCGGCCTGCGTTCTGCAGGGTGTTCTGGATGGTGAGTTCCTTGGTCTCTTCCGGCTCGGAGATGATTGGAACGGAGGGTGGGGAGATGGGTGCCATCGGAGCGGTGGCGCCTTGGAAAGAGTTTGAGTTCTTGAGGATACCTATATAGTTGGCGCAAGAATGTACTTGGTCAGATCCCATCGTTGCTTTTGATCACCGTTTGGTGCTGACGTAGTTTGGACTCACCTTTTGGCCGGTGGTGCACATTATCGGAGCTGTGCGCCTTGGCCGGCATGTGTGGTGCGGTAGTCATGGTGGGATGGTAGTTGGGAAAGACCGGGTGTCGCCCGATTTGCAAGTGGACGATGTAATAAGAAGTCTGATTTCCAAGGATGGAGAAATCAGGGAAATCAGGGAAATCAAGAGGGTGCCTGTTTTATTTTGATTATAATCACAGGCCTCAAAAGGTTTTGCTCAGCTGCCGAGAAAATAAAAGAGGCTTAGCATCGGCTGATGTGGTTACGGGGAAAAACGGATAAATGCAAACCTGACTCAGATGGATAAGAGTCAGCTTTTGCAATAGTCACGAGTTGAAGCAAAGAAAAAGAAGATTGTATGAAGGTCAAGTGGTGGGGTGTAAATCCACTCGATGACGTCGGCCCGATCATCTACCCGACCAGCTTAGCTAACGTTTATCAGATTGTCTAAGATATAGGAGGGATACAGACATTTACTTGTGTATGGAAATATAACATTAAACTATCAAGACAGCAAAGAGTCTTTCAATATATTCAAGAACGCCAGTCATGTTCCAGAGCCAAGCCCAGACAGAACGAGGCAAGAGTCCCAAGTCCACGAATGCCTTAAAAACACCCAACTAGATCGCCCAAACGGGGGTATATGGATATATATGCAAGGACGTAATAATCACGATGTAGAAGACAAGAAAAGAAAAAAAAGTGAAAGTGGAAGTGAGAAAGAAAAAGGAAAAAAGAAAAAAAGATCGAGCCAGCGAGGAAAAGAAGAATAAAAGAAAAACAACACACAGCAAGACCAGAAAAGTCTCTCTCAAGCAATGGAGTCAAACTCCTCACGCTCACGAAGTCTATTTCGAGCAAGAGTATCGCCACCACTGGCCGACAACTGCATCCAGTGCAGCGCCAGACACATACTCTGCGGGTCCGATTTAGAGTCCTTGTCTCGTCGATACATCATCTCCGCCTTGAAGGTATCCCGCGGGAGGGTCAGAGGGAGTGTCACGCGCGGAAGAAGCTCCGGGTGAGTCAGATAAAGGATTGCAAGTTCGCGCTGTGCGACTGGGTTACCCTCTTTAGCAGTGATGATCCACATTCCCGCTGCATCTTGGATAGCATGGCCGGGACGGGATTGGAAGTCCGAGGCGAAAGGGGGATGGCGACGGGAGAGCTCCTGGAAGACGATTCGGTCGGCGATTTCGACCATGCTGTGGCAGATCTCTTCCTTGAGGCTTAGTGCGGCCAGACCGAATTGGAGGAATGCTGTCCCGCGGTCCGTCTTGTTTAGCTGATCCCCTGGGACGAACGCTGAGATAAACTGCAAGTCCCTGAAAAGGGTCTTTGGCTTCACTTCTAGAATCAGATCGCGCAAGGTTGCTACAATTTGTGCTTCCGAAGGAGTGGAGTAGTCGGATCGTCGGGAGCCATATGTGACTGACTCGGGAGGAGAAGAAGACGGTAGTACTGGGTCCATCTGGGGCAGGTTGTTGGGCCGAACCTCAGAGAAACTGTGGCGACTGGCCCGATGGAGTTGAGGACTGCTCCGCATCCTGTCACCTTCTCCCGGGGAAGAGCTGAGAGTAGTAGGGGAGTTGGCATCTTGTGGCGAAATGAGCGACGCAACCACCAACGAACGCAAGTCCCGCAACGCGTTGAGCTTTACAAAGGGATTTCCATGACGCGAGAACACTTCGATCAGCCGGTGGAAGACTGCCTTGTATGAAAAGGCCGACTGCCCGTCCGATTCCAAAAATGCTTGTGGGAGCTGCGACGAGGCCTCGACACGAGGAGCTTTGTGTTGAGCTTCACGTAGGTTGTCCAGAGACCTGCTCCGGCGACCTTTCAATGAACCACGCTGCTGACCAAGATGCTTGGAGCGCTCTTCATAATCGACGTAGAACTTCTGAACAGCAGCCCGTCGGCGCATTTCCACCTGGATGCGTTTCTGGTCCAGCGCATTGGTAAACCAAGCGTCGGTTTCACTACCACAACTCCATACCGGAGAGCCCAAATCGCTCAAAAGCAGACTAGTCAGTGTCTGTCTCAAGCCATCCATGAACACCGCCTTCCCGTGTGTCTTGCGTTCCACACGACGGGGCTGACGGGTTGCAGTCTCACTGAACATAGATGGTGGTCGCGAGTACACGCTCGACGCGCTTGCGGCATACATAGGGTGCCGCTGGGGCGCAGACCAGAATGTACTGTAGGTGTCACCGGTAGATGTGGAAGCGGCACGGCCAGGTGAACCTCCGATAGAGGACATGTCAATTGAAGGCAAGTCGCGCTGAGGCCTCCATTTATCGGAGATTATGCTTTGGATAGAGGGCTTGCGACCCAATGATGGGGTATCTTGAGAAAGACGAGACATAGGATCAGGCATAGGCATATTGGCACCATAGAAGTGGGAAGCAGAATTTGTGTCCTCGCTTGTGGTCGTCGAGGGCCGAGGAGTACTAGGCATGGACATCCCAGGGAATGAGCGAGAGCCATAACCCTCAAACTTTGAGCGCTCTGTCTGGAAAAGCTCACTTGCCCATAACACCGGCGTCTCGCTCATCGTTTCACCCACTAGTTTATTGATGCTCATTCGGACCTCGTAACAGAATCGATGAATTCTTTCCTCTCCTTTGCAGAAATTGTCGATTCCGTTGTGCGACAGCCATTTCTGAGTCAGCTCGACTTGCTCGTCAGACAGCTTATTCGGACCACCTTGGCTACTGGGTGCCTTCATCATGTTCATAACTTGCACTTCGGGTTTCTGGAACAAGGAGCCACCCAAAGACCTTGCCCCGTAACGAGAACGCTGTTCTTCGGGGAACTGGTTGAAGAGTCGGGCTGAGTAGATCATCGTTTTCAAAGCCATGGCCACGTGTTTAGCCTCCTCATATCTGATAGAGTTCTTGACGTCGTTCATGTACCACATCTTGTCTCGGATCTTGCAAAATGTGGCCGTCATGTCTTTGACTTGAGTTTGGAGCCGGCGGAGACTGTGATCGAGAGACACGAAGTCACTCTCGCACTGCTCAATGACACCTCGTGATTGAATCAGTGAACGAGTGTAATTCTCATGCATCGGGCCCAGGATCCACGAATCGTCCGTGGTCCTCGGTGAGCTAGGCGTTCCTCGTCGTCCGAGCTGCTGTGAAGCATTCCACCAGTAGTGTGCGCCAACAAAATCAGACTCATGATGGCAGCAGAACATCGCTTCGTTGAACCACTGCTTCAAGGACATGGCAGCTGGCTGCGTAGTATTCTGTAAAAGGAACCCATAATCACCCGTGTCTTGGATGCGGTTCTCTTTGACAAGTCGAATGATCGCTGTCTGTAACGCTTCGTGATTTTCCTCCAGTCCTAGCGTCGTGGAGTGTGCGTCATCTTCACTTTCGATTATCGGGCCTTTGGAGGTTTCATATCTACTATCAGGGAGGAGGCTCCAAGTTAAGCCATGACCGTCTGCTGCAACTGAGAAGATGGTCCACTGCTCGTCTGAGGGATGCTCTAAGCTCAACCGCTCATTAGGATGATCTAAATCAGTTAGCTCGAATCGAATGCGAGCGGCCTTTTCAGTCAGGCTATTTTCCGGTGCTAGGATAGACTGAGTTTCCACTGAGAATATGGAACCATTATGTGATATAGGCTTTGAACTTGTGTCGTGCTTGAAACGAGTGAATGCAGAATCCATCAGTGAGTCTGGCCGAAGGTTGATAGATGGCGGCGGACTGGATGGCCAAGAATGAACACCTGCAGAGGCTGGCGAGGAATGCAAAGAAGAGGAGGGGGCCTGTTGGAAAAGAGTGTCTAGGAGTGTGAGAACATCCAAAGCAGACATCATTAGGAAAGTTGAAGGAGACTTTCGTCGATGAGGAAGTGGTGCCTGTGAAGAGGGAATAGAAGGGTCAATCGATGCCTCCGGCGGCATCGTGTTATCGAACCGAGAGAGCATGTTTTCAACACGGCCCTTGATCATCGGGCGAGGGATTGAGAAATGATGCCTTGAAGATATCAGCAACGTGTCGAAATCTGCAAAGAGCTCAGGCTAAGATAACGTACATTGAACGCAAAACAGCAAATACTTGAGCGTAGGCACGGTGCCCAACCTGGTTCAACAATTTCTCGCGGGCATCCTTTCTGATGTGGAAATCTAAGAGAAGACCGTGGGTCTATCACAGCAAAAGCGGATTATAGTCAGCTTTGCGAGTTCACCAAGGGCTAGAGGCTCATATACCTCAGGATACGTCAATGCGCGATAGAGGAACTTTGAAAAGAACCACTGGAGGAATAAAAACTCCAAGAAGCGACTGCGGGTTTCGGGATTATCCAGTTTGCGCAAAACGGCCTTTGCGAACTGTAGCACGGCATGAGGAAAACCGCCGTCTGGGTCATCAAGTACACGGAATAAGTCATCCACGGCAGAAGCAAAAAATTCCTCTGCAACATCCGTTCGCATGGGGTCCAGGGAATCCATGGCAAAATCCAATCCGGGTGGTGTGGCTATAGGCTCTAGGAGAAAAGCACCGGTTTGTAAAATGTCCATTAGGTAGAGTTCAAATTTGGGACGGGCTTTCCAAGTGCTGCCGGTGGTCCAAGAAGAAAGGATCTGGCCGATAAGAGGATAGTATCTACTACTTCCGTTGGAGATTAGTTGAGCGCAGACGGATGACCACACTTCCATACGCAAACGGGATTCAGGCGTGTCTGGGTCCAAAGGAGCGGCAAAAACGTTAAAAAGAAGTATAGATAGTGGGTCAGTCCTCTCAAAGGCATATGCGTGGTCCTTGAAAGCCGCGGACTGAGACTGGCTCCTGTTTAAGAAAGACTGGGCCCGAGCCCGGGATGTAGAAGGGAACGCGGGATCATTGATATCCAAAGCAGTGGCAGGAGAAGTAAAAGCAGCCAATTGGGCCGAAGACAGGCTTTGTAGCCGGTCGACCAAAAACTGGGGATCAGAACGGACCAGCCGCAAAATCTCCAAAAAGTCCGTCCGGGACTGAGGGCTCAGCTGATGAAGGAAATCCGGGAAACGGCCAATGTCAGTTGCCAAGGATGGCTCCCCGTCCATGGAGTCTGTCTGGCCATCGTTGGAAGCAGGCGAAGCGCATGATTCCTGGAGGTCTTGGAGTGTATGGTAAAGAGCAACGAAACTGGCCTTGTCATCATGGCGGAGAGCTTCGACAAGACCTCGCTGTGCAGTCAGGCCGACACGAACCATACGCGCAGAGACGCCAATGGACACCTTGGTGGCACGCAGGCGCTTCTCCAATTGCTTCCTTTGGGCCTGCTTGCGCTGGTTCTGGTGATAACGAGTGGCAAAATCCTCGAATGATATTTGGAGGACATCTTCCACTGGTACAGGTATAGAAGCCGTCGCGGGCCGGGGATTGTGTCCATTGGAGGGAGCGGCTTCTACCTTGGGACTGGCACGGGCCGAGCCACCCAACTCACCTGGCCCCACGTTCAACGGAGATTCAAGTGCGGACATGGCTGGCGAACTCGGAGGTGAAGGAGGTAAAGGCACAGATGCGGGATCTTGCGCCCGATGCGACAAGTCACATGGTGTATTAAGCTTGGGGAAATCAGGTATTTGCTCGGCTGAAGCTGGTTAGATTGGGCTGCAATCATAATAAGGGGGTATAACGATAGGAGCACCCCTCTTTCAACGTCCCAACCCCATATCAGGGAGAAAAGCGCAAAAATAAATATAATGACGTACTGGTTGTAGAATGCAAAGAGGGATAATGATCCTCTTGGTGTTCTACCATCTTGCCATTAACAGACAGTCGCAAACCCCCCCCTAGCCGACGAATTCCTATCGCATTCTGAAACGAAACCCAGGTTCTCAGAGTGACGATGCACTCGATCGGATGAACTGTTGGCTTCCAGGATGAATGTGTGGGAAGAAAAGGCGGGGGAAAAGAGAGGATAAAAATCAAAACAAGGAGGGGAGATGGGGGTTTAAAATCAAAGTAAAAATAACTAATGAAACCCGGAGTATAAAACAAGAGGGATTATAATAGAGAGAGAGTCAAAAATGAATCCTCGAAACGGACAGTTGCAGACTACCAAAGTGCTAAAAGCCAAGTAGAAGAGACTTGGAAGAAATACGCTAATGAGGTAGAAGGATCAGGTACCGAGTACAACGAGACGATGCGTTGGCAGTGCAGGAATGAGGTGTCCATGCGCCCCTCATGCGCCCCTCAGATTTTATAGACGTGTACATCTCTGTCGCTCTTACGTGTTCGACTATTTTACACATATGTACAACATAAAAGTATAACTAGTTATAGTTAGAATCTGGCTTATTAAATCGCCACGGTGGTCTAAGATCTGAGGAAATACGACTAACATGTCATAACAGTGGCAACTTGCTCACATGCAAGGATGTTGTCCTGGCTTATATACATGGTACTACCACACAACCGGCATTTATTTCATGCAGCTAACCCGGGATACCCCGACCCTTAAAACCAAAAAAGAAACAAGCAAATATGTTTGATCACGATGGGGTGAATCGTTCATAATGGCATTACAAATGCTTAGGTACACCCAAACTCCGTTCATAGGTACTCGTGTAGGGGAAATCCAGCATACTATCACCGACAAACCCATTTCTTGTCTACTTCTTTTTGTCCGACACGAGCAGCTACCTGGTCAAGGGTGGCTTTGAGTGTATCCTTGGACACCTTGGGGAATCTAGATAAATCTGGATTAGCATATACTCTAACAAAAAAAAAAAAAAAGGCGGATATCGTGGGAACCAACCGTTTCTTCAAGATTTCGACCAACCCAATCTTACTGAGATCACTGCCTTCAACTGCTTCCTTGAATTCAGCAAGTTGGTCTGGTGGGAATGGCCGTTTCGCTTTCGATGTGGGAGGTAAAGCACTGCTCGCCGCCACTGTTTTAGGGACTGTAGGAACAAGGAAGCCGTCTATGGCTGTCGCAGGTCGCGCCTTCGCAGGTACTGGATCCACAGGCTTGGGTTTCTCCCAGTATGCGGTCGAGAAGGGGTCGATGGGGAACTTGACCGCATCGGATATAGTCTGCATCCGGTAGACCTCCATTTCAGGCTCGACTCCATTGGTAGCCCACTTAATTCCAGTAGAAACAGGCTCTAAGTCACCAACAATGAGACGACGTTTGCCTTCGGCAAGAGCATCATCCTCGTCATCCAGGAAACCCTCGAGATCATCTTCGCCCTCATCACTGCCTTCATCTTCTTCTTCAGAGTCCAGCTCTTCACCTTCTTCGGGTTCCTCCCATTCCGCCTCGGAATCATAATCATAATCGGTATCCGGTAGCCCTCGGTGATAGGGATTTCGCGCAAGTCTTCTCGAGGAGAACTCGGACACGGGGCGGGTATAAGTTCCCTGATAGGGAGGGCGGATGTCCTCGCCAAACTTGAGAGACTTCATCGTAACCTTACGAAGAAGTTCTTGTGGCTTCGAAGATTGCATTATGCTCTGGTTTTGAAGCTGAGTCGGATCGTCAGACCGTTGTAACTGCAATAGTATGTCCTTGACAGAGCTCGTTGGCTGACGCCCACGACGGAAGGGGATTATTTGAAAGACTTCCGATGGACGGAACGGATGTGTTTGGGCTGGGACTTCGTTGCGTAGACTTGTATCTATCGTTTCCCGTACGTGCTTGAGGGCCTCTGAGTCACGCTCAAACCGATGGGGAGGTGCCACGACTGTATGAGATTGTAGAAAGAAAGCAGGAAACTCTCGCTCATACTCTGATTGCATAACACGAGTTTCGCGAGAGGAATCGGCTGTGGCAGATGCCTTCTTGGGCGAAGGGGCAGTGATCACCTGTCCTGATGGACCGGAAGGTACCGGTGGTTTGGTGAAAAAGGAGTTCAGTTTCATTTGTGACTGAATCGTTAGTATATGGGCATCTCCCTGTTAGGACGATTGTGGATGACGCTTACTCGGGTCTTCTTCTCCTTCTCCTCATCCTTTTTGCGCTTCTCTTCTTCCCTGGCAGCCTTTTCGTCCTCCTTTGCCTTCTTCTTTTCATCACGTTGCTTACGCTCTTCTTCACGTTGAGCATCCTTTTTCCGCTTTTCTTCTTCTCTGTGTCGTTTCTCCTCATCGCGCTCGGCATCGCGCTTCTTCTTTTCCTCCGCCTTTAGGCGCCTCTCTTCTTCCCTCTTAGCCTTCTCTTCATCTTTCTTCAGCTTCTCCTCTTCCTTCTTCATCCTCTCCTCGGCCTTCTGGCGCTCTTTGGCTTCCTTTTCTTGTTGCTTGGAATCCGTACCAGTAGAGACTACCTTGCGTTTCTTAGAGGCTGGGGTATCAGGCTCGGGATTCGAAGTAGCATTGGTGCCTGGGGGCGTCAATCCCCCGGCACCAGCTTCATTTGGTTTACGTGCTGTCCGTCTCATCACGATTTCGACCGAGGGGGGAGGTGGAAGATTGCGCTTGATTTCAGCAGGTGGGGAAGTAGTGTTGTCAGGTTGGGAGGAGAGAGATGGATCGCGATTTTCTTGGTTTTCGCCAGCGAGCTCGGTTAATGGTCGCTTCGCATTTGGTGAGGGGGGGTTGGCATCTTCAATCTCGTGAATTGAGCGTTTTCGAGAACCGGATGAAGGTGATGCGGGAAATGACAGGACCGGCTGCATCGGCGATAGAGATGTACTGGGTACCATTGACTTCAGGGTGGTTTGAAAAAGCTGGTTAAGAAGTTGAAGTCTTAGGAGTGTGAGGTGGTGAGGGAAGGGGGAATGGGGACAGGCTGTCGTGTGATAGATCGCGACTTCAGTTCATAGGTGGTTTAGGTAGGGTCGTCCAAGGGAAAGCGCGACTCAAGGAGAGACAAACAACAGACGTCGGTCAAATTAGACAACTGATCTTCAATCACAGGGTATCAACTTCGCTGTTTAATGAACGTACGGAGTAGAGCAGTGACAGTTGGGCCAAGACTGGGACGCGTTAATCGTTTCGCGCTCGCGACCGATAAGCACGTGTGTGATTATGTAACCACTCTATGTGCCCGCGGACTGCCTGGGCAAGTGCCCGAGTACAACATTTCGTGTGGGGTCTTCAGTGTTTTACATCTACAACATATGGCATCATTTTGGACTTCCAGGATCAACATGGAATGATTGTGATGTTTTGCACTTCGATATTTTCAAGTTGCTCAAGTCATTTTGCTACGATAGTGGTTCAATTACCTTGCACTGCTCTATGCAACGGCAACGAACCTGCAACAAAAAGCCATATAGTACCACTCCACGGATCTTATCCTTAAGTGCGAGACGGATTGAGATAATGCGAGACGAATTGAGATAACCTTTGGGTTGGGATTGCTATCTCTGAATTAAGAAGAGCTAGGCCAGATAACCAACACCAGGATGGTCCCGTATGCAGCCGCAGAAGGACGAAGACAAGCCAGAGCTAACCTATAAAGACCAGCAGTGCCATCGAGGAGGATATACAGCAAAAAATGTGGGGGGGGGGGGGGGGGGGGGAAAGCCTGAAGAAAAACAGAGATGCGGCGCTGTGAATAAAAAGGAGTAAATCAGACAGCAAACGTGCAAAGATATAGACAAAGCAGGAGGACGCATTGGTCTAAACCATCAAGATTTGCCGAATGGGGCCAGGTGTGAAGTTGCAACGAGATAGGTATTATATGCAATTGACGAGGCGGTAAGAGAAATCATGTGGAAATCATAAAAGATAGAAGGAAGCGGGATATAAGAAGAATAAAGGACGAAGAGTTGGCAGACGTTGGATGAAGCAGGGCCTCAGTCGCTGTCTGAATCGGGATTTGCGACGAAAAGTCGCACATTGGTCATGGTAGTAGTTCGCTCATCCACACTGCCTCGTCGTCGCAACTCGGCTGCCTTGTTGGCTTTCTCGGCTGCCGCAGTGGCGGCGCTCGGAGCCTGCATGTCACCAACAAAGTCATCTTGCTCTTGCTCGCTACTGTGTGTTGTTGCGGCATCATCTTTGTGGAGAGATGACAGTCGGCTCTTTTCTTCTTCGTGAATTTCCGCGGGCGTATTTTCAGACACTTCTGGCAGGTCGGTCTTCTCGTTCGGGGGCGTGCTGTTGCTCCCCATCGTTCCCTGTGGCCGCGAGTATCCACTTGGGTAACGGTGGGCACTTCCCAGAGAGCTGCGGCCGCTGCCGGTCCGTCTGTGGATTGCGCCACCGTCACTGCTGAGAGTGTCATCATCCCCATCGCCGACCTCGTTCGCACTCAATCGCACGGGGACCTTGGCGCCCACTAGATTTGAGGGCGAGAACTCAGCAGCTCCCTTAGGACCATGTCGGATCTTGCCACTAGCCAAGGTTCCTGCCCGGCCAGCACCATGAACTTCAAGGTACGCTCTCTTCTTGTCCCGTAGGGCTTGTTCGCGCGATCTGGCGTCTTCGGGCTGTGCCCGGTCACACCAGACGGTAGCCTTTTGCCGCCGCATGAGGGCCACATATCCAAGCTGAGAGTTGGCGGAGCGAGACGAGGCGGTTCGCCGGATGTCAGAAACACCATGCCCCGCATGTACCGTCGGATGGTTGCTGGTGGACGAGGTCGAGGTAGTGGTGCTAGACATGCGTCGAGAAGGTGGGTGAGGAGGTAGAGTCATCTGAGGAATAGGAGGTGGCGGAGGAGCGCCGTGGTAGTGTTGCGAGCCGCTTGAGTAGGGCAACACGTTGGAGGATGTGGTTCGAGTCCGACTGTGCGTGGTTTGGGGGGTCGCTAGATGGGGCGCAACTTGGGGTCGTGGAGAATCGTAGGATTGATACCCGCCATACCCGTGCTGGGCACCAGAGAGGGGCTTCCGGGCTGGAGGCCCTTGGTGGAGGGGCATTCGAAAGTCAGTCATGTTGGGCGGAATAGTACACCAGCCTTAAAAATGCCAACGTGCGGGGCCGCTGTTTTAGGAGTTTGGGTTCGCTCGGGAATGCGCTGGAGGTTATTTCAGGATGTGGGATGCTGATTCGTGATGATGACTTGAAAGGCTGCGTTTCCAATGCGCGCGGCTGACGGATAGGGAGATAATGCGGCCTCAGCGCCCACTGCAGTATGCAGCCGCCACAATCCCCTTTGGGGTGCTCTTAAGCGGAAGGCTGAGAATGGAGGCCTCAAATATGTAGCGAGAGCAAGGTGTTGTAGTTGTGCAATGGGCTGATCCTCCGGCTGATCCTCGGGGTAGTTTTGAGGCGAGGGTGACGAGGTAGGAGCGCACACAGGAAGTCCTGTAATTCAATTGGTAGGCAATCTCGGTGAATGTAGTGAAAGCGGGAAATTACAAAGAAGCACACAACAGTCCTGCAGTCTGCCAATAAATGTCGAATGTGGAGGAATAGTCGGGATGGGCAGGTCTTAAGGGGAGGCAGGGCAGATCGGGGGAAACCTTGAGGACTTTGACCGGCCGTTCCTTGGTAGAGTAAAGTGATTGGACGATACGGAACACGGCGGAGGAAGTACTTTCCCACACAATTGGGCGGGTGGAGTACTTGGCTCAGCCACACATGAGGCTGGGTAACTTATTCCATACATTATACGGTATATTACATTTTCAAGGTTCGGATTTAAAACATTTGAATGTTTCAAATTGTTGTCTCTCTCCAGCTCTCATTTTCAAAAATGTCATCATGACTTATTTCATAGGCTTTTTCTCGTGAATCAATGCTACATTGACATGCCAATACAAATTCGCCTCCCTCCGAGCACGTGAATACTTGAAAGCAACATGGTCCTACTTGCGCAATCCTTGGTTATTCATTCTCACCGAGGACAACGGCTCTTCTGCGGAAATGTTCGGTGTGATGATACGAGTCGTGGACCCCCAGATTCCCCCAGCCGACGTTCACCACCACCTAACAGGGGCTGCAGCCATCAACTGGCCCCACCATCCAGCCGCCCGTAACCCCAATAAGACACCAAGGTACGCTGCCAACAATGGCAGTCCACAGTGCCCACGTCTTCTCCCATGTTCTAGGCCTGCAGTCTAGGTCGTTGTTCCCGTTACAAGCGCCTCGTTTCCTAAGACTGTTGGGTTAGGCGAGAATTCGGAGATGGTGGCATACCGGCCAATGTTCGAGACTCCGAGCAACTTCAAATTAGTGGTAATATGTCACCACTCCTGCGAGCCAGTCCTGCGAGAAGTGCATAATGCTGGTGTAGATTGGCTCGAACTAGACGGTCCATTACGACGTCTGTCTCGTCGGATTCACTAACTGATATGGAGATGCACCTGGCTCGATTCCTCTACATGTCGTCCCCAGTAGAGACCAGGAAATCCTTGCCAGTGTTCTAGACCTTCTAGTATCTTCGACTAGACCTGGCCCTTTTTTTCGTTCTTCGTTTGAGGGAATATCGATGTTCGAGTGCGCTTTGATAGGCAGAACGATCATATGAGTGGGGACTGCCGCGTGTGCTTATGTTGCTCAAGTGCTTGCCTGGACATTTAATTGCATATAAGCTACATATCCTCATAAGATAAGGGCAACATCCTTTATTACGAGATATACGAGCTTCTATATGCATGTTCCCAAGCCCCCTAGGTTCAAACATGTACGAGCCATATAATAAAGACCGGGACCGATGACAGCGGCTGATCATTGGACTTCATTGTGCAATGCGGGGTACCTAGGTATACCTCCCTGCAAAAGAACGTTGAAAGAGAACTTCTATCATGTGCAATGGTATTTGCCGGATTTGCCTTCAAAATAGCCAGGAGTAATATTCCCATTGAGAGTACTCGTCAGCCAATGGTTCTGATTCTGCTAGGACAGTATTGATGCGATGCGTAATTGGACTAACCCAGCAAATAAGGTGACGCTCCAACCCCTTCGGTTAAAAACGGTGGAAATCCCCCTTGGAAGTGCTACGTCAATACATATTCCAAGAAAACGGCCATACAACATAGTTCAATACGCTAAAATTTCAATTGCGCGACAAAAACAACGGAGACAGCTGCGCCACACAAGTGGGCTGTATTAGCTCATTGGTGGAGCTCGCAAGCTGCAATAGGAAAAAGAATTAGTCGTGACGTCAAGATGTTTCATCGTATCCGCGTTTTTACGAAGAGACAAAGGAAAAAGTGCCTGTGCCTGATGAAACATTGACATTCAGAATGAGGCACAAACCGAAGACGGAAACCATTGTGATGGTGGGGAAAAATAAACAAGTCGTGACATACGACACTAGTATGAACTAGTTAGTTATGTATGAAGAGTACTTTGTAGACAGAAAATCTACATCTGCATGTTGTAGTCCGAGACTAGCGGTATTAGCGGATGTGTCCAGCACATATCTTTTGCTTTCCAAGGTTTTTATTTGCAGATGCATAATATGGCTCCATAATCACACTTCGGCGAAGTCCTAGCATCCTTATATGTGTCTCAGAGCGCCACTATCCCCAAGCATAGGGCCCCGGCGGCTCCACCCACACTAGTCTACTTTGGTCTGGGGTATAAGATCATACAATTAGGCTCGCTAAACCATGACGCCTTCATGCCTAATTTGTTGTAGGGAGTGAAATCACTCATAGGAATATATAGAACATTACTAGAAATAGATTGAATTGGCATATATCATTAGCATACCTCAATTCTATCGCAAAGATAATGTATGCAGAGGAAATAGAAACCAGGTACAGAGCGATGTGCGAAAAAAACAAGGGTGTAAGGTTATAGAGAGAATCACACAAATCGCGTTCAGGGTTGAAGATTTCTTCATTGCCTTACTGTGTTGGCTGGTTTTCTCCTGTTGGGGAGGTGTTCCCGTCATCCGTGGCCTTGCCCCAAGCCTCTTCAAAGGCCGATTCCGCCAGAGGCTCAGACTCAGGCTCATTGAAGGTAGGTTCACCGGGTACGAGACTGCGTGGTTGTGGCTCAATGATCTCCTCATTTAAATCAGCTTCAACTTCCTTCTCAATTATCACCTGCGAAAAAGATGGTGAAGCAGTTTCATTATCGACCAGATCCGTCTCCCTGGTTGGCACGGCGTTGTTCTTAGCACCAAGAAGCTCGAGGTCAAAGTTCGAGCTATACACCACGGCAGAGAAGGCCTCGAGCTCACGCACGTTCTGGTCCATGGCGACCAGATACTCATTTGGTGGGTGGGCACCATTGCCAATTACGTGTGCCTGGCGAGTCATGACAGCTAGGAGGTTGGCAAGCTTTGTCTTTCGCTCGGAGTTGGCAGCCAGGGGCACAACAGTGGCTACTGAATCAAAGGATTGCAGAGCAGTCTCTGGTGCGGAGGTGGGCGCCTTGAAGGCATCAGTGGCACATCTTTGATCGATAAGGGTTGAGAATCCCTCGTTGTTAAGAAGTGTAAGGACAAGGGAGAAAGAGGGTGAGTCGATCAAATCTGCTGTCTCATCTAGGAGGTGTCGCAGCTTCGACGCTGTCTGGGAAGAGGACGGGTCAGCTACGCCTTCCACGCCCGACTCGCGTAAGACATGTTCCTCTTCCTCTGCCGGGGGAAGCAAGCAAGAAAGCCATTTTTGAGATCGTCGCTCGTCCTCGGTGCTGCCTTCAACCTTCTTTCGGATTTGCAGGGTCAACTCAGAGAGCTTGGCCAAACTGATATCCTCACGTGGATTCAAAGGTCCAAATACTTCCTCGACGGCAGTTTGCACCCTTCCCATCACGTCCTTCCACCCGCGGTGAAGCAGCCACCAACTGAAGGCAAGGTAACGTCGATTGGTCTCGAAGTCATCGCCCAATGTTTGAGTGAGCTCATCATCGTGGTCTTCAAGTCTAATTGTCGAGGCGTTGGCAGGTGGTGTAGCAAGGGAGATCACGCTAGACAGGTAGTTCCGGCGGCCGAGTAGGTTAAGTTGGATGTGAGTGAAGACGGTGAGCAAGGAGAGAGTGTAGACCATAGTAAAAGACCGAGTGACAGCTAGGAAAACGTTAGTGTCTACCAGACGGGGTTCATTATGGACGAAATAAAGGCTCACAGGTAATCTTCACCTCATTCCACAGCTGTGTTTTGTTCCGTTTGGGCCGATGTTGTCCGTCCGAGTTCAGAGCAGAGTCCCCGATCTGGCTTGCGTGCACATATCCCTCACTCTGGAAACTGGAGAGGCTTCTCCGATCATCGTCCGGCAGACTCGGGGCTACTGAGCTCAGATCTGACCCAGTTGCCTCGCCTGCATTCAGTCGAGCCAACCTCTCCGCTCGCTTCTGCTGCAGCTCCTTGGTCAACTCCTCAACTGGGAGGGCATCGATAATATTCTCGGCGGCGGTCGGCAACAAGGCAAGGACAGTGTATGTGCAATCGGTTTGGTTTTGTTCGAATCGTCGGCGCAGACTATTGCCATGGGTCAGTGATTCCGGTTCGGGGTATTCTGGTCGAGGTTGCACGCGCTACAAGCTCGCGTGCTTGCCAGTGGAGGGATAGGAGTCATTCGAAACAAGGGCAACTGACTTTTCGCGGGCAATCCGATCGCTGCTCATGCGCTCCCGTGCCTCGGAGATCTTGGATAGGACATATTGTCCGGCCAAGTAGCCGGCTCCTACCACCCCAGCCCCGATTGCAAGACCTTTGCGATTGCGCTGGAACCAGCGCCTCGTCGCACCGATCATAATTGTGTTTGGTGCTTCTCTGGGAAGAAGTTAAAATAATAGGCAATTTCAAATCATGATAGATCCAGGAGATGGATGGTTCAGTAGATGAGGAAGAGAGGCTTCGGGCGCTGATCGCCAGTTTCAGGCCTCGGCTAGAACTCACCGTCATGCAAGAGTGAACCGGACCTATAAAGCACCACATAGGGTTAAAAGTACCTACAAACATACTACATGCTCTAGACATTTGACTATATACATATATCTTCTCATTCCTCTAAAATCATCAATTATTGTGTCACATTACAGCTCTCCCCGGATTTGGCATGGCCATCCCGCAATAACCCGCTAATCCCCAGGTGTATGCCTCTTTTCTTGTTCTTTCTCTTCTCATTGCTCTTTTGTATACTCCGCATACTCCGTACACTCCGTACTTCTTCAACATAAGCGTTCCCTTTCAAGCCGGTTTCCCCCCAGTTCGATGATAAGCGATAAGCTTCAGTCGGCTACGTCCGATACAGGCCCGCCCCCCTTGCCATATTAGCCTTGGAGTCATCACTCCACCTTACATCCCTCCAGTTCTATGCAACAACTTACTTACTGACTTATTCCTCCATTCTGTATTTACGACAATACCTCCCCTCTTCTACCAACAAAAGCCGTCTGAGTCTGCACCCAACCCCAACCGGCTTGGTTGCGAGCTGCGTCATGGCGGGGATGGAGCCCCGCAAAACCCCTCCGGAGTACTTCCTGGAGATCTTCGCCGACACCACCCATGTGCGAGATGTACTGAAGGGTTAGTCGTGAGCTGGAGATATTGTAATCATGTTTTTACTAAATAATGTTTCCTGCCAGGTGTCCTCAACCTCATCTTCTTCCACCGTTACTTCCCTTCTATCCGGCCGGTCACCTTTGACGTTCTCGATTTCACACTCCCCGCTATAAACGACGCAGATCTAGAGACGCTAATTGAATCGCGTGTATCGGCTCTCGTCCGGCAGCACCTATCCTCCGCAGCCGGCGGGCAGGATGGTCAAGTTGTCGGAGGGGGCGGGGGCGTGCGAGGGCGGATCGCAGTCGAGTTCTACGAGAAGAAACGGCGTCGCTCGGGGCACTGGTTTGGCGGATTAACAGCGAAAGGCGAGGAAGAGGTGTGCTGGGAGATTTGGACACTTGATGTGACGATCGCAACACCGCGCACTGAGTCCGGTATGTACAGTCTCCGGGTCCCTTTATCCAGAGCTAATACGGGTACAGAACGAGCCAAGGTGCGCAAGGCAATGGGAAATATGCTGCAAAAGGCAGCTTTGAAAATCTTGAGCGTGGTCAATCGAGATAAAGACCATATCCCACCCATCACCACTAGCGATTCCAACCCGTTTCCCTATCGGATTGTCGTCAACCCTCGCCCTGACGGCTGGGGAAATCGTATGGGGCTCTACTGAGCTATGCGGTTTAACTAAGAGCTTGGACGATACTTAGAATCGTCAAGTCTGATACGTTCCCACTCCGATTATTGTTCAACCAACCGGACACGTTGCTTGCATTTCCTTTAATGGAACATGGCCGCGGGCGATCGACCCCGATACGATTTACGAAGTCTGTCAGATATTATAAAAAGGGCTATTACTATGAGCCCATGAAACCCTCATTTGCTGTTCTTGAACTTTCAAGCGATGGCCATACGGAGTTCAGTGCTTAGGTGTTTAATTTCTTTTGGGATTCTTTGAAAGGGCTGGGCTGGTTCTTTTTACAATATGGCGTAAGTACATAAGTACATATGGAGCTGTGTTTCTAACTCAATTACGAAAATCAATGCGGATATCCTGCGGGCCATCTATTTACATCTCACGAGGCAGCATAGACCAGAGAGGTGTGTGATTTCGGTGTACAACGTCTCTTCAACCAGACCATCGCGGTATTTGTCACTAAGCACTCCACAAAACACATTCTATGGGAGCTACACCCTGCATGAAAGCCTGCAAGTCGTAAGCAGTATGGTACCACTGGGCCAATGATATTCCACCAACACCCAATATTTAGCTGCAGATACAACTGCCCCTCCATGCAGTGTGCCAACACCCCAATGCAGGACCAAAGAAGCATCACATTGCTCCAAGCAGAAGCCGACAATGACGACGAAAGTTATTTCCGACTTCTGATCAACGGGTCAGTAAGGTATATCACTATTGCCCAAGGTATCTGGAGCACAGATGATATGTGCTTCGGTCCATCCCTAGCCACGATTCTCCCAGATCTTCCTACAGGCGATTGGAACGCTGAGCTAGTAAATAAACATCCAGAAACCGGCGAGCCATACTTCGCACGCGCTACTCGGGCTTCGTTTCCAGGAGTTGAGAATACATGGCACAATACCTTTGTTGATTATATGGACCTCTGAAAGAGCAGGAGACTTCGAACGGGCGTTTACGAAGTCAAATGTCCCCAATTTGAGGAACTTGTCGTTGTCAAGATTGCTCGCTTTGATTGGGAAATTGGATACATGGAGGGTGAGACTGCTGGCTACCGGTTGATTGAGGGTTGTGACCGTTGGGCCCCGGTTCCTGGGACATCTCCTTGAAGATGGTCGTGTTATTGGTTTCTTGGTGGAGCGTATCGCCAATGCACGACATGATGGGCCTCAGGATCTTGGTATTTGCCAGTAGACCCTTTCTCGGTTACATATTTTGGGGATTAAACATGGTGATGTGAATCGGTTCAACTTCCTAATTCGGGACTCGAGAGCTATCTTGATTGATTTTTACACGGCCCGCAAGTGTGGTGATTCTGACTTGCTTGCTGAAGAGCTCTGCAACCTACAAGAAGCGCTGGAATCTTCCTCGACGAAGGATGGTGGGGGGGGTCTTTGTTAGCACCGATTAGCTGTCATTGCCGGAACGGAAGGACGTTGGTCAATGTTGGTTTGCCGTCAGACCACCTCCTCGAGGTCCATTCATGTGTGTTTAGCTTTGCCCCTGGAGTAGGCTGTTGAAGGTGGTCGATTTGTAAGCCTGAGGAGTGTCAGAGAATTCTTGATGAAGAACGGTTGTGAGACGCATATTGAGAAGAACTATCTTGTTGATCGGATTAATGAGATGTGTGAAATTATCAGAAGTACTCACGAGGATGGCTGCGCACGATGTTTTGGGAAGGTCATAAGGTCATAGAATGCCTAAGTGATGTTGTTGATACGACATGTACGGAGTATGAAATAGCATGGGCTGCTGTGTGAACCTGTAGCTTGTGTAGCTTGGCCCAAGTATCCTTACTTGTGCAACATACGCGGGGATGCACCTCGATGGCGCATAGCGCAGCACCCTCAATAAGATACATGTAGATGACGTAGATCTCTAACATCCGAAAAATAACTGCATCCCCATTGACCATGTACGAACTAAGCAACTAAACCACTCGAGTATGACAAAATGGCAAGAACCAAGACAAAACATTCTCATATTCAGCGAATATCCAACCACGGACCCGTCGCAACATTTCTCGGGTCCTCTCTATTTCATATTCCAGCTATTGCACTGCTCCTATTTAATCATAGCAACGAAGTATTGAGCCAACCACTTCACTTCGTGCTTAATGCCCCACCGGACACAGAGAATCGGATCCGCGACCCGCGCCAAAGCAGGTTCCACGGAGCTTTTATTGTCGATGCGATTCTCAGCTAAGAGGTAAGACTACAACCCTTTAGGTGGAGTGGGGCTTGGCCGCAGCCTCGGCCTGGGCGCGGAGGTTGGAGGAGGTACCGTTGGTGGAGAAGAAACGGCCAACCACGGGCTGGAGGAAGGAGTGGAAGACAACTTGGGCACCGCTGTGAAAGAGGTCAGCTACTGGTCTAAGCTTGGTCATGGGATAGGGACATACCTAGTCTGGGGAAGAGCCATCCACATGATCAAGACGAACTTGAAGATGTAGTAGAAGGCTGCGATCAGTTAGCAAAATAGTACGGATATTGGCATCTTGTGGGCACATACGGAACCAGTAAGCGGCGCTGATGGCGCTCTCAATGACAGTCAGGAAAGCGAAGACAACCCAGTACTATCAAGTCAGATGTTAGAATCACTGGTCGTGTGCGAGCGGGAAAGATGTCACGTGGATGGTGTATGATAACCCCGAATCGGTGGTGATCTCATACTTCCGCACGATCGCGACAACAAGGTGATAGAATCATATGAACATACCGTGAGCCACTATGAGAGTGAAGAAAGACATGATTAGCGATTTGCGCATGGAAAGGAAAAAGTTTCTAAAAATGTCTTACCTGAGTGTCATCCTGGGTGCTTGAGGTGAAAAGCGCCTGAAGGGAGTAGTAACCGGGGATGAGGAAACCGGCAAAGTTGACGAGGAACTCGCCAGCAATGTTAAAGAAGACAAGGAAGAAGTAGATTCCGACAAGGCCGAGGATGACATAGACCTTGGGGACATTGGTCTGACGCTCAAGGTTGGCGAGGACAGGGTACTTGGAGAGCTACAAAATGACAGATGTCAGCTCAAAATCACAGCGATAGATAAAATCTTGAAGTGGTTATCAAAGGATGCGATTGCAGTCGCTCCTGCCGTGGTCGCTGGCGCTTAGGATCATTGCAGCCACCAGGCGAGGGCTAGACCTGAGGCGCTAGCAAAACACACAACAATAGCTAGAAACGTACCTCCTTGTCAAGCTGAGCAATAGAGTGCTGAGCACGCTCCTGGAAAGAGGCCATTTTTGCTTATAAAGGGTATCGTTTGGGGGGGAAACAGGTCAAAGAGCTATTAGGATGACAATGGAGCGAGGGATGGTGAGAATGCAACCGGTCAAGCTGGCGGCAAGAAGACAGAGGCTAGCCTGTGTGTATCACGTGATTTACATGACGTATCCGGCCATACCATGTGAAGCTGCACAAAGTAGATTGATATTGGTTTGAATATATGTGTATCTCACTAGTGACTTTGAATCTGAAGATCTAGTCCTGGAGATCAATGCAGATATAGTCACCTATGTCTTTAAACATACTGTCTGCTGGAGTGCCTAACTGAGGGGCTAAGGGCAAACATATTGGCCTTAAGAATGTACCTAGGTAGCGAGTTTTAAGCTTCAATAGTACGGTGAAGGGCTCATATACTTTGAAATAGATTTCAAATGCAACATTTGATGTTGAATGTACTACTCCGTACGGAGTATACATGGATGTATCAGAATCAGTTCTCTCCACAAATTTCCCGAGATAGTCATACCTACCTAGGTAGGTACCTACATCCTAGACATGACGTACGCGGCTTTCCCTGAAATCGAGGGCTGTTTGCTTTATTCGAGATAAATACATATGTACTTAGCCTGTTTGCATGTTTGCGTGTTTACGTGTTTACGTTTTCCAGTCTTTTCTTTTTCTTCCATCATGAAACCGGGAGTGTTCCTTTGTGGGCCTGCCGCCTCCCCCCTGCAGCAGTTGGTCCGTTCGGGTCTATGTGAATGCATCCTTGTCATTATTCCGAGGTCCAATGAACATTGACCAATTATGGAACATGTCTCTAATTCCACTCTTTCTCATACACGAGGTATCAAGTTCAAATAAAAAAAAATGACAGACAAGTATCTTCAAATACAAAGTGATTTCAGGATTCTCTGCTTCAACTTGATCCACATGTATGTCACGTGACCCATATTCACATCACAGGGATGAGTAAAGAAACGATTAAAAAGACCCCAAAAAGGACCCCAAAAAAAGAAAGGGATCAAAAACATTTGCCGAAAAGACATACATTTACAGTTAGTGCCTGACCGCCAGACACGATCTCGGCATATGATGTGATTGGGTGGAAGGGCCAAAAAGACAGGGTAATTAGGCTAACTCCCCGTTATCAGACGATTCTCCCCTCGAGAAAAAAATTCATGCCGAAACGCCTAAATATCTTTTACTTCATACATACAACATACAATATATGTTGATACTCTTCAGTGGATCCAATCCTTCGAATCCTCGAGTCCCTCGAATCTCCTCCCGTGAAAAGGCGGGCCATGTAACCGCACCCGCGTACCGCCCTTCCAAGCTCTTCCATCCCCGAGCTACACAATACAATTGAAGGATTCAACGTGGCTTATGGGCCAATTCATCACTGTCAACTTGTTCTAAGATTTGAGATCGTCATATACATACCACGTGGGATCCACATTAAAGCCTGACCTTCGGTCCTCGAGATCTATTTCGATTTCCATTCCGAATCACTAAATAATATCGATACACACTCTTCTCAATGCGGCCACAGTGAGTTTATGAATACTCCCTGAATACGGTCATATCCAATTCTAATTGTCTGTTTGCGCCCTGCTTAGACGCGAATACCATATTGTTGTTTTGGGTGCAGGTAGGAGCCTCTACTCCTGAGATATTCCCATAGGTCACGCGCTGACCACAGGCATTCCCATGCGTCGCGATAACAGGAGGTGTTGGAAAAAGTTGCTTAACAGGTTCGTTCCCTATGTTCCTCGTCCTGCCCTGAGTCCTCAAGCTGATCAACGATCATCTTCCAGCCCAATTCGTTCAAAATGTCTGGATCGAAAGCTACGACCCCACGATCGAGGATTCATACCGGAAACAGATTGAGGTAGACGTAAGTGGTCTACCATGCGCTGGAAATTTCCCTCGTTAACCAAGCTTGACAGGGTCGACAATGTATATTGGAGATGTGAGTAACTCGGTGGTTTGGAATATGGCATGATGCTAAATTTTCGAAGTCTTGACACCGCAGGAACAGAACAGTTCAGTAAGTATCCCCCCAAATCAGCACATCTACCCATGCGAGATCTAAGCTAATAACCCTCAAGCGGCAATGAGGTAAATCTAGATATCCACCCAGCACCACAATTGATTCCGCGGACCGACCCCGAGAAAAGTACACCGTACTAACAACGCCACCCACAGAGAGCTCTACATGAAACAAGGCCAGGGCTTCCTTCTCGTATTCTCCATCACCAGCATGTCCTCCCTAAACGAACTCTCCGAGCTCCGCGAACAAATCATCCGAATCAAAGACGACGAAAACGTCCCAATCGTGATCGTGGGTAACAAATCTGACCTGGAAGAAGACCGCGCCGTACCACGCGCTCGCGCCTTCGGCCTATCCCAGAAATGGGGTAACGCCCCATACTACGAGACCTCTGCCCGTCGCCGCGCAAACGTCAACGAAGTCTTCGTCGATCTGTGTCGCCAAATCATCCGCAAAGACTCCGAGGGTTCAAGGAGCAGCAACGATCCCAACCGCAAGCGTGAGGGTCCAAACCGTCATGACCGCAAGAGAGACAATCGCCGGCCGAGAAATCGCCGCGGTCCGTGTATCATCCTTTGATTTCAACAATACGGGGGTCCCCTTTGATTAGGGACCCTTGTCTTGTTTCATTTTCATGCGATACGACCCTCTGCGACATATGCCCCACCCGACGCTGCTATGCATCCTTGACATGTCATGTATGACTGATGTTCTTTCTATATGTCTATGCCTCCCCCCCCCTTATAGAGCCCTGCTTCGCTGCTACAGATTTGTATCTTTTCTTTTCTTTTGGGGTGTACACAATTGGTGTCATCCTCTTTTTTTATATATTTGACATATTTGAGGTTTGGTTGATCTGGACTCTAAAAAGACTACTTTCACGAGATGGAGGAAAAAGTGCTTTCTTTTCTTTTGGTCCTGTTGCTATTATCCTTTGGTTGAGAGACTCGCGCTAGATCCCTTGAATGTTAGGCATGTGGTTGAACCCTTTGCCGTCAACATAGAAAGGTGTGAAAATATAGTACCGGATATTATGGACAATCTGAACCTTTTTCTGCGATGAGCTCCTCGGACCGTGTACAGTTCTAAAGACCTACTAGATTAAAGAATGATTTTCTGGAGAGCCCTGCAGGCTACACTATGTGTTTCCATTTCACTATCCCAAAATGGCATATCGAGTCAATAACACATGAAAATACGTCTTCCATTTTATGTTTTCTCGGCTCACTCCAACCATTTGGCACTCTACATCCGGAACACGCCAAACCTGGTTTGCACATCCGGCTCAGCCTTGCCACTGAGCGCAGCTGCCAGACCCAACCCCAGCATTTTCCTCGTCTGAGATGGCGGAATGATACCATCATCCCACAAACGAGCCGACGAAAAGGTTGCCTCGGATTCACGGTCAATGCGTTCTTTCAAAGCTGGATCAGCAGATCGTCCGACAGCCTCCATAACGGCAGAGAGTTGCTCAGAGCCCATAACGCCGATTTTAGCATTAGGCCACATGAAGAGAAGACGAGGCGAGTAGGCACGACCACTAAAGCAATACCAGTTAGAAAAAAACCAGAAACAGCCCAACGATAAACTTACCACATCCCGTAATTACCAGCACCAGCACTGGACCCAAACACAACAGTGAACTTGGGCACATCGGCGCATGCAACAGCAGTAACAAGCTTAGCACCGTTCTTCGCGATACCTCCCTTCTCGGCATCAGCACCGACCATGAAGCCGGAGATATTCTGCAAGAAGACAAGAGGGATCCGCCGTTGAGCGCAAAGCTCAATGAAATGCGCTCCCTTGAGCGAGGATTCAGAGAACAAGATTCCATTGTTGGCAACGATACCGACACGATGGCCGTGGATGCGAGCAAAGCCCGTTACCAAGGTCGAGCCATAATCACGCTTAAACTCGGCGAATTCACTCCCATCGACAATCCGCGCGATGACCTCATGAACAGGGATCTGGCGGCGTAGATTCGTGCCAACGATCCCGTTTAGCTCATTAGGGTCGTACAGCGGTTCTTTCACGACAAGCGAATCTCCATTCCTGTTCTCCAGCTGGAGCGGAGTTGTCGTGGTAGGGTAGTTGAGATTCGCGACAGAGCGACGAGCAAGGACAAGAGCGTGCGCATCGTCGACAGCCAGATAATCTGTTACACCAGAAATGCTTGAATGCAGTTGGCCACCACCCAGGTCCTCGGCGGAAACCTCCTCTCCCGTCGCGGCCTTGACGAGAGGCGGACCTGCCAGGAAGATGGTACCCTGATTTTCGACAATGATAGTCTCATCGCTCATAGCAGGCACATATGCACCACCCGCCGTGCAGGGACCCATGACAACAGAGAGTTGTGGGATACCGAGGGAGCTCATTCGGGCCTGGTTGAAGAAGATCCGGCCGAAGTGATCGCGGTCTGGGAATACATCTGCCTGATGAGGCAGGTTTGCGCCACCAGAATCAACGAGGTAGATACAGGGGAGGCGGTTCTCTTGCGCAATCGCCTGTGCGCGGAGGTGCTTCTTCACTGTGATCGGGTAGTAGGTGCCGCCCTTGACGGTGCTGTCGTTGGCTACGATCATGCAGTTGACACCCTCGACCATTCCAATGCCGGTGATGATTCCGCCTGCTGGAACATCCTCGCCTTCGTAGACACCGTGTCCTGCGAGTGCTGATAGCTCTAGGAAGGAGGTGCCTGGATCAACCAGGGCGGAGATCCGGTCTCTTGGGAGCATTTTGCCGCGGGCGATGTGCTTCTCCCGCGCTTTGTCGTTTCCTCCACGTGCAATTGTTGTGTGTAGGCTGTTCATCCGGTCGAGGAGTTCTTGCATTTGTTCACTGTTTTCGCGGTACTCCTGTGAGGAGGTGTCCACTGCTGTGGGGAGGACGGAGAGGGCTGAGGCATGGTGAGGATGTGTATAACTTGCTACTGTTCTATAAGCTGGTCGTGTAATATATGTTGGCTGGCGTAATGTGTTTAGACATTTGCGTGGTCCGAGTCGTGAGCCCCAGCTCCGAAGGACGAGCGGGGACGGGGCACGCATTGCGGGGAAGGTGGAGTGTAGCAGGTTCTGAGAAGAGGATGGCAGAATTCAGCTCGAGTCAAAATGGAGAGGGATTTATAGGTATATTATGAGTTTTCCGAAGTATTTAAACTTATAACAGCGAACGGCAGAAGAGAAGCGAAGGCACAAAGCTGGGGTTTCCCCAAATGCGGAGGTGCGGCGATTGCCGCGTATACCCGAGGGCCCATCATCATTCCCATGAGAAGACTAAAAAAGACCAAAGGATGTTATACAATTGATGAGATAAAAAGACTATATAGTAGATAGATCAATTAGCATGTAGATAGATCATACTATTGGCTAGAAATCTAAAAACGTGAAGATTTGCATGTTCCAAGGTGGGAAACTCATGCATACATAGAGTGTAACGAGTCCTTGATTGCGCGCCGAGGACTACCGCACCCCCCTACACACATATTTAAATGGTCCACTTCCCCAAGGACAATTCTCCCAAATTTTGCATTCTACATCGATTCTCTCATATAACCATGGCCTCCCTAACCCTCCCTTCTCTCCTTCGCACATCAACGCGCGCGGTGCGATTAAACCGCATCCCCGCACTCACCCCATGTTTCCGCTCCATCTCAACAAAACACCCCACAGGCTTTGCACCTCCGTCCGAGGATGATCTTCTAGAGCTGCGAGAACGTGTTCAAGATTTTACAAGTACATTATCCATGCCCTTGCCCAAGCCATGTTTCTAACTTTGCTGTAGGGCGAGAGATCCCAGCCGACGTTGCTGCACGGACAGATGAACAGAATGAGTTCCCAGCGGAAATGTGGAAGAAGATGGGTGATGCTGGGTATGGGTTCCCTCAAGTGGGCAACTCCCTTCTCCACGAAGGGAGTGTGTTATACAGCGCATACTGACATATATGAAGGTTCCTCGGTGTCACAGCCAACGAGGAGTACGGTGGCTTGGGTATGGGCTACCAGGCACATTGCGTGGTGATGGAAGAGATTAGCCGAGCATCCGGTAGGTCTTCTAGTATATGCTATTTGAGAATCGATCTGACCTCGGTTCTGGATAAAAAGGAAGCATCGGTCTGTCTTACGCCGCCCACTCCCAGCTCTGCGTGAACCAGCTCTCCCTCAATGGCTCGACAGAACAAAAAGAGCGCATTCTTCCCGGTCTTCTATCAGGCGAGAAGGTCGGTGCTCTTGCGATGTCGGAGCATTCAGCTGGCTCCGATGTAGTCAGCATGAAGACCACGGCGAAGGAGGTTGATGGGGGCTGGCTCTTGAACGGAACCAAGATGTGGATCACCAACGTACGTCATTTTTATGGTATAGATGGAATTGGAAGTTCCGACCTCATTGCTCACACTTTCTTGCAGGGCCCTGATGCCGATTACATTGTCGTCTACGCCAAGACAGAGCCTGAACTAGGCTCCAAAGGTATCACAGCGTTCATAGTCGAGAAGAGCTTCAAGGGTTTCTCGTGCGCGCGTAAGCTAGACAAGCTGGGTATGCGTGGCTCTAACACAGGCGAGCTTATCTTTGAGGATGTTTTCGTCCCCCAGGAGAACCTCTTGGGTGAGCTGAACCGCGGTGTCCGCGTCTTGATGGAGGGTCTGGACTTGGAGCGACTCGTTCTGAGTGCAGGACCACTAGGGTGAGCCATCCCATACCACAGCACACCTCTCACATTCTAACACTTCACAGAATCATGCAAGCCGCACTTGACCTTGTCCTTCCTTACACACACGTGCGCAAGCAATTCGGCACCCCGATCGCCCACAACCAGCTGATCCAGGGCAAGCTTGCGGACATGTATACTAAGCTGGCTGCCTCGCGTGCATACACTTACGCCACGGCACGGCAGGTAGACAACGCCGCCGTGGAACCTGGCGAGCTGACTGTCCGCACTCAGGACTGCGCTGGTGCAATCCTCTACGCCGCTGAACGCGCGACTGAATGCACGCTTGATGCCATCCAGCTCATGGGAGGTAGCGGGTATATTAACGAGATCCCTGCTGGGCGTCTTCTCAGGGACGCGAAGCTGTATGAGATTGGTGCCGGTACAAGCGAGATCCGTAGAATGGTCATTGGACGCGCATTCAACAAGGAGTATGCTTAGGCAAGATAATTATACACAAAATTACTTCTTTTTGGGTGATTACTATCCCTTTGGAGAGAGTATATGCAAATTCATTTTAGTCGTTGTATATGTCATAAATAGCGCTATATCCAGCATTACCAACACAACCGTCCTAGTTCTTCTGTCTAGCAGACCTGCGCACCGGCGGTGCCGCACCACGCTTTGTGGTCTTATTACCACGCGTTGTAGTCTTATCACCACCGCCTTTGGGCAACGCAACCCTCTTCGGACGAGGCGACGCCGTGTCCTCGTCGGTGTCATCCTTCTGTGCAACGGCCTTTCGCTTCCGCCCCCTCTTCAACGGAATCACGACCTTCGGCGGGGAAGACAGTTTCATCGAGCGGAAAGAGTCCGGATCCGGGTCCGGAGTTGTATTCGAAGCATCACCAGCATCAACGGCCGAAGTATCCGACGAGATAACATCAGACATCTCGTCCTCACTATCGGGCTCGTCCGTGCCGTCACCAGCGAGCATTTCATCGTCAGCCAGCGACAGGTCAACGGGTTTTGATTCAACCACGTTTCGATTTTTCAGGCGCGATCTATCCAGCGCCGGCTGGGCAGATTTGAAGACCTCCCGCCAGTTCTCTAGAAGCGCGACTTTCTCGCCCGTGTCCGGCTCGTACAAAATGGCGACGTCCTGGTCCCGGTCCAGCGCGGGCGTTTTCCACACCACGCCCTGGAAAGAGGCGATATCCGGCACCAGGGGGGATTTCGTCGGTGGGATTCTGGCGATGTGGCTCTTCGGACGGGCAGATGCCTTCGTTCGTCGTGGTGCTGTCGCTGCGATCTCGGTTCTTTTCTTTCTCTCTGCGCTTTGTTCGACTGTTGCGTCATCGTCGTGGTAATCGTCTGAATAATAGTCCCAGTCGCTGAAATAGTCTTCGACGTCAATGCCAGGGTCTTCGTACAGGGCGGCTTCGTAGTATGAGGAAGCGGCAAGATCGTCCTGGATAAGCAAAGTTTTGGTTAGGGTCTGAATTGATGAAGTTTTCTCGTGCAGAACTGATAGCACTAGTTGATCTAGGCATCGCCTTGAGAATTTGACTTACCACCATGTCTGGGACTAAATCCTCGTACATGTAATCATCCTCGAATTCATAGTACTCATCGTCGTCGGACATCGTGGAGTGGATACCGAAAAAAAAGTTGAAAGAGGATCGAGTGGCGAGGGGTTCGAGGAGGCGTTTGCTAAATGAATGACAAGACTTAAACGAAAGTAAATCAAGCAAATATATGTATAGCACGAGCAAAACGAGGATGCACGGCTGATGTGACGGAGTGAAGATCGGACTGATCGTGCATTGAAGAAGATGGCAATCCTGCTAACATAAGCCTTGGCGTTTCTCCACTTTGGAGATCTACATCGCGTTGACCCTATGGGCTCATCTTCGTTGTGCTCCGTCTTCAAGAGTCTTGACCACGGAGAAGACGATGAAGACAGTTGAAAATGGGTTTGTATTCAATGAGCCTCGAGTATACCTAGGATCCATAATGGAGATAAAATCAGACCAACTTGAGGCCTAACAAACAAGACATCCACTCAGCTTTTCATGACTTCAAAGGATTTTATGATTCTCTTTATGGTTCTGTTCATTCTAAACAAGATTATTTTCCAGTTTTCCTTAGTTTTTCTCTTGCATGGCTGTCAGGTCTTGTGGTTTGCATGCACTTTTGACTTTGCCTTCCGTTCTGAATACAACAGCGGCCAGCAATTATATCGAAAATGCACGCAATATTCAAGATTCGGACATCAAATAACTTCGACCATTTTCTAGTTATGGCATCACAAGTGCTCAGATGATATTCTTCAAATGTATTAGTCCTCCAAGTGAGTTCCAAGTACTATGCCTTTTACAGTATACAGTTCCTTCATCCGGACCGGACATCTAGACTATACAGCCCATTCATCTCATAGAACATACGTCAATTACTTGAATAGATGTCGGACGCAATCAAGTCGACGTCATACGAAGTTATATATACCCGCCCTCTTCCCCTTCCCTCTCCTTTTTTCTTTCCTTCTACAACCATCCCACACGATGTACCTCCGCGGGCCCCCCATCGTTCGTCCCAACTGGGACTCCCACCTGCTGAAGAGGATTCAATTTAACAAACCAACCAAAGTCTTTTGGAAGAAACTACCTGTATGCTTCGAATTTTGAATTTTGTAAACCTCATCAACTCAGTGCTTGGGTAGAGGCTAGGGCCCGAGCCTTTATTCACAGTACTGAGCATCCGCGATTCCTATATCTGGGTTTGATGTCCTCAGTGAAGCAATTTGCTGGGGGCTGATAACCTAGATTCTCACCCTCTCTCATCTTCGCCGGTGTTCAGAGAGAGACCCAGGGCCCGGGTCTCTCTTCGAATACCGAGCATTCGCATTCCTAATACCCGGTTTGACGTACTGGGTGGAGACTGCGGCGCCTGTGGTCTTCATTCGGAACTGATAATTCGGGCTCTAAAACCCGCCTTGTGACTGATACCTATTTCGTGACTCCAATGTATGAAAGACATACCTCCCGCTGGAGTTGGCATCGTGTGGGACCGTTTCAATCAACGTCTGTCGAGGTCTCTCTCACCCCCATCCAGACCCGCAGTTTTTCCCACTGGGTTTCCTGCCGGCTGGACGTTCAACTATGTTGAGCATTTCTTGGTGAACCACTTCAAGTCAACCGGGAGCCTTTCCCACGTGGTTTTCTCCCGGTTTGACATTCACCATGGTGTCCTTAGGCACCAACACGGTACGACACACCATTCGAGGCACTCTTTCCGGCTAGGAAGCTTTCCCCACGCGGGTTTTTGTCCTGGTCGGTTTTAATGAGGCCTCAATTTCACGACAACTCAAGGCACTTCCTTGGACATATGGACGGCTCGGCACTGCCGTCTGGAAATGGAAAGAATCTGTTGGAGGAATCGAATTGGTTGAACATGAAGAAGAAAAGCGCATGGCAGCCTGTGACAGCTGTCTGGAAATGGAAAGAATCCGTTGGAGGAAATCGAATCGGTCGAACATGAAGAAGAAAAGGGCATGGCAGCCCGTGCCACCAGATGAGTCCTGAAGAAACAAGAGGACTCAACTGCCCACCGAACGCTTTGAAGAAGAAAAAACAGGCACGGCAACCCATGCCACCCATGAGTCCCGAAGGGACAAGAGGACAAAACCACGCATAAAAACGACTCCGAAGAAAAAAACTGGCATGGCAGCCCACGCCATCTGTTGAGTCCTAGAGAGGACTTACCTGCCGATCAAGCCGATCCCGAAGAGGCAAATAGGCTTGGGCTGCCATGCCACTCGATCTGTCCTCTTGTTTCTTCGGGACTCAACCGAAGAAGAAAATAGGCATGGGTTGCCGTGTCACCACTATCTACCAAACCGACTCCGAAGAAAAGAAAATCAGACACGGCAACCCATGCCACCCATGAGTCCCGAAGAGACAAGAGGACACAACCGCACATCAAAACGACTCCGGGCATGGCAGCCCACGCCATCTGTTGAGTCCTACAGAGGACTTACCTGCCGATCAAGCCGATCCCGAAGAAGGAAATGGGCTTGGGCCACTCGATCTGTCCTCTTGTTTCTTCGGGACTCAACTGCCTATTAAACGAGCCTCGAAGAAGAAAACAGGCATGGGTTGCTGTGTCACCACTATCCACCAAACCGACTCCAAAGAAAAACACAGGCATGGCAGCCCACGCCATCTGTTGAGTTCTAGAGGGACTTACCTGCCCATCCAACCGACCCCGAAGAAGAACATGGGCATGGGCTGCCATGCCGCCCGATGAGTCCCCAAAAAACAACGAAAATCACCAAAAGATACCAATATCAATATCCAAAAACACCAAAACAACAAAAAAGCAACACCAATATCGATATCGCCAACATCAATATCGCCAACATTAATATCCAAAAACAACAACGCCAGTATCAGATTGATGACCAAAGTGGATGGAGTGATGACTATCCACCAACCCCCAAAACAACAAAAACACCAAAAAGAACGCCAATACCAGATTGATTGAGGGTGGATGGAGTGATGACCCATCCACCGACCCCCTAAACACCAAACAACAAGACAACGCCAATACCAAATTGATTGATGGTCAAAGTGGATGGAGTGATGACCATCCATTGACCCCCAAAACAACAAAACACCAAAAACAACGCCAATGCCAGATTGATTGATGGTGGATGGAGTGATGACCATCCACCGACCCCCAAAACACCAAGCAACAAGACAACGCCAATACCAGATTGATTGATGGTCAAGGTGGATGGAGTGATGCATCCACCGAAGCCCCAAACCCCAAAAACAACAAAACACCAAAAACAACGCCAATACCAGATTGATTGATGGTGGATGGAGTGATGACCCATCCACCAAACCCCAAAACACCAAACACCAAGACAACGCCAATACCAGATTGGATGGAGTGATGACCATCCATTGACCCCCAAAACAACAAAATACCAAAAACAACGCCAATGCCAGATTGATTGATGGTGGATGGAGTGATGACCATCCACCGACCCCCCAAACCCCAAAAACCCCAAAACACCAAAAACAACGCCAATACCAGATTGATTGATGGTCAAAGTGGATGGAGTGATGACCATCCAACTGACCCTTGAAACACCAAAAACACCAAGCAACAAGACAACGCCAATACCAGATTGATTAATGGTCAAAGTGGATGGAGTGATGACCCATCCACCAACCCCCAAGACACCAAAAACACCAAAACAACAAGACAATGGAGGAAATCCAAGGCAAAACAAAGGGAAATTGGAGGAGATTGGATTCAATCTATGTACGAGGTACTCTTTCCAGCTGGTTGTATTTATCCCACAGGGTTTTCTTCGAGCTGGTTTTAACGAGGCCTCGAATTTATGTCGGAGGAGATGAATATTGAGCTCTCTACTTTTTGTATGGAATGATGGCAACCCGGGCTTCAATGTATGGAAGGTGGTGTTGGACAGGCTGAGGGAGGGCATGGCACCTCTCTTTCGGTCTGTCTGGCAAAAGGATTATTATATAGTTGTTGCTGGATGGTTCGAGGGAGGGCATGGCACCTCTCTTTCGGATTGTCTAGTGACCCAACACAATAAAATTTAAATTATGATTATAACTTGGATTCTTTATGTATTGTAACGCATTATAATCATCATACCGTTAATTCCTGTTCGGCGTTTGATGGGGGATGTGTCTTGGTTATATATTTGTGCAATTTGAAAGCTAGTCGCCGGCATAAACTTCAGATCTCATGGTGGTAGTTGACTCGATTTCTTCCGATCAAATGTTGCAATAAAGTTCCCAAATGCCCGAGTCTCCCAACCAATCCAAGAACGCCTCATTGAGTCCTTGTCGTAGAAGTTCATCCCCCATATAGTACTTTCTTGTCTTCTCCCGCACAGCAGTTCCAAGAGCACTCTGAAGAGGCTTCCCTAACCGAATTGTTTCAATGGATCTCAGGAGGTCCGTCCAATAGATGCTCTCCGGCTGCCAACATCGTTCCTCATCTGCAGCTGATGCAAGCCTCTCGAATTCCGGTAGTGACTGAACAGTCCCCCAAATTCTAGGTGCATCATAGTATGACGGCCTGCCATACTTCCTCAAAACTTGCTGAGTATACTCGGGGTCAACCATCTGTCGAGAGGTTCGTTGTAGATAATCAATCTGCTGATCGATAAGATTTTGTATATCCTTCCTCTCTTGGACGGGGTCTTCTTTCTCCGTCTTGTCGAGATAATAGGTAAGCTCATCTCTCAATTTTCGCAGGCGGTATTGTGTCCATTCAGGATAGAGAGAACCTGTATCCGCATAGGGACGGACGTTGGTGATATAACTGGAGTCATAAACGTTTGGCATTGTAGAACGATATGAAGTGATGGTCGATATCCGCTCCTTCACGCCTTTTGCCCGGGCAGCCAGATGACAGACTTCGCCGCCTTGGAGCATGACAGCATGACCAATTTGGGGGCCCTCAACCTTCACAGTTTTGGTTAGTAAGGACACTCCAGTCCCAATAAGATAAATTCCTACACACCTTCTGTACCTCGCCGTCTCCCTTCTTGATATATGTCTCACCTCCGATCATACCCTCAGTATCACTCAGCATCAAGACACAAACGTAAGGATACGAGTCATAGCTTTGGTCCAATTAGTTTTGTGACTGTCACAAGCAAGGTGGCTAGGGGATGAACTTACTGCCACGGAATGATAGCACTGGCATCCTTCAAAGGATCGTAAGCTCGGTCTTCAGGACTCAACTCGAGCTTTTCTACCGCCGGCTCAGGTTTGAGATTGCTGGCCATTTCTGCGATGGTGGTGCCTTCAACTTGAATGTTAGTGTGTCCTATTTCCGTCGGCATCACCACCTCCAGAGGTACACCGACTGCTTCTGACACAATTCTCATTGTCTCCGGGTGTGTCCAAAAGTCATTGACAAACTTTGAGTGTTTCGCTACATCACGGAGGACCAAAGTCCCTGGGAATGGGGAGCTGGCGCATTTGTCTGTAACATCCTTTTGGAATAGGGCCCTTCGGTAGGCTTTGACCCCTTCGGTTGACAGTAATGGAAATGGCACTGTTCCTGCAATGGGAGATGCAGTTGGACTTTGGCTTAGAAGCAATTCTTGCATTGAAAATTTTTTGGAAGGTGGGGTGTAGTTGAGGTGCACCTGTTGGATGAAATCTTAGAGGCGAAGTTTTGATCAAGTGTCGGAATTTATCTAGATTTACATACTTTTGGATCGAATACCTCTTCCTTAATTGGTTTCTGGGATGAGTCCCAGATATATTGCTTTACCAGGCCGAAAGGATTCATTATTGGTATAATAGTATGATGCCAGAGCCCAACAAGGTAATTGCTGCTGGTTTTCAATTTTTAAAACACAAGTTATGATATAGGAGCGAGAAAGACATAATTGCAGCTCACAAACACATTCTTTAATAGTCGGTGCAACTAAAGGTGTAGTTACTCCGCTTGGATTGACTCACCTGGGTAGTGCGCTACAGCCTAGATAAGCCATTCCTATCAAGGAAGTTCTGTCCGGAGCATATCACCGGGATTACATCAGTGTTATAGGATCGCATATCCACGTTTGAATACTTTCTGTTCTTATCAATATGTGTGCTGGCAATCGAGATTGCCCTCGTGAGCAGTGAGTTTACTATTATTCCACAATCTCCTGCAGGACAAGAGATAGATCTACAGTTCTTTGTATCTCCCGAGATGTAACCCAAATGCTTATCGTAGTCTTGTTTTCACTTTATCTTACCAAGGTCTTGGATAGATAAGTTGGAAATCTCGAGACTCGTTGGTTGGATATCACAGGAGCTGATACGGGAGTTCACCAAACTATAACATAAACTCACTGCTCGCAGGACTACCAGTACCTCCCTATTTGAAAAAGGCTTGAAGCGTGATGTTGAGACTGCGAGATAGGATAGAAATTATATGGCGTTACATATTTTCCAATATATCCAGTATGGAAACCCAGGACCGTCAAGTGTATCGCCCTAAGTAGTCAACCCCAGAATCCAAACCCTCCAAGTTTCCCCATGGGGATTTCAACAATGGGGTATTCCCAATAATCACTCTTTCACTCGGTAACCGGCTATCATGTATTTTACCCACTTGGCCAGCTATGGAGGGCTTTCGCAGACATCGACTGGGTGGCAGACCTCGTGACCATGCATTTCCCAAAGCGGCTGCTTATGTCATTCGATACCCTCGGGGGCGCGGGCGGCTTTCCCCGCAATCTCGCTTTGCGTCGGCTCAAGAAGAGCTTCTCCAAACCCTTGAATACTTCCCATTCTCTACTTTATCCCTTCAAAATACCTTGATTATGCTTACACTGTGAACCAAATTACTCTCTGTAAAGACCTCATTGCAGCTGGAAAGGCTGTTCTTCCATCGTCATGACCCTCTCATCCCTTCTCCGCATTACCCCCCGCTTAACCCCGACCGCGGCCCGCAGAACATCGCGAGCTATATCATCGGCCGCTAACACATCAACCACAACGAAATCGTTGGACTCGATTCTTATAGCCAATCGAGGAGAAATCGCTTTGTATGCTGGGCACTGAATTAAGTATAATTGATGGTGCTAACTTTGACATGCTAGACGAGTTGGACGCACTGCCGCAGAGCGTGGGATCCGCGTAACAACACTCTACACCGATCCGGATAGCCGAGCTCAACATGCCTTGAGCTCCCCCTTCGCTTTTAATTTGGGGTCGGTGTCGGCGTACCTCGATGGTGATAGAATCATTGAGATTGCAAAGAAAGAAGGGTGTCAGGCAATACACCCTGGCTACGGCTTTGTAAGTTGGCTGTGAATATTCTGATTCCAGGTGGGATATTAACTAAGAGCTTAATATGCAGTTGAGTGAGAACTCTGCATTTGCGCGAAAATGTACGGAGGCCGGGCTGGTCTTCATTGGCCCACCGTATAAGGCTATTGAGGATATGGGTGATAAGAGGTACGTTCATTGTGCTATTCGAATGTTGACTATGTGCATATGCTTACCAGATGTGCCATACTAGTCGCTCCAAAGAAATCATGACAGCTGCCGGTGTGCCATGCGTCCCAGGCTACCACGGACAAAATCAAGACCCTTCCTTCCTCGAGGAGCAGGCGGACCAGATTACATACCCAGTGCTTATCAAAGCCGTCAAAGGAGGTGGTGGAAAGGGAATGCGTATTGCCAGTTCCAAGGCGGTGTTTCAAGCTCAGCTTGAATCGGCCAAGTCAGAGGCCATGAGCTCATTTGGAGATGACAATGTGCTGGTGGAGAAGTATATCACCACACCGCGGCACATCGAAGTCCAGGTATTTGCCGACAAGCATGGTAACTCCGTTGCACTGGGAGAGCGAGACTGCAGTATTCAACGGCGACACCAGAAGGTTCTAGAGGAATCTCCGGCGCCTCATCTCCCTGATGCAACTAGAAAGGACCTCTGGGCAAAGGCACGGTCGGCTGCAGAGGCCGTCGGCTACGAAGGCGCCGGTACAGTAGAGTTCATTTTCGATAATGACTCTGGAGATTTCTACTTTATGGAAATGAACACCCGTCTCCAGGTCGAGCATCCCGTGACTGAAATGGTCACAGGACAGGATCTTGTCCACTGGCAGATTCTGGTGGCTGAAGGAGCCAAGCTGCCCCTTACGCAAGAAGAAGTGGAAGAGCGTATCGCTCAGAGTGGCCATGGCATCGAGGCCCGAATCTACGCCGAAAACCCAGCGCAGGGATTTATCCCTGACTCAGGACGTTTACTTCATGTGCGAACGCCAGCTACTTCAGAGGATATCCGCATTGACGCTGGCTTTGTGCAAGGAGACGATGTCTCAGCCCACTATGACCCCATGATTGCGAAGCTTATCGTGCGCGGTGCAGATCGTGAGGAGGCTCTCCGCAAGCTGGCAGCTGCTTTGGAGGAGTATGAAGTCGCAGGACCCGTGACCAACATAGAATTCCTAAAGGCCATCTGCAAGAGCCCGGATTTCATCGCTGGTGAGGTTGAAACCGGTTACATTGAGAAGCACCGTGAAGAGCTCTTCCCCCGAAGACTATTGAGGAGGAGGTGCTAGCGCAGGTTGCATTGGCCTGTCTACATCGCGACGCTGTCTCAGGGGCGCGATCCTCGGCCGGAGTTGCAGGCTCAACGGTCGGGTTCACGCCTAGTTACCAAGAGCGACAATTGTCATTTACTGAGAGCGGCGGCCCAGGGTCTACCGACGGCTCCACATTCAATGTGCGAGTGCAGCAGACAGCAGATGACACATTCAACGTGAAAGTCGGCGGACGAGTCTTCGAGCAGGTGGTGAGCCGCCTGGATCCAGCGTCACACATTGTCACATCGTTCTTCGCGCACACCCGATTAGATACGACAGTGGTCCGAGACGAGGACACTATTATCGCATTCCAGCGTGGGACCCAGTACCGGCTCACGGTGCCCCGGGCTAAGTGGATGGAGAAGGCATTGGGACTGAAGGATGTGACAAACAGCGTCCTAGCCCCGATGCCGTGCAAGGTGCTGCGGGTGGAGGTACAGGCGGGAGATGTGGTGGAGAAAGACCAGCCGTTGGTTGTTATCGAGAGCATGAAGATGGAGACGGTGATTCGTAGTCCACAACGGGGCACTATTGCGCGAATCGTGCATAAAAAAGGAGTAAGTCACGCGCCTTTCCCCCTGACTTTGATCTAGAATTACCCGGACCCGCGTGACATCTTTTGTGTTTCATTTGAATCTTTGTCTTGATTTTTGCGCCCCCTGTTTATTTTTCTGGGCTGTTCTTTCTATTTTTTTCCTGTCTGGAATTGAAAGCTGGGGAGAGGAAAAAGAGAACTAACATATGCCTTGCAGGATCAATGCAAAAGCGGAACGCCGCTGGTGGAATTCGCCGAGTCCGAATAGAGGGGGATTTTTAGTATTAAGACGCACAGGTTTATGTCTTAAGTTTCAGAATATGAGGACTTGTAAGATTGACGCCGAAAATTACCGCTTTTGAGGCCAGAAACGGCTGTCTTTCCGTAAATTTGGACGTCCACTGCCCTATAACACCACTATTCTGTACCAGTCTTATACCAATGCAGAATTGTTGCTCCAGTTAACCTCGGCAAGCACGGTACCTGGTTGGAGCGCTTTGGACCCAAATAATAGGGTTTGCGGCTTAAAGATCGCATCCATGGATCCGTACAAACACAACCTTGGGAAACTACAAAGGTCCAGTAATAATCTGAGTAGGCGCTTTTGAAATATCAAACACAAGAATAGTCGGCCGCTTATATGCTCTCTGCCCTTGATTAAATAGGTTCCAATTATCCTATCCATTTGGCTTAAGATGAAATTAGGGAGGTTATAGCTAAGAATTCTTTTTGGGAGTCTCTTTTGGATGTCCACACTAGCTAATAACCAACGATCCAAGCATTTTAAAGCACAACCGTGACGGGGAGATCGGAACATGCTCCGGGATTCCCAGTTCCAGGTCATCATCCCGGAATGCAGGCGAGTCAGATTAGGTCTTTTAATACGTTGGACTTTTGCATTCCGCAAGGAGGTGTTGGGATAGCCAATTAGCCAGACAGGGAGTGGATGTTTCAGATTTCCTTTTTTCTGGGTAGCACTCATGGGTCTAGACCAGCCATCGTGACATAGCTCTTTTTGTGGGGAGCTATGTACTTCCAAAGCTATTGTGGGCTCCCCCACACTGCATGATTCAAGCTGTATTATCATTGAAAGCAAAAGAAAAAAGAAGAAAAAAATTTCAATAGACTTTTAAACCAAGTCACTCTTAGAAAAGAGAGACGGATTGGCAGAGTATTTCTCGGGAATTCGAGGCTCCAAAAATGCAAAACCCAGATGCGTGACCAAATTATCCCGCAACTCATGCCGTAAAATATGACCGGTCTATATTGGATTCACATCCGCGAAAGAAAAGCTAGTATCATGCAATAGGGAAATCACAAAGAGAGATCAAATAGCACACAGGTAGCATGCTTAGGTCACGGTGTAGCCACCATCGACGCGGAGATCCGCTCCAGTGATGTACTTGGAGGCATCGCTAAGCAAGAAGGTCACGGCACCCATCAAGTCCTCCGGTGTACCCATCTTGCCAGCGGGAATGAGAGAGGTCCATTGGTCGCGAAGCTGGGGGTTCTCGTCGAGGATCTTGCGGGTTCTGAATGACAAAGTCAACATTAGCAACCATTCCCTTTCCGAAAGATTTCTGAAATGTATCTCGTTGTCTATGTAGGGGTACTCACAGAGCAGTAAGCATATAGCCAGGGCTAATGCAGTTAACACGGATATCATGGCCCGCCCACTCCACAGCGAGCGAAGCAGCAAGGTGACGCACCGCAGCCTTTGCAGCGTTATATGGAGCCTGGGGCTGGGGGACATTAACAATGGCGCCGGACATGGAGCCGATCATGACGATGCTACCGGGCGCCTTGCGCTCGATCAGGTGCTTGGCGACATTGATGGCGAAGAGGTATGTGCCGTCCACATTGACGCCCCACAGCTTCTGCATACGGTCGAAGGGGTAGTTGATGGCCTCGAAGTTCTCGGTAAAGCCGGCCGAGGTAACCAGGTTATCGATCTGGCCGTGCTTGGCCAGGACTTCGGACATGGCGGTGCTCACGGAGTCGGGATTGGCGACGTCCGCGTAATGGGCGGTTACATTGGGCATGCTGTTTGATAATTAACCAGTGCAGCGAGGTGGAAAGGTATAGCAATGGGAGACTTACTCTTCCAGACCGGGATTCTCCTTGCGGAACTGCTCGATCAACGAAGCAGCCGCGGACTCGGCTTCGTCCTCTAGGGTAGATATTAGGATACATCGCTTGCTCCGGGTATTTGTAGAAGCTGTAGAAACATACTGTTAAGATCGATGATAGCCAAATCTGAGCCGGAAGCGACAAGGCCTTGGCCCATGACCAGACCCAAGCCACGAGCACCACCAGTCACCACGCTGACCTTCTTCTCGAGGGAGAATTGGGCTAGAGTACGCTTGAAATGCATGCCGCCGCGTCCTTGGGCCACCGGCTGTGTGGGCATCTCGCTGTCGGGAGGGTATTCGATGTGTACGCTTTCATCGGTACGAGCGAATTGACCCTCCTTGTCACCAGAAGCACCCTCGGGAGCCTTGGTCGTAGCAGAGAGGAGGGGGTCCTTTGTGGGGTCATCGCTCTTCTTCTTTCCGAGTGAGGCAGTGTATGAGAGAGGTCGCGTAAAGCCTGTAGCTGGGCGAGCGGCTGCAAAGGCAGGGCGGGCGGTGTTCAGGGCCTTGATGGCATTGCGTGCGACTGTAGGCTTGAACATTTTGAAGGTCACAGCTTCAAACGCACTAGAGCTGTGGGGGGTATAAGGTTGGGAGAGATGCGATATATGATTTATGTGCGGATAATGAGATTGGAGAGAATTGGGTATTTGGGAGAGGGAAGGGTCTATCCAGGGGAAGCTGAGACTCTCTCAAAGAAAGCAGGTCATCGGACCTCACCTTTTTATTTTATTTTACTTTTCAGGGCTCAAGGGCTGGGGAATGCAACAATTGCGGTGAAAAACAAGCCAATGGACAGCGGACGTGGGGCCATTGAATGGAGGGAGCTTAATTTGTCCTATTTTGGTGTTACAGGAGGTTTTTTTATTCGTTGATTTAAATCATAGCTTGAAAATATATTGAAAATATATTGAAAATATAGAAGGGCGAGACCGTGATGTCAGATCGGGTACCAGTTTCGCGGTATCATATTATGCATGGAGCACTTTGGTTAATTTATTACAGCACTCCATATATCTCAGGTTGATCTTAACGTTGAAAGAACTGCACGTATGTACTTTTACTTGTTTTCTAAAAGGACCAGTCACTTTCTGCACTTCGGGAACAACGCGCATTTGCCGGAGGCCAATGGAGAGCTCGGATTGCCCTGACTGTGTCATTTTTGTGTCATGCAGTTTGCATTTTGCATTTTGCCACCGAGTAATATTCTATGGGATTACCCGGTGAATAAATAGAGCTCTTATATATGTATAATATAGGGTACAGGGGGAAACAGTCAAGATTCCGACTATTCTCGAATATTGGAAGTAAATAAAAGGATGTCCGGGGTAAATAGTGGAGGTTTATGTGGGGATTTGACCCCGTTGGCCCCAGTTTTGTACTTCCGACGTCTTCAACAGTCAGATGACCGTGATTCTCGATTTATTTGCTATTAAGTTGCCATCACTGTATTTACTTGTACTTCTTTTTACTTCAGATCAGTATACAGTGAGAGTATACTCCGTACAGTGCGAGTCGACAACACAGTTTCTCGGTTCGTATCCGAAACCACGCTAAGCCGTATTTGGATAAATTGGATTGGTGAAATATTGTCTTTCTCGTGTTTCTCGCGTTCAACGGATGCCACTGTGTTCAAGAGCTTCATCAACTAAGTTCATCGGAAGAACTGGAGCCGAAAGCTGTTTAGCTGTTTTATCTAAAAAAGCAAATATAGAAATGAGACAGAACTTTTGGGATCGATCTCCGTACATTAGCTTCCAGTGCTTACAGAGATAGCCTAGAATTAGTAACTAGATGGTTTCGGGGACATTTACTCTATTTTCAAGATTATTAGGTCGCACTCAATTTAAAGCAATTTCCATTACCAAATGAACGACCAGAAGAGCTTAAAAAAAAAGAAAGAAAGAAAGAAAGAAAGAAACCTAAAGAATAGCAGAGTCACCAGACTCAACGAAGCGATATTGGACAATAGTCATGAACTCCTCCGTACGTCCACAGGTTCGTGACTTGCAGCTGGCCCTTTTTCAGCTGCTTTTCGAATTCCGAGTTGCACCACTCTCGTAGTGTCTTGACTCAGGCCCAATTCGTGGCCGAATGTGTGTTGCCTCTTCTTCCCGAGGCCGACGACGATAGCACCAAGATCCACACTCCCCACCCCAATACCCAGACCTCGTCGTAGGCCTTCAACGAACCCTCTTCCAGGACTACTGTGTAGTCCTCCGCCAGCTCGACACTATTGCAGCCCCGATTACCTGCACGCCCGCCATTGTTTTCCCGTGCTTTACAGTGGAGGTGAAAGGAGGATCAGGAGCTTCCGATGCACGCAATCAAAACTGCAACAAGGTGCCTCGCCAATTAGCTGCCGTTGTCGGATGAAGTCTACGACCCGAGCCTTCTGTGTCTCCGGTGCCTGTGAGTGGTCGTCGAGATCGGTCATGGTATGGCCACGGTCCATCCTGGAAGGGTGTCGGGGCTTGGTAGGAAGAAGGAAGGAGGAAGAAGGAGAGTTGGCAGCTGGGGGGTTTGTAGTTGGCCCGCGCGTCAAGCCCTAAACGATTCCAATTTCAGGTTCACCTCCTTTGCTTTCACTTTTGCTTCAGTCTTTATTCACTTCTGTCTTTGCTTCCGTTTCATATAGGATCTGATGGCTTCTTGAGCGTGATTCATTGCCTCTGTGGGTATCCATTGATTGTATTTCGCGGCCGACTATTCTTCTAAGCTTGTTAATAATAAATTAATAATTTATACCTAAGCCGAGGAATCATGAAAATATAGGTGAGAGCAAGACGGTAAACAAATCATATGGGTTGCGATGGCGTCTAAAACCTGCCGTAGTACGCGGCTCATACCACTACAATAACGAAACCATCTACACCGTCGACTTCAGCAAGAATGCCACAACCCCCACCATCCAAACCGTCGCTCACATCCCCGACGCCGATATGCTAAATGGCATGTCTTGCTGTCGCAGCCGCATATCCTCCTAATCGCAGACGTGCGGTTAGGATATATCTTCCGTGTCGATACAACCACCGGTATCTCGGTCTTGCTGAAGAACGATGCCCTTGCCGCGCCTGCGAACTCGACTATGCCTATACTTTGCTGTCACTTTGCTACCCCAATAACTTTCCTCCGTTGACAACATTATTCTTTCACACTTCAATATCTCGTGTTCATCCACACCTTACTTCTTTAGACCTCAATATCTCACCTCCATTCACCTTCATCCACACTCCGAAGTTCCACGTTCCAAAAATCATAAGCTGCTCCGTCTACGTCACCTGTCACTATGCGAACGCTCGGAAGCCGCCGCTGTCAAAGCGTCTTTCCAAGGCGAGACACGGTTTCTGCGAGGATCAGGAGTCCATTCGAGAGGACACTGATCACATCGCAAAAATAAACAAGAACGTCTAGGCGGGCTCGCCACGCACCTTTGCGGCGAGGCCAGTGACGTCAGCAGAGTTTACGTTTGAAATTAATGGACTGCAGGTTGTTGGAAGTAATGTCTGTATGCCTTGGCAAAACATAGTCATGGTCCGAGTCATTCCGTACTAGGACGGTTGAGAAGCCCGCGTCGACTAGATGGGAGTACGAGTACAGCCCCCCGGATTCGCCTGACGAATGGAAGCGTCTGGAGAACTCGCCATACAACAAAGCTACTTCGATCACGTTCCTTCACAAAGACAACGTCAAGTCGCTTAGGACAATCACCGATCGACGCCCAATTGACCCCGATCCAAAGGGAACCCCGTCCAAGAAAGCGCTCAATGTCACAACCCGAAGTGCGACTACCAGGGACACCGCGTTCGTCGAACTACCCGAGCAGGACAACGAACAGCACCCGGCGAGCCATATGACCGTAAACCAAGAGGATTCTAACTCGGATTCGTCCGAGAGTGCGCCGGACACCCGCGACGCAAGCATGCCTCCGTCTCTGGAAATCCACGAGACCGACGTCAACGCTTCAACCCTCGTTTCCGAACCCCCTAAAGAGACTACGAGAATGGTTCGGCAACGACTTTGATAAGGATTTCACTACTTCACTCATAGTGCGCTCAATATCTTTGCCCGGGTGTCTGTTAGCGAGAATAGAGAGACGTTCGGTCGTATTCAGGTTATTGCGCGTCTGGAGCGCGAGGTTGGTGATACTAATATCTCAAACCCAACTGAGGCTCGTACGAGGTGCAAAATAGATGCCCTCCGCATAACAGTCTATGAAGACCAGAAAGCTCGTGGGTGGTTAGAGGACGGTCCGAAGGTTACTCTACAATTTGAGACCGCGCTTGAATGGGGGCCGATTACCTATCAGAACAAACTACACAAGTGTGTCGGCAAAGCCGACTACAGTATGTTTTTCGGCGAACGAAACCACATGGCCTGTCATTTGGTCGTATTTGAGGCCAAGCAGGACCATGGAGCCTCCACAAGCAACCATGGCCAAATTCTAGCGTATATGGCAATGGTGCAGGCTAGCCGAAAGGCTAGGGGACAGACAGATAGTATCAGATTCCCCTTGTCTGTACCAGTTCTAAGTTGGTCGCTAATCGCCCGCCGGACGGCCGAAGTTCCGATTGGGATGATTTTGCTATTAATGAGAGTGGTAATGCTTATGTTCCGCAGCCGGCCAATTCCATGGTTAAGATTGCGCCGGGTGGAGCGCAGAGTGTTAGTGGTGGTGGGGGTCATAGCTTGGCTTTTATTGGACCTACTTCGGTGCAGATTGTGCCGGGTGGGAGGTAGGCTTATGTTACTACTCGTGAAGGTGAGGGGGGTTTCTTATGGTGGACAGGTTGTTGCTCGTCGGCTTCGTGGGTAGATAGTGTACGTATATATATGCATGTATGGAAGGTATAGCTACTGGAACTGTCTAGGACTTGTAAATTTTATGCGGAAAATGGCTTATTTGCAGATTTGACCACTAAATGAACTTGGAAATGTGATAATTCAGGGCAAAAAATTTGAATTAGAATGATGGTCTTCCGTTTTTGGTAGGCTCTCTACTAATCTACTTCACGCTTATGCAGGACGTTGCACTCTTCTCGACATCAAGTACTTATATATCTACTTTCTCGTGTCATTTGTCGCGAAACACACAAGGTAGCTTGTGACCGATCTCATGGAGTGTTTTAAATCTCTCCTGGAAGCCGGGCCATGACCTAGCATCAGCTCGATATCTGCACGAGTCGACTCGGGAACTAAAGATTTTTTGCGATCACTTTTCTACTCGGATCTTCTAGATCGTTTGCAGTGGATTTGCAGTGGAGCAACTCGGAGAAACTCCAAAAAACTACACCAGACCCAATCACAAGCTTCCCCGGGTTTTCTCCGCATACCGCATACTTGAGAGATGCCCCCTATTGGATGTACCGAATCAAGGGGGCATGTGGCTGTGAATGTCACCTCGGCAAAGCTCCTTGATTTGTTAGGAAGGGTTTTTTCTTCAGGTGGTATTGGGGGTTGCGCTGTATCACATTTGGCAAGTCGGCCGCCGATAGGGCTGTCTCTGCTACATCCCTGCTTGCAAAAGGACGCGCAATTGGAATGTAACGATGAGAAAGGTCTTTTTTCGACCTCTCCTTTTATGTTGTAGTCTCAATTGCAGTGTTTTCGTCTTATTTATAGTGGTTGAGTAGTAGTCCCTTCTTGTTCCTGTATAGTAACTATAGACTTCACCTGGGTGTTTCTATAGGAACGGTGAAGCCCAATCCCGGCCCGTCCCGGTAATCCCGAGAAGACGAGGTTCCAGAAAGTAGGAGATTTAGGAAGATTAAGGGAGGAGATCTAGGTAGATCAAGGTAGAAGGGAGATTTAAGGAAGATCTATTCGGTCCGGTTTTGAATCTAAGGGGGTGTTCGCCCCCCCACCTTGACCGCTACAGGCAAGGGCGAACCCCGGGGTACTACATTCCTCAAATTCTTTGTCTAAACTTCTCGACTTTTTTTTTTCTTTTCGATTCCTTTGTGGAGTGCGGAGTGCATAAAGCTTTTACAGTCATGATCTTCATACCTACAAATCAGTTGGGCATGTTCAAACGCTCTAACTGATGTGGTACATCAACCTTATGTTCAACGTTGAAGATCTTGGAGCTTCAAAGTCTCGACTCGCCACTTCAAAGTAGCCAGGTACTTACTTGGAATAATAACGTGAAAACACTTCGATCTACGAAGCTCACCCGTCGAGCTCCTTTTCTTTCTTTTCTTTTTCTTTTTCTTTTTTTTTGTCCCAGCGTTCTGTTTGTGCTGAATACAAAGGATGAAATTGAGCCTTGACTTTACATCAGCACGACTGGTCCACGCGCCATTCAACAGTATCACTTGAGTCGACCCCCCCTCGGCCTTGCCATTCTCACGTCACTCATCTCGTACTTCTCTCCGCAAATTTAACATCCCGGTTTCATCTCAAGAGTACCAAAACGAACATCCAAGATGGAGCCAAAGCTCCCCCAAGGTCTTGTGGCTATGTCAAGTGTGTCGCCCAGCGAGATCTTGGAGCAGGCTACATTAAGTAACGGTGTTTACAAGAACCTTTGGCAAGGTAACGTAACACTCCCTACTCCTGATCTCGTTGTGGACGGGCTGACTGACAACAAACAGCCTACTCAACCTCCTACCTAGCCAGCAAAGATGAGACCGAACATCGCCTCGAACATCTCTTCTGGAGGATATGGGGTGCTAAACGACTCTCGAGCCGCATAAATGCCCATGCTCTAGATCGTCTCATTATGCGCATTAAGGCACCGGCAGTATTAGTCGGACAAAGGGTGACCGTCCCACCGTTGCCTGAGACCGGCGACAAAGAAAAGGTAAACACAAGTTTGTTCCACATCGCACCATGTCAACCCCATATTGACGATTCATGCAAGCCCATCAATAAGAATCAGTCAGGCTGCGTTGCCGGAGCCTGTTCTCCTCACCCAATATTGAAAAGGTCGCAGCCTTCACAGGTTGAAACACATAAAGCAACTCGGTTGCTCCTTGACACTGCCCTCGGCACAAAAATAACACTCGACCCTTCCAACTCTCCAACCGCAAGCATGGCTGATGAGCCCGCCCCCAATCCAGGCAACGTGGGCCATCAGCGTCGCAAGAAGACGATGGATGCCGAGTCTACTCTGATGCCAGAGAAGGTTGGCAACCAGGGTTCCAAGAAGACATCCATAGCTGGTGACTCTACTGCTATTCCGGATAACGTGGGCCAGCAAGGTCCCAAGAAGACCTACCTTACTGCGACACGCACTGGACGAGGCACACGCCGCCGCCCAGTCTTCAACCGCCGCAAGTCCTCGCAGACATCCATTCCGAAAGCCGCACCTCCCATCCGCCGGCGCTCTGAGCCCACCACCAAGGCCGATGGGGCCGACACTCTCTACGAAGACAGCTATGTAGAGCTGGGTCTGTTGCAACACCTCAGCTTCCGCGATGAGGAAGACCAGATCGCGCGCGATCTGGGACGTGAGATTGCGCCTGAGCCTAAGCCCGCCAAACCGGCTGTTCCACTATTCGACGACGAGTTTCTTGATGAGCCTTCCGCCATCGAGGCCGTGAAAGCAGCGCAAAAGACATCTCCTGTTCCTTTTCCGAGAGCTTCTTCCCTTCGGCACCCGATGTTGAGCCCTGAGGACTTCTGCAAGATCACACCGTCGTTCAATGTTAAGGAGAGCCATCCCGACATGCCTGGTGGGCCGCAGCTTGCCTCTCCTGATGATGTTGAGGGAGACTGGGCGGATATCGATGCCCTCGATTCGACACTTCCTGTCCTGCAGCCCTTCAAGAACATGGTCTCACACCATGAGACTGTTGACCCAAACCTCCCGGCTGTACAGCCTACTATTGTCCCCGTTGTCAAGGAGGCTTCGTTGCTGACATCTGCGATGAAGGGAGTGAAGCTATGATCCTCATCACTGAGAGATAGAGCCTTGAACTGGAGGTCCACAATTAGTCGGGGTAAGGCACATCAGATTCGGCCCTGATTTCGCCGGCTCATAACATACTGTACATTACCATGCCTTAGAGCATGCTGACCTAAGGATTCCAGAAATGCTGGGTGCTTGAAGAAGATAACATCATAGTCGATGCGGGTTACTATGGAAGACAAGGAGGTTACATTCGCTCATTGTATCGAAATTGATGGCCTGAGAATCGAATACAAGAAACATTAATATGCATGATATCCAAGTGCCTGCTTAGAGCTTATTCTGTGTATTATATTTCAATATTTGCACAGTAACCTCTACGGATGAGACTACATCTAAACCAAAGCCACCGAGCTGTGTTTCAAAAAATAAAATGCCTTGTATTGAAAAAAAAAACTCCATCCATGAAAAGAGGCAAAAAGTACTATACACCATGACTCCCGAGCCTAAGTGCCAGATACAAAAGAAAAGAACGAATGCAAATGCTGTTCACCCCCCATTTTCCATCCGATACCATCAAGGCATCTATCCATAACAGATTCCACTCAACAAGCCCACTATCAAAGCGAGCATTGCCCCCAAAATCTAAATCTGCCCACCCTTCTCAGCATCAATCGCACCCCCAGAAACAGCCGACCTGCGACTTTTCAACCAGCGCACCAAAACCCAAGAAGCAGTCATAACCCAGAACACCAAGTTAATAATATCAATCCAAACAGCATGTCGCATCCGATTAATCTTCGACGCATCACCAAGCGCAGAAGTTGTCGTATCAGACTTCGAACTCGAACTCGAACTCTCCGAAGGATGAACACCAATATACATCTTCCCAAAGATACCAAACAGCGTCAACCACAACACGGTAACAACAAACTCCCACGCAAACTGCGGCAGCAGAAGAGCAGGCCCCAGTCCGGCACCGAGTTTAGCTTTACGCATGATGAACGGCAGGATAAGATGGACCGCTGCGGTGCCGGTTGCGAAGAAGCCCGTGACGAGCGCGTACACCCATTTCGAGTGCCAGGTGTGTTTCTCGGAATGGTCGTGGTGGACGTCTCGGCCGTATAGGCCGATGACGGTTAGGCCGAAGATGAATTGGAGGAAGCGGAGACCGGTGAAGAACATGAAGGTTAGCTTGTCGCTTTTGCTTTGTTCTTGCGGCGGCGACTCGAAGTGCAGTGTTGTGCCGGGCGTCGCGCCGGGTGGGTAGCCGCTCATTGGGTGTTGTTCTGGTTGGTAGTTTGGGGGGTAGACGCCGGCGTTTTGGTATTTTTGGAGGTCTTTCTTGGCTTTGTGTTTTTTGGCTTGGTTGTAGCCGAGTTTGAGGAGGGGGACGGCGAGGAAAGACATTTGGTTTCTGGTGATGTGGTGATGTGGTGGTAGTTGGAAGGTAGTTGGAAGTTGGAAGAGGAAGGTATGGGTGGAAGCAGAGTTATGTTGGTAATTCCTTCAAGGAGATGGCGCACAGCGCAGAGATTATATCAAGAAGTAGAGAGATTGAATTCGAAGAGAATAAGACGAATGTTTCAAGATTCGGCAGACCAGATGCCAAATAAGAGGAACGAAGCGATTGTCGAGATAGTACTGGATATGAAGACAAAGAGAAAGTTGTCTGTCGTATTCAAAGTGTATAATAGAAATAGAAGAGAACAAAAGAAAGAAGAATGATAATAGAATGAAAGATGAGTCTGATTTCTTCAATAGCGCAGCCAGGGTTGTTCTTTATATACCAGCCCTATTCTTGTTCCCCGGGGGCATATTCGTCAGAACTTCAAAGTAACAAAGCCCAATGTTTCTATTTTCTAACATCTGCAGCCCAAGATGAAACGCATCTCCTTTGAGCGCGCGGTTCTAGGGTTTCTCCACTGTGTATCGTCGTCTTTCATCCAAAGACAATGAGTCGGGGACGAGAAGATGAAACGTGTAGATCAAAATAGAATGCCGAACACCCCCTGGCATCAAACGCTAACACAGAGCTAGCTAGGGCTTGCAGAACTCATGATCCTGGTATGGTGGGGTAGCTTCAGTTCGCGCGCGCCAACTTGGAGTTTGAGATGGTTTCAAAAGTGCGGGTTGCTTGAGGTCCAATCAAATTGCCCTCTGATTTTGGGATAAGAACCCTTGGAAGTATAGAGTGTCTAGTCTAAGAAAAGAATACATGCTACAAGAATGGACATTGGATCATTTCACATCTGATTCAGAACATACATATCATGGACATTACAATTACAAAGAATAACCAGGAACTTCGACGAAGTCCGATGAGATGCCCGCCATACCAACATGCTTGAGAGGGGATTTCCTTGCATGCAATATTCCGAGAACACCTCTCAAAAATACCCGAACACCATGTCAACCCCCGAAAGAAAAAAAAAAAAAAAAACAAAACAAAACAAATGCAATGATGAAACGCCAAAGAACAGCCATGGGGATGCGGTAGGTCAACTATGCCGGTCGACTTGCTCCAGAATCCGTAGCACCCTTAATGCCTTGAACAGACGCAGTGATCTTCGGATGATTTCCAGTGGGTAGTGGAGGCCTGAGGTCGGAGGGGGACGCAGGGGCGGAAGGTGGGATCGGCGCATTTTCATCATCATCATATTCATGTCCTTGGTACTCATCATCGGGAAGACCTGATCCACCGGCAGAGGAGTGGTCCACCGAAGCGCGGTCGTATCCCTGCTGGTAAGGGTGTTGGGAGCCATTCTTGGATGCGTTCTTGGTCGCCTTCTTGGTCTTGCGACCCTTCATCTTGGCCTTCTCCAAAAGTCGCTTCTTCTCCGCCAGTCGCTTGCGCTCTTTGCGGTCTTTCATCTCATACTGTCGGATCAGGGCTTCGGGTGGATGCCCAAAGATGCTCTCATATTCACAGAATTCACAAATCCAGATGTCCTCGAGGCTCGGGGGATGGTGAAAGTTCGTGTATTGTTGCTGGACCTTGCGTTGACGTGCAGATAGTGCATATGTGCTGCTTGGAGACCGTTTCTTCTTGGGTCCCACGGGAGTTGGCTCCCCGCCTTGAGCGGGTGCTTGCGTACCGGGTGGGGCCTGGTTACCGTTCACGGGGCTGGTTTGTGTCCCTTGTGTAGAGAAACCCCTCTGTTTCTGACTTGCCGGACCGAGCGGTGAAGTGGGGGATCGATACGGGATCGAATAATTTCGTTGCATCGCCATGCCCTTGGACGAGTCGGACTCACATGTAAAAGTGAATTGTGTCTTCGTGGGAGTGGTATTTTCTTTATCTTTATCTTTTTCTTTCTCCAACAGGCTGACATTGCTAGGGCCTCGAGGTGGAGAGGAGTGGGTTGCGGCATTGGCGATCGCGGTTGAGATAATTCCCTGGTCAGAAGTAGATTCACCTAATGCAGCAAGTTAGAACAAACAGTGTGTTGGGGGAAGGAAAGGAGGAAAATGCATACCAGAAGGGCCAGGGGATGACATCAACCCATCCCGCCGATTGGGCGTCCGGGCATTCAACCATCCATGCTGAGCATTGGGCGATAACGGATTCCTGCTGCTGCTACGAACAGTAGGACGTCCCAAACGACCTCTTCCTGAACCAGATATCCCACTCCCTAAAGGAGACGCAGGGTTCCCACTCCCATAATATGTGCCAGTGGCATCAGTCGGGGTGGGAACCCGTACGGGGGTTGAGCTTGCCAACCCCATGCTGGCGAACTCCGGAGACAGAGCTGAATGGTGTCCTCCCAAGTTTCCAGGCGTAGGTATCTTTCTCTTTTTCTTGTTGTTCGTATTCTCAAACGCGTCGTAACCGTCCCCGGTTGAAGATTTTGTGGGTGTGTCGTGAGGGAAGCTGTGTGGATTGCCAGACACGGGAGGTGAGAGCGAAGATCTCCGGATAACACCACTCCTCCGAACAACCATCGGACCGCCTTCATCACCGCTCTCCAACTCTATTGACGTCTCAAATTCATGGCTGTCAACCTCTGGTGACAATTCAGTCTCCACGGTCTGCTGCACATAAACTTTGGATTCATTCACCGCTTCTTCGGAATCCGCAGAGACGCCATAGAATATCTGGGATGCCGGCGGCGTAGGAGGATAGAATAGGGTGTCGGCAGCATCGGAAGAAAGCCGTGAACGGAGGGTCCGTCTAGGTAGAGGACGGATGAGACGATCAGGATATATAGTAGAGGGTGTGTCAGGAGACGAATTGAACACCCCGTCTACATGCATCGTCAGTATTCAGTCAACTAGGTGATCGTTCTCCTGAATTGGGGAATTCCCATCATCCGGACCAGATGTCCCTGAGCAGACATACTCAATGTAGCTGTCATCATGCAAGATGTCCACGCTCGCCATCAACCGCCGACGATGCTAAAAGGATGATATTCCAGCCCTTTGGCTCTGTCCTTTTATCCCCCGCCACCGTATATGCTTTGAAGATGCCAATAATCCAAAAGTCGGGGGGTGGTTATGTTGAGTGTCGAATTGGGGACGCAATGTCTTCAATGTCTGTGGTCCACGGTCATAAGCTTTATGCCTTTCAATAACAACCTCCCGAGAAGTGTATAGGCGGTGAGGTCAACATATAACTGGGATTCGATCCAATCCCCGCGTTCCTCTGCCGTCCACAATCCCCGGAGACACGAATATCAACCTACCCACAAAATAGTGCTGTTACTCAGCACCTTGTAAATTCAAGATCGATGGGATGGGATCCAAGGTCGGAAGTGAAGCAAACTTGGGCCCCGATTCAGTGTTAGAGTCAAGGCAAAGGAACTAGAATAACTACTAAGAGGGGTTGAGGGATATGAAGAGAAAGAGACAAGTCACGGGAATTTAGAAATCACGCTAATCTCCTTTTAGTAATCCTCTACCCAATGACTTCGGCGAGAAGTGGCATTACCTAGGCACACCATTCTGAAGAAACAATTTGCAGGTCAGACATCTAAGAGCTCATGTTTGGTGTATCTTCCAGATACCATGGTCTATTATAATCATTGCACTGACGGATTCCCTACTTGGAGGGGAATAAAAGTCCTGCTCTCCGATCATCTCCCCACTCCCGGTACCTGCATTCACAGGAAACTCACTCCCCAAGAGATAGTGTGCGGGATTGCTGGTCATGAATTTGCTGATTGCACCAGGAAGCATAGCCCTAACTCGCGCAACATGCAACGCGCGTTGACGAACCTCGATCGCGTATGATAGGGCCACTGAACCCCTCCGCAAGGCTAAGGTTGCTCACAGCCTCGTTTTGCCTCTCCAACCACCAATGCACCCCGGAGCACTTCTCGGAATAATAAATACATCATCGAGAGAATAAATTTCAACTTGCAACTTGACCAAAGTTGTCCTCCCGACGCCAAAAACAGGTTCGGCTCAGAGTGAGAGGCACACTCGGTACGAAGGATTGGTCCGGACACACAGAACTTGAGAAGTAGGAATCATAAGATCGGTTGTTCCTATTCTTCCTACAGCATAGGAAGATCCAAAGTCGAGTTTTGCGGGTTAAGCCTCCCAAGGCCATTGGACCTTTTTTTTGGCCTCTTTCTACTCCTACTCCGTACAGTGCTCTCTACATTATTTCACTGGGACGAATCGCATCAGTTTTTCAGAGGGCTCTGGTAACCATATACAGTATTGCATGCTGTGCCTTGTTCCCTGGCCAGCTCTCTTTCGCTTGCAAGCTCCCTCATTGTTTTATCCTGGTGTGATAGTAAAAAAAAAAACCCCCCCCCAATTAGTGGGCCACAAAACCATTGTACACAGTAAATATTTGGCCGAAAGAATAGCCAAAAAAAAGTATATAAAAACAGGATTAAGTTCCTCCGTAAGCAATAGGAAAAAAGAAGTGAAACACGAACGGCATGAGTGGTAAAAGATTCACGCGTTGAGAGCCGTCGAGAGCGGGGAAACCGGCGATTGGATCTTTTGGAGTCCCGTTCCGGCGCTTTTCTCCTTCTCTTCTTCCTCCCCGCCATTACAAGGAATCATTTCTCGGACTATGTAGTCATCGGGCTCTTTATCGAGCCTTGTGACGCCTTTATACAGATCTGTGATTTCCAATTGTCCTGCTCCTTTCGACTTGACACTACACCCTTCCCAAGAGCTCTCAATCGCGCGTGAGAGCTCCCTCGCAAACGGCTTTTCTCGAGTTACTGCTGGAACCACACCAGCCAGCGGCTCGAAAATCTTTTGATTTTTCTTAATCTAGTCTTCAGAGCTCTCTTTTATACTCTCCTACAATCCTCGGCCCTCCCCCACCATGACTCCTCGTCGTTCCTCTCGGGCTCGCACCTCCCAGCCCTCTCCTGCCCTCCGACAGCACACCAACTCTTCCTCCAGCTCCTCAAATTCTCTTACTCGAGAGAGAAGCACTCGATCGAATCATAAAAATCCTTCACCTCACGAATCGACCGGCAACCGCTCTCAGTCCATCGATGATGCAGAGGGTGGCTCGAAAGACCTTCCACATACGCGGCAGCGCCAGCGCGCTCATGACGACGACGATGATCCACCCCGTGAAGAAGACGAGGATGACCTAGATGATGAGGAAGAGGAAGTAACTCGGTGTCTCTGCGGTCAGCAAGAATATCCGGGCTTGCCTGCTTCTCGTCGCGAGGCCCTCGGTCGCGGTACCATCAAGCTGGAGTCGGGACAAGTCCCCACTGATCCATCTGATCCTCTGTCAGATGAGATTGGGAGCATGTTCATCCAGTGTGACTTGTGTAAAGTCTGGCAACATGGTGGTTGTGTTGGAATCATGGACGAGGCAACGAGTCCTGACGAATATTTCTGCGAGGAGTGCCGGAAGGATTTGCACAAGATCAAAGACGAACCTCATGGGTGAGTGAAACCCCGTTATTCTTGGAATTTACTGTGCCCTACATATTCCTGCATTTTCTGTCGATCTATGTCTTGGTGTGCTTTGTGCTTTGCTCTTGCTGCTTGGAGGGGCTGTTTTTCCGAAGCAGCTTCGAGCACAATTATTCCCCCAAGCAGTTATGAGATACAAATGACTACTCTATGCTGCTATATCGAAAATTCTGGAGAAGCATACTGACAATCCTGCAGACAACGCTCCTCTACCTACCTTCCTGTTGTACCAGAGCCAGTTCCGCCGCCAGCACCACCACCGCCACCCCCTCCTCCTCCTCGAGCCCAAACCCCAGCTCCAGCTCCCGCTCCAGCTCCGGTCCCGGCCCCGGCCCCTGCCCCCGCGGTACCTGAGGTACCTGAAGTGCCAGTAGGCCCAATCGTGCCCGCGGTGGCCCCGTCCCCCGGTCCGTCTTCTCGTGCCTCATCGAGAGATATATCGCGGCGTTCCAGGGATCCCAAGTCCCGGAACAGCGAGAGTGCTGCCGCGCACGCCAAGCGGCGATCAACAATGAACAGCCGGGATGCTGCTTACGACGAAGAAGAATTGATCCGACGCGCAATTGAGGAGAGCAAGGCCGAGACCAAAAGTAATGCGGATGAGACAGACACACATCTAGGCAAGCGAAGTCGAAGTGACAGTGTGACGTGCGTACTCCCAAGCTGAACGGCATTGGCTCGGATAATGTGGCTGACCAGGTACCCAGGAACAGAGAACGAGCGAAACGTCCACGAACTACTTCACCGTCACCTAGCGCCGTCTCGAGGCATAGCAATATACCATCTCACCCGCCTTCTGATGATGAGGCGAAACCCAAACCCGCAGTCAATGGGGCTCGCAGACAGAGAGCTACATCTCGAGCCCAGCTGGAGAAAGAGCCTGCGAACGACGCCGATGAGGGCGAGGCAGAGGCCCCTGAAGCGATGAATCGTCGGAAAGAACGATCAACCCGGTGCAAAGGAGATGGTAAGTTATACAGCCCCAGTGCACAATTGCCCTCTTTCTCACACCACCATAACAGAATCCGAGCACGAAATCGGCTCCCCAACCAAGACTGCACCGCCAGAACCTGAACCGTCCCAAGCAAGCCCCAACACCCCTACTCCACAAGAGCCCACACCTGTTCGTCCGTCAACCCGCAAGTCCGGTCGACCTCCCGCTCGTCGCGGTCGTGTTGGACGAAACCAATATACAAAAGACCGGGACACCAATGGGAATGGAGATTCGGGGTATATGGCGAACTCCCCGCGCCGCGGTCAGTCCCACGAAATCGGTGGAGACTCCCCTCGCGTTGGCTACAGCGGTGTCAACGGGGCACACCTCAATGGTGGGGAGTCAGGACGGCCAAGCAAGCCGCGCCACATGCATCCACAGCGAACGACGATGAACGAGATGAAGCGCCGAGTAGCAGCCATCCTGGAGTTCATCTCGCGCATGCAAGTGGAGATGGCTGTTGCCGGCGAGAACTCCTCCACCCCTACAGGCAACGGCGACCGGAACCAGGGCCTGCTCTTGAAGAGCATGGTGGATCAGATCGACAGTGCCATGCCATCCACGCGCAGCGATGGCGGCGAGTCCGGTCCCGCAACCACAGACGGCGGCTACGGCGAGTCGTCTACGACCCATGAAAAGGATTTCAAGGAGCTCAGCAGCGTCGAGATGATGGACGTGCTCACTCGCCATCTTCTCAAGTGGCAGCAGGAATATGGCAAGTTTGGAGAACGGTAGTCTCCGCCACTACCACACAGCTGGTTTCCCTCTTCTTCTCGCTCCGTCTCATCTTTTGAGCTTATCCGCTGCTTCGCATCACGATACCCATCTTAATTTGCTTTTCTCGCCCTATCGATGTACACTAGACCTTGCTTCCTGCTTCCTGCTTCTTTTCTTTTCTCTTCTCTTTTGTCTTCTCCATATCATTCCATACTGGTCCGGCGTCATGATCATCCTAGAAAACAAGGATGGTATGTACCTAGTGGCGGCTCCTCGTCTTGCTTGGTTCCAAGGTTTCATTGCCTGTGTTATTTTCTATATGTTTATTTGTGGTCCATGCTTTGCTATGACTATTATGTCTTGCTGTTCGGTATGGTCATTCTTCTAAGAAGTCCTCTTCCTGGCTGGCCTTTACTTGTGTCTTTCGTTATTTTGGTGCCTGGGTTTCATTTTTGGTGTTTGGGGAAAAAGTCAGGGCTTATATATCGCTGTTTGGCTTTTTGTAAGGAATTTCTTCTCTTTCTAGTAGGAATAGTATCACTACTCTTTTGTCCATTACATATATTCAATATATTAGAGACATTGGGTGTTCCTCGTTGATTAGTTAGTTATAGAGTATATTATACATAGATACCTTGTTTATGGGAGAAGACACTGCCAGTGTTCATAGCTGCAGAGAAGAAGCGAGCCAACGTATTAAAAAGGCCAATGGCACTTCCGAGGTCTCCTTTGTGGGCATGTTGCTTGACCCTGTTGATAGGATGTACCAAATAACCTTCGAATACATTCACCTATCTCGGTACGTTGCATTTTGTATCGAGCAAAAAGACCGAACCGCCGGCTATATTTAGAGTCAAAAAGCAGCTCGGGTACCTTCCCACTGCTTTGCATATTACACTATAGGCTCGGAATTGGTTATATGTATTGTAAGGGTTTATTTTGGTTTTTGTAATTGACGAACTGGTATCGGCACTGAGGTCCGACAAGATGATGCACAGTGCACATGTGGATATCAAGATCAATCACCTAGATGATATACCGAGCCTAGATTGTCAAAGGTCTTTTTTTAATCTATTTGAACTAATCTGATTACAGCCGCCTAGTCTTAACTGGAACTTAAGCGGGGTTCACATCTTTCATGGAGACATCTGGATAGGACCTCTCGAGTTGAGCCCCAACAACCAGTCAACCTGTAGCCACCTCCAAACTGGGTTGATAATAAAGTGCACCCAATTCAAACATTCCTCGTACCTTCTAGTATCCAGGTTCTTTCAAGATTTCGCCAGCAGCCAGAAACCCCCGATAATAGCAAAATAGACAGCACATGTGACGGTGATCTTGTCGGCGCAAAACCGACAACATATGGAGGGTAGAAGACGAAGGCTTTCAACAACACGTGAAGACCCCAAATATTCAATATTGGCTAATCGCTAGGGTCTAGTTTGAGCGAGACATGCCCCAGCCGCAAATAATGGGAAATTTTCGATCATCGAATGATGGCCGGACATGAGATGTAGTGGGAGGCCCTCCATATTCGCATGATGCTTCCGACGGGGATCATTATCGAGACCGTGTGATCTGGACATGGCTTGCCCCGTAACGAACAAAGAGCTGCTGCCGGAGAAAGTCCAAAATGCATATAGGACAGCAAGCGTGGGGATTGCACGATCAAAAGCTAAATTGCTGTCAACTGTGCAGTTGACAACTGTCGCAATGAGCTTTTGGACTGTGCTTTCGGGATTTGTACCCGCAGCTGCTACAGGGGCGACTGCCTTTTCTCGTTGGTATGTTACCATGTCCAATTATGAGGCTCACTCTACTGACTAGGTACAAATGGCCCAATCGCGGCGAAAACGATACCGGAGTAGTTGTTTCTTGATGCGTAGAACGGGTTCCACGTTGGAATATGCGTCTTATTGATTATGGATAAAATATCAAGACTCGCATGCCGTTGGACATGATGCCCAGAAGAATGATAGTTATATAGAGCACGTAGTCATGTGAGATGGATAGATTGAATGATGCATAAATGTCGTCGACGGTGGACTTTTATGTCAGCTCGTCCCAGGGTTTAATAAAGCTGTTACTACATGCACCATAGGAGGGGGATATCCGGATACGAATGTGGCAAAGGGCGTTGCCTCCAGTACTGTTGGGAACTAATTTGATATAGTATCCAATCAAGCAATATACGTACAGGACAGACATCTGCGTACAGCCTACGGTCATGAACTGGGCAAATGATAGAATTCCAGAGCTACGCTGTTTAGATAGATGAGATTTCCACGAAGCCAATGCGGTCTATTCTCATAGAGAGGCGAGATATAATAGGTATCACGGAGCCATTCCGGTGAACCGGACATATCCCGCAATTCGGGAGCTGCAACTCCTCAAAGAATATAGCTTTAGTTATATAAGTATATTGTTTTTCGCTTTATTCATTCATACCCAAAAAGAAGTATATACATATATCATTGTTGTATCGTAGAAATTATACGTGGAGCCTACATCGCTAGAGGCCCAAAACTCTTCCAACATCAAGACTTCCATTGTCACACTGCGCAGGATCTGAGATACTTCAAAGACAAAGACTTGTACAAGCTACCCATCGAGCGCAACAGACCAGAAACTTCATGGCTCTTGTCTCTTGGTGCGTCCATCAGACCCCATACCTTGCAAAGCAATCGACCAATACGTCGGGGACTTCTCACACAATGATTGAATTTATACGCATTTATCATAGTGCAACGTCGGCGCCTCGTTACACTAGGTGTGTCTGTGTACCAACAACACTCAAAGCTCTCGATATTCAGCTATTTTAGGCGCAACTTCTCACAGGATATAGTTTTGTCACGCAAGAATAGTTATATATTCACATTGTTGACCCAACAATATTTCGGTAGATGATACAGCCCCGTGAACAGTAGATGCGAGAAGAAATTGGGTAGAGTGTTTCACAGTAAATTGCAATGTTATTTCAAGGCAACATCCTATAAATAGGGGAGCTACGGAGTACTTTCGTACCGATCTTCTTAAAGCTCGTAACCACCAATAGAAATAATCCGATCTCAAAATAATCCCACTATGTATGTAAATGTACTCCGTACAGCTCAATTGACCCCAGAAAGAGGTCTGCTGATCCTATACTCCATGTTCCGTGAGGATCTGGGAGAACCACAATAATACAATAAGAAGAACGGTGGAGCCGATGTAGCCCTGAAGGGCGTGGAACAATTGGAAATACAAGCATGTTGTACGAGACTGCTTGGCTGTTGAGAAAAGTACGTGCTCTGTACGGAGTAGATATTCTTGAATATCTTATGTGTATTACCTTTTGGGCATCTAGACCAATTGAATTATACCAACATGTCGGCATCAAGGTACTCCGTAATAAGCACTGGATTTCAATGGAAGTCCACTTATATATTGTGGACAATTCCAAGGTTGGTTCCCCACGGTTGTACCATGGTACCCGTGGACGGAGTCCGTGAAAAGGGGCTACACAGTACTCCGTACTTCGTATATAATCAACATCACCACTCCATTGGACGAAATCTAATAATGTGACTCCAAAACACGGTAATCTCCTTCTTCAAATGTCTCATGGAAACAAATGTACGAAAATTACTCCGTACCGTTAGGTGAAACACATTTCCCAGCCCCTCTGGCGGTAAGACGGTCTAGACATGAGTTGCATGCGCTGGCTGACGCCTCACAGAGGTTGGGCCGGGGCTGGGGACCCAAAAGAGGGTCAATGATCTCGATGAATCACTTTCTAGTGGAACAGTGCATTGGTCAGTATTGGTATTGGTATCACTGCCCCGTATCTTGTAACGTGTTCAAATGTGAATAGTGTCAGATATGGGCCAATGGCTGGCTAGCAAGTGCCGAATGGCAGAATTAAAACAAAAGGACACTTCTTAAGCCGAGGGAATCACCGTGAACGTGTCTCCGCAACCCCAATGCAATTGTGCCGATGTGATGGAGCCAAACAAGATCGGCGCCAAGGGGATCCAGATGTCCGATTCGACCCGGAGGTTGCTATGGTGATGGTGTCGGTGGCGCGGTGACAATACGCACAGGCTGGCCAGCCCCCCATGTGAAAGGGCCCGCGGTGTATTGCACAGTTCGGGGTATCCATCCATGGAGTTGCAGTCCTGAAGGGTTTAGAGTGATTAACTCGAAGAAAGAAGAGAATTCAATCAAACATATTGTACAATTCTAATAGGTCAATTCAATTACCGTAGACAGACAGTAAGGAGAAGAATGAGCCTCGGTGATCAGCGGAGAACCCAAACCGGCAAGGCGGCGTAAACAAAGGGCCTGGCATAAATAATCGTGATGCTCGCCAACTGCGCTGGTCTCTTTCTTCTTCTTCTTCCATTCCTACAATCTAACATTCTTCTCATCTAAGCTTATCTTTTTCCCCCTCCATTCCAATCATCTATCTATCTGCAGGATAAAAAGATCTTCTCTTTTTCTCCTCCCCCCCACCTCGAGAAAGACTTCCCTTTCAAGTCTTTTCTTGTTTAGTCTTTCGAGTTGTTTAACGACAGTTCGAAAGGCATTCGAGAAAAGACGCTCAAAAGTCCGTCAATCTGGACTTTGACGCCCGTGTCCCAATCCCCTTCAGTGTCTTCCCGTCGTCGTACCGGAGTGACGCTGTCTCTGAAACTACTCAGACTAGAGTAGAGGGAGAAGTCAATTTCGATCGTACTTCGCGCGTCGAACGGGAAGATACTCGAGGTTCTGCTCCCCTTCCCGCTCCTGTTCACGGAAAGGAAGAAGTCGAGTTTCGCATTCAAGAAGAGCGTCCGCGCATTCGAGAAGAGCACCCTCAGTACCAGCAGCAGCAGCAATCGCAGCAGTACTCGGAATCGCACTCTCAGCAGTACCAGCAGTTCCAGCCCTCTCACCAGCCCTCGCCCAACTACGCCCCTGAAGTTGAGCTTACTCGTGAACGGTATGTAATTGGTTTTTTCCCCCCCTCGGTATTTGTTTTGTTTCGTATTTTTTTTATTTTACACCCCCCAACCTCCAGCAGCTCCACTTGTGAAAGTGGAGACCTGCAGCTGAACTAGCAGTTATTTGTTGTGAGATCTCCTATCTTGGTTTAGATCGATTACGGATTTGGTCGGGGACTAAAATTACGTGTCATCAAAACCTGATCCACTTCAATTAGCGGTGACTGGCTTGTTTTGTTTATATGTTTATGGTACCCGTGCATGTGGGCTGACCCTTTTCCAGCTACCCCAGTTACCAACAACCTTCTGTCGACTACGAAGACCGTACTCAAGTCTACGATAAAGTCGTCGAAAGTCAGATCGACCTCACTGAAAGAGACTACCGTCAGCGTACCTCTCCCTCTTACGACCTCGACGTCTCTTACGACCGTCGTTATCGTCAACCCGTAGACTCCGCCTACGGTTACCAAGCTCAGTCCCAGTCCGTCGACGTCTCGTACGACCGGATTTCCCAACCCCAGACCGACTCTTACAAGGAAGACGACGTCTACCTTCGTGAAGTTCAGCCCCGTGCTCGTTACTCCACCCCGACCCAAGTAAACGTTTCTCAGTCCACTACCCGTGACACCGCCCCCACTCGCAAAATGGGTTACTACGACGACGAAGGCCAGTACCACTCCTTCCGCCGTGGCGTTGAGCGCGCCGCCGACCGTGTCATGCACCCCTTCTCCCACTCCGAGCATGAGGAGTCTCACGCCGGTGAGGTCGCTGCTCCCCGTGAGAACGTCCGCGTCGTTGAGCCCCGTAACCGCGGCTCCGCTGGCGAGACCGTCCCCATCCCCTGCCACTTCATCCGTGTCGGCGACATCCTGATCCTTCAGGGCCGTCCTTGCCAGGTCATCCGCATCTCGGTCTCCCCCCAGACCGGCCAGCACCGTTACCTCGGTGTCGACCTCTTCACCCGCAAGCTGCAGGAGGAGTCCAGCTTCGTCGCCAACCCCTCTCCCTCCGTCGTTGTCCAGACCATGCTCGGTCCCGTCTTCAAGACCTACCGCATCCTGGACCTCCGCGATGACAACCGTCTCGTCGCCATGACCGAGAGCGGTGATGTCAAGCAGGGTCTCAATGTCATCACCCAGGGCCACCTCTTCAAGCGCATCAGCGATGCCTTCGCTGACGGCCGTGGTTCCGTCCGTGCCCTCGTCATCAACGACGGTGGCCGTGAGCTCGTCGTCGACTACAAGGTCATCCACGGCTCCCGTCTGTAAATTGGTTTTTCTTTTTCTGGGTTTCTCCTAGAGGGGGGTCTGGATACGCTTGTCCCTCATCCATGGTGTGATGAAATAGTTATTTGTTTTCTTTTCCTTTTTGCTTGTGTGATTTAATTTTCTTTTGTATTACGATCTCATGTATGCAACTTATTGTGTACTGGTGAAAACTCGAATGGATTTATCTGTACTCAATTAGCCTCGACTTCCTTGTAACTAGCTCATAATGCAGAAATTAGGCCCATGTCCTCACTTAACTCCGCTTACTTACTTTTCTGGCTCAATTGATGTTGGGCAGAAACCTATCCTGCATATCTTATTAGCTTGGCGAGAATCAAATTTTTCGTGTCTTTTGCCTTATAATGTTCTAGATGTCCTTGAAATTAAAATATAAGTATTTTGACAATATTGTTGTTCTCTTTCACCATTGTTGAGGTGAAAATGTAGTTATCACAAATCCTGGGATATATATTTCACAACCATGGTTGTCCTCGAGGTGTTCTCTAGGCACCGCTTCCCATTCGCTAACCTCAATTATCTCCAATTTTCTATAGATACACATTTATATTTTAAACCGAGGATGTCCTTTTTAAGTTGGCTTTTCCTATACTTCATGGGTTCGCATGAGACGCGGGCAGGCAGTGCGATTGCAAGAGCGACTGATGGATATTTGGGCCGCGTTACGGAAAACCGAAGACATGCTACTGCAACGATTACAGTTGTTAATGGAACCTTCTTGAATCGCCATAATAACATTTGCTACCCGAAAGATCTATCACCTGGCCAAAGCTTCCGCCAGAATAAGTGCGAGCTACATCAGCACCTCGTCCTTCTAGGGACGGCCGATGAGCTGCCTGATAGATCTATCACTTGGCCAGAGCCTCTTCCACAATTAGTGCGTGCTGCATCAGCACCTCATCCTTCTGGCGACGACCGATAAGCTGCACATGACAGGGCGCGTTTTCGACTTCTTTGGGAAGATCTGAGCTCGGTCAGCATATGTGATTACCATGTATCCGGGAGAAATCTTACAAGGAGGATAATATTCCACGTCGCGCACGAAGTCGGCATCAGAGGTCTCCTGAGAGGAGCCATAGGGGATGACGCATGCAGGATACTGGATTTCGAGTTAGTGTAAATCTTGACAAATAATACAAAACGAAACATACATCGACCAAATTGGCAATGACGGTGTATACCGGAACACCATAGGTATCATGGGGAACTGCCGTGCTCTGGTATCCTGGTCCGATGATCACATCCAGGTGGTTGTCGAGAAACACGCGGCGCATTTTAGCCGCAATTTCTGCTCGGGAGACGTTCAAGTCAAACAATCCTCGCAAAGTCGGCTCTTCTGCTTTTCCATCGAGGTCATAGGTAACTCGAAGAGAAGGGATCGCCGGTTCGCCAGAGTTACGGATATGCTGCAACGCTGTTTGATCTGGGTCGAGGCGAAAGAAGCGGAATGCCAAATCTGCAGCAGCTCCCAAGAAATCGATCTGTTGAGATAGATTCACAATGTGATGACCCGCATTTCCTAGCTTCTCGATGGCACTCCCGAGAGTGCGCTGCATGTTGGGGTGCAATGGAGTTTTGGGATCCTCCGGCAAGATTCCGATGGTGAGCTGGTTGGGCAGCTTTACGGGCTGCATCCAGGGGAATCCTAGAGCCATGTCGTCCATATCATCGGATTTTGCATTGAAAACTACTCGGAGAAGCATGTCCGCGTCGCGAACAGAGTGGCAGATTGGTCCTGCGACTGGAGCAATCCCGGGCATGCCTGGTCTTCCTGCGCTTGTTTGTCCGGCATATGGCACGCGACCGACACTAGGCTTGAAGCCCACGGTACCACAACACAGTGATGGGATGCGAATCGATCCAGCAATATCAGTGCCAATTCCTAGGATGGATCCACGCATGGCTACCAGAGCTCCTTCGCCTCCGCTGCTGCCACCGGCTGTGAGGGTGTTTCGGTGTGGGTTCTGCACACGTCCAAAGACATTGTTGTGCGAGTCTGCCGTCATCATTGTCTGGGGCACGTTGGTCTTCACGTACAGAACCGCCCCTGCTTCCAGAAGGATATCGACTAAGACAGAGTTCTGGTTGACGGGCTCGTGGTCCAAGAAAGATGCAAATCCAAGAGAAGTCGGCACACCCTTGATATTGAAGGTTTCCTTCAAACTGATTGGGATACCGTGAAGTGGGCCGAAAGGTTTCCCAGTAGTCTTGATATGTGCGTCCAGTTCTTCCGCTCTAACGAGAGCCTCAGAGAACATGGTCTCCGTCAAGCATGAAGTCAACTGTTGCGCAATGGCGGCACGCTTGCAAAAGGCAGTGGTCACTTCGATGGCGCTGATCTCTTGGGTGGCGAGCTTGTCGCGAAGCGAAGTTGCATCAGGAAGCTCAGTAATCGCGAGCTCTTCTTTGGTAAGGATGCCACACTTTAAGGGAACTTCGAGGATTTTCAGCTCATTCTTATCGACTTGCTGGAAGATCTCTGCTGTGAGTCGCCATTCGATGGGAATTTTGCCGGCTGCCTCGGCCTGTTTGGCGGCACACTTGTCTTGCCAGGTCAGATTGGTCATGTTGTCCATCATTCAAATATGAACCAATGTAAATGGAAGGAGAGCTATGTAGAGAGTTGGGAGTTGTGGAGAGTTGAGAGTTGTGGAGAGTTGAGAGTTATGAAGAGCTGGGAGTGACAACAAAGATGAGATGAAATAAATAGGTGGGCTATGTGCCCGCGGGCAGAGTTGAGTGTGACAAACAAAAAGGAAGAGAAGCAGGAACCTCATCTTTAACTCAGGATTGTGGACGTTGATCCCCTCCGGGGGGCCCTTCCGGGGGGGGGGGGGGGGGGGGACAGGGCGGCCCGATATAAGGGGGAAAAGGAAAGGAGAGAGAAATAGATCTTCTTTTATAAGATCTTTTATAGGGTTTTATTAAGAGCAAACAATCAAACAATGCAATCAACGACTTAGAGCGACAAGAATAGTCGGCCGCTTAGGCGGCCTTGTTATATCTTTTGGACACTCTTTTGGACACTCTTTTGGATACTCTTTTGGATACTCTTTTTAGATGCTCTTTTTAGGTATATACGAAGGCGGTAAAAAAAGGTCGTCGTCACATTTATATCTTACCTATACTCTGGGGAGGGTGGGGATAGGCCAATCAAATACTTAGGCGCCGACAAGGTAGCCCTAGACGACTCATCCCGGCACACGGCAGATGCATCGGGCTTTGGGCTATATTTTCTTTTCATTGAAATTGTACAAGAGAGCAGAGCACGAATCACCATGTGCAGTTGATCATTCAAATCCATCAACCAGTACGCCGATAGTTCGGCAGAACCGTTACGCATGCTAAATAAAAAGGTATATTTCCGACTGTTTACAAATGACTTCCTTCTCACAGTAAAAATCACAGATAGACGAAACTTCGGAACTGGTGTACGAGGAACACCACGCCTACGGCCTCAGCGCCGCTTTTGAGACGAAAGTTGGCAATGGAGATAGTTGCTGCGTGAACTTTAACGCCGAGTGTGATGCACTTCACGGAATTGGACATGCGTGCGGTCACAGCGTCATTGCGATTTCCAGCATTACTGGGGTTTTAGCTCTGGAATTTGCAATTCGTCAATTTAGTATTCTTGGCCATGTCCTGGGGACCATCACTCAGAGACCCTCGCGTCACGCACTGCACGGCTTCGTGGATGAGCACATGCACCGCGCAATCAGACGGCACCACGAGCACTTGGAGGATTATTTGGAGATTGCATTTGAACCTAATTTTGAACGCCCGAATGTGAATCAAGATGATCTGATTGAGATGGGCATTGCCAAGGAGGATATAGATCAGGTATGTCTGATTTCCAGTGCGAGGTCCGCCGCAATACTAATCTCTGATAAGCAGTTGTCCACCACCTTCTCGGTCTGATCATGATACAATTTCCATCGAAATCAAAGGATTAAGGCAATGTGTTACGAATATGCACTAAATAATTAGTCTTAAGGTTCATGGTGCTGGACAATGAGCGCAACCTCCCGCAACAATGTTATCTATCCCCACCATCTTCCCGCTTGCAATGCCTTGGCACTGTAACCTCAGCCTTCTTATTACCAAGTGCCGTCGGGGTTCCGCCTACATGACAATAGCCGGCCCTATGATATTGTGTCCTCCTCTGCCAAGTGAAGCAAGCCAGCTTCTTGGCATACCCCTCGGGGCCCTACCAATCACGCACCATTGCACTTTATCATCGCGTGATGATCACCAACAATACAAAAATTAGGTATAAGAACACCATCCTTGCTCTGGGTTTAGAATGGCTACCTATTCGCGCATTCCTTAACAATGAAGTGGCTTTTGTTCATAACCCACCTGTCCTTAACTTTAGCTGAAGCTGACCGAAGGAAGCCCCTGGTTTCACCGGTATGTATGCATGGTGTATCTCCACCCCGTGATCAGGTAGTCTGACTTATTAGGACGACTTCCCCTCTACGATTCGGTTGAAAGACCTCCTGAAGGGCACCCAACAGCTCGAGGACTTCGCTTATGCGTATCCCGAGCGTAATCGTGTGTTTGGCAGTGCAGCACATAATGATACTGTTGACTTCATCTATCGCGAGTTGAAGAAAACCGGCTATTATGATGTGTGGAAGCAGCCACAGGTGCACACATGGACTACTGCAAAGACCACACTGGCGCTCGATGGAGAGGCCATCGAAGCTTCCGCCATGACATACAGTCCCAGTGCTGATGTTACTGCAGAGCTGGCGGTGGTCTCGAACCTCGGATGCGAGGCATCAGACTACCCGAGTAACGTGGCTGGTGGAATTGCCCTAGTCAAGCGTGGTGAATGTAATTTCGCACAAAAGTCGGTGCTGGCTGCTGCAGCCAAGGCAGCTGCGGTACTTGTCTATAACAATGAGGCAGGGTCTGTTAGTGGAACGCTGGGTGGAGTATCTAGTGACCTTGGCCCTTATTCCGCCATTGCTGGGATCTCTGATGTCGACGGCAAGGCCCTACTCAGTGCGGCAGCAAAGGGTGCCGTGACTTTGGACCTTAAGATAGACAGCAGAATCGAGAACCGCACTACATTCAACGTGATTGCAGAGACGAAAGGCGGCGATCACAACAACGTCGTCTCACTGGGAGGTCACACCGACTCTGTCGAGGCCGGCCCGGGCATCAATGATGATGGCTCTGGAATTATCAGCAACCTCGTGGTAGCAAAAGCGTTGACGCGATACTCTGTCAAAAATGCCGTGAGATTCTTCTTCTGGACGGCGGAGGAGTTCGGCCTGTTGGGTAGCGAGTACTACACCTCGCACCTGAGAGCTGATGAACTGGCAAAAATCAGACTTTACCTCAACTTCGATATGATTGCCTCTCCCAACTACGCGCTCATGATCTATGATGGTGATGGGGATGCCTTCAACCAAACTGGACCAGCGGGTTCTGCCCAAATCGAGGCTTTGTTTGAGAACTACTTCAAATCCAAGAAGCTGCCGTATATTCCAACTGAGTTCGATGGCCGATCCGACTACGACGGTTTCATCTCTCGTGGAATTCCTGCTGGTGGTGTTTTCACTGGCGCTGAAGGCGTCAAGACCGAAGCACAGGCAAAGCTGTTCGGAGGCCAAGCAAATGTATCATACGATGTGAACTATCATGCTGTCGGGGATGACTTCAAGAATCTCAATCACGAGGCATTCCTGATTAACTCGAAGGCTACGGCTTTCGCTGTCGCAAAATACGCCAATAGCCTTGATTCGATCCCTCGGCGGAGTGCAACACCTACCAAGCGAGTGGTCAAGAAAAGAGCACCCCGGTCGCATGCGCACACGAAGAAGTCGTCCGGATGTTTCCATTCTCTGGTTGAAATTTAGTAGCTGTGCTCACCTATTACTGGGTTACCAATGTTGACATAAGCAAGTATCCAATTCAATACATTTTTGTCCGATCACAATTGTTGTCTACGACGAGTAATTTCATATTATATCTAGCATGGACTTTGAGCTTTTAGTACCCAAGAGTAAATAGAGATAACAAGGGCATACAACACGGAGTACTGGTTTTAAGGATATATTCGTATAGTGTCGAAGTGAAGATGTGAGGACATCAGTCACCGCTCCTTCCCATTTGACCAAAGTTTGTCTTTCTTCAACTTCAACTAAGCTCCCTCCACCATACTGAACATTATCCTTCCTGTTATGCTGTCCACGGGTGCTCGTGCATCAGCATGAGCTTGCAAAGAGTTCGAGCATCGACTCCTGCGAATATTGAATAGGCACCGGTAGCCATTCCATAATTTACGGCTTTGATAGAAACTTCAGGCTAATGGTTACACCTGTTAGGCTCACGGGCGGATTAGACTACGGCTGCAAGAAGGAACCGTACTTGTTTCAATCGGAAAGACAACAAAAGATCTAGTCAAAGAATTGTGACATAGCTGAGCTATACTCGTGCGACCCCAATGGCATACCTCATCAGTATATTGAAGGGCATTTGGTCCACGGGGAAGGGATGCATCTGAACTCCGCAAGTACCAAGTAGCTGAGGTACTATTTTGACCAATCCGACCTTCAGTTTGCTAACATGCGATCTCCGGATGAAGTCATGAAGCGCATGGTTCTCAAACCCCAAGATGGCTTCGAGCGTCACGTCTACGAGCCAGATCAGCCCGAGCGAAAGATCTCGCTATCAACCAAGGATATCAACAATTCGACAGAAAAGTATCAAAGTCTTGCAATCTCGTCACTGGGACTGGAAGAAAGGTATTGACTAAGCTCGGGTTAAGAGTCTATTCGATGATGGTGCCAGCGTTGATTTTGTATGCCTTCCAAGGTTACCTCTGTCATACCTGATCTGGAGCGCAAATGCAAGGTGTTTAGTTCGTCCAGATCATAGTCCCATTGTCTCAACTATCATAATATCGTTCTCATGTCTCTCCAAAACATTCTTCCACAGTTCAGTTCCAAATAGCAATTTATAAAATACGTGGCTGTCAATAACCTCGATTAAGAACCTAGTCGCGCAGACCTCCGATCAGATCTAGAATCGCCCGTGCCACCTCCTCCGGACTTTCCTGGGGCGTCCAATGCCCAACCCCATCCACCAGCCGGAAGATACGTAGGTCAGCGCATGACACCCCGTTCTTCATCTTCTCGATAGCACCAGGCTCCTGATAATTACCCCAGTCCAGGTTACCCGAGACATAAGCACAAGGCGGCTCGAGCCTTTTCCCGGCAAAGACATCAAAGTCCTTCGTATACCGCCCCCCAGCCGCGGTGCGAACACGATACCAATTCAGCCCGCCATAGAAGCCCGTGCGACCATACTCGCCCGCATAAACGGCGAGCTCCTCATCCGGCAGCCACGAGTGCGAGGCCAGACCGTCAGATGGCTCATGCGCCATATCGCGCGTCACCGTTGCAGGCATAGTCTCATTCAACGGCATAATATAATACCCAGGTAGCTCAATCAAGTCGGCCGCAGACCACTTCCCGAGCGGATGCGGCTGGTTCCCCGGCCACGAACCACTCTTCAGATGGAAGTATCCCCGCAAGAAGCGATGCATCTCCTCAGGCCCCAGATCTGACATCTCAGGCCCAGCTTGCTTAGTCGAGTAATACCATTTATAGTGCTTACGGCCGAGCTCCGCAAGCGCCCCATGAATCCCCGCAGCAGCAGCCGACCCCTCGGCACCGCCAGCCCCACCTGCCGTCGCCATATCAGACCCAGCGGGGGCATCCGCATTCGCCGTATTAAATGGTAAATCTGGGGCCCCGTTAAACGGATGACTCATGAGCGCAACGCTCTGGAAGAAATCCGGCCGCATTAGGGCGCACATGGCTGCTGATACAGCGCCGCAGTCATGGCCGGCGACGCACCGCACGGAGCGGTAGCCCAGCGCGTGCACAAGGAGTACAATATCCCGCACCAGGCTGGATAGCGAGAAGGTTCCCAGGTCGACGTCCTCATAGCTGCGCGTGTCCCAGCCTGTGGTGCGGCCGAAGCCGCGTTGGTCTGGGGCTACGACGTGGAAGCCTGCTGCTGCTAGTTTGGGGAGCACGCGGCGCCATGAGTAGGCGATTTCTGGGAAGCCGTGGAGAAGGACTATCAATGGTTTGTTGTTTTCTGGGGTGTAACCGGCTTCCAGGATGTGGATGTTTAGATCGGTGGTTTGGATGTGGCGGCTCGTTATGCCTGCGGGGAGGGGGAGGGGTTGGAGGGCCATTGTTGGTATCGGGATCTTGAGGTAATATGTGGGATATATGGGAAAATGTAAGCACGAAATAGGAGTCGATCTCTACATATAATAAAATAACATGCCGAGGTTGCCTGCGTAGGTAGAACATATACCCGAGAAAAGAATCAACTCCTTGACTGCTGTGTTCCTCAAAGTAGGACCAACTACGTCTAATAAAGCCCTTGAATTCAACAAAAAACTCCTCAATTGGGTTATGTCCGGCGAATAAGGAGGTAGATAAATCAATTTGACTCCAGCATCAGCACACATCTGTGAAATACGATCCGAGTGGTGAAAACGATGCGTCATCTACAACCAAAACCGATTTCGGCTCCGGCCATCTTCCACAGTGCCGTAGAAGCTGGCTGAGGAAGTCCTTGAACACACCGGTGTCTGTTGAACTGCCAAAAATGCGAGAAAGCACGATACTATCTTGGGTATACGAGTATTTGGTACCGTTCATCACGGTGAAACTATGATACTTGAACTGGGGCAACACCGAGTGGGAAATAGTGGGGACCTGTGGACACCTGGTTCAGAATGGATGACATAATACAACAGTACGCCCGGGCCCGCACCTGGGCATTTCCAAGGTTCACATGACACTAATTTCAGGTGACACCCGTTTCAAACCTCACTGCAGGCCTCTCTATTTACCCAAATTTTCTGAGCAAGGACGCCTACCATGGAAGGGGATACTTGGACGACTCTATTTTTTGATGGGAGCCGCCCAGATATTCTGAGAAACAACGAACTTGACAGTAAAAGCTTCCAACCTTTCTATGCTAGAGATGAGAATTGGAAACTAGGACGCTGGGCCGATACCTCGAGACAACTGGATGCGAAAAATATACAGGTTTTTTGGCTTCTGATCGAAAGATGCCGAAAATTAGTATGCAAAGTCGTGAGTGGAGACGATACCTACCTATACGCGTGCTACAAATTAATCATAACCCAGTTTCCTGACTATTCGGAGGAAAATGCCAAGGCACAGCTCAGTTATATCGGAGTATCGCCGACTCCGAAAAATATAGAAGATGCTGTGTCCGAATTCGATAGATTTTATCGGGAGGCTCGGGCATATAGCCATATTGACCTATTCTGTTCTGCGCGCGAAAGGGTCTATTTCCCACAATTCCACGGGGTGATCACTGATATCCCAATCTATCGATTCTCCTCTGGCTATTGGAACAAGCGAGCGGTTGTGCTAGAGGCAATAAGACCGAAATTGTGCTCTCGACGTATCCTTAGTGAAGATGTCAATCACCTATCTGAGGACTGCTTAAAGGACCTTGAAAAGCTATCTCTAGAGTTTTGGTTTTATACGACTTCCGAAGTGACCTCGCTAAGTCCATTTGAGCAGGCGTGGTATTATTCTTTGCTGAACGACCGACTTCGTCGCCTGGATGCCTTGCACCGAATTGGGGTAACCCATGCCGATATCCATGATTTTCACTTTCGACTTCCTAATGACTTTTACGATACGGTTCTATATGACTTCTCCGCATCGTATACATTCTCTGAGAAGCGGCCTTTTCGGGTGAATTCCGGAAGACCGCGGTCTTTACGCCGTATATCCGCGGGTGAACGTAGCCGCGTCCTTCTCGGTATCCAGAATCGGTAAGAAAGAAAACTTCATTTCTTATATCATGACTAACGTACGTGTAGAGCTATGTCACGAGATCTTCGTTCCTATCTGATAAAATCAACCCCAGAAGCTTCTGTTGATAACGCACTCTGGCAGTCTCTCGATAAAGAGGTGGAAGTTTTAGAGTTGATCATGCTCAAAGTCTCCTGTCGCCCAGATGGTCAGTTATTGTTGACCACATTTTAGATATTGATTACTAACTGTTTTAGGCTTTTCGATGCCGACCCTGAATTCTATATTCCCTTTTCTGGAAGCCGTGTGTCCAAAATCCGACCTCTGCTGGCATATTCGTCGAGCCAGACTTTTACATCACTATAAGCCAGTTTGGGTAGTCTTTCGTGACGATGAAGCCCAGACCCAATCAATCACTTTTGATTGTGAACCGCAATTTGGAACAATCGAGGCAATGGAGGACTCTCGCTTTATCCTTTGTTTAGTACCAGATTCGTGGACTGTGTCATTGAAGACGGAACTTGATTTCGACGGACTTTGTGAACTACGGAAATTTTGCTCACATCTTATTTCAGAAAAAGCCCCCGGGACAATTTTGGAACAGGCGACCTTTTTTTTGAACGAAGCGGACACTGGAGAAACGGGGGATAAGAGATCATAATAAATATTATCTTTTTTTATCATGTGACACCAAGGCGACAGAAAGTCCCAGGTCCTTACTTATTGGATGCGTTTTGACAAAAACACCATACCCATTAGACTTTGGAGAGGCCCGCGTATATGGTTATAACGCCGGCGAAGGGCTTCTTTATAGAGGGATACGGGGTTAAGCTATGTAGTTTTAGCGGATTCTAAAAGGTTATAATATCCTAATAATAGACATAGGTCATAATAATAAAGGGGGACTTGGCAACATTTCAGCGCTAAATTTGCTTTGGATAAGATGCAATTAATAAAGGTGTACTCCGTAATTGATAGCTTAATACTATCTGCATCCTTACTCCCTGTATATATACGTAGAGTAGAATAAGAGGGTAATACACCTTGGAAGTATAAGGCTGACATACGCAATGCATAAAAAAGTTCACGGTCCAAGGCGGTAAACCCAGTTGTTGTGCCTGACCCAAAGTCATGACGCAAGTTCCTCTCGATCTCGGATCTGCCTGGATCTGCTTCGATCAGTTTTGATCTTTTTTTTTAACCTGCTTTTTCCCTTTCTTTTCAGCTCTCCTTACCTGGCGTTGCCTTCGTATCTCCTTGTTTTTGACTGGTCCTGACTTGGTCGATCCCTCCCGAATTGCTCCCCCTCTGAGGAACTTCTCAATTTCCCAGTTCCCCAGTTTCCACTTCTTCCTATAGCTACCCATCGCATCATCATTTGGAGATCCACATTCCCTTCATCCACTTCAATTTCGGATCTCGGCGCTGCACTAAGCAGTGGCCATCCGGTCTTTGATCCATTCCAGTCCCTAAAAAGGCCCAAGACTCTGAACAATGGTCTTCGGTCGTCGCAAGAGAAGTGCCTCTGCCCATCACCAGGTGTGTTCCGCGCGTCGAATATCAAGGATAGCAGATTTCCCTATCTGTAAATGGGTCCCGTTGCAGCACTTGATGCAATCCAACGGGTACCTGCAACCTATGCATGAAAATGAAACTGACAGCTCCCCTTCCTTCCCGCTAGCCACTCTCCACACCCGCCGCGCATTCCGCCCAGTCTGCCGCCAGCCATGCTTTCCTAAAATCCCAACCCTCCACAGCCAGCTTGTCCTCCGCGGCAGCGGCAGCTGCACTCCGCAACTGCACACCCACCCCGACCCCCATTGAAAATGTCCAGACAAAGCGCATGGTCCAGCGGCGGAGCTCGACCCAGTCGCAGGTTAGCCCCGTTGGCGGTCGCCGCTCAGCCAGCGTGGGTGGGACGCTGCGCCGCTCCAGTAGCAATAGTTCGATGAGCGCACGCACCTTTCGCGACCAGTCCCCCCATCGCCCAGCTACCAGCTCCGGGCCCGTCGGGCCTGGACCTGCACCCATCAATGTGCCTCCATTACCTGCTCTCCCAACGCAGTTTTCGCAGCGGAAGCTGCCGAACCGACGTGCGATGAGCATGGAGCCGTCAATGCGTTCGCCTCCATCGTCTCCACCGCGCTCTGGGATGAGGGGCGTGGAACGGGAACATGTGCGAGGGTCTCCGATTCAGGTAGCTACACATCAACGTGTGACTAGTCTTGGGACTGTTCCTGAATTGGAACGATCGACGAGTCGGAATTCAGTGAATTTTTCGTACCCCATGGGCTCGCGACCTACCTCGCCGATTGCAATGCCGGAGAATAATCCAATGAGCCTCCATGATGCTATTCAAGAATCGATTGCTGAGGTATCTGACAAATTTCCAAAAGGGAAACCTAGGGCACAACCATCTGGCAGCCTAGAGGAATGCCCCGTTGCAAACGAATTTGGCCCTTTGGCTGGCACTGCAGGTGCTGCGGCCCTAGCGGTTGGCGTGCCACAGGACAGCCCAAGTGCGAATGGTCGGGCTGGGAACGTGCGAAATTCGCTTATAGAATCCGATCCTCTAGACCAATATACCGATAACGCCATGTCTGTTGTTGCCAGCGTGGAAAGTGAACACCCATCCTCCCGAGTTCTTCCTGAGCGGTGGCCATCCACCGTTCGAGAAGAAGAGGCCGAAGATGACGATACAGTTGTTCAAGATATTCCCATACGACAAGGCAGAGACCGAACGACGAGTGCATCGCCAACTGCTGATCACGTAGAGGCAGCGCCAGTGCCCTCACCACCCTCTTCGGAACTGCAAATAGGGCAGCCGCCAAACCGTCAGTCGAGCAGCCCTGGTAGAACTGCCCGTTTTTCCAGATTGCTCTCTATAGCTGGAGCCGGTGATCAAGTTCACCAGCCTCCACCCAGATCAGTATCTCCTGTCAAATCGGCCTTGAAACACCCAAGGGGAAGCTCTTTATCGCCTGATGGGAGGGTTGGGGCAACCGGTCGAGCTCTGCCATCGAATGAGCTATCAGATGGTACCTCAGTGGCCTCAGACGAAGGATCTCGGGTTGACACTAGAAAGAAGTCTGTTAAGGTCAGTTTCGATGACGAGGCTGAAGTTGTCAACCCAGCAGCCAGCCCTCCTACCTCGCCAGAAGAATATACACCTGATTCTCCGCCCGGCGGTAAAGCCAAGCCTCATATGAGTTGGCTTGGTGCTGGCAAGAAGAAGTCGCCTGCGGAGTTTGCGAGTGACGATGACTGGGATGTAGTCATTAAACCCCGACAAGTTCTTCCTTCTTTCGGAAGCATTCGGGGCAGCCGAGGCGGTGCCCTTAAGAGGTCGCCAATCCCAGATTTCAGTGACAATGAGTCCAGCTCTTCGTCTGCATCTGAGATGGCGCCGAGGCCGGATATGTCACTCTCAAATGAATACTTCCAACCACGCGGTTTGAGCACTCTAGAGCAGTTATCCCTCAATGGCAGTCTGCCCACTTCGCATTCGGATACCAGCCCAGAGGCCAAACGAGAAGCTGGAGTCGCCGATGATATCACTGAAAAACAGCCGTATTCTAGCATGGGCTCAAAATTATCTGTGCCTGCTATTGCTGTCGAGCCTGCTACACCCCCAGCAGACGGAACCACACAAAGCTTCGACATGAAGAGATCCAGCATGGACCAGTATAGGATTCCGGGCGGGTTCCCGCCCTCCAGCTCATATCAAACTCCCGATTCGACTGCGAAGAAGACTAGCACACAGGCCGTGGCGAGCGCCGTTCCAACGCTGGACGACGTGGATACCGAGGAGGAGTCTGGTGATAGCGTCTACAGCGATGCAGCGGAGGACATGGATGGGGATGGGTTCGGATCCATCAATGCCATTGTCGATAGCCGGTCAGCCCCTAGGTCCGCACCGGCTGAGGAGATTGTGAGTGAATCCCGGGACGTAACACCGAGGCCTATCGGTAGAGCCGCTATGGTGGATAATCAGTCACAAAATGTGGCTGATCAACCACTTGAGGAGCGCTCCATGACACCGACTCAAGGCACTGTCAACCGCCCTGTAGAGGAATCCCCTGCCTCTTCGGTTGGCCATGGGTTTGGTTCCGCATACCCGCCAGTGCCAATCCAGTTGCAAACTCGCAATGCGGCTGCCCAAAATGGCAGCGTCCAGGCACAGCCCACCATGCGGACCCGCCCTATATCGGTGGACGTGCATAGCGCGTCTCGTATAGAGGATCCCCGGTGGTCGAGCAACGATGCTTCTCCGCGAGGTAGCAAGGCCAAACCGCGTCCACTGTCTCTTGGCCCGGTTTTCCACAATTTAGGGGGACAAACAGGTATCCCTGGCACTCTCCGCCGGAAAATGTCGAATGGAAGTGATTCCTCAAGCAGCTTCAAACGCTCTTCTCCGCGTGCAGATACCCACTCCATGCGACGGACAATGAGATCCGGTGCTTCTGGTGCTAATGTTCAAGTCCAATCTCCAACAGAGCGCAACGAGTCTCCCCTTGAACATCGTCCTCTTTCATCTGGCTCCTCGAATGGCACAATGCGCAAGACTCTCCGAGGACCTACTGGAGGTGAGCGATATTCGTTCTTTTCAACAAACAAGAAGGCACCGCCGAGAGCGAAGTTCACCAAGGCACCCCCTAAGTCGGCACGCGCAACTCGCTTTGCAAATTCAGACGGCGAGGATGAAGCCCGGCCTCAGGTCTTCACCAGTCGATTTGCAGATTCCAGCGATGAAGATGAGCCTGGAAGTAATAAGTTACGCCCTGTCCGCGGTATCCCCCGTCGCCAAGGTGCTGACGACGGTGACTCGACAGAGTTGGAAGATAGTTCAGAAGAGAGCGCCCGGCAGCAAGCACACCCAGTTCTTGCATCCAAGTCAGTGCTCTCTTCATCCGGGTACCGCGGAAAGAACGCACCAAATATGTCTGGAATGGCAGCTGTGGCCAAACAACGTGGCATGTCCCAGCGAGACTTGGAGGAGTTCATCATGGCACCTCCCCATGGTCGGAAGCAAGGACTTCTCACCCGACTTGGGATCAAAAAACCTAAGCACTCGGATCATGGCGTTCGCGAAGCTGACGCCCAGAGTCCCCTAGAGCCGTCGCGTCTGGAACTCGATCAATTACGCGGTGAGCGCATGATGAATGGGAACCACGGCATCACAACAACCACAGTGTTTGCCGGGAATCCAGAGCCGACTCGTACGTCCAAGCTGGTGAAGAGAAAGTCTAAACGTCAGTCGACAGGACCAGACGCTTGGCCCCTCCACCACAACGCCAAGGAAGATGAGCCTATCCAGCCAGTCGCAGAACAGCCGTATAGCGCCCCGCCATCTGCTCTCCAAACGCAGAATCCCGCGCCGACCACATATGGTGCAGACGCAGCACAGAATGGAAGCGTCGTTGTCAATGGGAATGGCGCTCACGGTGCATCTCCGGTTGTGAAGGAGCCCGAGGCGCCCCGCGGCGGACCGGATCCGAACAATGACAGCACCTCTGAAGTCACGAATCCCGATGATCATGGGCTTTCGGCGCGCGACATCGTGATTGCTGGCCCAGGACGAAAGAAACGATTTCCTCTGCTTCGGAAGGCATTCGGTCTGCGCGCGTGATCATATGTCGCGGATCTGAAATGTGTTCTTGTGACCTTGCTTCTTCCGAGTCAGACGATTGAACAGATACCCTTGTTTCACGTTTCAGCTCGAATTCTTCTTAATTTCCTCTTTCATTTTCTTTCTCCTTCGCACACCTTTCTATCAGGGAAGACATGTTGCCTACGATGGCTACTGTTGTCTCTCCTTCAAAAATTGACTCCATCTTCTACAACATTTAATCTCTAATGACTGATATACGCCCCTTGGTTTGCTTCTTCTGGCTCACCATTTTCTTTCTTTCTTTTATCTTGGTTGTGGCCTGTATTCCATCTTCCTCGCCCTCTCGCTCTTTGGGAAAAACTTGAACCCAAAACTGGGTATTACACTCTCGCTCTCACTCTTCTTTTTCTTTCCTTCTATTTCTTTTTGATCTTCCGGTGTGGCCCATTGGAGTTGTTCGCTTCCATGATACCCTCGTTTTGCCTTCCCACCTTGTATTATTGACGTTCTTTTATATCTCAAGCCCGGTCCGTTCTTAGGCCGGCTGCTAACGAGATGGTGTGTCATTTTGGCTATTTTCAGACTTATTTTTATCATAGATTTGGTCAGCAAGAGACACAATATGATCTACCTAATGCTTCTGTTATATTTTACATGTCAGGTCAGTAAGGGTTGCGGTAGGAATAACAAGCCTGCTATGCTGGTCTTGGTAGGGGTTACATTATTTTCTCTGTTTGGTGATATATTGTAGGCATACAGGTTGGGATTCTAGTTATAGTTATATAATCAACTACATATCCACCGTGTCTTCGTATGCCAATTTTGAATCCCTATGATGACCAACAATGGGTTTTGATTTGAAGCACTAGACGGTGAAACAAGCTCCTATAGTAGAATATTGCTGTCTGCCATTCATGATATCCCCACTCTCAACTGAAGAATAAGGGGAAACGCCTACTTTCTCTTAATATTATAGCTAGAAGGATAATAGTTAGCTATAAACGTACTACCTGGCATGGGAAGTATAGCACGGAGTAGACATGCCGGGCTTATTCGTCTGTGATGTACAATATAGGCCCGACGGTAGAATACCCGAAGGCAGCAAAGTACTTTGCCATAATCAGGGACTAAATTTTGGCTTTGAGACTCTGTGATCGCACTCTGGGGATGATTGTAAACATCATCTCACCCTTCTTACCATATCACCGTTAAGTGTACGTAGTATTCGTTAGGATGGTGAATGGTTTCCACCGCTGCAATTACGAAATTACAAATGATTGCTGACGAGAAGCAGGTGGTTGATTATGTAGTCCGTTGGAATAAATCCTTTTTTATATTTAAACCGCTCAATAACTAGGTGTCCCTTCATTATAGTTTATGATAGTTGTAGAGTTCATGGACGACAATATGGCTAATAGGAGTGGATCCACATGGACTGGCCGCTTGGCCTAATGGTTAAGGCACCCGACTCCTATTAGTGTCATCGGGAGATTGTGAGTTCGAATCTCATAGTGGTCGTTTTTTTGCTCTCGAAAACAATCATAATTGGTTAGGGAGTGTTTTTGAATAACATATTGTCGAAAAAAGGGAAGAAACAATAGGTAAGTAAGTATATATCAAACAACCTAATACACTCAGAACTGAAGAGAAATAGTATACCTACGGTCGGTCTTAATAGGGAAGGAAGGTTGGGCCGTCAACAACAAGCCCACAAGACTCCTTCCTATGGGAAAACACATGTCTTAAATTCAAGTTTAAGAATACTATTACGGCAGTATTTGTATCATCGATGAAAGCAGTAGATAGGAAGATGCAGGCCTCGGCGATAACCATGTACAAAGCTAGAAAATTAGTCGCCCTATAAACGGTACTCTCTCGTAGGGCAAGTTCCCTTCGTAATAGCCCCATTATATTAGCAGGCTTTGACTTGTGGTATAGTTCCATCCAGAGAGATGATCGGTAATTTTGGAATAAATAGATATCTCCGGATATTTCTAGATCAACCTCCTCTTGCAGTGGTTCCGTGTCAAACAATGGGTCCGTGGGGTCTGTGGTCATATTTGATACCTCGAGACGTTGAAATGAACAAGATAGGTTTGGATGGGTTGAATAAACAAAGCTGATTTTTGTCGATGTGAATGCTGCTTCGAGTGGGTTGTTTTCCGATGGGTACCACTGTATGGGTTAATATTGGGAGAGGCGAAGTCATCTCCGCATCCTGAAATGGAACTGCTCATCGTTGCAAAACACAACTACCACACACGTTGGAATTGAGATACCGTCATCTGACTAGGCAATAGGACACAGCGATCTACCGGTCCAATAGTGTTGAAAGCTATATAAAACGAGCACAAAAGCAAAACGGTAAGTGCATGCCGAGGTTGAAATCTACTTCATAAGATCCCTCAAATTGGACAGATATATATTCGTTCAGTAGAGCTAGAGAAATAAAGCCCAAACACCAGTAAACGCCAAAAAAGACCCAAAACGTCAATTATATAGTCCATTTGAGAAAGACATAGACATGCAGTATCATCAACACTGATTTTGAAGCGTCACAGATTAATGAAAACCAGGGGTATGGCGCAAAGGAAAGACAAAAGCAAGGGGCGCACACAAATGCAATCAAGGAAGCTCGACATATCTACATGTACACGCCGAAGGCGACAGCCAGCAACAGCGGCACGACCGCCGCAGCCGACAGTTTGGGAGGCTGTAACATCGCCGCACCCGAACCAATGGAACTGGTGGTGTACATGTACTCGAAAGAGATGTCCGAGGAATTGAAGCAATTGTCGCGAGTGACCGCCTCCACGGACGCATCGCCATCTTCTGCGAACTCAATGTCCACACACTAGAGCCAAGTTAGTACATGGATTCCTGGATCGGAAATAAAGGGGGCTGGGACATACATTGAATAGCGCTGCGCCATGCTTGGCTGTCTCGACTAGCTGAATTGTGGCGTAGTCACCGGGGCTGACGGAGATATTGGCCGGCAGAGGCACCTGGGGCAGACACACGGTACCGGGGTAAGGGTTGTTGGTCGGGCCGACGATCTGGAAGGGCGAGACGACCGGGTGGCTCATGTTTGGTGGGATTTCACCAAAGCCGAGATTGATATAGATCAGGGCAGTGGCGTGGCCTGGGAACCAGCCCGGCTGGAAAGCGACGGCACCACCGCTGACGGGCCACTTGGTTCGGTTGGTCGACCTGGGCATACCACCACCTTGAAAAATTCGAGTCAGTGATTGATGTGTAAGGACAAGCGGATGGATTTTTTTCCTTACAGGGATAAATCCACTCCATGCCGTATGGGTAGATGTATGAGCCATTCTTCACATCGTAGGCAGCACCAAGACCATTAGCTTGCTCGACGGTGCCGTTGGTGTGGAGGTTGTTTCCTCGATAACCAGGATAAGTGATGACGGTGTGAGCGTGCGCCAGACCCAAGCACAGCAGGAGTAGGACAGAAGCCCATCGCGATATGGATTGTGTGAAGCTCATGGTGAGATTCGACAGCGACGGTGACAAGTTGCAAGAGTTGAACAGGAATTATTCAGCTGTCGCTGAATGAGACTTGGACTCAATTTCTCCGATCGCAGGATAAATGAAGCAAGTAGAGGGAGTGCAACGGTATTGGCAAAATGGACACCAAAATCATAGAAACTCCAAGACCAAGACCAAGCCATGATTTTCGAGGGCTAAATGGTCTTTTTGAGGGGTACCGGCCTTCACTAGGGCGGACGAGTCAGAACCCTGGAAAGCAGATGTGACCGAGACTGCATGGCGAGACATTTGTGACTGGCTCCGGGTAGTGATGAAGAGCAGGGGTAGCCTAGGATCATCACAGCCCGCTGCAAGTGCCATCACCTAAAGGGTGATACTGCACGATGATTTGCTGAGCGACCAGCGGTGGAAGCGCCGAGGGGGGACGCTAACGTTCGGGGAATCAACTTGAGCGCTTACAGAATGTGCGAGTGTGCTCAGAAGATAAGTTCTGAATTGTTGGATTTTGTTTCCTGCAAAGCATTTCACTCTTTCACCCGAATATGTAGCTCCATCTCACCCTAACCTTGTCTTGGAATGGTATACTGTCTCCCTCGACCTCGGGAGCCAGTTCCACTTAGTAAGCCTGTTGGAGTCCCGCCAAGCATTTCCCCCGCATCTCCAAAAAAAAAAAAGCTTCAATAAATCCAATACATATACAATATCCCAATATATCAATAATCCAACTATATTTATATAATTATACATATATAAAATATGCCCCACACATCCCATACTTCCCGCCGGAAACGATCAACCCAAAAACGAACCGAAGTGACCGACGACGATGGCTGGACCCATGTCGCGAGCGGCGGCAACGTGCGGCGCGTAATGCGCACACGTCCGCGAGCCACAACTGCAATCAAGGAATCGGAGTCCGGGATATCCTCTAACCTGTCCGAAGAACCCACCCTGACCCCAGCAGAAGCACCAGGTCGACTCACCTTGTCCGACCTGCAGACGCAGTTCCAAACCCATCGTGAGAGGTGGGAGGCTTCGGAGAGTTGGACTAAGCTGACCGGTGTTTTGGAGGAACAGCTGAAGAGGGCACAGGAACAAGCTTCTTCTTCTTCTGATGCTGGTGGCCCTACTCCATCCCCTCCAAGCCTCCGCCCCGTCGATGCCATTGTCTGCATCGGGCTTGGGAGCCCGAGTGGGTTCCTGCGTGATGGATGGGTTGATCGGCGCTCTGTGTCGCTTTATCAGCTTGCTGCGCTGGCAAGTATAAAGGATCAAGTTGCCTGTTCGTTTCCCGATCTTTTTGGATTTGGCTTTCTTGCCTTGGTTTCGTTTTTGGATATATTCCTTTTTTCTTTTGGCTATATCTTGGATCAACTTCGATCTTCTTCTGCTTCGACTATTGCCATACTTAGTATATACCCCACGCTAACAACACACCCACTCACAGGCACTACTTCCTCCAATCTCAAAGTTTACGCCCAAGACCCTGTTTTCAACACACTAGACGAATCCCTCCTCGCAGCCCTGAATATAACAGTCATCAAGCATCCAGAGGCATTCTCGCACATTACAGCGAACACAATGCTCTTCTGCCCCGGTGCAGAGCGCAAACATCTTGAATTGATGCTGCCGTCGAAGCCGTGGTTGTTGTTCGGTGGTCCGCTTGAGCATGCGGACTCTGGAGGTGTACTGCAAGGTTATGTGGATGGCGCTGGGTCGTATTGCTTGCCGGTGTTTGATGCGCTTGAGCATGCTTTTTGGAATATGAGGCTATATTGGGTTGAGGAGGTCGTATGTGCAGAGTGATATCTATATAAAACTTTTTGGTATCTTGGAGAATTTGGATTATATGAGATGCATGGGATTATAGAGGTTATAGACTAGATTAGGTATGCATGGGACTGGCGTTAATGTGATCTTTCTTGAGATTGTTTGAACTTGTTAAGATTGAGTCGAATATCCTGATCTTTTCATATATACACATGTGCGCCTTCCAAGACCGGTGAAGTACCCGCGTACCTCCCCGATCAGGTGCCTTCCCTTTTGGGTCAAAACTCGTCGCCCACCGCAGTTTCCCTGTTTGCCTTCAGCCACTGGGAAAATATAAATACCCCCCTCCCCCCATTTCTCGCTCTTCTTCTCTCTTCTTCTTCTCTAGCTCCAGGTCTATACTTCAACATATAGATACTGTTGTCCAGTGAAGGATGCTTACCCTGAGGGCACTGATTGGGTCTTTGACGCGGTCCGTTTAAGGCTGAAACTGGGCTGGGGCTTCGGTCCTGGTTCAATGGCACGAAGCATGTCGGGCGGATTTCCTGAAAGGCGCTCCAGGGGAACGAACCAGCGGTTCCTCCCTTAGGAACCAATCGGGCTTTCTCAGCCTCACCTCTGTGGATACTGACCGTCCTTTCCTGGGTTCTCCACTGTCCATCACGAGCAAAGGGGCTCTGTTCTCATCTCCTACGTGCTTAAAGTTCTCTTTGAGCCAATTTTTGGAACCTTTTCACAGAGATAGCTCTCTGTTGTCCTCAGAAAATTCTTCGGACACTTTCCTTTTCTCCAAGGATCCTTCCCTTTGATGGTTTCATTCTAGTGATGTTTTGTTTCTATGTTTTGTACAATGCATTGGAGGGATTGCTTGAGGGTACGGAATGGCAATGATCAATGAAAGACACGAGTACATACTGTATTGTAGTTCTTATAAGTATTTCCAGGCACACTGAGAATTGATGGATTGACCCATTATGTACATTGAGATAGAGGATAGCTAGTATGTAATATAGCTACGGAAGGCAAAACATGCAAATGATCCCTGTGAATATCCCATGAAGACAAATGGCCACCGCCAAATAGATACTAAACACCCTCCTCATAAAATGAAAGGAAAGGAATGAATAGAACCACAGAAGATATGCAAGATAAAATCAAGCATGGCCCAAAGCCGAGCAGCAATGTGTAAAGACTGCACAAAGATGAAAGGACAGGAAAGATGATGGACCGCCAGAGAGAGGACCCCCGAGATTAGGAATCGAAATGGAAGAGACGTAAATCCGAGGAAATATGCAAGGATGAGAGGTGAGATCTTCGGGGGTTCCATCGTGATGAGAATGGTATTGGAAATAGAAAGACAAAACGCCAGTGCAGAACAGAAAGCAAGACTAAGAACACGATACATATGCACATAAAAGAAGATTTCATGATCATGATTCCATAAAAGAGCCACAGCCGGATCTGACAGCATCTTATGAGGCCGTCTTGCCACCGCAGTCTGGGATCTTGAGACCCTTCTTGAGCTTGCGAGCCGAGTCCATAAGACCCCATTTATCCTCCCATTCTTTGCCGGGCGTGTTGAACTGGACTTTCCATGGTTCATCGAAGGCCTCGAACCTGTAGAGAGTGTTAGTGTTTAGTAATCTGAAATAGACCGGTTGAAGAACCCGTGGACAACGAAATACATACCAGAAATAATCAGTTCCATTCTCCAGCGCGGGACAGATCCAGTCAGACATGAAAGTATTCATGTTCTCGACGCTGGCGACAGAACCAGGTGTGTCGTCGTCACAGACCTTGCTATCACCGCAGTCCTTGCCGCCGCCACTGGGCCATCCAACCTCTGAGATGATCTGCTTCTTGCTCGTGCCCTTGGTCAAGGAGACGTCGTGGCTCTGCCAGAAATCCCATGTCCATGAAACAGCAACGTCGACGTTGACACCGGCGAAGAAGGGATGGACGTTGGACATGACGACGTCCACTTCATCCACCAAGTTCGCGTTCCAGTTATCACCGAGGTCGGAGGTCGCGATCAATAGATCTAGGTTGCGCTTCTTAACCTCCTTCGTGACGTCTCTGATGTACGAGATCAAGGTCGTCTCGGCAGACTGCTTGCTTTCGCCGGCGCGGTAGAGGGCTTCGTTACCGACAATGACACCCTTGTAGATGGATGCGTCCTTGGTGTCATCGAGGAGCTTGTAGAGGTGTTTGATCTGTCGATCGGTCGAGGTGGTATTCGAGTCGATCCATACACCGAGCCAAAGTTTGATATCCTTCAACTCGAGACGATCGATCGCATGTAGAACCATTTCAGTCTGATTGCAATCCGTACCGTAAAGACGCACTGTATTGGTCAACTGCGACAGGACCGCCATGTCACGGGTGACATTATTCTGCGACGGAGGCCACTTCACACAGTCCGGGTACTGCACGCCCCACGGCGTGTAGTCCATTCCAGGGAAGACCTTGTGAAGATCCGTGTTACCCATCAAGGCCTTGATCTCCGAGGAATCTTTGTCGAGGTCCCCATTCGTCGTTGCATCACCCGTAGCAGTATCTGTACCGGCCGACTTCGACTTGTTCTCATTATGCCGATTACCAATTGTACCACCCACGGCACCGCCGATGATCGCACCCAGAATCACAAACCCAAGAACAAGACCGACAATCCAGCCCATCTTCTTGCGTCCGTCGACTCCATTATTCGCTGATCCCCCCGCGCCTCCCCCACCGCCGCCTTCCAACCCACCCCCGGGAACCGAGTTATATGCGACATCGACATTCTTCTCGCGACCAAACAGGCCGGTCAGAAGGCCACCAGCAGCGGCGCCACCAGTCGCGCCGGCCGCAGCAGGGGCAGCTCGATTGCGCGGGGGAGCAAAGTCCTCATCGCCATCATCGGCGATGTCGTCGGGGTTGATATTCGTCATCTCGCCATTACTGTACGCGGTCGAGTGTCGCTGATAAGGTCCACCCGTGAGACCCGCATACGGCGCGGGGTATTGGTATGTGCTGTGTGCGGGATCGCTCAGATGCGAGGACGATTGACTGGGCGTCTGCACAGTGGGTGAGGCGAGCGTGCCGCCTCTCGCCATGTTCAATGCGTGGGAGTGTTCGGGCGGAAACGAGTCGGCGCTGGTATAGCCTGCTGAGGGGACGTAGGGTGTGTCTGAGCCAGTTGTGTTAAAATCGCGCTCTGCGGGGCCGGTGTATCCGTCGTTTACGCCGTGAGATGCCTCGATGCCGCTTTGGCGACTGTGTGTATTGGCGATTCCTAGGGCGATCCCGCTGATTCCACCGCCCGGTGAGCTGGGACCGAGATTGTCCATGCCTGGTGTGATGGTGTGGTTTTCGCGGGAGCTGTGGGAATAGCGATGAGTTGGGGGTGGTGGAATGTCCATGTCTTGTATTTTGAGGGAGTTGAGAGTGGCCGGGTGTCCGGTGTAGACCGGACGAATAATAAGAAGTTCAGATGTTGAGACCCGTTGAACCCGCGAACGGAGAAAAATGTAGGGAAGGTGCCAAGGCAGAAATTTAAACTGAATGCAGGAAATTCACTGAGACAAAGGAAGATCGAATCCTATGCTCGAAGGACAATAAAGAAGAATCAAAAAAGCAGCCGAGTACATTAGCGGGATAAATATGGGCGTGACCGGGACAACGGGAAAAGCTTAGTGAATCAATCCAACATCCATGTGTTTTATAAAACCATTCTATTATTGGCGTAAACATCCATGGTTATATCTATATTACTATGTTCCAGGGTCCTTTCCAAGGGTTTTCCAAGGGTCCCATGTGGACCTTCAGTGGATGTCCCTTACGTGGCTATTTTTATCCCCATGCGACTGTCACTGTCAAGATTTCTATATAAACACATTCATATATCTCATTCAACGTTAAAATAAAAATAAAAAATGTCGTGGTATCATCTGAGGTATCTTACTAGAACCATATCCTATCCCTTCAAATCCCCTTTTCCCCTGTTTTTGGGAATTTTCTCGTTTTCTTCCGCAAACCATCAACGCCCCTGGCATACCTCGACCGAAAACGAATAGAACCCCAAGAAAACCACAGAAAGTAAGAAAAGTAAAAAAAAAGGTAAATATAAAAAAATAAAAAAATAATATCGCCTTCAACCTTCAACCTCCTCCGCATCTCGTTGCGCAGCATTCTCAGAACTAGACTCCAGCCGACGTCCACGCTCCAGGAACCGTCGCTTGCCACGACGAGTATCGAAATGATCAGGTATATCCCCCGCATCTTGGCCGGCAGCAAGCATACTGCTTCTCATTTTGTCGCGATAGGCATCCACTATTCGCAAACGGTTAGCGGGGGTCTCTCATTTGTCTCAGCCGCAGTCAGATTGTTCCATGGACACGACACGTGTGCGATGGGATGATGGATTCAGGTGAAACAGTACCGAACCCCAAAAAAAAGGATAATATAAGACGAAAACAAGAAAAATAAGAAGAAAAAAACAAGTAAACACTTACACGATCGCTGTAAAAATAACATCCGTCCCGCAAACACACGACTCTGACTCCAGCTCATACGATAGCCGAGATCATTAAGCATCAACTCCTTACGATGTTTTCTGCGTGAGATCTTCGGCACCTCGACTTCAGTCTCGGCGTCAAGCGACGGCGCAGGTACAGTCGTGCGCCCGATAGTCGATGCCTCCGGATCATCCGCTTGCTCGGTGTCATCGCGGAAGAACCGCTTAGCGGGGACGACGCGGTTCTCGTCGCGCATCTGGATGGGGAAATAGGTGCGCGGATAGACGGCGTTGGACTCGCGGTAAGAGTCGGGGATCTCGTCCATGTTGACTTTGTCGAGGACGACCTTGACGCGGACACGACAGCCGCGCTGTGGGTCGTCGACTAGGATGAATTTGCGGCGTTTGCCGTCTGGGAGCTGGCTGAAAAGGTCATCGTTTGTTGGGCCTTGCTCGTCGATGTGGTCGGTTGAGTCCATGCGGGCGGAGGTGGCGATGGTGTGGCGGCTTAGTGAGGTGAGGCTGTTGTCGCGGAGGAGGGGGGGTATGGAGGGCCCGCTGGCGCTGCCGCCTGGGGTTAGGGTTGTTGGGGCGTCATGGAAGATGTGGGCGGGACGGAGGTCGGGGATTGAGGGTTGTGGGAGGCGTGTGTCCATGCTCCGGTGGCCTGGGTATTCTGTGCCTATGGGGAAAGAGGGAATTAGCCTACGCTGTACAAATGCATGTTTGACAATGTCGGGGAAAGGAGGTTCAGTTCCAAAGAAAGGAGAGCCAAGGCACAAGATGCGCGGTGTCAAATGATAAAAAGGCGACAAAGCAGTGAAGTTGAACAGGGTATGAAATAAGAGATAAGAACACGGACTGCGGACCAGGTAGGGATACAAAAGACAAGAGTACACATCTCATACAACCATTAACACATCCTCATACACACATACCCACCGACACACACAGAGATCGGACCAAACAAGACACAAAACTCCCACATATACACATACACACAGGATATAGATCCGATCCAACAAGAAAGAAAAGCCCCAAGGAGAAGAAAATACATGAGTGATCCCGCCGCTCTCTGAAAAGAAAAAAGGAAAGAAAAGAAAGGAGAGGATATATTGACAGAACAAGGCACAAAGCACATCACATGTGGTGAAACATACCGCTAACTTCCTCATTAGGACTACCATCAGGTTGATGATGATGATGCATCTGCGGCGGACCCATCGACATGGGACCCAAACTCGGACGGGGAACAGGAGCCGGCATAGTACTCATACCTGGACCAGGCGGACCAGGCGGGCCAACAGGACCTTGCTGCGCCATATGAGTCGACTGAGCGGGAACCGACTGTCTTCGGTTAATCTTCGCCATACGACGGACCCGTCTGCTGCGCAGTCTCGGGTCCTGATTGCTATTGCGCCAGCTATCGACAGCACGCTGAATCAAACCACGCTTTCCTCTCAGAGCGGGATTCAGATCTGCCAGCGCCCAGCCGACAGCATTGCATTCTGTTTCGTAGACCAGTCGGTTCCCGCGATATTGGTCTTTACTGCAACAGGCGCGCGGGTACACGCAGTTTTCGGTTTTGAATTCTTGCGTGAGTGTGTCCACGATGACAGATTCCACGTCACACCGGATGGTGTATTCCATCTTCACCCGGTCTCGGGAATATTCAAAGGCGATCCACTGCACGCCGTTGCTGTCCTGTCTCACCACTAGCGGTGTCGTGGCTGGGATGGGGCCTGGTGCTGCGCTGGACGTGGTGCCACCCAGTGGTGGGCTTGCGTGGGGATTGCTGCCGGAAATTGCGTGGCTGTTGGCGGCCGTGAGAGGAGGGTTCAGCATTGTTTGCTGTGGAGTGCTGGGGTGCTGGGAGGAGTCGAGTTTCATGATCGGGCTGCTGGACATGCCGGACGTAGGGAGGTGGGGGGATTGGTGTTGGTGTGGTGGCCCTTGAGATGGGGCTTTCTGGGGGGGCATCATCAATGGCTGTGTTGTGATAGGATGCGGATGCTGCTGGGGAGAATGGTGGGCCCCATATGGCGAGGGCTGAACTGGGTTCATGGGCGAATATGGAGGATAGCCGAACATCTGTGGTGGCATCTGTGGTGATTGCGAATACATGTTGCGGCCATGTTGTTCATGCGGCTGAGAAGCTACCGAGGCTGGTGAGCTTGGTTGAGGGGTGTGGTAAATAGAGGGATAAGGTCTCTGCATTTGAGCGGTAGATGCCATGAGGTCAGGTGGCCCTAATCCTTGAGGATTAGTTGATGTCTTTGATAAGCTAAAATTAAATGGATGGCCAAGAGCGTCAAGAAAGCAAGCACCAGTGCGTCACTTCTCAACGCCAACGGCCTTCCACCAACAGCTAAAAAAAAGAACTGGACTTACCACTAGAAGGGTAATGTGCCGACGCCGGGATAGTTGTATAGGGAGAATGGGTGGTATAGTAGGGTGATTCCTGAGGTGGCGGTCCGTAGGGATTATGGTGGTGCAGGACTCCGTTTAGTGGATGGGATGGTGGAGGGTATGTGGTAGGAGGAAGAGAAAGAGAGGGCTGTACAGGCGAGGCGGGGCCTTGCTTGTGTGCTAGATTTGATCGAGGTTGTAATGTCTGAGACAGTTGAGAACCGGGACGCCCAGAGTTGCCGTGTCGAAGCTATAGCAGAAACAAACATCAGTGACTGGGACTTCGATAGCCAACTCCGAAAGGTTGCTAGAAAGATACGAGCGAGATTCGAGCCAGAAAATGCAGGGTGCTACAAGCTGACAACGTGGACGTAGGAAAGAAAGAAAAAGAACTTGGGAACACAGCCAGAAGTGTCCAGAGTGACATCAGCGTAGAACCCCTCCGGTCTGGCGTGGGAATTTGAATCTTGCAGGTATGCAGAATCTCATCATAGAGGTGAGGGGGTTGGATTGGGCCACAGATCAATGGTAATCCTCGAACAGGGATGGCCATAGGTGAGTAACAAATGGGCCAGGTTATGGCCGGGATAGTCCGTCCAGGACCAAAGAATAGCATGGATCTGTGTAGCGTTGGTGTGTCCTTGATATGGCGAGTGGGGGGGTTTTTTTTTGTTCCGAAAGGACAAAGCACTCAAAAAGCTGGATCATGTAGATATCACTCCCAATCCGCTACACGGACTTTAGGCATGGGGCTCTTTTTGTTGCTCTCAATTGAAATCATTTTGGTCGAAGTGAGGCTCTAGTTGGAGCAAGTGCTTTGGTGGGTCCAGAATGGATGTATACAAATGAGACAGTGCTCCGTAAGTCATGGCCAGTAGATGCCAAATCGACCAGAGTCGGGTCCAATAGCTCGGCATGCTGAGTTGGCGGCTGTTTTCTGGTTGAGGGATTCACAATGCTGCCCACCCTGCACAAGATCCAAGTCGACGAAACAGAGAGTCGAGAGAAGGCCGAATCCAAAGGCGTGATAGACATCCAATTGTTCGAGAAAAGGCAACCCCAATGGAAATAAAGCCCCCCGGCAACCACATAGAGAAAGGACCAAGAAAGATAGGAATGATATTGAAGTAGGAAACGTATCACAAAATCTATAGGGTAGACTGGAATTCGAAAGGAACGAGATACGTATGGAAATGATACTCACGGGATCATCAATAGAATCGTCCTTGTACTTCGTCGCTGGAGGACCAAGGTCGGGCTGTACCATGCCGGTCATGAACGACCTCTCTCACGGTCCAAGACAGAATCTTGCAAAATTTGGAAAGAGTACAAGATTGAGAAAGCGAGAACTGGGATGGGGTTCCTTTTGGGAGGGAAAAACAAAATTTAAAAAAAAGGGTGTAGACCACGAGGGCGATCCCGAACTGAGGCTAAACAGAAAGCTGCGCGACACACTAAGTGACTGGGGTTCAGGGGGGCCGTGTCAAGATGAAGGCAAGTGGAGGGTCCAGGGTCGTTTATCTAGCTGCACCAGACTCCATTCTTATTTCCTTTCACCTTTGAGAGCTAGAATCAAAGGGTCTTAGAGAGATAAAATAAAAGAGAAATAAAATAAACGAAAACGAAAAGAAAGAGGAAAAATAAGGAAATCTGAAAAGGAATTAAAAAAAAAGCCTAATATGGATAAAAACATGAAAAGATAAAATAAAAAAAAAGACTTCTTTGGAGCAAAGTGTATCAGGATCTTGTAACTAGCGGGAAAGTGGTGTAATAATGGACCAGGATGGACGCAGGAGATTCGAGTCCGGTAAACATCCGAGTTTCTTTAAAATTAAATGTGTCATCTAGCCGAAAGAAAAGAAATAGACGCTTGGGGATGATGTGCAGACAAAGAGAGTGGGGAAAAGGATATGCAATGGCATCCAGGAAGTAAATCTATACAGAGCTTAGGGCAAAAGGGGATTTGCCGCAACGGCTTGGACTTCTCGGACCCGGTGGAGTGATCGTGATACGTCCCTTGAGGTTGATAATTCATATTTTGTAGTTATTATTTTGTAGTTACAATATATGCTACTGGAAAGTGTAAATAAATAACTCTGAGACCTAGCATTTTTAGGCGGGATTGTGATTGCGTAGTTCAATGTGCCCCCAAGACCCTAAAATAATATAACAAAAGAACAGAGGGGGCGAAAAACACCTCAGCATATCTACCTATAGTACAATATACGAGCAGAAACATACATATGTATCCCTCTATCTTGTATGTTGTACCGAGTACTTTTACATTGTAGACAGACTCAACAGGTTACGGGTAAATCCGTTTGCTCACGTTCAGATCGAATAACATCCAATGACCCACAAAGTCTAGAATATGTTGACCCATGAAGATTAGCGTGTGGACCTCGGGATGGACTCGAGGCTAAAAAAGAAAGCTAGTTGACGTTGCCCTCGGATCGTGCAGAGGCCAGTTTCAGGTACGGCTTGGGCTGAGAAATTTTTCGTCGGAGTATATCGAAGATCGGCGGAATAATATGTGAAAAGAGTAAATGAATGAAAAGAAAAGGAAATAAAAAGGAAATAAATCCCCTTATTTTGAAGACGCGTACTAATGAATCTGGCAAGTTACACCGATCTCTCAGCTGCTTCTTTCCACGGCCCAATGGTCTAAAGAAAAAGAAAAAAAAAAAAAAAAACAGCTCTTCAAATAAACTCGAAACAGCCTAACGGCGCCCATCACCATTTTTCTTGGCCTCTGCGTTCGTGGGACCCGTGTAACCCTGTCGATCTCCATGAACTAGTACTCCGTATAGAGCAGGGTTTATAGGCCATGCTTGACAGAACATTAGAAAAAAGACCACTGATATATATGCGTCTAATATCTCAGAACGACAGGCCACGATCGAGTCCCTCTCTTTTTGACGCTAACGCGAGAACAGCATCGTTCCGTCGTAATAATAGCCAATCGAGTTGAGATTCACCCACAAAGGAGGTGGGCCACTACTCGCGTTCGCTCTATCCCGGAACTAATCTAGTGGCGTCTTAGTCAATCTTGGCATTTATTTTTTTATTTGTTCGAGAAAAAAGAGAAAGAAAGGCGAGAGAGAGAGAGAGAGAAAAAAAGCGAAGAGAGATGCAAGCCCCAGCCTTCCCCAATTTTCTCCCAATTTTCTCCGGTCTGACACCGGCCGATGCATGACACTTGAGTCTTTTCAAGCGGTTTTGTCTTTTGGACCCTGTGCTTCACGTGAAATGGCTGGAACGCTAAAATGATTATGTCTAGGCACCCGTTTTTCCCGGTCAAAATACTGGCTCTCGATTGGATTTTTAATTAATTTTTATACCTCACCCTTGTCCTTACCCTTTCTTTGTACCTCGGGGGTGGAGACATCCCGGCACGAGTGGACTATCCTCGGAGGTTATTGGACTATCCCCGGGGGTAATAACGGCAACCGTCCATGGCAACAATGTAAGTTTGATATCGAACATTTAATAAGTTTCTATTTTCACTGTTCAGTCGGATAAGCCATGGGGCGCGGGTAACCGGCTCATGAGGCTCCTCACCTACTCCGTATGGTAAGTCTACAATATACGTTGTAATTTGATCAACAGAAAAAGGAAAACATGGTGTCGATTGTTGCGCAGTGACTTTGCATGAAGGTGAAATTATGGGCGTACGGAGTACAGGAGTCCAACTTCGGAGGTTTAGACCATGGACAATAAATAATCAAAAAATCAAACAAAATAGAGAGGAAAAAAAGAGAGAAAAAAATTCAAACCCTCTATACTCTTTTGAGAGTGCTTTCAGAAGCAGGCTAGTCTCTCATGCATTCAGCTACACAATAAAAACACGAAAAAGGTAGGGTGGGAATGCACCAATGAGTATGAGGGTGATTTGACCTCGGGAGTGTTCAACACCCTAATCTCTCAGGAACTTCGAGACTCAGCCCTGAAGGTTGGAGCTAAAATCAAGTGCACGGTTGCGTGGCCCCCTTTTCTTTTTTCTTTTCCTTTTTTTTTTTTCTCTCTCTCATATATTATAGGGAAACGGTGTCATTTCCACGGAGGACTATAATTGGCCTAGTCTATGATCGATGATCCCGCGGTCTTCCGTTAAGCCGTACCCGCAGTCCCACACGGTAATTTGGAGTCTCCAAGCTTCAGAAATTGTGATAGCGTGACCCACATGGTCTATGCGGACTGTTTAGATATGTCAAACCACGTCTTTTTTTCCCTTCTTTTTTTTTAAAACATCTCAATCCCAACTAAAGCTGAGACGAAGTGGAAGAGTCCACCTGACACTAATTGTTACACACAGTATCACCGATCAAAGTGGCTGGGGCTGACCGGGGACGCTATCGGGGACGAACCAGAGGGCGAACCCCTGGGCGGATCAACCGACAATCCTGGCCCCCTTTTTCGCTCTAAATTGTGCCACTACCGCCCCGGATCGACTACATACTTGGAATGGTCCAGAGCCCTGGCCCATTGTGAGCCCTGAGGTCTTTTTACATAGCGAAGCTCCCTATTTGCCGAGATGGTTAACAATTCACTAACGGGTGGGACTAATTTCTTTTTTCCTGCCGGTCTCCGTCGGTCTCGATCTCTTGTCGATCCATAGGAGCGTACGTCATGTTCGGACAGACAAAGACCCCAAGTGGCCTGTGCGAGAGTAACACCGTTTGGATATGAGATTTTCATCTCGTATGCGGGAGACCTAAACCCTAACCCCGATCAGGTAAGAGGAAGCTAGGTTTGCAGTCACCTTTGTCATCAAGGGGCTTGAACTAAGCAGTAAAAGGAATTCGAGCTATGTTGTACTGCTGTCTGCGAATACATATCAAGATAGTTCAAACGCGCAAGTTGATTACTAAAACTAGATTAAAGTAGGTATATCGTACGGGATACAACGTAGGTTAGATTCGGGTGTTTGAAAACCCCCGAAGTAGAAAATACCCGGGACGAGTCCTCCGTGATCTTTTAGTCAATTCTTTGTTTCCTTGATCGACAGAAGAAAGATGCCAAGTTTAAAGAAGCAGACTTTCCGACGTCCACGTTGGCCTGGTGTAACCCTTGCTTCTTGCAGCTTCAGCAATGCAGGCGAGCTGTCTCTCTTCCTTCACCTCCAGAACTAGCTTGAATTTCTGCGAGAGGTTTTTTTCTGTGGAAATAAGCCCGAACTCCGGGGAGATACATACTGCATCGGAGCTCGGCAAGATGTCGAGCCCGGTATGTCCGATTGCTCATTATCGACGCTCGGCCCTGAGTATGGAAACATGGGTACGCCAATGGACACGGGGCAATTGAGGGGCTATAAGCCACAATCTAGTAGATCGCGGGTCGACCTACCTAGGTATAGTTAGTCCTAGGGAGGTCAACTTGAACTCTTGATAGTCTTAGCCGCTTGGCAGTCCATGGTTACATTACGTTCACTGCGTCCATGGATCCATAGATCCTGCCCTGCCGAGGTGAGTTGACAATTCAACAAAGAAAAAAACTTATTTGTGAAAATATTTGGGATCCAACTGCCCCCAAATTAAAGTTGGCATACCCTGGTCTTTCGTCCATGCGGATATTCCCCCTGCTTAGTCTGCTTAGTCTGCAATGATCTGCCCCAGGGCTGTCAACGGCTTCATCCTTGAAAAATTAGCCCTATAATTAATGCTTATGTATATCACTATGATTCAACTATGATTCACTCCAAACTTTACAGCCCCAGCTAATGCCAATCAATTCAGAATCCCCCAAAAAATTAAAAATTAAAATTTTTTTTTTAAATCATCCTCCGCACTTCGGATCGCCCTAAAGACGGACATGGCCCCCCTTCGGACCAAGGGGGATGGCGCCGAGAAGAGGAAATGATAACCGCCCCCAAAAAGAACACACTCGAATATATTGCATCGGCTCTCTCCGACCTAGTTCCCTATACGTTGTACTTATTATATTGAATATCCATACCTACCTAGGTAGACGCGACAGATTACCTAATTAAGTAAACGTTGAACGGCCCCACCATCCGGATCCGAAGAACGGAACTTAGAACATGCGATGGGGTCTTTATTATTATTTTTAGTCGAGCTCTCGCTTCTCGCTTCTCAATTTCTCTACTCCGTACGGAGTACCTACGATATAGGTAAGTACGAAGTACTTTGTACCAAAATCCCGCACAGATTGAAGGTTATCACATCGGTCTACTCCGACCCCAGCCGCTAAAACCCGTAATTGGGGAATATCGGGGAAAGATCATAACCCGGGGTCCGACTGATATTATTTGCTACAACCTCGGGAGGATTGTACCATTTACATCCAATGGAAAATGCTAACCAGGAAAAGGTCGTAAATATACATAAATTCATACAGATTTTGATTTTCCTTCCCCCTGCGATATGTGGTCACGGTTAATGTAATAAGTTTCGGCTCTTCCACGCGTCAAAAACTCACACCGAATGTTCCTTGAAACTCTTTCTAAAAAGTTTCTAGCCTGAACCATAAGTCAAAGTCAAAATACCCAAAAGTTAGTTCTCACCGCAAACAAAAAGAAAACCTTACGAGCCATCCCATGTGGAAGAAATGTGTTAATATATGCATGTGGGTGCGGTAGCCCGTCGCGTGGCCGGAGTAAGCGAATTGTTTCAGAATTTAAAAAAAAAGTTTTCATTTACTATCTGTTGAAAGACTCGGAAGTTTTCGAGACTGAGAATTGACAATTACCATACGGAGTACACACACCGGTCCTAGGGATGAGAATTATACCGCATGAACTGAGCCGTCTGCACACTGCACCGTTTAATTGAGGATTATGGCTATCCCATGTATCATACGTCACAGCCCCGGGGAATAACCGAAACCGAGTGCGAAACTTGCTCCTTGCCTTGTCCTATTATAAATCTAGATATTAGTGATAAGCCCTGAATCACTGCTCTGTACTCCGTACGGAGTACGGACTACAACATACGGAGTAGATCGTAACTAATTCCTCGGCCTCGGCCATATTAACAATCTAATGACATAATCGGGGGGTCAAGGTCAGATGTGTCAAGATGTTGAGAGGTGGAGGCAGGGGGGTCAAGTGAGCGCGTTTATGTTTGCTTTTTTTGGCTTTTGCCCCCATGTGCCATGACGATCTTCGACGAGTTCGGGATAGTTGTATCCAGTCAACCAATCTTGATTTTTGTACTCCGTTGAAGGCGTAAATGCAATATAAAAATCCCTTAACCCAAAGTAACGGTTTGGCTAAGATCATAATCAAATTCGGAAATACTCCATAGGGAGTCCGGAGTTACGGAGTTGTCCAAAAATAAGCATAGGGAACAGCTATTTGAAATCACATTGTGACGTTAAGAAGATCGTGTCAAGGATCAGCACGTTCCCTTAGGTTTCATCTCCACAACGGAGGTCAGCACTGTATGTATATGGATAATTTATCGGAACGAGACCAGATTGGACAATCCCTTGCCCTAGGATGTATGTACTCCGTACTCCGTAGAATCTAATAACTTGATTCCAATAGATCCATCCCGACAGCCAAGCACACGGACCCAACAGCCCTGGGCCAGGAAACAAGCTCTCTCCACCTTCCTTGATTTTTGATTCACATGGAGATCGACTTTCTAGATTTCCATGGCTTCCAGCTTATAATATTGTCGACTATCATACGCTATTATGCTCCGTGCTCCGTGCTCCGTATGTTGTACTGCTTTGTCCAGGTGGAGTGCTCCCTTCGCCACACCCATGACTCGCGCACATAGATTGTATTGCTACCCGGGTTTTCTCGCCATCCATTAAAGACAATCTGTGGACGGTTAGCTCCACAGAGCTTGGATCATCAAATCGGATGTGATTTCACATCCACTGCCTCCACAGTAATCATACATCGTATATCGTATACTTCGTACAGTATGCAGTATAGTAGTGATGCCCTACAACATACGGAGTAGTATTATGTACAATGGTTCATGGTCTTTGGTTCGGGTTTACATGAGGCATATTAAATGCCGCATACAATATACGCATACTCCGTAACCAGCCGTGATCTCGGCCACTTTATCAGGCCGAAGTGATGAGAATGTCGCCGAAATTTAGTAAATCTCCTGTTGTAACCCTACTATAACTCTTTGGGTAGGTGCTCCCCAATATTCGACTATACTCTACAAAGTATGGAATAACAAGATTATAAACAACTCAACCAACACTGGTAACTATACCGATGCTAGTGATGTAACACTGTACACGTAACTAGTAACTAGTTAGACCCTTAACTGTTTGGTATATCCATCCCGCCCTACATCTAGTCTACTTTTTCACCCGGGCAAATTGCAAGCTAGCAAGGGAACTAGGTGGGACGTGCCTTGAACAGGGGAGGGGTAGCTCATCTATTCTTGTAGGTACTAGTATGTGTATAATCTCCACGCAAATTATCTTGGGACGATTTACTCCAAATACTCCGTCCGTAAGAACTTGCACTCCGTGGAGATCTGCAGATGTAGCCTCAATTTATAATGAGTCAATTTCCTATCACCAGAACAGCATCGGTGAAATCCGAAATCCGACAAGAACCCGACTCCAACACAGAAAACCCCCAAATGTTTGCCAGTGGCGTATTGTCTAGAACCTGCAGCCACTATGCAACTACGATAATCCCTCAGTGTTTCCCCCCTTTTATTTGTACATTTTCTTTTTAGTCTGTTTCCCCAGTAGGGTTAGTAGTTTGTTTTCTTTTTTGAAAATTATTGAGATTTAGGCGTTGGATAATTCCCGGGCAGACGCTATTCCATATGGGGTATACTCTACGGAGTAAGAAGTAGAAAACAAAGCAAACATAAAAAAGAAAACATTGCATCCTGACACAATTGCATTTGCAGGCGTGGCAGTCCTATTTGCCTCTTTCTTGATATTTCCCCCTCTTACGCTTTTAGGCATGGCGCTTGATTTGTATTTTCCTTAGCGCTCTCGTGCTCTCCATAGGTGCAGACGCACATACCAACGAAAGAAGTAAACATCCAGAAGTGGGCAAGCCCAGCTCCAGACTCTGCTATCTTCTCTCCCTCTTTCCATTGGGATAATGTAATGACATGACTACATATGCAGAACCCCCTCGTTTCGACCGATCCAGAAGTAAGAGTGACACAAAAGCTGAGATAGCAACACATGCGGGTCATGAAAAACAAAATGTCACGGCGAGTTCATCCAATGAGCCGCACGACTCGGAGTTTTGACTCGCGTTCGTTGTATCTGGTCTAATATCGGATGACTGTGGATGCGGGCGCGGGTGGCCTAGCAACTGATCGTCGTTGGGTTCCGCAATTAAAGCCGGGGCCTGAATGGGTCGGAAAGAATCCAGCCTGCTACGCTGCATGTGCAGGCGTTGTTGATCTTCGACGTCCTGTCAAGCAATATGACAGGTGCGTATTCCGTACGGAGTGCATACAACGTAGTCATGGATTGGTGTGGAGGCGGTGTAAGTTGGAACACACCGGAAGAGGAAAAAGTCACGACTTGAGTCTGAGATGGATGTGTACCGAGGACCTTGGAAGGCGCGTAAACAGGACGGGTGCTTGCTTTTTGCCTGCAGGGGCTTGACGTACGGTCTTCGTCCCCAGAAGGATAGGTGCATTAGTTACATTTGTTGGAGCCAACTCGAGAACCGACGGTTTCCTCGCCCCTGCGCACTTGGCGAACGCCATTATGGTTTCAACGGCCTCGATGCTACTTCGCCGCCCTGTGGGGCATATCCAAATCTCGAGGCATTGAAAGATCCTCCTATACCGGCGCAGCAGACGGATTGCTCATCCTAGGCCGTTCAGCCTCATGCATTGAGTTAGTCGACGCGCGTGGACGCGACGGCAAGGACATCTTCTGTGCAGGTGGTGCAGCGGCCGCTTCGAGCTGCTTCCAGGGCTCTTCCTCGCCCTCGTCCTCGTCGTCGCTGGAAGATTCCTCGCCCCGGCGGCCGTGGCGTTGAGTCTCATCTCTAGACTTGCGTCTCTCGCGCAGCTGTTCCTTGTGTCGAGTATCTATGCAATTCAATTGTGAGTATTCTACTTCAAATGTGATTCCAGGATATACACAGCAGCGTAACTTACCTCTGATCTCCTGTGTCTTGACAGCATACTGCTGGATCTCCTCCTTGCTCAGAACCCTCAACACAATCACATAATCCGACCGCTCCTCGAACCGTTCATTGCCCGCTTCCAATGCCTCCGGATTCACGAGCCGCCGGTCGATCTTCGTCCAGCGAGCTCCCGGTGGGATCCCCTGCTTATGGGCGTCTTTGAGGGGAGCGACCCCCTCTCTCACTGGATTTGGTTCCTCTGGGAAGGCCGGACGCGGAGCCTTGAGGATTCCCTTGGGGGGAGCCTCGGGCTCCTTTGGAGCAGCCGGCTCGACAGCAATAAGTCTTCTGGGGTCATCTTTGGCCATGTCGACCGGGGGCGATCGTCGCGAGTCAATGGCGTGGCCATCCTCCAGCATGCGGTGGGAGCGAGAAGACCGGTATCCACGCGAGTGGTCGCGGTCTCGCCTGTGATGCGAGCGGTCTCGACTACGGTCACGGTCGCGGTCGCTTTCGGTGTCGGTGCTGCTGTGCCTGCGACGTGCGGGCTCACGTCTGTAGTTTCGCAGGTCTTCATCTGACGTGTCGGCATCATCGCTGTGCGTCCGCCGCCTAGAGTGTCGCCGCGATCGACCGTGGCGACGGGCATTGGCGGGATCCAAGTAAGCTTGCTTGGTTCTTTCATCGGCTGGAGCTGCTTCTACCAGCTCCCGCGATGGGGGCTGGACGGCATCGTGGTCATGCTCGCCGTGTGGGCGTCTGTGCTTGCGTCTTGAGGGACGGTGATTATCGTAGTCCGACATGTCGGAGTATCCGCCTCCCAATGCCGCTGTTCCAAGTCCCATAGTAGCGAGCGCGTCGACGTCATGTGGCTTGGGGCGGTGGTCTTCTGGATAGCGGTGCTCCCGATCGTTCGCGTGGCGCGCTTTATGGGCACGGCGGCGGCGACGCTCATCACGCCGGGAGGGATATTCAGCGTCAGAGTCTTGAGGCACGGCAACCAGGGCTTGATCATGGAATCCATCATTCGATCTATGTGGGTCCCGATGGTCATCTTGGCCATACGCTGAGCTTCGCGGCCGTTCACGCCCGAGCTTGTCAAGGCCCCATGATGTCGGGGGTGGGCCATGAGGACGGGCCTTTCGTGCTGTCCACTGGGGGTTTTCTTCCACGCCAGTGTTACTGAGCGGCCGATCGACGGAGTATCTCGGCCCGCGATGGCGCGGCTTGACAGGGTAGTCCCGGTCGAATTGCTCACGGGCGTTGGTGTATGAATAGGCATCGAAGTCATCGATGTCATCGCCTTTCCTCAGCCCGTCGTACGCTGGATAGCGCGGAGAACGAGGGGGTGGGTGGACACGGTGTTGATGCGCACTGTGATCAGTCCTGTGCCTGGCATCGTTTCGTGGGCCAATATGGCCCGTGTCGCTCGCATAGTCGGTGCTGTAGATTCGGCGATGGGCGGGGTGTCGAGGGGAAGCAGGGACTATATGATGGCCGGAATCTATAGGAAGAGGGCTCGGGGTACGGCGGTGAATTGAGTGGTGCACGGGTGAGAGATGTTGCCGGGATGTGGAAGGTACAGCCAGACGCACTGGTGTCTCATAGTCGGCTTGTGTTGACGTGTTGCTTCTGTGTCTGGTGCGGGGCTGGACGCTGTATTCGGTGCGTTTTTTGGCGGACGCAGTCGGATCACGGACTCGATGGGATGATATCTGGTGGGCCTCGAGTTTCGATGGTCGCCCTGAGCGGTACCCAAAAGCACTGGCGTATCCCGTATCGGACGGGTAGTCGGCGTAATCGTAGCGCCTCGGTGCATCATAAGGGTCGTAGGAGGAGTTTAGTTCTACCATGCCGGTTGACGCTCTCATGGGGTCAATCATGGAGTGTCGGCCTCGGCTGGGAGACAGATTTCGGTAGTGACTCGACATTTTGAGATGTCTGAAGATGCGATGGATGCAGATAATGATAACGCCTGACCGGTTGAAATCAAGTAACAGTCTTCTCCGGTCGGCTTCGGGGGATGAGTATTTAACAATCCGAGTCGGGTTATGTAGAAATGCCCAACCTGGTCGGTTGGCTCGAAGGCGAGGATTCGGTCAAAAGTCCAGATAATCGGAGCCGAAATTGACACGAAGCCGGGAGCCCAATAGTTGCCCAACTCAACAATGAAGGAGGGGATTCAGAAATGTGTTGAAACGGAAGTGAACAATGACGCAAAAGTGGGTTGGGGTTGGACCAAAGGTTAGTAAGAATGCCAAGCACTGATTATTCATTCAAAAATCCCTCCAGGGCTCCGGGGCTTTAGGAAGGAAGTGGACAGCTCTGAGATGGAAGAGAACACAAATAGAAAATAAATAGAAAATAAATAATAGAAATACTACCTAGGTAGATGTATATAACTATGATTTCCGTGGATCCAGAGAATGTGAACCTTGGGAACTCAAAGCTGTCAACCGTGGATGCCATGTGTTGTTCCCGCTCTTTAACTATGAAACTCCCTTGCTTCATATGCGCAACACTCCCCCGACAGGCGGTCAAGCGTCTTTCATTTTTGTTTCGCCCGGGTAAACCTTGGAAGCCATATATGTGGGTTCCAAGGTTTGAGAGTTTGAGAATCCACAGACGTTTTGTGATATCACTTGAGCCGCATGAAGGGGAAAATTGGAGTTGTTTGGTGAAATTTAGAGAAGGGGGAATCATGAGTATAAACCCCCCTAGGTTCTGCTTCGTTATACCTAATGTTCTCTCCCAACTTAATTAACATACAATATTGAGGTTGTGCAATTGGGCGAATTGGCTCAAGACTTAGAACTCTTGCCACAACATCTTGCCTTTCGCAGGATCCTTGTCGAAACCTATCTAGCCCTCGAGTTTATAGTTAGTGGTTTCCACAGTTAAATTCGAATGCTCTAAGTGGTCATCAAGAATACATTGGAAGATAAAGGTTCTCTAGAGTCCCTCAAATTATCTACTATGGCTTTCTATATTCCTCCCCCCGTCGCTCGTGGTTTTTCTGACTTCAATTATTGGAAAATCCTCGCAATTTTCTACCTCCTACGCACTTTAAAGTAATCAATATTAGCTAGTGACTATAGGGTCCACTCGGCCGTTGAAATAGGATGCCATCGCGGGGTTTAGGGTGGCTTATGTCCGGACCCGGTAAAGACATACGATATGCTTGACGTCATTACATCATTGCTTTCCGGCAGAGCTTATAACCATATGTGCCTCCTAAGTCTGGGAGCTCAAGAAAAGAAGAAAAGAGGGGGGGAAAGCAATTGCATTGACATATGGTACAGTTTATTGGGCTTAATCAGCTTGTATCTTTCTTCCGAGACTGATACAAGGACTAGACGGAGGAGTCTAGCGACGACCCCAATTCACTTACTCGGGCTTCCGGCCGACCATAAGGTACATTGGGGTGAACAATTTCTTCTGACCACCCTCGACTAAGCAATTAGCACCCAAAGACAGGTTGTCACCGGTCTTTTGAGAGCCCTTCGGGAAGAGGCCGATAGTCTCACTAGCACCGATGAAACGATGAGCAATGCCACGGCCCCACCAGGTCATACGAGCGATGAGGAAAAAGTCCCAGATCGAACCTATATGCTTGAAGGAGCCCGCTAGCGGGTAGTACCAGGGAATAGGATCAGGACGAGCAGCCATATCCTCGTGGTGAATCAAGCTAAAACCGGCGTCACGGAACGCAGTCAAGCCGTCAGAAACTTTGACCATATTTGAAATTCCATTACCCTGTTCGATACCGAGACGGATACGACAGTGCTCAGGATCATCGTTGTTATAATCGTCGGTCATAAACCATTCGTAGACCGCAAATTTACCACCAGGCTTCAGAACTCGGAGGATTTCCTTATAAACGCGCTTAAGGTCAGGAGCGTGGACGGTAGCCTCGATCACATACACAGCATCGAAGCTGTTATCGGGGAACTTCATCTGCATAAAGTCGCCCTTAACGAATGCCATCTTATCCGAAAGACCTTGCTTTTGGGCGTAGTAGTTGGCGCGGTCGATTTGGTAGTCGGTGTTATTCAGACCGGTAATATGGGCACCGGTGAAATTGACTAGCTCCCGTGCGGGGCCACCAACACCACAACCGACATCTAGAACATTCATATCCTTGGTGATACCAGCTTGTAGGGCAAGGTAGTGCTCATGGCGAGCGATGGCCTGGTGGAAAGGCTCGCCGTAGGCGAATCGGCAAAAGTGAAATGAGGTGCTCCATCCATACTCGTAAAAGTCGGTTGCAAGGTTGTAGTAGCTAGGAAATTATCGTCAGTATCGAGAATATATATCAATGATCAATATTTTGCAGGACATACTGTCGGGTCAGAGTTGCGTATTCCGCTTTCCGGGCCTGACAATCGCAAGGTTAGTGATGAGATTACTTCACTAGGGATAGGCAATATCAGACCTCGCGAATCGCATCTGTCTCATCGGTAGCTTGTTTGTCCCAGTGTTTGAAGTACTCATCTATAGCAGCCTTCTGAGCGGTGGCATTCTTTCCGCGCATAGCGGCGAGACCACCATTGGCCGTGGCCGATTTGCCGTGGAGGACCTTGTTGAAGGCTGCATCGCGTGCGACATCCTCACGTTCCAAAGCAGAGGGAGTCATGGTGCAGAGAAGGAGTAATGATTGGACTTTGAAGAAGTAGGAAGAGAAGATTTAAGAGTCTATCCAAAAAAAAAAAAGAAAACGAAGACATGGTATATATAGTAAATTGAGGATACCAGAAAAGCAATTTTGTAGATTGGGAGTCTAGAGAAAAGACGAATACATCCAAGGCTTACCCAATTATCCAATCAAAAGTGCTCTTTTTGAGGTGGTCACACCTTGATCTTCGGCGGAACAGGCACTTTCCGTCCTCTTAAAAATCGGATGCTATAGCTCCCGTGCGTAGGCATGGACGTTCCACTTTTATCGATTTCCGTGCTTTCATTGACAATCTTTTTTTCCGTTCCGTGGCATCAATTGACCGTGGTGGCGCCAGACAGGTTAGGATACAAAAATAAAACAATGCATTGCACTGCACTACACACCAGAGAATTGAAGTGGGTTGGGCTTTAACTGCGTTTCGATGACAATACAAATTCTACGAATGGTTTAGTTGGCGTTTTTTTGTATTTATATGCCTACTCATATAAGTGCTCATTGTAATGATGGCTTGGAGCACTCCGCCAGGCATCGAGGCACCTTCGCTTACCGTTTGCACTGTAAGCTACTCAGTGAGCGGCCCCCAGGGGCGCTTAGGGACATACTCAGATCTACTTAGTGAGAAAAAGGCAGGAAGGTCTAAGCACTAGATAGAAAGGGAAGGCCAAGAAGTGGCAGAGGAAATCAAGTACATCCGTACATAGGTACTTTAATACTACGTAGCTACGAAAAGGTAATCTCATAGAAAGTTCCCTCTACTAAGTACGAACCTCACCTCACCCCCTAACCACCACATTGCCCGCACCAAGGTCATACAACATTTATTATTCCTAGGAACCGCGGGCACTACATGGGTACTGTCTTGGCATGTCACCCACAACAATCAAAGAAACCAACAAGAGCTACTGGGCAGGGCGAACAGAGTTCACTGCAGGTCGAATCCCTCATTATTCCCGATTCACCCTCCCACCCGCGGGAAAGGATTGGAGCCAGACGCCCAAACAGAGGCGCAGACTCTGCAGAAGAAACCCGCCCGCACCAAAAGCCTGGGCCACTGCAACTAATAACCCGTCTGTTCGAGTACCGAATATGATTCCACCCGGCCACCCAGTAATAGAAGCCTTACATTCAATAGAGATGTCCCGCCTCAGGTGGAAGGCAGGCAACGCGCCTACAACCTCCACCATGACTCGATCGCCTCCCGAAGACGACATGTACACAGTCACTAACTCCAGCGCTAATGACTAGAGCTTCTAGGTCTCTAGTTATCCCCGGTCCCGTCGGCAAATTACCATATCCCGATGCCCAGGTCGTCGGTTACTAGGCGCAGTGCTGGCCGATCACGACCCGGGTCGCGGGTGAACATGCCGGCATCAAATAGACGGGTGCCGCCACGTTGATTCTCTCCCTCTGGCTGGTCGATTTCACGTTCACTTTCACCGCTGTTTAAGCACTGCCAGCTGCTGTTCGCTATGTCCACTTGCCCGCTGGGTATCCTGCTCCCTATGTCTGGGGTTTCGACTCTGCTGTCGTTGTTTGTTGGCTGTCTGAGTCGCACCTGTTCACCTTGGGTTTCGACCGGGCTTCTATACTTGGGCTTTCGGTGCTGTACTGGGAGCCCTGATTATGGGCGCCTGTGTATCGGTTTTGCGATATAAAGATAGCCTCGTCCATGGCTGGTTTTGGGGTGTTCTCACGGTGCTTCATACAATCAGACTTTGGCTTGATATAACTATATTTACAGTTCCAATCCTTCAGCCAAAATTCAAAGGCCTCACGATCTTCCCGATCAAAATCTCACGGAAAAAACTATCCTCCCTACCAATCGGTTTATCCATTTGACACCTCACGTCACTATGTCTTTCTACACCATGTCAAACTCCAAGTCCAACGCCATGTCCAACAAGACCTCGGATACCGAGGCCGATAGCGAAGGACACAATTCAACTCCTCTTCCGTATGGCTGGCGCTTGCCCCAGCCTAACAATTTCTCTTATGCCGATGCCATGAGCAGCCCGCTGATGTATCGTGCACGATCAACTCTGGCTCCGTTCTCGGATGCCATATCTGCGCTCGCACCCATGCCCGACTACCTGTCTACCGGAGCCCCAAGACTGGTGATATTATGGGTGAGATGCTGCGGATGCAACAATTTGGTCAATCCTGATCTAGCGCCGGAACATAAGTGTCCGATTTGTTCGCATACTGAGTGCAGTTCCTGCGGCAAAGAGAATGTTCCCTAGACTAGGATCGACTGTACGGGGGCTTGTTGTGTCTGGGATGTTTGGGTTTTACTTTCTTTCCTCTTTTTCTTTGCCTTTCTTGCATTTCCTTTCCTTTTCTTGCGTTTTGGTTGTCATTTTTCATTTTTCATTTTCATCTTCTTTTTGATTGATCGTTCTTTTGTTTATTGCCATGGGGCATTGGTGCATCTTAAGGTCTCAGGCAGTATCTATAGACGATTTGTCTTGATCCTGGATAACGTTCGGACACAGTGTCGATGATGCGAACGATACGCCTGCCCAAACAAAAGTCACAAGCATTGAGGAGTCATATAAACGGCATAGATAGATAGTTATTTGTTGGAATTGCGAAATGCTTTGCCGTATATATATATCCCATCCAGCACATATATAAAGGGTGCTATATCACACCTGTAGACTTCATAGATACTCCATCGTTCTAGGATAGTAGTGACTCTATCTTCAAGAGCGATAGATGATTAATAGAAATATTGGTTTATCTAGGAACCTGGTTAGACGTTGCTGAAGGAATTGAAGAACCGATTCCGAATTCAGTGACAATGGATAGCCCAAACAAGTATAAATATACGCTATGGCAGGGTAGAGATAGATGGTGACTAAACCAATTATGAATGTCCATGAGGATTTACTTTTTTCTTACACTGTTCTAGTATCGACTTCGGAAGAAGTCAGTGAAGACCTGTACGTAATAACGACGACATTCAGCCCTACAGTTGCCCGGCGAGGGACTTTCAGTTTATCGGAATATAAATTACTCTAACACAGCCAGGTCAAGTGTATACAGTGGGGACATATTGCATTAATTATAAGGTATTGATAGAGGGACACCCCCCTTGGATGCTGGGACACCCCCCTGCCTGATTTTTCAGTACCGCCTTCCCGATCGGGTGCGACACTGAATTCTGCCATCTTTCTGCCAGGTATAGAGTTTTCTGCCATTTATTCTGCCACTACCATATAATTCTGCTTTACATAGTAAAAAAACATACATTTTGATCAGAAAAAATCGTATATATCTGTATGATTACTACATTTATACTCTACAAATTGATCATTATACTTCTTAGGCATCTCCCTGCGCGTGATTTCGTCCTCGACCCCGCCCTCGACCCCGTCCCTGTCCTCGTCCTCGGCTCTCCTCCTATAACGAAGGATCTTGGTGCACAGAACGATCCTGTGTAAGAGGATCAGAGGAAGACTACGGTTGCTGGGTACTACCCTAGGTACTGGCCTAGGTGCTGCTGGCCTGGGTGCTGTTGGCCTGGGTGCTGTTGGCCTGGGTGCTGCTGGCCTGGGTGCTTGCCTGGGTGCTTGTTGATCCTATGTATAGAGTGCTATGTGACAAAAGTGACTTAATTTTGTTAGAGGTTTATGTACAAATTGTAGGTACCTACTGTATTGTAAAATTGTGTAGGGACTTTGACATAAAGGCGGTGTATAAAGTTGGAAGGCGGTGTGGAGCGCGGTAGGCATATACAGGTGTCGAGGTAGTGCATTACCCGATTAGGAAAGCGGTGACTCATTCCCCAGGCAGGGGGGTGTCCCAGCATCCAAGGGGGGTGTCCCTCTATCAACACCCTAATTATAAAGGTATCCAAAACATGCACGAAGCAAGCGCCGCGAAACTATTGATCGCTAGGAGATTTTTCCCGGTGGCTACGCCCCGATTGTGGGGACTGCGGAACAGCAGCCCCGTTCTCGGGCGGGGCCAGTCCAGCCTCCAGCCGCAAGCGGGTCACCACGGGTCCCAGCGCAAAATGACTCTCCATGCTGCTGTGGTCCGCACACGGGCTCTTCTTGATCGGCAACAGCCAATCGAAGACATTGTATCCCATGACCTGCTGGATATTTTTCAATGGGCTGCCTAGGTCGAAGGGATTCTCGCCCGGCAGAGTGTGGAGGATGGCGAAGACGTGGCGTTCGCCTGAAGAGGGGTTTGTTGTTTGCGGTTGGGTTGGAGTCGAGGGTGTTTGTGGTGGGTAGGAGACCATGCGGAATGTCGGAGCCCAGGGGGACTCGGCTACCCAGAGTCGCTCGAGGAGGTGTTCTGGGACACGGATGGCAAGGGTCCAGACGGCGGTGCGTCGGTTTAGGTTTTCGATGGTTGTGATATTGAATATGCCCATTTGGACTGAGCTCAAGGTCATTCCGGCGGTGAAGAAGGCGAAAAGGCCGCTCCTAGTGGTTTGTATCAGACTTAGCAAATCTCCCGAGTATCCTGTGTGTGGGCACTTACAGTCCAATGCAGACACACCAGTGGGGGTTTACTCCTCCGGTCTGGTTGAAAGGTTAGTAACGGGCTCTCTCGGTGAATTGGTTATGGTAACTTGTGGAAGTCTCACCTGGCGTCGGATCTCCGCTGTAAAATAAACACACACTATGAGAGCAAAGGTACAGAAAATGCAAGTATAAGCAACGAATTGAATGAAGAATTTGAACGATGTCTCGGACACCACGCCTCCAACCCTGCATTCTGTCAGCTGGATACTGGTTTTGCGGAAAGTTGTTGTTATCATACCAAGGACAAAAATGATCCATTTTGCGCACACATCGACCCAACTCGCGGCAGTGGTGCGCCCTGTCCGTCTTGTACTGGCAGCACGTGGTGCACCACAGGGGCCGGCCATCCGTCTCGCAGACGAAGGCATCTTTTGTGTAGAAGCTCTCCAACCCAATATCTGACTGAACTGCGGTGCCTACAGCAGTAGAGGTCGAGCCTCTCTCCACATCCGCGTCTGCCCGGATTGTCTTCTCCGGATCGGGTTTGCGCGTGCTTTTCTTCCCACGCCGGCGCTTCGATTGCTTTTCGTTCTCGTCATCCGCCATTTTTTGTTCACCGAGGGGAAGGTACCCGGGATTCCACATGACTTGGTAATAAAGATGCAAATATGAAACGACCATGGGGATTAAAAGGACGTAATAGATCGCGAGGATGGCGGCGCCAGCGCCGACTCGGGGGCCTTGGTTATGGGAGGGTAACGGATGAATTAGATAGTCGACTAAGTTTCACATCGTTAGTTCCCTGGCAAAGAAGTCCTCGACCAAATTCAGGGAGAACTCACTGCATAATGGTTTCGTGACCGCATAGGAAGCGTAGACCACAGCGCCGAGTAACACAGGCGGAATGAGCCTGGATACTACGACGTTGGCGCGCTTCTGCGCGGAAGACGCCATATATACGGAATCAATACAGCAATATCAAATGCATGGATGTTAATGAAGGACTGCAAAGGACCGGATCGAGTAGGAAAGGTTGAATCAAACAGTGCAAACCTGACGTAATCGGAACTCTCTGCCAGGCCCGTGTCCCTGGGGTTTCCCAAAGTTCCCCCGTTTGGGTTCCCAAGGATCGGGGGATCGGTAGAACCTTGAAAAAACCACCCGCATTACAGCTTGCCCAGCTTCAACCTCAGCTATCGTGTCCGGTAAATGTCGGGCCTACTATTACTCATTCTATATTTCTCAGCTGCGACCGTCAGATAAGGCCAAAATGTCAGATCACCTCTAAACTCTTTTTAGATCTTGACGGTGTCACGGTTGTACTAGAGCTCGATATAGTATCTGGAAAGGCACATGGCATGGAATTTCCGCGGATCCACGGGTGAGAATTTAAATTAGAAATCAGCCGTTGAGTTTCACAGCATCTCGTAATCTGTAATTCGTAAGAAACAACCCAAAAAAAAAGTTCCAAAACAACAATCATGAAACGAATTTTTAATGTTTTTTTTCCATCATATTCAGGTTGTCAGAAACAGAAGCCTGGGTGACTTAGGCAACACTGCTCAGGGCGCGGAATCTTGGGACACCTGACTCAAAATGACTCTTTATTTTGCTTTTCAAAGCAGCCGGTGCCTGGAAAACCAGGGAAGAGTGGAGTATATCGTACACCTTAGAAACCAATTGATCGAGTTCATTTACCAAGGCATCAATGTCAAAAGGAATTCGAGAATTTAGACCGTTATTTCGGAGCATCCGAATGACCAGAGCCCGTTGGCGCACATACATTCTCCCGGGTAAGCCAGGCCATCCGAGACGGTGAGACCATTTGCTTAGCCCTGGAGAATAGTGGACCCGTTGACTCAATACGCCTAATCTTCAGAAGATGAATCATAGATTCCTCACATTCTAGGCACAACTGGGGTGCTCTGGGCAATGACAGAGCCCCGGACTACACACTAAGCCACTGCCCTGGGCAACCCATCTCGCGGGTGATGTGCAACTTAAGGCCAACTTGAGTGCCCGGGTAATGAACTCGGCCAATTACGATGTGGATCTCATGTCGCAAGGCAGCCTGGGCTGTTGACTGTTCTAGCAAACGTTGCCTTGCGCTTCTGCTTCCATTACATCTATTCTAGTTTCTTCACGTATATAGCTCTCGTGGATCCCCCATGCTGAAATTCAATTCCATTCTCAAACTCAATCAACACATCCAACTATCAGTCCAGCAAGACCTTCCCGCTTTATAACTATAAAGACCCTCGACTGGTCTTCCACCAAATCTTCCATCCGGTCTATAATATCAATCCAATCTATCCAACCCATTACAACAATGGCGTCTCTGTGGTATTGCTGCGGTTGCAACTTCGGCCCTCACAACTCGTCTCTCTACGACGCCTGCATCCAGTGTGGAAGAGTTCGTTGCGCTCGCTGCGTTGACGAGAAGATCTCCGACAGTATGAGCATCCACTCGCACTCCCACTCGGACTCTCACGACAGCAACCCGATCTCCGCATACCCAACTGCCGTCTCATTGCACTCACCTCGCACCCCAACCTTGAAGACCACAGCCATGCCCATGGTTGTACCAGAGCTTCCCGGTCTACGGCCTCTACCACGGGCCAACTGCACAGGCATCTCGTCAGCCTCACTACCTGGAACGAGGCAGAACAGCCCGACCTACATGTATATCTGCTGCGGATGCGGAGACGGCCCTAAGATCTACAACATTCAACCCCAGTGCGTGTCATGCAACCACATGGCTTGCAACAATTGCGAGGAGGTCAAGTGAGACTTTTTGAAACGCCGTCTCGCGGGCCGAGACAGGGTACTACGAATACAATGGTAAGCAACTCCGATGCTCACTCAGCATTTCGGTTCTTGAAGCTGACGGTTCGGCATAGTGATTCCGAACTCTACTGTTTACTTTTTTTCTTTTTGCGATCTTCTTTTCCTTCCTGGAATGCTTTTTTGTTATGCAAAGCGGGTTATGGGTCATGAGCATATGTGGTGTAATGCTTCTTATTTTTGTTAGACTAGAATTTTGTATACTTGCGATGTCTTGATTTGGTTTAGCGCAAGGCCAGTGGGGCTGGATTCCCCTCTCTCTGCCTTGGCCATTTTGATTTTCCAATCTCCTTTTCATTTTGATATGTTTCTTTATTCTTTTTTTATTGGAATCAATATTATGGTTATTACTATTATTACCAATCTGTCTCGTTTATGCAAGTAGTAGAGTCATCGTGATCTTCAAGGTATGCAGCAAACCCTGCTCTCAGCCTCATGGGCTTGGTCTCAAGGATCATGGTTGGTTGGAATAATTTGCGGCTCAGCCAAATATGGACCCCGCTATGCTGAGTGATATACTCTGTATGCAAGCCAAGATGAACTAAGTCTGCTTCTCCTGTTCTTGTTACCGCTCCTTTGCTCTGGCATCTGCAGCAAACAGCCCTATGGCCCATACTGAAAAAGCGGTCTTGGTACTCGGAAGCTAACACGGACAATTGTCTATTAATCCTTGTGCTCCGCTTCTCTTTGACCTCGATCTTTTTACCTTTACCTTTCGGACTTCACCTATTTACGGCTTATTTTCTTACTCTGACCTCGACTCAGCCCCCTATGGCATGTTCTATGATGTTATTCCCATTTCTCCATATCCCGTCTATCCCGTCTTCCCAACTATGTCATTGTAGTAGCCCCCACCTGGGCACGTCCAATTTGGACGTTGGGGCTGTGCTGGACTGTGCGCCCCGGACGGGTTTTGCTTGGCTTTTTCCCTCCACCTTGTGCGCGCTTGTCGTCCCATCACCCTGAAACTCCCGTGTAAATTCGCATAGACGCAAATTACTACCATATCCACAACTCATCTTCCACATTAGTATTTTCCTTGGCTGTTTCCTCGCGCTTTCAATGTTTGCCCGGTCGCGGACTTCGCCTTCGGGCGCTGGGCGCGGGATCTATCTCTGGCATGGGCTGTATGGCTATTATGGCTATATGGACCTACGATTATACTCCATACGGAATGTCAATACAAGGGGAGGAACATATGTAACCGAAAGCGAGGAAGCCCCGGACCAATCAGCAAGAATCTGTCGAACCCAAGACATCTGGTCCGCTGGTCTGCCTTGCCCTGACTCAACTCGTATAGATATGTTTCTACAATAGGAAAAATGTCATAGTTGCATTGTATCTTTGATCAGCAGAGATAATATTAAAATTAACAAACTCACCGTATGCACTCTATTACTTTACTATTATTATCTCTGAATTTCTGAATCTTCTTGAAACAGTCACACCAACTTTGGCCCCCATCTCCCCGACTCTGCACGCTATACTTAGCATCCACCAACTAGCCGCAGGAACCCACCTCTTCTTTCTTCTGACTTCGTACTTTGTATGCCAGTGAGTCTTTTTTTCTTGTTTGGGTCTAGACTGGTTTTTAAGATTTGACTTCTTTTCAAGCTGCATTTCTCAGCTTAGATGGTCACAGCTGAAAATATGTATCCAGCACATTTGGGGGCTAATCTCTTTGCAGATAGGACTTTGTCAAGAGTATTATTTTATTTTATTTTCTGGTCTATGCTATTCCTTTAGCTGCGCATGAATGAGTCAATGGTTTTAGCGTGTTTTTCACAAATGGACATGGGTATCTCGGAGGTTAGATGGATTGAGTCAGAACCTATCCATAAGCCAAGCCAGTTACAAGGTAACTAGTGCTTATTTCATTACTGCTAAGGATAGAAAAAGAACAATAGTTAGACAGAAAAACAAATACATATTGACTGATTGCTATGGATATGTTCTGTGAAAACCCGCCGAGATCCTAATGGTACAACCGCACCCTTCAGTTTGCAGATTAGCAGTAGAGCCAGAGCTCCCCAGAGCTGAAACTGCCGAAACTGCCGAAGTTACGACCAGCAGCTGAGACGCAGACGCCCCAACACCCTTTTGTCGGGTCACTAGGCAATGAAAGGCCCAGAGCCTAAATCCAACAAAAGAAAAAGAAAAAAAGAGACTCAAAGAGCGCGAGGCCCCCAATCGCGCAGATCAAATGCAATTGGAATGCAGGGAAGAAAACGCCGAATCGACTAATGATGCAGAGGAAAACCAGGCCATGAACGCGAGAGCCTTGAAAAGAGGTGGTGGCATGGGATATTGTATTGAAAAATGGATGGCATCATGGCCATTATGAGGGTTGTCTGAGTCCATGTGGTGTGATGATGATGATGTTTTTCCCCCGTCATCGAAGTTCTTTCGACGTCGGTGTTCACATGACTGATGGAAGACAGCTCACCTGGAGAGGACTCTTAAAGGGTCCAAATGAATGAGGGAGAATGTTACAGGGACAAGACACGCGACGGGTCTTGGAGGAAGCGCCTACGGTATGCGGCTATCTCAGAGGCCACAGTGTCGAAATCTTTCACCTTGTCACGCCGTAAGTCGTTGATGATCTCTTTCAGACCAGCGAGATATGTTTCTTTTTCTTCTTCGGTTTGACCCTCTCGGACAGAGCCCATCTGGACGAGAATCTTGTCGTCTGTCGAGGTTAACGGCTCTGTGGTCAGCATTCGAACAGGGTAAAAAAAGAGATGGCAAACGAGTTGGAGGGAAAGGAAGCAGAGGCAAGAGAGTAAGGCAGTAGAGCAATAAACAGAAAGTAGAAACAGACTAGATAGTGCAATACGCCGGTGGGGGAGCTCGAGAACGAGGTGGGGTGTTGCACGTTGTTCATGTCGACGCACCGCTTAGAGTCATGTCTCGAAGATGCTGAAACTCGCAGGATCGGTCATTGCAGACACCCCCGGCCAACTCATATGGACACATGTATTTCATGGAATCGATATTATGACTGTAAGTTAGCGAGCGGTAGCCACTCGGAACGTCTTCGGCATAATGCGGGTGGTAGCGATAAGCCTTGAAAGTTCGCAGTGGGCTGGTGTACGGCGTGAATCTTTGCTCCGAAATAGCGGGCGATGCTTCAGTCTAGATAGGGGTTAGTATGGGGTCACCAGAAACTTCCTCTGAAAGGGGGTAGTGTTCATACGCCAGGAGCGCCAACCTGCAAATCCGACCGAGGTAATGGGTCTGACATCTGAGGCGTGCTGGTTAGTTCTTCATCAGCTTGAGTCAAGTCAAATGATGGTGCCGAGACTGCCGTGTTTTCTACGAGACCGGAAAGAGCTGGGCTGAATGGAGGAGGGCTGTAACTGGAGCCTTCAGACTGTGCTTCAGCATCAGGCTCTGGGGGCTCATAACCGTCGGATTCCGCAGACTCTTCACGCTGAGATTGTTCGCTAAGGTGATGTTGAGAAACGTATTCGTCGGCAGAAGCTGCACTAGGATGGGTGTTGGCAGAGGGCGAGCTTCGAGACGTCGATCGCGCTGAAGAGTCAATCTCCATGGGCTCTGAGGATGACGGCATAGCAGAAGGATCGAGATCGGCTTGCGCTGGCGAAGTAGCAGGCTCATCCTCAATCTCGCTGGACGAATCGGAACTATCACTGCTGCTGTCATCAGATTCTTGCATAGCCGACCCAGCTGAATCGGACTCGAACGAAGCCATTGACTGTGCTGTGCTATCGATTACACCGTCTGCCACTTCCTCGGCATGGGCTTCTTCAACCGGTTCTCGAGTGGGAGCGCCTTCGGCTGATGCATGTAGTTGGGAAGCTGGCCCAGCCGGCATAAGCGTATCAGGGGCGGCCATCGTCGGTTTATTATTTGAAGAATCTGGGTAATGGTTAGTTGAAGCGCAGAATTCTCTCGAAAATACTCAAGAATGATCATGTCCCAGCAAGAGACAGACAGAGAAAGGAAGGATCGAAACAACATTACCTTCTTCAGAAGTAGCTGCGACCACGCTGGATTGTCCACCGGACGATGATGATGCCCCAGACTCATCCAGGGTGCGAGGTGACTGGGTTCGGCTGGCAGCGAGCTTTGATTTCCTTCGTAGCTCCAGCTCCGCAATCTTGCGGCGCATAGCTTGAATTTCCATATCTTTGAGTCGAATGTCCCCTTGGTCACTGAGACTAGAAGGTGCTTGTGGTGTAGCTGTCGAAGCCCGGGTGGCAGGAGGATTTGATTGGACAGTAGGCTTCGCAATGGTCGAGGTCACTATCGGCACTGGCTCCTGCTCTGGGCTCGAATCCAACTCCATGTTGTCATCCTCATCATCGCCATAAAGTGATTCATCGTCGCTGATTGCAATGATGAGTTTATCGGTAGGATCGAACCGAGTCGCAGCCGGGTTAAAATGCTTCTTCGGAGGTGCAACTGGCTCATCGAAATCGGACGCCCGCGGCCTCTTGCGTTGGGAAGTTTGAGACATAGGTGTTGAGTCGGGGTCCATCACATGTACCGGCTCAGAGGCAAGAGTTTCATGTGGCTCCTGCTCCAATCCGGTCATGAGAAGTCCTGGAAGGCCGGCAGAGCGACGAAATTCGGGCACAGGAGGTCGAAGAGGAAGCGGGTGTTGAATAGCTGGCGCCGGAGATTCCAACTGGACAGGTGGCAGATTTGGCTGAGCCAATTGCTGGGTCTTCAGCAAAGTCTGTCTTTTGAGTTCTTCAATTCGCTGCCTTGCCAACTCCGTCTGGGCTTTGCTCTTTTCCTTGACGAGAGCTCCCTTTGAAACCAGACGGGCTTTATCAACTGGTTTAGCGAGAGGGGATTTCGCACTGCCAGTGGGTGAAGTCTCCTTGGATGTCGTCTTGGCAGCTTTCTCAGCTAGCATCCGGGCGATCAGTTCCTTTCGCTCCAGAGGCTTGCCAGTTTTGGAAGGAGGAGCGGCGGATGGGGCGGAAGGTTGGGGCACTGGCAAATCCGACTTCGTGGTGCTGTGAGTCTCCTTCAGTATCTTGGTCACCTCAGCGGCGCTGCTAGATCCTAATCCCTTGCTAGCAATTACAGGCGCGGCGGAGGCCTTCTCAGGAACTGGTGGACCTTGCACAGGTGATGCGGTGACCTTGATGCCAACTTCTTCGTAAAGGCGTTTCAGGATCATAGGGTTGATACCCTCTGCGACTAGTTCATTGTAGCGGATGTTATGGGGCGCCAAGCTGAGCAACGCGCCTTGGGCTTGAATTCGTAGCTGCGCCGCTGATTTCCGAGGTGGAGGGACGGGGACAGTTGCAGGTGGGTCCTGCCGCTGAGACTGCATCGCATGGTGGACCGTGCTGGCGTCTGCGGATACTGACAAAGGAGGGTTGTACGCTGCATGTTATTAGTAAAACAGAATCAAACATGGGGAAGCATGGGAGTAATACGTGATCCACTACTCCTAGCGGATTTTGCACTAGAAGATATGGTTTCTCCTTCTTCCAGGTCCAAATACTGGCGCGTAGACTTACGCGTCGTCGGCTGTAGGGATTTTTCATCCGATTCATCACTAACCTCGCCCTCTTCACGGTGATTATCTGCCTGAACTGGTGCATCTTTCAGACGTACGGCTTCTGTTGATAGTTGGTGTGAGGTATGTCCATCTAGACCCTGATAGGGTATGGCGGGAGTTGAGGACCCTGTTGGTATAGGGGGATAGGTCATCGGAGGAAACGGCATTGGAGGGAAGGCAGGTGGAAATTGTGATGCGTCGAAGTGGTTGAAGAAGGGAAACTGAGGCGGAACGAATGCTGAGTTTCCAGCGCCATTTGAACCTCGCATTCGAGAATTCGCGTTGACGCCTGCCATGTTATAGTCGAAGGTCGGCACAGGATTTGTCGCAAGTGGCTGGTGCATTTGAGAATAGTCTGAACTGACTGGAAAGTTCGGGGGAATCATCGAAGGGTATGCAGGAGGCCATTGTTGTGCATAATTCGGATGGCCCCCGTATGAGGGAGGTTGGTCGGACATGATGTTGTGTGCAGGAATGAAAGAGATGTATTCTCTACGATTCTCAGAAGCGAAAGGCTGGAGGTGAAGAGAGGTCGCGATTTCAAAGACCAAATCTCATGATGTCTTGAAGGATTAAGCAGGTGGAGAGAGGTACCGGTAGGTCCTCGAGAAAAGGATACGCAGAGCTTGAATTTAAGAGTCACTGTGAGGTGTGATAATGATCTTATAGCGATCTAGAAACAAGAAATAGCCATGCGACTGTGAATGCCAGCTTATATGGGGAGGAAGAGATGGATAAAGGGTTTGAAGTCGAGAAGAATTGAGATACGCGGTCGTCTCCAAGGTCTAAGCGCCTTCATCGACAAAAATGATCGAGTATTTCACGTGATACACGCACGGGCCACTTGCGATCGGCGGGCGGCGCCCGAGGAACGCAGAGTAAACAAACATCATGGATATTGGGGTGCGTCACTTCGAACATCTTGCCTTTTCTTCCAACTTTTCGTGAACTCCACACCTCTGCTAATTGTATTCTACTTGGTTTCTTCTGTCTTGGGTGTCCTATCACACTCACCTCCCCTACACTTACACCTGAAATTGCGGAGATAGTCTTGGCTATGATAACGACTGCTGCGCCCAAATAATGTCCCATTGAACTACGATCACCATGCTTCCCTCCCAGTTGAACGGCTCGCCAAAGCGTGCGAGTTTCCTTGCCCGCCCATCGTCTTCACAAGGACATTCACCACAGGCGAGGCCCAAATCGGCCATCATTACACCATCTCATGGGCTGGAGTCAGCGAGAGGTCATCTGCGCAACACATCCGTGTCACAGTTGTCGCCAACATTACCACTAAGCGGAAATCGTGAGAGATCGAACTCTGCAAAGAACAGTCCTTCCTCCGGAACATTCGCGCCGAGCTTTATCAAATCCGAGGAATTACGACGGGGGGCGGATCAGATTCGTGGACTCGAAGGAGAAAATGACTTTTCTGGGAACAAATATGTGTGGCTACGGGACCCTCAAAAGGCTTTTGTCCGGGGGCTGGTTTTGGAGGAATCTGAAGAAGGGCGGCTGTTGGTGCAGACCGACGATGGCGACGTATGGATGTAATCCCACTAAGAAGATATAATGCGCTGACACTGGAATAGCAACGAGAACTGGATGCGGACCAGGTCGACAAAGTCAACCCTGCCAAATTTGACAAGGCAGATGATATGGCAGAACTCACACATCTGAACGAGGCGTCTGTGGTGCATAACCTGCACACCAGATATCAGTCAGATCTAATCTATGTTCGTCACACCTGCGAACATGCACATACCACTCCGTGATTTTGACTGACTGGATGGCTGTATAGACTTATTCTGGACTTTTCCTGGTAACGATCAACCCGTACTGTCCACTACCCATCTACACCAATGAGTACATCAAAATGTACAAGGGCCGAGGGAGAGAGGAGACCAGACCCCATATTTTTGCGATGGCAGATGAGGCCTTCCGGAATCTTGTGGAGGAGGGCCAGAATCAAAGCATTCTAGTAACAGGAGAGTCTGGCGCGGGTAAAACTGAAAACACGAAGAAGGTTATCCAATACCTCGCTGCTGTCGCCACTTCCGATACGCCTTATGGCCGGTCTGGAGCGAAGCAACTCACTGGTCTTTCACAACAGATTCTAAGAGCCAACCCTATTCTCGAAGCCTTTGGTAATGCGCAAACGGTCCGGAATCACAACTCCTCCCGGTTCGGAAAGTTTATTCGCATTGAGTTCTCGCGCTCAGGCCAAATTTCTGGAGCTTGGATCGATTGGTATCTCCTCGAGAAATCACGAGTTGTCAAGCCAAACCGCAACGAGAGAAACTATCATGTTTTCTATCAGCTTCTTCAGGGCGCAGACCGCAAAACACGCGATAAGCTTCTTCTAGCTGACCTCCAGATCGAGGATTTTGCCTACACGAGAGATGGAAATGATTCTATTGTGGGCGTCTCTGACCAGGACGAATGGAACTCGTTGATCGAAGCCTTCCATGTGATGGACTTCGACGAGGAGGATCAGCTGTGCATCCTGCGGACCATTGCGGCTGTCCTGCACCTGGGAAATGTGGGTGTTGCGAAGGCGAGTGTGCGCGCAGACCAGGCAACCCTAGCGCCTGAGGGTTACTCCAGCATGGAAAAAGCTTGCTACCTTCTTGGTATTGAGCCCGAAGCTTTTGTCAAGGGTCTCTTGCATCCACGCGTTAAGGCCGGCCGTGAATGGGTAGAGAAGGTCCAGACGCCGGACCAGGTACGCATGGCCCTCGATGCCCTCTCTAAGGGTATCTATGCGCGCGGATTTGGAAATCTTGTCGCTAGAATTAACGGCCAGCTTGGCCGCTCGATGGCCAGCGACGACAACTATTTCATTGGGGTCCTTGATATTGCTGGATTTGAGATTTTCGACAACAACAGTTTCGAGCAACTTTGCATCAACTACACAAACGAGAAGCTTCAGCAATTCTTCAACCACCACATGTTTGTTCTAGAGCAAGAAGAATATGCGAGAGAGCAGATTGAGTGGCAATTCATTGATTTCGGCAAGGACCTGCAGCCAACAATTGACCTCATCGAGTTGACCAACCCCATTGGCATTTTCTCTTGTCTTGATGAGGATTGCGTGATGCCCAAGGCCACGGACAAATCATTCACGGAAAAGCTCCATGGCCTTTGGGACCGCAAGACTCCAAAGTACCGCGCCTCTCGTCTCAACCAGGGCTTCATTCTGACCCATTACGCCGCAGAAGTTGAGTACAACACAAGTGATTGGCTTGAGAAGAATAAGGATCCGCTCAACGACAACATTACACGCCTATTGGCCGCCTCGAAAGCACCGCACGTAGCACATCTGTTTTCCGACTGTGCAGACTCCGAGGAGGATGGTGCTGGAAACCACACCAGAAGCCGTGTCAAGAAGGGTTTGTTCCGCACAGCCGCTCAAAGGCACAAGGAACAACTATCTAGTTTGATGGCTCAGCTCCACTCGACCCACCCTCACTTCGTCCGTTGTATTCTACCTAATCATAAGAAGCGGCCAAAGATGCTGCACGCTCCATTGGTCTTGGATCAGCTACGATGCAACGGTGTCCTGGAGGGCATCAGGATTGCTCGTACTGGATTCCCGAACCGATTGCCATTCACGGAGTTCCGACAGCGCTATGAGGTCCTTTGCCAGAACATGCCGAAGGGGTACTTGGAGGGACAGAGTGTTGCTCGTACCATGCTGGAAAAGCTCGGCATGGACCGGGGTTGGTACCGCGTTGGTCGGACCAAAGTTTTCTTCAGAGCAGGTGTCCTAGCCGATCTAGAAGAGAAACGTGACCAACTCATCCGAACTATCATGTCCAAGTTCCAGTCTGTGGCACGAGGATTTGTTCAGCGACGCATTTCCAATAAGCGACTCTACCGCGCGGAGGCAACCCGGATCATCCAACAGAACTTCCACGCTTACCTGGACTTGAAGGGAAGCCCATGGTGGCGCATGTTCTCAAGAATGAAGCCCCTACTGGGCGACACAAGAAATGCGAAGGAAGTCAAAAAGCGTGACGACAAAATCCAACAACTCGAAGCCAAGATGAAACAGGACCTTGCGGACCGCAACAAGCTCGACGAAGAAAGACGTCGGACGGAGATCGAGATTCAGAAGATACAGCATACTTTGGAGAGTGAGCGCGCACTTGCATTGGACAAGGAAGAGATTTTCAAGCGACTGCGAGACCGAGAAGTGGAGCTCGCTGAGAAGCTTGCCGGTGCAATCGCCGACCAGGAAGGCCTTGAAGAGCAACTGGATGAATTGGTCGATGCGAAGAGGAAAATCGATGACCAGCTGCAACTTCGAATTACCCAGCTCGAACAGGCCGGTCTGATCATTCAGCAACTCGAGTCAGAAAAGAACAGTCTGCAATCTCAAGTCAAGGAACTTGACAGCAAGTTTTCTGAAACGGAGATCCAGTTCTCCGGAAAGAACGACCAAATTCAAGAACTAGGCCAGGAGATCAAGATGCTCCAAAGCCACCTCAGCTTGAAGGATCGTAAGCTTCAAGATCTGGAAGCCAAATTGTTGAAAACCGACCAAGACCTTGATATCAAACTCGCAAACACTTCCAAGGAACTCGACAAATCCAAGAAACAAATCCGTGATCTCTCCGAAGAGAACAAATCAATTCGTGATCAGATTTCCGAACTCTCGAGTACTTCCACAGGATACGAAGACCTGCTTCGTCGAAAGGAGAGTGAGATTGCAGTTCTTCGAAATGACGTTCAGAAGCACGAGGAAGAAAAGCGAAGCGTTGAGTCCGAAATGACTTCCCTTGCTGCACGTCACGACAACATGCAATCTAGACTCCGCGAGGTACAAGCCGACAGAGATGCCATGCGCTCTGAACAAACTCAACTTCAACGCGAAGCCGCGGACCTCAAGAATCTGCTTGAGAATAAGAGATCCGAGGATGCCGAGGCTGGAGAGAGCAGGAAGCTGCTAGAGCACCAAGTAAATGATCTTAAGAGCCAGCTCTTCCAGGCTCAAGCCGATCTCAGCCGAGAACGCCAGTCACGAGATGACGTGCAAATGCTTTCCGAGCACAATCTTGCACAGTTGACCCAGAAATATGAGACACTCAACGACTCTAAGATTACCATCGAGAAGGAGATGTACATCCAGCAAGATAGTTTGCGTCGTGCTACAGAGGCGCGAGTTGCGGCGGAAACAACAAGGAAAGAACTGCAAGGCGAATTGATCAAGCTCCGCGAGAGGTTTACGGACGCCGAGACTGCCCGCATGAATGCCGAGGCCGAGATTGAACGAAAGATCATGAGCCAGGCCGAGGAGCGCATGACCAGTTCACGCAAGGACCTTGAGGAAAAGGCTCGCCAGCTTGAAGAGGTTGAAACCGAACGATCGCATCTCTCAAGCCGGATTCAAGAGCTCATGCACTCGATCTCCGAATCCGACAACTTCCGTCTGCGCCATGATCAGCACAAGGAGCGTCTTGAACGTGAGCTTGTGACTCTCAGAGGCAGGCTGACGGCGTCCGAAAACGATAACAAGTCACTTTTGACCAAGATTCAGCAAAAGAACCTTGACATTGCCCGATCAAACTCGAAAGCCAGTGATAGCAATCGACTCCGTTTGACCAACCTTCAAAAGGAGAAGGCTAGGCTCGACGAGGAGACCAAGAAGCTCAGTCGTCAAGTGGAAGACTCGCAGGTCATGATTACATCCTTGGAGAAGCAGAAAGAGAAGTTGTCGTTGAGCTTGGAGGATTTGAACCATGAGGTGAATCGCGAACACAAGACCAGTCGTAATGCTGAAAAAGCTGCTTCAACAGCGAATCTGCAACTAGCAGAGGCCAATCGGAAACTCGAAACCGAACGACAACTTCGCAATCAAGCTCAAGCTAATACCCGTCAAACCCAAGGTACCCTTGATAGAGCGAACAAGGAGATCGAGGACTTACACCGCCAATTGATTCTATTGCACAAAGTCTTCGAGCCCGAGGCCACTGAACCAGCTCAGTCCTGGGAGGCTGTTCAGCCACACCTCTCCAAGCAAGTTGATTTGGCCCAAGTCCTTGAAACTGTTCAGAACAAGCTTGGAGTCACCGAGGAGAAGTACGCGAGAGCGGAGAGCCAGCTTGCTGAAATGCGCCGACGCCATGCGGATGAGATGAAGGAGCTCGATATCAAATATTCATCCTCCAAGCGCGCGTTACTCGAGGAGATTGACCAAAATGAAGTGGCCAATAACCGTACTCCGGCTCACCTCAGAAAGAACTCTGAAAATGCTGCTAAGAAATACTCTAACCCTACCACGCCCAACCGACGCTACAATGCCTTCGAAGCACCAAATGACTCCGCGCGGTCCGACCGAACAGTGGATACACAGGGCTACCAAAGGCGCATGGATACAGCAGCGGAGCTCGAAGAACTTCAGAATAAGCTGCAGATGACCGAGATGCAAAACAAGCACCTTCAGAGCCAACTTGGACGCTCCACTCCCACCGCGGATATCTGGCAGGACGACAGTCCCTCAATTCGTCGCATGCAGCTTCTCGAGCGAGAGAATGGCCGCCTTCACGACCAACTTGATGACTCTTCCAAGAAGGTTTCATCATTGGAGCGTAGTATCCGCTCCGGAGAATTGTCCCTCCGCGACGTTCAAGCTAAATCGCACGAAGAACTATACGACCTTATCAACTCGCAAGAGCAATCTAGGCGCTCACTCCTCAAGGTTCACAATGAAACTATGAGTGAGTTTGGTGATGCCAAGGCTCACTTCGAAAAGTTGAAACGCGCCAGAGCGACGTTGGAGGTCGAACTTCGTGACGCGCGTTCCGAGACCCAAGAGTTGCAACTTGGCAGAGAGCAAGATGCAGTTAGCCGTAACCAGCTTCTTCAAGAATTCTCAGACCTCCAGATTCGCCTAGATGCCGAGTCGTCGAGGTCGGCTGATCTGGAGTCAAGCCTGATGCTGTACAAGAGTCGCTCTGATGAATACTTCAACAAGCTCGAGCAGGCCGAAATTGCGGTTATGAAGGCTTCACGCGCCGAACAGTTCGCCAAGTCTCAAGGGCAGGAAGCCGAAGAAACCTGTGCTCAGATAATGTCCGAGCGCAAGGAGATGGATGCGCTTGTTGAAGACTTGCAGCGACAGGCACAGTCCCTGGAGGCTCGGATGGAGGACCAAGCTGCAGAGCTCCAAGGCGCCTTGCAGGCTAAACAACGTCTTCAGAATGAACTCGAAGACTACCGCAACCAGCGCGCCATTGATCTCGAGGACAAGGAGACCTCCATGGAACAAACCCGGCAAAAGTACCAGAGAGAGTTCTCTACTCTTAACAACGAACTCGAGATGGAACGTGAGCGTGTCCTCAACGGCCGTGGAGAGACTTCCCGTCTCCGTGAGGAGTTGGAAGATCTTCGCAGCAAATGGGATAACGAAGTTCTCAATAGCTCAACATGGGCCAAGGAGAAAGCTCGCATGGACGTTGTTCTGCAGGATGTCACCAACTCTCGTGACGAAGCTGTCAATGCACACAACGAGGCTCAGAGCAAGGTTGTTTCACTCTTGTCCCAAGTGCGCACCCTTCGGACCTCCGTTGAGGATGTTCACGCAGAGCGTGACCTCCTTCTGAAGGACAAGAAGATGCTGGAAGGCCGATTGGCCGAAGCTGGCGAGCGACTTGAGGACCTTGCCAAGGGCGAAAGCCCATCTATGCGGAACGCCGCCAGTATGGACCGTGAGCTTCTTGAGCTCAAGTCCAGAATTGCGCAACAGGAAGATGTTTCTGCCGCTGCGGTTGGTAAGATGCGCCGCGCAGACGCCCTGGCAACTGAAATGCAAAAGGAGGTCACTGCTGAGCGGGAGGCCAACGCCCAGCTCTTCAAGGACAAGGCAGCACTTGAGAAGCAGCTGAAGGAGGCTCAACTCCGGTGTGTTGACCTCGAAACCAAGAGCTACTCCTCTGGTAGCCAGGACGTTCGCTTCTTGCATAAGCGAATCAAGGAGGTAAGTTAAACGAGCTCTATGCTCTATCTTTGTGGGTTTTGTACTGACCTGGCCGTTTAGCTTGAAACCCACCTGGAAGACCAGGAGAGCAAGCACAGCTCCGAGCAGCGCTCGCTTCGCAATGTCGATCGCACTGTCAAGGACCTCCAATCCCAGATCGACAGGCGAGACAAGATGAATACCCAGCTGAATGACGATGTCAACAGAGCTCGGGATAAGATTGAACGGCTCCTTCGCAACATCGAGGAGCTCCAGCATAACGACTCGGACGCCCAGCTGCTGGCCCGCCGTGCCGAGCGAGATCTCCGCGAAGAGCGTGAGAAAGCCCTGCGTCTGGAACGCGAGCTGGAGGGCTGGAAGGCCCTGCGCGTTGAGCGAGGCAGTACTATTGGGCGTGGTCCCGTAGCTTTCAGCGATGCTGGAAGCCGTCGTGGGAGTGCTGTCTATGGATCTAATGACATTCCCCAACGGCAACCCAGCAACACCAAGGGCTTTTTGTGAATAGGGCTTGAGTTATGTTTAGCAGGCTGATCCTGCCCGGAGTTGTAACATTGATTATGGATGGATGTTTTGTGTTAATGAGGTTTATTTGCATTTGGGAAAGTGATGTTCCAGTCCTTTCTGCTGGCCTTGGGGTTGTTCATATTGTTTGAAAGGCCAAGCTTTTGTCCCTTGGTCTGTATTTTCCGGCGTTCATTTTTGTCTCACGTTTGTGTTTATGAGTAAATATGCTCTACGGGTGGACTATCTACAATGACGAGAATGTAACAACTCACCAAACCTTCCATTTTTATTTGTCTTCAGTCCTCTTCTTCTGATTGTTATTAGAAACTCTTATTTCTAGAATTTCTGTCAAATCTACATTACCAACCACAATGCTGCTGGCTCACATTGCCTATATCCTTTAGAGCAATACAACTCAAGATTATATAAATTATCCACATTCCCACCTACACTGTGGACAGGCGAGTCAAGCACAAAGCCCTGGTTGTCTCTTATGGCGTAACCTGTTGGTTGTGAATAAAACATAGCACTGGCGAAAGACTACTATGGGAAGCTTCGTATTCTTCTTTTTGTGGGAGATTTAAGAAAACAAACGAAAACAAACGATATGCTCTAAAGCGTCACCAAATCAAACATATATGACTTGTTCAATGGTCGATTAACATTGAAGACAAGTGGAAAAAATAGGCACGTGATATCCGCGCGGCTAAGCGGCAATTAGCGCGCAACCTCACTTCAAGCTGTCAAGCTCATGATTTCCTCTCCGGATTTCTTCCCTGCCAACGCCCACGATACCCGACTTCTTCGGGTCGCTGACTTGGTCAATTCTTCAAAATGGTGAGCCTCACCCTTCTCAACTCAAACCCACGAGGAAATCTCTATATCCGAGTCGAGTCACATTTTGCTAACCCAAGCCCCCACTATGTAACAGGCACGCAACAGTGAAAAAGCGCAGTCGATGCTGTTCCGCTTCCGAGCGCAGCAAGCAGCCGACCTCGGAATCATTGATGTCTCGCGCACACGCCGCCCCAAGGCCATCACATCCATCGACACGGTGCCAGTATGCGAGCGCTGGCGCGGACAAGTCGTCAAAGAAATTTCGCGCAAAGTATCACGCATCCACGTGCAAAGCCTGAGCGACTACCAGATCCGCGATCTCAACGATGAGATCAACAAGCTCATGCGCGAGAAATGGGCGTGGGAAATGCAGATTCGCAACCTGGGCGGACCGAACTACATGCGTGGATCGAACAGACTTTACGACGATGAAGGGCGCGAGATCCCCGGCGGAGGCAGAGGCTATAAATATTATGGCCGTGCCCGGGACCTACCTGGTGTCAAAGAAATGATCGAGGCTGCAATTACTCGCGCGAAAGGACCGGCGGAGGAAGAGGCTGTGTCTGGCCGCGGTGGAGATATTGCGACGAGGAAGGTTGATGCCAACTACTTCGGCTATGGTCTTGATGAAGAAGATGGCACGTTATTGGCGTATGAGAAGCAGAAGGAGAAGGAGTCTGTTGAACATCTGCGTCATCAAGGAGAGGATGATGCTGAAGATGGCTGGCAATCTCTACCTGGTGATGCGGGCGACGGGGTGGAATGGAGACTCCCGACGCTGGATGAAGTCCAGGAAGAGCTTGTGGATAGGCGGCGCCGCCGCCTTCTGGATAAGATCTCTTGATTTAGACACTGCGTCCAAGATTCCTTGCTTCCATTTCTGTCCTTTGCTTGGGTTGGGCGTTACAGGTGCTTCTGCAAAATCTTCACATTTCAAGCATCATCCTCCGTTTGTTCGTAATGACATCACTTGATTATTATTTCCAAAATATCCACCAATATTCCCAAGGCAGATTCATTATATATACAGTATGTTACAGATCGCTAGTTGCTTCCGGTTTGTTCTTTCGAGTCGTCCTTTCCACCCTCAAGGCCTGCGTCATGCTCATGCGTGGTGTTTGCGTAGGATCTTCCCGTCGTTGTTGCTCTGCTTCTAGGTCATCCACCAAGAATCGACCAAGCTCTCCTTGCCTCCACTTTTGTATAAAAAGAAGTGCGGCTCCATCCATCATTGGCACTCCGCCTTTTGCCAGAAGACCAGTTTGGCGCGCAAAACTTTCAATTAACGGAACCACATCATTCGTCGGTTCCGACCAGCGCTTGTATACTGTCGGATCATTCAAGTTTATATGATACAACAAATAGTCCGCGAGAGTGATGGCTGAAATGACATTGTCCTTCACACAGCCACAGAGAGCCAGCTTGAGCATATTCTCCGCCTCCGGGACATACGGCATGAACACTCCCGGCGTGTCCAAGACGTAGACATGTGACCCGTTTTCGCGGTCAATGATTTTCACCTGCGTGGCTATCTTGCGTGTGATACCGGGCTGCTGTCCGGTTTTCAAGGCCTTGGCTTTGCCCGTGCCTGAGTTGCGTAGGTTGTTGATCAGTGTTGACTTGCCAACATTGGGCATTCCGACAACTAACACTCGACAGCCTACTAACTTATCCGGGGCTTCGGCATCGGTTCGAAGGTGTTTGATGATCTGGCTGACATCTGGGCGCGAGGATGAGCTGGTGAAGAACACGGCGCTCTTTGGATCAAAACTTTGCAATTTGCGTTCTGTCTGCGGCTGTGTTAGCTGATATCCAACAACGGCCTACTATCTGACTCCTCGGTAAAGAAAAAAATACTTACTATTTTCTGGGCAGATGATTTGGGAATGCTTCCCAGATCTCTTTTAGTGTAGACGACCAATCGGCGCATCTTGCCCAAGGCTTCCTCGAACATCGGGTTGATCGAGGTCACGGGGGCTCGGTAGTCACGACACTCGACAACATAGTCGATAGTGGAGAGCATGCTCTTCATCTTGGTCAGACCAGCCCTGTGGTGTCCTAAGAAATAGGACCTTGGGATGGCCCCATAATGGGGGAATGCATTGCGCGGAACGAACTGGGCCATTGAAGCTCGTTGAAGGGAGAGTGTTGTTCAGTCCGGTGAAATACGATTCATTTTAATCGGAGCAGTGGACGATCGGTCTGGAGGGACTGGATGATCGAAGAAGTAAAATAGCTGGTCCGCGGAAGGCAACAAAAGAAAACCCGTCAAAATGTCCAAGGCGGAAGGACGGGCGGTGAACATTACCCATCTCTTTAGGGCGCACAGAAGCCCTAAGTTAGCAGCTATACATGTACTCTGGGCAAGATTAGCAATAAAATGCCTTCATTTGGGTTGTTCTCTTTTATTGGATCACCCACAAAGAATTAAGGTGGCGTTCTCGCTGGCATTGGAAACGTCGTCCGCTTGGCCTGCGGCTTTGGTGGAAACCCTCCTATAGGAAACCCTTCCTCCGCGCGCGCTTAGTTCATCTTGGGCTTAACAACATCCACTCAAAAATCTCTCTAAATGCTCCACCAAGTGGATACTTTTTGGGACTTCCTGCAACGGACTCTGGTCAAATTTCCCATCTCGCCTGGCGTAGATTGATCATCTGGTTACAGTGCTATTGACTATGTTGGCAGCCCCGGCTCAGGTTTTTGTCAGATGACTTTTGTCTGTTTTCTACGGGTTATGGAACTAAAGAAAACATTATAGATATCCATTACATATTACATATTACCCAAGAATTATCTGTTGTACATTATCCCATACATCCCATATCCCATACATCCCATATCCCATATCCCATATCCCATATCCCATATCCCATATCCCATATCCCATATCCCATATCCCATATCCCATACATTCCATAATCTCACCCTATCGCAATGCTGTTTCCATAAACTTTTCCAACCATAGGCGCCAGTAAATAGAAACCGTGGTTCGATATCAAACATCCTAGTAGAATGGTCTCAAAACCTCAAGCTTGCACCCCATGGATTCTGCGCAGGTGGTCCTTTAGGTTGGCCTTTCGGCTCAAGGACTTTTGACAAATCACGCAGAGGAATGCCCTCGGGTGATCGTGCTTTTCCTTGATATGGCGAGTCAGCGATCTTTTGGACCCGAGGGTAGATCTGCAGCCGGGCCTAGTACATCGAAAAACGGTGTCTGGATTACTAAAATAGTTGGATATTCTTAGAGTGACTCTTTCTCCTTGTACGAGACTGCAAGGTTGATAACTCACTCTTGTTCACGTCCCTGATGATGGACACCCGGGGTTTCGTCGCTGTTGACGCCATTGCCTATGACGTCGGCTTCAAGAGGCTCCTGCAAATTTGGTTCCTGTGTGAAAGGAGCCACAGGAGGGGTGATGTTCGTGGTATCGTTCACAGGGCCGAAAGATGTCGTGGGTACCACCTGGGTGTCGTTGTTGCCGTTGTTGACGACAGGATACTGTGCATTGTTTCTATTCACATAATCCGGCTGGTAATACACCCACAGAGAAGAATCCCACGTGCAGGCATCACCAGGACGAACAAGCGCTGGTTGGGAATAGATGGAACCGGGGGTGCTCTCTTCCTGCTGGGGAACAAATTCAAACGTGTACGGGTCCATATTATGTGACGACCACGGCATGCTCAACTATCAATCGAAGGATAGAGGCAAGTAAACACGAAGGAAAGGAAGGAATATGGGTTAGATATCTGTAACATCATGGGGAAGAGAAATACCTGGGTATTTATTTCAATCTAGGTGGTTCAGAAATTCACCTAAATATCAACAGAAAAAAAGAGGTGAAATAATAAAAAAAAATAGATCGACATGTGGCCCTTGTACATATCGGAAGAGGTGCCCACGGCCGGTTTATTAGGTGCGAATCATTTGGGAGCCGCAAGTGTGTGCTGTCGCTAAGGACAGAGACAGGGACGGAGACTACCTAGGCAGCTTTCTCAATTCTTTTTCCTCTCCTTTTTGCTATTTTTTTTTCGTAATTATTTATTTCGACTTTTCCCCAAAGTCTAGCTCGGAAGGTTCGGGGTGGCTGTTGGGGGCCATGAGAACGTGCGAATCCAGTTCATTTTCTGATGAGATGCATGCGACTTGAGAAACTGAGAGAACGAGCTAGTGGCTAGTGGTAAACCTAACACCTTCAGAGTAATATTCCGTATCCCTGACTCGTTGTAGCATATGTGAGCGGAATATTACTCTGAAGGTAATAGAGACTAGACTCCACACCTAATAGCTCTCTACTACTACCCATTACCATTTTGTATAAAGCGATCACCACATCGCGTGCGGTGCATAGGTAGCGCAAAAAAAAAAAGAGAAATCGGAGTTAGGCACGGGGATAGATTCTCTTGGTTTTTATTTTATTTTTATTTTCTTTTCGATTTTAATATATTTTTGTGTCCATTTCCCTTTTGGATTGTTCCTGCTTTTTCTTGCATATTTGGACCCCATTACTGAAGGCTGCTAAAAATACATACTATCCTCAACAGATAAATATGATGGGAACAAAATCAAAGGCATTATTCTTAGGGCGATCCTCATAAGAAAGATCAATAGTTCAACCATCCGTTTATATCCCTATGCTTTAGCGCGGATCTACCCCCCGGGAGATTTCAGCCGCCAATGACCCACCAAAATTCCAGCGGTGTAGAAAGTGTTTCAGATGTTAAACACTAGATATACAATGATAATATTGGATGCAGGAACCCGTTGACACGTTGGTTGGAATTCTGGCCAATAGCACCTGGGCGGTTCTCGATTCTATGGCGACTCTACGCACAAATGGGTGAAAATTGGGTGAAATCACCAGACAATCTCCACATTTCAAGGCTACTTCCAATCTTGGAATACTTGGAATTATCCCTGTATTAGTAAGATACCATCCCAACCTTGTGCGTTCTTCAGGGCTTTCTCTTCACACTAAACTATGGCTTACTATATATGTACCCAAGGGACCTTGGAAGTCCGGAAATCCCAGTTGGAGATAACCTCAAATTCTCAATCGAACTGCGTTTGAGCTAAACTATAAGAATTGTAATCCAGTCGAAATCCCCGAGGTTTCGTCCTATCGGATTCATTTAGAAATTTACCTGACGCGTCGGGATTCTGCGAGATTGCGCATGCCGGATGTCATTTTCAAGCGAATGAAAAGTCGGGGGGTCATAACGATCAATCTGTGGACTCGGACCTCTTCTCCTCCTTGTTGTCTCGCCAACTGTATTCAGTTTTATTTTATATATTTTATTCTTTATATTTTATATTTTTTTTCTCTTTCTTCTTTTGATTCACCGTATCTCCCAATGCACCGCTAACCAATCCCTGGAGCCAGTGTTATCCACCCCTAGAGTGATCGAGTTAGGTATCTTCTGTATTGGATTCTGGTATAAAAGGTACTTCTAGTAGGTCGACAAGGTCTAGCTTATAATATTTAGGGATCCATCCAATCTTGTAATTCAAGGTTTGTTTTTCCGCCTGAATCAGAATCAAGGAACTCTATCACCAGCAGGCATTTCGCCTCCCTGTCCCTAAAAGATCCGTGTTGCCTCGCCGGTGCCTCGCTGTACTTTCACTACCCCACAACAGTATCAGGCCAGGTACACACCGTTCGTTTCGAATCCATGTGTCACCGGTACAATTTTGTGAAACATGCGCGCGGTAGCGGGTGTATTTCTCTCGAATGCCACACTAAAGAGTTTTTATAGAAGTACATACGATAGAACATATAACAAGTTCTTCACTTCGACAAGATGAGGTGTCACACAACCTCCAATCATGGGGTAGCGCTTAGCCAGTTTGAGGTAGATCTTTTAATGTGACGTGCATCACCCGTACATCTTCCTATGTATCACATATATCCCATGCTCCTGCTGGAAACAATAATTCCCAGCCCTATCGCTGCGCCGTTTCCATAGACAAACCCAATTATAGCGCCCGCTCATGTAAACCGAGGTTCTATCTCTAACATAGACCTCAATGCTCCAAATTCCAAATTCCAAATCCCAAAGCCATATTCATTGAACTTAAGCCCGTATTCCGTGGGCCTTCAGCTGGTGGTCGGTCATATGAGACTTTCGGGAATAGGTATTTTCACATAATGGGCAAGGGAATGAGTGCCGGGAAGTATGCTGCTCATCGCGATGGCGCTTCAGCGATCCCTTCTTCGTGAAGGTACCATGGTATGAGCAGCCCGGCCAGTCACATCGAATATTATTGTCTGGGTTACTGGAACAGTTGAATACTTGTCAGTAAGCCGCTCACTCTCCTTTCACGTTAGACTGGGGATGGATGACTTACGCTTGTTCATGCCCGTGGTTAGGACTACGGGGCGCTTTGCCGTTGGTAAAACCATTGCTTATGGCTCCTGGAGCAATGACCTCTGAGCGAGAAGGCCCCTGCTGAGGTTGTACCTGTCCAAGCGGAGAAGGCACGGGAGAGGCGGTACAAGTGAGGTTATCCCCGGGGCTATCAAACGCTGCAGCTGGAGCCTGGGGATGGTTGCTGTTGACAGTAAAATACTGCGCGGTGTTCTGGTTTTGTTGCGGATATGGCAACGGAGAAGCCACGAGAGGGGCGGTGGGACTGAAATAATCCGCAGGGACGTGAAAAGGTATAGCTAGGGCCCGAGGGTCATTGCCGCTGAGAGTATGATACTGTATGTTCTGATTCGGGCGGCGATGGGTCGGCGGAGCTGTAGGTGCGAAATGTCCACCAAGCGGCGTCAATGATTCCTCATACGGATTGTATCTAGGTTGGTATGCAGGGGCCATGGATGTAACTGCCACAGTGGGTGACCGACGAGCACGGAACGGTTGGGGATAAATGGAACCCAAAGTAGTCAAATCGAACTCGAGGAGATGGCCTAGGGTTGGATCATCCAGGTCGATGTCGTCTAGCGACTGCGGCATGATTAACTATCAACGGCAGGAGAGACAGAGGTAAAGATAGAAGTAAAGATGGCCAAGGGGAAGGATTTTGATCAAAGGAGCGTGGATTGGGTTTGAGTATTTTCATGCTGGGGAAGAGGAGGAGGAAGTTGGAATATTTATGGCCAGCCCAAGTTTTATTCGACTATGAAGAGAAAATGTGAAGAAGGTGCCAGGATGGATCCGCACAGGGCACGGGTGTATGTAGATATGTCACCAAGGTGATTGTGATAGACTTGGACTGTAATTCCATCTTACAAGAACGGGGAAACGGCGTTGGCAAAATCTGAACCAATGATACAACGAATAGTGGATATTAATGGGTTCTCGATTGACATCAATCGGGATCGCCCCGAGGATTGCTCTCCTGATGATCGCCCGCCGGCACCCAGACTGTCGGGTCTAGTTGCATGCAGTGCGATGAAAAGGGAATTAGAAAAATACGGAAAAATTGCTGTAAAAGGTTGTATCACCGAGAAAAGTCTTCGGATTTAAGCCATTTCAGTGGGAAAGTCCAAACCCTCAGCCTCGGACCCTGACCCCACTAGCAGCCAGCAATTGTTGGAGTGGAAGCCGGACAACCAGTACACCGTATAAGCTCCATCCTCCACCCCCGGTTTATTTTTTACTCATTTTTATTTTGAATTGCGTATACAGGCTCCACCGAATCTGTCCAATGAAGGCCACTCTGGGTTCAAAGCCCCCAAAAGATAAAGACAATGTGGTTGGGTGCAAGAACATAGTGGATTTTAGATGTGGATTTTGGTCTACAATAGTTTGGGACATCGTGAAGTCTCTTAGGTCTTCTTCTAGTCAGGTATTGACTCAGTGTATGTAAACAACAACCATTGGACGGGATATGTATGTACAAGATGTAGCCCTGGGGAGATGCGGTGGAGAGGGAAAGATCTCTCTCTGACCGCTACCCGTGAAGAACGTCCACTACGTGCGCCCAAGGGAACTTTTGCCTCCTTCTCTAGAAGGAGTCACGGGAGATCGACGGGGCCCTAATGTAAGTAAAGAATAATACAAGGCCATACAATCCCTCGAGACTCGGTCATCACCCGCATTGTGAAGGGGGTTGCTGCGGATTGTGGCGAATGTGTGGCTGAGCATTTATCCTCCGCGCTATATCCCTGGAAGGAATTTGGATGTATTCGGTATATTCGGTGTACCTAGGCCTTGTCTTGGTAAATTACATCACTAGCTGTATGTACCTGCATACTTTAACATCAAGATGTTCCCTCCCTATCAACTTGAAAGTTGTCTCCATCTCTATATGTGAGCATCGTACTGCAAATCCGTATAGAAGAGTTCTCAGACAGGTGTCGTGTGGACTAGGCAGAAACATTTACCAAATGCTAAGTAGTGGAGAAGGGGGTGGAAGAGTTTCATATATTAACTAGTTGTCACTACTCCGTACGGAGTAGGTAAATACACACTGACATACCCATGCATACAATTTCAGGGTTTAGGCCACCCACGGGCTAGGTTCGGTTCGTCGTTGTGGAGCAGGCAGGGGACCGGGCTTAAGACCTTATGGGATGGGATGGGATGGGCTGTATTGTCATAGCCTGTCGTATTGTTGGCTCTGCGTCTCAGATTCCACCCAAAGATTGTTGGTTGTCTGTACAGTATACCGTCCCGACAGCTTTTGTAGACGTCAAGCTCACACCAATCTAACAAGCCACTAAAACGGTAAAAGGAATCGGACGAACTGACCAAGCCTGTGCCCTGTAAATAGTAAATCGCTAAATTACTAAATAAATAATAAATAATAAAACATTAAAACATCGAACCATTTCATTTAAATTATTAAATCTCTAAATGCATTCGAATCCCGAAGATCCCTTCCAGTCCATCTAGACCGTACTTCGTACAGAATTTTTTATTTACGCTTGCCCACTCTTTTATTTTCTTACCCTGCCCTTCACTTCTCCCCGTCTCCTCTTCAGCTCCATTCATCGTATTTCGGACTTTTTATTCCGACTCCATTCGTTTTTTTACCTGTCTTTTGTTCCTTAGTGCTATATGTAGTACTCGAGTTTTCCTTCTGCCGCGTATCTCGGCACATCACCCCCAAAGTCCTATCGCCTGCCAGCACCCTATGCAGTCCCGCCCAGTAATTCATACAGGTATCTTTTGTATCTGAGTTACATAAAAAACACTGCCAGTATTTCCGGGGTACTCTCCACGCCCATTGATTAATTAAGGAGCCCTGGCACATCGAAAACTATCCGTAAATATCTGTCCACTTTATTAGTCCCTTATGTCTTGTTGATTATTTGCCTACATAGATATCTTGGGGGAGATATCAGTATGTCAGGTATAGCAAGGAAGGAAATGTGGTACATAGTATAGAACTCTTTCTAAATTCTCCGCTATTATTGTGTATCAAGTAGCCGTAGAAGGTCCCCACTCTAAAGCTAGAAACTAAATCCCCGGGCATCCTTTGTGGATAAGTGGAGAAAAAAAAGGAAAGACAGATGCAGGAACGAGAAACGGGTCCGTCCCAACATTTTATTTTTGAATTTTTCTTTTATCGCGTGACCGGGCTCCATCGGGTATAATACGTAGTTCGATACAATAATGAAGTATGAAATTCACCCCCTAATACGGAGTAGATAAGGTATATTATGACGTATGATGTCTGGATAAATAATCTCTTAGCCAAACTGTCCAAACACCCTTAATAGGTTTCGGCTATTAATTTTTGACAGAAAACTGGCCTCTTGCGCGGTCTCGCAATTTTGGCTTTATTTACCGTAGTCTTTATCTGACGATTCTCTACGCGCCCATCGGTAGGAGACAAAAGCGGATTGTGTATCTTCACGATCCTGGGATCCATAGTAGGGGGTGGAGACACGCTAAACAAAAGGAGACAGCTCCACTAACTTGACTGCAGTAGGTCGATGATGAAACAGAGAGTCATTAGCAGGGTTCAAATGTGTGGTCGTTTTCTAAAGCATAGTGCTTCTATCAGTATATTAGGGGTGTGAGTAAAACATCCCAAAGACATATGCTATACCTTTAGGCGTCCCGTGGACGTCTTATGGAGTCGGGAATAAGCATAGGAGCCATCCATGGTTCCAACCTTGTGTTAAACCTTATTTTAACAAACCGTTTCACCAACTTTAAGGCCTTATATCAACTCCCGAGCTCTAAAATGGAAATTCCAGTTGTGGACTAGACGAACCACGGTAAGCCCAAAACTTGGCAGCTATTACTTTGAGGTCCAAAATTTGAAGTATGGTTTTTAGAATATACTTTTCCTCTATAGAGAAACAGGATCAAGCGCAGTCAAGATCAAGAAGACTTCACTTCGTAATTCGTCAGACCCCTATCAAAGACAGTCACTCGTACCATGGAAAAACCACTTGTTATTCTTTTGCAGTTCTTAATCCGAGGTCACACGCCTTTGGTCTTCCCACATTGAGGCTGATACAACTCGATATAAAACACGTGAGTGCGAATGCGCATAGACCTAGGGGAATAGGGTTGGCAAATTTCTGAACATCGACAAGAGAAGACTGGTGTCCCTGTGTGCACGATAGGCATGGCCGGGGAGTATTTGATGGGAGCAAAGAGTAGTCATTGCTGAGTTGGGAGACCACTGATGAGCCAGATAATTGATGAACAAAACAATCTAATAACTAGTAAGCTAGTACTGAAGATTGGGTTCAATTAAGGATAATGTTAGGATCAAACTGGAGCTAGCTAAAAAGGAATGTCCAACTCTGCACAAGGATTTAAGTGTCAACGTCTAGAGCATCCTGGATCCCGCTCATGAACTCCCCCATTGCTGCCAACTGAAGAGCACTGATTCTAGGCACCACAGGAGCGACTAATTGCCGTTTGGAGGCAGGCGCTTGGTTCGAGGACAGACTAGGTCGGAGGGTCGAGAGGGGGAGGGGAGTTGCATGCCTGTTGTGCATGCAGGACGATAGACCCAAGCATGGTGGCAATAGCTTGCCAGCCATCTCTCTCAGCCTGTAATGACAGGACTGACCCCGCTCCCTCCATATTTAGCTGGTAGAACTGAAAATCCCAGCCGTCTGTTAAGACCCCCCAAATCGTCCAATTTGTCTGCCCCCTTGATCTTCTGCTATATTAGACCGGATTTGGCCCTGATCTGGGAAACATCCGGGTCTGTAAGCTTCGACAATAACCATATGACAGGCCATATGATCCTTCTCTCCAAAAAGGAGACTGTAAATAGAAATCGTCTGAGGCGTGGTTCATACATGTTGTAAATGGTTACGAAGGCTGGAGGTCTGTTATATATAGAAAAGTCTCTTGCGTAGAATATACACTTTTTACCGCCTTCGTATATACCTAAAAAGAGCATCCAAAAGAGCATCCAAAAGACATGACAAGGCCGCATAAGCGGCCGGCTATTCTTGTTAATACTAAATTAATAATCTATACCTAAGCCGAGGAATCATATAAATATAGGTGAGAGCAAGACGGTAAGATAGGCGGTAAACAAATTTAGATGGGTTGGTGCGATGGCTTCTACAACCTGCCGTATGCCATATACGGCGAAGCCCGCGGGTGCCGTGACAACTCCCGGTCTGCAGGGCTCGGCAATGATCCACCTGGACATGCACAACACGTATTTTTGACCATGTGAGACTCCAGGTTATTACCACTTGCTTCCACAATTAAATGTGGGGAGATGGAAAAGAATCATTATTACCCACTATATACTCCGTACATCGTGTGTCGTTAATATGGGGATGAATCACTTGCAAGACATCAACCGCACTTCCAGTTCATCACACATGGTCGTCCTGACCAACAAAATCAGTAGAAAGTCTTCTCACTGGCGTTATCTTGCCACAGACCGGTCTTCAGAGCCCAATATTGGGGGAACTGCGAATTACTACAAGAATTTCCTTCTTCCGGTACCGGAGTGCGGCTATTCCTGTAAAACGTAATGTTTGTCAGTAACTTGCCCTTTATCACATGCAGATGCAGGCTATAGGACGATAATACGAGAGTGGAGGACATACTAGAAAATCCTATCTGCCCTAGACGTCAAATCACACCGTGGTTCCCCGGGAGCTTAGCCTGGTTAGATCTATATTATGCAGTAAATAAGAGCCTGGTCAGTGGGCACCTGTATTACACCGAAGCTTCAAGAAATCATTGCTATGCAGACGAAATAATATAGGTTGGGTATCCTGATTTTTATAAACCCATCATATTGCGCCGACCTTCATGAAAACAGAAGCGAAATTCCCATCCCATAGCATCATTTCCAAGACGCCTGAATGTCTGCGATCCGGAACCAAAAAAAGATAAAGTGTATGCAGAATCAGCATGGAAATTCCTTTGGACCTTGAAATACACATCCCAGAATCCACAAAATCTCAAAATGAAGAGACCTTATGCCCGCCAGCCCTGTACAAAATCGTGCAAGCGATCAATCACAACACCGAAGATAGCATTGACGCTGTCTGCAATGAGTTGCTCAAAGTGACGGATGGCTTCTTCCTCAGTCATTTCAAGATGGAAGCGCTCCTTCACTTTCAAGACAGCTTTGTCAGGCTCCACTCGAATATCAGGGATATTAGCATCCACCATCAAACTGAAGAGGTTAAGAATCAGATTCGCGGATTTCCGCAGCGTGGTGTAAGCAGTGTAGCAGTATTGTTTGAATTGCAGATAGTGGGGCGAAGTTGTGCCGCCCATGCCTTCGACCATTTCCTTGCAAAGTTTCATCATGGGTGCAAAAGGCTTCGGATCACGACCGAGGATGAAGCCAAAGTCGGCGTGGAAGAAGTGGCCATCTGGCGCTAGAAGCAGATTTTCAAGATGCCGGTCGCCAACGCCGAGGAGGTACGTGATGACGCAATATCCTGCACATGATTTGATGTATGTATCCATTGTTTCTTTGCGGACGCCGAGAGGCTCATTGTCATCTGGGTTGTTGGCTTGTAGATAAGCGAGGATGGATCTGTACTTGGCTGACGCCGCGGACAGAGAAATTGAAGGGATGAATTGCACAGCGCCGGCCGTTGCGCTGGTGGCAAGAATTCGATAAGGAGTCAGTTTTAGATCAAGGTTTTCCTTCTGCAAAAGGCGATCCATCAAGATGATGATCTGGATAACCAATTGATCTTGGCGAAGATCATCACCGACTTTGAACAGCATTGGATAGCGACGACCTTCAGAAGTCTTGAATGTGATAAGCAAGGGGGAAAGAGTTGACTTGAAGACGTTCGATTCCTCGGGGTATAGTCCAACGACTGAAACATCGGGGTTTAAAGGTAAGGGCAGCGGTGGATCTATGTTTATCAGGTCGTTATCAGGGTCACGGAGATACTTTTTCAGCATCTCAATCTTGCCAACTCTGTTTTCGCGCGCGAAGCGTACGTCCTTGGCTATTTTGGAGAGCACGGCCACCATTTCACCTTGGTGCAATAGTGTCTTTCTATGCTCGGGATGAAGCTTCTCCAGTTCAATCATGAAGTAGTATTCAACCCGCGCAAATAGCCGTCGCTGAATTGCATCGGCATCATCAAATTCGACCATGAGATACCAGTGTAGGTAGTTGCCAAGTTTGAAGTTATTAGCCGCACGCGAAATCAAGAAATGTGCAAGCGAGGACTCCTGCGGAGCCGCATCAGGTTGGTTATCCGGAGTTGCATCATATTTCAGAGCCTGCACCAATTGAAGAAGATACAGAAGCAGTTCCTCGTCGTCTGCCTTCCGCAGTGTCTCCACAGCATATGAACGGACCGCAGGATTATCAAAGGTAGGACCCAGAATCTCCAGAGCATCATCGACGTCAATCTCAGTCCATTTAGGGAACATTTCAACAGCTTGCCGCGATTCTCCAACATCCCGCCAGTTGACGGATTTGACGAATTTTGTCAATGCCTTCTTCTCCCGTGTGAGATGATACCTGAAGCGCCACACAAGATCCTTCTCTTCAGCAGTGAGGTCTTGTGTCGGTTCGTACGAAATAATCATATTGAGATCATCCCGGATCTTCGGGTTGGGCTTCAGATCACGATCCATGATGCCGGTTCGATGGCTTCGGATCAAACGCCGGTGCTTGTCCTCGCACGGGTTTCCAATTTGGCCAACCTCTGGATCGTAGATTTGAATGATATTATGGGGATCGGCGTGTGAAATTCCAGGGCCAAATTGTACCTCCGGAACTGGCTTAAGAGTAGCATTGGGGTGGGGAGGTGCATTTTGAGGCCAAGAGGAAATGGGCGGAGGAGGATACTCGTGATCGGCCCACACAATGGGATGATCAAATCGTGGAAATTCAACATAAAGGTTGAAATACTCATCTTCGAGGTTCTCTTCATCAGAGCTATCGTCCTGATCTTTGCCGTGTTTCGGATCTTTTTGCAGGGCTGCGTCAAGTTCAAGGGCGCGCTTTTGAGCCGCCTCATCTGCATTTGTCTTCAGTTTCTCTAACTCGCGAAAGAGCAATTGATCCATCCAGTCAACACGTGGGATCTCGCCCATTTCGTGCTTCTTGATCAAGACTTCGACTCGTTCTAGTTCCGCCTCTTCGGGTGACTGCTGTGAAGGATCCCGGGTATTCGGTTTACGACGCTTAGGTGGTAAAACGGATGGAGTAGAGGTTGTAGAAGATCCGTCTGCGTCCTTGTGTAAATAAACTCTGCACTTTTGTCTGCCCATCTTCAATTTTCCATCTTCGTCAAACAAGGTGATTGTAGTTCCACCGAATGGGATGTGCGTAATTCTATCGGGAGCGAGTGGAGACATATCAACGATGGTGATTGCCAGCTGAGCATTACGCTCGGCGTCTTTGATGGACATTGGCATCTCCAGCCATTCATTCCATACTCGAGTGGTTTTGAAAGCCTTGTATTTGGTCTTCATCGGCACGCCCAATGGCTTTGACTCTGACCATATCTGAGCGGTTACATAGAGATCGGAGGTGGGGTCTTGGACAGAGCCAATATGCCGTAGCTCGGCGTTTTCATCAAGCACCGTATATGGGATCGGCTTCTGCTTCCCCTCTAACGAGCCACTGTGATACGTCAACGAGAGAAAAAAAAATCGATTATCAGACGTGGAGAACGTACATCTTGATGCGTATGGGTATGTCCACTTGAGTGGTCACGGCAAAGGTGAAGGCTTCCATTTCTGTTCCCCGTCTGGAGAAAGCAACAGGTCGCTGCGTCATGGCCGATAAGCAACTGACGCGGGGAGGTCACGTGCAGGGTCCACGCGACGCGACAAAGCGTTCGCGATAATTAAATGTAGCCACACCAATTTTTTTTTCAAGGGCCGGTGTATTTCGAGGTATCCTCTTTGTCTGAATTTGGCTACTGCGTGTAGTCGTACACGATTCGTTGTCCCTTTTATCTTTGTTGAATTTTCTTTGTTACAACCTGCATCTCATATCGCGCTAACAAGTGTTGAGCGAGGATGGCACGTCTCATTCACACACACCTGGACGAAGCAAACACTCCAGGTCCCCGCCCAGCACCATCTACATTATCGCCAGACGCATTTACTTCCGATAAAGAAAATCGCCCTCAAGGTATCAATAAGAGAAGTACCGCTGTGATGGCACCGCCTTCACAGAATAAACGACAGCGACTAGCCAACCGCCCCTCGAATGCCCAACCTGCACAATCCGCCCAGTCTTCTCGGTCTGCTCAGTCCGCTCGATCTGCGCAGTCGCAAGCATCATCTCAACGAACCGGCAGCGACACACGATACTATGACCCTGATCAGGATCCCGAAGAACGGAGAAGTGTACGGAGAGGACTTCGAGATCTGGGTAGAGAACTGAATGGTAAGTTGCTTTGTCTGGACTTGGGGCTCGAATGATAGCGCTCTAACAGTTTTCACAAAGACACGCGCGGCGAGCTCATGCAGCCTGGAAATGATGGTATCCTCAACATTGTGGAACAAGCGAATCAATTCTACGCCAAAGTGAAGCAGACCGCCGATGCCACTCTCGATTCGCGCATCCTAGTCAACACCGCCGACCTAACACACAAGAAAGCCACCCAGCTCGCCCTCGGTGACACCTCTGCCGGTATTGATGTAGACGAGTTTGTCTCCAAATGTGTATCGTTCATGCGTCGCGGCCCGAACAATGCGACGGCTTCAAGCGGGACACAGGGACGCCGAGCGCGCCTTGGCAGAAGCCAACGAGATCCTGATGCCAGTGATGAAGATGACGGCGATGCGATGAACTGGGACACACTTGGCCGATCGGCCTGCTTTCCTAGCAATGCTCGTCCGGCCGTCTCTGGATGGTTGCTGGGACCGCTGTCAGTACAGAAGCGTACGCGGCAACTGACACAGCGAAGAGCAGCGGAGCGTATCGATCCGACACAAGCCGTGGCGCCCCGAGAAATGGCGCAGCAGGATCTTGGCCAGCAGGACAGCACGAATCTGACCCAGATCTGTTCCGAGATCAACAAGCTGCTTGCCAATAACCAGCATGATAGCCAGAAAAAAGCCGAGGCAGAGCTTCGCGGTGAAGCAAATCTTACCCCGGAGAAGGCGCAACAGGTCATGGATAAGTACAGCGTGGCGGACGATGGTGGAATCCCCTTGTTTCGCTTCTGTATCAACCCAAAATCTTTCGGGCAAAGCGTGGAAAACTTGTTCTACGTGAGCTTTCTCGTCCGAGACGGCACGGTGGGTGTATCGACCGATAGTCGCGACCTGCCGACCCTGCGTGAGTATTCTTCAACATGACTGGTTGATAAAGCACTAATAGTTCGATAGATGCGGCAGCGCCATTCGCCCCTAGTGAAGCCCAAAAAAAGGGTGTGCAGAAACATCAGGCGGTCTTTAGCCTGGACCACGATACGTGGTCCGAAATTATCGATGTGTTCAAGATTGAGAACTCAATCATCCCCCACCGCGAAGAGAAAGAGCAAGAGACTGGGCTAAGTTGGTATGCCTAAGTTTCTTCCGAAGACACGATTCCACGAGTCAATACGTGTTTTGCAAGATACCCTTGATCTTTTGGCTTGCATTACTAGGTCAATTTAGTAATTTAGCTTTGTACTATGAATATGCCAGTTGCATGATATCGAGCACATAATCCACAGTATGACGCTTATAAAGCACAAAATCGAAAATTTCTAAAACAATAAGCTAGTTGGATAGTTTGTTTTAATGTCTTTTAATGCACATAAGCCATGTATGTATAAAAGTAGACCAGGTAGCTGCCGAGGTCTCCCCAAGCGATGATAAATCCGATCAGGCTCGATCCAAAGTGTGGAGTGGCTGATAAGCATGTACGTCATTCCAAGCTTGTCTGGCCACTTTCTTTCTCCAACTTTTTAAACCTCCTATTTTACAATTCAACTTCTCTCTTCTCTACTATTGCGAGCTTTACAGTTTACCTATACCTGCAAGACACACCAACTGAGACATCCAACGCCAGGGAGCGCAACTCTCGAACTCTAAGCACAAAGAAAGCCAAAAAAAAAGAAAGGCGTCAAAATGCCACAGCTCTTTCCAGCCAACCCTTCCGCGACCATGGTAATCCGCCATGTGACGCCAGATATCGTGACTATGAGTCTGCCATTCGCACGGTTTGGACACCTGCAGTTCGGCGGGCGAGGGACGCTGGGTTAGTGCCAACCCTTACAGAGCCAAACCTACCAAGCGCATAATACCTCGGGGGACAGGGAATGATGTGCAGCCATGTCAAGCCCACGGGACCCCCTTGTTTTAAGATCTCGCGCTAACACTCCTTGTATGCGACAGTAAAGCTTGCCACTGGCTCCCTCGCAGTATTCTCACCCGTCAGCCTAACGCCCGAAATCCGCGAGACAGTCGAATCCCTCGGGGGAAATGTGAAATACATCACCGCGCCAGATATCGAACACCACATCAATCTCACCCCGTGGAAGAACGCATACCCACAAGCAGTGATCCTGGCGCCAGAGGGTCTGTATGAGAAGCGACAATCGAACCCGGAGTGCCAGGATACCCCGTTCGAGCATGTATTCAAGAAGGACGATCAACTGCCGCGGTCGATCTCAAAGGAGTTTGACGCCGAGTTTGAAAGCGAATATGTGTATGGCCACGGGTCGCGCGAGCTGGTGTTTCTGCATAAACCCACGGGCACGGTTATTGAGGCGGATCTGCTCTTCAACCTACCCGCTAAGGAGCAATATTCCAAGACCCCCGAAGCGGGGACTAATTTTCTCACGAGGCTTATCATGCCGCTGCTGTCCACCAAGCCGCCAGCTACATGGCACAGACGGTTTGCATGGTATATTCTCTCCCAACAAGATCGGGCGGCGTTCAATGAGTCCATGAGAAGGATTGATCAATGGGACTTCGATCGTTTGATTCCTTGCCATGGTGATACTATCGAGACTGGTTCCAAAGGTATATTCCGCGATGTGATGGCATGGCACTTGGATCAGAAGAATGCGTAGTCTTCTTGTCTTGTTGAAACTATTGTAATATTTGATACTTTTATTTTGACTTAGGTGTTGTGGAGGGGAGGTCTTTATCAACATGTAATTTTCTTTTTTGGGGGGGATGTTGTAGGCAACATTATTTCGAATTTGATCTTCTCTCTTGACTTTACCAAAGTGGATATACGCTTGTGCTTGCGGTCATTGCTATTCATAGTATCAATGACCCATTATTAGCTCAATTTTAAAAAATTTGCATCACTCGCATGCTTCTGGACCCTTCCTGCATGTATATTTTGATGTTCTGCTATGTCTGCCTAGTTTTGCTATATCCACTTGTTAGACGTTAAGTACATACTGTGTACAATTTACTATATATAGTAATAGTTGAAGTAATTTTATAATCAACACAACTCAACACAATTCTAAATAACTCAATGTCTTCATAGAAGACCGTATTTGTAAGAATAAACAAAATCTCCACTCCGTGGCCCCACGTCATAGGGCTGAGAGAAGAGCAAGAGTGTGTCAGATTCAAATTAAACATGATGTCAATGTCGTCAGATATGTACCCGGTCTCTTCGTTTCAAACCGGATCTCCCTGTCCACGGTAGCTCGGCACTCTACGTATGTCTTGAAAACACCACGCACCTGTCAGACAGCAATGATCGCCCTAAGTGGAGACCCAACCCAATTCTGCACCAAATCAGAGCTATCGTCAATAGTACATGGGATCGGCAAGTCAATTCACCACTCAAAGAGCAAGCCACTGAAGTATATCACAATCCAGCACAAGAAGAGCCCGTATTCCAGACCAGCACATCGTGGCATTTTTTAACATGGGGAAGCTGGGTCTGGGGAAGGCAGGGATGACGATATGGAGGCAGCAGAATACTTCCAGGGCTATGCAGTACCTGTACGCCCATATTCCTCACAGCCCATAGGCCCACTCCTTGCTCCGATGGGGTATTGAGGAGCATTCAGCCACAGTCCACATCAGCGGTCAGTCCGCCACGAAAAGTCGATCTCTTACCCATCCAGGCCTGGAAAACGGTTGGGCAGTACACACTTGGACCAATAGTGACCTCGGCTTGTTGGAAAGAATTGTTTACGGAGCTGATCTGACAACAACAGGAGGCTTGGATTGACTGTATTGGTCACGTTTAATGCAAGTTGTGCCCTTATTTTTGGGTTCTTAATTAATTAATATTTATTTTTCTGGTTTATTGGGCTTTCATATTCGTCCCTTGCTTAAAAAACACCCTGTTGCTCCCTCTCAGAGTTTGCTTGTCTGTGCGACCTGATACGTTATATAGCTTCTCGTGTTCCCCAGCCCATACTTCATATCCCACGCTACATCTTCTCACACAGGCTTGACACATTATCTCCCTATACAATCACATCCTTCAGATTTATTCAACGAACAGCCTATTGATTTGGCAAACACCTCAACAATGCCCGTCATTTCACGTCTCGTGTCTATCATCCTCCGCGTTGCGGAGATCGCCTTTGCAGCTGTGAATAACCCATATCTACACCAACTGTTAAATCGCAGCTAACTCTCTTTCAGGTCGTCGCAGGTGTTATCGGACACTACCTTGCCGAGGTTAACCACAGTGGTGTAGATGTTGACTGGTTGCCCCAGTCGCGATGGATCTATACTGAAGTAATTGCCGGCTTATCGATATTGCTGGGCCTCATATGGCTGATCCCGTTCTCTTCGGGATTCTTCTCCTGGCCTAGTACGTGCTGGGTATCCCACCCCGTGAATATACACCAATTCTTACTGGAATCTAGTGGACATTCTCATTTCGTTTGCTTGGTTCGCTGCTTTCGGTGTCCTTGTCGACACCATCCGCCACTTGCCCTGCGGCAGCATCTGGTCCTGGCACTTTAGAGGGGCCTTTAGTGGGGACCAGATGTGTGGCCGATGGAAGGCAGCCGAGGCTTTCAGCTTCCTTTCCGCTATTATCTGGCTTACTTCCGCTATCGTGGTATGTGATGAGATTCCCCGATCCACATGAAAAAAGTACTAATAGGCCCCCAGGGGATCTGGTTTACCTTCCGCGTTCGCCAAAACCCCACCGATGGAGTGTAAGTGATCAATGCGCACCTACGAATAACACGGTCTTTATTGATTGATACTGACATACTGAACAGTCGCCGCCGCCGCTGGGGTCGTTCCGCTGTCTAGATAATGACGTCGAATCACCAAGCCTCCGCATAGCAGACATTAGCACCAATACTTCGACATGCACCCATACGCATCGGGCCTCGCGTTTAGCACAGTGTTGGCGACCTAAATCCTCTCACGATGCTCTTGCGCTTTTGTTTCCTTGCTTTCTTCTTGTGTTTGCCTCGTGATTTGAAGGCCAACGAATTACGACTTACGTTGATACCCTCGGTGGAATAATATCTTTAGTGCTTTGTGCGCGATTTGACTATTTATTTTGCTGCGAAGTCAGTTCTTTTGAAATCTATTCCTAATACATATAGCTCATTTGGGCATTGTTGTCTATGGCTACGCAAGCTTGTGCCGTAGTTATTACCCTAGCTATGGATATTGCTTCAACAGTTCTCAAATACTTTGTTACACCCTCGCCTAGTTCCCAATCCCAGCCCGAGGAACAAAGAGCCGTCAACAAGGCCTTTATTTTCCAGATCTCCTTGTTCTATGCTTCTCCCTTTTCGCCTTTGTCGTCTTTCTTGTCTTTTATCCGTTTTTTCTTTTCGCTTACAATAATAGCCTCACCGTTGGCGGAAGTGCGGCGTAGAAACAATATAAATAGGCCTCCAGCTTGAACAGTTCTTGACAATCCACTCTTGCTGACCTCCGAGTTAGGGATTCATCTTCCCTGATCATAGTTACCACAACCCATCACAATATATTCCGCTAGCCTCGGACTTGTGGTATCAGCAAGAAGTCATGTCTGTTATGCTAGACAACACTTCAGCCCGGCTCTTTGAGATTACACGCACTGTGTTTCAAACCGGCTGCCAGCGCCTCATTGACGACATCTTGCACAATGGACTATCGCTTGAGGACGAACTAAATGGCAGGGTGGGTCAGCTCCATCTATCATTGGAGCAGCTGAAACGAGCCGGACGGATGATGGCAATTGATTGCCCGACAAATGGGCTTGTGCGTGTTGTCCCTATTGGATTTTTCACCGTTCTGATCGACCGCCCCGGACAGGACCCAATGTCTGAGTTTGATTGGGCCTGCATTTACACCTCTGACACTTTGAATATGCTGACCGGTGACTTTATGCGACACAGAGAGCCCGCTGAGGTTGCCCGGAACCTCGAGACCCAGTCATTCCTCTGGGACTTAGGTATGCCTTTCCCTGTGACGATTTCTCACGCTGAGGATTCCGCCCCAGAGCCATATGTGAATGCTCTTCAGATTCCTCCTGCTGCTAGTATGGCGCGTATGAACTCTCGAATTCCAGTGAGGCCTCGCCCTCCCCCTCCTGTCGACACTTATGTGGCCTATAACCGGCCCGTTCCTGGTCCTTACCCCCCTGCTTTACCCCCACGACCTGTGCCTGAGTCGGAGCCTGACTCGGAGCCTGCGTCCCCTACAGGTGCTAACACTATGGGTCTTTATAGAACCCCCAGCATGCATCCCCGGTAAATTCATGTTTTTTCTTTCCATGTTTTGGTTTCCGCCAATTCCCCTTTTCCAGAAAAGAAGCGAAAACAACCAAAAAGACTCATATATGTTGAATTCCAGTTACTTCATAGTCTCACGAACTTTTATTATGAAAACAGTCATTCGTTCTATCCTCACAATATACCTCAATATAAATTATGTTCCTTGAAAATATAGAAATCTTTGTTCTTTTTTTTTAGCTCTTACTAGCAATAGCAGTTAATCCCCGTAAGAATAAGAAGAGCACTCGACTCTTTGGTTGTATCAAGGCCGGTGGTAACGCTTCCACTCCAAGGAGTGACTTGATTCTTGCATTGTTAAGTACTATGTACTCGTCGATACGAATAATTTCCTCGGCTTTTAGGTTCCGGCTTTGTGTTAACTGTGCAATATCGTCTCGCATTTCACTATAGACTTTGATGTGGTCTTTTTCGTAGACCTTTGCTGGTGATTCAATTTTGTTTCAGCTTTTTAATTTCTCTTGACATCACAGCCGACATATATCATCTTTACGAAAGATGAACACATTTTGGTCCGTCGTTGTTGAAGATCGCCTTACAAATCCAATACGCCCAATGGGCTCCTTGGTCCAGCTAGAAAGCTCCTCCAACGTAGTTATATCACCGTGGTTTGCGATAAGACGGTGCCCGTTACTCTTTAGACGACACACAATGTGGCCTAGCTGGGGGTGGTTTTTCCGATCATACTCGACCGTATATGTCTTGAGAAGATTTAGCAAAACTTCAAATCGGTTGGAAGATGGTAACAAACCTCGACGGTGGCCTCTCCTTCCCCGTGTATACTGATTGACGGGGGTAGCTGACTGGCTGGAAGAAGCTTGTAATTGTCTCTCGTGGGATACCGATAGTTACCTCTGCGACCATGCGTTGACAGGGTAATTGCACTCTCGGTTGTCAGAACGCCTCCATTGCCGAGGATAAGTCCGTTTGTGGGCTTGTGTGCACCACTAAGCTTCCGTAACTGACGGACCATCTCCGCCACAGCCTTGGCTAACAGTGTTAGATCCAATATTGAGTGTTGAATTGAAGGCCTATATCTTACATGCATAGAATAATTTGCACCAGCGCCCCCAAACGAGTTGAGGCCTCCTAGGAGGGTGATTGGCTTTGGGGGTTCGTCGAAAGATATACCCAAATGGTGGCATGCTAATTTTGGGACAATTGGGAAGCAGCTACCGATTGGCGAAAAGGTGAGTGTGGCTGATATTAAACCGAGTGACTACATCAATGGATGTACACTCACGAGTAAAAATCGAAGAGATCGATGTCATCTTTGCTAAGCCCAGACGAATGGAAACAGAGATCGAGGGCAGAGGCTATTGCCCGGCTGGTGTAGAAATTAGGACGGTCCCAGACTATAGGTACAGAATGTCAGTTGATTAATCAAGTGCTCAACATGTCAGATAGCAGGGTTCCGAGTAGGGGAATTCACAGTCTTTAGAATCCTCTGCTCTTCCACCCCCAAGTGGGAAAATCCACTTATCGCGCGAGATACCCATTCGTACGGCGCACTCTGTCGTAGTCAGGATACAAGCACCAGCAAGGTTCACGTCGTTGAACGCATTCATCAACAGTGGATCTTTGTATTACTAGAGTCAACACATCAGGGCTTTCACAATATAACTAGAGGACACGAACAAGGGAAACATATCATCCTGTTATTCTTGGTGATATTTCCGATTTCCTTTGCCGTTTTAGGACTCTTTCCAGAATTCCACGCCATCGGATGCTTGGACGCAATGTCAGCAAATCGACCATAAAGCGAAGAGGATTCTTCAAGATTTTCGAGGGCGCTCTGGCCTCTCCGCCATCGCAAAGCGTTTTCATACATCGGGTAGACATGCATAGGAACACCAACTCGATGAGTGCGCTCAATTCCTGTGTAACTCAGCGGCTACACTCGCATCATTCCCGGAGGAGTGATACTAACCAGTTAATGTGTCGGTATCATTGGCGTAGTAGACCCGAGCTTTTTCTGGTGTTGTCCAAGGGGGTGGGTATATGCCATCTTTGACAAAAGCCTTCACTATGAAAATACTACCATTAATGCCACATTCACCCGTAGATCCCACCCGCGTTTGCTGGAGCGGGCGAACAAACATGATGCCATCGCTTCCCCGCCAACCACGACTCCAACCTCGATTTGTTCGTTTGCAATCATTCGAGCTGTATCATCGATCAGCTGCACAGGTGAGCTTCCGGTCAGCTCACTGTAAGCTGTGTGAGAGGGTTTGATTCCCAGCCCTTCACACACCAGCCCCGGTAGATCTTTGTATGGCCACGTCGAACTCGCTACAACCTTCACACTGTCGATGAAAGAGATAATAGCAGGTGCGTCGGAAGCACAAGTATCTGAGGCGGCCTCTCTGATTGCCTTGAGCATCAAGTGCAAAGGCTCAATGGCATCTTCTGTTCGGCGCGATGGATTCTTGATCTCTCCAACTCCGATGATGATCGGGACTTTGTGGGGCGCCATTATTGAATATAGAACGAGTAAGGTTGAAATATTAGATAGGATTTCAAGATATATATATATGAAGTGTCGTCCACTTCCGTCTTTCGTTTGGTGCTACTCCGACCTCGGTCTAGATATGGACTGCGCTCCGCCGCGGAAGCCGAATTGGACATTGGACAGTATAGAAACCGAGGATCATTGAACTAAACCCCCAACTCTGAATTTATTTACAGGCGGAAAGTGCGCTACAGGGGAATTTAGCTTTATTGGCTATTACTGCCGGCAAAAGGTTTCTTATGTACTATTTGCCCCCACTTCATATAGCTAAGGACTTGTGTGCCGGGGCACTAGCGCCCCGGAGGTGAATCCAAGTTGTACATCCACATTTGCATGGCGATGTAATGGGGTCCAATGCAAGAAAAGTTTCGTGTGACACACATCGTCGCCCGTTCTTATGCTTGTGTAATTTCTACATTTCCTTCAGCCTTGTAGACCTTTATTTTGAGTTTCAAGGTATCAGTTTTGACCTCGACATCAGTCCTGGACGGTGTTTATGTCATGAAGGGAGTTTTTTGGTGGAATAAGTTTGGGATATGGGTATAAGATAATGTGTGCCTTCTATATAGACTAGCTATCCCAATCTAAAGTTGGCCTAACTAATACGGGAACTAAAAGTGCGAGATGTGCCATTCACACAAAATTGGTTATCCACAACCCCAAATTTCAAGCTCTGCTGTATATTGATGACCTGTGCTTTACGGAGACTAGGGAATCATAGCTTCGAGGTCTGGTTGACATACTGACCAGTATCTCTCAGAAGTGTAAACGCCCGAGTGACCATTTCCACGACAATTTCATGCGCGGATTGATCTGGCGTGTTTACCATAGCAGCACCGCATCCCATCGGCCTGCAGCATAGTCAGCAGAATCTCAATTTGAAATGGAAACATTGTGAATATATCTCTGCGTAGATTGATCTTCTATCTCATCTGTTAACTTGCCCTGTCGTGCCAGCTTATCCAGTTCATAGTCGAGTACAGCCAATCCCTGGTTCTGCAGCTGCCCAATGACTTCGCGTCGATTAAGCTCCCAATGTCTGATATATGGCGTTGCAAGAGCCCGTAGCGGACGCCCCGTCCAAATCGTACCCCTCATGGTACCCTCGAATCCTGCGTCAATGATCCTGTAAGTTCCAGCTTTCAGCAAGCCACAACACATGGAGGTCGGAATGATCGCCTTTTTGCCCAGTTTTGAAGCAGCAGATTCGCGAGCTGTGACAAAACGCGTGCCAACCCACACCGCACCAGCACCCATGACTAGTGCAGCGGCGATACCTCGGCCGTCGAAAATACCACCTGCTGCTACTAGCTGTACAGTCTTTCCAGTGAGCGGAGATTTGTACTGGCGGCAAGCGTCGATACAAGCCGGATTCCAAATTCTAGGTAACTCGATAAATTGGCCTCATTCCCGATAATCAGCATCTTCGATAAATTGGGAGAGTGTAGACTAGCAGCCTGGTATTGTATCATCACCACAAGGGCTGAATTAATTCTACCTTCTACCTCTATCTCTTTTAATGTGGTGCTAAGAGTCTGAGTCGATGTATTGTTTTGGTGCTAGCGATGGAGCAATCTATATTGCCGAAGAAATGCAATCACCGAGTCGTCAACTCCCACAGATCATGTCATCCAAGACCCGTCTCATTCTCCATCTCATGCCCGATTTTGTTACCAGGTCTGCTGACAATAACAGGAACATGACTCTAGCCATTGGCCTCTGTACATCCGTACCGCATTTCAGGTCAGCTACAAGCTTCTATTAGCTTTCGCAAGGTGTAACAACCAAGTCATGCTTGTCTCCATGAAGTTCATACAAGATCAGAAGAGACGTTAGTTGAAGGAATGTAACAATTTGTATTTGGTATATCGCACCAAGGCCAAGAGTCATTAGAAAGCAGGAACCTGACTAAATAGAACAAGCACTATGTATTCATGTGAACAAGGCTCCAAGATCCCTAATCACAGATTGGTAATAAAATATGCCCTCAGATTGAAAACTACCATGTTTTGTCACTCGTCACCGGCGTGCTTGTCGTTTCCTTGAAAGGCGTACAGACGAAGCACATATACAGGGCCTCGGAGTATGTAACTGTATTTTCTCATCACTGGGCTATTTCATGAGGAGGGTCTGAAACAACTCATGGTGAATATCGTACTGGGAAGGGAACAGGGGCGGTATGCGAAGAAAACCGAACGAGATGTGAGATTTGGGAGATCTAGAATATGTACAGCAAGGCTGAGCGATGTTAGTCTTAAGTCGAACACATCGAAATATTGACGCAATGCCAAAACAACACACAGCAAGAAATATCAAAGGCCCGAGTCTCTTCAGATCTCTGTTCATTGCTCAATCACACACTCTGGTGCCAATGTCTTCTTCCACTCCGACGTATCAGGGGGATGAAGTCCATGGCCCGACGGTTTTGTTCAACCGACATGTCATGAGAAGCTCTTGTGAGGGTTATCGTCATCAAGACTTGGCACATGATATCCATTGAGTCTGCATTGTAACCAGAGACCAGAGAGCCAGGTTGAAAAAAAATACATACCTCTCGAAATAGCGGAGAAGTAAGTCCCCGATCACGTCGATCTTGCATCGTCTCAAACGATAAGAAGTAGTTGCTGGCATTGACTGGCAAGGTATTATCGGATTCAACATCAAGCTGCACCTAGACGCGACTTTCTCGGACAGGCTCTGCAGTGGGACATTGAGAATGATAGCTGCATCGAAGTGTCAACAACAACTTCCTATCGGATGAGATGATCCAAGAGCATATTGGACACCATCAGGGGATAATTGGCTGGGGAGTCGGAATTGCAGGTTTTGGGGGGATAGCATGCGTGTTGTTAAGACAATCGGTGGGCACTGGGTGGGCACGGTGCCGCGGCGCGTAGTACATCTACCGCCTATCCTACCGCCTTACTTAGTCCCCGCACAATTACCCAGGACCGTGGCACGTGATAGCCAGCGTGGTTCCACTGATGAACGCATTGGCTTGCATATACATTCCGTTATTAAGAGTTCATGCCTGCAGCGGTCGGCTACTTGTCATGGTCAGTACATCCCACATTCATAATGGCTCCCCCAGCGTCCAAATGGTGGCAAGAGCCCAACGACGCCGACCTCGACTACGGATTCGATTCTGACGAACTGGATACCAGATATAACGAACCTGATCGAAGCACCTCCCACGAAAATAACAGCAAACCGAGAGACACCCAGAATACGGAATATAACGGTGTGATTGCAAGCATGTCTTCTTGGCTCCACCGTCAGGCTGGTTCGTCCCACGGGCAGCTTGCGACAGCGGCTGTCGTATCCGGCGCAGCTGTCGCAGGTGCTATCTTCGGGTACCAGTCATACAAGCGCAAGGAAGCTGTGCATGACCTGAAGGCTTCGATCCCAAGTCTAGACGATTTGCATCCCGCAGAAATGGTGAGCTGCGCCAGTGAATCTGCGCATCCAGCCTACCAAGCTACAGGACAAGAGAGAAGAAAACTGATCCCGCGGTCTATAGCTCACCGATTTTGGCGCTGCCTCGAATGGAGTACAGCTGAGCAAGGAAGATGAACGCAGTGCAGCTTTGGCTCGCAGAGCGCAACAAGGAGACTACGATGATGGTATGTGACCTTTTTATGAATTGCTTCTGGAACCTATCTCACTCAGCCTGTCTCCCTTTGGTAGACTTGATTCTTGAACAGCTCGCCCGCAACCGTGTGTTCCTCGGCGACGAAGGCCTTGCCAAGCTTCGATCATCATTCGTTGTTGTTGTCGGCTGTGGTGGTGTCGGCTCGCATGCCGCTGCCTCACTGGCCCGATCCGGCGTGTCCAAAATCCGACTCATCGATTTCGATCAAGTCACACTCTCATCGCTGAACAGACACGCCCTTGCGACATTGGCAGATGTTGGTACACCGAAGGTCCATTGCATCCGGAGGCGATTGGAACAAATCGCACCGTGGGTCTCCTTCGATTGCCGGAACGAGCTTTACGGAAAGGCCGCGTCTGAGGATCTCCTCGGCCCATGGTCTCTGACACAAGACGGACAGGGCCGTCGACCAGATTTCGTGCTTGATTGTATCGACAACATTACGTCCAAGGTAGAATTGTTGCACTACTGCCACTCGAACTCCTTGCCTGTGATTTCGTCGATGGGCGCAGGATGCAAGTCGGACCCGACTCGCGTCGTGGTCGGTGACATCTCGCTTAGCACCGATGATCCTTTGTCCCGCAGTACACGCCGCAGACTGAAGCTTCTTGGCGTTTCGTCTGGAGTTGCAGCCGTGTTTTCGACAGAGAAACCCGGCCCGGGCAAGGCTACCCTACTTCCTCTCCCCGAGGATGAATTCACCAAGGGTCAAGTTGGTGAGCTTGGAGTTCTGCCTGACTTCCGAGCCCGCATTCTCCCAGTACTGGGGACTATGCCTGCAGTGTTTGGTTATACAGTAGCCAACCACGTTATCTGCACTATTACTGGCTACCCGCTTGACTACAACATGGGCGCCAAGGGCCGCGAGAAACTCTACGATACCATCTTGGCTACTTTGCTAAGCTTGTATGAAAGAATGATTAGACAAGTCACCGGCCAAGATACTGTGGGGCTTCGCGTGCCACTCAGCAAGGATGATATTGCATTTGTTGTGGAAGAAGTATACCGGGGGAAGAGTCCGATCAGTGGCTTGTCTAACAGATTGGCTCTCATTCCCTGGCAAACTCCTGCTCACGGATGGAACATGGATCTGAGCCTTGAGAAAGAGGGACAAAAGACTGTCTCGATGGATATCAATGACATGGTCTGCATGACCAAGGAGGAAGCACTCCACCACGAAAAAGAGGTGCTTAAGGGCGGCAAGAAGGTGGAAGAGGTATATGATGAGGCTGTGCTCCAGCGTGTAAACCTGCGTAGACGGGAAGCAAAGGAGTATGATCAGTACCGAGGATAGTGTTAAAATGTACAAATAAATCAAAAGAACAAAAATCCAGTTTGAAACATCAGGAATATACAAATGTAAACAAGTCAAGCATTACCAGCTGCCTAGAAGAAAGCGGGTCTTAACGATATCCGTCAGCGAGCGAGGTTAAATTCTGCCTAAATCTATGCCTAAACCTTCACTTCACCTACGGCCGCTCACTTTCAGCAGATAAATGCAGCACATATGAATTATACAGTACAAACTGATTTAAGGATATAAAGCCCAACTCGGGCGTAGTGGAATGGCATCTCGCGACTCCCATCCGCAGGACTCCGAGTCCCCAGATAACGACTTCCACCCGACCACAACTCACCATCCCTCCTACTCAAGTCAATTTCCACAATATTCTAGCCCCCTGATTGATTCCTCTAGAAATACATGGCAGTCTAGAGCCCCCGGAGGTTCCCAACACGCCTCCAGCACCCCCGCGGATGATATCAAATCCCCGGATTGGGCCCAAATGGTTCTCTCGGTAGCTTTCGCGCCGCGCTTCCGGCACATGCTGGTCTACGGCGCGTTGTTTATATTTGCATGGTTCGGTTGGCGAATGCTTTCTCCCCAAATACAAGATCAAAACTCGCTATTGCATTCGTCCCCTGACGCCGACGGCTTGGTTCGGATTCGTACACTGGAGCCAGACCTGGTGCCTGGGGATATGCCAAAAGTGGATTCAGGGCAAACGAATCGGAAACGGCTAATCTTTGTGGGCGATGTGCATGGCTGTAAAGATGAGTGTAAGAAATACCCCCTAAACTACGAGAATCCTTGGAATTGACAAGCCTATAAAAGTGGTGCAACTTCTTGAAAAAGTCTCCTTCAACCAAAAAGGCGGCGATCACCTTGTCTTTGTCGGTGATATGATCAACAAAGGACCAGACAGCAAGGGGGTCGTGGACTTAGCTCGGGAGAATTCAGCATCTAGTGTCCGTGGGAACCACGAGGACCGGATTCTGCTTCTCCGACAAGAGATGGTGAAGACCAAAACTCTCACAACCCCCGATGACGGTAGGTACTCTGGTTTCTCATCTAGAGAACTTGCCGAGCGTGCACTCGCACGGTCTTTGAGCGAAGAGCAAGCTCAGTGGCTGGAGAACTGTCCAATGATCTTGAATATCGGCCAAGTTCCAGGCATGGGCCAGGTGGTTGTCGTTCATGCGGGACTGGTACCGGGCATTGAGCTTGAGAAGCAAGACCCCTCCAGCGTGATGACTATGCGGACCATTGATTCCGATACACATGTACCCAGTCCGAAAAAGAAGGGCGTGAATTGGGCTAAAGTATGGCTGAGCTTTCTTATCTACCCCTCTAATCTTGTCGTCGTACTGATATGCTTTCAATTTAGATGTTCGATAAACACCAAGCGAAACTATACCTAAGCCTCGAGCATTCAACTGAAGATCCCCTTGCAAACGCCATAACTGTTGTCTATGGCCACGATGCTTCTACCTCTCTTTCTATCCGCACATTCACAAAGGGTCTTGACTCAGGTTGTGTGACGGGAGGAAAGCTCACGGCTTTGGTCATAGAGGACGGTGGAAAGCAAAGTATTGTACAGATATCGTGCCATGGCTATTTCAAGTGATGACATTTCTTCACTGTTGCTTTTAGTCTAGCTTTGTAGACATATATATTCATATAGGGTGGTGACAATAGATTTTATGCTATAGGATGACACATATGATGTGCGAAGAACGCTCGTCGTCGTGAAGTACGTGTGGCCTGTGAAACATAATGAATCCTGGAAATTGCGGGTTTACGCTTGCTTAGTCGCATGGCGATCATTAAAAAGAAACCACAATAAAAAGGATAAAAAAGTCATCGCCCGTAGGCGATCCGGCAACTTGAGATCAAACGGCACTCAAGCTGAGGATGGACGGGGATCCAAAGTAGCGGTGCGCCAAATGGTCGCCAACGACAACCGCTAGGCCAAATGCCCGCCCATCCATTTATACACACTGTGCGGTGCCCTTTCTCATGCAAAGTGAACATAGAAAGTATAGACCTATATCGCTACCTGAATCTGGACTGAATCTTTTACCACTTTTGACAACCTTAACGATCTTCCTAGTATCCATGTAACTCCTACTCAGTTTGAAACGAGGTCGGTCACTAAAGGTTATGTCAGGTCGGTATGGATATCACCTGGGCACACTTTAGCCTCGAAGGAACCCAGGTATCAACAGTTCCAAGGTTGGAGTTAATGGCACGAACCGCAATCCGGCGCATGTTTATTCCAACCACAACAACTCACAGAATTTCACATGGGCAACTTCGGAGTGATATGGTAATCCAGTCTGACAGGTGCCTACATATCGATCCCACACAGTTGCCAGCAGGAAAAAAACTTTAGGATTTACTGTATGAGGGACTAACCCCCGGAGGAAAGAGAACTAGTACCAAACACCACAGAGCATAGAGCCCGCGCGTCGCAAATCTATCAAAAATATCTATCTCTGATTGCAACGGAAGAATGACAGTATGTACAGATGACATATACCACAGTTGTCTATTCGGATTCGGATTCAGGATCATCGGAGATCTCAGGATCAGGGAAAACAAAATTACCATCAGCTTCCCAAACGGCAGGTGGAGAAAAGTCTTCATACCAAAGACCGCCTAAAGGATTAGTATGAACGAGTCCAAAACGGAAATACTCTAACTCGTTGGGATAGGTACGAGACCAAGTGAAATCCGGCAAAGGCTGGCCATCCTTAGGTCGGAAGACTTGGAAGCGCTCGACGTCATTGACTAAGACACTGAGGCCGTCGGCATGGGGCTCAAGGTCCGGGAACGAAAAGACGAGGTTGTTCACATCCGTTAAGGAAGGAGGATATATCTTTGGTGGGACGGTACCGAGTTTGGCACCATCAAGGAGAGCACCTGGAGTTTGGAGGATCGAATCGAAGCCCCAGCGGGCGATACCGTTTATAAAAAGACCAATAAGGATACCTGAGTATAGGAGACTGGGTCGAGTTTGCATAGTTGTTCCAGGTAGGAAGAGAAGAGAGAGAATATAGTGGTGAATGCGTAGGTTCATGTGCGGAACGGCGACAAGAAGAAGAACAACTGCAACAAGGACGCCATATATGCTTATCGTAGGGAAGAAGCGACCCTCGCGACGGAAACAATGTGCTTGACCAAAGGCGATTGCGATCAAAGACCCAACTACAATGATGAGAGCCGTGAGAGCACCCGGTTGCTGCTGGATATCGTGGGGCGTGAGGCGAGAGATTGGGATGCGATCGAATGTGTCTGTGTTCAGGGCGCCAACCCAGCAGCCGCCCAGCCACAGGACAGTCTTGTCCCAGTGTGCATCCAAATTTTTAAGCGTGTGCCGGACACAGAAGTAATACAGCACGAATCCAACAAATGCACCAGGCAGGAATCGACCGAGCGCGATTGACACAAGATCATAATAGCTCCCCATAGAGGGTGGGTCAGACGCCATGGCGACTTGGAACCAGACAATGAAATATATCATGGAATAGAATGCCGGTGCCGACGTCACGACTAATGACAAGATGGTGGTCCAGATCAATGTGAAGGCGAAGAGCGACCAGCGCGCATCAGAGCACTTGATTGATTTTGTCTCGTTCGAGTCTGGGGATGACGCTTCATTACCGAGTCGGAATGACATCGGGAAGCTCGAGAGAAACTCGATACTTTCAATCCCGTGCTGCATGATAAAAGGGAAGTTTTTCTGCTCGCCGGTGCGGTGCAGGATGCCACATCCGCCCCTCGCGTCATCAATTAGACCTGCATGCAGTGCCGACGCGCAAATTGACGAATCGCCGCGGTAAATGCCGCTGTGGTGATCATCCACCTTGAATGGCTTACCTCCCACGACTAACGGTCGGTAATTAAGCTCCTGATCGCCAACAACATACGGCTCGAGGAGAATCGCCGCGGCACAGCCAGATGGGCAACGGAACGCGAAGGATTGGTCCTCGAATGGGCGACAAAGATCACCATTCAGTCCGCAATTCGTGGCATTGCTCCTAAAAAGATATGGTTAGGTTCACAAGGTTTGATGATCTGCTTAGGGATAAAAATAGAAACACACCATAAACGGTGGTGGCACGACAGCTTAACGGGCTGCCCATACCCCGGAACCTCTTGGCCCGCGACAGAAGCTTTCAAGGACGCGAAGAACACGACAATCCAAACGATTAAACCACCAAAAAGGAGCGCGATCTTTGAACTTCTGCGCGGAAATTTTTGATCAATCAGACGCGCCGGCGCAGCCTGTAAACGTGGGAACCAAGGATTAATGTGGTAGACATGCGCCGGCGTCGGGCCGCGGAGCCATGCACAGAATCCCCAGGGCGTACAAGAAAACGGCGGATCACGCTCGAGTTTCTCCGATTGAGCCTCCATGCCGTTGCCTTCCGAGGGAAGAAGAGGCACATCGCCTATTTCCAAGTCCAAACTTAGCTCATCGCTGTCGCGGGCTTCATCCTTGTACTGCGACCCGATCTCCTGCAAGGGATACTCGGAGGTTGGCGACTTATCCGGTGAGGGTGATCGCGCACTTGCCCCGGAAGACTCCGGTCGCGACTGCATTTTTATATACAAGATTATTTACCTGAGCTCTGGAGCTCTTAGGAGGAAGGAAGTGAGGAATTCCTCATTTTCAATCCCTGGACCTGAGGTCGTTCCAAGGTTGATCTTGGAATTTCTTGGCTTTTAGTCATCCGGATTGCTGGTCCCGAGGGTATCAAATCCGGCGTGGACCTCATGGATCTGACCGTATTAACAAATATTAATGATACTATTGATGCCATGCTCATAGCTGAATTCAATGGGCTCCCGCGTCTGTTGCGGTGTACCACTGCTCGCACCCATGATGCGATACTTTCCTAGGAGGATATCGAGAGCATTGATTGACAGGTTCTCCTTAAGGATACCGATGAGAATACCATTTATCTTGAGGAATACGTTAGTAACGTACCAGGGAACGGTCATATGCCAAATTTGAATGTGAATCTTCTAACCTTGGCACGCTGGGTGCAGCTTGGTACGCAGCATTAGAGGCACTCAGAACCACAGCAGCATACACACCTCCACTAGTCTGACTCAATATCTCTTTTTCATAGCCTAGGGTTGAACCATTAAATTTCTGTAGTCCGATAGAGAGTATTCTGCAAAGTGTCCATGTGTTGTAAAGCCGTGCAGTCTGCCAGTTACTTCCACGCAGTGTAAATTATGAACGCGGCATCCTTCGCAATTATCTATTGAGTAGACCTAAGCTTCATTCTGTGCCTATTTTCAACACCAATTTTTTTGGTCCTCTCAATTTGACACGCGCCGTATTACCGCACATGCGATCGCGTCAATCGGGAACCATCATATTCATGAGTAGCATAGCTGCCTGGAAAGGTGTTGCCATTGGTGGACTTTATAGTGCCTACAAATTTACACTTGAAGGTATGCGCGTTGTAAATCTTCCATCACTCATGGGATGACATAGCGGGAGGGACATCTAGGACCAATCGGTCATATAGGATTCGTTGAGAGTCTATAGAAATAGGGAGTAAATTTGCACTTGACGGTCCTAGGTCAATTCAGGACCGATATTCTTTCCGCCCAACGGAGACAGCCAGGACGAGGGGTCAATTCAATCCGGGACTATGGTGCCGCTATCGATGCTTTCCAAAGCAGATTGGAGCAAACAAATGGCAAACAACCTGGAGACCCGACCACAGGCGGTAGACCAAATCATGGATCTCGTGTATAGTTGAAAGAAGGGAGGGAAACACGGAGTTCAAGGCCAACTGATCAGTTTACACTAAAAATGTGGACGTAATGACTATGCCTTAGCCACGAACTGCGGACTGAAGGGGTAGTCCACGTAACCGACAGGTGATTTTGGTATGTAAAAAGTCGCTCTGTTGTACTTATTGAACGGGATTTCATTAGCAATCCGGAAGGGTAGATCCGGATTTGCCAGGAAATGACGTCCAAAAGCGAAAGCAATCTTTCCGTTGGGATGAAGTCGAAGCTTTTCAATCGCCGACTCTGCTGTAACGCCGCCCGCTAGGATGATCGCGCCTGAATCCCCAAATGCGTCAAATATGAACCGGTCGTCCTCCTCCACTGGATTATCCACCGTATCGCCGCCGGAAATGCGTGGCCCGACGAAGTGCAGGTACGCCAACTTCAATTTACCAAGCCCCTGAATGAGATTGGTGAATTGCTCTTGGAAATTCTCCATGCGCATGCCTTGGAATGTGCTCCACGGGCTAACCCGGTATCCGGTCTTTTCAACACCAACCGCCTCAGACACAGCCTTAGCTACTTCCAGGCCAAACCGAGACCGATTCTCCACGCTACCGCCCCAACGGTCGGACCGATTGTTCGCGGTGTCCTGCAAAAACTGATCGGCAAGGTAACCATTTGCCCCGTGGATCTCGACACCATCAAACCCGGCCGCGATCGCGTTCTTCGCGGCGCGGGCATAGTCGTAGATCCAATCAAAGATCTCTTCCTCATCAAGGGGCTTTGGAACAGGGCTTGATTCTGTGATAGGAATGTTCCCGCTGGAGATAACATGGTCGTTGGTCCTGCTGAGAATGGCTGGGTTTGCAGCGCGACCAAGTGCCCATAATTGACAGTAAATGTAACTGCCGCGCTCATGGACTGCGTCGGTGATGGTCTTCCATTGTTTTATTTGTGCGTCGTTCCAAATTCCCGGAACATTATCAATACCACCTGCTCGTGCCGAAATGAACGTGCCCTCTGAGATCAACAGGGTACCCGGGACGGATGCTCGTTGTGCATAATACTCGCGCATAAGGTCAAGGGGTACATGTTGGTCGTCGGCACGAGCTCGTGTCAACGGGGCTAAAACGACTCGATGTTTGAGGTCAAGATTGCCAATGCGAAGTGGTGACGTGAGAGAAGCCATGGGGTGAGATTCTAGAGGTAAATGTGACTCGTTATGTGTCTATATTTTGGTATAATCTATGTTTGGGAAGAAGTTATATAAATTTTGCTGAAATTCCAAAACCTTCCACCAGATCGTATTAGAAATCAACCTCTGTATTGTCTCCACATTTGCCGCGACCTCGGGAGTTGCATGATCTGATCTTATCTGAATACATACGTAGAATTCCTCTTTTGGATTTCCTGGACAGGATCCACTTTCAAACTCTAACCAACCCTCATGTGCATTAGTAAGAGACGGTGGGTTCCCATTGGACAATAACCAAAAAAGAAGTGGATTGGGGGTGGGTCTTCCAAGATTGGGTGTCTCATCGGTCATAGATGTCGAGTTGATAATTCCGAGAAGCCAGGCCGTGCTATTGTTCCATCCACTTGTGCCTTAACCAAATCTAATGACATCCGACCTATTATTTGTATGCCGGCGCATGACAAGAGCCGTTACAAACCAAATGCAGAATCCAGACAATGTGAGATATAGAGACCAGGATGTGATAAGTGGTATTTTCCTAGGGCATAAGAGAAGAGGTGTCACTATACAGGATAACCCGGGTCAGCAATAAAAGATAACTTGGAAAGCAACTTAACAATCATAGCGTCTAACTTGTCACAATAATAGTAGTAAGATACACGGAGTATTCATGCCATTGTTTGATCTCAAAGTCTGGATGTAGAAATTGGCCGGGTCCCAGGGCTGCCTTGGCCACAAGAGACAGGCCGGAGTATGTTATCATCCACCATCCGAGTATAGACATCCAACCAGTTACAAAGGCAGCAAACCTCTTGCTCTTCTGGGGGGTGATTATGTAACAGGTAGTTGATGCCTCAGGCAGAAAGCAGTATAGCACCGGAACGGAAGAGCATTTAATCCCGTAGACTTAAAAACAACATCTTATTCCTGATAAAGCATCCATCAAGCTTAGCTTACATTTTTAACCTTTGATAAAAGGGTCTGGGTGTATGCTTTATCCTAAATAACTCCAATGCTGAGTTCGTGGAAGTAACAACCAACAGCAATATTTGTTATTCCACGTGGCTGTTAACATGCGCCTACAATCCCATAACCCCCCAGCAAGTTTCAGATGACAGGCTGTGCATTGGTGAGCAAGAACTCACCACTGAGAGCCTATCATCCTATCACCGTGTTCAAATGGTACATGGATATCAGATGCAGCTGCTTGTTGAGCCATTCACGATGTGACGTGCTGGGGCGTGTGCTCGTTTATATTCAAGGAAAATGACATACTACGAACTAATACATATACCTTCCCTTTGTGGACTGTGTTTACAGCCCCAATCCCCAAAATATGACTACCTGTCCTCCCCCACTTTCTCTCTTTCCTTCGCCTCCCTCGTTACCACCATCCGATTATCAATGACATTCTGGGGTTTGCTGGTTTGTCTTGTGAATGAAAGAACTTTCACCAAAAACCCTAACTTCCAAGCTTTGTTCTCTGTGTTTATCTTGTGGGCTCGTGGGCTATGTGGGCGTGCTCTTTTCTACAAAATGTTCTAGTCTCCTAGTTCGCCAACTAAGCCTTGGGAGTATCTTTGTTAATTATCATGGCTTTTGCTCTCAGACTTGATTTTACACATGTTCTTTTCTGTTGTCTTGTGAGCGCGTTTTCAATCTGGGGTCGTGGGCTTTGTGAGTTGTGTTATTCTGTTCTTTTCTCCTTCTCGCCCTGTGATGAGTTCGTCCTAGAGACGAATATAAGCCAATTCTGCAGGCATCTGCTTGACGACGGCTCCAATCATGGCACTTCGTGTCTGTGGACCGTGTACACAGCTGGAAGCCGGTTATGAAACCTGAGAGCAACCTGAGGGCGAGTTTCCTTTTATTTTTGTGGATATCATCATATACATACAGTATGTTGATAGAATCAAATGGAATAATCCGCTAACATTTATGTTCCTTTTTCATACCATAGCTATTTGTAGACCGGCTGGGGGTATATATCGATTCCTCAGAACTGTAAATGAAAACAGAGAAGAGGTATGTCATTTCGTAGATGTAAAACGCCTGCTTAATGCCAAAATTCACACGCTTATCGACGAATGTACACATTTTATATTATTTTTCATCGCCTCGGACAAAACACGCCACGCGACTAGCGTAGGAACTTGCCTAATGCGCCACCGATGTTCTTGAGATCTAACAAGAAAGTGTCATGTCCGAACAGCGACAAGTCGTCACCAAGCTCGATATGTTCAACCTTCTTGTTGCCTCCAGCACGGAGTGTCTCGGCGATTTCCCGCTGCTGCCACGCCGGGAAGAGGATGTCACTTGCAACACCCATGACAAGCACAGGGTGATCCTTGAGAGGCGCAAGGCCGGCAACAAGATCCCGGGGAGGACCTTCCACTTGATCGACAGAGACGGACTCGTCCAGCGGGGTCACATTGGAGGTTGATCCAGGCTGCTCCTCATAGGGCTTGTCTGGAAGGGTAAGACTGCAAGCGGGATCCGAGGCATTTGGTGCATCACCGCCGTGTGCAATGCGATCCTCGGACTCTGCGCGGCGTTTCATAGTCGCAGTCTGATGAGCATGGCCGAGATCGAACAAGTCCATGGCCTTGGAGACATAAAGAAGACTGTTGGCATCGTACTCGAGGCAGAACTTCTCACCGGCATGGTCGAGGTATGTCTCGATAAGGAAGTCGGGGCATAGAGCGGGCTGTTTGCTAGGGTCTGCACGCTGGCGACCAAATCGCATCTCCCACTCTGGCCCGCTACGATACGTCACGGTTGCAATCTCGCGCGCTAGCTTCATGCCAGAGTGGGGTGGGATTCCATCGTAGTAGAACCCACGGGCCCAGTTGGGGTCCATCATCAGTACCTGGCGCTGTGTGTGTCGCATCGCTATACTGTAAGGGTGGCTGCGGGCACAGCCGCTGATGCTCACAATCTTGTTGACCCGCTCTGGGAAGAGGACGCCTGCGGCAAGACTCTGCATGCCGCCCATGCTGGATCCGACTGAGGCAGCCAGTTTCTTGATTCCTAGGCCGTCAAGAAGCCGGAACTGAGCGCGTACCATGTCGTCCAAAGTTAGAATCGGAAAGCGGGTTGCGTACCGCTTTCCGTCGTACGGGTCGAGGGAAGACGGGCCTGTGCTGCCGTAGCATCCTCCGATGACATTCGTGCAAATGATGTGATATTTATCGGTGTCCAGTGGCAATCCGGGGCCAATGAACTTTTCCCACCACCCGGGCTTTGGGTTGGACGCTGTGCTATGGGCGTGGCTTGAGGCGGACAAGCCGGTGTGCAGGAGGATGGCATTGCTCTTGTCGCCGTTCAATTGCCCCCAACTCTCGTAGGCAACATCAAATTCAGTCAGCACACCACCCCAGTCGAGCAGAAGTGGTTGTTCACAGTGGTATGATTCGTGTCGGCCGGTAGTGTATGAAGGCTCGGGGCCGGACTGCAGCGACCGAGCAGAGAGCTGCGCTGACTTTGCTTCTTGGGCATCGAGACAGGGGAACGACATAGCTGGATTGGAGGAGTCTCTCTCAGTTGACCCCGCGGTGGCCGATGCTGACTTTCGCGGCGGCACGGTATGCAATGGGCGTGCGGTCCTCCATTGCGCCGATAAAGTCCGATGCGGTCCCGCAGACTTCACAGGGGAGTTACCTTGTCGCCATGGCTGGATTCGAATTCCGCGTGAAGCAGCTCGAGCGGCGCCTCGAAAAGATTGCATTATAAAAGCCTAAGATCTGTGTGAGTCAAGAAAGAAAGCTTCCCAGGTTGAAGGCTATCGGGCGGAGAAATATGTGGACACCTCAGGCACTCAGCAGTCGCGTCATCACCGACATCGGTGATTGGCGGAGATCTGAGCGTTGAAGTATACAATGTACAACATACGGCAGATATTATATGCAAGTTTTGTCAGACAAGTTAAGGACAAATTTGCAATTAGAGTAACAACAACACGGGTTAATGTGTACTCTCGTCTTTTGTGGCCCATGGTTAGTTTATGCTGCTATAGAGAACCGTAAACATCAAGTGAAATAAGTGTTCGAGGGCTTATAAAACAAAATATGTAGGAAGCATGCCAAATTTGCCTTTTGATGGATCAAAAAAGATGCTCATGGCTGAGTCACCAAGCTGATTCTCGTAAAACCTGTTATGCAACTATAAAACCGCGACTCCCAAAATGCGAATATCCACAACGCCCAACGCTAGATGCAATAAAAGTCCGAAACATGAAAAGTAGGTCATAGCAAACCTTTGTTGCTAAACCTATCGCAGTCTGCCTGTTGGCTCACGAGTTTTCCGTGGATTTCGTAGAATTTGACTCTTGGTCAACCACAAGCTTCGACATAACAATTGTATTGTTATTGGATCGAATATCAATAGCAGCAGACCACATACACCGGAATTGACCGCAATTAGCATGGAAAACAATCTTGCTCTCATCAGTCGAGACCGTGGCACCACCAGGCGCCTCGAGACCCCAATCACCAGTCTGCAGCAAAGGCCGATTAGCCCTCACATACGGACCCTTGAGGAACTTTGAGTGTGCGTATTTCACATTATAGCCCAGTGAAACATAGCAATGCGATGAGAAGAACAAATAGTAGGTGCCGTCCTCGGTGAGCAAGATATCAGGGGCCTCAACAAGGGGACCATCAGTATCGTCAATATCGAGGATTTTCACTGGCTCTCCGGCGGGTGTGACTCCATCGCTCTTCAGCTCCTGCAGAAGAATCGGAACAGATACAAGTGGCTTCTTGCTGTTGTTGCAGTTGCCGCCGTGTCCAACGCTGTTTCCGTCGCCCTTGTAGACCACGTAAAGCGTGCCGTCGGTGTCTCTGAACGGCGATGGGTCGATGGCACCGCCGTGCTTGTGGGGACAGGCGAGTGGCTTGTCTTCGGGAATATAAGGACCTAGTGGGCTTGTGCTGTTTGATACGGCAACTCCCACACAATGATGGCTGCCGTAATTCTTGGCTTCTCCTGAGTAATACATAACAAATTTGCCATCGTCCTAGAAATGTATATGTGAATAAAGGAACTGGATTGGACGAGCTCATGGGTATACTTACCCGCTGGATCACATCCGGGGCCCAATGATTGACGTTCTTCTCCCAAGCGCCAAGAGTCGGCATCGCATCATAATCCTCGTGAAGAGTCCAGTTGACAAAATCGGTCGATGTAGCAACAGGCACATGGATACTGGTGGAGTTCCTTTTCTTGGGGTTGGTTCCGTAGGCATACCATGTGCCATTGTGCTGAATGAGTCCCGGGTCCGGGAAATTGTGGAGGGCGAAACTAGGCCGGTTCTCCTCAAGTTGGTAGCTGTGGTCTTCATTTGGCTGAGGTCGTTTCCAATAGTCATCAGTGTCTTTCGCAAAGCCATAGATCTTTGTGAAATAGATGGGGAGGGCAATGACGAGTGCTGTCAAGGCCAGTCCGATGAACCCCAGAGCACAGAGTATCCCAATCTGACGTCGTCCCCATGGTCGGGTGAAGAAGCGTTTCTTTTCCGCTCCAGATTGAATCTTGCCCCCGTCTGAGATTTCATTAACTGCGATGGTCTGGACAACAGAGTGCGCCACATATTTCTCAGGCACACTGGAGATGACAGTCGCCATTTTTTTTTTTTTTTTTGATGCCGAAGAAATAAAAAGGGGTTGGTGCTGGGATTTCTTATGGAAAAAGACACTGTTGGCTAGAATCAATTGCTTGATCGTATGTGATTGAGGCTCTGGGTAAGCGCAGGGAGGTCGGACTATTCCATAGTGAATCACTTTCCACAGTGAGTTTTGAGAATTGATTACCGAGGTTGGCGAGAGACAAATGAAAGAAGAAGAGAGATAAATGGCGAGTCTACAGGGCTTTATTATACGGCATGTATCTGAGAGGTGACAAATGGCTCAAATGATGTGAAACGGGGATAATAAGCCGACACACAACCAACTGATTGGCTATAATTCAAACCAGGAATAATAAGATTCGAACCCTTAAACAGAGTACAACATACTCACACTAAGACATACCATAAACCCTATTGTACAACTTGCAACGCCTATCTCGGAGGATTTGGCTTTTTTCCAAGCACGCCATCCGTGGTATTTGATGTCGATAGATCCTGCTACCCTCATTAATCTAGTTTGAGACCGCCCTGGAGAAGCAAAAGGGAAAATATATAACACCCAAGCTTTTGCGGGTGTCAATAAGCACGGGCCAGTCCAATGAGAGCGTTCCCGCAAAATCAACCAGTCGATGATTACTTTCTATTTGTAGATTAGGTAGTCCTAACGGGGGTCCACGTGGGGGCATCCATTAAATCGAAATCCAAGGTTCAACGACAGCCTTGATTCGCTCAAATCTATATCTATCTGACCTAAACAGCTCTGTCTAGGCAACACAGTTGTTTTCTTCCAAGGTTTCTGTTTACCCACTAGAGGTGCGGAAGAAAGGGTTCAGCATGGATCTTTTTTTTATGAGAGCGAGAATGAAATATGAAGTATCAAACCCGACACATGATAGTTAACAGCCCTAGAGGTGTCGTGGCCAAGCAGTGGTTAGCGTATGCCCACGTGCACATGTGCGATTGGGTTGGAAATTTGTTTTGTTGCACGTTGGATTTAATTTTCAGGAAGAATTTAGGACCAATTACTAGCCTCGGGCGGATTTTACCAAGGGAATCTCTCCTTAGTCGAGACTTACCTACGGAGTACAACATGGAGTACGGAGTACAACATATATACATAGGAAAGGAGTTATTTTGAGTTAAGAAAGCTCCTATGCGTGCCAAGCCTTGAGTGGCGTAGTCACTGTCTATTATGTAGTGGAATTTTATACTTCATCCAGTAGTACTCGGTTTTGGCTATGTTTAGCTCCATCTTTCCGTATTAAGGTCATAATCTAAGTTTATTTTTAGTCTGTCTCGATTCTCCTTGTCTCACTCTCACAGCGGCATTTTCCCTCTTAAAGAATACTCAACTCAATAAATTCAACCAGCTTCAACAGCATTCATATTTTTCCTGCTGTATTTCCTCCATTATTTGAACACACTACTTGGCTGGCTTGGTGGACCATGCTGTTTGTGTTCTGCTTCATGTCATATTTAAGGGCATAATCTTTCCACCATGAATTTGTCACAGTCGAAATGCAATTCGTAGGCTGAGCGAACCGATCGTGGCAACCAGAGAGAAACCCAATCCATTATGTGCCCTTTACCTATTACCCACCATCTAACCTTTAGGTATTGAGTATGGTCAGACATTCCTTTTCCTGGTATGTAAGGCTTACCATGGCAGTGAATCTCCGAGGTCGCAATCGGGGAAAGTGAAATCCCGGACATGGCGTCATGTCATGATGGGTGATGTGAAGTCGTTTATAATGTAGTGTGGTCGAATGACAGGCCTCGCAGACCAACCAGGGCGTAGTTGTCGTAATCTTGGTTTAGGAACCAACACTCGTACATCATTAGATCCCAAAAGCGTCTTCTGAACCAACAGCGCTGTAGATGTATGACTAGCCGGCAACACGAAAAGTGAACACAAGACACACCACAAAAGTTGAAATTGTGAAATCCATATGTATATACCTATATACATGGTCCTTTACCAAAAGAACAAGTACTCTCAAAATGGTCTCAAAAACTGTCAGCAGTACATGGCCCCTTCGTACATAATTCTTTGGCACATATGTATTCGTTTATTATCCAACGTGGCCACGTTGCCAATAAGTAAGCAGCCCCGACGTCCCTAGAGATTGGCAGATCCGGTGTGATTTTGGTGAAAGCATGCTGTTGGCGCTACAATGCGAATTCAGTATCAAATTCCCAGGCCAAGCGAAGCTTATATCACTATCGGAGCTTGCATCAGATAAGCGTTAACTAAACTATCCCTACATGTAGGACATGAAACTAACTGATTTGAGCGACATATATAGTATAGTTCTATTCTGTAGTTCTTAGACGAAGAGGTTCCAATAGTGTTTGGCTTATCTTGTATCTTATTAAGATGTTATGAATCATTTATCTCGGGATGATCATCGCCGATTCTGGAAGGCAACAAGCACCTCATGTGGGGGTGCTCCGATAAACCTAAGTAATTTATGTAGCAGGAACATTGTTTGTTAATGTTGTCAATATATGTCAAAAAAAATTAGATAGAACAAAGAATCAACTATGTAAGAACAAACACTGTCAAAGATGGTCATAGTTTTAAGTTACATCTCAAAGACCACGTGAGCGGCTCCACCCAACCTACAAGCTGCTTCCGGCATACGCAATCCTCTTACTCGACTCGTGGACGTCTAACGAAATTAGCTAGCAAGGCGATAAATTACTCGCTGCTAGACAGCGTGGACTGCTCTTCCATTCATCTTTTCTTGCTGTTCTGTGGTACTACTAAGTGACCGGCAATTCTTACTGGCTTTTTTTTACGCCTCCTATTCCGATTCTGGGTTGACCGTATCTCCGACCATCGAGGTCACATCCAAGACTTCCGCATATCGATATGTCACCCTCTCAATTTCTTTAGCCTAGGATTTGGAATCGCTCGACTGCCACACCCGCCGAACGAATCGCATACCAAGAATATTCAAATTCCCCGGGCTCGCGGATCACGGAATACAACAGCACGGAGACCGATTCATATCTTCCAGCCAATCTACGGCTGTCGCAAAACCAGCGGTTTATTTCCCGACTACACCGGTCCCATCGCCTATCATGATCACCCCGCGCAAGGTGCTGCTCGCCCTGCTCTGCGTAGTCAGCTTTGTTCTCATCCTCCGCTCGTTCCGAGATCCTGAAGTTCCTGGGGCGCCTGGGTACAGACCGGTGAAGAAGATATCAGAAGAAGAGGATGAAGCGATAGCAAATTTGGCACGGAAAACACCACCGCAAGGTCGAGCCCAATTACCCCTCGGCGCATCACCGACAGCACCGCTCCGCGAACGTCTCCGGTATCAATTCCCATATGAAATCGAAAACAGATTCCCCGCATACATCTGGCAAACATGGAAATACAACCCAGCATCGTTCTGGTTTGACGAAGACCTTCGTGGTCCGGAAGCCAGCTGGACAGAGATGCACCCTGGGTTCACACATGAAGTCATCCCTGACGACACACAGCAACACCTGATCAAATATCTATATGGATCAGTTCCTGAAGTATTCGAGGCATATGATTCGCTGCCACTCAGCGTCATGAAGGCGGATTTCTTCCGATACTTGGTTCTTCTAGCGCGCGGGGGAGTATACAGCGATATTGACACTTCGGCGCTCAAACCCGCGCACACGTGGCTCCCCGAGGAACTTGATCGATCAACTATCGGATTCATTGTTGGCATCGAGGCTGATCCTGACCGCGATGACTGGCATGACTGGTATTCGCGCCGTCTTCAGTTCTGCCAGTGGACCTTTGTGTCGAAGCCCGGGCACCCGATTCTTCGTGATATGGTGGCTTATATCACCGAAAATGCTCTGCGAATGAAAAAGGCGGGCATCCTCAAGGTTGGCAAGATGGATAAGACTGTTATGGAGTTCACCGGGCCTGGGGCTTGGACGGATTCTATCTTCCGCTACTTCAACAACCCGGAATACTTTAATATCCAGCCTGGTGATAAGAACATTACCTACGAAGACTTCAGCCACCAGACTACACACCGCAAGGTTGGTGATGTGGTGGTTCTACCCATTACCAGCTTCAGCCCCGGTGTGGGGCAAATGGGTGCGGGGGATACGGATGATCCCATGGCTTTCGTGAAGCACAATTTCGGAGGTACGTCTTTATCTTTCACATTCATCTAGTCTCATGTGGACATCGTACTAACATTTTGATTCCAGGCACATGGAAAACAGACCCATCGCTGTAAAAAAAAAGCCCAAACCTTATTCTATTTGATTCCAACACTGTACACTGTATAGTATCAGGGACCTATTGCAGACCTTTTGCAGTTCATCTCAATCTTTGCTCCGATTTCATTACCCACACCTCCCTTCTAGATCTCCCGATTGTCTCTCCTCCCGTCACAAACTCTCAAATCTTTGGCATCGAACTATCATCATCGGTGCCTCGAATATGACTGAACCCAGGCGCAAGCTTTAAACCCGTTCCATGTTTCATGATACCTGTTCATATGATTCCCCCACTTTGTTTTTCATTGTTACATACACAGTGCTTTTACCTTTTTTTTGCTGGGTAAATAGGTTGCTACTAGCTATACTAGCTGCTTATAGATTTCGATTTCAATCTCAATATTGTGATAGCCAAAAGGCAAGTTCGCGAGGATTTCCCGTTGCCTATGAATGGAGATCTTGATCTATCATCTCTCGTCCAGATATCCATTATACGAACCTAGCGGATATATTACATATGAGGATGTTGCCATAATGAATGTCTAACCGGTGTATCCAGAGGAAATATGTGTTGGGGTATCAAATATACGTAATTCCATCTCTCATTGTTCACCCCCCAATCTCCAAAGTCCCATTAACACCAGGACCCAAGGCCAAATCAAGCAGCAGCGCCAGACCTAACTGTAAACTCTGAAGTCACATAAACTTTCAAGTTGTCCGGTTCCGATAATATATGCTCCTCGCTATCCCCATCATTCGATTGCGACCCGGATCGAATATCGGTAACCTGGTGCGCTTCGGACTCATATATAGGGTCGAAATTGCTCTTTCTGCGCCCTGTCCCCGTCCCCGTTCCGGTTCCTTGGCGAACAGAGTCAAGCACATAAGTACGTGAAGTGTCGCGGTTTCGGTATGAGGTCACAGTGGAAGCGAAGGACTTGAACAGAGGTCCGTACGTGGGGATGCAGGCGATAATAACCTATGCATTTTTGTTTTGTTAGTTTGTCCTCGGACTTGAAAAATGGACTTGGAGAAATAGCAAAATCCCACTTACACCCAGGCTGACCTCCACACAAGACCAGATCACGATATTCTTGCTGTCGGTGTAGGTTTTCAGGTCCCAAACGGTGAAGATGCGGATTACCTGGATCACCGTCACGAAGAAGCCGAGCGCAAACAGGCAACCCAGGAGGACTTTTTGTTTGAGGCGGAGCTGGAGTTTCCAAAGGACTGGCAGAGGTAGTGCGATGATTATCAGGTCTAGCACGATGCTTGTGCCTCCAAGTGCAAAGTAGAATGGTATGACATCGATACAACTCCCCTTGAGAGAAGCATTCCATTGTTTTGCGACCTGTTTGATGTCAGATACTCTGTTGGCACCGATCGATGAGTGTTGGAGAAGGAGAGGCTGACCGGTATGCAGGAGACTGATATTATAATGGCGAAAATCAATTGGTTAACGACACACACGACAATGGCGGCAATTATGATTTTGCGATATGGTTTGATAATGCCCGCAATGCGCAGGTACGAGGCTAGCAAGGCGACTTTGAATCCGAGGACAGCGAGACAGTAGATCGGGCCACCGACATATTGGATCTATGGACCAAAATTAGTGTCAGGCTCGAGATTCGAACAATGTTGGTCTTGGCGATGCGCACCCTGCTAAATGGAATAATATTCTCCTTTGGGAAATGGGCGGCGCTGAGTCCTTGGCCCCATCGTGTCTCTGAGATAGTCATACTGTCAATTCCAAATTTACCCTTGGCTGATCAAGGAATCGACTCACGAGCGACAGCGATCCCCGCGTATGCTAACGTCAACAGTGAACTCGCCAGTGCCGCATAATCATCAATCCATGGGAACCGCTTGTTGCTTATTCGCACATAAAACCGCAGACATACGGACAGGAAAGCTAGAATTGAGCACACCAAGCAGATCCCGATCACTCGAGCAATATCGCTATTTGGATCGGTCTCGTGGAGGTTGTATACCCAGCCCATGATTTGATCATTATCACCCAGAAATTTGGCCTCCGGAAGGGGATGTGGTATTCTTATTCATAACGATTACGGAGTCGAAGGGTAATCTGTACATCAGATTGATGATTCGGGTGGGGCAGGCGGGGCTTATATTTATCGAAGTTGCAGCACTAGATTCACAAAACAGGCAGGGATCCATACATATGAATTATAATTTGTCAATTTTTCTTTTCCTTTTCCTTTTCTCTTTAGGGGTCTTTTTGATTGTTTTTTTTTTTTTTTGCCCTGTCTTAGAATTATAGAAGCTAGTGGAATCCTTGTACATTTTTGGATTGTGCAATTTACGAAAACTGTGTCTAGAAAAAGAAAAAAAGATTTAACACCACATTTTAGAACATTGAAAGCAGAAACCTTGGAAGCCAGATCTACCTACTAGGTCTCCATGGACCCATGGAATATTTAATAGTTTCCCAAGAAAGAGGTGAAGATCAGCACCTGAACCTTGGAATTGCCTCAAACTACTCCGTATATGTTCCACCATGGAATATCCATGGATATTTTTCGGAAACCACCTGTATGTGGGCAAGGCGAACCTTCTGAAGTTGCTTCCTCGGGATGTCTCACCGTTTAAAGTTTGGAGGAAATTTCCCAAAAGCTGAAGAATATGTTTAATGTGGGGAAATGACACGTGTGGCTGGCTCGGGCCAATGAATCCTCCGGACACTGCACAAAGGAGTTGTTCTCCAAGGCTAACAGAACCGGTGCGTCTCTTAGCTGCAAAGATATATTGCCGTAGATTGCCTGCATTAATAGTGTGGATCTTTCTATGTTCTAAGCGAATACCCGAATACCCCCTGGTTTGTTATCTTTTTTTTTATCGTCCATAATTTGGGGACATTTAAGAGATCCTGATACACTTGTATGAGAGCGAAGCCAATTATGTTTTTCCGCGCATCCTTCATTGCTTCGCTGTTGGCGGTTTTACCTCAGGCTTCGGCCTCCGAGGCCTGCCATTGCTTCCCCGGAGATGCCTGTTGGCCCACTGACTCTGAGTGGTCTCAGTTCAACAACACCATCGAGGGCCGACTAGTGAAGACCGTGCCTCTCGGCACACCTTGCCATTCCCCTAACTATAATGCTGCCACCTGTGCAGTCTTGAAGGATGGATGGCTCCTTCCCGAGGAACAGTATGTTGACCTTACATGTAGAATAACACCAAACAGCTTGTACTAGGTATTGACGATATCTCTTAACAGCTATGAATCGTCTTCCTCGGTTATGGCACCGTTCTTTGCCGAGGGGGCTTGCGATCCATTCCACCCGGTCGAGCAGCCCTGCACACTGGGCAACTATGTGCGCTACAGCGTAAATGTTACCAGCCCGGCTCAGATTTCCAACACCGTGAAGTTTGCAACCAAACACAACATCCGTCTTGTCATCCGTAACACCGGCCACGACTACAATGGCCGATCCACTGGTGCTGGATCCCTTGCAATCTGGACTCACCACTTGAAGGAACTGTCAATCGACTCCTACAAGGATGAGCACTACTGCGGAAAGGCCATTACCATGGGCGCTGGAGTTCAGGGCCACGAAGCCTACGAGCTTGCCGAGCAGACTGGCTACCAGGTCGTTGGCGGCGAATGCCCCTCCGTCGGTCTTGCCGGTGGCTACTCCCAAGGAGGTGGTCACTCCGCCCTCAGCTCCCGCTACGGCCTAGCCGCCGATCAGGTCCTGAAATGGGAGGTCATCGATGGCCAGGGCAACTTCATCACTGCCACCCGTGACAACGAATACTCCGATATCTTCTGGGCTCTTAGCGGTGGCGGTGCTGGCACTTACGGTGTCGTCTGGTCCATGACCTCAAAGGCACACCCCGGAACTCCCGTCTCCGGCCTGAACCTGACATACACGAGTGAGGGTATCTCGCAAGATACCTTCTACAGTACCGTCGAGACCTTCCACTCCACGCTGCCCGCTATCGTCGATGCAGGTGCTATGAGCGTCTGGTACTTCACCAACACTAGCTTCTCTATTGCTCCTATCACCGGTCCCAACATCCCTGTCGCTGACTTGGTAGCCCTTCTCAAGCCCTTCACCGACAGCCTCGACAATCTCGGCATCAAGTACACCACGGTTTCCAAGCAATACGACAGCTACTACAGTCAATTCCAGGATATGCAAGGCGTTATCCAGGTTGGCACTGCCCAGTATGGAGGCTGGTTGGTCCCGAGATCGGTCGTTCAGGACAACAACCACGCCCTGCTGACTGCCTACCGTGAGATTACCGAGGCGGGTGGTACCTTCATTGGTGTCGGCTTGAACGTCTCCCAAAAGGTGACTGGAGACGTCCACAACGCGGTTCTCCCTGCTTGGCGCGAGACCCTGATTGATACTACTTTGACTACCCCTTGGGAGTGGGATAACGATGCTCTCATGTTGGAGCGCCAGCGCCAAATGACCGAGGAGTTCATTCCTAAGTTGACTGCGCTGTCCCCCGAGTCCGGTGCTTATATGAATGAGGTATGTAAACTAATATTCAGCTCTAATTTCCTTCATTATTATGAACACATGCTTATCGTTTTGACAGGGTGACTTCCAGCAGCCCAACTTCCAAAAGGTCTTCTACGGTACCAACTATGATACCTTGCGCCAGGTCAAGGCCAAGTATGACCCGAACAATGTCTTCTACGCCAGAACTGCCGTCGGTTCCGACGAGTGGATCGAGACTGAGGATGGCCGCTTGTGCAAAGCGATCTAGGAAGGTTCCAATTGGGTTGGATGTGGTACTATATAATGTATGAAAGGTTTGAATCCTATCATTTGGAGATTGAAGTATACTCGGAGGCCCAATATCTCAAGTTGCCATCGGAAAGATCTATGTATTTCTACTATAGTTACTCAAGTTTCCTGGACAATACAATAGACGTTTTCAAAGACAATCAAAAATGTGATTTCTAGCTTCTAATAATAAACTCTGCGATGACCATGTGACTAGGTACATCCATCCTATGCATACCTAACGAAGATTCCCTCTCTTCCCAGATTCTCGCGTCTTCTACTCAAATCCTCGGGTTTGCAGGTGATTTTTCAATGTGAAAACGATGGGATGACTATGAAGAGCATCTCATATATCAAATCACAAGGGACATAATCTATTGAGCCTGTGATCTAACAAGAAATCTGCGCTAGCAATGAGACCATATGCTAAACTTGAAAACACCTACGTATAGGTGCACCAAGCATTATCTTGAGTAGACAATATCGAAAATCCCGAATATATGTAATAAGCAACCACCTATGTAAGTTATGTTGATCACTTTACGACGAAAAGAGAGTCAAAAGAAAATGGTATTAAAACGCTCCCCGTTCACAAGATTGCGCTTGGAAACCCTGTAAGGTTGCTGTGGGTTCGTAGGCAAGAGTATGAACTCCAGGTGATCGATCTCCATGATCATGATCAAAAAAACAATGATTCTGCAAAGGGAAGTGTATGTAAAAAAAAAAGAAAAGAAAGAAAAGAAAAAAAGCAATACTGCCCGGGATGGTGTCCATACTGTTGTCCACGAGTGTGGGTGTGTGGGAAGGTCAAATGATGGCGGTGAGACCGGCTGAATAGCATGGCGAGGGGTGTGATATCCCCCGAGACCAGATTTGCCACAGACATACCTGCCAAGGGCTGTCATGGGATCGCATCTGGAAGCAAAAAGGTAAGATTGGCGCGAATGATCGCGAATGATCGCGAATATGGCCGCTGGGTGGAGGAGCATTCGCTCACCGGGGACGCGTCCGTGGGGGTCCCGTGGGGTTAGAGAGAGATGGCGGTCATCTGATAATGTCGGAAGAGCGAAGGTCTGGTGGGAGCTTGATGGGCTGTAATGGCAAACAAATCTTTCAAAAGTCACTGAATAACGGCTCGTACTTCTTCTTCAGATCCTCCGTGTAAATGTTCGTGTTTCTGAGGTCGGGGGGATCCGGGTATTCTTCAAAGTTACCGGTGTCGGCGGGGTGGGATAGGCGGGGAAGTATAGGTCCTTTTACCCGGCGATAAAACAAATCATCCCAAATGACATTTTGAAAGAAAGGATGGGACTTGACTCGGGTCGAGCCACCAGAGATGTGGCCCAGTCGCTCCGACGGATTTGTTTTACAGAGTAGGGAGACGATGTTCTGTGCTGCGGGAGGCATATTCGGTGGGAAGCGTAGACGGCCTTCGATAATCTGCTCGTAGATGCGCATAGGGTTCTGATCCCAGAAAGGAGGCTGTCCGATCAAGAATTCGTAGATCAATATTCCAAGAGCCCACCAGTCCACTGCAAGTCCATGGCCGCTGTTTTGAATGACCTCCGGAGCTAGGTATTCCGGCGTGCCACATAATGTGTATGTCTCGCGGTTATCGACTTGCTTTGCAAACCCGAAGTCAACAAGCTTGAGATGACCGTCGGCATCCAACAGGATATTCTCCGGTTTGAGATCTCGGTAGGCAACCCCATGGACGTCGTGCAGGAACTCGATTGTCATTGTTATTTCGGCGGCATAGAACGTCGAGACTTCTTCGCTAAAGCGCCGTTGTCGTCGGAGGTATGTGAATATTTCACCTCCAGGACAATAATCCAGCTAACAATGGTCAGCACCTCGTGACTTCCAAAACATATTCCGAGTTCCAAAAGAAAAGGTTGCCATACCAGCATGTAGAGGCACTTCTCATCCGAGAACGATGCAATCAAGGTGGTGATGAAAGGGTGGTCAATGACGGCTGCGAGGGCCTTTCGCTCGTTGCGCACATGTTCCACTTGCTTGAGTTTGATCACTTTCCAGTCGCAATCAGCACAAGTTATCCCTCGCCACGCGCAACGTTAGACAAAGTGGCGCTTACCGTCCGCCTTTCGCAGAATTTTCAACGCATAGACTTTGTCCTTGTCCTTTTGGTCCTTTAACCTTGCGAGCCATACCCGAGCGAAAGTGCCTATACGATGAAAACCATAAACAGTCAGACGTGACTCGCGTAAGAGAAATATGGATTAGGCCGTGTGCTGACCGGTTCCGAGAGTCTTGACGAGGACAAAATCGCTCACATGCAGACTCCTCGACGAGATGCATAGTTGCTTCTCATCCTGGCGCTCGGTGATAAGAAAAGGGTTCGAGGATCGCGGAGACGGCCGGAGGGACTCGACAAGTTGCTTTTCCCTGTGATGCAGGTTTCCATTTAGCTTGGGAAAGACCATGGTTCCTGGCGCCTCATTTGGCGAATGTTGCACTGCTCCGGTTGCCATTAGAATGATTATATGTCAAAGATCATGTCGCGGTAGAAGAGGGAAAAAAAAGTGTATGGAGACCCCGTTAGCGCGCCACCAATCGGCAACATAGGTTAACTCCGAGTTTCAGATCATAAAGAACATTGAGGATTTGAAAGAGTCTGGGGGTTTCAGAAAAATCGCGGGGCAAAGAGTTGTAAGAATGGAAGTTCTGGCTCTGACGTATTTGCTATTGGGGGCGGGGCTGAACGGGAAGAAACTACGGTGATAAACCGGACCTGAGTAAGCTCTAAGCTTTGATTTGACCCGAATCTATATAAGATCCCTTTATTGTACACCAGAAATAAGAATGTATTTGATTCAGAAGTCAGTCGATACCTCGATCCAGTCCCATTACCATTATCTGTCCTGGTTACAATTTTAGTACACATTTATTAAATGGTGTCTCTTCGAGCTCAGGATGACCAGTAGCGGAACGAAAAAGCGTGGTGGAATGAGTTGTCGTACGGAACTTCTCAGCGCTCAAGACTTTGAGTTTAGGATCAAACCAACAATCAAGCTGACCATGTTAGCAAAGAGTAATCTAAATACTCCGACTTGGAACGTACCCATAAAGCCCGAGAACTTCGCCGAAAATCAAGATGAGAATCATCCCCACGTAGACCCGAGACTGTTGCATGTATGCTCGGACACCCTAGAGTAGTTGTTAGGGCTTCAATAGTCCTCTCGCGTTGCTGCGTATATAGGGTCCTTACTGCATCACCCACAACTCCAATTGTATAACCAGCAGCCACACCCGTAAGACCAACTGACATTCCAGCGGCAAGATGCATGAAACCTCTGTGCAGTGTTAGCTTGTGCCAAGCTCCACATCGCCCAACTCGCGAAACGTACGTGTACAAGCTCATATTGGTTGTTGGGCCCACTGCTTGCGCAATGAGCACGGCGATAACGAGACCGTAAACTGCAATGATACCGGACATAACAACGGGGATGAGGGACTGCAGCCATGAACTTGATTAGCTACCATCCTGCTCCTCGCGGAACCAGCGAACCTGGGAGAAACGGTTTCTTACCTTCATGATGAGATCGGCCCTATAGGTTCCCACGCCTGCAATTCCAATGCCAGACTTCGCTGTTCCATAAGCTGCTCCTGCTGCTGTGAGATTGTGAGCTGTTTGTCCAGACCTAGAACCTAGAGAGCTGGCTCCATCCGCGCGAGGTATTTCACGTACACCCGAAGATCATCTGCAGGGAACTGTTAGTGTACTGTAAAATCGGAAGGAGGTTATAAACTCACTGCAGCAGCAATGCCAGCCTAGTATCGGAAGCCTGTTAGTCTATTAACTCCAATGTTTTCGGGGCCTTGAACTCACGAAGGAGAAGAACGGAGCGAACTTGGGCGCAAGCTCACTGTCTGCCATAGTGATGCTGGAGCAAGACTAATCTCGCCAATCACACAGAAATATAAGAAGAAAATGAGACCTGTTTGATACAAGATCAAGGGCAGGGAGAAGTTCGGGCTATTGGTAGCTGGAGGTTTCGGGGCTTTGGGTGTTCCACATGGCCACTTCGCCCGCCGTAGTCCACGCCATTGTCTAGTCCTAGGCGGTGACGATACCGTACCTGCTGTATTCCAGATGTTCAATTCTAAACGCCCTATCTATCCGCATATTAGGAGTCTTTGTATTGAAATTACCATACCGGCCTCGCCGTCACCTTCGCCATCCTCGTTCTCCTGGGTCCCTCTCCCCCCCCCCCAGTTTATTACTGCATTTTCAACATCTAACCACCACCCCCACTTCAACAACTCTACTACCTTTATCACTCACCTCAAATTTCGGAGGATGCTGAGGGCATGAAATTGAAGGGAGCCTTGACTTTGTTGCGCTCACGGCTCCTGGCGCTTTTCCATTAATACCGTTTTGATATTGCCTTTAAATTCCCCATCCAAACTGAGGGGAATTATGAAATATTGAGTCCCATCAGTGCTTTTGAGACAATCTATTATTTCTTTCGAGGTCATTGCCTACGGAATATTTTCTTCTCGTTCCACCTCTATTGTTTCTCCCGTTGTCTACGATCTTGAACAGACCTCTTGCGACGCCCTGAACGCTCTCCACGATCAAACCGGATACCCCTTTCGCCTTCTTCGCATCCCGGACTAGATATACCTTGCGTATCTGATTAAACCACTGCTATTCGTCCTCGATCGCTGACAATCCGTGAAAATGGCGGATTTGGGGGGCCAGCGTAGCCGGAATTACCGGCCTCACGGACCCGCCTCGTCCACGCAGCGGGATGCAGCGTATTCTGACATTTTTGGAGGCGCACCACCCGCAGGACGCTCCCATACCATGAATTCCCAGACCCCGCAATTCTCCCAGGGTCGCGCTCATACCATGTCGTCGCATGTCGCACAACCCCAATTTCAGAGACCACCACCGCCGCCAACACGGCATATGCCAAATGGACACGGACCGCCATCGGCACCACCAAATGGATATCCTCCACCCCCACCGTCTGGGCATTATCAGGCCTACAATCCAGGGGCCTCGGCAACAATGTCTTCGCATCAGCCTCCTCGATACAACCCAAACCCAAATCCCCAACAACGCTTTGCCGCTTATCCTCGACCTCAACGCCTCGAGTCAAGACCAAGTCCTGCTCCCCAGTACCCAGACCCTAGGGATTTCAATCGCCCCATGCCTCCTCCTGCGCTGAATTCCGATTCAACCCGGTCAAGATCAATGGCAAAACTGAGCGGGCCGCCTTACCAGACCCCGCCAAGCAACTTCAATCACACCTCTGCCACTGCCTCTCGCCGTGAACAGTATCATTCTGGTGCCCAGGTCACGCAGCTCGGCCGTCCAGTCCCAGAAAAGCATGCGAACGAACGAGCTATGTCTATGACTTCCTGGTCATCAGATCGGGATCCGCATATCATGAGCAGCGGAAGGTCAATTCCACACCGTAGACCTCCGTCAAGTCACGATCAACAGATCCCAGTAAGGCACGACTCAATGATGCAGCCCAGTCCGGATGAATCTGTTACATCTCGTCAGCCAAGCGATGCATCGCAGAGATCTCGGACTATGTCCATGGCATCCACTGTTGCCCCCGATCGGGCGATGAGCGTTCAAAGCCAAGCCACACAGGGCTCGGCCGGCAAAGTTACCCTTGTTTCTAGGGATTCACAGCGCAAAGTTCCGGTGGTCTATCCTGCTTTGCTTTCTCTTGTCGCTGAGATTTTCAGGGAGAAGATTTCACTTGGCGAACGGCAGAAGAACGGTCTTTCGTATCAAAATGCGTTTTCGGGTACTGATTCGGTGGACTTGATCGGTTCCATCATCAGAACTAATGACCGCAACCTTGCTCTTTTACTCGGCCGTGCGCTGGATGCTCAAAAGTTCTTCCACGATGTCACATATGACCACCGTCTTCGAGACGCACCCGGAGAGGTCTATCAGTTTAAGGAAACAATGGGAGAAGACAAGTCGACAATTGAGGTTAACGGGGTCTTCACCCTCCTGACTGAATGTTATTCTCCGACTTGCAACCGGGACACTCTCTGCTATTCTATTGCTTGTCCGCGACGACTCGAGCAGCAAGCCAGGTTGAATCTGAAACCTCAGCCGGTACTGGGAACATCGGAATCCAAAACTGCTCTGCCTCCCGATGATGATGACGACAATGATAACCAGAAGCTGTGGATTAGCACGGTGCCCAAGGAGGTCTCGGACTCGGTTGACGATCACGAGAAGAAACGACAGGAAGTCATCTTCGAGCTCATGTACACCGAGCGTGATTTCGTCAAGGACCTAGAATATTTGCGGGATTTCTGGATGCGACCATTGCGTGCTGCTGGAACCACCACTCACTCCCCAATTCCAGAACACCGACGTGAGAAGTTCATCCGAACCGTATTTGGCAACTGTTTAGAAGTCCTCAAGGTCAACAGCGCTCTGTGTGAAGCCCTGAATGCTCGGCAGAAGGAGAGTCAAGTCGTTCAAACCATTGGCGATATTTTCTGTCAACATGTTCCTAATTTCGATCCTTTCATCAAATATGGTGCCAACCAACTTTACGGAAAGTACGAGTTTGAGAAGGAGAAAGCATCAAACCCAGCCTTTGCCAAATTTGTCGAAGACACGGAACGTCTCAAGGAATCTCGGAAGCTGGAACTGAATGGTTACCTGACGAAGCCTACAACTCGTCTTGCAAGATACCCGCTTTTGCTTGAAGGCGTCTACAAAAACAGCGCGGATGGCAACCCTGACAAAGAAGATATTCCCAAAGCCATCAAGCTGATCAAAGACTTCCTTTCGCGCGTCAATGCCGAAAGTGGAAAAGCAGAGAACCATTTCAACTTAGTTCAACTGAACGCTGCGCTGAAGTTCAACTCTGCGGACTATGTTGATTTGAAGCTTACAGAAGAAAATCGACAAATGCTCATGAAGATGTCATTCAAGAAGACTACAGCCGACAGCTCCGATGTTACTGCGTATCTCTTTGACCATGCCGTCCTGCTCGTTCGGGTGAAAATGGTGAATAAACGCGAGGAATCTCGAGTTTACAGGAAACCAATTCCTTTGGAACTGTTAGTAATCGCTCAGATGGAAGAGGTTATCCCACGACTTGGTATCGCCAAAAGACCTTCGTCCAGCCTCCTGTCCAACAAGACTGTCATCAACAATCCCCCTCCTGCCAAAGATGGTGGACTGCCCATCACATTTAGACATCTCGGCAAAGGCGGTTACGAACAAACTCTCTATGCCACGAACAGTGCCACACGGCGAAAGTTTATTGAAGCGGTTGAGCAACAACAACACAAATTATGGGAGCGAAACAGCAATTTCTACAACAAGACGATTCTGAGCGAGGGCTTCTTCGCAGCGGTCAACCGGATCAACTGTCTTGTTCCGATTGGTAAGTGAAAATCCCCTTATTCGGCTCCAGTATCACTCGCTAACTGCTACCAGATGGAGGCCGGAAGTTGGTCTACGGGACTGATAATGGTATATTTGTCTCTGAGCGCTGGCCCAAAGACAAAACAGCCAAACCAAGAAAGGTTCTAGAGGCTACCCAAGTCACGCAAATCGACACTCTAGAAGAGTACCAGCTGCTGTTGGTTCTGGCAAACAAAACGCTTTCCTCTTATCCCATGGATGCTCTCGATTATGTCGAGGGTCAGAACAGCATGGCAAAACGGCCCAAGAAAATTCAGGGCCATGCCAACTTTTTCAAGGCAGGCATTGGTCTCGGTCGTCATCTTGTTTGTTCAGTCAAAACATCCGCGCTATCAAGTACAATCAAGGTCTACGAGCCAATGGACAATTTGGCAAAGGGAAAGAAGAAGTCTGCTGTCAGCAAAATGTTCCAGGGCGGCCAGGATACTCTTAAGCCATTCAAGGTACATATTTTCTCTTGTATATTTGTGGTTCACTTCACACTAACACTTTCACGCAGGAATACTATATCCCTGCCGAGTCTTCTTCCATCCATTTCCTGCGTTCTACTCTGTGTGTTGGTTGTGCACGTGGCTTTGAAGTGGTCAGTCTAGAAACAACGGAGACGCAGTCTCTCCTTGACCAGGCCGACACGTCCCTTGATTTCGTGGCCCGAAAGGAGAATGTCAAGCCCATCCATATTGAGCGTATGAATGGCGAGTTCCTACTCAACTACAGTGATTTCTCATTCTTCGTCAACCGCAACGGGTGGCGAGCACGTCCGGACTGGAGGATCGCCTGGGAGGGCAACCCGAACTCATTCGCGCTGTCCTACCCTTACATCCTCGCGTTCGAACCCAATTTCGTTGAAATTCGACACGTTGAAACAAGTGAATTGACGCACCTTATGACTGGCAAGAATATTCGCATGTTACACAGTTCCACCCGCGAGGTATGTCACTTCTATGTTTTCTTTTATCACTGATCAAGCGCTGACTGGTTTTGGTAGATTATCTATGCCTATGAAGATGAACGAGGCTACGACACTGTTGCCAGTTTAGATTTCTGGACCAACAAGCCACAGCCAGCGGCCACCTAATGTCCGACGGGTGAATGCCACAATGAACCCCTGCTTGACATCGCCGCTTTGATGCTGTCACTCGCATCTCTCTTCCCACATAGCATTAAGGGGGTCTCTTCTAAAGTTCTGAATGACACCCGCCTTCACTACATGTTTCATCCCAGCACGCTCGCGAAGTTGTGACTGTTTACTGTGTTGTCTGTACAACAGTTCAGCGGATATTCCACATCTGCTTCGCAAACACCCATCCCTCCCTTTCCTCAACACCAAACCAATCACAACAAATCGGGGTTTTCCCCCGTCTTTTCTACGCAATGTACAATGGAGCGCAAATACCACTTCTTGCGTGTCTGCTTTCTTGCTTTTCGCCTCGTCTTTTCTTCTTCTTGCTGGTTGCATATGCTCTTTTTTCCTCTTCTTTTTAAAAATTTTTACCTTTCTTCTTTAGCTCTTTATCTCCCGATGGCTATGTCTCCTTCCGCATGGCCATATTCTCGAGACGTCTTCGTTCTACCTGTATCGTTTTCGAGTTCGAGGCATCTTTCACTGTTATACTTAGCAATTTCATTGATGTGAATGGCACCATTGCATTTCAGATGAGGATTGCAGTAAATTTAAACTTAGCTCACTAATGTGATTAAATACAATTGTGATGTTCGATCTTCTTTCATGGTCTTCCATTTTTCCCATACTAGCTAGAATGAAAATAATATGTATAAAGCAACGGAATATATATCTTTATATTGGTATTTAGCTCAAAGCTCTTCACATGCAGCTAGAACTCCATAGTTACCTAGTTAGTAGTATACGACCATCTTTTTACTTTTAGACCAATAGACAAGGAATTGTGAAATTAGGCAGAACTTGATCGTCCTTGATGGCGAACCAAGCCCAACATAATATATTAGCTGTAGTCCCACAAACTAAAGCACACTGCTACAGATAGTACACAGTAACCAACTATGGTGGCAGAATCAAAAATGAGAGAACCAAGCGAGCTACTCAGGTACTTTTTCTTCCTCAATTACTATCGGAGGGTAGGAAGACAGGCGAGGAGAAAGGATAGATATTCAGCAAGACATGAGCCACGAACGCGAAAAAAAAAACAAGAGAAGAGGGAATATTGCTGCGCTGCGGACTTTGGACAAGGACAGGAGAGGAAGCAGAGAAGTGGGGAGAATAGAAATGATACAGCAACATGTCACGGGGCCAGCTGGGATGTGATCAAAAGAAAAAAAGACAGGATGACCTGGACACGACGGAAAGCATGTGCTGGAAAAGAGGCAGTCATCGGGTTGAACGCGAGCGAGATATGTCGAGGATAGGGATTCCAGAAACTGGTAAAAACAATTCCCAACTCGACATAGTTCAGTTTCGCATTGGAAATGAGAAACATTGCACCCACAATTCGTGACCGGAGTGCCGTAATCTATGTTGAGGCGGCCCATCCTCGCAGGGGTAAGAAGAAAAGAAGAAAAAAGCTATTAACGTGAATAAACAGAGTCAATATTATCCCATAAACAAAAGCCAACTTGTTGGTGCCATAAAAAGTCCATGTTGGCACAAACGGTATCACATTGCGAACCGGCGCCCCGCTGAATGAGCCGTATCGTCGACAGGGTATATCTAGGCCTCTCCGTTGGCTGCTTCGCTGACATTGCCCTGGCTTTGCTGCTCGCGCTGCATGCGAGCCTCGATCTCTCGGAGCTGGCTCTCGCGAGCCAACAGCTCCTGTCGCTTCTCGGCAATCTCACGCTGTACCTTGATTTCAATCTCACGGAGCTTCTCCTCCTCGCGGCGGAGCTGCTCCTCCTTGAGGCGGTGAGACTGGGAGGCAAGATCCTCGGGGTTCATAGCAGAATCATAGCCACTGCTTATCCGAGTGTTAGCAGATCGATCATAGATATTTATAATACCAGGAGAAACGTACCCAGATCCAACATCGACGCTCTTGCTGAGTTTCTCAGTACGGTAGTTCTCATAGAGGAAGTCGTGAGTGATCTCCTTCAGATCAGCTAAGTGGCTGTGGAGCAGAGCGCTACGGATAGCCAGGAAGTCCGAGTGACGAGGGTTCTCAACCTCGACAACACCCCATGGGTACTGGCGCGCGCGCACTTTCCGGTTGTCAATCTCAACAAAGTCTTCGGAGCCGACAATAGCAAAAGGCATGAGTCCACGGAGCTCGGCGTTCTCCTCCACGGTATCCTCATCATCCTCCTCGATATCGTAGGGGAAGTTGTAGACGGGAATGCGGTAGTGTTCAATGTCCTCCATGATCAGCTTCTTGGACTCAGCCAATTCGGCGGGGGTGAGCGAGTCGGCCTTTCCAATGACAGGAATGACATTAACACGGGGAGAGAGTCGCTTCATCAATTCGATATCAAGTTCACGGAGACCGTGACCGGTGGGTGTGATGAAGTAGAGCAGGACGTGCACTCGGTTATCCCTGAATCGAGGGTTACGCTTAATTCGCGACTCCTCTGCAAGAATATCATCGTATTGGCGCTCAAGGTAACCGACAATCTCGCCGAAGCTATCCGAAAAGTCAGTCGATGAACATCTGCCAGGTATCTGTGTGTACATGCCTGGCCTCGTTGTCAATCTGGTCACCAAATCCGGGGGTATCGACGATGGTCAGGGAAATGCGGGTTCCTTCCTCGTCCAACTCGAGCTCTGCCGTCCCGGCGTCAGTATTGATGGCTTGGTATAAGCGCTGTGCGCAGGGTACGGTTTCAACTGACCGACAGTCACGGGCTTGATGCGGACACCCTCCTCAAGGTGGGCATTGGCAGCATCATCGGCATCCTTGCCCTCCAGGACCTGCTTTCCGCAGAGAGTGTTGACAAAAGTTGTGCGGCCTGTCGTAGAAAGGAGATCCGGTTAGTCCCTGGAAGTCGAGTAATTCGGTTCAAACATACCTGTTCCACTGGCGCCACACACCATCAAACAGAATTGGATACCCTTTTTGACATTCTTCTTGCGACGAATCTTGATCTACCCGGAACGAGTACGGGCATGCAATTAGCTTGGGAAACTTTTTGAGAACGCGGGAAGCTCCCAATAAAAGGGGAGAATGTACATACCGCGTTGAGGGCTGACGACATTGTGAGCTAAAGGGAGATTAAATAAGTGTAATCCGAAGACAGAAGCCCAAAGCAAGGAATTAATAACGAGGAAGAAGGGTGTGAAACTTGGCTCTCCTGAGAGTCTGGAGAGAGTAGGGGGGGGGAAAGACAGTTCGTGTTTCCCCCTTTCCCAAATAGGTGGCCAATCACGGGACAGCTCTTCTTCTCCAGTCTGCTACTTTTACTTCTACAACATACAAAGCTCTTGATCAGTCACAATTGATTAGTGGATGTAGGGGGAAAAATACAAAATAATTTAAATTGGCATACATTTGGGTAATTCCCCTTATTTCCATACACAATATTGCCTTGATGCTCATCAACCAACATCAAGCAGCAACTCAGGGGTTGATCAAAGTGGGTCGCTGCGGGCAACCGTATGATTATGTAATTAATGCCTGAGGTGTGAATGTGGATCTTGCCCGCATTGCTCTTATCGATTAAGAAGCTCGGGGATGATCCCAGACATCCTGTGAAGGCATTTGAAGCATTTGAGCCTGGAAAGATCATTAAGATCAACTATTTATTAAGGATTGAGGACTTCATCATAGATAGTCTCCCCACATCTATCTATCTGATCAAAAAAGAAACTCACCCCTATGCTTCGTTGACATACAGCGATGAATACCCGCCAATCTATCGATGAGTCCACCGGGCCATATTCACTCTCAGCAACATTTAATCATGATAACAGCTGCTTCTCAGTGGGATTGGACACGGGATTTTGTGGTAAGGGAAGCTTGAGTCAGCTGCCAGGAGAACCTTGCAAGAAGCTAGCTCATATCATGAACTATGGAGCCGAGGCTGATGAACGATTCGAATAGTATATAATGCCAACCCTTGCGAGCTCAAGGTTTTGAGAGGTAAGCGATTGATATTCCAGAGTCGAGAATGTGCCAAATAAGAAAGAACCTGCTCTAATTGCCTTTTATTTGCACTCAAAGATTTCAATGCAGGCATCGGGGTGGCGGAAATGCTTGGCCAGTCGAACTACTTGGCTATTGTTGGGGGTGGAAAGAACCCCAAGTTTCCACAGAACAAGGTAAGCAACCATTCCCAGCACAAGGTATGGGTATTTAAGCTCATATACACCCCTTAGTTGGTTATATGGGACGATGCCAAACAGAAAGCGGCCATCACACTTGAATTCCGCACCTCCGTCCTCGGTGTTCGTCTCTCCAAATCAAAAATCGTCGCTGTCTTATTGAACAGCGTCCATGTCTTTGCATTCTCCAACCCTCCCCATAAACTCTCCGTCTTTGAGACCTCCGACAACCCTTTGGGGCTGGCCTGTCTCGATAACAAGGTGCTGGCCTTCCCGGGTCGGTCTCCGGGCCAGGTCCAAATGATAGAGCTGGAGACCGGCAACATCAGCATCATACCCGCACATAGCACACCGTTGCGGGCTATGGCCTTGAGTCCAGATGGGAACTTGCTGGCGACGGCGAGTGAGTCCGTAAGTTCTCTTGGCTGCGATCATCTATCGGTGGGTTATTGACATCTGTACAGGGGACTTTGGTTCGTATATTTGCTACAGGGAATTGCACGAAGCTAGCAGAATTGCGACGCGGTGTTGACCACGCAGTGGTATTCTCAATTTCCTTTTCGCCATCCAATACTTTGCTGGCAGTAACATCTGACAAATCGACTCTTCACATCTTCGATATCCCCCACCAGCAACCCACCGCTCGTCGCAGTCAGTCACCATCACCAGCATCTGAAGAAGCACCTCCTAGCCAGAAATGGGGAATCCTTGGCAAGATTCCCCTACTTCCTCGTGTCTTCTCAGATGTTTATTCATTTGCCAACGCACATTTTGAGATTGGTGAACAAGCCAACCTGGGCTCGCATGTGCCACCGATTGGGTCATCATTTGGTCGGCCTCAAAAAGGCCTGATAGGCTGGTGCGATGACCAGACTCTGTTGGTAATCGGAGCTGGGAAAGAAGGGCGCTGGGAGAAATTTGTGCTTCGAGAGGGCGAGGAAGGAAAGCGATATTGCTTGCGGGATGGCTGGAAAAGATACCTTGGTTGACAGAAGAAAAATTCCCTGTCAAAATAAGGGTAGTATACTGCACAGCAAATAACGAACACTTTGTCCGCAGCACCCAGGTTATTGCCAGCATCAAGCTTGAATCATTGCATCGCTTTCTGGACGGCGAAACACTCTATCTGGTCAGGATGACTCAACTAGCAAGCCGAGGATCTCGGCGAGAAAGATTTGTAGCGTCGTAGATAACCTTGGAAGACTTTATAATGATATCTCATATACTTTTCAACGGCGGCGATCATGTCTATCCCGATCACTGCGATTTCTTCGGGACTCGGGCGAGCGTGATTTCCTCGGTGATCGGTCCCTTCTGGATTTTTCTCCTCTTTCGGATGACCTATAGCGAGATCGTCTCTCTTTATCTGGAGAACGATCATCTCGATGTCTTCGCTCGCGAGGAGAACGGGAGCGGTGTCGGCGGTGGTGTCGACTTGATCGTTCTCTGCTATCATCGCGTCGCCGAGATGATTTCTTGGTGCTGTTCCACAACTGGATTGCGGTAGCAACCTCTTCCTTCTTTTCCTCGATGAGGAATTCCTTCATCGGGTCTTCCTCGTCGTGGTTCCGAATCAATTCTTCCAGCTCCTTCTCCTCTTTCAGCATCGGTCGCCTCTCTTCTACTTCTCTTCGGTCGTCCTCCTTGGCCTTCTTGATCTCGCTGATAGCCGGATCTCCCATCAACTTGGCGACATTGTCCTGCTCTTCCTCATCATCCTTCCGCTTGTAGCGCGCATGATCCACCCGAAGCAGACGGCCCATGACAGTTGCACCTCCAAGGTTATCCACGGCAAGATCTGTGCTGCGCTGGTCCTCATATTTCAGGAAGGCAAATCCCTTGCTCTTGCCTGTTTCCTTGTCGCGGACTAGATTGACATGGACCGGTTCTCCATACTGTGAGAAAATGGCGATAATGTCACCTTCGGATAGATCAAATGGAAGCCCTCCGATGTAGATATAGGCTGTGTCGCGGTAGTCTGCATGCCATGATGCCTCTGGGGGTCTATATGTAGAAGGTAAGACTGTCAGCGGGGAAAAAGAACGTTGCGGAAGCTTCATATGAGTTCAACTTACATCGCATGTTCAAGCTCGCGCTTATTGAGCGCCTGGACCTGGCGAATAGAATTCATGGGAAAATGTGCGTGAGAGAGAATGATTGAAGGTGAGAAGTTGGAGAGAAATAAATGTGGAGACCTGCGGAACCGTAATAATCAATTGTTTACAGAGACGCACCTTTATAATGCAAACTAGCCCCCTGCTCGACGACGTGCCAGAAAAAGACACTCCTCTTTTTTTGTGACTTGCAAATCGAAGAACTTTTCGCAGGGTTATTTTCACCTGGGCCTACATTTACCCATCTTCCTCGGGATTCCCCTGACCCGCGACGCTGCTTCGCCTTTCTCCCCCTCCGCCTCCACATTTCCACGCGCACAATATTTCCGCTGTACTACGGTAGACACAAACACTTGGAAGGGTGAATGCCCTTTGAGGCATGGTGGGACTAGACACGATGTCCTCCAGTCCGAATCCCGGGTCGAAGGTGGCCGGAACGAGCAGTCGGCCAACAAGCAAAGATGGCTCCAAGAAGAACATTTGGTCCTCTCTATTAGATACTGTTGCTAACGGCAAGCGCTTGCCTGAGAAGAACTTGCTAGTGCTAGGTTAGTATCAGTTTCCTCTGAGCATTCCAGTCCCGCTCATCCTCATTTCTGGTCCCGTCTTTCAATTCTTGGACATGTCGCTGATAGCTCGATGATAGGTGGCACGCCGGACAGCCAAAGGGAATTTCTAGATACCTTTTCCGCGGACACGTCTGGTGACCCTAGCCTAGCAAATGACAAACGGAAAGGTAAAGGGAAAACACCTCCAATCGCCAATCAGTTTGCGCTTGGATACACATATCGAGATGTCCTCGATGCCGATAAAGAAGGTATATGGAACAATGCTCTGTTTTACTAGCTTTGGCTATGCTAATGCTCTTCTTGCGCAGATACTCTGGCCCGCGTCTCAGCCTACCTCCTGTCCGAGCCTTCTCCGTCATTCGCACCTCTCCTCAAACCACTCCTGACCCCCAAGTCCGTCCCGGAAACGCTGGTTGTCATCCTGATGGACTGGTCAGACCCATGGACGTGGGTTCGAAGGCTAAGAGAATGGACCCGTCTGCTACGTTCTGTGCTCGTTTCGCTTGACGATGAAACCAAGTTCGTTATGGAAGAGACCATGACCGAGTGGCGCGATCGCAAAAGGGGAATTGATCCCAGCTCTGCGGCTGCAGGCGGCATGTCAAACTCAAGCGGTCCCGTCACAATACCTCTGGGACCCGGTGAATGGGACGAGGGACTCGGAATCCCAATGTGTGTTGTCTGCCAAGGGGTACGTAAACGCTTATCCGTAAATCAATTACTGGTAAACCTTTACTAACTTGATTCCTCGACTCTCTTAGGCGGATAAGATTGAGAAGTTGGAGAAAGATCACGGATGGCATGAAGAGCAGTTTGATTTCGTTCTCCAGTTCCTCAGAACAATTCTCCTGAAGCGTAAGGACTTTCCTACCCTATGTTTCCCCATTTTAGGCTCTGTTCTGACCCCAGACAGACGGCGCATCCCTCATCTATACTACCCCATTCCTTGCAAACTCTCTCCAGGGCCTGATTCATTCTTCCCTGGGTATACACTCTCTTTTGAAAAGAGAATCATTAAAACATAATGTGATCGACCGAGACAAGATCCTGGTCCCAGCCAACTGGGACTCGTGGGGTAAGATCCGAATTATTCGGGAAGGATTTGACATGGAGGGAGTTTCGACAGCGTGGTCAATTGAGATCCAGGACCCTCCCGAGTCAATCTATCAAACCACAGACGAAACCCAGCAGAGCGAGAACGGCCTAGCAGACGAAGACACAAGCGCGGTGACCATGTTCGAACAGACAATCAACGATCCCAAACGAGGTACAGTCAACCCCCACAGCAACACGACCAAGATCGAAATCGAGACCACCGACCTCCAAGATTTCTTTGCTACCCAAGTGGAGAAACTGGAAGATCTCAAAGCCAAGGATGAGAAGGAGAATTCAAACCAGCCAACCCCACAACTGGAGATGTCTCCCATGGCCGACGAAGGCAAAGTCAATGATCACATCGGCCCTGTACAGTTCAACATGGGCGGAATTCAAGTGGACGCCGATGATATGTTGAAAAAGCTTCGGGTAAGCACCCGACCAGCGCGGCGTCATCCCCCTCCCCAACCCAGGACATAGCTAAATATTACCCCAGGACCGCGAGGCTAGCCGAACCCTAAAGAAGGAGAGCCCATATGCAGGCACCGGCGGCAATGACGAGAAAGCCCACAACCAAGCCCTGGCGAACTTCTTTGCTGGTCTCGTCAAGAAGCCTGGCTCTAGTCCCCGTGGCAGCCCCTCGGCTTGATTCATTCTTTTCTCGCTGTATTTTAGTTCTTTGTGCGTACATAATACAGAGACCGGAACTCTCGCTCCTAGCGATGGGCTGGGTGGTTTGATATATGGAGATGAAAGAGCTCTTGGGAGACCTTTGACTGTGAAGGGGAGACAGTCATTCTGTTATTACTCTAGCGGTGGAGGGGGTTCCCATGGCTTCCCGGCAGGTGTTAGATAATGATACCAATATGAAGTCTGTGATTTGTTATTTTAAATGTCTTCCCAGCAGTACGAAGGAAACAACAGGCAGATATATATATGCTTGCTGAGTTACAACTGCAAAGCATAGCACCAAAATGCTTCTTAGTAAACCAAAAGCTTTTTTTTGTAGTCTATTTATTTTACTATGATTTCATGCCGTACAATCCTCAGACATAGAAAGACAAGAGAAAAGCCAGAGCAAGAGTAATATTCGATATTCGAGTTTTACTCTTGCTCCCTTCTCAACACTCACCAGTTCTCCCACACGGCATCAGGCAGAACCTTGCGCATAATAGCCCAGTGCTTGAGCGCACTGCGATCCTGGTACTTATGCAATCTTCCGACCTCCTTTGCCCTCAAAAGAGATCTACCGCCCTTGGGCCAATAGGCAAACATGGCAGGGTCTAATTCGTGCTTGGGAACCAAATAGCTTTCACGAGACCTGCTGCGTAGGAAGTCTGCTGGGACAGGGTCACGGAATTGAATCGGTGTGTTGGAGCTCTTCTTGCAGAACAGAACCATGTTGGTGAAGTCGGTATCTTCGCCCTCTCCGGTGGGTTCTTCGCGGAAGATGCGGCAAGATGGGAAGACGGCTCGGATGGTGCGGACGATGAGACCGGTTGGGTAGAGGGTCAAGTCACCGGCGTAGTTCTAGGTTTTATTCGTTAGTCTATGGTTAAGTTGGGGGTTTGTTGTTTGGTGCGACTCACAATGGCAATGGCACCGTCTTCTTTGAGGAGCGAGTGAAGGCCTGACAGGAACTCGTACGTGAAGAGTTCAGCGGGCTCGGCGCCTCCGGTGAATACGTCGTGGACGATGTAATCATACTGGGGTGTATTGGGGGAGGACTCTGCCTTCTTGACGAATTTCACGGCATCTTCAATGACGGGGATGTGGTTGGGCGGGAGGTTGAAATACTGAGTGGCGAACTTGTGCACGACAGGGTCGATTTCGACGATGGTAGTTTCAACACCGTGTTTGATGAGCGCGGAGGGTGTTGTGCCAATTCCAAGACCACTGTTTCCTGTTAGTAAACTGGGTGATTGATGCTTTTCTCGTGGTTCTTACATGACCAGCGCCTTGCTGTCCGCGTCAACGCGGGCAATGCCATGATCTGGCTCAACCAGACGGACAGCCTCGAGCATGGCGAAGATTGCGTAGATAGGATCTTCCACCTCAGGCCGGTAGCCCGGTACCATCTTGGTCCACTGCCCACCGAGCAGACTGTGATCGCAACGCATAACGCGGAATCCGTCATTATGGTTTTCCAAAACAGAAATGTATCCCGTGTAAGCTTCCTGTCGTGCCAAGAGAGAATAACCTTCGTGCTCAATTGCAGAATTGACACCACTAATTCCAGCGAAGTGAACGTTTGAGGTCACTGAGAAAATTATAGAAGGAATGGCTAGGACAAGCCATTTTGACGGGATGAGCGCAGCGTAAGCGGCTGCGAGGAGCATTTGCATGCCGACTCTGGTGAAAAAGACCGAGGACCCAACAATCCATGAAAGAATATATTGGGCAATGTGATCCCCAGCCGAATAGAAAATATATGTACCTATCAAAGGCACATGCTCGGCGATCACGTCGCCCTGCGCCTCGAGTCTCAAAGCAGCCTGGATTTGCTTTCCGGCGTAGGCAACGGTCAACAGCACCAGAGGGTAGTAACCACAAAGTTCCGTGATGACTGGGCCTGCGGGGTTGCCAATCTTGGAGCTTTGCTGCTTGATAAAGTACTGGAGAGTTGGAACCCAGAATGCCAACACAGGGAGCATGAAACCACCGAGACGGCCCAGGCGCTTGAGAATCTTATCCTTGAGTAGCCATCCGATTCCGCCTGAGATGGCGACTCCAAAATTATGGAAGATATGCGCGGCGAAGGATCCATAAGTTGGAGACAAGACAAGCTTCGAAAGGGGCGAGTAGAAGGCAAGCAGGATCAGCAAAACCACGCCGGTAGTGAACCGGCGGGCATCAATGTGCTTCAGCATGTCCTGGAAAGACATGATTTCCAGCTGATGCAGTTCTGGATATAAGGGGAATCAACCAAGATAGCGCATCTGCAAGCTTGTTAGCAACCTGAAACTGTGTCCTTGTCTCCTTCCCCCCTCTCCATTATTGCAATAGTCATCCAATGAATAATAAAACAGTAATTTGAATCAGATCCTCGACTTACACGTTCAAACCAGACACATATCAAAATAATCTTCAATGAGAAAAAGTTATTGCGGAGATGAAGGCAACTTTTGCCGCCGAGCTCCGCGTTCCCAACTTCCTTCTCCTCTCCACCTTCACACTCTGAAACACACCAAAGATGCCACATTTCCCTAAGGATTCCGGCTTTACTTTCAAAGATGCGCCTGGCGTACAAAAAGCTGTCACAGTCAAAAACCGTCGCAAGCGGTATCTGGACTTACACCCAGAATACTTCTCGGCGGGGCTTGAGCTAGCCGGTCCGCCTGCTCTCTTCTCTCCCATTGCCAGTTGATTATTTTACACATTATCTGGCCTGGCTTATCGCCAGTGCTAGCTGGCTTTGCATACAGAAGCAAACAAAAAAACACGATGCTAATCCTGCTCGACTTCTCCACAGACCCGCTACTATACGATCGCCTCATCCGCCGATTCCAGACAACACAAGAAAGAGAGGCCGAGGGGCGAGCGAAGGGGTTCTCAGGTGTCCTGGAGACCGACCTCCTGCGGTCTGAAGCCAAGATTGATGCGATCTCACACCCTGACCCCAATGCTATGATGAGCTACACTCGCGGCCCAGATGGGGAAATCCTCGCCGAGGACCGTGATGAAATACCCCCAAATAAGGAGGAAGGCGAACGGCTCTGGCGGTGGGAAATGGGACTGCGTTTCATGCAGGGTAATGACTCTGATTTTGATTACAAGACCGTTGATGAAAACGACGACTACGATGATCACACAGATGAGCAAGATCAGTACTTCGAGGACGAGGAGCCTGAATGGGTGGTTGACGGCACTCGGGGGGACGACGCTCGCCCAAATCTCCAGGGTGAAACAGGCATTCAGGATTTCTAGATTCACAGAAACTTGTTGTACGTGTCCCTGAGATGTGGGCTACAGCGGAGCTTGCTCGATAGCTACATGTGATGCTATAAATTATCTCTCGTGGTGGTCTATGTGACATCACTCGGCTGCCGCTGAAATACCACGCCCTCGAAAAGCGGCAAAGCAAGGACTTGACACTGCTTTCAAGTTCCCTGCCCCATCCATAGCTTCGTGTTCGTCGCTGGGACGTGAATGTGGATGTGTCGGCACGATCCAAAAGTGTCCGCGATAGCCGCTGGTTGCCACGAGTTGCTATCCCGAGAGACTGCAGGTGCTCACACTACACCAACGTTGAAAAATCTCCGTTGCTATGAGGACATTTCTGGCTTCGTGCCATTCAGCCACTAGCTCTTGCTGCTGCGACTTGTCTGTTGTCTATTTCTGACCATCGAGGCTTCACCTTGGAGTGAACACACTACTTGGATGTTCACTAGGATTTCTTGTATGATACTACATAAGAATAGTCGGCCGCCTATGCGGCCTTGTGCCGTCTTTTTAGCTGTCGTTTTCTTACGTCATTCCCCCTTTATTGGTGTTCTAGCTAGAATATAGGCGGTGGGCTTAAATTTGAAAACGACTTTTACAAGTATAACCTTCATGATTGTGGCAATGCTTGAGACCAGTAAGATACATTTATTTACTCAAGCTCCTAATTTAGCCTTCCTATGGCCATATGACAATTCTACCTAATGAGCAAATACTTGAATAAACCAGTATGTACCGAAATACCAGACACTTATCCACTTAGAATCTATGCCAAGTCAGGCCTCTGCCTTATATGTTTCGCTATTCATGCTGCGCTTTTGGCCAAAAGTGAAATGGCCTTCTCCCTGAGCTTGAACTTCTGAATCTTTCCACTTGCTGTCTTGGGGAAAGGCTCCAAGGGGCCCAAAAAGAAGACATGCTTCGGAACTACAAGAAAATAAAATATCAGTTCGGTTTATGGGGCAATGGTTAGGATGGTCGGAGAGACCAGCTGAAAGCGATGGGAAACGATGCAGTAGTCTGGGTAATGACTTACTAAGGTGGTTGCTAAGCTTTCCACGCACCCATTGCTGAATATCCTCAGCAGTGAGTGTCTTTGAGCCATGGTCCCGAGGCACAACGAAAGCAGCCACTGCCTCGCCATATCTCACGTCCGGGACGCCGACGACAGACACATCTGCAACGCTATCGTTGGCTAGCAAGCAATTCTCGATCTCTAGGGGGTGTATATTCTCGCCACCGCGGATGATCAGATCTTTGATCCGTCCAGTGATAGTGATATATCCATCTGGTGACATGGAAGCTTCATCTCCAGTCTAAAAGCACGACGTCAGAAAAAAAGAAAAACAGCTTTACTTTAGATAAGGAATAGCAGATTCGACTCACATGCATCCACACCTTGCCAGAGTCATCTGGAATCATCACCTCCGCGGTCTTTTCTGGATCGGCCCAGTATTCCTTCATTAGTAGGTACCCGCTCACTGCCAACTCGCCCCGTCTCTCTATAGACAGAATTTCTTTCTTGTCCATCGGGTCCACAATCTTTGCCTCGACATGTGGCATGAGCTTTCCGACGGAGTAGATCCGCTTGTCAATGGGATCGTCTGTCGTTGTCATAGCCGAGACGGGGCTTGTTTCCGTCATTCCATAACAAATTGTCAATTCAGTCAGATTCAGCACCTTGTGCAGTTTTTTCATTATCTCGGGCGGAATACTGCTTCCAGCAGCAATGCCCGTGCGAAGGTGCTGGAATCCCTCGCTTGAGATTTCTCCCGTCTCAATCATGCTCAGCTCCTCGAGGAACATTGTCGGTACACCGTGCAGTGCGGTACATTTCTCTTCTTGAACTGCTTCTAGAGCAGCACGAGCATTGAAGGACTCACTGGGGAAGACGATGGCCGAGCCGTGGGTTGCTGTCGCCATATAGCCTAATATACCGCCGAAGCAATGAAACAGCGGCGGCGGGCAACAGACAATATCATTCGGCGTGAGGAGCATGCGATCACCGATCTGAGAGCCGTTGTTAAGGATAGAGCGATGGGTTAGGCATGCTGCCTTGGGCATTGATGTGGTTCCTGACGTGAACTGGATATTCACAGTTTCATCCGGCGAGAGATCTAGAGGAGGAAGCGGGCGGCCGTCTGCAGTAAGCTGGGACATAATGGATGCATATGGTGTCAAGCTTTTATAGGAAGATATATCCACGCGGCCTTCAGAGTTGTCGACCATAATAATATTCTTCAGAGAAGGGACCAATGCGGATTCCAAGTTTGACTTGTGGAGGTCTTCAACAAGGTCATCGAGCAAGGGAACATTGCTGCGTGGTTTTTTCCGGGGCAGATTGGACTCTGTGCTAATTAAAAGATGACTGGATTGTAGGTGACCCAGGGCTGCAATCACTTGTGCAGTATTGAAAGACGGATTGAGCGGAACCTATGAGATTATTAGACACGATGTCGCCTACCACGATGAGCAGGCTGACTTACCAAAACGGCACCAAGTTTGAATAACGCGTATGTTGCCTGCTCACCGATATTAGCTTTGTTCTTTTCTTCTTAAATGTTCCCACGGACACCTAACGTACCACAGCATATTCCATCGAGTTCCCAAGCATGACTCCAACCCGCTCGCCCTTCCCAACACCCACTGATTCCAAACCCCGAGCGAGAGAATTGCTTCTTGCGTCTAAGGAGGCATAGGTTGCTCGATCATTCTGATGTCTTGAGATAACACTATACAATATAGTTAGTATCTCGAGTCTCAATTGACCGATCTTGTGTCACGATTCTCACGCTATCCTGTCTCCGCATTCCGCGACAATCTTGGCGAAATGGTCCCCAACTGTAGACTCAATCAAGGGCGGCTATATTGAAAGCAATATGGTCAGATAAACATTGCTTCACATTAATAGTAATATTTCCGGATTGTTCTTGGACAGAGAATACTCACACCTGATGGCCCCCGCGCGTAGCTCTCTGTTAGGAGCCCTCTCTTGACCAAGGATGCTTGCTGAAGGACGCTCTTTCCTCCGAACACAGACTTCCGACAGGATATACGGCCTCTCAGGCCAAGCCCCGTGAGAATTCCGCTGTAGCTCATGTTCTTATTCCAATGCTAGCTTGACCAAGGTCTCATGACTCTACCTGAGGGCTGCGATTGACTCAACCAAATAGGGTACCGCAATAAGTAGCAGTTAAAGGGTTCAAAAGCGAGGTGTTTGGAACAGTAGGGATTGAAGAGAACAAGGGCGGAGTAGATCCGCGGCAAGTACAGCTTTCCCCGCACGCCCAAATTGCGGGGATGAGGAACTACATCATCCAATCCTATCACCTTTCTACTGCCGAACACTACATGTTTCCTACATTATTATGCGTCAAACTAAAATAAAATCATGGTCTATTCAATGTTTTTGCTATAAAAATCAGGTCTCAACTCGAAAAATGCAAAATGCATGATCTATCAGGGCATTAGCCTATTCCTACCTGGGTAGTCACCTACTCAGACCCAGAACCATCACAGTACCCGCATAGGCAGTCATAGTTAAGAGCACTCCAGTACCTAGCACCATAGCCAACGGTGATCTCTTCAAATGGCAGAATATCACGAATGGCTTCAACTGTGCAGACTACTCGGTCTCCAATGGTACGAGTCACGAACTGTGTTGAGGGCCGGCACGAGTGGCTGATAAAACGGGTCCAGTTGCCAAACTGGTGGGGGCAAATTGTACACAAATTGCGAACTGTAGCGGTAGTCGTATTGGGTTTGTCATCGTTTTGCGTCAGAGGATAGACATTCTCTACGATATCGGGAAGGAGCTCACCCATGAATATATCGAGGATATCACCGCGCCGGAATCTCGTCAGCGCTCGAGCGCCAGTACCAGTCCCGGGGTATTCTCTCAGCTCAACCAGTTCTCCTGCCCGAGTTTCCAAGCGGCAATCACAAGAAACAGGGCTGCCACATAGAACACATTCGTGTCCAACGTTGGTCGGAGTGCCATTGGGCTTCTGGCGAAGCGTCGGGTCCTGTTTCCGACCATTCCACTTCTTGGGATCATAGATATTCTCGTTAATGTGCTTCTGTAACTGGCCATTGTAGGTGGGCTCCTTCAGCTTGCCGTCGAGCGTGATGACGGTGTGGTGAGGGTGGTCGACTTTCCAGTTCATATATGTCTCAATTTCAGGTTTCATATCTGGTAGGCCTGGAATGGGGTAGTTCTGGTGGATCCAGAGAATGTTGCGCCACTTCAGGGTACGGTTGTGCGCGTAAAGTTCAATACTCAAGAAATTTTCGTGAATCTGCTGGAGCAGGAAGCCCCAGGCTCTATCGTCGGCTTCTTTGATACCTCGCCGGAATGATTCGGCATGGGAACAGATGGCAAACATCTTCCATCCGAGTGCAGTAACGAACTCTAAGAATCTGCTGTTAGGTGTGACGGGTTGGAACTCACCATGTTCCGCCTTGAAGGATTCCACGCAGGACATGTAGTCGCTGATTTCCCGCTCCACAAATCTTTCCGTAAAGGCACGCAGGTTGGAGAACGTCTCTGGACAACTATAAACTTTCTCTCCCGCAAGCCTCTCAAGCTCGCAGTAGGCGTTGATGTCATGGCACACGGCCAGGGTGATATCAGTAGCTTCCTTGCTTGCCGTCTGGTTCAAGGCCTCTTCGGAGCCCCAGGGCGGGAAAAGCTTGTCGAGATCGACAGGAGGATGGGGGACTTTGGCGATCTTCTTGTTGACCTTCATGTTGGTAGTCTTGGTAGTCTTCTTGTTGGTAGTCTTCTTGTTGGCAGTCTTCCTGTTGGTAGTCTTGTTTGCCTTGTTGCGTGTCGGGGCCATTGTGATAGTTATAAAATATAATAAGATAATAGGGCTTGTAAAGATAAAAGTGAAATACTGGATGCTGGATGCTGGATGTTGGATACTGGATGCTGTGTTGTTTAGAATGTGTGATGAATGATTATCTGGCGCGAAAGAGAAGGGTCTTTATACTCGCTCGCCTCGACTCTCATACAGTCCAAGTGCTATTGTATTATTGTGCACTGCTTTGTTTCAATCATAAATAGTATTGTCTTGGAAATGTCCAGAGTAGGCCATTCAAACACCTGAAAGAGATAATGAGTTCTCGAAATATGTTTGAATTCATTGTGAATGTGAACGTGAACTGGACCGACAGATGAGCCTTGTTAAATTCGGAACAGGCTAAAAACTGAAAGAAATGGCCGAGAATAACCAAAGCTGTATATTTTAAGCCCAAAGAAATGAAGCACCAAGGAAGCATAAGGGGAAGTACAAAGAGACGCAAATAGCGGAATGACGCTTGGCGTCATGTGGTGGGGAAGCTCCGTTGCGACACTTTGTCTTTCTCTTTCTCTTTCCCAACTCTTCTGCCTTCATTTGCTTTGTTCTATTTTCTTTTAGTATTGGCAGACATGCTTGTACAGTGATATCTTGATTTCCGGTTTCAGCGCAGAACTAGACAACATGGCCTCCGAGCCGACCGAGGAAGCTATCACCAGCTTCGTCAGCTTCACAAGCACGACACGCGAGCAAGCCATCGCTTTCTTGAAGGTAGGAGACTGCCACCGAGCTGATAAACAGTATCGCAGCTAAGGTTATTTCGTACAGGGAAACAATCTCGACTCACAGAAAGCGATCAACGCGTACTTCGAAGATCCGACAGGGTCTCAGCTAAAGGTAAATTTGGCGGCGCGCAGCAACTCCTGGCTATGATCTGACATCTCAAAGCCGATAACTAGTTACTGGAATGACAACAGAGGCTCTTGTAAGATCACCTCCCTTATGCGAATTCGGTTTGGGAATTAACGTACCCCGCCCCAGCATGGGATTTTGCCCAACAGGACAATGCGCCACCAATGCCAGCGACAGCACCGCCCTCTCGTCCTCCTTCCCGAACGGACATACGTGACCCGGAACAAAGTGCTGGATATCAAGATTCTGTCGCGCTAGCTCCGAAAGGTATCATGATCTTGACATTTCAAGTGCAAGAGGTATGCTAATTTGTGGTTATTTGACCATATAGAAGATTCCGGACAAGGTCTCAGTTTGGCGGAACGCGAAGAAAAGGAATTGCAGCGGGCAGTTGCCATGTCGTTGAATTCGGACATAGGACAGCAGGAAACCGGGGTAACATTGCACAAACAGCCGCAATTCAACAAAGCAACCCGGGATCACTACGAAGAAGGTGCTTGGGCGATGACCCTATTCAACACATCATCTGAAGAAGTCATGATTAGCCCAGACCCAGAAGACCGCAAAAGAGTGGAGGGCGAGCCTGCGTTCATCCGCCCCAACCCTAATGGCATTTACCTAGGAGGACTCTTGACAATTCTCCATAGTATTCCCCTCGCGCGAGAAGCGTTGCTCCTGCGGAACAAACCGCTGTTTGACTACGGCCATGAGGCGCAGTGGTGGAACGGACAACCCATTAACCTGCCAAAGATTGTCACGGTGAATGATGGCAAGACCGGGGATAGCGACTGGGATGATATCATTCATGAGACCCAGCGACTGATGGCTTTTATGGATACCACGAAACGTGCCTTTGGCAGCAGCGACAGCTTAGCAAAGATTAAGAGCATGTCATCCTTATCGTCAGATTCGGATGAGATCGTCACCAGGTTTTTGGAGGCATGGTATGGTGCAGCCATTCAGGCAGACCCTGAAAATCCACTGGCAACCATATTCACCTCACATGCATACAAGAAAGAACTTTTCGATGAGTTTGCTGAGCCCGACAGCAGGAAGCTCTTCGCTTTTGAGCCTCCTGTTGAGCGGGACGATGACCAAACGCTCTACGACGTTTTGGATTCGGCTTTATGGTCTGACAGACCGGGGGATGAGCTTGATGACGCATGGCTTGAACACTTAGCAGAGGTGCTAGTCATTAGACTCGATGCTCTTCAAAAACCAAACCCTGTGGGTGTGGATATTCATTCTGTGTTCTATCCAGATCGGTATCTTAGCAGCTGCCGAGATTTCGCTCGTGAATTCCGTGCAAAACGACAGCAGATACAGGGACATGTGTTGAAACTCGAACAACTCATACATCGCTATACCTCCCCAGTGGATCCCGTGCGCAGTTCGACGATCACGGAACTCCTCGAGCAAGCTGCCCAGGCGGTGCCAGTGGTTGCGCCGGAGCAAGTGAGGGGGTCTGATCAGTCTAGCTCCGGGGTGGCAGGCCCAGAGACGATGCGGGTCGCAGAGGAATTGAAAGCAATTGCCACAACCATAGAATCCAAGCTCAAAGGTAAAGACAGCCGTTGCTACCATGCTCATATTATTGGCTAACAATCCGAGCGCAGAACTGGAACTTGGAAAGCAGAATGCCATGGAGTCTCTCCGTGAGATATCAAAGACACTTACCGAACCACCCAAATCACCTTCCGAGCCTCCTGCCCACAAGTATACGCTACGAGGCGTATGCACTGAACCGCATGTGACCTACGTTTTATCGAATTCCAAAACGATTTCCCCGGGACACTTGATGGACATGGACTCGGACACCGAAAACAGCAATGATTACCGGTGGTGGCGTATCAGCTTCTCAGCAGAAGATGGAAAAACCCGACAAGCCGAGAAACGAAAAGTTCAAGGCAACACTGCAGCCACACAGGATGGCGAGGTTGTTGGCTACACTGTTCGGAAGGTTCAAGAAACAGAAGTCCTCCAAGCCGCCCGTGAAGAGTCGAGTTCTGTCTTACTCGTTTATGCGAGCGAGAGTGCAGTGAATGCACAAGTGGACCCTGCACCATCACAGCTTCAGGTATTAGGACGCGCAATATTTCTCAGATTGTTCTAGAGTACTTGGCTAACCAAAAGCAGGGCTTCGTGAACAGAGATAATGATGCTTTTGCGGACGAATTCGAGAATACCCCTACCATAATCTTTAGTGACCAGGAGGATTCCTGGGCGGAACCGAACAACGCGGAAACTCAGCACAAAGAACAGCAGCCTGAAATGTCAGAGAAGGCCACGCAGGTGAATGTCTTTGACTATGAGGTCTCCGGGTTCGACGACGAACCAAAGCCCTGCCAAGAGATGCAGGAGAAAGGTGGACCGAGTCTCTTGAACCATCGTGCCACCGCAACTAACTCCACGGCGCCCATCACCGCGAAAGAGGTTTCAGGGTGGAACAATGCCGATGATGAGGACATGACACGTCATCTTGAGCATGTGAAGCAGCATTGAATGAAGCATGCGAGGAAGCCTATGAATAATGAGAGTGATGAATACAGATGTAGATACTGTAAAGCAATGTCCAGCTTTGGGCATATGCCAAATGATTAAGTTGCAATAGACCCTTAATTCCCAAGTGTCGGTCTAGTATGTACATAGAAACCTTTGAACCTCCCGAGGTCCATGTACGCTTTTGGTAGCTGATAAGCTTGTCCCCACATTTTGCCATGTTTGCACCCTCACCAAGCTCCTGATACCCTTTCTCGGTCAATTCCCCTCGCAATTACCCCAACTAATCTATAAATTCCACAGACCATGGCCCTCGAAAGCGACGCAGTGGCCGGAGCCACCATAGAACTCCTCGAGGCGCGCCTACGCCGTCTCACTTACCTCCTCACCGGCACCACAGATTGGACCGGCGTCCCTACCACGCCCGAAAAGCCCGCATCTCTCGACGAGACAGTCTCCCGCAGACTTGCACGGCTAGAATCGGAATTAGAACGGCTTAGTCGAGGTGTCCCAGCCGTACGGGATGTTCTACAACTCCGTATGTATCCAATGTTAACGTTATTTACACGCGCATTACCACCACAACACGCTCCCTCATCTCTTACCATCTTGCTATCTAAATTCCTATCCCTGATATCTACCTACTGGACTATTAACTATTCACTCCAAACCAATGTATTTGACCTGATACTAACATAAACCCAATCAGATGACCGCAACCCAGATCTCTTTCAATCAACACCACCCCACCAAATCCCCGAAGGCCTCACAACCCAAACCCTAGCCTCAATAGTCCTCTCCTACGCCACCGCCTTTCCCGAAACTGCCTCGCGCCTGACATCGCTAAACGACCTCCCCGTGCCGGACGCGCAGAGCTCCGCAGCATTAATCGACCTACAGCCACAGCTAGACAAGCTCGCGCAGACGCAGAGCGAACAGGCGGCCGAGATCTCAGAGCTGCGAGTGCGCACGGCGCGCGTGCTGCAGCGCTGGTATGACGTTGGCCTTGTTGGGAGTGGGGAGTGCTGGGCTGAGTGGGAGGGGAGACTTGAGGATGTTGAGAGAGAGGTTAGGAGGGGGGAGGTTGTTAGGCAAGGGAGAGAGGAGGCTTAGAGGGGGGACTTGCCAAAATGGCTTGTTTCTGGTGGTATTATGAAGAGGGGCCGGAGGGGTGTGATGCCTCTTGCTCTTGTTGTTGCTATTGCTTTTATTTTTGCTATGATACCTCTGATTTGCGCGCACGGTGTCTTCATCTGAAACAGCGCAGATGGGATATTTCCAAGTTTAACATACCTATGGAAGGATTCAATCTACAAAATACCTACGTAAGTGTTATCAAATCTAAGTTTACGATTACGAGAGACCATGATATCCAGCTCGTTCAAGCCGGGAATTTGATACGTTCCAATATGGCGGAAGCGAAGCTATCCTCCGGGCCTCTCCTACAACATATATTGGTCTATTTCTACATACGTAATATTCCTCATTCCATGGATTCCTTGGAAAGTTTAAAGTCAATTGGAATGCGCTAATCTACCCCAGATTCTTCGCCCCCGCACACTGTGGTTGGCAATGTAGAAAGCGATATACATAGTGACTACTAAACTACCAACTTGTTAAGATTAGGGTTGAGTTGTGTATGAATTGATACCTATGGTGCTGAGTGTTGGCTAACTTGAATACGTCACCAGCGCTGGAGTAAATGCGCGGCGCCATACACATACAAATCCAGCGAAATGAGCACATCTTCATAGAGGCATAACGCGGCAAAGACGTCACCAATTTGGGGCTGTGGCGCAATTGGTAGCGCGTGGTAAGTTCTTATGAACACTCATATACTCTGAAACAATATACTAACAATTATACAGCGACTCCAGTTCGCAAGGTTATCTGGTCGAGACGGGTCAGCCTCAACATCTTTTTTTTTTGTTCTTTATATATATTATATAGTAATACCTCGTCTATGCTTGTTATGATCAATTGCTCCAAGGTTGTCTTTGTGTGAATTTTTAGGGTTTCCTATTTCCACTTTCTTTTTTTTTAGGGAAAAAAAACGGGAGCAAAGGGCAAATAGGTCTCCAAGGACCGCGATGTAAAAGAGGGCGAAAATTCTTACCAATTTGGGGCTGTGGCGCAATTGGTAGCGCGTGGTAAGTTCTATTGAACATGTCAAGTCCCTATGAAACATCAACTAACAAATTCAATAGCGACTCCAGTTCGCAAGGTTATCTGGTCGAGACGGGTCAGCCTCAACTTCTTTTTTTGCTTCGTTTCCTACTTTACCCTACACATTTCATTGTCCTCACTTCCCTAACATCTTATTTTTCTTCCTTGAAGTGGTCATTACTTTCTACATAGCTTGTGCAAACTCTGCAAGCCATATCGGGGAGGCCAATAACGTTGTGCTGCCTTCCAAATTGTGCCTGAGGTGTCTAACCACAACAAAAGCCCTAATTGAAGCCCTAGCTGGTTCAATGGTTTACCATATCGTCCGCTACTAGGTGTTAACTACGCCTACCTGCCATAATAACCCAGTTATATAACAATTCTGGGGATTTGGACTCATATAGCTGTCTTGACAGATCTGTGTGGGCCATCATATAATAAAGTCAATTGTCGAATACCAAATCCGAATACATGGTAGAAACCAGGTATTATACCACGAACCAGGCATAAAGTGTATATTACACCGTAAGATCCCAGAAGCCCCTTTTCCTATATAAACAGCACTATTAGTCTCTATACAGGAGCCTACGAACAATTAGCGCGAGAATTCGGGCGGAATTTAGTTCTACGAAGGCGAGTCCGGACTCCGGGGGGTAGATTCGGGTACGTTAAAACGGCGCGCTACTTCGCGAATAGCGCTAAGTTCTTACTTCTCAATAGCCTAGATAGCTAATAAGATCCTACCCCCTCTCTCTCTATTGAATTTTGAGAAGATTGAGTACGAATTGGTGGCATGGTGGGTGGTTGAACTAACTAAGCTTAGTACAACCCATCTATCCATACATCTACCTAAAGTACGTACTTCTGCATTCATGTGCTGATAGTTCTTCCTCCAAGAAAAGTAAAAACTAAAACGGCTCGGTGGAAAGGGCAATTCGTGTTAAAAAAAACAAGGAAAAAAAAAAGAAGTTGAGGCTGACCCGTCTCGACCAGATAACCTTGCGAACTGGAGTCGCTGTATAATTGTTAGTTGTTGTTTTTTTTTCAAAGACTGATGTTCATAAGAACTTACCACGCGCTACCAATTGCGCCACAGCCCCAAATTGGTAATAATTTCAGCAAAATAAAGCATCAAGAACCTAAACTCGTAGTTAACTAAATTAGTTAACTAACATGGCCGTTTGAGACATGTACCTGGGGGCACAAAGCGGAGGTGACTAAGATATTACCGGATATTTATAGATTCCAAGGTTTACACCAGATCGAGTCCATTGGGATTGTGTTTTTATGTTTTGTGATAAAATTGAAAAGGAATAAAGTAATTTAAACAGTTAAGATTATTGTGATTCATGCTTAATATTATAATATAAGGTCAACTGTACCTAAGTAATTTCCATTGAAATTCCTTAATTTCCTTAAAAAGAATCGAGACCGTCGATTTCCAGGGGGGGGCCCGGACTCCACGTCTCTGCCACTTTTCCTCCTTTTCCATTATCTTCTCCTCTCTCTCTTCTCTTTCAACTTTCAATCTTATCCACTCTTTTTTTTCTTTTTTTTTAACTGATTCTATCTCTTGTTCCCTTTTCCCCCAGCCTGGTGCTGTTTTTGCCTCTCTGTAAGGGGATCCTTTCTTTTGACTCCCAACCTCTTCACCCCACGAATTGTCTCTGAACCCACTTTGGTTTTTAGCAAGGTACTTTAATCCTACATCTTCCTATAATCTTGCGCTTTCCTCTTTATATCTGTCGCGTAATTTCATTGGCACATTGCATGCACATCTGTCGTTCCCACACTAACTAACCACAGTCACTCCTTCCCGTCCGCCTCATTCAGGACCCAACAATCAACAAACAACTCTTATATACAACCACATCGCTCATTTTGACCATTTTCATACCAATTCTATTCGACAGCCTAACCCAATAAATCCAACAAAATGGCCAAATTCAGGCCTAGCAACATCCTAGGCGATCCGTTCGCGCTCATGACCGTCTCGATTTCAATTGTTCGTTCGACTTTCTCCTACGTGACCCGACATCAACTAACATACAATTCTAGCTGGCATGGCTCATTGCTTTCATCTCATCGATCATTGCCGATATCCAAACCGAATATCCCAACTACTCATGGTGGGCCATCTCATACATGTTTTGTGTCATTGTGGGCCTCGTCACGACCTTTGGTACTGACACGGGCCACGTTTATGGCGTCGCGGTATGATACCTCTTCAATGCAGAAATATTACGAGGCTCTAATACTGACAATATTTCCAGATCGTCGGTTACCTTGCCTGTGGCCTCGTCCTAGCATCCACGAGCGCAAACAACCTGATCTACGGAAAACAAGCCTCCATGCAAGCCGCCGGCGCAGGCTTCATCCTCCTTTCCATGGTCATCATCATCTGGATCTTCTACTTCGGCTCCACACCCCAGGCCACCCACCGCGGCTTCATCGACTCCTTCGCCCTGAACAAGGAACAGCCGGCCGAGCCCTCCTATCGCGGCAGCCGCCCCATGTCCAGCGCATTCGGCGCCCGTCCAGATACCATGGCAACCAACAACACCCCGCAGATGTACACCTCTGCTCAACTAGGCGGTTTCGAGACCTCGTCCCCCGTCTCCGGATACCCCGGTGGCGCGCCCGGCGCCGAACGATCATCCTCTGCGCCTCGCTTCGGTACCCCCAACCCCACGACTCAGGGTAACGGCGAGCAAGAAGTGGGCGAAGTGCCCCAGCCAACAGACTACCCCTACCGGGCCAAGGCGATCTACTCATATGACGCCAACCCGGAAGACGCCAATGAAATCAGTTTCGCCAAGCACGAGATTTTGGAAGTATCCGATGTGAGCGGCCGATGGTGGCAGGCTCGGAAGCAAAATGGAGATACTGGCATTGCGCCCTCGAACTATTTGATCCTTCTGTGATCTTTGGTCCGTATGCATGATGTCTTTTTGTTTCTTTTTGTCCGAGTTTCTTGTCATTTTTCCCGTCGCAAAATCTGTTTCCCCTCCCCTTGATACCCTTCGGATCCAACCTCGATGTGTGTGTATTTTTTTGGTTCCTTTAACGTGATGTCTTGATGGCCTCCTTTTTGTGTTGTATGTCCTTTCTCTTCTTGGTACGTTTTTTTCTTTTTGTGATTTGGGGTTTCTTTTGCTTTTACTCTAGCGGGTGGTTATCCCGCGTCTGTCCTTTATGCTCCCTTACGGTTGAGGTGCTATTCTCCATTGTCATGTTGGAATCGAGTTTAGAATTGGGGTCTGTTGATCTTGATCAACGACTTTTCTACATGAAAAGATAAACATGTGAGATGGTATCTATACGTTAGGATAGCGATGTCTTGACTCTAGAACAGTTCAATTCACTACATTGTGCTTTCTAGGGCTATATGTACGTATGCGTCTACGTAATTTGTCGAATCCACTTCCAAGGGACCGTGGGGCCATCCATGTTCTAGAACACCCCTTTTTGGGTCTCACCCATTAGGGTCTATAATAGCCCTATTTAATCTCGCTATACTCCGTACGGTGTAAGGCATGAGATATGTCAAATCAAAGCGGGGGTAGTGGGGAAGGGGTGGATATGGATATCCCGATGTAATTAACGGTGACTTTGGCAAGCGGAAGTAAAATGGCATTTTTCCTATCCACTTTTTCACTGTAAGGAGGGATCTTCCTATATAACAGAATTGAAACAGCCCGATTTAGATGGTCAATCAATCTTGATCAAAACTTTAGCAAAGTGTTTCTTTTCCTTGAGGCGTCTGTATGCGCTCTTTGCCTCAGCCAACTCGAACACCACATCATCGACCGCCGGCACAATCTCGTGCTCGTCAATGAAGCGAACCAACTCCCGAAATTGGTTGCGACTGGCAGCCAGAATACCACGAACAATGCACGTATGCAGCAGAGCGGCGAACATAGGCACAGCGTCGACGCTGGACTCCCCAACTTGACCAACGACTAGAACAATTCCATCCACGCGCACCGCCGCTAGAGAACTAGGGAGTGTTTCATTACCACCAACATCAATGACAAAATCCACACCTCTTCCACCAGGAGTCAAGCCTCGGGCTTCCTCGCCCCAGCTCTTCGGATTGGCCAGGTAATTGATAACATGCGTGGCACCCAACGTCTTTAGACGAGCCGCTTTCTCCTCGGACGACGTAGTCGCGATCACAGTCGCACCCACTGCGACAGCGAGCTGCAGAGCTGCAATACTAACCCCGCCGGTACCCTGAACAAGCACCCACGAGCCCGGTCCGGCTTCCCGGCCCTTCAAACCAAACAGAGCATTCCACGCGGTAGTCCAGGTGCAAGTCAAGGTAGCGGCAGGAAGCCAGTCGAGAGACTTGGGCGCATGGACAAGACCCGCGTCAGAGAACACACCATGTGATCGAAGCGTGCCATCAGATCCTTGGCCGAGGCAGGCTGCAGCATCGGCAATGCCCGCGAGTGCATCGTCTCCGTGAGATTCGACGAATTTAGCGGAGACGTGCGTGAGTACACGATCGCCTAGATGGAAATCTTGGACAGATGATCCAACGCCTTCGACTATGCCAGCGCCATCACAGCCTGGAATCACTGGTGGCGTGATTGGTCCATTGATGCCCTAGACAAATGTTAGGTTAGATAAACAGGGCATTTCGGGATCCAAGCATACATACCATAGGACCTGCGATGACTAGTTCGCGATAGTTCAAACTCGCTGCATGCATGCGAACGAGAACATCGTGGGGAGCCAATTCGTGAGGTGGGGGTATTTTAATGTCCTGTTGGTACTCCAGGGAGGTCTCGAAGCCTTCTTGGCCTGTTAAAATCCATTGTCTGGCCATCTTTGAACTCGTAGTGGTGATATTGAGGAAATGAAGGGGATTGTAGTGGTGATAGAAGAAGATATCGAAGTCTGAGAGAATCAACGACATTATTTAAGTATTCCTGCAAGAACGAGAAGGTTCTTGTTTGATTTCAAACAACTTCTGATCTGATTTTCCTAATTGCAATCTGATTTCCCTAATTGTAGTCTGATTTTCCCAATTAGGAAAATCAGATTTGAGTGGCGTTTTAGGGTGATTGGTTGCGGGGGCATTCGGTCCATTTACCGACAACGCAGCATAAACTCCCAGGGACTAAATTCTTGTGATTATATCAGAGGTAAATGAGGGCAAATGCATGTTTTGAGCATACTTTAATATCAATTCTTCGTTCAATCTTCTAGCTCGTTAGCGACGTAGTGTAATTCATGCCAGAGAGCTTTGAATCGCCCCATAACACTGGAATTGTTATTATTATACTTGTTTTGCAGGAGGCTGAGTGGTCTGTTCCAACCACGCAACTGCATCGCTCGCACTTCCCGGGCCAACCGGTCAACAAACCATGCCCTCGGGAGCGAGTCCTCGTCGGCAGCAATGGCTCCAATCATCAGCGGAAAGGAAGTCAAATTCATGTAGGAGCAACCCTTGATCGGAAATCGACGTATTGTTTCTTTCAACTCCCCCGCAAGAAGGGTTAAGTAAGCTCCCGACTTCGAGGGCCAGAGGAGATAGAGCACCAGTTCGATCGCTCGCGCGGTGGCCTGGACATATACATCGTCAATGCCTCGGAGATCCCGTACTTTGTAATGCAGCTGGGCTAGTGGCTCTTCGATCTCTCGTGCCACCAAAGTCGCATCAAACTGGTGCTGATGATGGGAATCGATCATCTTCTGTAGCTGGATCACACTATCACAGATTCCTTTTACTCTAGAGATCCTCTGATCATCGTAATCGATCAAAGCTTCGAGAATGCGCTCATGATATAGCCGTGGGAAATTGAAGATAGCGTTGACGGAATCTCTATGGAACATGGTCAGCCGTGGGTGTCATCTAAGGACCAAGGGAGCATGCAACTGACTGGACAACCAGGTCTGTCATCCATGATGGCGGCGGAGTCATCGCACGAGATTTTCTATCTTTGATCATATGTGCAAGACCAATTATATGAACATTCCAGGCCACATCATCCTGTTCTAGAGTCGCCCCGAATGCCAAAGTGGTTACTGCGCCGAGGACACCGTCCGTCCGAGTCCCCGTCGACGTGATTCGCTGCTTGATGAGATGGACCGCTGCATATGAATGCCGACATGCTTTCAATTGCCATGCATTATCGGGTGACCAGTGCCGTACCGCTACCGCCAGTGACGCTTCGGTTAGCACCGGGTCCGAGGCAATAAGATCAAACCATGCTGCTTCACTTGCACTGCCTGGAGAGTGCCTGCCTTCTAGAAAGACTAATTCTTGGAGCCTGTGGACTGTCGACTGTGAGATAATGCCCTATAGCTCTTGATGGTCGATACTTACAAGCTGTTGCATCACGAGCTGACTCGGAGCTAGTGGACTTAGGCGGTAATGATGTAATGAGCTGGTTATCTTTAGGCTTTTCTCTCTCTTTCGACTGCCGTAATTGATCCTTTATCTGTTCTTTTTGTTCTGATCCAGTTGGGTGAGCATGTTGGCGGCGTTTGGCGAAGTTAGTTTTCGTGATATGCGCCCTCATTCGCTTCGCAGCCGGCGGAGAGAGACTGGAGCCTGTTGCATTCAAGAAGATAAAGGCTGGTTGTTCCATTTTTGACCTCGGGATAGTGAAGAGGGAGGGCACGTCCTCAGATAGGCGGGGCGGGAGCCACGTGTGGTATGTGCGCCGGAGAATTGATGAACAATGGAATGCCCTAGAGGGTATTGTATCTATGGATATTGATATGGTGTCAGTCTATAAGTAATTATTAGATATTTCCCTGCTCAACTTAGTATTACTTATAGTATTGTCAACTTCCCTACCTGCCCGTCCCCACCCCCATAGGCCAATGCACTAATCGCGAAGATCCATCGACTAGAACAGCCAAGTCCTGCGTCAAACGTCAAGACTTCACCGCTGCATTGTGTTCTCCCAAGCTTTCTCTTTTCACCTTGTCATTTGTTAGTCTGGTCTTGGTTTATTCTGCATCGTACTTATCACTGTGCGTTCTGCATGTTCATTTCCACCAACGAGCAGCAGAGCTTTAATAATTCACTCCCATCTAGATACTCGTATGCATCGTCTTGCATTTGTCGCTGAGCCGTGACTGGCTCAAGTGGAGGATCGGTGCTCATCCGCTACGCTACTACATATGTGCATAAGAGGGGAACTGGATCCTCTCGCTGATTCCCACTCATAATCTCAAATCTCCGATCATATTTCCGCTGTTTCGCGTGCTAGTTCTTGATTTTGTGGGTTGGCTGCTCAGTATAAGTACTAGCCCACCTTGTCGAATCTGGTTGTTATATTGGATATCTACTCTATACCCTGGCATTTTCATCTTTATTAGAATTGTGTGGGCACTGCAATCTGTGATATCGTTGGCTAGATAACTCTCTATCATACGCATGATTCAAATAATGTCCTCAGAGAACAATATCACACTGGCATCGAACGTCCTCGGCACCATCGGGACTGTTCTCTGGTGCATCCAGCTCATACCACAGATCTGGTATAACTGGCGCCGCAAAAATACAGAGGGGTTTCCCGCGGCGATGGTGTTTCTCTGGGCAAGCTGTGAGTTTGTCTCTATTTCTTCATTTCGGGGGGGTTGAGGGCTTCGGTTATCTCTCGAGTAGAAATATTCACCCAAAAGAGGAAGGAGGAAGGAGGAAAAAGAAAAGGAAGCCTCAGGATTGAAATTGGGTTTGCTTACAATTGTGATCCATGCAGGCTCGGTTCCAATGGGCGCATATCTGATTCTGCAGGTGAGTTGAATTACATTAATGAGCGGACTTCTTGCCTAACACCTTTGATATTTCTTGCTTTGACTCTGTACATCGCTGACCGCTATCTTCGTGGTTCTTGCTATAGCAAGTCAATATCCCCTTGCAGATTCAGCCTCAGATCTTCGGGTTCTTTTCTCTTGTTAGTTGGAGTCAGGTTCTTTATTATAACCAGTGAGTTGAACCTTTGTCCTTTCTTTCTGATCTGACTGAGTGTACGAATTTACTTTGTTCGCACTGCTAATCTCAATTCTTCAATTATAATAGCAATTATAGCAAAACCAAGGCTGTTCTGATATGCTTGGGCACGATTGTTTTATTTGGGGGGCTAGAGGCTCTTCTCATCCTGACATTGAGGGTATAATCCGTTTTGCTTTCTATCATTTTCTGAAAATTGGACGATCTAAGCAAACTTGACAGATACCATATAACAATGGTGTGACATGGCCCGACATCGTGGTTGGGGTTATAGCCGCCATTCTCCTCGCTGCAGGGCTGCTGCCGCCTTATTTTGAATTGTGGAAGAGAGATGGGCGTGTGATTGGTTTTAGTGCGGTTTTCTTATAATTTGCAACGTTTGATGGACAGCTGCTGACGCTAGTAGATTGGGTCTTCCTCTCCATCGACACGTTGGGCGGACTATTTTCTCTCTTTGCGTTAGGTAGGGTTGCTCTATATTCTGGCAATATTTTAACAAAATAGCTGACACAATTCCATTATAGCGGCACAAGGCTCATTCGATATACTAGGGGGGATTATGTATGTTTTGGTGGTAGTTCTCGAGGCAGGGATATATATTAGCCATATTTCCTGGCGAATCCGCTATCGCAAGTTACGCAAGGAAGCAAAAGATTCAGGGAAAAGCATTGATGATTTGCTTCTACTGAGGAGGAATGATACACAAGAAACAGAGGATATTGAAAAGGGCATGATCCCTGTTGCTCCTACAACCAGTCCCTCTTCATAGTTAGCGTTTCTATCTCATACGAAAATAACAGCCATACTTCGTCATCCCTTATCCGCTGTAGCATCGCATAGGTTCCGAAAGCTTAGTCTATAAAGCTTCCAAGGTTGAACGGGAAAAAATAAGAAGGGAAGTTCGAGAGCAGTGGGAGAAGGGCCCCGGGGCTTTTGTAGAATGAAGTGCTGTTCTTAATGGGAAACCACCCTTGGACCTTACGCTTTGAGAGTAAACTGAGGTAGAAATCGAAGTGATATTGAAATGTAATATTGAAAGAATACCAAAACAGTCACAAAAAAACAAGGCGTTACCATCACCGCAATCTATATATATTTAATACATCCACTCTCTGTCATATCCATAGTATCATCTAGCACATAAATACCGCAGTCTCAAACCCCTGAGTCATCCTGAACAATATTCTGCGACTGGACATATTTATCCCACGCAACACAATTCTCATTGAACGGAGTATAATCAACGAGATCCCGAATCTCATCTTGCCGCTCGATGAACTGTAACGCCAGACCCTCGTCAACATGCCATCCAATATGACAATGCATCAACCACGCGCCGGGGTTATTCGTCTTGAAGGCAAGAAGCAGCCACCCATTCCCAGCCAGCACGGCCGTATCTCGACGCGGGGGATTCTCCGTAATGATAGAACCATCCCACTGTGGCGTCCCAGGTCCAGGCTGTCCTTGCGCCAAGATGGAGAAGTCGTGGCCGTGAAGATGGATAGGATGAGTCACGGCGGTGTTTTGGATGAAGAGATATACCCATTTGTTCTTGAAGGGCAACTCAATCACGCCGCTTGAATTAGAGAACCCCGGTTCGTTGTGGTAGACTTGCATCAAGGTCGGGTTCTCCCAGCTCACGTTCATAGAGGTGGAGTTGAACCTCCAGCGGAAGAAATTCTCTGCATTCCTGGTATTGCTGACTGTTACGTTTTTATCCCAAACTGGTGAAACTGGTGGATCGACGTTTTTTGGGACGTGCGGAACTAGATTCCTCAAAAGTTCGTCTTCACATACGTTCACGTTTGTGAAGGTGTATGGCTGCGTGCGCGGTTGTCTGGGCATATTGCCATAGTAAACAATGCCTCGAATGTTGTCGGCCATTTCGTTTTGTGAGCATTTATCGGCTGGTATAGCTCTCATCCAGAAGGATTCAGCTACGAATTCCTGGTTGGCTGTGATGATAACATCATATCGTTGACCTAAATATAGAACATTAGCTGGATTTGTATGTTTGGAGCAATGGAGGCCAAGAAACGAACCCATTCCAAGACTGATCACATTTGTGGCAAATGGGTTTATAGGAACAAGATCCATTGCAATGACGGTCATTGTGTGGTTATCAATAGTAAACTTCCAATGCGTGTCGATAGAAGGGTTCACGAGTCGCAACCGGTAGGATTTGCCTTTTTCCACTTTCATGTGGAAAGGAGACCCAGTAGTATTTGTACCGTTTCCATAGACATTCTTGCCATTGATGAGTCCATTTGACAATTTTTTGACAGGGCCACGTAGTTGGACATCTTGGTGCAGTTGGTCGACAGTTTCATGCGTCCAATCACCCAGGAACAATGCACCCTTGTCCACATCATAATTTGCAGTTGCCGGTCCATTGATAATGATAGCACCAAATACACCTTCCCAGGCTTGCAGACCAATATGAGAGTGATACCACGAGGATCCATACTGGCCAGCTCGCCATTTATAGGTCATAGTCGAGCCGGGAGCAATAGGACACTGGGTGATCGAGGGAACACCATCATTGGGATTTGTGTAGTTCTGACGAATACCATGCCAGTGAATACTCGAACCATTCATTGCCTGGTACAGATGGTTGGTTACGTGGACGATGACCCAGTCACCCCAGTCTGCAACAAGCGGTGGGCCAGGCAAGGTGCCATTGATGGTCATGGCTAGACGTGGAGGCATAAATCCGTCGGGAGATATTGTGACTTCTTTAACCTCAAACCAGTATTCGCGCGTAACACCCGTGTCCGGGACGACATTTTCATAGTCTGTGTCGATGCTGTAATCGCACCAGATAGATCTGTCGTTGGGGGTATTTCCTGCACATGGAGTCCCGGTAGCTCTATGAATATTGGGAACCGGCGATCCTGTCGCCATTGGGAGCAGCGTTGTCGATGGTTTGTGGGAGTAATTTGGATAGGCAATGCCAATACCAAATAAATTGGCCAAGATGATAATGAATGAAAATCTCATGATGACTCGATAATCAAGCTCTTGAAAGAAGACTGTTGGTATCTGCCTTCTAGAAGGATGGTTAGTACTTATTCCACCAAGTCATGGAAGGAATTTATATACCTCCCTTAGAGACTGAAGCTGATCTTTTACGAACACCTCTTCTGACTCCAAGGCAGTCCAACACGTACTTTGCCTCGTACTTTGCCTCGTACATTGCTAGGGAATGCTAGCATGTTGTCATCCTCAACAGACGAAAGTAGAAATAATAGCCTAGAGGAAGTTAAGGCTCTCTGGGTTGTTTCAGCATGGGGCAAGAGGTTGCCCCAAATAGATTTTTCAAGTGGGCATATCTCAGTGATTCAGGTATGAATAGTGAAGGCGATGCATCAAGCCATGAGGGAACTAAGGCCCTCCAGCTCGGTTTCAGAGTGAGGCAAACTTCGTGTCTAGATTGTATAAGTGGGCTTGTTCCAATGATTCATGCTTGAATAGCAAGACAATATGTTTCATTGACAATCAACGTGATGAAGTCAAAAGATTTTCATGGTGTCTAGCCATCTAATCCAAGCCCCTGTGTGCCGTTCCAATCTGTAGCACCACATTCACGTGGGCCATGCATTATCGTGTTCAGGTCTTTTTCTTTTCAGGTCCCCGACGCAGGGTCCTGACCTTGTGTGTCTAGTTATCCATCCTTGCTGTGAAAAGCCCTGGAGGCCAGGTTGGGTGACATGAGGGCAATTCGAGGCTTTGCCCCGTGGACATAACGCTCGTGATGACTCAGGGACAAATGGCCCAAGGATGATAGCGAGCCAATCTTGGGTATCTGACTCAATGCGTGAGACTGTATGGTGCAACCAGACGCCCCATCTGGGCAGTGTCTGTTCAGCTAGGTCAGCTTTGGAAGGGATTTTTAATTAAGGAGGGCGGTCTCAGGATATATAGGATAGGCAACACAGGATGACAAGAGCAAGGATTCCTAAAATATCCAAGCCAGAAGTTCTGTCATAATGATACCATCCATAGATATATGGCTCAGCTTACCAAGCTAGTCCTGAGTTCGTCCCACTGCGCTTTCAGGGAAATACTAGGCCCCCCTCCTTCGGGGGCATAGATATATAGAAGACGATTTCAAAAGCGTCCAACTCTTAATACATGGCAGTATATCTATCAAACCAAAAGCTTCTTGACAGTTTAAAAACATGATTTCGATTATCTTTGCTGTGGTCGTTGCGACCTTTGCAGTTAGCTCGGCGCATCCAATGGCGAAGCGACAGGCCAATGGTCCGTGGAGTTTATATGCCTATGGCAGAAATATCGACGGGTTGCCTATGTTCTATGCGGATGGTACATATCCCTCGCTCCTAGAGAGATCACTATTAATTCTATTTGCTGAACAGGCCAAGCTCAGATCGGTAATCTGGCCATGTCGAACGCAACCACCAAGTTCCCAGTTTCCTGTAAGCCTTGAACTCCGAGTCCCCATGAAGGGTGTCTGATTTAGCTACAGTGACGTTTGGCAACAACCAAAATACCTGGGTTGCTCACCCCGATACCACGAATACCACTACAGAGTCTGCAATATTCACCACAGCCGGTGTAGCCTCCAGCACCAACCTGTTGGGACTGAGCGATACTGGTTCAATGGCTTGTCCGGTCATCTTTACCTCCCCAAGCGGCCAGGCGAATAATAACACAGTTGCGACGAACACAAGCGTGTCGACACCACAAACCAATGTGTGGACTTTATATGGAAAATATGTTATGTGCAGCCAGGACAACGTCAACTTCTACGCCCAACCGACCGGACAAGATGGATGGTATATCTTGCTATGGAGTGCAACGGCAGATGCAGCTCTTAGGAATATTCCGGTGACTCTGAGAACCATCGGCCCTGCCTCTGGCTAAGCTTTAGCACTCTGGACGTGTCACTTAGGCCGTTTGGTGTAGTGGCTATATGTGGTGTTATCGGGTTCAACCGATTCTCACTCATTTCTGTTGAATATGAATCAGGTTGCTATATACAAGCTGAAGACTCTTATGTAGATTATATTTTAGCTCTCTCTCTATATATAGATATACCTTTTCGCCAAACTGAAAAAAACAGCCCCCACAATTTAGATGCCTAATAGTTTTATATATATTGAACCCCAAGCACCCCCAACAATCCTTGTAGGTCCAGCATTAGCCTTAAAAAGGCCATAGCTTTGCTTTTTAGCCGGGAGATCAGCAACTAACGTGACTGTGCCCAAAGGCGTCACAGTTCTCCCCTCTCAACTTCTTTAACCTTTGATCTCTTTGAACCTTTGATGCTTATATTTATTTACAGGGGGCAGTTTGATAAGTTCGAAAAAGTACGAAATTTGTCCTCATCTGAAGAACAACAGAGAACAAATCTGTTTTCTTCAACTTCACTCCTCAGAATGATATAAAGACCCCACGATGCCCGAACGGATATCACGTCTGAAGGCGAAATTGCTTGGACGATTATCTCCAAAAGCGGATGCGGATCCGAGTGCCCACTCCAACCAAAACCCCCCCTCAGGTCCTCTCGACTCCAACAAATCCCCGGCTTATAGCATCGTATCTTCCAATTTGGAGAGTTCTTCTCGCGACCGTCAGATAGAGGAAATCCCATTAGCCAACCAGGAACGGGATTCCTCCGTGTCTGCGCCTTCCGAACAGCCTCCTCACACAGGAACTCGCAATTGTACGCCGTCGACCGAGCCATACAATTCTTCCTTGCCAACTCCTATCTCGGGCGATCCTCCGTCTCCCTTTGAAACCCCTCCGTTATCGACTCCTCAGCATTCCGATAGCACCTCCTTCCAGTCCACACACTTGAAAGCTCAAACTCCAATCCCAGCCGAGACTCAATTGACCCCGACCCTGGATACCGTTCCTGAGCGGCCTACGAATGATCGACGACCTTCTGCCTCCTACTTTCCTCCCTCAAGCAAGCGCCCGAGCCTTGCGATCCGTCGTCAATCTCTTCTCCCGGCAACACACCAACACTTGATCAGTGGGCTACTGGAGGCAAGTCTTTTCTCTTCGGGAGATCAGGACAGTGGTTTCACTCCCCTCGTTCCTCGCGAGATGGTCACACGTCGGATTTGGGTCAAACGGCCCGGTGGCTCGGCCACCTTGGTGCCGTGCAGGGAGGATGCGGTGGTAGATGAGCTACGCGACCAAGTCATCATGAAATACGGGAACTCATTAGGGAGAAGCTTTGACTCGCCCGATATCGCTATCCGGGTTTCGCCGCGAGAGGGTACGAAAGGACCGGGTCACGGTGAGCGCCTCTTGAGCCCGGAGGAAGTCCTGTCATCTATACTCGATACATACTACCCTGGTGGACAAAAAATCGAGGAGGCATTGGTGATTGATGCTCCGTCACGTCGGACTCCAAAGCCATCACCACGCCATTCGATCTACCAACACCACCACTCGGAACCCGGCGAGCATGGCGATTACTTCCCTCTCATGCCGCCGGTCAATGTGAACGCGGGCACACCGTCTTCACACTCGGGAACTGCGTCGGCAGCGCCCAGTGCGCCGTCAATTTCCATACTCAACACTGGGGTTGCTCCTTTGCTGCCATCACCGGGGAGCCGTAGGTCACGACGACCTCCGTTGACGCGACACAAAACAAATTCTCCCACTATTCTTCACAACCAAAACACCCAAACTCCCGGCATAACAGGTACGTTCTCAAACAACTTCACTCATTGCTCAGCATGGCCACTGACATCCATAGAAACTGGCGCTACTCCTCATTCCCAACCTATCCCAGCTCCCTCCGCTCCCGCAGTTCCTACACCCCCGGTGGCAGCACCGCCGGTAGAATCTCCACAAGTGAAGTCACACACTCCCCCGGCGACTGCATCACCACGCGTCGTCCGAAAATCAAAAGCGGCCACTTCTCCCGGTGCTATGTTTGGCGGGTTGATTGACGGCACCGTTCCGCCAATTAATGTCCTCATTGTGGAAGATAATATTATTAACCAGAAGCTTTTGGAGGCCTTCATGAAAAGGTTGAAGGTGCGTTGGAAATGTGCAATGAACGGCGAAGAGGCAGTGCGGAAATGGCGACAAGGCGGATTCCATTTGGTCCTGATGGACATCCAGCTGCCTGTGATGAACGGCCTGGAAGCCACCAAGGAGATCCGGCGCCTGGAGCGCTTAAATGGTATTGGTGTCTTCCCAAAGACAGCCTCTGGTCGCTTTAGCGCGTCCAATGCCTCTGCCGCAGACAGAAGACCGGGCCTTCACCGTACGGTCAGTGAAGAGGACACTTTGCCAGATCTCTCGCTATTCCGGAGTCCGGTCATTATCGTCGCGTTGACAGCTAGTAGTTTGCAAAGTGACCGACATGAGGCACTGGCTGCTGGCTGCAACGATTTCTTGACCAAGGTGAGTCCCGCTCCCTATTGCGACCCTTTTTTTTCCCTCTCAAATAGTGCTAACATTTCTCGACTAGCCCGTTGGATTCCCTTGGCTTGAGCAGAAAGTGACAGAATGGGGCTGCATGCAAGCCTTGATTGACTTTGAAGGCTGGCGTAAATGGCGCGGGTTCATGGACTCTCCTCGCCCCGCCTCGCCAGCTGTTGATACATCAGCCAGCCCGATGCAAGGTGGCTACCGCAAAGAACCACCACAAGTGGATCCCCCATCGCCTTCGAGCTCCCGCCCCGCTAATAAATCTGGTCACCCCGAAACCAAGCCAGGCCCACCAGGTGTCGCGCAAGTCATGCGGGAAGATTCATGGGGTAGCGGCAGTCCCGACAGTATAGATTCGCTCTCGAGTCCGCAGTTTCCAACACCCGGAGACGCAGTGCCAGCCACTGATGCCAGGGCTGCGCCCCCCGGATGAAGAATGAAGATGGATATGTTTCTTTTTTTTTGGATGGGTCACCATGTCTTGGTTGGTCCCTACACCCTTCGAATGATCTTTTCCCAATCTGTTTGATTCGACTTTCTGCCTCTCCCATTGAATACCCCGTATAGCAACATGTCTTTTCTCTCCAGTCTTACCCTTTCATTTCCTTGTCATGGTAGCTTGCACTTCACTTCAGAGGTTCTCAGACCCCAGTGCCTGGTTTTTCTTTCTTCGTGGATCTTCTTTTGGCCATATGGATATATTTGTTATTTTGGGCTGCATACGCATCGCCTGCGCAGTGGTATTTTCATTCTTGCATACAACTTCCATACAAATGGACATCCTCATATACACGAACGGGATGTCCTCATGTCTCTATCGTTCAATGTATAGTTTTGTTTGCTTCGACTACCGGCTAGGGGGCTTGGTGTATCCTCCTACCTTGTACGTATCTCACTAATTATTTGACTAATTATTTGACGGGTGATGATTTCGTCTAGATATATCTACATATGTAGCCATCGTATTGAAAGTAATTGCTTAGTTCTCGTGAAGCCTTTAAAGCTATACGATTTATAACTTCTTCTAAGTGCGTAGGTAGGTATGCCCATAAACTAAACACCAAGGCAAAGCAGATGTCTTACATTTCTTTCTTTCCAGATTCTCGAGTATCCCAGGTAATACAGCATCTGTCCAATAGCCATCAAATACGAGGATATATATGAAAGCCCGATATTCACCAAATCAATAGATCGGCGCATTGTGTAACCATCGTGCCAATCAAGAGAAAGCGAGATGACCGAAGTACGAGCAATCCCCGAGAAGCTTTTTGAGAACAAATAACATCAAATCCCCAATTTGGGTACTTATGCAGGTGATCAAGATACGGGCTTTGTCTGCTTTTCCCACTCTGGTTCCGATTGTTCTGCATGTGATGTTGTCTCTGGTTCCCTTAAATACCATAGCTTGCCCCCCCGAACCTCTACATCTGACATACTTTCTACATCTTAACACTCTACTTCCTACATACTAGTCTATTGTCTACTATTATCTCCCAGCACAAATATACCATTTACCATACGATCTGCTCCTGCCAAACTACACACTACAAACTATAAACCCCGCATCTCACCATCCCAACCCCTCACTCAGCTCAACCATGCAGCCATCAAACACACCCTCAGCCTCAGCCCCTCAAAATACAACTTCATGGCTCCAAACGGCCCTCGCCTCAATTGGGTCTATTTTCCAAACTTCCTCCAAGGACGATGAATCGGAAACCGATGCGATCTCTGGATGGGTTGGGACGAAGAGGCGCCGACGCTGTCGATCTGTTGGGGAGGCTCGTTGAGAGTTGACCATGTGACCAACTGATTTATCCCGGAAAATGAGAGGGCTTGAATTGGGATAGTCATGGAAGAGTGCTGAATGGTATGATGGGACTGCTAGGCATATCTCGTGCTTTCTTTCTTTTCTTTGGCGAGGCGCTGTGCATTATGTTTTTGATATCTCGGGGTTCTTATGTTTTCGGGGTTCTTCTTTTGTTTTCCAAGGCTTGCAGGACTGGTCTGAGAATGAATGAGATATGATATTAACGAAGTATTTATTTGCGAATAAGTATGAATATGAATAGTGGAGAGATATGACCACCCCCACCGTGGCTGGACTAGTATTGAGATTAATAGTTTAAACTAACAACTAACCACAATTTTACCTGCTCTTCTAGGTTGGTGTGGCATTGTAAGAGCTGATATAGAGGGATTTCTCTCCCCTCAACTTTCTACTCTCCTAGCCTATGTTCACGATGAAAGAATAATCCTTTGTAAGATCTTGTAAGATTTCTCGTCTGTTGAACCCACTAGTCAAGAAAGAATATATAGTAGGTTACCCACGCCAATACAGAAGCGATATCCATCCCAACCTAAGATCAAATCACATAATTTGAATATGAGACTTACCCGTCAGAGGCACATCAACATGAAGCACCAGCTTCTTATTTTCGGCATCATACTCGGCATCGTGGAGTCCCTTCGGTTCGCGCTCCACGCCAAGAACAGTGATAGCCTCAATAGTGACACCAGCCTCGTACTCGAACGAGCCAGTCATGCTGAGCTTTCCGTGCGCGTACTTGAAGTCAATCTCCGACACCGTGTCCTGCACAACCGACTGGCCGTCGTCGAGGTACAACGAGCCCTCAGCGCAGCCATCAAGACCGGGCGCAACGACGATGTTGAAACCCTTCTTGCGCAGTGCGGTGGTGGTGTTGGCACTCTCGATGCGCTGCGGGTAGACAATGCCGCCCTTGTAGTGAACCGTGATATCGGTGTAGTCGACCTCGGCGGAGACGTACTCGCCGCGTCCGCGGACGGGCTTGCCGGTGCCCCATTCGTAGAAGATGTCATCGGGGAGGTAGTAGTTGACACTCGTGCTGTTTTCCTCCGTCACGGGGCTGACAAGGATGCCGTCGCCATAGAAGAACTGCAGGTCGATGGGGTAGGTGTTTGGGTCGTTCGGGTAGTTGAAGAACAGAGGGTTGAGGGCCGGAGTGCCGGTCTGGTTCTGTTTGTAGATGGAGGTGTAGATGTAGTCGACTGAATCATTGTCAGTTTAACTCCCTTCTCGGAGGGGAGACTGCGTGCATCACTTACGGAGCTGGTATCTGATGGAGATTCCTTTGCGCGCGGCCTCAGCGACTGTCGGCCAGCGGTAGAACTCCTGGGGATTCGCGAAGATTTCGGCATGGTTGCGGAAGAACGTGTAGAAGGAGCCCAGAGCTGCCCATCTATTGATTCACATTAGCTCTAGCCATCTATGTGAAGGGGGATTCAGTTCTTACCTAGCACAGAGCGTCTCCGTTACATTACCACCGAAGCCGCAAACATCAGGGCCCACGACAGGGATTTGGTACAACGATGCGAACTGCAGGATCTGACTGATGGATAGGCGGTACCAAGACCATCCGGAAACATTATCTGCAGAGTATTTAGCATGGGGTCGTGGTTAATATTGAATAGGCTGACGCCAGAAGCATTCTTACCACCAAGCCAGTGGGATACGTCCTTGCCGGAGCCAGCAAATGTGCTTCTCGTAATTACCAAAGCACGGTCATCCGGGCGCCGGGCACGCATGGCATTGTGGGAGTGCGAGGACATCATAGCGCCATAAAGGTTGTGAGTATCATATTGAACGTATCCACCACTCTGCACCAGATCGGTGTCGGCAGTGCTATCAGCAAGAGTGGGTCCTGCGCCGTTCTGGATCATGAACGGTGGCCTGATTAACTGGCGATTTGGAAGGCCCTTGCACTCGTCAGGCCCGCATCCAGAGCCGGTCTTTTTGCCATTCTGCCAGCTGCCACTCGAGGGAGCCCAGTGGGGTTTGGCGGAGCGCCAATGACCAGCACCGAGGTTGCGGTGGGAACGAGAGCGAGGTTGATGAGTTTGGACAACAGCAGCTGCACGCTTCTCATTTGACTTGCCGGAAGCAAAGTTCGGCTGAAGACTGTCCGGGAACCCAGGGATAGGAGCATCCGGTCCATCTCGGACTGGTGGTGGCTTCGGAGGGTCACCATCCACCTCTGCGAAATTCTCTGGGGTGGTGTTGTTGCCGGGGTAGGGGCGGTTGAAGAAGTTGGCGGGCTCGTTCATGTCGATCCATAACGCGTCAATGTCCGGACCATTCGTTCCGTCGAAGAACTCCAAAAACTGCTCATTCCAGTACTGCTGCGATGAGGGATGGAACCAGTCAGGGAAGTAGCTCGGACCGGACCAAACGACTCCCTGGTATTTGGAACCATTTGTTTCCTTCATGAAAGTATCATATTTAAGACCTGCATCGAGTGCCGGGTTGGGTTCCTTGTAGAATACGGCGGGATCGACCATGACTATGTAATGTTGATCCCTCGCATGGATTGTGTCCACTAGGTCTTTGTACAAATTGGCCGGGAACCTTTCTGGATCAATGGTGAAGATGCGCCGACGGTCCATGTAATCGATATCGGTCCAGATGGTTTCCAGAGGAATGTTGTTGGAGGAGTAGTTGGCAGTGACGGCGGCGACCTCGTAGACATCTTGGTAGCCGTATTTGCACTGATGGTAACCAAGTCCCCAATAAGGTGTCATCAACGGGAGCTGAGCAATTTCCGCGTACTGAATGGCCACATCGCGTGGGGAGGGGCCAGCAACGAAGTAAAAATCAAGAACACCACCGATGATGTTGTACTCGAGGTACTGACCACCCTTGTTGTCAATGAAGATATCCATGCCGTTGGAATTGAGTAGGAAAACTCCGTGGGTGCCATCCTTTCTGTGGTCAAAGTAGATTGGGTGAGCGCCGTATAGGTTCTCACCCTGAGGCGTCCCGTAGGCATCGCGGGTGTAGATCGTCCGAGTGTAGTTGGTCGTGTTCAGCATGAACGCGTCGCTGTGCTCGCCCAGTCCGTACAGATGCGGGTTCTGTGGCAGGTGTGTCTTGAGATAGACATATTGACTCTCGAACACCAGTTTGTTGCCCGTGGTATCGAAGAGCACCTCACCGGTATCAGCCCGAGATACGGTGAACGAGAAGGGGTCGGCGTTGAAGTCAAACTTGAGCTTGGAGTCTTTCGGGGAACACCATTGGCCGAATCCAGGGCGCGGGAAGACACTGTCTGGAACCTGGTAGACCGTGTTGTTGGTGTCCAAGATCTTGACGTGGAGTCGATCGCTGGTCTGATACTCCACTTCCAGCTTCAAGTCTGGGAGGTCAGTCCCAAACACATTGCATGCCGGGCCTGCGAGAGAAAGTTCTGCGTAAAAGCCAGAACGAGTCTCCCACTGCTTTGTTGCCTTGTATCCTGGGCATTCGGACAGGTCCTTTTCGTAGAGGTCATTGCCGGGGCCATCGAGATCCTCGATACCAGCCTGGCTCTGGGCCCAGACGCAGCCACTCAGGGCTGCAGCTGAAGTGAGCAGCTTCTTGAGGTACATGCTGATGCCTTAGATAGTGAGCAATGTGATGTATGCATACGGCCCTTATATACTTCTCTCGGTTCCCTCGGTTCCCTTTGCCAAGATGGACCGTGTGGTGAGTGCGGAGACGACAGCATTCCCCAAGGCCGCGGTCCCCACTCGGAGTTGAGTATGGTATTTCAACCATCGAACTCTAGAGCGGTAGACATTCATTGTTTCTGTCGCTCTTAAGGGCACTGTCCCATCAATATATGGGCTATGCCCCGGAATTGGCAGCATCTACATGGGTTTCACCTGTAGATCAAAATAGAATAGCAACATAAACCCTGCTCAAGCGGAAAGTCAGCTACGATCTCCCAATTCTTGGCATTTGCTTGGTACTCCGGTAAAAGCCCGAGGAATGATGCGGTCAGCTCCACTTCAAAGACAAAGACAGCGATATTGTAGGCATCGACCGCTCTCTACCGGTAGATTTCCGGCAAATGTCCGTAACTGCGGGGCTCTACTGGGCACCCCCCACGCTTGGTTTGAATGTCTTGTATACGGAGTAGTTTCATCTCGGCTTCTCGGCTTCCCCGAGATCTTCATGGGGGTTGGGGATATTGGGGATATTGAAAACAAGATTGGTTTCTCCGACAATTTCCCCATGTACTTGTGACATCATCTTTCTGGTTGTTCAGGCCTCAGATTCCACCTTGCAGTTATTGCACAGCCCCAGGTTTGCAACCAATTGACTGTCATACTGAAGATCTTCTCAAAAAGTACATATCTATCGAATATAGCAGTTTAGAACTTATCTTTAAAGCTTCTTAAAACAGCCCCCTAGAACCCTTTGTTTATATATACTAGACATTCGACAACAGCTCCCCCAATATACATGTAACGTGCCCATATTTCCCTCGCTATCCGCTTCCAAGGCATGAAATACTGCAATGCAAGATAGTAGTCTTCAAAAACTTCAAAAAATTATCTCGGCTAGAGTGATGAGGGCATGTATCCTTTTCACATTCCAAGTACATCATTCCCAATTCCAAAAACAGCGTTGAGGACATGCTATGACCGAATCTTCCAAAGGCAAGAAACAAGTGTCCAAGAAGTCTAGATACCGGAGCATCAATAATTAACTGAACTGAGCCAGCTCGTCTCTGCGAGCACGCAGCCCTTCTTCGAGGAAGTCGATCTCAATCTCAAGGCGTCTTTTCCTCTCAATAATGGTTTCAGTAGGGTTTCCATCATTCGAGAGGTTTGCTGTTTTCTCGGTTGAATCGGGGATTGGATCGACCTTGGTAATCACTTGTTTCTTGGAGCCGGAGCGATCCCAGTCAATCAAGCCCAATGCCGATGCGATCATTATGCAAACGAGCACCAGTCCTGCGATGATTGGAATGAGAATCGCGCCAATCGCGCCAACTATCAGAAGCTGGAGGAGGGGTGGGAGCACTTCGAAGCGGGCGACGAGATCCATTTTCGTGTGAAGATGAGGTCCAGATTTTTTTGATATGGGAGATGCAAAAGGTGCCCTCCTCTTTTGTGGAAAGGTTATATATCTTGTCGTTTGCAGTGTTTACAAGGGAACATCGGGGACAGTCTCTATTAACGAGTCCCGACTTTGACAAGATCATCTAAGATCATCCATCGGGCACTCCCAGGTGGGCATACTTTGTATGCCTTAGGGCCCCAGCCCCCGGGGCCAGCAGATGCGATTATGTAATGCTCGGGGAAGTTCAGATTTACTTAGTGACCGAAAAGCGAAAAGAGGTGAAATGGGAAGGGAAAGATTCCAGTTTGCCAGAAATTATCCGATATATAGGTACATAAGCGACAGCCTCCTTCATACATCCATGGATGAGTATGCGTACAAGTAAAATTACAAAGGCCGTAGCCGAGAAAGTTGCTGAAAAAACACAAACAAAAAGAACAAAGAAACAGCCCTTTCGGGGACTATCTCAGAATAAATCAAGCCTCCACACGGGTAGGAATCTTGACTTCGCCGCGTGTGCGGTCACGGTGAGGCACACCGTAGCGACGACCAGTAGCCTTGGAACCACGGCCATCAGTACCGGTGGTCTCCGTAGTGTAGATAGTATCCTTGATACGGTAGTCGAAGCGCGAGTCCTCAGGGGAGACAACAGTGAGCTTCTTCTCACGACGAGCCTGGATGCGCTCACGACGCTCTTTCTCAATTGTGTCTTGGCGCTCGAGTCTCTTAGATTGGAGATCCGCAACAGCCCGCCACTCGTTGGGGTTCGCGAGGCGATCGCGCTCCAGGGCAACCATGTGAGGGTGAGGAATGCGCACATCAGCAGGCTGCAAGATCTGGCGGGCATTGGCACCCTTGCCAACCCAGCCGATGGAGTTGGGGTCCTCGATGATCTTTTCGGCGAGGTCGGAGGGGTGTGAGATTTCCGCGGCCTCGGACTCCTCCAGTGCTGGGGCGCCGGAGAAGACGCGACCGGCCTCGACACGGTTGAAGGAGCGGGATTCGGGGACTGGGTAGAAGATTTGGGAGCCGGTCAGGGGGTGGGCGGGGAGGTCGTTGATGGGTTCGTGATATTGTTGACGCTCGCCTTGCTCAGCGAGGGGGGTAATGGGGACCATCTCGTGTATGGCCCGGGCATATGGCAGTGCTAGGGGTTTACCCTGATTTGAGACTCGTCAGTTCATGTCACGCGACCAAATAAAACTTGATAGGAATCCAAAATGTAAGGTAACACAGTTCAGTTCAAAAGTAAGGTTTAACCATGTGGGTGTCTTCAAGACTAATCGATTTTTTGTGACTCATCATATGCGTGGAGGGTCGAAGCAAAGTCCGAAAGGAAAGGAGGGAAAAAGGGCAGAAAGGGGAGAGGTTCTTACCTGTGCGCGCTGTCTCTTCTCCAATTCTACCAATCGCACGACGGCAGCAATGCGCTTCATATCGATTCCAAGTTCCACGCTGACAACGCGGGCACTCTTATTCTGTTCAACGACGCGGTTGTAGACCTCATTCCGTAGCTCCTCACTGAGGATAGGCTCGCTGAAGAAATTTTGGTTGTTGGGGAACGGACGAGCACTCTCCGCACCCTCGTTGCCTCGCTGCTTTAAGCTAGTGACATAGTTGGTTTGTCCAGGAATATGGTGCTTGAAAACGGCTCCTTCGCCGTCAAGCCATTCGAACATCTGCCGACGGAGCTTGGTCTGTGCCCGTGGTGCTGCCGTGGCAGAGAATTGGCGGGAAATGCATTGTGATGATGTAGGGGATAATGAAGGAAGAGAAGAAAGTGAGGATGAGGAAGAGGAGGTAGCTGTGAGGTAGGGAAGAAGGGTGTTGGACACAGTCCGGCTCTGTATCCGGGGTGGCATCTTGGAGGATTATGATGGGGGAACGGGAGGAATAATTTAATGTCAAACCCAATGGAAGACGCTGGATATTAAGAATCAAGGAGTTCCAGCTGCCATTGACCCTTTTGCAGCAATAATTGAAGGATGGGAGTTTGTCGGGTTGAAGCGGGAAGCGTAGGTGTCTGCAGGGGAAGAAACTTCTCGGTAGTGCCATCACGTGACCCCATCTCCACAGCAGAAGTAAACATCCCTCCCATTCCCTATATCGGAATCACAACATAATAATAGTTGTTCAACATTCGGTTCCAGGTATATTTACCCTTACAGTAGGACCATTACATGACCAGTTCTGTAGACACTATAAAATATACGAAGAGTCGCCCAAAAGGAAGCAAAAAAGAATCCAGTTCTAGCTCTTTACTAGACCTTAACATTATTATAAATGGATTAAATGGGTTCGTTCTCCAGAATAGCTGGAACAGTTCATTGTATCAAGTACATATCGAAGCAAATGTATCGGTATCATACCCCCAAGCAAGACGGGGTAAGAGGAAGAGTAAAAAAAAAAGAATAGACACGCCTCGTTTCCTCATTCTTCTCCTGGAAAAGCAGAGTAAGCCAGACCCAAAGCAAAACGAGTGGCAATGCAAGCAAGATGAGAAAAGAGCTTTCGAGCAAAATGCATGGGCCGGATGTCTTCGTCTCCGCCGCGATGAGAGGAATATGGCAGGAGAGAGATAAATCCAACGCGAACGCCTGGGACAATATGTGGTCAACGTAAGCCGATGTCATGTCCTTCCGTAGCTCATGCCATTGAGTAGAGAGATATTAGAAGAGAAGCTAAAGAAAGCCACATAGGACCCTTCTTTTTTTCGTACTTGCGTAGAAATAGACACGCATTGCAATAGAGAAAGCAAGTAAATCAGCAAAATCCTTTCCGATCCACGCAGACGATGCATCGAGAAAGATTCAGGGGATAGATGTAACAAACAGGGGGAATCACGTGGAATAAAGTAGATAACAGTTCGTATAGATCCTGGTTAGGGCAGAGACAGCAAACACGCATTAGTGTGCATTGCCTATTGAGTCAGGATAAACGAGCGAGATAATCAAGAACAAAAGCAAGAAATCACGAGGGTATGAAGGTGTGAACAAAACGCAATGGGCGACAGAAACAAACGCGCTCTCGAGCGCCTCGCACCGACCAGATAAGAATACAAGTTTGGCAATGACCTGAAATGCAATCCTCCCAATGAAAAGAGATAACAAAAAAAGGAATGTAAGAGCGCCCGGGGTCCCATGCAACAGAAAGACGAAAAGCCAAGACAAGGACTGGCAAAAAAAAAGAAGGGGGGAAAAACAGAAAAGCAAATCCGAAACAGTACTCCCGAGAGTGTATGCAGCCGCCGAATGCTGATCTAGCTCACGAAATGAAGATCCCCAAATGCGCCAGATATCCCAGTTCGTTCAAACATGCCGGGCATTATCTTAATATAACGCTTGAATGGGCTTAGCGACCCATCATGTAGTCAGGGTAAAAGGAATTATAGCCGTTCAGGTTTGGTGCCGCATTGTTGTTGCCGCCGGGATTAGAAGGGGGCGGCGGCGACATCATTGGATTGGCTCCGTTTCGGATTCCCAGGCCCGAGTTGTGGTTGTATGAGGCATTGCCCATCAGTCCAGCATGCGAATTGATGGGGGTGTGCATGGAGGTGCCATTACGCATCGGCGGCGCAGGCATGGGCATGCCAAGACCAGGAGGTGCTGCCAGTCCAGGAGGGGGACCGTTGACAGCCGAGAACATGTTGTTGTGGATTCCACTCAAGCTGCTGCCTCCAGGGACTGCGCCCTGTCCAGAGGCAGAGTTGGACGAGTTCATGCTGCCGGGTTGACCAGAGCGCACGCCCAAAGGATTCTTTGAGAAGCTGAGACGGATGCCAGTCTTGACACTGTTCGACAGCTTGTAGCCGTACAGTTCATTCAGCGCTTTGCTGGCCATGGCGACCTCGTCGAATTCCACAAAGCACATAGGTCCATTCTGCTTGTTCCGGAAACAGAGTCGCTTGTATCCGCGTTGTTTGGAGAAAAGGGCTTTGAGTTCCTCCTCGGAAGTGTCGGGTGGCAAGTTGCCCACGTACAGAGTGTTGCAAGGAGGATTCAGGTCATTCGGGTTCGCAGCAGGGAGGCTGTGGCGTGGTGTGTGCTGAGCGTTGTATGGGAAATTATGGCCTTGGTTCGGGTATGCGGATGCCGGCGCTCCACCGCCCATACGCTGCGCGCCACCCGCAGGGTAGTTCTGCAAAGGTGGCGAGGACATGTTGGTCGAAAGGGACATATTGGCAAAGCGGTTGGTCGGGATTTGAGGGTTGGTAGCCCGGCGTCCGGCAGAGATGTTGGTAGAATGGCCATTCTCTGCATAGCCCACCGGATCCTTGAGCAGCTCGCCCGTCTCCTCGTCCGGGTCTTCATCAATCATAGACTTCCCGGTTATGCGGGGGAGGTTATCAATGCCATTTCCGATCGGAGATTGTGGCGAGAAAAGGCTGTGCATGCGAGAGCCTGATTCAGAGGTCGGAGGAAGTCCTTCTCCGATAGACTGGTTGGGATTGGCGTTGGAGAGCCTCTCTAAGCTTTGGAAAGTGCCGTTGAAGCGCGACGATTGACGCGCAAGGGGTCCGTTTGAGGCACCCATTAATGCACGACTTGCGGTGTGATCGATGGTGTTACGGCGCGTGTTCGACAGATTCACTCCCATCGGGCCGGGGTACATCTCGACAACCATGTTGGCGTCGTTTTTGGAGTTCGGCTTGCCATCCAGGAGGGACCTAGCCTCTTCGGCAGCTGGCAAAGTAATGAATCGCGCGATCGCGGTCAAGAACCCGTCATCCTCCGGCAGGTCCAAGGTCACAAAGTCCGCGTCAACAAAGTCTTTTGCGAAAAGAAGCATGCTGCGCAGGGCTTCGCGGCTCGTGTTTCGCGGAAGTTTGCGCATGAGAATCGCGCCTCCATTTCCGCGATTCAGGCCATTCAGGCCCTGGAGGTTGCGATCGTTATCGCCTAAGCGCATGTTGTTATCGAATGAAGGTGTTGTACCGATAGGGGAAAAAGGGTATGAGAAAGACGGGTTCATAGATGAAGGCGCTTGCGACGCATTCGGGCTATACACGTCGGTCGACATCGCATGCTGAGCCGTTAAAGGCGTCTGCGAAGAAGGGAGTGACTGCTGTGGGGGCGAACCAGATGACACGGACTCTGTGAGTTGTGTAGTTCCAAAAGAGCCGGGACTCGTACGAGTTGACTGGCTAGAGCTGCCGCTCATCCCTCCACGAGATATGAATTTTTCGATTTTTTTTCCGCCTTTCGGGGGGTTCGCGATCACACAGGGGAAGATAGTCCAGGTAGGAAAAAAAGGAGTCGCGGGATTCGGTAAATCGAGGTTCTGGGCAGTGATCGGTGATGCGACAACAGATCGTACACCAAACGCGATGCAACGATAGAAATGGAAAGGCGAAGGCGATTAGCGATTCGATCGAAAGTCGAGTGCACTCGGATGGTGTCTCATCGGATTTGCGACAGTTGGACTATGAGCGCTTTGAAAACGATTGAGATAAGGATGGGAAATTGACAAGAATGGTAAGATGGATGCAAAAGGGAAAAAGGTTTGAAAGGAGGGGATGAAGGAGAAGTGCAGGGGAGGGGGGGAAGAAAAGAGTCCGGAACGGTCGAGTGCCAGTCCACAAGTGCCAGATCCATGGATCTGCCCTTCACGACGCGACTCACTGGGGAACAGGTATGTGACAGTGGAGGTACATGGGGTTGTATGTGGGTACTCGTATTAGGGGATGTACTTCAAAGTATATGACAGTACATGGTCATCACTTTACATAATTTTACACGGTCTTACACCCTTGGCCCTGGAAACTGACCGCATGCAGAGAGTTACCAAGTGCGTGCCCCGAGGTGACTTGTGGTGATTATGGAATGCCCCCCAGTTTTTTTCTTTTCTTTTTCTTTTCTTTTTCTTTTTATTCTTCTGTATACTCCGTACATATATATTAGAAGATCGACGGGTGGATCATGGATTTGTTTCTTCTGGAAAAGCACCGGCCATGCAAGTAGGTGCCTATGCGGCTTGCCGTACCCCGGCTCTGCACGCGATTGGGGCTCTGAAATGAAGCACATATATCTCACAGGGATGTTTTACTACATCTAGTAGAATACATAGAATACATAGAATCCTAAGTTAGTACCAAATCCATACAATACCTCTAGGCTGACAGTTTATTGGATGAACCTTGAATACATTTACAACTGCCGTTAACTAGCCCAGATCGTGAGTCAACGGCTTACCTAGGTAATATCGAATACACATCATATTCCAAGTCATATGCCGGTGCTATATTGTACAATCCTCAGAGCCAACCTTGGAACCTGTTTTATAACTAACACAAGGTCATCGCACACGTCCACGGAATCCCCAAAGTCAAAAACTGGCGATCCTCCAGGGTCACTGACCAATTGCCACGGGCCCAACCCCGGTAACACATGGGATTGGCTGCCACGGGGAAATGACTTCGACTTATCGAGGGGGCGTTGGTTCATTTGGTTGGGCCGTGGAGACAAGCTACTGCTTAGGGGCTTTATTAGCACTACTTCTTCATAACGTGTGCCTGAACTGGTCATAGGCGCGTCAAATGTTTTGGCTTTCATTACTTGACAGATACGATCGGTTTCCAAGGGTATCTTTCGATGCATTTTAAGACTGTATATAACCTTGGAAGTGGTTTAGTAGCTATATACCTCACGACTCTACGGTGTAGGCATATGTGAGCAGTTTATGGGAAAGTATGCTGGTAACACATAGTTACCCTACTTCGGTACGGACTATGTGCCTGCCTATTAGGCGACATGTGTTCTTCGCCTTGAAGAGACAAATCCAAATCGTATCAGTAGATAATCATGCTGCGGCTCGTCTACCGCGTAGAGTCAGAGCAGTCAGGCTGCCACATAATATACAGAGGTTCTCACAGGGCAACTCAATAACGCCAAAAATGCCAGCAAAATCAGGAGAGAAAAAAGGTATACAGCGCGACTTCTGACCAGTCATCGATGGTGCCATGTCTTGACTTTTCCAAGGTTCCCGGGTGTTGTCCGGCCGAGTACACAAAGAATGTCGGAGGAGAGAACCTTGGAAAGCCATGTAGAGGTCAAGCATGCCACAAGCCACACGGCGTCAAAGAGTCAAGGAGTCAGAGCAGAATCAAGCCTTGTCAAAGGTAGTAGGTTTGGGCGCAACAAGGCCAGCCTGTAGAAAGAGGTTCAGGAGTTAGTAAAAACAGTTCGTATAATAACAACGTAATCCCCCATCAGCCCATATAATCTGTTGAAAACGCAGACCCGAGAATAGCCGTCCATCTTCCTTGGATCCTCCAATTCCCCAAACTCTCACGGATAAAGAAAACAAGGGTCCGGCTTACCATGCCCATTAGTTTCCAGACGGGATCACTAGGCTGCGCACCAACACCGAGCCAGTACTTTGCGCGTGACCGATCAAGGGCAATCTCCTTATATGGGCGCGCCTCGGCATTCTCGTCGTACAAGTTTGTGGGACGTTTCGGGATAGGGTTGTAGGTGCCGATGACTTCGAGGGGCTTAGCACCGCGGGCGGAGCTAGAAATAGCAAGGTCAATTGAAATCCTTCTTGAATATACAGTGCGCAGTGGATTGAAGCACTCCGTAGCCTGGCAACTTTGGTGTTTGGCGTTGGAGCCGGGCGTATCGGGCGTATCCATTCACGGGGGAAAACCACATACCGGGCTTGCGCAACGACGATGTTGAAGAAGGGGTTGTGCTTGTTGCCGAAGCGGGCTAGTCGAATCCGGAGAACCATTTTGGCGGGTGTGTAATGCTTTTTCAATTGAAGAGGGCGCAAGACTGTTCTTTTGATGATCTCGTCTGCCCTCCGCAAAAGTTCTAGGAGGTGCGGAAGAACTATTGATCCGTCCTGACCAAATACGGACTAGCGTATATGTGATGTAATGATGTGAGGACCCTCAGTAGATCTACTTCGGAGCTGGCTATCACTTTGATTTACACAGCTTCTGTCAATTAACTCAATTTACCAACAGCCTAGCTCTGACATTGGCATACTTACATGATCCGTTCTACATTCACCAATTTTCATCTACCTCTCTCCATTCGTCGCTACAGTAAACCAGCAATAATGTCGTTGAAGGTATAGTTGTCCGATATTAGTCCCAATAACATATAAACTGACAACCGTCCTAGGCAATCTCAGCCAAAGATGCGGCCTCACTTGATAAAGATCTCATGGAGACCGGTGGCTGGTCTCTAGACCAGTTGATGGAGCTAGCGGGCCTGTCTGTCGCGCAAGCGGGTAAGCTCCATCGATCTTGAACATGCAATCAGGCCATACTGATATAATGAGCAATCAGTATGGAAAATCCATCCCCCAAGCGCAGGGAAGAATATTCTAGTTGTCTGTGGGCCAGGCAATAATGGTGAGAAGAAAGCCTAATATTCCATTCCGAGCAACAACAATCTAACAAATCACTAGGAGGAGATGGCCTCGTAGCCGCTCGACACCTAGCCCACTTTGGCTACACACCATCGGTGTACTACCCAAAACAGGGCAAAAATGAGCTCTACCAAGTACGCAACCCCGAGCACGAAAATAACTCTAGAAGCAAGAACCAAATCTAACCCAACGCAGCGCCTCACAACCCAGCTCCAAAACCTCTCAGTCCCCTTCATAGACGACTTTCAACCAGCCCTAAAGACAACAGACTTCCTGGTAGATGCCATCTTCGGCTTCTCCTTCGGCGGACCATTGCGCGATCCTTTCCCCGAAATCATCTCGCAAATCGAGTCCGCTAACGTCCAGGTGCTGAGTGTCGACGCGCCTAGCTCATGGGATATCCAGAGCGGACCGCCGAAAGAAGGACCCGGTGCCAATTTCATGCCGCATGCACTGATCAGTCTATCTGCGCCTAAGCCATGTGTGGCGTTTTATCGAGGTAGACATTTTATCGGTGGTAGGTTTTTGACGAAGAACATTACCGATAAATATGGGCTTGATCTTCCCAAGTATCAGGGCGTTGAGCAGGTTTTGGAGATTGGGGTTGATGCGGAGGGGAGATTGTAAGGGAGTGAGTAGATGGGTTTTTGAGAACGCCAGTTGATTCAATGAGAGAACATTTTACGATTTATCTACTATGAAGTGGAAGAGAGGGGTAAATGAATAATCTTTGTATGGGAATCGCGTTGTCGTCGTTAGAAAGTAATGCATCTCTGATAGATGCACACCGAATAAAAATAGCACGCACTTTCAGAGAGCCTCCCGGATCTCGCTAATAATGCCCTTGATGCGCGGCTCCTTTCCAGGACCAGAGGCCGAGGCTCTCGCGAGAACACCTTCAACCTCGTACACCTCCTTGGCAGCGCTCTTGACCTCCTCCCCGAGCGCTGTCACTAGTGTGCCGAGCGCGACTAGTGCTCGGTAAACCGCTTCTGAATCGTTCTCTCCAGCGATGATCCGAGTCAGCTCCTCCAGGAGGACCAGGCCCCGTTCTGCGGCTTCTGGAGATTGGTTCCTACCCTCGGAGGTGAGATAAACTGCAAAGTTGATGTAGAGTGTCGTGATTGCGATTGTAAGGTTGCGGTTTGGTGACTCTCCGCTACTGGCCAAGGCGGACTTCACTCCTCCCAGGATTTGATCAAATGAGCTTATGGCCAGATCTCGACCGGCAGTCGTCTCGAATAGGTTAGCAAATGTTCGCATCGCGAGCATTGCATTGTTGACGTTAATAGGGGATTCAAAAACACCGCTGGATATCACACCCGACACGACATTTTCGTCTTTGTACTCGGCGGATGCTGTAAATGGTGCAGCAGCCGCTAGTAGACGGAGAATATCTAGGCCAGGGAGTCGGTTGGCAGCAGGCCAGGTTGTGACAATCTTCAGAATCAACGGCACTCCGGACTCAACCTCGGGTGATGCTTGAAGCTGTTGGGAGGATTCGAGCTGGCCGCACAAGGCGACAACCGTTTCCACCTCTGAGGGGCTCAACGCCACGTCCTTTGATCCATCAGACACAAGTTTCGCGTTTAATTCCTGAAGTTTCTTCGTGATAACTTTCAGGTTTGCTGAGCGGATGGAGAGATAGATCTTCTGAGGGAGTACCTTGGGGCGTGGCTCGAGAGCAGGTGGCTGGGACTCTTCGGTCGCCGAGGCATCTCCAGGACGATAACGGCGGTCTGAGCCCCAAGGATCAGCACCTTCAGGTTCTTGAGACTGCCCAATGGTGGCGCCCTGAGTATTCTGAGTGATAAAGTTGGCAACCTGATCCAGATAGGTCATAGGGAGTTCATTGTCTCCAATAAACTTGGTGGCAGCCTCATATGGATTCTGCGAGACATTGTATGGTAATTTCAGCGGGGGCTTGCCATCTTCTATGTCAACATCGAAGACGTAGTCGTAATCCTGACCATGGTATTCAGTCTTCCGACCACTGCTTCCAGCCGAGTCCACTACCATACCAATAGCAATCCATTCCTGTGTTGCCGACGACCAGGTGTGGGCGCTCACAGTACCACCAGGCTCTCGGATCATCTGGACCTGGCCTTCCTTGGTTCCGGACTTTTCTTTGAGGAATTCCGGACCAGGTAGCTCCTCTTTATTAATCTTCCCAACTTGTTGCTCTGGAATAGCTGACTCCTTGACGGCCTGGTCGAACAGCTGTATGGCCTCTGGGGCGGCATGACGATCAGGGCTTCTGCTGAAAACACGAGCAATGCGGTCACTAGCACCGGTAACAATATCACCGGTCTCACTGCAAACTGCAACACCCCACACTGAGATTGCGGGATGGGTGATTGTCTGCACACATTGGGTCCCGTTCCAAATCTTCACGGTACGATCTTCACTGGAGCTCACTAGCTCACCAGATGGGAGCGCAGCAAGGGAGTAGATAAAGCTTTCATGACCATGGAGAGAGGCAACGAGTTGACCTTGCAATGTGTAAAGACGAATGATTCCGTCGTTGCTAGCCGATGCAAAGTGAGCTCCTGTAGAGTTTGAGGCGGGAAGCTTGCACAAGGCCCGAACCACGTCGTTTGAGTTTTGTACGCTTCCGAGTAGGGTTCCCGAGGTATTGAATATCCGAATCATTTTGTCAGCACAGCCTGTGAGGAAGTTAGCATGTAAGACTTATTGGGGTTGCACGAAACTAGCATACCCGTGATGATTGTGTTCTCATCATAGGCCAGCACGGCCCAGACGCTTGCCTCGTGTCCCTCCAGTACGACATCACATTCCCATTTCCCGACCTTCCACAACCGGGCGCTGGAATCCCAGCTGCCACTGACGACCCATTTGCCATCTGGAGAGACATCTAGAGCACAGACATTGTGGCTGTGTCCCAGAAGCATAGCATCCGCATTATCCTCTGCACCCTTACCAGGCTGCCTGGCTTCAATTATTGCGTCTTGTCCAGCCGAAAGTACAAGCCCTTCGGGGAACTCAGATGTGGGCGGAACATAGGCTAAGCTGTTGATGAAGGCGCCGCCATGTGCAGCGATGGCATAGTCATATGCGGGAGGTGGAGTTGAGATAAGCTTCCAGAGTCGAACGGTTGCATCACGAGAGGCGGAAAGGACGACATTTGGATTTGGGAAGACCACAGCGCGAACCTAGATCAAAGTTAAAACAGTGTGAGTAGTCTGTGTGGTTTGGGGGTGCGGTGTCAATGGCGTCGGTACAGACGCCGGGACCAGGAGCCTTACATCATCGCCGTGGCCTTCCAAAGTTGCGGAGAGCTTGAAGTCAGGCATACATAAAACTTTGAGGGAAGAAAGAGTGAAGAAAGAAGAATCTGAAGAAGAAATATTTTGAGGGTATCACTGCGGAATTAATGATCAATCAAGCTCCCCTGGATGTTGTTGTCCTTTAGTCGTTCCGGGGGATCGCCCCGCCGAAGCATCAATTGGTCATATCACGTGGGCGGTAACGCCATTTGGGGAACCTGCTAGAACACGCCGAGGTCTTATCAAATGCAAAGGTACGGGAGATTTTAATTGGATCTTCTAGCCCTATGGATCTCTGCTACATGCTCAAGTACCCAGGTGGTCCCCAAATGACTCATCTAGCATACTGGCGAATTCTCAATCTAGTGGGTAGTTATCTCTACTCCAGCTGAAGACTTCCAAAGCTGGGGTCTATCACATGTCTCAGGGAGCGGACTATTCCATAACAAGGCGGTACATATGTACCTACTTCATCAGAGAGATTGTTATCTTTGTCGAAAGGGGCCAAGGGTCGCGCTCAGGATCAAGCGTAGTGCAAATCACATCACATTTCCCAAAATTCACGAACACAATACAATTGCAAAAGAAGGACCATGAGGAGTTGAACTTGTTCCCCGGTCTCTGCTGGATTTGTTGATCCTAGAAAATAGGATGCGCTTATTATTGGCCAAATCTTCAAGCTTGCCCGACTGAAGACTATGACTTCCATGTCTCGTTCTTCTAGGACGATGATTTTGGGGGTCAGCATCTATGAGAGGTGAGATCCAGGATAGTCCAGCAGGTGCTTAGCGTTATCAACGTCCACTACTTTTGCTAGCGGGAAAATATGTGATCGTCGAGGGCCCGGTCGATGAACACTATCTGCAAGAATTGATGTAGAGTGTTCTATGCCAGTCCGATATGAGGTACTCAATTCAAGACCAGATTCCTGCAGACCGCAGAGCGTCGACTTGGCTCCATGGTGCAATTGCTGCAACTCATCCATGAAGCTCGGTGATAGGCCACACGCTATTTACCTGGGGACATTAATCTCAATATTATTAAGTAATCTCTAGCGAGCAGACCGCCCGACTAACTATGAATGAGACATATACTTTCCCCTGGGCTTTCCCTCGATCTGTCAATGTCATGAGTGAATGGGTGCTCCAGCGTCGGGAGAGGGTCCAAAGCGTTACTCTTCATAGTCCCAGGAGCAGGCAAGCAGTGGAAAGCAACTTCCATATACATCTTATCGTCGTTGATCGAGATAGGATGAAGAGCACTAAGGAGGTTGATAAGGATAAGATTGAGGTTGCACAGCCCTAGGCTTTATACAATAAGGCTATTTAGGCTTTAAACCCCCTTCGTTTATATAAAGAATAGCAGCAACAGGATAAACCCCAGTTAATTACTACTCTTTCTAGATATGAGAGGTTGATTGAAGTAAGGAGAATAGGAGGGCAGAAGCAGAGAGATATAAGGAGCTTTTTTGGGGCCTGAATTTGTATATAAACCAGAAATATGTGTTTAATATATGGCACCCGGATATAACGATAATTTTTGCCTGTCTGATATATATCGTTATAAAGGGGGTTTACCTAGGTACTGTAGCAACAATATACTTGGGATCGTTATGTGGTTGGAGGAAAAGGGTTTCTCTAGAGAAAGGTGGGACTGAGGAAAGTGCCAGGTGGGGCCTTTCTCAAAGTCACGGGACTGACATCTTATTGTTCTATACTACATGGCGTCTAATGATATACTCAAAGTAAAACCTCGGTCTGAATATGCGGTTGTTTTGAGATGGTATTCGAGAAGTTACATTAGATATCCATACAATGTGTTTTCGCAACATCTTTTTATATGTCTCTTTAGATACGTTTTCCATATCTTTCCTAGTATGTTTTCAAATGTTCTTTTAGATATATTTATCAATGTATCGCTATATATCTTGTTATATCCCGTTTGGGGTATCTATCAATATCTAGAATAAATCCACCGCAAACTGTAGCTACGACATAAGAGCCTCACGTGTCCCAATTATACCCGAATAAGACTAGCGCATGAATTACCTAATCGGTGATCCGCTCCAGGGCTGCCCGTTATTGTTTGAAATTGAAATTCAATATCCCATCTACACCACAAAGGAGTTTCATATTCCCAGAGACCTTCTCTCCTTTTGAGGTGTCTGTTGGAAAAATTCCTATTCAATCCACTTTCTTCGATCCTTTGTTCTCGGCTCTTTCTCGAACCCCACATATCTGTTTGATGACTTGACGACCCTGACGAATCTCTTATGTACCCTGCTTAGACATATTGAACTCTCTCTCGGTCTGGTTCCTGGATTTGGATCTTGATATCAAGACGTGCGCTCTCGGTTGCGCACATCCATAGCTTTTCGCTGATCTGATTGGCTCTCTAATACCTAACATCAAAACCACTGAAACCTCGGGAACTTCCCTCAACCACCAACGAAATGACTGCCGGTGAGTGATCTGTGTAGCTTGGAATCGGAAATTGCTATCTTGATATATTTACTGATATACTCTCCACAGATATCCCCAAGGTAGTCCCTCTGACTTGCCACGGACATTCTCGTCCGGTGACGCACCTGAGCTTCTCTTCCACTGTCGAAGATGAGCAATATTACTTCATCTCTTCATGCAAAGGTACGAAAGACCAATGATACTCACAACTTACCGCATAGTCACTAACTAACTAAAGATAATAACCCCATGCTCCGCGATGGCATAACGGGAGACTGGTACGGCAAATGAAACCAAGTCCAGAAACCACCCACTAACATCAAACCCCAGGATTGGAACATTCCTTGGCCACAAAGGTGCCGTATGGCAAGCAAGGCTGTCCGCTGATGCCGCCATCTCAGCAACAGCAGCCGCCGATTTCTCAGCGTAAGCAAATCCCCAAAGCATCTCCCACAATGAAGTACTAATCTCGACACCCGAAACAGTAAGGTCTGGGACACCTACACAGGCGAATGCCTGCACACACTGCAACACGCACACATCGTGCGGGCAGTAGCATTCCCAATTCAAGCGAACCCTCAAGTGCTTGCGACAGGCGGCGCAGAGAAGAAGCTACGAATCTTCGATCTAACACGGGGCGGCAGTTCCAGCACGGGGTCAACACCACCTATCCCGTCCTCAGCCACTCCTGCCACTGAGAATGGAGTGGCGAGCTACGAGATCGGCGCGGGTGTGCACGGCGGCACGATCAAGTCTATCGTCTGGAATCAGGACTACAATGTCGTCACGACGGCGGCGGAGGACCGCAAAATTCGCTGGTGGGATCTGCGGTCGCGCCACCCGATCGTTGAGTACGGTGTTGATGGTACCATTGGCTCCTGTGAGCTGAATAGTCTGGCGACGAGACCTAATGATGCCGGGATTTTGACTGTCGCTGCGGGGAAGAGTGTTTATCTCTTTGATGGCGTGCAGCCTGGTCGGTTGCTTAAGAAGGTTGATTATGACTATGATGTTGCTAGTGCTGCGGTTAATAGCGAGTCTGGTCGTCTGGTTACGGGCAGTGCGAATGATACCTGGGCAAGAGTTTATGACTTGAACACGGATGAGGAGCTGGGTATGTTTTGCTACTTCTGGTGGTGTCTTTTGGCGGAGGAGTCGAGCTAACTTTCTTCTGCAGAGGTTCAAAAGGGTCACCATGGCCCTATCTGGTCCGTCAGCTTCTCCCCCGATGGCAAGCTCTACGGGACTGGTAGCGAGGACGGTACTATCAAGTTATGGAAAGCATGCCGCGAACCCTACGGGCTGTGGAGATGAACCTGACACTTTCATAATTGTTACGGTGTACAGAAGAAATCACGGAAGAATGTCATATCTTCCATTTTCATTTGCGATCCTTGTTCTATTTATAATTGGCGGCTTCCATTGGGTCTCTGTTCCATCGATTTGTATCTTGCCGTCATCCATTGGTTGCAAGCAACCTCTCGTTCTTTGTATGCAGGCTTTATGGCATGTGTGCATCTGTTTTGACCCCGACAATAGAAAATCATCAAGAAAGACACCGAACAACGCAATAAGAAACAAAAAGACCTTTTATCATGGGCTCTGAGTACCCCGGTGTGGATATGCAACGAGAGCAAGGATAAGAGCCCAGCAAGGGAAAAGAAGCATCGAAGCAGTGAAAATCCGAATTTGTGATATGGATCCAGTTACAATTTGGTGGTTGAGGTAAAGTACAGAGTTTCAGCACTCGTGCTGAAAAGCCTCGGAGATAGAAAGAGAGAAGAGAAGAGTGGAAAAAGGGCGAGGGGATCTTAATTCATAGAAAAGACCAAAAGCAATGCCATGGAGGCCGAAAAGATCTGAAATGCGAAAGACAATCCCGTAGTTGGAGTGACCATGGAGTATTTACTCAATCATATCGATATCATCGTCGGCAGCAGGTGCGCTGGGGGCCGGAGCAGTCTGCTGAGGGGTGTCCTGAGCGGGTGCAGCCGCTTCACCGCCGCCGTTGTTCGCACCACCCCAGTAATCTTCCATCTCCTGGTCCAACTCCTCCTGAGTCTTGCGCGGACGGGCACTGGATCGGCGGTTGGATCCATCAGTCTGCTGGGAACGGTTGTCGCGTCCACCACGTCTACCCCCGCCGCGGCGGTTGGGAGAGCGCTGGTGGGAGCGTTGTCCGGGGACGTAACGGTCGATGTTGTCAGGGGCGGGCTTGGTAACATCGCTGCGATGAGCGCGGCCGCCACCGCCACGGCGGCGTCGGCCATCGGCGTTGTCCTCGGGGCTCATGCTGCGGTCATCGCGGGGGCGTTCGACGCGGTCCATAAGACTAGATCTAGGGCGATGTGCGGAGTCGAGGGGGTTGCGGTCACGGCGGCCGGGGATGAGAGAAAGACGAATGGGCTGGCCCTTGGCGTTGGCTCCGTCATACTCCTGAATGGAGGTGTGTGCATCCTTCAAGCGGGCGTATGTGATGTAAGCAACTCCCTCGGAGCGTCCAGCGCGGTCATAAGAGACAGTAAGTTCAGAAACAGGTCCAATTCGACCGAAGAGATCCTGTTCAGCGAAGAGGCTTGTTAGGGACGTTCTTCCTGCATGAGGGTTGAGTATGGGCTAACTGAAACGTACATCGAGATCGGTTTCGGTAATGTCGTAGTGGAGATTATCCACGCGAACCTTGGTCAGTGTGCTCGAGCTAATAATTCAATCAGCGCTCTGATCAGGCAAACTATCAAGTCAAGGCTGATTTGAAGGGAGACTCCATACCGATCAGAATCAGGTCCATCGCGGCCTCTGCGGCCTCCACGGGACGGGCGGGCTGAAGAGCATTGCTGTTAGAGAGACCTCGCAAAAGTACGAGAAAGTCACATACATCGGTCGTCGTCAAATTTGTCATGAACCCAGTCGCTAGAAATAGAGACCCGTCAGTATGATCCACATCGTAGTAGCCAGAGGTATAATCACAGGTTGAGATCGACACGGTCTGAAGTGTATGGCTGTTGTTATCGAAGAGACTTAGCGTTAGCTCCAAGTCAGATGAGATACCGTGCAAAGTTCTTTTCCATATGTTTGCCGTGGCGTGTTCGTTGGCGAGTCTCCAACGATCCAGAGGACTGGCTACGATTGACACGGAGCAAGAAGAGAATTCGCAGAGGGAAAGGAGGGCGGACCTAGGTATTGAATGAGATATTAGCTTCATTGCCATGTGGAACATAAATCTAGAATAGAGCCTCGGTTTGAAGTGAAGTTGTACCTTTCTGACGCCATCGCGCTCGTGGCGACGGCCGGGGTTGTTGTGACGACGAGGACCACCACCACCGCCTGAGGGGCGACCAGGGTTCCGCTGGAATTAAGTGAGTCAGTTGTAGGTTTTGGTGGTTTGATTGCTCGCTGGAGCCTTACCGTGTCTTCAGCGATGATCTCGTCCAAGCTGCGGTCCATCTTGGAGTGTATGGCTGAGGAATGCGATTAGGGAAGAAATAAAGTGTGTAAAAGAGAGAGTAAGGTCAAAAAATTCAATTATGTCCCGTGTTTAAATGGTAAAGATTGAAAGAATCGAGAGGTGTCAAGGAATACTGAGGTCGCAGGATCATCCTCATCAGCTTCAATGGATCTGGGGACTGTCACATGACACACGTTGTATAAATACGGCAATGATTGGCAGTATCCACATCTACAGATCAGACCCAGAATAGCTTGAAGCATTTCCTTTGTACTTATAAGAACTGGTTACTTTGTCTATTAAAAGTATCTCGGCTATTCTCGATTGTCCAATTCCGACTCCACGTCTACCCAGAGATAGTTGAAAAATGTTCACATGGTATCCTGATCATTACAAACAGAAAAGTATACACCAACACAATACATATGTTAAAGAGGAACAACCTCCGAACCCCAGGATGCAAGATGAACCTCAAAAAAAGAGGGAGAGATTCGGGTTTCAAAAAAACATGGGAATCCTCCCTGAAAACACCAGAAACACAGCAACACCAAGTCAGTGCAAATCCCCCATAATCACCAGTAATGCTGCGCAAATATCAACCTCCATGATACCTTTTATTCCTCACTCCCATTATGTTTGTTTACTTCTCGCATTTTCTCCATGAAGCTAATGTAGTCGTACTTGGCCAACTCCCGGTCCTCGAGTAGATCGGGGCCATCATGTGTAGGCATCGTCTTAACCAGGTGCTCAATAACCTCGTCTGGAATAAGCGAGTGTCGGAGGTCTAGTTCTGTGACATAGGGCTGCAGGAGGAGTTAGCGACTGTAGCCCGAGAAAAAAAATTTTAGATGTTAAAGAAATGCTTCACATACCTTGCCATCGGCAACCTCCTTGAAACTCTGGAAGACCTGTTCAGCTGTATTTTGATCCTCTGTCACGCTGACCATAAACCGAATGAACTGTTCGAAGCTGACTCCGGCATTCTGTGACAGTCGGTTGGCCCCACAGACCTCCACGTAGACCTGGTGCATCTCATCCTCGTCGTAGACCAGTCCCAGACTGGCCAGCGCTGCGGAGAACTCGAGCTCATGGAGCGTGTTAGAAGAGTCGCGATCGAAATGGCGGAATACCGACTCAAACTCTTCCAATTGGATAGGGGTCAAATTGGTCATGTTACGAGCAACCATCTGGTTGTCAAGGAATGCCAGCTTCTTTGAAATGCTGGATTTGACGAGGCTCAGCTCATATGCAAGCTCGTCCAGGGTGTATGTGGTGAAGTCGTTTTCTTCAATATTGGCCTCCGCGCACTGTTGGTCCAATTCTGCGATAGCGTCGAGAAAGGCGTCAAGGGGTGGTAGGTTGCCATTTAACTTTTTAACATGATCAAGCTGGTCCTCAACGTCACCATCCAATCCGGAGATCGCCAACGACAAGGTCTTCAGGGTCAGTGCAAAGTCATTTGCCTTGTCAGCAAAGGAGCGGCGTAGCTTGTTCTTGATGTCACGGATTGTTTCGTTTATAAGTTGGCTGCGTTCATGCTCCTCCCGGGTAAGGATCTCCCACTCCTTGTCGCAGTTTTCTGGACTCAGTTCTTGCGGTGGGTCGTAAGGACGCAGTCGATATGTACCCAGCTTGGTTTTGATATTGCCCAGTAAAGCAGCTAGGTCAGATTTCTCGGCCACCCATTGGCGTTTCTCGTTCCGCTTGTAGAGCGAGAACTGATATGATTGTTCTTTGGCGTCTTTGTATGTTCCCTCGAACGACGAGGTCTTCCAGTGCTCGCGCTGGCCACGGATCAGTCGCAACAATTCCTTTACTCGGCGCTCATACGAGTTCTGCATATCCCATGCGCCATGCATGTTGTTGACAAACTTCTCCACTCGTCGCCCAGCATTCTCGACTCTCTCCAATTGCGAGAAAGCGTGGAACCAGTAGGCGATGTAGGTCATGAGAGAGCGTTCGTCGGGTCTGGGTACGTCGCATACATCATCCACGTCAAGCAGGTCCGGGATGCCGATTTCGTTGGACGCGATCTCGAAGGCCAGCTTCATATTTCCACGGTGGTCACTCTTATCTAACGAGTCGTAGTCGATCAAGTCCGGTCGGTGGATATCGAGGAGCGCGCAGAAGGCCAGGCCATTGTTCCAGCTGGATGAGAAGTCTCGAACCTCTACATCGTCGTAGCATGCCGTCTTTCGTTGACACCAAAGGAGCAATCCTTCCTTTGCAGTCATGCCCTCCTCATTGATGTCACTGATCGTGAACCGCAGAATCAGGGTCCAGATTAAACCGAGGATGATCTTTTGGTTGCCATCGACAATATCCTCTGCGCCAATATTTGTCATCTGAATCCTCCTCCCCTTGATAAAATCAAGACTTTTGTTTACATTTTCGAAGCGCTGTACGCGCAGTTTGGGTTTCGAGGCATATCGACCGAGGGACTCTCCTCCAAGGATTTCGAGGAGGTGAATAAGAATGACCTAATATGCGATCAGCAATTCGGAATTAGTGAGCGGGGCAGAGGTGGGACATACGCCGTCGGAGAGGTCAGTGACCAAGTCCTCGATGGACAGGCCCCGTGCCTTCAGCTTGTCATTCAGCCTAACATTACTTGTCAGCTGAAGATCATATGGAGAGAAAACGGGAGTAGGGGATTTACCATTTGGTGAAGGTCTTTTGCTGCACATTAATCCACTGCTTCTCAACCGTCAACATCTTCGATTCACGGCGGAGACATTCAGGGCCGATTGGCAACGATAGTGTCGGGAGGTGACAGCAAACAGGGTTTAGGGTTGAGAAGAAAAGGACTAGGATGATCACAGAGGCTCAAAGACTTGGTTTCCGATTCGGACTGGAGATCAGACAATGGGGCACAAAGGGGGGGGAAATAATGTCGAGGGGTGGGGTTGTTTGTCCCACAAGTCGGAGTTGAAGATCACCCGAGCAACCGTGTTTCTTGTTTCTTGTTTCTTCTTCCTTTTGAACTCGAAAAGAAATCACTTTATCAGCATAAACTTGAACAAAGAACGATAAGAATAGTTGAAACTGGAAGTTTAGGAAATTTATCAAGTGACAATTTGCAGCTGCATCCCTTGTGGACCCACTTCTAAGTATAGATCGCTATTGTTTACACCCCCTTTGTCTTTGAATGGGGGATTTATAGGAGGTGATACTATCAGGATTGCTTAGCTCTGCTAAATATGTGAAAAGATTGAGGCTAGTATGTCCCCCCTTTCTGTTAGATGTTGTTTAGGCCGAGTTCCAAATGCCTATTCTAGCACCGTTGGGCACTATATGCATGCCCAGCAGGTTAAACCGACGTATCTCACATTGCCTTATGGATGCACGTGTCGAGTAGGTAGCAGGCTTCAAACTGCTTATTAAATAATCACCTATAACTAGTACTAACTACAACGTGGTACTTCCTGCGCTTTCCTCTGAAAGATCATCTACTTCCAAATACAGTCCTCATCTGAAATAGGAAACACAACGAAAACCGCATATTCAGTTATGCAACTCTATCTGTTCTTCCCACATGGTCAATACATGTATAAATAGCTTGACTAGCAGACTCCTGGCCTTCCCTCGCGCACAGCTCATGATGGCCATGCTTTGGAGATTCTTTTGCCACGGTAACGGTGTCAAAGATTGAGTTTGATGATGGGAAAATCTCATCGATTTGCTCTCGTGAGCGTCAAGCTATCTCGGGAATCGTTGGCACGGGAAATACTCCCAGTCAATATCAGCAAATACCACTGATGTTACTTCGGCGACAATGAAGTTGAATAGTCAGGATACAGCAGTAGATAGCCTAGTTGTTGGTGCTCGAAACTAAGCCACTGCTACCTCACGTGAGTAGAGGAATGGAATCCCAAGGAACGCCAGTAGACCCGACAGATAGGCACAGTCGAAGCATACAGACTATGATAGTCGCACGGATCAGCATGAGTTTCTGTGACGGCACCGAGCTGGTGATTGCCAACTGGGAGACTGTAGCCAGGTCTGGAGGATCCCAGTGATTTAATACGAATATTTGAGGAGGGACGAGGAGGGTTTATACTCACAGGTGGGGACGTCGCACCTTCCCGAAAGACTGCAAGAAAGATGGCAGGAGAAAGACGAGCCTATTTGGGCATGTATCATGATGCCACATGGGGTAAGTCTTTCCTAAACTTGAGTTGTAAGAAATGCAACTAAGGATTATTAGCTTGCTAGAATCTGCTATTGGCTCCTTCCTGAATTTGCGTCTTCTAGACCAATTTTGTTGTCCAACTAACCAATAATTACATAACCGTTCTAGATCTCCAGAGAGATTCTCAGGTTTTTAGGATTATATTCAGGCTCATTAACTATAAAGCAGAATATTGATTTTTATTCCATCATTCACGCCTAGTCCGAGAGTGAATGATATATCTCCGGGGAACGAGGAGTGGGTTGACCGAGTGACGCAAATATCTAGAGTCATATTGATGCCATGCGCATTAATCTCATGATGCATATCAACGAAAGTGGCTTGCAGGTTATGGTGGATGGTGATATGGTCCGCCCTCCAGTTCGGACATGGGCAACCTTTCTGAAGGACAAAGCCCCGGTGGCGCAAAGCCCGGGTTTTCGGGCTGCCACGGAGATCTTCTAGCCTACATATGTAAGTGTATTTCGTGGTGGGTGCAATTTCAGGAGGTACAACCACAGTAAGCAGCATTACAGGCAAGAATCTCATGGTTTTCTGGGCACTGAAAAAAAAAAAACCCCTAGGGTCAAAGAGTTGACCTCTACGGAGTAGCATTGCCCGATTGCCCGACTATCTGCACATGAAACAGAGGAGATAGGCTAGAAATGGATGGGAATTATTTCAGGGTTAAAATGACGTGGCCTGCCGTGTTGCGAACTACATGTATATTTGCTTTTTGGTCTTATCTGCTGTGCTTTTCAGCTGAACAAGCCGAGGTCAGCCGCAAGCTTATGCAGGGCAGAGGTAATGTTCCAAGATTACCTCCAAATTAGACCGTATCGATAATTCCAGCCTACTACTCCGTACTCTGTATCTCATAGGTAACTGGTTTTCGATTTCATTCTACAATTCTTCTACGGTTGTACCTGCCATTCATGGATGTATAACATCAAAACAGCCTCATTTCACCCAGTGAACTTGAACGTGAACTCCAACATGGCATCCACTCAATACAATAAACTACGCGACGAGATATATGTGAAAATCCTGGAAAGGATGGAAAAAAGCCATGAGGGAGGCCGATTTGTTCCTCATGGCACTGCGGAAGAAGTGCTACAGCCAGAAGTTTTGCGACGCTTTTTTCGTAGTCTTCAATTGGGCGATATACCAACTACCGGTTATGATGATCTTGACTTCGATTTTGACGAAAACAATTTGACCCGCAAAATGGGAGAACGGAAGCTTCACAATTTCCTCGCTATTCTCATTTTCGCATCCCGCAGCATCGAAGCCGCTCGAACGTTCACCACCAAGCTGTTAGCCCAAAGGGCCTGGCCGCCGGGTATTTGCTCTCTGCCGGCGGAACGTGAGACGCTCACGGAGATTTTTGGGGAACAGGTCACCCCGGATGAATTCATGACACAACAAGCATGCTTTTGCCCTATCGTGATTTGTGACAAAACAGAAGTTCGGGTTCAGAGCCCGGACCGACAGTGTTTACCCTACCTAGAGCAGAAGTTTCGGGGGGATGGAGCACAAGGCGCTGTATACCAAGTGAAGATTGCAAAGGGGCATTTTTTCGACCCGGTCCTTGGAGGAAGAAATGAACAGCCAAAGGAGATGGCGCGCAAAGATTACCAACCCACGAAGCACATGGAAAAAGAAACTTTGAAGCAAATCCTTGCCTGCGATAGGACCTGTCCAAATATCGTGGATATTTACGGTAGCCTTGTCATTGGCTCGACAAATAATTACAGCATCTTTATGCCTCTCGCCGAGTGCGATCTGAACGCCTACATGAGGGAGGACCATCGAAGGAGACCCAATACCACGATGGAGAAGACACAGATAATCAATTCGGCTCGAGGACTCGCACGTGGGCTGGAATTTCTTCATAGTGGCATGAGGACTGCGGAAGGGGATATGATGGTCTGTTACCATATGGACATCAAGCCGAAGAACATTTTGGTGTTTCTCGAAAATGTTAGGGGCAGGCAGGAAACCGTTTGGAAGATTAGTGACTTCGGCATGTCTAGCCTCAAATTGAGATCTCACGGAAAGGAGAAGGAGAAAGACTTCGGCGGGTGGTTTGCCAGGTCCCAACAGTCTGGGGATGCATCTACCTCGGCGGCCTATAACGGACGCAGAGACGGCACTTATCTTGGGCCTGAGACCCTTTCGAAACATAGAACTGTGAGAGAAAAGAGCGATGTCTGGTCTTTAGGATGTGTCCTCAGTGTTGTTTTCACATACTTAGAGGAGGGCAGTTCTGGCGTGGAACGATATGCAATGAGAAGAGCAAGCCATCGCAGTGCGGATAACTATGATCGCTTCTTTGTCACAAATCCACTGTTCGGTCGACCAAAAATCAATCCAGCGGTCACACTATGGCATGACAAACTGATAAAGAAAGCGAGACAGAGGAGCTCCAAGGAAGGGGAAGCGGTGAAATCGATGCTAGATTATCTAGTGCATACCGTTCTTCAACCAGAACAATCGAAGAGATGCAACGCTCAGCAATTAGAGGATAAATTGCTTCACACATTTCGGAAGTATGGGAAGTTAGGAAATGAGGCGAGTCCGCGTTTGTCAGAGGAAGCGCCCAGTCTAGCCAGAGTGCTACAGAGAATGCACATTGATGTTTTAATGCGTGAGAGGCAAGATCCCGCCACTGACAGGCGCGTTGGGCATTGGGATCTGAGTACCTCTGCGCCCTTCAAAGGCTGCGAGATCTCGCCAGATGGAACTGTTATCGCGTTTTGGACTGACACCAAAATTTTGCTTTACACTTCGCAATCCCTGGAACAAGAGGGGGTTGATGGTATAGGCCCGGTTGCACAATATCCGATCCCGACACTAGGGTGCCGCTGGAAGAGTATCAGCCTGACAAGAAGAAATTTGATAGCTTCCACCTCGGGAGGCACTGTCCAAGTAAGAATATTCATTCTCTCTTACCTTTTCTTTTGTTCCTGTCTAATGGGGTTTGAACGCAAGTGTTATATCTTTAAACTAGGGTCAAATATGGGCGCCATTCTTAGACCTTCGGTTCGAGTCTCCCTACCAACACTCCCTGAGATTAAAAAGGTGGCTCTCGGCCCTGGAAGTCAGAGAGTGGCATGCATTGTCAGCAACGAAGACGAAGACCAGAATTCAGGGTCCTTATATTTTGGCTACCTCAATTCTCCGCATGAGTGGAAGCCGAGGTATAAACTTGATTGGCCGGCAGCAGACATTGTTCAGTTATCATTCGCAACAGATGACGACCTGTACATGGTTTTTCGACCACAGCGAAGCGGTCCAAATCACAAGCACGAAATTCCCGTCATTCATGTGTCCTTTCGATCTAACGAGCTATGCCAGCTCATTATCGAGCCACAAGTAAGTCTTCGGCTCCAATTTTCAACTTGAAAACTTTCTAATCTAATCTCTCCCATACAGGGCCTTGACACTAGCAGCACTGTTGGTCTTTTTACCACTTTCACACCATTTCTCCAAAAGCCCCATGTTTGTGTACTTGTCACCCGAGAAAAACAGTTGCACATCCGAAGTCTTGAACAAGGGGACACGCGTGCTGCAAAAGTCGACATCAAGAATTACCGGGTACTTAAGCTGATGATGGGTAAAAATGATGAGAAAATATTCGCGGTAGGGAGGCGCGCGGCCCATAATACGATGCTTTTATTGGAGATTGCCGTACCAACACCACGTGAGGAAACAAGCATTTCTGTGACAGAGCTTGCTGAAATCCCAGGCCTGACATACAGCGATGAGTTTACCGAGAGAGTTGTCCACAGTGAAGAAGAGAGTGTTGTTATTCTCGCCGCGTTGATGGGTGCAAATCAATGTCGCATATACAAAATCACTGTGCCCAGGTGACCAGGTCAATATCGGGTTCAGCGGCAGCATAGACTTTTCTTGTTTATAATTCTAACCCTTTTTGGTATTCTTTTACTATTCCCATATACAATGTACATTTTCTCCGTTTCTCCCTATGCATGTATCTCGGTCTCGTGTTTAGAAACGGGGTTGCAGCCCCATATCCATAAAGGTTCTATATAACTGCCAATCGAACGGCTTCTATTATCAAAGCTTGTTTCTCAAGCCGAACAATCCTGCAACTCAATACCGGCATTGGAGCCACCTGTGAATCTCCTTCTCACCCCTTCGATAGTCCAAGTTGGGCTACTTCGGATTTTCGGTGCAACCTTGCGGAACGCTGAACCATCGCGGCTCAATAGCCAGTAGTATAGAAGGAACGTAACTGCCGTCAGGGCAATAGATGATACAAAGAATATCCATATCATAGGCGTACCAACAATACGATTGTTGGCTTGATCCATATCGAAGAAATTCATACCAAATATAGTCTGTTGTGAGAGCGAATGTCAGTCGGAGTCTAGCAGTTGTGATGTGTTGAAAATCAGAGGAGGGATACTGACAGCCAAAAATGATGACGGGAGGTATACCAACGTCAAAGTGGTGATAAATACTGCTGACTTGTTCAGCTTTAGCATGTTCGAATTTTGCTCTTTTGCCAGGGCCTGATCCCGAAACAACAAAGTGTCGGCAAGTAGCTTTGAGACAATCTGTGCTCGCTCTTGCAAATGCTTCGCATTATGAGAATTTGCAATGCACTCTCGACGCTGATTTTTGTAAAAGTGAACCCCGGCGTGATTTGTTGAGGTCACTGACCCGGAGCTAATGAGGGTACAAAGGTCGTCGAGGAGGTCTGTCGCTGATGCTAAGATGGTTGAAACTTCGAGAAATTGAGTCTGCAAGCCAGTCAATGTTCTAAGGCTATCGTAGCCTACACCCAACTGCCCACCAATAAAATTGGCGACTGCACTGCGCGCAAGGGGTAGAAATCGTTGTTCTTGTACGGCGATATATTTCCTCCATGTAGGGAAGTACGTTGTGAACAAAACCCGGTGTAACCAAAAAGGATCGCATTCTACTTCGGGGCAAAGATTGCGTAGTAAATTCTCAGCATCTGAATGCGCTTTGGATTGTGGCGTGGGATTGAACAATACGAAAAGACTTTGGGATGTAGTTTTGTCGTATCGATGGTAGATTCCAGTCTGACGAATAACCCATGTGTTCTCTTGTGGCTTGTATTCGGGGTATCTTAAAGTGTAAGATATTTCTGTTTCTTCACTTTAGTAAATGATTGATATCCACCGAGGTAAAGGCATATACCAATCACGGAGCCAGAGCAGGATTCTGTAAATGGAAGGCAAAATACCACCTCGAAGTCATCGGTGCGCCGATAAAAGCAGGATGGTAACCCCCAGAATGATGGGCCTATCCCGTGTCCAGCGACAAGGAGGTCAAGCATCGGTTTAGTGATCTGCAATGGTCGCCGGGAAGTGCGTTGACATATTGACCTATCAACTGTTAGCAGAAGAAAGGGGTGTTATTGATTTAACATACACAAGGCGACATTTGTAAGGATTATTCTGGTTGTTTCTCAGAAAAGATTCTGTATCCTCTACCGTGCGAAGGTCTGATCGTTGATATGAGGCTCTTGTGGGGAATGATGTCGTATCCTGTCCGACCTCAAAGACCTGTACGGGTTCAACTGGGTGATCTAGGCAGTAATTATCAAAGGAAGTCATTATGTGTAGCTTTCGGAGAGAATGACAAGAGTGAGGTTGATGAAAATTTAGGATCTCGAGTATTATATCAGATCTAGGGGGGGTTGGATTTATTGAACCGCCACTCCGCACCCTTATGTCCATTTTGCGTGATGTGCTTTCCGCTGCGCCCCTACTCGGTGTGCCTCTGACCCTGTCACACCACAAGCCTTAGGCTAATCGTCCTGAACCGAACTACTTCCATGTCAGCTTTCTAATTCGACATCGAAACCGAACAGCTCTTACTCAAGCTCAGCCTTGTCAGACAACAGGTGTCAGCGACGGACTTCATTTCGGGACGGGCAATAGATCACAACTCACAGGATCCACTATTCTAGGGGCAGTGAAGATCCATTGGTCTTCTAGAAGCTAGAACGTGGGAGTCAGCCTTGCGCCCGATGTACGAGTTTCAGGCGAGTTACCATAATACCGAAGTCTGTTTGTCCTGGAAACAATCGCTCAAGCAAATCCTGAAGATTGTCTCTCCGCAAGTAGCGACAACTCGTGGTTTGGAGATTTCCAGGCATGATTCTTCAAACTAATTGCAATCTTTTACTTTGCGAGTTGCGTTTCCTCCGGACCAAACACGGAGACCTGATAAATCCTAAGCTGCGGCTAAAACCCGGGCGATTGCACTGCCACGTCGCAAAGCCGATCTTTGCCTTCCTTATCCGTTGCAATTTTGCGCGGGCTATCAGGTATCGCTGATTCGAGAGTTGTCTTGAGATAATGCGGGACTATTCCACATGGGGATCTCATCTCCGCTTTGTGATATGAGATATGACCGGGATTCCATGCATCAGCACCCAGGTGCAAACTGGTTGCATGCGATGCTCAATCTTGAAGGCAACTACGGAGTAAAGGGGGTGAAGCTTTCGATATCCAAAGTTTGCTCATGGGAGTTTAACCCCATTATGCTTAAAATGCGGCTCAATCTTATATACTTTATTAAAGAAGTTACCTTCCCTTGCTTTCGAGCATTGCAACGTCTGGAAATCCTAGATAGGAGATCTATACGCTTTGTTGCATCATGTCGCAGCCGGCAGAGTCACAGTTAATAGAGCTGGCAGAATGGGCACGACCCTGGCTGTCTGGTGTTTTGCCCGCGCGAAGGGTAGAACAAATCCCAGCTGGAAGTCCACATCCACAATCTCAAAATTCTTCTCTTCATCCGCCAAATGATTCTCCGAGCTTAATAAGCTCACCATCGTTTGGTTCCATGAACTCGGATGACACCGCGCCTATCACCAAGCGCCCAGATATACACCTTGTTGTCACGCTTGGCCAGGAACGGACTGTCAGTAGAGCCCTGAGAGGTGTTCATCTATTTGTATGTGAAAATCTCCGAAATTCCGAACTTGAGAGGGGACCTTCCTGCATTATAGACTGCAATATGTAACATTGGTCATATTTGATACCTCGAAATCTGGAAGGCTAACAGAAATAGATGATCACGGTCAATGCAACTCTAGGTACAGGCCTCTACTGGCGTGGGGGACAGATTCTTGAACTTGGTGGACCGTTGGCGGTGGTTCTATCTTTTCTCTTCATTGGAGTGTTAACATGGGGTGTCATGCAATGTATCACTGAAATGCTCTGCATTTGGCCAATACCTGGTGCATTGTCAGCATATGTTAGCCAGTTCGTCGACGAAGAACTAGGGATCGCGGTCGGTGTTACATATTGGTAAATCCCTCCCAAAGACACCGAATTTCGCCCAAAGGATCGGTGAAATCTAAGATTCACGAGGGACGCTGACAACTATCAAAGGTTTGTCTATTCGATGTCTTTCTCCACACTGGTGGCAACCTCCGCGGCGGAGTTCACTTTTTGGGATTACTTTGATGATAGTCCAGTTATACAGGGCTGCATTATATATTTTGGGATCCCACTGATGCTCGTTTTCATTAATGCCGTAAGAATTGAGGTACGCTTCACCCCATCATTGTTCACCAATGCAAATGCTTGCGACTTGGGGACCGGGAGTTGTGCCAGCTGACGAGCATTCAGATCTATGGTTGGTTGGAAGTGGCAACAGGCAGTATCAAAATACTATTTCTTGGTGTTATCATCGTGACACTGATTGCAATCAACCTTGGAGGTTAGTAAAGTGCTTCACGGACATCTTCTATTTGGCGTGTCTGCCTTTTTGAGAATATGTGTTAACGATGAGCAGCTGGCCCAAATACTCGGCCTTTGCGCACCAAATGTAAGCAATGGCTACCGTCTCATACATTTCTTGCCATATTGAAGTACTAATACCATCAGATTGGGATTCGCCTACCGAATTTGATACACGGGCGGCCAATAACTGGGGCACTGCTTTACTGTGAGTCGTGACATGCGTTTAAGGTTTCTCTCTGCTCAAATTGCTAATTGACATATCAGCATGAGCATTTCGATAGCAACTTTTGCCTACACCGGAGTGGAAGTTGTTGCTGCCTCCGCCCTGGAGGCAAAATGGCCACAGCCCGTAGGCGAAACGTCGACAATCCGGTCTAACGACGCCCATATCGGGAAATCATTCAAGTTTTCCGCTAGATTTATTCCTGTACTTGCAATGATCGGCTACACCATCAGTGGGTTGGTCGCAACATTTGATATAGAGCGGACTAGTTGCGCTCTCCCTCGGCTCAGTTGGCTTTCACTGGATGTGGAGGCCGGCTGCACCGGACCTTCAAACAGTGCTGCATTCGTTGCAATTGCCAAAATGTCCAATATTCCGCACTTGGCAGATGTTTTCAATGCATTCCTCGTGTTCACGTGCCTCTCATGTGCTGCCACCAATCTCTATGTCGCCTCTCGAACCTTGTTTGGTTTAACAAGTCGTCTGGATGTAGGCGAAGGCCAAAGGTGGTATCTGCATGTCTTTGCGTGGTTTGGCAAAACGGATAGACGACAGGTTCCGCTGCGAGCTATGATATTCTCCGCGGTTGCGTTCTGGTGGGTGCCATTTCTGCAACTGATCCGCGCAAGTAACAACACCCAATCCTCTGAAAAGACAACTGAGTCCTCCTTGAAGGGAACTCGAGCCTCCGTTGATATGGTAAGAACGTGGCGTAATTTCCCCTTCACTTCGAAATTCAGAGCTAATAAAAGCGAATAGTTTGTGGAGGTATTGAGCCAAATGGCATACTCTGCGGTTTTAATCGTCTGGGCGTGCGAGTGCCTGGCGTTTATTCGCTTCTACCATTGGTTCGTCTGGCGATTCAGCTGTTAGATATTCGCAATATTAACGAGAATTCTTTCCCCTAGTATTTATCAACATCGTCATTATCTCAAACGCGAAAAGGTCCCCCACGTCCAGCGCTGGAGCGAGGAGGATCATGATGAGTATCCATACCGCAGTCATAGACAGCCACTGACAGCATATCTATCCTTGTTGGGCTGTATCTTTGTCTCATTGGTCGCAAACGGGGCTGCATTGTGGAATGGGTTCCATCTTTTACCATTCCTCGCATCGTACCTGACGGTAAGAGAGTATTTTACATCGTGAGAAATTCACTTTTACATGTACTTACTGCAATGTATTGAACCAGGTCATTGTTTTCGTGGGTCTATGGGTATTGTTGAAGATTATGCGGGGCGCGAAGTGGTCCTTGGTTGATCTCTCACAACCTGACAAAGTCGCCAAGATATTCAAGCATCTGAATGAGATCCGCCTGGGTGTGACACAGTCCTAATGCCTTATGTCTTATATGATCTATGATCATTGATATTTGCTTTGAAGTTCAGCTTCGATGACATGTAAATGTGAGCTTGGATATAGATTTTGTATGGAGTATAGATAGCCTTTGTTCGAAATATAGAGTCATCACAGTCTCGCCTTCCATCTCCATCCCATCATCCATAAACGGGTAAACAACATCCCCAAGTTACCTAATAGGAAAGAAGAAACACACAATAGGTTGAGACTTAATAGGAGTGTTGTGGATATGGTATTTTCATTTGGTGAGGGGGAGGGGGTTTATAGTTCCTGATTTCCTCTGTTGGGTTGCGCCTTCCAATTATGTAGTAGTTCTTGGACGGAAGGAGAAAGTCAGGAAGTGGCAGGCGTAGAATGAGCGAAGGGTTCGAGGGAACATTTTTGAAAAGAGGTTTTGACGCCATGAAACCAATTCCCATCGCTGCTATGGCCACTCTAACCACTTTTACCCTATGTCTGGTGATAAGAGCTGACGAAGAGCTGACGAAGAGCTTCCTTCCGATTATTCTCAGGGCGTTCTACCCCGGCAGCATGTGTGGAGCCTTCGTAGAAACAAGCTATTATCGCTATGGAAGTTTTATATAGACTTCTCATGGGGAGCTACGTAAGTACATGTGTCTACTAGAATTGACCAAAAGGCATAACCACCTACTGTTGATCTGACCTTTTCCAAAACACTCGGCAAAATACATTAGTAAATTCGGAGCCATCCCCGCATTGTTCTTCGATGGCGCAATAGGTAGCATTATAAAACCAATTGTAAGCCCAATCAAATGGTATCACGCAATTCTTTGGTGAGGTACAATGCAGGAACAATTTTTTTTCCAGGGTAAACTTTGATAAACAGGCACGGGATGAAAGATTTTTGTGGCAGGATAGCTAAGTAGACTGAAATTTAATTTGACTTGATTATTTGCGCGTAGAGACTATTGTAGCCCTGGAGAAAGCGTGATGCCGCAAAGCCGCGGTGTTTTGAGTTTAGTCATCCAAAATGACCTCATTTTCGCAAAGCGGGGCTAGGAGATTATTCTTTTGAAAGGACTTAGAACTCCAACTCGACTTTTTTTCTTTTCACAAACAGCAATACCCCTTAATCACTCCAAGATGTCCGCCTCATTCAAGATTACCGACCTTCTCCCCCTCCCAAATTCGAGTGTCCGCATCCCGCGCCTCGGCTTCGGCGTCTACCGCTCCCCCACCAACCAGTGCGTGCAGTCCTGCCTGAAGGCATTGGACGCAGGCTACCGACATATCGACACAGCACAATTCTACGCCAACGAGGCGGAAGTCGGTGAGGCACTGCGCACCACCAGCGTTCCCAGAGATCAGATCTTCGTCACGACCAAGATCCTTAGCCCCGCAGCCTCCGTCGAGGCTACCTACGATAAATTGCTGGCTTCTGTGCACAAGATCGGCGGTGCAGATGGATATGTCGACTTGTTCTTGATTCACTCTTCCAGCTCAGGCTCTGCTGGGCGAAAGCTTTTGTGGCAGGCGCTTGAGAAGCTGTACGCGGAGGGCAAGACGAAGAGCATCGGTGTTAGCAACTTCGGTGTGGGACACATCGAGGAAATGCGCTCATATGCGCAAGTGTTCCCGCCTCATGTTAATCAAATCGAGGTTGGTGTTTTTGCTTCTATTACTACTCTCCTATCTACATAGGTAGCTATTTTGTTTGATCGTGATCACTGACATTCTATCTTTGCAGCTCCATCCGTGGTGCCAGCAGCGCGTCATCAACGAATACTGCCAGAAGAACGGCATTATTGTCGAGGCATATTCGCCCATCGTGCGAAACTATAAAGCCAACGACCCAACACTAGTGGAGGTCGCAAAGAAATACGGCAAGTCCACTCAGCAGGTCTTGATCCGCTATGCGCTGCAGAAGGGCTGGGTGCCTCTTCCCAAAACCGACGACCCCGAACGAATCGTTGCCAACGCGGATGTTTTCAGCTTCGACATCAGTGTGGAGGATATGGCTGTGCTGGATTCCTTGGACCAGGGCAGTGCCGGCGCTATCGTGGAGGCCGTGGACAACGAATGAGCGATCTCTGGAGCATGTTCTTAATGACCCAGGCGATTCGAAACCAATCAGGCCCGACCAGGCGATGCAATGTAATCACATTTCTCGAGGTCAATAATCCGGCGGCTGCATCAGGAAAGCATTGACAGATTGAAGCGTGGCGCGAGACGGGTTCACGTCATGTTTCGACGACACGAGCCAGGCTAGACGCTGTCGAATGAACTGCTTGCTGATCGCACGCTTGCTCAGTGAGGCATCGAAGGCGCCTGTGAGAAACAATTAGTTATTTTCCCCTCTTTCACATAGCGTTTCAATCCACCACCCAGACCACCTGGCATACATACCCTCGTCGTTATAAAACAGACAAACGATCGCAAGCAGCGTCCCTGCCGAAAGATCCTTCCCATTCTCACAAGTAACCAGCACCGACAGCGACGAATCTGCCCCAAGACGAGCGCCGATAAACTCACGCACCTTCTCCAGACATTTCCGTAGATCCCGACTTCCCAGTTTCCCAGAATCACAGCCCAAATTTAGCCGCTTCGCATTTCCCTCCACAGCTGCGGCACTCCCATTGCAGTCAATGACAAGATCATACCGATCACCAGCATCAACCCCCGCTCCCGAGCCAATATACAAATTGTGCGTGGGGGAAATGAGTGTTGCGTCCTGGGCCACATCCAGCAGCTTATGTTCAGCCACCAGCCGATCAATAAGCTCCGGCAATTCGTCTTCAGATGTACTCTTCAAAACAGCCTGATTGGCCCAGAACACTGGCGGCGTCAGCCCATGCGCCCACGCCTCGCTATCATCGCCCGCGCCTTGGATGTATCCGCCCTCGGACATTTCGGCGCCATGCACGCGCCTGGAAGCAGAGCATAGTACGAGTAGATTGTAGTCATCGCTTGTTTGCAAATCTTCCGGGTGAAAATATGTCCTATTGGCCCAGGCAATCTGGATGGGTTTTCCGAGTTGCTCGCGCAGATTGTCCAGATCGAGTTTCAGGCTCTGGTGCGTATCAAGTATCAGCTATTTTTGCCCAGATAAGGAGGGGGGTTTGGTGCATTGGTTTGCCCAAGTCATGTTAATGTCACACATGCGTACCTTTAGGGAATGCACGAATCCTTCGATTCGACTCTCGATTTGTGCTTCTTCTGATGCGCCCAGGTAATCGGGTGGGAGGCGGACTGGGTGGTATTCAGTTGCGGATGGGAACAGGGCTCTGTTTAGAACGGCGCTCCAGATTGGGACGGTTTTTGATAATGCGTCTGGCATCACTAGCGGCGGGTTAATAGAGGACTCGAGGCTTGGCCGTAGCCATGGTACGCATAGTGACCAATCTGGGTAAGGGAGGTGGGATAATGGGAGGCGGGATAATTCTCTAGCTGGGAAGGGTGCAGGTAGAGGTGGTACATACGTTTTCCTCGGCGAGTTGAGTCCACAATTACACAGCTGCAATATCAAAGAAAATATAGTCAGCTTCCTTGCGTTGTTTTTATGGTTTCTTGGGAGGATCGTGTAGTGATGGAGTTGTTGCCATGGTTTATACTTGGGTAAATGAGGGCCAACCAAAGGCACTCCAACACACATGTCAATCCATGAGAGAAGCAAGACAGTAAGAAAAGAGGTTAGACTAACCCCCCATGATCCCTAGCTAGCGGGAGCAACTGCAAGTTCAGCCTACGAAAGCTAAAATCCCACTGACCGGTGTGGCCATCGGTGCTTTTGAAATAAGCACTGCCGGCCTTGGCCGTAGGCGGGATATACCAGCTTCCGCAGCGCTCATTAGCGACCAGAGGTAGGCCATAGTGGTCAGCGACCTCTTGCGCAAAGGTGGCATCGATCTCAATAGACTGGAGCCGATTGGCGACAGACAGCGCCGATCGACGTAGAGACGAAAGCGTCTGGGAGATTGACAGCTGCGCCGACGGGAAATGAAGGGATTCTAAGGTCGGGAAAGTATCGGAAGACCCCATGTTCGCCTTCTTTTGGCTAAAGCTGTTAGTGCCAAGTATATTTCGAATTCAAATTGGTATCAGGTCGTACTCCGGGGGTTGTACTAGAAGCCGTTTCGGGGTTGCGGGCAGTGCAAAATGGCGATTTGGCCCGAGACCCGTTGAGTCGTGCTGGTTAAATTGCTTTTGATTTGACGAGGCGTTATGTTGCGGTTTTTATTTTTTTTGGTCTTCGGGTCGAATGTGAAGGAAGGCCGTTGTGGAATTGGCAGGTTTGGGATTTGGGTCTGGCCAATCATGGTGATTGTATGGAAGAGGTGGACCCGGGTTTGTACGATGTATACAGTCGTGCTACATGGTTCCTGGTTGTGTACATCTGTCTAGAGAATGGGATGAAATGATTGCTGGGTTACTAGAGAGTCTACAACGCTAGCTTCCGGACTGTCGCGCTCCGAGAATGATAGTAAGAGGTATGCTTGTAAGGTTGGGCACAACTCCCCTTAGCACCGGGATAATGATTAGACTAACCCCTTGACCATGGCAATAATAGAATGAGGTATAAAGCAGTCAAATCGCTCATCGCTCACCGGAACTGGAATAGTACTATATGTACTCTGTACCGAGGTAATGTTAACGTCGGGTTCCTCTCTTAGTCCCCGCCAAGCATGCTCTGAACGTCCAAGTGCATACTCCGTACTCGATATTATCTGACCGCGCCAGGTATTTAAGATAACACGGGAAGATGGACCAACGAGCGGAACATCGGGCCTGCATGCTTGTGTATGATTCTCAGTAATTCCGTGCCCCGGGTTTCTTTGCGAATTGGAGTTCGGTCTCCCCTCAGAGGACAGTGGGGAGACAGTGAGAAGACGGAGGCATGACCGTGCATGAGTTTGGGCCTAGTAGGCTGATGTATAGTCGTATCTAGTAGGGTCCAATTAAATGGCCTATTTGCAGTCTAGAATTCTGTACACTTTAGACATCAGGTGAGGAAGGTTACTTGCATATTAAAAGTCACTTGAGTAGAGTACCCATGAATGAAATAATGTCACGGGCTGATATATCAAGGCAAATTTTAAACGAAGAGAAATCGAAATAGAATAAGCCGGTGAAAAAGAAAAAGAAAGAAAATGCGAGAAAACGCGAGAAACTGCGAGGTGAAACCATCGCACCTGCCCGGAGTAGAAAAAGGACACTAGGCCGTAACCAGACTAGCCCCTCTATAGGTCTGTGCTTTTTTATTGGCTGAATACCTGGCCGTCTCCCCAGATTTGAGGTACTGAATACCTACTTTTACACAATAAAACAAGGCCAGTTTTAGGTATCTGGTACTTCCAGCCCCACGTCAGTGACCAGCCCCTCCCGCTCTGGCCCGGTTTCCCCTTGGAGATTGTGATCGCGGCGTCATTTCCTTGGGGGTCAGCTCTTGCCTTGACTTAAATACTCCAATCGCCTATTTCCTTGTTTTGCCCAGGCATTCCTCTTCTCTTCATTTTGACATACATCCACTCTCCTAGATCAAACTAGATCAATACTCTTCATATATTGCACTTCTACCCGCATTCCTCCATCTCAATAAACAAACACCTCCGGATTTACTCTCCGTACCTTCATCATGACTAAGGTGCGAGGATCGCCATGTCTCCAATGAGAAACCCACCGACGCTAACCTGGACTGCAGATCACGGAAATTTTCTTCGATTGCGATAACACTCTGGTCCTCTCAGAGGAGCTGGCCTTCGAGGCTTGCGCCGACCTGGCCAATGAGATTCTGGAGGCGAACAACTTCACTGACCGTTACACTGGCGAGCAGCTTATCAAAGACTTTGTCGGTCAGAACTTCCGTGGCATGATGGTTTCCCTGCAGAAGAAGTACGACTTCGAGATCGATGCGGAGAAACTGGAAGAATACGTCACGAAGGAAGAGGACAAAGTCATTGCCAAGTTGGAGGCCAAGGCTAAGCCCTGTATTGGTGCCACCGAGGAGCTGGAGAAGATTTATGCGGCGAAGAAGTACGGTCTTGCTGTTGTCTCCTCTTCCGCTTTGCGCCGCGTTCTCGCTTCTATCAGAAAGGTCGGTCAGGACAAGTTCTTTGACGAGGACAAGGTCTTCAGTGCTGCCAGCTCTCTGCCAAAGCCTACCTCTAAGCCCGACCCCGCTATCTACCTGTATGCTCTCGAGCAGGTCGGCAAGACTGCTTCCGAGACTGTTGCCATCGAGGACAGCAAGTCTGGCGCTCTTTCGGCGGTTCGTGCTGGTATCCCCGTCATCGCTTACGTTGGCAGCTACAATGGTGAAGAGACGCAGAAGGAGATGGCCGCTGCCCTGACTGATCTTGGCGCAAAGACCGTCATGTACCATTGGTCTGAGTTTGAGGATCGTCTGAAGGATATCGAGAATGATGTCTCCGTCGATGTTCAGTCGAGCCTTTAAACGCACTCTGGCTGATGACGCTTGTACGCCCACGATGTTATGATAGCGAGCGTATGGTCGTTGTGGAGCTTTTTCTTCTATTATTCTTTTTGGTTTTACGCTACTCCGTGTAGCGTGGACTCTTGGTTTCTCCTGACACTTTCTGTTAGCAAAAGATGTTTCCATTTCTTTTGACACAAGAGTGAGAAGTCTTGCTCGAGACTGGACTGTGTCCGGTCATTGCTATTTTCTTCTTTGCCTGGTGCATTACTATTCAGTATCTTCCGTCTTTGCATAGACAGGTTTCGATGCGCAATGATACCATTTAACAATACCTTGTCATGATTCGGTTCTGGCTTTTACTTTATATCTCGTAGGGTATACATGTACCATTCTTTTTCATCTTAAGAACGAATACTGGAAACATCGAAGACATCCATCAATATGAGACCGATAAGATAAGGGCCAACCCCGCCATCACCCCGCCATCACCCCTCCCGAGGTCCCCATTTGCCCTCGTTCGGATTGGTTGACGATCTAGCAATATCAGCCTAGTAGTCCATTGGACGGATAACTCGTATACCATTATCGAAGCTCGGCTTGTTCCCAGCCAACCCGTTACAATGTCAGCTCGCACGCAGGCCAAGTCGAAACTCATCTCGCGGGGACCATTGGTGAGTTACTCCAATCTCCCCTAGGGTCTATTCGGCAATAAACTCCCAGTCAACTACGTGTCAAATAGAGTTGGGCTGACACTACCAAAACGGCGACGGTGCATGACTGACGCTTTTTACCAAACAGGACCCCAATGAAGCCCGCTGGGCTCGAATGATAAAGACAACATACACAGACCCCCTGGGTGTCGAACGGACATGGGAATCAGCTGAGCGCACGGTAAGACCTATTCTGCCTTGTTATGTGCTTATCCCGTTATGCTGCGCGCTGTTGGTCGATGTCCGGGGTATATGCATCACACCCGGCGCAGGTATCCAAGTGACACGCCCGCGGGACTGCCACGAGGGCCACATACATGATAGCATAAGATCCAGCCTCATCTAGATCGGGAAATGATGTTTAGCATTGGTGGGGCTCCCCGGTCTCGGGAACCTCTGCTCCAGGTGGCTTAAACCCGGGCGTTGCCCGATGCCGTACCAACCGATACCACATGACCATTGGTTGCCTTGCCATGTGTGTTGGATGCATTGGTCGATCTCCATTACCACACATTTCAAGCAACCTTTCAGATCCGCTGTTTTTGAAATTTACATTTCGGATTTGATGCTAACCGCGTTTTCCTAGACTCGTCCTGCCGGTATCGATCTTGATGGCGTTGGGATCGTCGCTATTCTGAACAAAGATACTGGCTCAGAGCTGCTTCTGCAAAAGCAATATCGCCCGCCAATTGATGCGGTTGTTATTGAGGTTCCCGCCGGACTAATCGATGCAGGTGAGACGCCTGAGCAGTGTGCTGTTCGAGAACTCAAGGAGGAGACTGGTTACGTTGGTGTGGCGGAGCAGACTAGCCCAGTGATGTATAACGGTACGTAGGCAGTGGCCGCCATCTTTGCTTTCTTCTGTTTGCGTTATTTGACCTTTTCGGGTGCTGAAAGCTGACAAACATCTATGACTTGATCAGACCCGGGACTTTGTAATACCAACCTGCATATGGTCCACGTCCGGGTTGATATGTCCCTTCCCGAAAACAAGAACCCAAAGCCTGAACTTGAGGATAACGAGTTCATTGAATGCTTTACCATTCCTTTGAACTCGCTGTTTGACGAGATGAAAAAGCTTGAAAAAGAGGGTTATGCTATTGACGCCAGGGTTGGAACGCTAGCCGAAGGAATTGAATTGGCGAAGAAATGGAGAGTGTGAGCTAGGAATTGTGTCATATTTCACTAGCTTGTAGCACAACCATACATTGATACAAGCAAACCTCTATTAACAACTCTACAAGCAAACACCTCGGCATGTCCCCTTCCCTAGTTATACATGTTATTCCCACTCAAAGCAACCCGTCCTGCTTCAATCCCTGATACAAAGCCCAAGCAGCCAAAGTCTTCCCATCCCTAAGCCCCTCCTTCCACAAATCCGCCAAAGGAACAACCTTGAGCGTAATCTTCTCCCCATGCTCTCGTAATCCCGTCAATTTCCCCTGTAACTCCTCAATATCCTTCCGGGGCATAGACTTCAGGCACAAAAACAATGGAATAAACTCATCACTCCCGCCAGGAGACGGATACACAGCACTCTGCAGGCGCTCACCGTAACCAGGTTCCTGCGCAGCCTGCAGTGCCAGCGAGGTCATATCAATCAAGTCCCCCTGCTCAACAAGCAACCCGGTCTCCTCTTGAATCTCCTTCGCCGCCCCGCCAGCAAACGTCCCACTGTCATCAAGCATCCCAGCCGGGATCTCCGGGAACGACAGTGAGCCTGCTGGGATGCGGGGCTGGATGGTCAGGATGGCGCGCTTGTCATTTTCAGTTGGGGATGGTATATCATCCGGTTGGAGGATAAGCTATTCATTATGATTAGAAAACAAAACAAATTTATATTTTTCAGTGGCGGGGCTGGGGCTGGGGCATAATAAACATTTTTTTGCCTGCATGTATCTAGAAAAACAAAGGGGGAAACCCCTCCTATCGTGTGGAAATAGACGACAACTCACCAATATGCCAACACTGCCCCCCCGCAGAAATACGCTACCGGGCAAAGTCTCGCCCTGGCCATTGGATACCTCCGCTTTCAACTTGATAAAGCCTAGTCGACCGCCACCGAAGCGGTCGACTGCTTGGATGTCGATTTTGCGCAGTACATATGGGTCACTGTGGAACTCGTGCGAGGGGTGTTCTTGTCGCGCTAGGGATTGCTGGAGGGTTGTTATCCAGACGTTGAAGGCTGGGAATGAGAGTAGATCATTCTGGCTTAGCTCTGGGATACTATTCACGTGGAGGTTTGAATTGGGGATTGTGAATGTTGACATCTTGGCTGTTTTTGTTTTTGCTGGTGTGATGCTGATGATTGGTCTGCGTGTGGGGATCGGCTGTGTTGGTTTCAAGTGTCGCGCGGCAAGGCGGAGGGAGTTCATTAATTCGGGTTGGGTAAGACTTTAAAGCCTCTCGATTGCGATGTTTTACGATGGGAAACTTGGTTTGTGAGTACAACATACTTGGACACAGCGCGCTGTTTGCAAATGTTGCTTCTATGACGTCGTTCAGTCTTGATCTCACCCCTTTTCATATAAACACAATAAATATATATTTTAGACATCGTGTAGCTCAAGTACTTCTTTTCAGTAATTATTAATTCTGCTCTTGTGAAATTGCTGTTTCAAATGTGTCATGTGTCATAGAGCCCAGCCCATTCACAACTTTGGAGCTATCAGTCTCAGAATATATAGTTCCACCTTTTATTAGGAACAGTAACTAGCGCATAGCTTTGTCTACGACTGGTTTCAACAATTGGTTCCAGAGGACAACCATGTAAGAATGTACCCAAAGCTGCTATTGGCCATATCTCATCTTCTGAGGTATTGCAGGTTTATCCCAAGTTCACAACTCGTCAAACAGTGTGATACTTGAACTTACAATATTGGCCTTTTAGCCCTTTAAGAAGCGATGCCTCCACCAATAATATCATTGGTCATCAAAATAAACTTTCTCAAGAGATTGCAGCTGCAGCTGTATATTAATGCCGATGGGCCTGACAGCCTTGCAGATGATTCATATGTACTGCACAAAGATTTATGATTTATCTCAATGGCGGACGGAGTCATTCCTACTCCCTATACAATTAACAACAACTTATATACTATGAAATGTTTTTTTTTGTCTTTCTTTTCCGTGAGTTTCCATGTCCTTCATATGCGCTCAGATATCTCGGGCTCCGATGAGGGGTGAGAACATGCATGTCACACAAGTCCCGTTAGGCTCTTCTAAAGAGAGACCTGCAAGTGGTTGGAAAATTATCTCAGCTGACAGAGCAGCAAATGCATGTTAATAGCGGTCAACAGTGCCTGCTGCTACATAGCTGCCTGGGGTGAAGTTGCTGATAGGGCCACATAACCGACTATTTATGTTCCCAGTCCCTCAATCTCAAAACCAGACACGTGTTAATATGACATCTGCCTGGAATTGCTTATCTCGAAGAAAAGCAAAATGACTAGAGACGACAGAAGTTGGTATAATGCGATCCCCCCGGACATGAGAGCTTAGAGGAAGCCTAGTTCCAATAAATCCTGTTAATAGTAACGTTACATGAAGTTGCCTCACACTCCAAAAGTCACATCCACTATTCTCGAGACAAAGCAATCAAAATCATATGAAGGTGAACTAGACCGAGAGCCGAGACCATTGAAATCATTGCCTGCTCAAGTAAACTCCATACAAAATGCACAATACAGGCTCACCAATCGCATATACTTTGTAGCCGAGCACCCCCCCTTTTCCATGCAGTCTAAGCATCCAAGATCCTTGAGCTCTAGAAGTCACGTAGAAGTTCGCCCCCGTAGATTTCATAGGTTTCACCCGCGGGTGAAATGCAGCCCATCTTCCCCGCTTTAGTAAGACGCTAGAGCTCGACGCACATTCCATGCAAGCTTATTACACTAACATATGAAATATCGGAAAACAACTAGGTATATACACCGCAGACTGCATGTTCCGTACTGCCGGGGCATTTCTCATCTAGGGGTGGGACAAACAGACATTCACCCGGGTGATGGCAAATGCGCTCACCGATGTCTTTCCCGCCTGCTTCCTTCCGCGTGGCTTGCAATATCACATCATCACTCCAGGGCTGCCTTGCAGCTGCATTTTAAGTTGCTTTCCGGGAAAGGGAGGTAGAATCAACGGGGCTAGATCCCTTTGTTCGGGGTTAAGTGGAGCGTTACAAGTTGCCTTGCTGCAAACTGCGACCCAGGTCGGTATTGGGTGGCGCAGGGTTAGACAACAAGTTGTTTTGTTATATTGGAAGATATGTATCTTATTGGATATTGAATAGAACTAAACTGACTATGTTGTACATTATATGCAGTACTATTGGTTTTGCACAGGGCCCCTTAAAACACCCAGACGCTCAAATCATTACGGGCGCTTAGGCGATCGGCTTAGGCAGCCCTGCCTATCTGACAGGCTTTAGTTTTAATGTATGCAAAAGTATTGGGTTCAGGGAAGTTTCGAACGACAAGGTGGCTGATGTTGTGTATTTCAATTGTAGCCTATATCTTGGCCCAGGTTGTCCACATTCGTGTTAGGCCCACCACATAGTAACTTTCTAAGTTTAGAACTAGGTATTACTTTATCTAGAATCAGGTATAGATGGAGATAGATGAGGATTACTAGGTAGCAGTATAACCCCTGGCCATAGCTCCAACCCCATTAAAGTCAAGTTATCACCTGGGCGTTTTGAAAGGCCATGTGGTCCAACGCTCGTGGACATCCCGTTAGCAACCGTACATCAGCCCATTTGCGAATCTGTTGCATGATTACCTGTCACCGGCATTCAAGGAACCCCATCTACTAGTGATTTAATACCAAGGCAGCTAATAATGGTGTGAGCGCAATATAGCGCACCCCTGAACGCCCAATCACACCTTGGAATACCACCGAGTTGGCCAAAAATTGCCTCGTTTTAGGGTAAAGCGAAGAGGAAAACCGGTAATCTTCACTTCGAAGTGGAAACGAAAACAAGAGCGGAATAGCGCAAGACCCGGGGTCATCCTAGTGCCTAGGTGGGCCAACTAGGAGAAAAACAAGGGCTCTTTGGCCAAAAAGAACCGGTGTGGTTTACATTCAGTGATAGTAGCCAAAAGAGCGGTAAAGAGCGGTGACGGAGAAATCAATGCCCCAGCGCTGCAAGGGCAAACGAGGTCACTCTTTGACCCGAAGGCTTTCCCAAATCATTGGAGACGATGCACGTCATATCTGGATGTATTGGGAGACAATCGGGACGCTGTTGGGCAATGACGGGGGAGACTTGGACTCTACAGCCGTTGGGGTAAGGCTGTCAAATAATTGAGGGATCAGCTGTTTCAAACAAGACGTATTTCTTCAATCTCTTGCAGATCGTGATGAGATTCTGGCAAGTCCTGCATAGGAAAAAGTGAGGCGGAGTATATAGATCTGGGGGGGAGCTCGGAGCGGCTATTGTCTCTCTTGACAGGCGCGGTTACGAAAAAAAATAAAAAATAAAGAAAGAAAGAAATTGACTTGGCATCAGGGGCTATAGAATCTTTCAAGAAGTTCGAACGTTCCACTGTTGCATGAAAATCGGAGAAAAGGGGGAAGGAGGGGAAGAAAGCGATAGAAATACAAAACGAAAAAGGCAACCGGGTTAGTTCGTAAGGTAAATACAGAAATAATACGGTAAGTTACAAACGAGATCGGCACGGGGTCACCCCAGTTGCCCACCCGGATGCCTTGAATTTTTGCATTGCATTGCAACTTCTATCTGGTCGATTTAATATAGACCTATTTAACTCAAGATTCCCCTCTTCTATATCTTTACCCCAATCTGCATGACAACATGGGAGATTGGGCTCTTTTTTCTTACCGGGTGCGTTGGCCACTAAGGCTCGAACGATAAAAGCTAATTCTCCCTAGATGAGTGAAATGGGTGACAAGCCAATGTGCCGTAAGGAGGCAATACTGACTAGGCGGAATTTTTGCAGTCTGTTAGATGGCAAAACAAGGTCCTCAGACAGACTTGTCCGTAGCGACGTGTCACATAGGTATATTGCAACCTTCCAAGCTTTTGTTGCTTACATATCTTTTGACTGTTCATACAGGCGAACTATGAAAAGACTATTGCCAGAAGAACCCATATCTGAATCAATGGGTACCCATGGCCGCTGTTCGGCCACCTCGCCAATATCCAGTGTTCGACCAAAGTCTACTGGCGTCCTAGCAGATGATTGCACTATGGACCCGCTTAATAGCCACGGCATGAGACTGATGAGAAGCCCCGCTTGCACCAGTGTAGGCCATGTTGGCAAATCTCGTCGCCTGGACAGCTTCCGGGCCGCTCGGGAGCCTCGGCGGTTGTCGGGATCGGCTTCTCAGCAGCTAAAATCCAGCGTGCCTCAATATATGAATGAACGCCCAGCATATCCAAAAATTGAGATCAGTGCACTCAGGCAGGAAGAGGAGTTTCAGTTAGCTCAAGGCTCTGTGACACGTCCAGAATTGCAAAGACCATATTCAACACCCGTTGCTGTGCACAGCCAAAACGCTGTTGGGGTTCAGAATATCCCTCACGCCACGCAAACGCAAATGGAAACGCAAGAATCTTGGCGGACAAGAAATGATCAAATAATAAATCAAAATGGGGAGACAGTGGAGGGAGGCGCAATCACTCAGGAAGCAAAGCCTCATGAAATGTTCAGGCAACCGGAGACCCACACCATCAGTGAGGAGCAACTGATCAATGAGGTGCGGGGGATTTATACCGGACTTGTCATGGTGGAAAAGAAGTGCATCGAAATCGACAGACAACAGGCGCAATCAAAGGACGAACTATCACAAGCTCAGTGGCAGACATTCGTCTCGCTACACCGAACACTACTCTATGAGCATCACGATTTCTTTCTCGCCTCCCAACATCCGTCCGCTGGTCCTGTTCTTAAAGAATTGGCTCAGAAGTACGCGATGCCGGCGCGTATGTGGCGATACGGAGTGCATTCATTCTTAGAGCTGTTGCGCCAGAAACTGCCCGGATCGATGGAGTATATGCTCGACTTCATCTACCTCTCATATTCAATGATAACGTTGCTGCTAGAAAGCGTGCCATATTTTAAAGAGACTTGGATCGAGTGTCTGGGTGACTTAGCACGGTACCGAATGGCCGTGGAAGAATTCGATAAGAAGGACCGTGAACTCTGGGCAGGGGTTTCGAGGTATTGGTATAACCAAGACGCAGAGAGAAGTCCAGAAAATGGCCGTATCCAGCATCATCTTGCTATTTTGGCGCGTCCGAACGTTCTCCATCAGTTTTTTCACTACACGAAAGCATTGATCAGCGTTCGCCCATTCCCTAATGCTCTCGATAGCATGATCCAGCTAGTCACTCCTCTTATGAATGTGCCGATTCAGGAGGGAAGCCCGAGTGTGATTACTTCGTTCGTGACTACTCACGGTGCGCTTTTCATGCAAGCTCCGGTTGAGGACTTCGTTTCTCGGGCGAATGTTTTTCTTTCTACTCTACGTAAGGAGATTGGTCGGGTATGCCGACATGGACAGCAAGGTGTGCACGGACAGGAAGGTGTGCATGGACAGGAAGGTGTACATGGGCAGGAAGGTGTACATGGGCAGGAAGGTGTGCAACTCACGTCGTGCAATATCTCCGCAATATTTCAATATGGGAGTAAATATGGAGTGATGGAAAAGGATTTTATATTGAAGTTGCGCAATCCTACGGCAGAAGATCGCCTGGCGGCAATGAAGTGGGCATCTAGCGCACCTAGTGCCCCTCGTGCATCCATCCATGCCGCATACAGTGATCTTTCATCCCAGCTTACATTCCGGGCAAGCTCTCTCGCGTTTCACACATTGATCGTCATGTTAGGCCAAATCGGTGATCCAAACATATACCCGAGTGTGCATATCTCTATGGCATTTGTGTGGTGTCTCACACTCAACCCAGCTGCTATACAACGACTAGAACCACTGGTTCCGTGGTCGCTACTTGCGAATTATCTGAACACCTTGTTCCGTCCTGATACGATCATTTCAAAGATCGAAGACGAATCATTCCCGCTTCTTGACGACTCAAGTGCACATCAGTTACCGGAGGACTTTTTAATCAGAGGACAGGCATGGAGCCGGCTTTACTACCCAGAATGTTTCTTCGAGGGGGCTCCTACAGAAGACAACAGACCATCGATAGAAGAACCTTCAACGGTGATTCCTAGAACACATCGATGTCTTTGGTTGGGAGTGCGGATTGCAACTGTCTGTTAGCCCTCATGTCCCTAAAGGCACTTTAAAACTGACCATCTAACTAGTTCACCCGCTGGATGACATATGATCAAACGCGACGATTCACACCCACCCGATTAGCAGATGAATTTGCGCCAATGGCAGAATCCCCCGCTTACCTGTATGGCAATCCCTACTCACTAGGAACTGAGATATCACCCTCCTCCGCCGATCAGGAGATGCAGGAAGTTTGAAAATGGGGTTGGGTGACTTCCGGCTCTGTTGCAGGTTCCGTTATGGCGTAAGCTGTGCGTCTTGACGGTGATCATCTAGGGGCTGGTGGAATCCTGGGGTTGTTGTTTTTTCTTGTTCGAATCAGTGCTCAAGGCTTTTTGAGCGCGGATCATCCCTTTGGACACTTTCCGTACACGAAGCCAGAGAGTGGATCCTTTTCTTTCGTTATTACCAGGCAGGAAATTCATGAGTTGGCCACAACTACACGACAGATATCAGATTACTCTCCGGACACCCCGGAAGGCCTACCTCCTTGACCACTCTCCAAGGACTGGACCGTTTGGGATCTCCAAGGATTCTCGCATCTATTGCCATGGATATATGGAAAGGTCCCTTGTCCCAGGATGCCCTCGCTTCTGTTCGTCCGGCTCCATAATGCTTGGGAACTTTCACAGGCCTTGCTGATCAGTTTCCAGGCATTGCGCTACGTTTCCACCGTTGGTTGGACTTGCCATGTTGGAAGCCAAGACTCCTGCTTCACTCGCTTTCTGGACTCGGATTATTGCGTACTCCTTCTATCCAGAAGGGGGACACTCAGAGCTGTTAGAAGGAAGTCATCCTTGGCTCCTCGGTGTGTTGTTTTGTACTTGCTAGTTGAAGGAAGGAGTCTTGCTAGAATAGCAGAGGATACAAGACTAGGGAGGCAAAGTGGTAGGAAGAATAAAAATCGAGACGATAAGAGAAGGAAAGTATTTGAGTGAAAATATGGAAACATTGAACTTTTATTGGCAGACCCTTCCTATTTGGGAAGTGTTCGCGTATAGTATACTCGTCCTTGTCCCCCAGCTTCCAGGACTCTCTTTTTCTTCTCCTTCCAAGGTTAACACTATGTGTATTACTCACATACTTTTCTCTGGCCCTTTTTATGGATTGTGAGTAGCAGAATGGCCAGCAAAGAGTATTCAGGCGTCACGGTCCTGTTCACACTTAACCAATTCCCTTGCTATCCTTTGCTAGACACAGTCCTCTAACTTTGCCTGTTGAAGAACACTCTGAGGGAGCAGCGCCATTTGATGGAGCAAGAATCAGCTCTTGTATGCGACCATGTTCACTCCAAGAACTGACCGATCTATGTGGTCTGAGGTTAAACGCGTATAGACAGGTGTACATATACGCGTATACAGGTAAATGAGCTACAGTATATGTGGACTGTAACAGAACACATATGTATAAGAAAATAAATTATCATCCCACTTTATAAAATAGTAAAACATAGGATCATATAATGTCTTACGAACCGTTGGCTCCCGGAGGTGGATCTATTCCGTATCGGCTTGCGTGTTTGCCGATAAAAGGCCAAGCTGGCTATTATCAACTTACAGCATTCCTCCCCTCCCTTCTACCGTCTCTCTCCTTCTCCCTCTTCAATGGCGAGGATCATTCTGCCTTACCTCTATGAATAAACAGTTTCTCTCTCGGACCTAAGTGCTTGCCTTGTCCCTTCCGGCATCACTCCCGTCTCCCCATTCCGCATCTCCGTCTCCGCATCTGACGTCCAGCTCGTCACTCTGCACAATGGCGGCAGCTTGGGGCCAGGTCTGTCGCCAATGCGTCAATACTGTGGTGGAAATTCCAGTTCAGATCTTACTCATTGCTGCCCTGGCCACATTGCTGGGACTATTTGTCCTGGTGAGTCCACTTTCCCCCACTCCGCTTGTACCAGCCAGATCGCGCGCCCCAGACACGTGCAGCCCTAATTACAAGTTACTGACCTATCAATTCTTCTTTCAATCATCTAGTTTTCATTGTTTATATTTTTCGTTGCGCCAGTCCCACGAGAACCTCTACCAGAAGAAAAGAAGTATAGAACCCTCGCCAAAGATGGATCCGTAACAGACCCCGAGCCCCTACCCTGCTGGCTCGAAAGCCTAGACGCCAAAAAGAGCACCCACAAACCCACCACCGCCCACACAATCGCACCAGCCGAGCTATTCATGTCCGTCGTGGTACCAGCCTACAATGAGGAAGACCGGTTAACCGGAATGCTGGAAGAAGCCGTCAACTACCTGGAGCACATGTATGGGGACACAGCCAGCGCGATCGCCAGGGCCAGCAGCCCAAGCACAATGGAGACGCGCTCAATGCGCAAGCGCAAGCCGAACGAGGATACCACCCGTGAGGCCACAGGCTCCAGCTCAGACCGCGGCTGGGAGATCATCCTCGTCTCGGACGGGTCGACAGACCGCACGGAGGAAGTGGCATTCCGGTTCGCGCGTGACCACCAGCTCTCTCTGCACCCCAAGGGACACGCGGGTCCATGGACACCGCAGGCAGCGGAGGGCGTTCATATCCCGCCTGGCACAATCCGCGTCGTGAACTTGACTCATAACCGCGGCAAGGGCGGTGCGGTCACGCACGGTATGCGCCATGTCCGTGGGAAGTATGTTGTCTTTGCGGATGCGGATGGGGCGAGCAAGTTCGCTGATCTCGGTAAGCTTGTTGGGGCTTGTCGGGATGTGGAGGATTCGAAGGGGCGGGCGGTTGCTGTTGGATCGCGGGCGCATATGGTTGGTAGTGAGGCTGTGGTTAAGGTATGATATTTGGATATCTGGGTGATTGGAGGTTTGTGAGGTTGATTGCTGACTCTGCTCGATAGCGATCCAAGCTTCGAAACTTCCTGATGCATTCGTTCCATTTGATCCTACGGCTCATGACGCCTCCTAAAACGGCTACTGTCAAGGATACGCAGTGCGGGTTCAAGCTGTTCTCTCGCAGTGCGCTGCCTTATATTGTGCCATACATGCATTCCGAGGGCTGGATCTTCGATGTTGAGATGCTCATGCTGGCTGAGTTCGCTCGGATCCCTGTGACTGAAGTGCCTGTGGGATGGAGGGAGGTCAAGGGTAGCAAATTGAATGTCTTACGAGATAGTATCGGCATGGCTTGGGGTCTGGCTGTTCTGCGGGCAGCTTGGTCGCTGGGTGTGTATAGACAGCGATGATCAAGTGAGGAACTTGATTGTTCCTGCTATTTTTGCATAATTTTCTATAGCGAATATATTGCATTTTGAATTTTTGGAGACTCGGTTGTTATTATTTTTCCTTTACTTTGACCGGAGTGGATAATTCAATCGGCTTCCGATGTATTCTTAAAGTGATGTCTTCGATCTTGTTGGCAATGAAAGGGGACGGAATTTTATAGTGCCGATTTGAGTATTGTCGAATAACTCTGATATTTGAATGCGCTGCCGAGAAGAGAGAAGATAAAGGTGTGCAGCTTAGTTGCTTCACTATATAATTACCTAGGTACTTCTACTATACAATATCACAATGGGTAGCTTTACAGTCTGCATCTTACAATATGCGTCCATGGCATGTTACTCAAGCGCAAGTACTCCGTACATGGTCCTCGGCGTTGCTTGGCATTACTATCTCTGACTTTTTCCATACATCAGATCCACTAATACGTGGGTCCAATCATACCATTTAAAGGTAAAATTTTTGCATTGAATACATGGTCCAGGAATCCAGGAACGGGTAATTATCTCGATAGTATGTACGGAGTACTACCTACATATATAAGTTTCAAGGTTTAACTTCTACAACATGCGAAGTATATGCGGTGTGATATCTCTAGATCAGATACTCGGCATTTCGTACAATGGATCCACATGGGCTGATGCTTTAGATTTATGTTATGCAAGGTCATCTCGGAGTACAGAGCACAGAGTACAGCTATTTTGGTTCAGCATTGACTTTTTCTGAAAATTTTCTGACGGTGGCGACACATCTATATAGCGTATGCACCCGAGTGGTACCACACTGCCTTTTAAACGGCATTAACAGCCGCATTTCGCAAGCTCAATATTTCATCGCATCTTGGTCTTTCGTCTAGATCTACAAAGTAGGGAAGCAGATATGGAGCCAAATCTCAATCACACATCGATATCACCATCGCGGCTCCTCCAACTCCCAGCCGAACTCCGTCTCAAGATCTACGAATATGCACTAGACGTACCAAACGAGTACCTAGTCAGCAAACCGATGATCGTGCTAGGCGACCACGGCAACACCTTCACAGCCCGCGGTCAATACCGAGCATTATCAATGAGTCCGCACTGGGTTGGCGAAGACGGCACCGCACGCAAGCTACTCGCAGTGAACCGGCAACTCCACAACGAAGTCGAAGACTACCTCTACTCAACGCACACTCTCTTCCTCCGCAACTCCTTCAACCTTGACCGACTAGCCGACTTCCTGGATACGCTCAGCGCAACCGCCCGTGCCCGCATCCGCAGCGTCGGTTTCGAGATCTTCTTCTTTGTGCACACGCAAACCGGCGTGCCGAAGCGCACACTAAAACAATACGAGGCCGCCGCACGGGTTCTGTCCGAGAAACTTCCGGCTTGGAGTAGTGTGCTGCTTTATCTCGATCCGCGCTACTATTACCCGTCGGCGAACGTGGGTGGTCGGGGTCTCACGGCCCGAGGGGTGTTTGATCTTGCTACGCGCTTCGGCACTTTGTGTAAGGATGTGAGCTTCTATCCGCTGCCGAATGGCGATCATCATCTGCTTGATGAGGCTCAGCAGTTTGTTTGGCGGAGTCGTTCGCCGCTGAGACAGCCAGATGGTCGTCGGTCGATTAAGGGGTGTTCGGCTTGGTCTTTGGATTTTAAGAAGAACTTGGTTGCGCCAAGTCGGGTCCGGCCTGCCTCATCTGTTTACTGAGGGCTTTTCCCCTTTTCTTTTTCTTTTTCTTTTATCTCGGTGTTATCTTCTTTTCTATATCCTTTTGTTTTTTGCATCTTTTAGCATTGCGAACCTCGGGAGTTTGCTTTTGGCAGGCCCTGTTCTGCGTCATGATGTCTGAGCACACATTATCCCAGTCAAGTGCATATTCAAGGTGTTTTTGTTGGAGTGCATCCCATACATGCACATGTTTGGCAGATTGAGCCTTTGTTATGCTTGACAAACTGAGCCTTTGTTTAACAGGGCATATAAACCCTGCATTTCTAGTTTCTAATAGATCATGATTCTTCTTCTGCTTTCTCCCCTAGTGGTAGCAGCAGCCCTCCAACGGTTTCAATGTGGCACATCATTAAGGCGGGCTTTTTCTTTACTCTCTCTGTTCTTGTTGAAATCCACTAATACAGGACGGAGTACAGGGGTGAATTCTAAATATATATTTACGGGGTATTACTCCAGGGCTGTACTTTTTCCAAGGTTGGTTGGTTATATATTTATATATTTACACACATAGATGACCTATAACATAATATGTATCAGATACATCAGATATATAAATCCGATCAGATGTACATCATCTTATTAATGACATTTCCTAGTTAGGGCCCTTTGACGTCATACGCTGTGGTCAGATCCCAATTTCCTTTTCTCTCCTTTTCTGTCATGTAACCCTCATTTTCCCCCGGAATTTGTGGGGTTCAAGTATATTTGACCTCTCTTACTTCGTTACTTTCCTTCTCTGGGAACTCAGGAACTTCGTACCTGAAAAGCTACCCAAATCCTAAACCTGCCCAACCAGCATCCATTCATCTGTGAACGCGTGACCCGAGGCTTGACATGTGCTGTATCGGGAGCCTCGCATGAAATTCCGGCATATTAGATGGCCAAGTGCTGTGAGCTCATTGACCGCTTCTAGGAACTCCACTGGCCTCGACGTGTAAAGCCACACCCCTCTGCAGGTTGGGCACTATCGTGGTTATCGTATCGTCCACGTTACTATCGCCTCGATCCCTAATATACCCTTATCTGCCGACTTGCGCTCAGTATCGTGAGAAAATCAAATCTCAGACACCATGAAGCCTACCAAATTACTAGACGGCCACGGAAGTCTCTACAAGGAAGTACGCTTTTCTCCGACCGAAACACCCATCCGTCGCACAAAATCCGTTTCAGCCACATTTCCTCCTGTAATTTCAGGCTACGGCCAAACAGCATTCCAAGACTCGGCGATGGTGAATTCGTTCACCATGGATACTTCCTATATCGACCAATCGCGGGCACTTCTCCAGAGCCAACGGCTGAACTTCGAGACAGAGAGGGAATTGTTTGCGCAAGAGCGCCGGTTATGGGAAAAAGAGCGGGCGTTGTTACGATCGAAAATTGCGGAGCTGGAGGTGTTTGTCAAAAGTCAAGGGAATAGAGCAAGTCAATTGGGATCGGAAGCCGCCAAACTTGTGCTTGCAGGTGGAATATCGCAGTATAACACAAATGGCCTTGCGGCTCAAGTGTGGGAGGGGACAAGTCCAGGCAACCGGCCAACAAGGGTGTTCTTCGACCATGAATCTCCAGACCAAAGCTATCTATCGCCCATCTCCGAAAGCGGGAATCCGCCATCCCTTGATCGGGCTCTTTCACCCCAATCACGACCAGTAGACCCTTCTGGAGCGCCTGTGAGTCAGCCGGTGCCGATCGAAAAGCTTGACAGCACCCTAGATGGTATCACGCTCAAGTCCACGGCGCTGCCACCCGCCGTGGTAGCTCGAGTGATCACCCCGCCCTCCCCGTCGCCTCTGGTAACCCCTGGAACTGCCCCTTCAACCTCTGCAAGGCCTATCATGGAACATCGCAACAGTCTCAAATTGAAGCTATCAGAGCTTGGCCCACCCAATGAGAACTTGCTCCGCCATGCAGGTCACACCCCGATGGCGATCATCGACGCTGATGATAGTCGGTCCACCCAGGAGGGGACTCCCCTCGAGGTTGGCTCCCACACTGAGGCGGCCCCTCTTGAGCCCGTGGCTAACGTTCATCAACCCACCGAAAATAAGATATCCTACTTTCCGGATGTGCCAGACGACCCCGCTCTCACGGGGCCCCTCGGTCTGATTAATGACGAGGAACACGACTCGAACTTTTTGAGCGAACTGGATCAAAAACTCCTTGTTCAAGCGAAGAATATTCTAGGCAGCTCGGTTGAATCGGCTGATCCCAATGAGTCTGATTCTGAGTCTGAGTTCCCTCGCCAAGGCGAGCAAGAACTTGAAATCAAATTCAAGAAATCAACTAATTTTGGTACTGCATTTGGAATATCGAACTCGGGTCAAGTGTAAGGAAATACGGAGTATATCTCTCCAATATACACTTGGACTTTTGTGATCTATGTGTGAGATAAGTCCTACTATGTCTATTCTGGATTTTCTTCATGTTTTTCTTCTTTTCATGGAGCAGCATATGCTTTTGATGCTGTAACCTTTTTTTTCATCTTCTGTTCTCCCTTCTGGCGAAATACCTTACGAGATTATGATATATGCCGATATGTGCAATACAACCTCATTTGTTTCAAATGTTTCGGATTTCTTCCAGGTCAGTCTTCGTTTCTGGGGTGACCTGCTTGACTTTGACAGGCACCTGCCAACAGCTCTCGCAAGTTTCATATGGACTCGCCTGTGTTCGAGTTCCTTGCGTGTGATATATATGCATTCAATATTAGTCCATTGTCCTCTTATTGGCTCCTTGCAAAGTTTCTTGTAGAGAGGGGATCTTAGTGTCTCGGTGCCTTCTTGGCTATACTATCCCTTGCATCCATCCAACTTTTCTTCCCTATTCGGCCACACGTGTTTTCCTATACCCCAAAGCACACCATCTGCATCCCATACAATGAAAATCCTGCTAATCCGGTCCTAGCTGAGCTACGACAGCTCGGATACTGGGGGAAGGCTTGTGCATAAACTTTACACTACTTGCCAGGGCAGATCTCGTCCCTCGACAGAGCTGCAGCTCGTTACTATCGAACCATGCTGCTTGCATGCCCTAATTTCCGCTAATTACTTGGTTCCAGACCCCTTAAGACCTGATGTCTCTCATGATTTCTTTCCCGGCAGTGGCCGTTGACTTTGTGCCTTGCAGATCTCTGCCCTTGTGGCTTTTTTTTTAGATGAGTGCCACCAAGGACTAGTTCGTGCCTTGCAGAAATCTCACTATCTGGTTCGATCTGGTCCTGGATAGAGCCCTTGGCTCTCCCCAGGATACTGTTCAAGTGTATACTTTGCATGGGTGCCAAAAAGTACATAAGGATCATTGTTCACGCCTCACATTCTGTTCTTCATCAATCATCAGTCCCCAAACAGTCATTCACTCTTCTTTCTCTTCCCAACTCTCCTTCAATCACTTTATAACTTCAATCTTCGGATTCATTTAATCAGCAACCTCTATCTTCTCTTCCCAAATCAACAACAAAAACCACACTACCGCAACTATGGTTTCCACCTCTATCAACTTCTCCGGCCTCATGTGCCTCGTCCTTGCTCTCGGCCCCGCCACCGTCCTCTCTGCTCCCCAGATGCCCGCTCTCCCATTCCCTGAGATCATCAACCACGGTCCCGAGACCACCAACCAGGGCCCAGGAAACAGCGAGACCTCCGCCGGCAGCGGCGTCAATGTTGGCATCCCCGGCGGTCCCTATGTGAACGTTGGCGCCGGATTCATCGACTCTCACCGCGGCCCCTGCGGCCCTGGCTCAGGCGATGACCACAGCGCCGGCGCAGGTGTTGACGTTGGTATCCCCGGCGGCCCTAGAGTCAACGTCGGCAATGGCGAGCACCACCACCAGGACGGCCTCCCTTGCCCTGAGCCTCCTGCCGTTGTCGTCGTGCCTACTACCACTGCCAACCCTCCTCCCGTTGTTGTTGTGCCTACTACCACTGTCAACCCCCCTGTTGAGACTGCCCACCCTCCTACTTGGACTGGCGTCCCCACCATCCTCCCTACCACTTTCACCACCCCCATCTCCGGCCCTCTCACCACTGCCCCCGCCGTCTGGGCCGCCCAGTCCTCCACCCCTCTGATCCACCACGCCGTGCCCACTGCATCGGCCTCGCCTTCCGCTGTTCCTTCCGTTCCCGTCGTGCCCGTCTTCAACGCCGGTTCATCTCTGGTCCCTGGATCCGTCCTCGCAGTGGCTCTTCCGGTTATCGTGGCTTTCTTCCAGTAAAGCCCCGGCTTCACCTTCTACATTTACCGAACACGATGAAAAATGGCGAAAACGACCCGGCTAGACCATCCACCTGTCAGCGACGTGCTTGGTCTATCTAATGATTGATCGGACCTGTGTATCTTTTTATATCTCCACCTATATTCTTCCTTGTCTACTTTTTTCCTTTACAATTTGTCATCATCGGCTGGTGTACTCACCCCCAGATTACCTGTATCTTCTGTGCTCATTCATGAGGGCCGATCTTTATTACTTACTCGTTTTTGGCTATTGTTACAACTACTGCTGCGGATGGTTGTCCATTATCTTCACTTTGGACCTCCGCGTGTGCTTTGCACTATTCGGAGTTCTTATGTGGTTTACTCTTGTTAGTTACTTGTGGCTTTTGATATTATTACTCTCAATTCGAATATACTACTTTGATATACCACCGATTCTTCAAATCCCAGTAGATATAGTAATATTCAGATTGGTCATCGCAGTATTGATGCATCTCTACTTGCGAAACCATTCAGACTATTCTAGTAGGAAAGTATTGCAACACAAAAATTACATCCTTCATGATTCAGTCAAATTTGCGCAAGTAGATTAGGGCAATGTATACTCCAGCGGATCAATACCACCAAGACTGCCATTTCTGCGAATAGTCCTCGAGTCCATGTTCTCCAAGTGATTTTCTGACTTTCCCGCCATCAATGCACATCTGTCACCGAGTTTGGAAGATCCAACCCTCCGCTTATTCCAAATTTTGTTCGGATACCTCCCAGTCGATGATGCCAACAGACTCAGTTACCGGGATATCCTCCATAATAATATCACCAGGGCCGAGATCAGAATGATAAAAATCAAATCCAGAGCAGTCCATACCCGAGAGATAATCGTTCTTACATTCACCAATCGGGGGCAAAACTAGCGCGTAGCTCAAGTTTTAACTTCCCGGTCTTACTTTGGAAATGTTAGGGGCTACGTATGATCTCGCGATGCGATATGTCTACACTGGAATCTTCACAGATCGTAGGTAATTTGCCATGGGAAACTTCCCATGGCCACCAAAGATAATACAAAGCAAAAGCAACCCATGGAAGGGGGAAGGGAGATTATCCATACTCCCAGAAGCAGATTAACGCCAAACTCATGTCATGTCATGCATATCACATCTCGAAAATCAAGAGCAAGGGTGCTCAGCAGGTTGCCAGATCCCAGCTATATCCAGTCCAATTTCGTCGAGGAATATAGCTGCCCGGAAAGTAAGGATCGGATAAGACGAGACTGGATCGAACCCAAAGAAATTATACTCCCATCGTAAAGTCGTGCTCAATGCCCGGCGTCACACTGGCAATGAACTTGAGGAACACAACCAGGTACTGGTCTACTCGGATGGCGACCTGTTCTTCCTCATCATGTTGCAGCATCTCCCACTCGTCCCCACCAGGTTGTGCGTGGTGGGAGTCCCCGAGGGACAGATTCTTCGTCTCATCCACCAAGCCCTCTAGGCCGCCGCCTGCCCGGAGAACGCGGTTCGCTTCCTCGCGTGACTGTGTCTGCTTGAGCTTGTCACGACGGAGCTTGAGTGCGGCATCGGCACGATCCAAAAGTGTCTTCATCACAGAGGCGTGGCGACACGGGTGTACACTGGCCATCTTGACACTGCCCTCAAACCATGGGAAGTCCTCTAGCGTCACGGTCTTGTCTTTGTAGTCACCGACAATATCCTCCATCATTAGATGTGGCGGAAGCGGTTCGGATGCCGACAAATAGCCGGACAGGTAGAGGCGAGGTGTGCGGTAGAAGTTTGAATAGGTAATGTAAAGGGTATAAGTGCGGAGAGATCTGGAGCGATAACGAGTCACAGGTTAGAAAAAAGAGATAAAGGTGAAGCTGGAGACAGAGAAATGGCACTCACTGTGTCCCTGACTGATCATCTGTCTCTCGAATGATGGCTTCCTCATCATCGTCTTCATCCTCCATATCGGGGATATCATCATCATCCTCCTGCTCGCCCAGATTCCCGGATTCGTCGACGGTTCGCACGTCACGAATCCGAGCTTCTTGCTTATCATGATCTGCCCCAGCGTCGCGCCCACCGCCAGTCCGTAACCATCCATCCTCTCCACCGTCGGCTGCTGTGCCTTCGCTGCCATCACCGCCTGAGAGGAAATCCCTCACAATCTCATCCTCCAGCCCTGCATCTCCGGCAAAGTTGTCGTTCAGTCTCCGATGACATGGCACTCCTCGTGTAACCAGGAACTGCTTGCCATCTGGGAGGTAGGATACCCGTTTTGCTGGACTCGATGCGTCGGCCCATGACCATGTGGGGAACTTGTAGACTAGATAATCTCCGGCGAGAACAAACTCCTCTGGAGTGATTTGGCCAGTGTTGCGGAAGGTGGAAGTGCGTGATACCGGGGCCAGGCGGTCCCGCCAAGTTGACAGTGTAGAGTGTAGGATATTCATAATGTTTGACAGGTGAGAGTGAAGAAAGAGATACAAGAGAAACGGCGGGGGCAGGGTAAATGATAAGCGGTGGAGCACATGATCCGCCCCGCGTGAGCGTCATTTTGAATTGATATGGTTGCACGTGATGGTACCTACGTGATTATGTAATAATGTTATTTACAGTGACTCCGCAAAAGTGTTAACACCCCCTTCCGATACCGCCTTCCTAATTGGATATACCGCCCATTACTACTTGGATCTCATTGGTGAATATTTAACCGGCAGAAATCTGGGGATGTTAACACTTTTGCGTAGTGACTGTACCATCCATGGATCTGGCCCCGGGGAGATCCTCTAATCGACAATACCGTTGTGCGACCGTTACAATACTAAAAATGGCCTCGCAATAGTAATAACTCGATTGCTTTACTGAATACTGGCTTTTTTAGGCTTTATCAATAACACCTTGAGGTACCATGAATACATTTATTATTATGTATGGGTCATTGAGGTGTTCATCTCCGAGAACTCGACTTGCTCCCGAAAACTTTGCAAGCCGGGATCTCGAGATTTTATTAGCAGATTGAGAGTTATCTGCAGCTATCCATGGTCCACTGTATCTCTTGAATTATGCTCTGTGGTTGTAAAAGCTGCACATTGTGACTGCAATGCAGACGAACAGATCTGCTGAGACGAGAAAGCCTCAAAAGCTCGCTTTGCCAGTCCTCATTCATCTCGCGCCATCTATCGAGACATTTTCGAAACAGAGCTCGTTCTTGTTCTGTTCCATTGCCTGCGGCCACTCCAAAGTCATACATTTTCTGGAAATCTTTAGGTGTATCCGCAATGATGACACTGACCGGATAATCCTTGAGAAGTAGCTTTTCGAGTTGATTCTTGTGGACTAATGCCCGTCTATCATTCGGCACCGCCTGCAACTCAGCAGCCTCGGTGGCTTGATGTCGGGGATCAGCCTGCTCGTCTTTGACGGCTTTCCACTCCTCCTCGGATAGGACATGGGACGTTGCAAGACCGGTGGTTTCAAAAAAATCTTGGTCACCGAGGACTGGAGAGAAAACATCCCAACCCCACGCACCACTGTCAAAGAAACGTTCAGTATTGCAATCCACGAACACCATGCCCACGACATCATTGGGCCTGAGTTCCAGAAACTCGCGAGAAGTGTAGCCTCCCCACGAGTGAGCGACAATGATAAACGGAGGCTCAATACCGGCGTTCCTTAAGAGAGTATCAAGCTCTGCTGCGACTGATGCTGCAGATATGCTTGATGGTGTTTGGTCGGGACCTTCACTCCTACCCATCCCTGAACGATCATAGTTCAACCAACGAGCAAATGGAACCACAAGCTTTCGCACTACAATCCACTCATCGATCGTGCTGCCAAGGCCTTGCATGAGAACGACGATAGGCTTTCCAGGCTTGCGATCTGGCCCCGAAACAGACAGATAGAGGTTGTGGGAACCGACGGAGACAAGCCCATCCTTATCACCTTTGTCCCAGTCAATTTTAGAAATTGGTTGCATTGTGAACTGGATGTGGATTCAAGTTGAGCAAGCAATGAATTGACGTCGAGTTGTTGGATAACGAAGTGAAAGATGCCCAAGCCCCCGCTTTCTAAAGCCCTCCCTAGAATAATTTACAATGACTCATTAGATGCTATCGTTAATTCCTTGCCTGACCAATAGGACTAGCCTGATAACTAGTATTCTTTACAATTCACTCCAACATACTACTACCCTCCTACTATGACCTACAGATATATACACCCTACTAAAAAAGTATATAATATAATATTTGGTATAGTACTAGTTTTAGATATATATAAAAGACTACTAAAAGCCTAATCCTAATAAGAAAACTATCTAGTATCTCCATTGAAGCCTCAGATCACTCTCCATTGGTATCAAGCTAGTTCTGTCCCGACCTCGCCCCCCTCGGTTTCCTCGGCTGGCACTTGATTCACCTTCTCTTTTCTTGTGTCAGGCAGTTGCTTCCACTCCATTGCCCAGCTCGTGATCCATGCAAGGGCTGGAGTGGCAAGCGCCACCCAGAAAACATTCTTCAGTGCTGCATTAAATGCACCCACGACGGCGTTCATCAGCTCGGGAGGAACGACCGCTCTGAAACCGCTCGCACCGGCCGCCACCACGGCTGCACTATCTATTCCCCGCACCTTGCTGAGGTTCTGCAGAAGGCCATCCGTGAAGAGGTTCTGCCCAACACTAGGAGCCAGCGCGCCCCCGAGCATCTGGAAAAACATGATCATGACGAGACCTGTCGGTATATCTGACTTGTTGAGCACAACCTGCACCGCCAAAATTGGCATTTGGCTACAGCTGCCGTAGCCAAGCCCAGACAGGATTTGGAAACCAATCCACTGTCCGCGCGGACTGTCCGGGCGCACAAGTTGATAGAGACCCCCTCCGGCAGCCAAAAAGAGAGGTCCAACCCACATGAACGGTACATAGTGTCCGAATCTCGATGCTAGAGAGCCTGCGCAGAGGGTACCAAGGCTGTTCGACACAATCAAGGGGAGAAGATTGATCCCCGAGTCTCTGGCACTAGTGCCCTTGACTGACTGGAAGTATATGGGCCAGAAGTACGATTGCACTACTACGGCCACCTGAACGAGCATCATGAAGCCGCATGATGTTGAAAAGGTACGACTTCGGAAGATGTGGAGAGGGATATTCGAGCTTGGATGATGTTAGCAAGCATGCAGAATAAGATGTCTCCATGACAGTAGAGACTGAAAATGGGAGAGGAGGAACCAACTTTTCTTTGCCCAGGAATTGCAAGTACAAGAAGGTAATCAGGAGTAGACCGAATCCGATCAGGCACCCGAACACCTTGGAATCAGACCATGGATAGCTGATGCCACCCCATTGCAATGCCAAATTCAAACACGATGTCGCACCGAGCAGCAGAGTAGCCCCCGGAAGGTCAAGTTGACGTAGCTTCTGCTTCCAGGGTAGGTCCCCCTTTACTGCAGGTGGAGGTTTCCTCAAGGTGAACCAGACCAATACCAGCCCAACAGCTCCGAAAGCTTGCAATAATTAGTCAATCATGACAGGAGATATGGTGGGCTTCATTATTAACAGCGGCTTACGGAGATTGATCCAGAAAATAAATCGCCAGGTCAGCTTCTTGTTGTCTGTTATCAAACCACCCACGAGTGGTCCGACCGCCGATCCAATGTTATACATGCCCAACACAATAGGCGACAGCATTGCTTGCTTTTTTAGGGACACGCAATACGATAAAATAGTTGTTGTTCCGCTCACCAAGCCCGCAGCACCGAGACCAGAGACTGCTCGCCCTATGATAAGTGCCACAGAATTTGGGGCGACGGCCGCGATGATGGAGCCGATTTCGAAGACGGCAAGCGAGATGCAGTACACCCACTTGATGTTATAGAACGCATACAGACGACCACAGGTTGGCAACAGTGCCATCTGCGCGATCAGATAGGAAGAGCCATACCACCCGATATCGTTGAGACTGTGGAAGTCGCTGGTGATGTGGGGTATCGCCGTTGCTTCGTATGACAATCAGGTCTGATGCTCTCTCGGTCGGATCATGGAGAAGTACAAACAGAGAATGGTGTTATCAATCGCTAGCACGAGGCAGATGGACATAAAGGCCAAGGTCAAAGAAGCGAGAGCCCATCCTTGCATATATCGAGTTTCGGGCTGGTCCTCAGTGTCCTTGGTGTTGGTTACCCCCATGATTCCCTCGGTAGGAGGCGTAGGCTCCGCCACAATCTCAATCATGCTGATCTGGGGAGTGTCGGGATGGCAAGCTTTGTGGGGAATGGACGTGATGAACTAGTGGATCTAAAGTCTGGTATTTATACTCATCGAACGAGGTATCCGGGGGCGCCGGACAGCCACTGTCCAGGAACATGAGCTCTCCCCTGACCGGAATTGTTTGATTTTTCAGGAGCCGTTCACTCTACGGAGTACTAGTACTTGTACTACTAAGCGGGCGCCATACCGCCATTAGGTGCGACGCTTGCACACAGATCGGTGGTCCGTGGGTTTGAACCAAATACACTCAGCCACTACCCAGCCAGTCAGGTAGCCTTCGACAAGTCCGGGGCTGTATAGGTATCCAAAGCCTGTGCGTGCATGTGAGCTGGAAGGCGTGATGATGTACCCGGCACCTAATTTAGCCTATTATCCTCTTTGTCTGGCACCCCTGCCAGAGACCAGCTTCTTTTCCTTTGCGAACACACTCGATTGAAATTAAGGTATCCAAGAGATCCATAGAGGGAGAGAGGCTGCGCTTATCTTGAGGAGAGTGTCGGCCCAGCTCGAGGCGTCCAAGCCATTGGCATTTAGCACATACCACTCGCGATGGAAGCCGGTTTACTCTCCCTTGCTTTGGCTACCACCCCTGTAGTGTCGAAGAAGAGCAAGGAATGTCTCAGAATCCTTGGAAGGGACTACCCCTGAAACGTGTCTCAGAGTACTAGGTACCGTACATACGCACGACCTAATACCCTGTCAAGACCCATCAACTGTATGTTCACTGTCGCGACTCTTCTCCAATAATTTCATACGAATGTTCAAGATACTGTTGTAATTAATTTGGATGTCGGTTTGATTATGGTCAACCCAGTACAATAATGTGATACAAAATCCAACCCCGGGGAACCTCCCCTACCTTGGCTCTTGGGGGCTGAGAAAGCGTCAAAGAAAGTAGAAAGTACAATCGGTGGCGACGCTACTTTCGGGATGGACTGCATCCTTATCCGAAAGTGATTTCCAACCTCCGTGTTCAATTGGGTATATAACAACGACTCAAGAATACTAGGCTCTACTCACACTGATGCAGGTGACCAGAATTGGGTGCCTGGGAGGGGTTGAACTTCATGCTCCAACCTAGCTTCTTGGGTAGGTAGTCTAACGGGCCAGGATTGTCAGCCTATCAGGACTGTATCTCCATCCACCCTCGGCTGGGTTTTAAAACAATCTGTCTGCATGATACTTGCAGTAGCGAGTGGACCTACATTTTGTCCGCATCCCCTATGGCAAATTGCAAGCTGCTAAGCACTTCGAAGGTGACTTATTGGCCGTTTGTAAATCCTGTAGGATGTCATTGACTGGGTTCTCTGACTGACGGGGAGGATGACGGACTTACCACCCGTAGCTGGGTATATAGATTACATGTTTAACTACGAATAACCATCATGAAAGAAATGGTGATCATTCATGATGGCAACGTATAATTCTAATTGGAATTACCGTCGATACTACGTTGGTAGTCCATGAAGAGACACGGCAATCAAGAGAATTCGGTCAACCGGGAAGGAAGATTTAAAGGCTGCTTCTGAAGGGAGAGAATGAAATGGGGTCGCAGCACAATCGCCAGGACTTTAAATTTACCCTAAGCCCAGGGAAACCATTATGACCTATCTACTGCAAAATCCACTACGCATGGCTTTGGATTCAGCATAAGCTATTCGGGAACCCAATCACGTCTTCCGGGTCTATACCAAAACACAGTCAGCCTTCTAATCCTCAATATTTTTCGTGTCCGCCGTTCTGGTCAGCCAATTGTCGTTGTTCATAGTCAAGTAGACGTAAATGTCCACAATGGGGCCAATGTAATCCATGAGCAGGAACGCCCACACTTGACGACCGCAAAAGGGGTATCGCTTGAGGAAGTGTCGATATGTTGGAAGCCATCCGTTCCATCCAAAGGCCATCCAAGCTATATATGCGTAGCTACCAAAGAATGGGATTCAGATAATGTAACAAATGCAGCCATCTCTATGCGGTGGGTGGAGTACTCACGCGATCCATGGCGCTGTGAACAACGTCCGAAGCCAAGCCCATGCGTACACGGTGGCCCAAATGGGGCGAGCGAGGCGCTCAATCATCTTCCACGTCGTGTATGGGTGTCTCCTAGAGGTAGAGAGTCAACAAAGCAAAGCAAAGCAAGATAGCCCTTGACGAAATTCGTCATCGAGCTGGGGAACGACCTACTGCATCATTTTTCTATAGCCGGGGAATGCAAAGAGATACCCGAGAAAGGTGCGAAAGTTTCCCCGGTCCCAGCGAAGTATCTGCCAGACAAATCTGTGGTCCTGAGGAATGTTGGTGGTGACTTCGGCTTCCGGGGTGTTCTGAATTGACACCTTCCACCCGTGGTCAAATATCAACCCCGTCAAAACGACATCGTCAGCGGTGTTCACGATCCTACGGCCGATGACCTCCTGGGTATATGCATCGGCGAAGCTCTGGTTTTGGAGGATAGAAGCCCTGATGAAAAGGGTTCGTGCCGACAGGCACCAGCAACCTCCATCCGCAGCGAAATGCACCTCCCGAGAACTTTTCCACTGGTACAAGTCAAATGTCGCCGTTGCTTCCCAGGGCGTGATGACTCGGGCATCTTGGCGCTCAGATGGTATATCAGCACTGATAGAAATGTCAGTTAATCATGTGCTGTACCGAATGTCATTTTCAATTTGGGGATCTGACATTTGTATACCGGCAACGCCGCCAACTTCTGCATCTTCGAACGGAGCCAAAAGGTAGGGAACAACGGTGTCAACGTGCCAGTAAACATCGTCGTCCACCAAAGCGAAGATTCTACCCTTTGCGGCCTTGACACCGACCATCAGCTGGTGACGCTTATTGGCCAGGGGCGCAATCACGACGATAATTCTGTAAGCATCCTGCTGGAATGGCTCGACAAGCTGCTCGACACGGGCCCGGTTTCGTTCAACAGTCGCAATGATGATCTCCCGAGGATTGGCCTCCAGCCAGAGACGCATGCATTCGGTGAAGGTGGACTCGGTGTCAATGGTCGGAACAATAATGCTCACGTCTTTGTGGATGTAGTTTGGCTTTACGGGCAAGGGCACAGGTTTGTACTTGGTAGAATAGTGGGATACGACAGCTTTGTCCAAGACACTCCAAGCCCTGCGATACGTTCATATGTTAATGATGTCACAAATCTCGGGGGGTGAAAGGCGAAGGCACATACCAGAGTGCTCCCAAAGCTACTGCCATTATGGATATTGGACCAAGGAAACTGAGCCTCCTGATGAGAAAGATGAATCTCGATTCGAAGAGCGTAATTGCAGATGAGCGTATGGTATCGATGGATGAGTCTCTTCAGACCTAGGAAGGAGTATGAACAGAAAAGAAGCTTTGAGGGGCTCAATTTCTTAGAATTGCTGGGATATCACCCCAAAATTGAGAGGTTATACTTATATCTGTTACCATGAACTCTTCCAAGGCATTGGCTCCGCCAGTTCTGCAAGATAGCGTGGGGACTACATTGGAAGTGCCGGACATAGCTGGAAGTATCGAAGGTGCGAAAGAGAACCGTATAGGTCCATGCAACTCCGGGATATTGTTACCAGTTACAACACGGCCACCGACCGAACAGAAAGGAACAAGCGTATGCATAGGTGGTAGTGTTCTAAAGGATCGGGCGCTTTGAGCGGGACGCCCAATAACTCCTCCTACATCACCAGCTTGGAATATCACTCAATGCCTCTCCACTTCATGCTCTCTTCGCCATCTAGTGCCTGCAGGGTGTTCTCATGAATTACCCAAGCTTACTTCGACTGCACGTAGATTTCTGACTGGATTGGATGACCTGAGCGCAATTAGTGCATTAAGAAGCTAGGCATTCATACGTATCTGTGCTCACACAGAATTTAGCGTGTTATACTGAAGTAAGATTGGAATGCATCATTAAGGTCATTACCACTCTGGGGCGATCACCGAGATTGACGGTCGACGCCATGCGCACGTCGGCGTAAATGAATACCGTCCCCTTCAACAAGCCACTTGGGGTCATAGGCGGAAAATTGCCAATTCGGGTTTCCCCGAAGCCCAGATCTCTCTCTAGTTTCATGCGGAGTCATTTTGTTGAGGCCAGATCTCGCAAACGTCGCCCTTCTTAATTGACAGAGACTGTCAAGTATGTCGATGGTCAAAGGTTGCTCTATAGTCGTATGAAGGGGTGGGGAAAATAGGATATATATCGTGTAAAAGCACTTAGACTCATAGCTGTTGACCCAAAAATATCGCTTCCAACAGTTTGAGCAGGAGACACGTTGAGTCTTGATCTCTATTTGCTCATGATTAACCCCCTACACACTTGGTACCATCTCCGCGGGGCAAGCCCCTACAACGCATACTACTGCAAGTATACAACAGAAACTAAGTGACGGTCACGTTCCTTGGGTATTTAGTTAGGTTACATCAATGCAAGCAGACCTTTCTGGCCTCAGGAGACGCTATATACACCCTTGCCCTGTCTAGTTTCGGAGGAACTCCGGCTGTGATGTAGGGGAATTGTTGCATGGTAGTTTGGACACATTGTCAATTTGACGAATGGCTTTGCGTCGCACCGCACGTCGCGTCTTCCGAACGGTCCGGCTCGTCGATGGACCCACCCCCAGCCGGGGTTCGGTATATTCTTATTGGCTTCTTCTCTGTGACGTCCCCAGGAGTTCCAAGGATAATGAAGGACACTCCTTTCTTCCTGGGGGCCATGATAGATCCTGTAGCCAGGGTGTGATAGGAAGAATATCCAACACGCACCTCACCAATTGAGGGGTAAGTTCGGCTAATTATCGGCGTGGTAATTGCTTGGAAGACGTTAGCTACAGATCACCATAGCATCTCCTACGTCCCTTTACCTATATAAACAGGGTATATTTACAGGGACCAAACATGTAATATAGTTATCGTGCTTCAAGATTTTTGTACACTCGAGGCTCGGCTTCTCATTGCCTTTTGTTTCACGCCATGTCTCCCGATTCTCCCGCACCAGCGCCTATTGCCATCATCGGCGTCGGCTGTAGGCTTCCTGGAGGGGCCAATAACCTGGACAAGCTATGGAAGCTCCTGTCAGAGGGCCGTAGTGGCCGAACAAAGATTCCGGCGGACCGCTGGTCTGCCGAGGAGTGGTATGATGCGTACCCTGACGCAAAACAGTCCATGGTCACGAAGCACGGGTTCTTTCTAGAAGAGGATATCTCGCAATTCGATGCCAAGTTCTTCGGCATTTCGAGCACTGAGGCACACGCAATGGATCCTCAGCAGCGCCTGTTCTTGATGACGACGTACGAAGCATTGGAAGATGCCGCCATTCCCATCGAGACATTACGGGGGTCGAATACGGGGGTCTTTGCGAGCATATTCGAGCGAAGCTATGACAGAATGGGGCACAAGGACCTGTCCACAATTAGCAATACGCATATGAACGGAACAGGGGAAGCCAGTAGGTCCCCTGAAGCCCACTGCATTATTTCGGTGCTGACACGGCTGCAGTCCTTTCGAACAGGATCTCGTATTGTTTTGACCTCAAAGGTCCATGCATGACTATTGACACTGGCTGCGTAAGAAGCTATTTCAAAGCTGTGAAAAGCACCGTACTAAAGCCTTATAGTCAGGAAGTCTGGTAGCTCTTCATCAAGCATGTCAAAGCATCAGGCTGGGAGAATCAGACCTCACCTTGGTCGGTGGATCGCAGCTTGTTATTCACCCTGATGTTCCCACCATTAGTGAGTTTATTATCCATACTTCTGGGCCCCCAGTTCTATTTCAAAATTGAAACCTTTGTTATGATGCTTCGGCGTGTATGATTATCTGCGTGCGCTGACATCGACTCAGTGAGCAGCATGGGCATGCTTAACCCCGATGGCAAGTCTTATGCTTTCGACTCGCGAGGCGAAGGGTATGGACGCGGGGAGGGCGTGGCCACGATTGTTCTAAAGCGTTTGGACCGCGCACTGGAGGACGGGTAATGTGGCGCAAGGCCGTTCCCTTGCGGTGTGTACCTCGCTAAAGAGTCGAACAGGGACCGAGTTCACGCTGTCATCGTCAACTCTGGTACAAACCAAGACGGCAAGACTTCAGGTCTCAATACTCCTAATGGCGACGCTCAGGCCGCCTTGTCTTCGCGCGTATACCGAGAGGCTGGGTTGAGCCCTGCAGATACATCATTCGTCGAAGCTCATGGCACCGTAAGTTTTTCATCTGATGGAATGAATCTGGGCTGACAGGGCTCTGGATAGGGAACCCAAGTAGGCGATCGAGAAGAGATTGCATCCATCTACAAGGTCTTCTGTGAAGGTGTTGCTAGGACGGACGACCTTTACGTTGGCTCCATTAAGCCAAACGTCGGGCACCTCGAGGCAACCTCTGGGATTGCCGGCCTGCTCAAAACCATTCTCGTGCTCAAGCATGCCCAAATCCCACCAAACTTGAATTTTATCAAGCCAAAGCCATCGCTGAAGCTCTATGAGAGAAATATCAACGTATGTCTGCTATGCTGGCCTCAAGGGTCTGAGCTAACCTCCACTAGATTCCGACAGAACTGACGCAGCTTCCGACGCCATGTAATGGTGGGCCGGTGCGAGTCTCTCTGAACTCGTTTGGTTACGGCGGGACCAATTGCCACGTCATTCTTGAGGCTGCTGGCCCTGGGAGAACTAAAAATGGAATGAATAGTATCATGTCCAAGGGTACCAAATCCAATGGAATCGAATCCAATGGCATCAAATCCAACGGTGTAAAGTCCAACGGCGTGGAGTCTGACGATGTTGGATGCAATGATGCCATGATCAACGGGACAATGGCCAAGGGGACCAACACAAATCAGAAGGAAAACATGAAGAATGAGCTTTCAGACACAAATCAGACCTACACATCGAACAGCACAACATCGCACTGTCCGGAACTAATTGTTCTCAGTGCATCGACTGTGAAAGCCTTGTTATCGCGCGCCCAAGACCTTGGCCTGTGGATCGAAACTCACCAGGTGGCGCCAAAAACTCTGCACAGCCTGTCCTACACGCTTGGAGTCCACAGATCGGCTCTTGCATACAGAAGGGCCATCGTCGTGTCAACAACGGAGGAGCTCATGGCTGAGCTCAATGTACCGGGGCCTCAAAGGAAGACGGTGCCGCGGGCACCTGTCACATTCGTCTTTTCCGGACAAGGCGCCCAGTGGCATGCGATGGGTCTGGAACTCATTCAATCCTCGCGCGTCTTCCAACTCTCGATCTCGGCCATGGAAGATGCGCTGCGCCGGCAAGGTTGCACGTGGAGTCTCGTGGAAGAGCTGTCAAGGTCTCCTGAGCATTCCCGAGTCGGCGAGGCCGAGATAGCGCAGCCTGCTACCACCGCAGTTCAAATTGCGCTCGTGGATCTGCTCGAGAGCTTCTCGATCCGACCAAGTCGGGTCGTGGGTCACAGCTCCGGTGAAATCGCCGCTGCCTACACTGCCGGTGCCTTAAGCCTTGAGAGTGCTATTCTCGTGTAAGTGAGACCTCTGAATATGTGGCGTTCTATCACTAATCATTAACAGAGCATACCAGCGAGGCTTGTCTTCTGCTAAAGCCAAAAAGATGGCGGATGTTCCCGGCGCCATGATGGCGGTTAGCCTCGACGAGACCGAAGCGATGTGGTATCTCAAGAAGCTTACCCGCGGGGCGGCCGTTGTGGCTTGCGTAAACAGCCCTTCGAGTCAGACCCTGTCGGGAGACGAAACCGCCATCGACGAGATCAAGGAGGTACTTGATAAGGACGGCATCTTTGCCCGTAAGCTGCGAGTTGACACGGCATATCACTCACACCACATGGAGCGTGTTGCCCAAGACTACCAAGAGGCCATCAGAAGTATTGAGTCCTCTGGAGTAAGGGACGGTGTGACCTTCTACTCCAGCGTCACCGGCGCCATCAAGTTAAGTGGCTTCGGTTCTGACTACTGGACGGCCAACCTGGTGTCACAAGTCAAGTTCAGCCAGGCGTTGACACTGCTTCGAAACGAACAGATCAAGCAGGATACCAACATGGACCTGGGCGTCTTTGTCGAGATTGGGCCTCATTCGGCACTTGGGGGCCCTTCTCGCCAGACTCTCACACGAGAAGCAGCGAAGAAATACAAGTTTGAGTACTTTTCTGCTCTAGTGCGCAACACTGACGCTGCAAAGTCCACACTGACGCTTGTGGGCAAACTGTTCGAGCTCGGTCTCGAGGTAGACATGGCTGCGGTTCTCACCATGTCTGACAAGACAAAACCAGAGATTATCAGAGACTTAAAACTTTATCCCTGGGATCTCGCACCGTTCTGGCGAGAGTCTAGGCTCAGCAAGTCCCATCGCTTCCGCCAGTTCCCACATCACGACCTCCTCGGCCTGTTTGATCCGGCTAGCACGACTCATGAGCCGCGTTGGAGGTATTTCATCAAGTTGGATAGCCTGCCATGGCTCAGAGGCCATATGGTTGAGGGTTTCACACTCTACCCTGGTGCGGGCTACCTGACGATGGCTATCGAGGCAGCAAAGCAGCTCGTGATAATGAGAGGCCTTAAAAAGCCCGTCGCCAAGTTTGTCCTTCGCAACGTGGAGATATCCAAGGCCATCATTCTCAGTGAGCCAGATGAGAGCAGCTCTGGTGAGGTTGAGGTCCAACTGAGCATGTCGGCCGCGAACCAATATGACGGCAACCGTTGGGAGTCGTTCCGGATAAGGTCCTACAACGCTGACGGGTCGTGGAGTGAGCACTGCTCCGGCGAGATCACAGTCGAGCACGAGGCGGGCGAACCTGACGAGGTTGAAGGAACAAGAGAAGTCGAATTGCGCAAAGAAGAGGCAATACGATTCCTAGCAATTTCTGAGCAAAGCTGCGACACAGACATGACGAAGTCGGAGTTCTATGACTTTGCGAGCCTGACGGGAAATGAATTCAGTGGTGCATTCACCCCGATTGTTTCAGCCAGGTACGGGAAAAACCGGGGTGTTTTCGAAATATGCACCCCAGACATTGCTCCTTTGATGCCATACCGGTCCTTCAGGCCTCATTCTATCCATCCGACAACACTGGACGCCACCCAGCAGATAAACGCAGTCCTGTTCAAGAAATTTGTTACCAACGCTGCATGTGTTCCAACCAAGATCCCGTTGCTAGAGATCAGTGCTAGTCTCTCCACCACGGCAGGGAACATCCTCACAGGAGCCATGCAGATTGAAGCCGACGGCCCAAAAGCGTCCAAAGGGGAGGGCTGGGTGTTTCAAAAAGATCCGGATGGCCATCTCAGCCCGGTCATTCGACTTCTTGTCAACTTGAGAGCCATTGGCGAGACTCGAGAGGAAGAGAACCAGCCTTTCGTTCAGGATGCGGTGAATCGACTTGACTGGAACCTTGACGCCGACTTTATGATCAATACCTCCTTCCATCAGGTTCTCTCCTCTACCCTGGGCTTAGAGGAAACCACGACGTACGGATTTGAGGGAACCAAAGTGTCTGTGCAGGAGTCTGACAAGGAATACCTTGTCACGGACCAAGCCTCTTCCATATGGTTCAGAGATGCCGTGCGCTTTGTCGAGGAGAGCAATGCTGGCGTGGTGACACCTCAACAAGTCAAGTTCTTTGGCTGGATGAAGAGATGGTTGTCGTCAGACTATTGTCGTCAGATCACCTCAGGCTTGACCGCAGAAGAAGAAAAGGGCATTCTACAAAGTATTGAGTCGTCTGAGACCTCAGCCCAGCTGCAACTCCTTGCACGTGTTGGCAAAGCCCTCCCTCGCATCCTGACTGGTGAAACCCAGCCCTTAGACGTGATGCTGGAAGGCAATCTCCTATCAAGGTACTACGAGAGTGGCATTCTTGTCGGCCCATATGAAGCCGCCGTGGCGTACCTGAAGATCCTCACTTTTAAGAACCCATGCCTCCGCATCCTCGAGGCCGGTGCGGGCACGGGAGGCTGCACCAAATGGCTCTTCCGTGGGCTTTCTGGCCAGAACGGCGCCGTCGGCTTCCCCGTCGAGAAGTACACATTTACGGACGTCTCCAGCGGATTTTTCGAGGACGCGCGCCAGACGTTTGCCGAATGGGAGGACGTCATGGAGTTCAGGACGCTGGATGTGGATGCAGATCCCATCGAGCAGGGCTTTGAGCCTGGGTCCTATGACGTGGTGGTGGCAGCGAACGTGCTCCATGCGACAAGGAAGATTGACGTGACCATCAGCCGCGCGCGAAAGCTGCTCAAGCCGGGGGGCAGCCTTGTCCTCATTGAAATCGAACCAAGAGGCGCCGCTTTTGGTCTCGTGGCCGGCTCGCTCACTGGATGGTGGGCTCCCCAGGACGATTTCCGGGTGGACAGTCCACTGCTGTTCCGCAACCAGTGGCAGGACGTTCTGGCAAGGAATGGGTTTGGGGGAATTCACCTTTCTTGGGAATGCATGATGGTAGCCAAAGCTGAGCCCTCACCAAGCAACGGGACATACAGCCAGCACAGCGTCGTTCTTATCAGAGACGGCGTTGACGATCATGTGGCTAAGACCGCCGCAGAATTCGCTTCCCGTAATATCGATATTAAAGAGTGTCTGTGGGAGCAAGTCAACGTACAGGAAGACAGCCTTTATCTTGTCTTCGACAGTGCAGAGAAACATCTCCTCCTCGAACCTCAGCCCCAGCTGTTCGAGACAGTCAACGCCCTCCTCAGCGCAAAATGCCGAGTCCTTTGGGTGCTCCTTCAAGACTCACCTGACCCCGCCATATCGGCCTACAAAGGCCTGGTCAACGCCTTTATCCGTGTCCTTCGGCGAGAGAGCAACAATACCGGGATCGTCAGCCTCGATTTCCGCCAGCCCGCTCTGTGTCCGGAGATGACAGCCAAAGTAGTCGCCGACGTGGTACAGAAGCGCTTCTGGCCGGCCAAGGAGGACACGCCTTCTTTGGAGCCGGAGTTCGCCTACGAGGACGGTCGCGTTCTCATCCCCCGTGTTAAGCCGGATTCCGAATTCTTGCAGTGGGCGCGGCGAAGAATGGAACTGGGAGCCACAGAAGAGACTGAGACTGCCCTCTACCAGGGTGACAGAGTACTCAAGGCCGAGGTCGGGACACCGGGACTGCTGAGTTCGCTGCGCTTCGTCGATCATGACATGTTGGCTGCTCTCGGGCCATCCCAGATCATGGTCAAGGCTGAGGCCCACGGCTTGAATTATAAGGACGTCAGCCTTGCTCTTAGCCAGAGGGGTCCCGGCGCCCATATGGCTGGCGAGGTTGCCGGCGTTGTTACGGCAGTAGGCGATGACATGCGGAATTTGTACCAGGTTGGCGATCGCGTCATGGGCTTCGGCTCGCAGCCGTTCAGCAACCTGTCACGCGTCCATGGACATCAGGCCCACAAGACGCCCGGCTGGATGTCCACCACGGTTGCAGCATCCATTCCACACGCGTACGTGACGGCCTATCACTGCATCATGGGAATAGCCCGTCTTGAGAGAGGCCAGTCGATTCTGATCCAGGCTGCGTCCGGAGGCGTGGGCCAGGCGGCCATTCAGCTCGCCCAGCATATCGGCGCGGCCATCTTCTGCACAGTCAGCACGGCTGCTAAGCGAAAGCTGATTATGGACGACTACGGTATCCCGGAGAATCAGATCTTCTCCAGCCAAAAGAGGTCGCTAAAGCAGGGCATCATGCGACTCACCAATGGCAAGGGAGTGGATTTGGTGCTCAACTCGTCGGCGGGAGAGGCGCTCAGGGACAGCCTCGACTGTGTCAAGCCACTGGGGACATTCATTGAGCTGGGGAAGAGCGAGATGCAACAAGGGTCTCAACTGAGCATGGCTGCATTCAACAGGTCGATCACATTCCACGTCTTCGATCTGGAAACACTGTCCGCTCGAGACCCCAGGCGTGTCTATCGTATGTTGGGGGACATCATCAGCCTTCTCGAGTCCAAGGCATTACGTCCCATACACCCTATCACCAGCTATCCCATCAATCAGATTGAGGATGCATTCCGCTTCTTGGGCTCGAGGAAGCATACCGGCAAAGTAGTCCTCCAAGTCGAGCCTATGTCCATGGTCAAGTGCCTCCCTTCTAAGCCGCTGCCGCTGCGGGTACGCAAGGATGGAACCTACGTCGCGGCCGGTGGCCTCGGCGATCTGGCCTCACGGATCTGCGTATTCCTAGCTTCTCGAGGCGCTGGGCATGTGGTATCTCTTTCGCGACGCGCCATCGACGACGAGACGAAACATAAGTACACGACTGCGGTCAGGGAGCATGGAGGCGAACTTCACATACTTCAATGCGATATCACGGACGAAGAGAGCATGAAACGTGCTGCATCATACTGTTCCAAGTTGCCCCCAGTCAGGGGTGTTGTGAACGGTGCTTTAGTGCTAAGGGTAAGTCGTCAAATCCTTGGGCATTTCGATTCGATACCATCTACTAACACATTCGAACAGGACCGGACATTCGCGCAAATGACCATCGAGCAGTGGAAGCTACCACTCCAACCTAAAGTCTTCGGCACACTCAAGCTTGACAAGTACTTTGCCTCGCCTGATTTGGCCTTCTTCCTGACCCTCTCATCGGTTGTGGCAGTCGTTGGCAAGGCTGGCCAGTCCAACTACGCTGCCGGAAATGGCTTTCAAGATGCTTTCGCTCTTGCTCATGCCGGCCACCCTCACACGCACTATATTTCGGTCAACGTCGGTGCCGTCTCCGTCGACGCGCACGGCGCACTCAAAGAGGCAGAACAAGGCAACATGTCCATCGGTGGCATGAGGGCTTCTCTCCGACAGAACAGCGTTATGGACATCTCCTTTGATGAGTTCTTCGCAAATATCGAATACGCCATGGCTGGTCTCGCCCGGGACCACCACAGACACCAGACAATCCAGGGTGTCACGTACCAGTCCATGTTGAACGCCAACGATGAGTTCCTTCTTGAGAATCCCATCTTCAGCCAGCTGGCTCATTCCCAAAGGAAGCAAGCTGTGGGTGCCACGCAAACCGACAAGGTTGACTTGAAAAAGGCTCTTGGTTGCGCGAAAATGATGGAGGAGGCTGAACAGCTCATCCGGGACGCCACGCTGACCAAGTTCGCCGTCTTCCTTGACCGGCCAATCGATGACATCAGAGTTGATCAGTCACTTGCTACCATTGGCCTCGACTCCCTCGTCAGCATCGAGTTGAAGAACTGGATGGTGCGCACTTTCCAAGTCAGCCTCCAAACGTCGGAGCTGAGCGGTGCTGGCAGCATTTTGGCGCTGGCGGCGACAGTCGCTTCGCGGTCGAAGCTGATCCCCGACGACATCCGGCAATCACGACCGCAGGCAGTCACCACTCAGGCGGACAATGGTAAAGTCCCTAAGAATGGCCAGCTAGAGCCGAATCATAGCTTCTACTGTTGCAGGGCGAGCAAGGAGCTACCCAGGCACCCGCTGGTCGACCTTGACGAGGCAGTCAACGACCTCCTCAATAGCATTGGCCATTTTTCCCACACGCGGGAAGAGTATGCAGAGCTCAGTCGCAAGGCCCACGCCCTCGCTGCCCAAGGCAGTCTCGGGCGCAGGCTGTACAACCAGCTTCGCGCCAAGGCCGACGACCCAAGCGTGGAGAGCTGGATTGCGGGTCCCCTTCTCAAGGCGATGTACCTCAAGCGGAGATACCCTATTGTGCCATACAGCAGCTTCCTGGGCACCCACTTTGACAGCGCTGTGCCGCACTCACAGGCCCAGCGAGCGGCTGCGCTTACCAGAGCCCTGTGCGGGTTTAAGCATGACCTGGATTCTAAGAAACTTAAGCCCGACTTTTTGGGCGAGAGGCCGAACTGCGGCTACTCATTGACGTGGCTTTTCAACGCACTGAGAGAGCCAAATGTGGGCAGTGACAAGATGATGAGGTATCCAGGAGTGGAACATGTCGCTGTGTTGCGAAGAGGACACTTGTTCCGCGTGTCACTCCGAAAAGGCGATCAGATTGTGTCGTATTCGAAGCTGAAGGCAACATACCAAGCAATTCTTGACCTCAACCTCGAGGAAAAGCACTGGACCGGCATCTTGACGACAGACAACCGTGACAGTTGGGGCACTGTAGGTCTTGGTCTGCTTCTGTACCGCTTTTTATACTAATTATGTCCCAGAACCGACAGAAGCTTCTTTCGATGAACGCAAGTAACGCGGCGTATATCAAAACAGTGGAGGAATCCGTCTTCATCATGTGTCTTGACGATGACAGCCCTGTCACGCGTGAGGAACGTGTCCGGTCCGGATACCTCGGTGGCTCGTTCAACCGCTGGCACGACAAGACACTACAGATTATCGTCACTGCCAATGGCAGATCCGGTACCATCTTCGAGCATTCCATGATCGACTTCATGACCACGTCGCAGATCTCGCAGAGGCTACAGGGCGCAATCGATACCTTGGACCCAGAGAACGACAACCCCAGTCAGGATGGCGAAGCCGTGGTCGATCCTGCCAGCCTCGAGGAGTTCCTCTTGAAGATGACGGCGGATATTGAAACACAGATGACAACGCTCCGCGAAAAGTACGCTGCGGCCACCGGAATCAAGATCTACACGCCGCACCTTATCCCGTCGTTCGGCAAGGCTATTCTCCTCGCCCACTCGGCGCCTATCAAGGCTACCGTGGATCTAACAATACAGCTCGCTAGTCGGCTGTACTTCGGCTATCTGCCGGCGAGCTGGGAGACAGTATCGACAGCGCACTTCCACCTAGGCCGGCCTGAGATCGTGCAGGTGGTGCTGAAGTCGGTGGTAGACTTCTGCGATGCGGCGCTCGATAGTACCGTATCACGCGCCGAGGCTCGCGCCCAGCTACTGCGGGCAGCGCGTGAGCTCAACGCGCAAATCGTCAAGGGCGGCGAGGGCCGCAACTACTTCCGGTTGATGGACGTGCTTGAGGTCATGAGCCACGAGGCGCACGATGAGGGCACCGCCGACGCCGTTCCCGAGCTTTTCTCCGACCCCGTGTGGAAGAGAAGCTACCCGTGCTTGATCATGCAGACCATGATCGAGAAGAAATTGGCCCAGGATCCCGGCTACACAATGCAGGACCCAGAGAACGTGTGGATGAACTACACTGTGAACGAAGATTCGTGAGTAACCCTCGGACCCCTCTCTCTAATACGGAGCATAAAGCTAACATACTTGCAGGCTGGAGGTGAATTATGTCAGTCCTCGAACGGGCGCCGAACGCTTCAAAGCTGCGCTAGACCGTGCGGTAGAAATCGTCAAAAATATTGTTCAAGCTGGTCAGGCATGAAGAGTCGCGATACCGGCCTCCTCGCTACGAAGGACAAAAGCAACCAACTGAGGGGAGTATCGGAATGGGGGTAACATCAATATGAGAAACTGTCTCAGGTCAATATAGAATTTCGAATATCATCATGAATGTCGTCATACATACCCTAGAACTAGACAAATGATACATGCAATGTTGACAGCGGTCATCTCGCCTTGCTACATCCAGGTCTCCGAGATTGAGGCGCCTGGGGCTTTGGGGGAGAAATACGTGTTGATTATGAGCGCAAGGATCAAACTTTAGAAAACTGGGGTAATGTAGCGCTTTTATGCTCGGATATGCGAGGAGACAGTCCGACAAGGCTTGTCAGTGATCGTAGGTGGAACGGGCGGTAGGCCACAACCCTGGCGGGTATCAACATGGTCATCTGGTTCGTACTGTCAACAGTCTGTCTCTTTTGCTGTTTTTTTTTGCTGTTTTTTTTTTTGTCTTCCTGTCTATTTCTTTTCTCTAACACTCCTTTTTCCCTCGGGACTATCAGGTATTTCCCGACTAGGTCACTGTCGTCCTTGGATGCGGTCACTTTTTTACGAGTGAGTCGGTCGACGGTCTAGTCGGCCTAGATGAAATATATACAAGGGATGGGTCTGGTAAATTCGACGGTCTACGCGATGTTTCGGCTTCTCTTGCCAGCACCATGCCATCATGTCCTGATTGTAAACAGCCCATTCGTCAGTTCGTAACAAAACGATACAATCGTGTTATCAATCGAGCTGTTATGGACGAAACATGCAAGCGCTTCTTAACCAAAGGACGCGGCGATCTTGAAGCCTTTGATTCTCGTTTGAATGCCCTCGCAGACGCGCTTGTTGCCAAAGACACGACGGTGAGACCGACCGGCCTTACCAAAACACAGATCAAGAACAGATATGCGGCCTTTGTGCACCTTTCAAAGGAAGCAGTATCCCTCAGTGAGATGATGGATATAGAGCATCAACCGACGAAGCGACTCAAAGATGCTATTGCTTTGCGCCAAAGGCCATCAGATGCCGAAGCCATCTCCATCTCCGATCAACTTGAAAGACTGAGAATATCCATACCCACACCTGACAACCAGATAACTCTTGGCGCACGATTGATCTCTATTAAGGCCCGAGAATTCGTTCTTCACGATAAGTTTAGACTGTTGAATTCGAACACAAAGATCGAGGAGCCAACTCTCGTTGTTCAGCTTAATCAGCTCACAATACCATTCCTAGAGGATTGTCAGGACTTGATCACTCAAGCCAAGGGTGGGAGCCTCTCCCGTATCGTCATCACAGCAACCCTTGCGTTTGCTAAGGTATCCGAATTGTTCGGATGGTTCAATCGGACTCATCCACCACCCACAAATGGTAAAACAGATCAAAAAGAAAGGAGCACGGGGTTAGAATCGCGTGATATCCGCAGGAATACGGCACGTGAGTTCCTTGCTGATGCTTTGCACCTCTGTGATAAATTGGGCAATTGTGAAGAGCTTCGAGAGAAAATTGAGGAAATGAATCGTCTATCTGAAGGTCCTCGATACGAAGAGGTCACGCCAGAGGAACTTGCATCCATCAAGATTGCCATGGTTGGCGGGCAAGGAGGAATGGCGACTAACTCTGGGCACTGGTACAATTGTATCAACGGACATCCTGTGAGTTGAATTTGCGGAATATTGGAAGCCTTCTTCTCAGCGAGATACAAAGCTAACATTTTGTGTCTTTCTTCTTCAGTTTGCCATTGGCGAATGTGGTATGCCGATGCAGCTAGCAAGATGTCCTGAATGTGGAGCGCCTATTGGAGGACGCAATCACCAGGCTGTCGCGGGTGTTTCTCGAGCGGAGCATATGGAGTAGGATGGAAACATCTATGTCATTCAGCTATGATCAGCAATTTAACTAGCTATCTTGTCAGTTTGGAATAGTATTCATACATCTACTTTGACTCTTATGGCCACAAGAGAAAATATGGTACGTCACATATAGGTTCAGGTGGACAGGCCGCGGAATTCCCTGGCAATTGTCCAATGCTGTGGAAACAGCTAATCTTCTGATCGCATATTCGGACACATCCGCAGAGACGAGGCCGTCGTGTGTTGGGTGTTGCTATTCCTTCTGGGTGGAGCAGGGTCTTGCAAGCCATCTGGCGGTCAGGCCTTCCGTTGATCGACAGCATTCCTGCCACCACGCAGTAGATGATTCAGTAGATGGCTTGCTAGCTTCCAAGGTTGTACCAGAACATCCTTCCTAGTAAACCTTTTGATCTTGGAATTGGATGTTCTCGGTAAAGATCAAAGCACATTCATTCACCCTCCTCCATCATTCGCCTCCGCTCAATTTCGGCATCCACTTCGTCTACTACCATTGGGATAGCTCTGCTCTTCCACCGACTGACCTCCGCCCGCATAAAGCCTTCTGTACTCTTCATGCCTACAACCAAAAAGCCCAGCTCCTCACGATCGACATCAAAGACTTCCCACCACTCACCATCCACAAGCTTGACCTCCTCCTCGCGTGAAGCGAGGTAGATGGCAGCCACAGCCAGGGCATTTGGTTGGTGGGTGACATAAAGAAGCTGCGGTGAGAGCAGCGCCGCATTGAGGTGCTGGATGACCCGTTGAGCCACAGCGGGCTTTGCCACACCCAAAGTTTGAAGATATGTCAAAGCGATGGTGTGTGGTAGGGCAACATGTGTATCAAAGCCGAGAGTACGGAGGATAACCGTTTCGGTGCGGAGAAGGACTAGCCGGGCGGACTGGTAGCCTCCCTCGGAAAGGATGTACGTTTCGGGAGATGGAGGGGTTTCAGGAGCCCCGCTCTGCCTCACAAACCACAAGGGTGATGCATCTTGTGACAGGAGGAATGTGTAGACATTGAGGACAGAACGTGGTGAGGTTGGTTGGAAGGAAAGCTTAGCCGTCAGGTACAAGGCTGCGGCGGATACATCCTGCTCCGGTTAGTGGATCAGATCAGATCAGAATAGAGTATTTAGAATTCCTGGAGCTGGACTTACCTTGACTGCGTAGATTCGCAAGCTACCTCCGTCAGCGCCAAGCCAAAAACGCGTGAAAATCACGACTGCCTGCGCAATTATATCTTGTGACAGGTGTAGGAGAACCCCGGCAGTTTGAGTGAGCTGGACGCCCGCACAACGGATGGAGGTTTCGAGGTCAGATGGGACATTGTCGATGGAGGATGACGATTTGGACAGTTGGTCGGGCGTTGCCAGGACATTTGATAAATGCTTCAGACCGGGAGCCATGACGCTGGGAGTTTGCAGAAAACGTGCGATGACGCAGATCCTCGTGCAGCTGAAACCATGCAGAGCGGGAGCGGCAAAATAGACGATGACGGTATCAAACTCGAAAGATGTCTAGTGGGAGGCAATGCTAATTTGCTAGAATTAATCAGATTGGAAAAGGAAGATGTGGTGGATCATGGAGGTGGAGAGAGCTCCAGGCCGTTCAGCCACCGCTATTTCCTCCCCAGCCTCTTGTTTTCCTGTCGCCAATTCTTGTGATCTCTTTTGGTTTCAAATTCTAAAACACGATCACTTCATTGAAACTACCAATACCCTTTTTCGTTTAACTCTGAATATATCGTAGGGGTCTCTGTTTTGTCCTTTTGTCCTTGATCGGCCTTCATAGCTCCCCTACTGCAAATCACCCCCCCAGGTTGCACACCAACGCCACATTGGGCCTGAATCGACGTGGCACTTCCATCCTGTCTGCTTGTTCTGTCGAAATAACCCCTCAGAACATGTCTCCCGATCTCTCTCATGCACCTGTCACCCTGCATTCCGATGGCACGCAATCTCACGAGACCGTTGCCTTGACGCCCCCAAGATCGTCGGTCCATCCAACCTCGCGAAATCACTTTAACAATCCGCCTTCACATCGTCGGGCAAACACTGAATATATTGCAAGACCTCCACTCTTTGAGCAAGGCACCAACGACACGATATCAGGCCCGAAGAATACCACTTGGACGGAAACCTTCCCGAAGAAGAAGCTTGAAGCAAGAGCCAGGGTCTTGTCAGATTGGTTCCAGGGGAAATCAGATCCAGTCGAGTTGGGACTGAAAATGAGCCCCAACGGTTCTTCAGACGTGACCGGATTGAATTCCCGTCCAACTCCGACATCCATGTCACATACGAGGCAGAACTCGACCCCGACGAATCGGTTTTCATTCTTCGGCCTGCGTCGACAACCAAGCAGACCCAATTTCCCAGAACCAGCAGATGATGAATTTTTGAACCTGGACATCACTGCCGCTCTCTCACTACCCGAAACACATGATACTAACGATGCGGCACTGGATGCCCTACGAGATCATGCCGACAAAGTGCTGCGAGGCATGCAGGAGGCCTATAAGCAGCGCACCTTCGCCATGCACCAAGCATTGGCAGACAAGAACGAAAAGCAGGAGGAGCTCGAAGAGACTCGCGCCAGAGTCGATCACCTCAAGATGCAGCTGGACGGCATGGCCGCCAAGGTGCTTAATCAGGAGAAAGCCATGCAGGCCATGGCCGAGGAATTGGAACAAGAGAGACAACTGCGAAAGAAGGAGGAATCCCGCAGTCGCAGTGATACAATGCGTATCGTGCATCCAGATGACGACGTGCCTTCCATGGCGCTCCAAACTCCTCGGCGTGGAGGCAAGCGTGCTAGCCATAGCACCTTCACCAGCGACTCGGGCTTCGAGTCCGGTGACGAGAGCGTTGCAGATAGCGTCTTCTCGCAGCGTGAGGGTGTCGAGTCTCCTACCTCGATGCTGACAGCGCCGTCTCCCAACATGTCGCAGATCGCCCTGTCTACGCCAACGGTCCCGATGCCAACACCTACAATCCAGAAGAATCTGGTCGCGGTCACGAGTACACCACCGCCTGCCCGATCCTCAGCATATGATCGGGTGTTGAAGGGTCTTGCTTCAACGCGTTTAGGTAGCTCTTTCTCTGGTGGTAACAGCAACGGGTCTAATTGCAACAACTGCTATGGCGTGCCCGCTTCCGAGGCATGGAGTGTCATGGGTGTTCTGCAAGAGGAGAACCGGGGCCTGAAGACACGATTGGGAGAGCTCGAGGTGGTCATTGATGATTGTCTGGGTCTCGTTGGACCTTGACACTAGATTTTCTATTTGACAATATTATACTCTTGATAGAATGCTGGCATATATTTACACGACCAAAGAAGTTGGAATATTTATTTTGGGCATGGATGCCAATATTATGCCCAATAATTACCCCATATGTTGTAGACCCCTAGCTGTCCCGATCGCGTAGTTAGTACCGTGGCCTCTGGAGTGTGGGGATAGCTTGGAACCCTGTTCTTGGGGGGTGCAATAACACATCGGACTTGGGAAGAATAGCAGGAAAAAGAAAGTTCTGGAGAATTGAATTGAAGCTCAGATTAGTGCGGTTATCTTCCAAGTATCCCATTACTTTTTTTGGTTGAGTCACCAAGTTGGTTGTTGCGGCGAAGACCAAGTGGCCTTAATTAGCGCGGAAGCGAAAAGTGGCCAGCGAACCTCTTCTGTCTTCTTCTTCCCTCCTCCCCCCCATCTTCCCGACAACTTCACCTTTCTCCTTTTGTTTTATTTTCTCTTGATATTTCACTTCCATTCCTTTAGCTGGTTTTCGACTCCAGCTTTCTTTTCTTCTTTAACGGATTGGGAGGAAGATAGCCACAATGAGCGGCCGTGAGTCCCCGAATCGTCTGGCACGCGGTCGCGACAATCTGTCTCGAATCGGCCTCAATTGATCGTCAAATGCTAATGGAGGAATATAGTACGCTTCCTTGACTTGATCAAGCCCTTTACGCCCCTCCTCCCGGAGGTGGCAGCTCCTGAGACTAAGGTGCCCTTCAACCAGAAGTTGATGTGGACTGGTGTATGTCGCCCTGAATCCACCCTTTCCGCGCAAGGTCGACTTGGATCCTAATGGAATTACATTACAGTTGACTTTGATGATCTTCCTGGTCATGAGTCAGATGCCTCTTTACGGCATTGTCTCCTCCGACACTTCGGACCCCCTGTACTGGCTCCGTATGATGCTGGCCAGTAACCGTGGTACTCTGATGGAGCTGGGTATCACCCCTATTATCTCCTCCGGCATGGTCTTCCAGGTATGCGATTCCAAAGCACTCCCCTATTATGATTTGCGGTCATTTTACTAACATTTCTCGTTCTCCAGCTCCTTGCCGGTACCCACCTCATCGATGTCAACCTCGACTTGAAGACCGACCGCGAGCTCTACCAGACCGCCCAGAAGCTCTTCGCTATCATTCTCTCCTTCGGCCAGGCCTGTGTTTACGTTCTGACTGGTCTCTACGGCCAGCCCAGTGACCTCGGTGCCGGTATCTGTGTTCTCCTCATTGTCCAGCTGGTTGTGGCTGGTCTTGTTGTTATTCTGCTTGACGAGCTCCTCCAGAAGGGCTACGGTCTCGGCAGCGGTATCTCCCTGTTCATTGCCACCAACATTTGCGAGTCGATTGTCTGGAAGGCGTTCTCCCCCACGACCATCAACACCGGCCGTGGCCCCGAGTTCGAGGGTGCTATTATCGCTCTGTTCCACCTTCTCCTGACCTGGCCCGATAAGCAGCGCGCCCTGTACGAGGCGTTCTACCGCCAGAACCTTCCCAACGTCATGAACCTCTTGGCTACTCTTCTTGTCTTCGCCGCTGTCATCTACCTGCAGGGCTTCCGTGTTGAGATCCCCGTCAAGTCTTCCCGCCAGCGTGGTATGCGCGGCTCCTACCCCGTCCGCCTCTTCTACACCTCCAACATGCCCATCATGCTCCAGTCTGCTCTTTGCTCCAACATCTTCCTTATCAGTCAGATGCTGTACTCGCGCTTCTCTGAGAACATCCTGGTCCAGCTTCTCGGAGTTTGGGAGCCCCGTGAGGGATCTGCTCAGCTTTACGCCGCCTCCGGTATTGCTTACTACATGTCCCCTCCTCTCAACTTCAAGGAGGCTCTCCTCGACCCCATCCACACTGCTGTCTACATCACTTTCATGCTTGTTGCCTGCGCCCTCTTCTCCAAGACCTGGATTGAGGTTTCCGGCTCCGCTCCCCGTGACGTTGCCAAGCAGCTCAAGGACCAGGGCCTCGTCATGTCTGGTCACCGTGAGCAGAGCATGTACAAGGAGCTCAAGCGCGTTATCCCCACCGCCGCTGCTTTCGGTGGTGCCTGCATCGGTGGTCTGTCCGTCGCCTCCGACCTTATGGGTGCTCTCGGCAGCGGTACTGGTATTCTTCTTGCCGTCACGTAAGTTACTCCGTCGATAATTCAATTTCGTTCATGTCAGCTAACAGCTCAATGCAGCATCATCTACGGCTACTTCGAAATTGCCGCCCGTGAGGGTGACATTGGCGCTGGCCTCAAGGGCCTCGTCCCCGGCAGCTAAACGAGACTGCCCGTATTTTCACGAGCAGCATGACATAGGATCGCACCGGTCCTTTGCAACCTCTCTGTTTACTTTCTGTCTTTTTTTTCTGTCCGCTCTACGTTATACTTTTTGGGTGAATGGATCGGCGCCGTCTGTTCGGTTGAATTGGAACTATACCGATTGATATTCAGTCGTGCAGGTTGATCAACCTGCCGATGAACGTCCCGAGGTCCCCTCTCGGGGAGTCTCTGCACGTCGACACAACCGTGTCCACGTCCTATGTCCATGTGTAAAGGCATATGGGTCTAATGTCACTCGATAGACGGTGCTCAGCGATGAAAAGTGCCCTGTTTAGTAGGGTCTTGTAACCATATGTCTCTAGAAAAACCAAAATCATATATTCAACTTGCCATGATCCTCAACCTCGTTCATATTATCAGTTATTTCAACGGCTCTTCGTAACTATAGGCATCACCACTCCAAAACACCTTCAATCCCGAAATAATTCCCTCAATTCATCGATTTCCACTAACAATGCTAAAATAATATCTTTTAAGTCCGGTAATCACCGTTGATAGTCACATACTCGTGACTGAAATCACAGAACCAGTAAACAGCATCCTCACCACCACACCCAGCAGCGCCCTGCTCACCACCACCAAGGTCAACCTCGATCTCGAGATCCTCATTCTGCAAAATAGCGCTAGCCCGCTTCTCGTCAACAGTCTCAGGTTCACCATTGACCAACAACTTCAAAACCTCACTGCCATCGACCGGACGGAAGCTAACGGAAGTGCGCTCAGGAACAACGGTGCCCTCCGCAACACCCTGCGTATAACCCACGGCGCAAAGAATTCGGCCCCAGTTGGCATCTTTGCCATACAGAGCCGTCTTAACCAACGGCGAGCGTGCAATCGTCGAAGCAATCTGTCGCCCAGACTCATAGTCCGGCGAGTTACGCACGCGCACAGTAACAAACTTAGTAGCGCCCTCTCCGTCCCGCACAACCAGCTGCGACAGCTCCTGCGCGAAATCAGTCACAACTCCCTGCAGCGCGGTGTAGTCGGCGCTGGCAGACGCAGCCGGCGCGCGCACAGTCTCGCCGCCTGCGGCACCGTTCGCCAGCACTGCGATGGTGTCGTTCGTGCTTGTGTCGCCGTCGATGGAGATCGAGTTGAAGGATCGCGACACGGCGTGTTTCAGGATTGATTGCAGCGCCGCGGGCTCGACGGCGGCGTCGGTGCAGAGGACACCGAGAAGAGTCGCCATGTTCGGGTGGATCATGCCGGCTCCTTTGGTCATACCTGCGAGGCTGTAGGTGCGGTCTGGGGAGGATGGAAGGGTGAAGGTGCGCGAGAGGAGCTTGGGGAATGTGTCTGTTGTGCAGATTGCGCGGGCTGTGGTTAGCCATGCTTCGTGTGTGGAGGCGAGGGTTGAGTGCGCTGTTGGTATGCGGTCGAGGATCTTGGAGATCGGGAGGCTAGTGGGTGGTTTCTTAGTTAGTTATGGAGATTTCGTGGGAGTGGGCTATGCAATTGATAAGAGGATAGTCCACGGGTGAGCTTACCGCTGTCCAATGACGCCGGTGCTCATCACTAGCGAGCTGTCGTTCTCGACACCGCTGCACTCATCCACCTTTCTTCCCATCTCCACTGCGTCCTCTAGACCCCCCTTACCGGTGACGGCGTTGGCGCAGCCCGAGTTGATCACAACGGCGCGGATACCATTGCCTTTGCGGCTTTGCAGTGTCTTCCTGCTGACTTGCACTGGCGCAGCCTGGAACTTGTTGGTTGTGAACACTGCGGCGGCCGAACATGGCGTTTCAGAGGCGATCAGTGCCAGATCCGGGAAGCGGGTGTTGGAGGCCTTGACGCCCACATGGGTGCCGGATACCTGGAAACCCTGGGGGTAGGTGCCGGTCGTGGGGATGTAGCGCTGTTTGGAGGCCGGAATGGCCATGTCCAGCGGTGCGGAGTAACATCGGACTTGGCCCTTGAGCATGCGGGCGAGGGAGGTGGCCATTGTGGCAGATTGGGTAGTTGGAACCATATGTGAGTCTTGTATATCTTGCTAGACTTGCTACACACCAGCCGTTTATAGGGGTGGTGATGCTCAGTTGTGAGTCAAATCGCGTTGAGTCAAGGGAAAAAAGTAGCCGATCTCGGGAGCTCCCCACTCGGCAAGTGCACGGTATGAGCCCACTGTAATTGAGATGGAGATATCTTGGAAGAATTTTGACTTGGTTTCTACTTGTTTAGTATGTTTTTGAGTACTACATGTAGAAATCTGGAACCTAGTCTGCCCATTTGCACATGACATGCGCGACTTTTTCAGTCCAACGCTCTGAAGTAGAAATGAATTAGAATTCCATATAACTAATAAACTAGAAACACCATAGATCACACGTAGGAGGATAAACTAAGGTAAAATCCCGCGAATTGTGCATGTGGTGAATTTCAAGGTAATGTTGTCGATAGTCGCCGTTATACCTTCCTGGAGACGCGGAGTCGGAGAAACCCATCCGCTCCAATTTAATTCCTTCAAGCACTTCGAGCCCCAATTAAGCCCCCAATTAAGCCCTACATTCCAGTGTCAGACCTGCAGCTCCCTGCAAATACGAGATCTCGAATTTATTGACCTTGGAAGCCCCTTGCGTCCCGACCCTGTGCACATTCTCCGGATCTGATGGTACTGTTGCTTCCTTTCCCCTTCGCGTCTACGTGACTGTAATCTGACTAGAACGTCATGAAGCGTAAGCTCTCAGACGCTGGCGATCAGCCGCCTGTATCGACCCCAAAGAGAAGACGAACAGCCCTAGAACAATCCAATGGCGCCTTGAACGGTCACGCGCCCAACGGCGCACTCCCGAACGGCGATGCCTCCTACGAGCTTCCTCCATCAGGACGGGGTCAATCAACACCTAAGAAGGCCAACGGTGTCTCCGCGACTCCATTACAACAGTCTGGGCTGAAAACGCCTACCCACAAATCCAAGGCTCGTGGCTTGTTCGCTACGCCTACCAAGCCTAAGTCCGCAACCGCAGCGACCCCATCTCGAGTTAAGAATGCAGACCGGTCTGCGCGGAAGAAGAGCGCACGTGTGCTATTCGAGCAGGATGAAGATGCAGCTTGGGATGGGTCGGAACGACTAGCGGAAGAAATCTTACATGGTGATGAGCCGGATACGGAGAAAGCGGGTCAGCCTCTGACGGAGAGCATAGAACCTGAAGACGCAGAAGAGGCCCCTGAAAAGGGAGCGAAACAACCAAAGCGTCGTGCAGGACGACCGAAAGGTGCGAGAAATAAGCGCTCCCCGACACCGGAAGGCGAGCTCCCTGCACACGAACGATACTTCTTCCAGAACCGCGCCGGTCCTGTCAAGACATCAAATGCAACCCTCAACAAAGTACCCCTGTTAACGCATGAGGAATATTTCGAGAAACTTGGACAATATGAGGATCCGTGCAAGGAAGAGAAGGAATACCTGCAGTTCTTGCACCACCGATCTTTTCCACAGTGGGCATTCGAGTTCGATGAAGGGTTCAACATCTGCCTATTTGGCTACGGCTCCAAGCGCAAGCTAATGGATGAATTCGCGGAGTGGATTTACAACCACCGCTTGTCGGTCACTACGACTCCAATCATTGTAATGGTCAATGGCTACACACCAGGCATCTCCATCCGATCAATATTCGCCACGATCGTCACAGCCGTAATGGGTGACGATGCGCCATCCAAGCTTGGTGCACAGCCAACCGAGGTCCTCGAGCTACTACAATCCGCGCTCAAGTCGCATGAAGAGCCCGTTACGGTTTTGATCAACTCTATTGATGCCCCGCCTCTCCGCCGCGCAGCCAACCAAGCGCTCCTCGCCCGTCTAGCTGCAACACCGCGCATCCGTCTGCTGGTCACAGCGGATACCCCCAACTTCCCGGTCATGTGGGATATTAGTCTGCGTGATCAACTCAATTTCGTCTTCCATGATTGCACAACCTTCCTACCGTTCTCGGCGGAGGCGGACGTCGTCGAGGAGGTCAACACTCTCCTTGGACGCAAGGGCCGCCGTGTCGGCGGGAAAGATGGCGTGGGCTTTGTGCTCAAGAGTCTTCCCGAGAATGCACGCAATTTGTACCGTCTCCTGCTGACAGAACTCATCACTCTACTGGACGACGGCCACCAGTCAGACGACGAAGGTGAGGCAGAGGGCGGCAAAGCTGGCGATGAAACTGGCATCGAATTCCGTCTGCTTTACCAGAAGGCAACGGAAGAGTTTGTCGCTTCTTCGGAAATGATGTTCCGTACTCTGCTGAAGGAGTTCCACGACCACCAGATGATCACTTCGCGCATGGATGCAAGCGGCATGGAGATACTGGGTGTGCCACTGTCCCGCGATGAAATGGAGGGCGTGCTGGAGGATCTGGTGCTGGGGTAGCGTAGATTCCTCCCTGTATTTGGTGTGGAATAGATCAAGACTCATGATACCCTGTACGAATGAACATTTTACCAATTGTAACCCGGGCGTCCAACAGCCCAAACTGCGTCATTGTCGATTGGCGAAATCCAACTTGGCATTGTTCGAGAGTATGTACAAGTAGCGTTAGGTATCCGTCTAACTGAACAAGTGAAGTCTAGAAATTCGCAAATGCCGCCATCGCCATCATAGCACCGAAACTCATCTTGAACGGCCGTTTCTCGCTCATAGCGCGGCGCAGATCAACGCGCTTAACATATTTCTGAATCCGGTTGATTGGAAGAATATTGTACCCTTTGGATGCAGCGAACTATGGTTCAGAAGAAGTATCAGCGTATCGTCACAAGTATATCCATCTTTAACCCATAAACTCAGACAGCGAAACCCTCAACAAAGCCAACGGAAAGGCCAAGTCTACGGCAATTAGCGTATACATACCTCAACAAAAACAACCCCCATGCCCAAAATAACGACCAAAGCCTTCGAAAATGCCCTCAACCCAACACCAGCAACAAGCCCCAACACACTCCCTAAACTAACCTGGCGCATAGTCTCCGCGTTCAACAGCCCAGTCCGGTGCGGACGGGCCTGCTTCTGCCCCGCAGATTCGGCGGGGTTCACCGCCCAATCTGAACCTTTGTTGAAGGATTGCTGGGGCACGGCGTACTGGCATTGCATTGGGGCGGCGCGGAAGGGTGACAAGGGGTGCATGGTTGCGGCGGAGAGACCGATCCCGATGCCTAGACCCAGGCGGAGGAGGGTGGCGGGTTGGTGGGTGAATAATCTGAAAGACATTGTGTCTGTTTTGCTTGTCTCTCTTGCAATTGAGGGAGTTGGAAAGTCGGATTTGGTGGAGATGCGCTCCCTTGGCCGATAAGAATGCCAGGTGACGTCATATATCGCTGAGCTCGTCCATGGATGGTTCTGAAGGATTGAGGCTCTTTTCGAGGTTTGGTAGTTTTTCTTACATCTAATTAGTATATTAGTATACTATGTGCGTTGGGACTGTGAGATGTATAGGCATCTGGGGAAGTGTATAATGCTAGATTAATAGAGACATGTAGTAATGTACACAGCTAGTAACTAACTAACTAGTTAGCTAACCAACTAGCTATGTATGTATGGACCATCCATTATAGTACGATACGTTACTGAAACTTATATGCAGGTGCCGACATAGGTGCTTATAGCTTAACATATAGCCACCGTGCCATACTAAAGAACGCAACCCACTTTCCAGAATAGGATAAAGTGTAATATCAGTGATGAGTCACTTCCAAAATTGGTTACCATCCCCCAGTTCCCCCAGTCTGTCACACACTACTCTGTACTCCGTACATATATATACAAAGTAGCTAACTAACTAGGTAACTAGTAGTCTATCTCGCCTACTGAATTAGGCAGTCACATTAATGCCAAGAGCCAAGCAGGGATCCAATGTAATAACATGACTAAGAGGAAATCTCCGAGGTCAAACCATACAAAGCAGGCGGTGGGCTATTCCTCACCGGGAAGGCTATCCTCGGAACCGGAAAGGTTGACCAGGGATCTTCGCTGGCGAGGGGCCCTCTGAGTCTGATTGGCCTGAGGCAAGTAACTTTGGGGAAAAAGTGTATTTCTTACTGACTCACCTTTGGCACTTTCTTCTTTTCTTTTGGATTCTTTTATTCTTCCTATTCACTTCTATTTACTCTTGTCCATATTCCCTTCTTTATTTTACATAATTCACAATGGCTGCTCCCAACGGAACCACCGGCAATGACTTCACTGTCAAGGCCGGTCTCGCCCAGATGCTGAAGGGTGGCGTTATTATGGACGTCGTGAACGCCGAGCAGGTATGATCTCTTTGACGAGGAATTGATACTATCTAGTATCTGAAACTAACACATTCCTCCACCAGGCCCGCATTGCTGAAGAAGCCGGTGCCGCTGCCGTCATGGCCCTCGAGCGTGTTCCCGCTGATATCCGTGTTGAGGGTGGTGTTGCGCGCATGTCCGACCCCGGCATGATCAAGGAGATTATGGAAGCCGTGACCATTCCCGTCATGGCCAAGGCCCGTATCGGACACTTCGTTGAATGCCAGGTATGTGACAATTATCTCCATTGCGGGGGAGGGGTAGACAGCTTAACGGGGGGAAACGGAGATCTCCCGGTGGCGGGGGAGGCAAACTAAAAGTAACAATGAGACTAACAATCCCCTGCCTACAGATCCTGGAAGCCATTGGCGTTGACTACATTGACGAATCCGAGGTCCTCACCCCCGCCGACGATGTCTACCACGTCACCAAGCACGGCTACAAGGTCCCCTTCGTCTGCGGTTGCCGCAACCTCGGTGAGGCCCTGCGCCGCATCTCCGAAGGCGCCGCTATGATCCGCACTAAGGGTGAGGCTGGCACCGGTGATGTCGTCGAGGCCGTTAAGCACATGCGCACTGTCAATGCGCAGATCAGCCGTGCCCGTGGTATTCTCCTCGCTAGCCAGGACGCCGAGCCTGAGCTCCGCGCGTTCGCCCGTGAGATCGAGGCCCCTTACGAACTTGTTCGCCAGGCTGCTGAGCTCGGCCGTCTGCCCGTTGTTAACTTCGCTGCTGGTGGTGTTGCCACCCCTGCCGATGCCGCCCTTATGATGCAGCTGGGCTGCGATGGTGTCTTTGTTGGCTCTGGTATTTTCAAGTCTGGTGACGCTAAGAAGCGTGCCCGTGCTATTGTCCAGGCTGTCACTCACTTCAAGGACCCCAAGATGCTTGCTGAGGTCAGCCAGGGTCTCGGTGAGGCCATGGTTGGTATCAACGTGAAGCAGTTGCCCGAGGCTGATAAGTTGGCTGGCCGTGGTTGGTAGATATGCTTTTGTGTCAGTTGTTTCAGCCTTGATGATTGTGTCCTAAAAATTTCTTGTACATGAGCCATGAGTAGATGTCTAATGTGACATATACATTATACGATTTGATACATTTGTCATCTTAAAACCAATCATTGCATGTAGACTAGAAAAAGAAAAGAGTCATAGGGTGCTATGTTGTACGTTACACAGGATATCAACCGTTTGAAAGATTCCAAGATTATTACCTTAGCGCAAGAATACCGTACGATGTCCTGCATAACACAGTTTAAACTAATCCGCGCTCTGTCACTTAATAGGCTACCAGGACCGAGTCAACCACCGAGAGCCGAGAGTCCGGGCGTTTCTCCTCCGTACCTAGTTTTTAGTCCGCGGGTAAAGAAAAATAGCCAATCGGAGCTTCGGCTGCCATCCCCATATCACGCCGTAATCTCCGTAGTCTCCGATGGCAGCTCGTTAACGGGGAATTACGGAAAGAGTCGTTGGAAGTATTTTATTTATGCTCCCATTCGTGGAGAACAAGGTCGTTATTGTCTGTTCTGCCACTCGATTTTGGTGTATCAGGTTCAAATGCTACAATATATATTCGGAGTAGTACCTACAAGAATAGTCGGCCACGTATGTGGCTTCTGTACTTGATCATATGTTTTTGAATACGTAGATAGCTCAAGATGATACTAGAGACCCCACAGTTCAGATACTACTTCGATGGCTTTTTAGACATTCTTTCAGAAGTGTTTCTTATAGATATTTCTTCTTCTTCTCGGTATCATAGCCAATCGGCCACAGACTATGAAATCAAATTCAAAATTCCCATAGAACGACATTTACATGATATGTATCTGCTAGAAGGCCATGTTATTCGGATAGTGTTAAAGAAGGCGAAGGAATTAGAGATGAAGTAGCCTGTGGCCTATATCACGATACAACTCACGTTTGTCAACGTGTTTGGTGTACAGTCCCATGGGAGTTCCACTAAGGTTCCATGGGAGTGGTCCCATCTCTTGGCACTCCCATGCGAGTCTATGTTCGTTTCACAATAAGGTTGGTGGGTCAATGTCAGCCTAAGTGGGCCATAATCACGTGGTATGGCAGCGCAGTCTTGTACTTATTAGACCACAAGAGTAGTCGGTCGCTTATGCAGTTTTGTCGTGTCCTTTTAGATGTATGTGAAGGCGGCAAAAGGCACAGACTGAGCAAAGGACATATGCATAATCTTCGACAGGACTCCTTCTTATATGCACGGCGGCCGAACTGCTCAGTGGCTTAGAAATTCCTCAATTATGGCGCTTAGTTGAATGCAAATAGAAACTCTCAAGTAGTATTAAATCAAGCTGCACCGTGCATATCATGCAAATGGATATCTAAATGAACACCGAAGTTGCAGGACCCATCAACTCCAATCATCAGGTCATGTACCAGCAACGCAAGTTCTATTACTGGGCATAATCGAAATTCATCCCACGGCATTTCAACCAGAAGGAGCGCACAAGATCCAGAGACGGTTTCTGACTCCCTCGGGCAATGGCAAGAGACTCCAAGAACCGCGACTTTTCTTGTGCCGATATGAGTGGCACTTGTTGCCCGTTTGCATCTGTGACCTGGGCGTCCAAAGAGTCGAGCGCAGCCTTCAGAGCCGGGCGCGCCAATGCCATCTTCTTGAAAACAGTGCGTCGCAGAGCGTCGTTCAGGGCGACCAAGTCTGATCTTGCGCATCGGCCAGCAATCTGCTGGATGATTGTATAACAGAGGCGTGGAATAAACTCTTGATGGACTGATTCGAGTATGTTCATTTCTTCCGGAGAGCTGCCGCGGAGATCTATTAATGCAACCCAGAACGCAGATGCAGCTCGAAGAGGAAGTGGTTCAGGTCGTGTCAATGCGTGAAGCGTGAAATGAAGAAGCACAGCGAGGGGAGATTCTGCGCTCAGATTTGACTTCATAGGGGTAAACAAGATCGGGTAGTACTTTGGTAAAAGTCGGGCGAGGAAATCAATACCGGCATTCGCGGTCTCTGGGTCGTATACATCCGGATTCTGCAACATCGAGGAAAAGAGCTGGGCTACATGGTCGATGAGCGCCTCGGCCTCACTGCGGATATTCATTGCATGCCGAGCGTGAGATGCCAAAAATGACGAGGCGGTCGCCATGATAACATCTGTCCCGGAGATGCCGAGAGGAAAGCTCTTGATAAAGTCCACTGTCATAGAGGGTGGGAAGACAAAAAGCCCTGCCCGCTCGGTATAACCAGCTTTCAAGATGTCGCAGGCTGCTTCAATGATGCTACTGTCCACGGGGAAATCGACAATCAAAAGTCTCATGGCCTCCATGATCAGGCGCTGGGCTTCGGCACCTGGTCCGGAGTTCCAGAAGGATGGAGGATACGGGTTTCCTTCCTTTGTAAGCTCGATATCGATGACTTCGCTCTCTGAACGGAGGCCTTTTCCGATACTCGCAATGCAGCTCAACACAAGGTGTCCGCGTAGACGTCCAAATTCATGAGCCGACCCGGTAACCTCCTCCCGTGCTGTGTTAGCTTCCTGAACAAAGAAGCCGAGAATTCTCTCTAGCGTCTGTACCTTTTCCTGGTCACTAGGCAAGCTCTGTATGATGGTTGCAATCCCTTCCAGGACCTTAGGCATGGTGGAGACAGTTGCCGTCGGCTTGCTTCTGAACTGGTCTAGTTGATCTAAGAACGCGGGAAGATCTGACGTCAAGACGCGAGCACACGATTTTGAAAGAGTCAATATGGACCTTGAAGCCGCGTGCGCACACAACTCGAAGTTGAGTGACTCGAATAGGATGTTTAGAACACCCGGAAGTAATGAACTGTGACGCTCAAAGTATGATTCATATTTTCCGAATGAATCCACTAGGGTTTGACGAGCCTTGAGCGGTATTCCAGTCTCCCCGCCTGCGCAGAGCCTGGCAAAGGCATCGCTGCCAAAGATGGCGTCGAGACACTGGTCGGCGTGGCCATTCTCATCTACTGCTTCTGAGAGTTGAGCTATGCAGAACATGGCAGTCTCGAAATTGCGCCAGTCCCGACTTTCCAGGCAGGACGTGGCGCTTCTCTGGAAGACAGTGACCAGTTCGACACCGAGAACAGGGTATGCTGAAAGTAAGTAATCACAGGCCTCATGACGGAAGGCACCGAATTCACTTCGCTCTTCCTCACCCCAGCCTTCCAAATCTTCGGACTTAGGATATAGTAGTTTGTTGGAAAGACCCAAGACTACTTCGGCTAGATGCGACTTTACCACATCATACCTAGAACTGCCTTGTTCGAGTTGATCAGGGAGACTCTCTGCAATGTCGTTCCAGAACTCCAAGACACGCGGGGTTCCGAGATCGTCAATGGAAGCATAGCCAGGGGTTTTAAAAATCCCGTGGATAAGTGTGAGGATAGCTGCATTTTGTGGGGTCATGGGGTCGCTGAATATATCTAGGTGCAAATGCGAGACATATGCAATCAAGAGATCAACGAACGACATGCTCTCTGTTCCTTCATCGCCACTTCTCACCGCAGCAATGTGGACCGTTACAATTGAATCGGCAAGAATTTCAGAGACGAGCCACAGTGAGTTGTCGTCGAAGGCCCACCGGCGGGTTTCAAAGGCTTGGGTCAAAATAGAAGCTGCGCTTTCACTCAAGCTAGGTACCCTCAATGTCTCAATGACGGTCTGGCCACATCGGACTGACAAGACATTGACATCTTCAGCAGAGGAGCGTTGGCGGTTTCCATGAACACCTAACCATGTCTGCGAGGTAGGAGTCAAATCAGCGGTTGCGCCCCTCAAGACGGAAATACCAAAAACAGAGATTAACTCACCTTCCATGAATTCATGGCTTCAGCCGCTAGTGCCACGTCGACCGCGTCATCCCCAGCTGCCTTTGCATGCTGCATGATTTCCCCAAGGACAAATTGGACCAAAAGCAACCCATCCTTAATGTTGTGTATGGCTCGCTGGATGGCTGAGGTATCTCCAGTCCCGTCTTGGGGTTCAGAGTCCAGTCGGAGGGCCTCCTCAGCGAGTGCAATTGAGAAAAACAAAAGTGCACCTGATCCACTCTTGCTCAACGCTGGCAGTATCCGTTCCTGGAAATCCACCGCTCGTGATTCTTCTTCGGATACGTATCCGCCGTGGACGAGGCTTGCAGCCAGCTGCCAAATAGCTTGTTTCCATGGTGTGACAGGGTGCCTAAAAATGGCAACTAAGCTTGAGGCAAGCTTTCTCACGACCATTGCTTGTTCGCCGTTGGTTACCAAAGCAACAAAGCGATTGATTAGGTGCTGCATGACCTCTGTGGCCGAATCTTGGTTGATTTCATTCCTAATGGCATCCTACATCAGCAAGAATTCGTCACATACGGATGAGGTGATAGTGGTACGGATCGGAGATTGACCGTACCATGAGACATTGATCTTCACTGTGAATGTAAGGGCTCCCATGAAACGATGCTGGGCAGAGTGTTCGCTTTGCAGAAGTGAATCAGCAATGGCCCATGCGTTCTCGGTCTTCTGAAGTTGCTGGAGGCGCGTCTGGATCTCATTAATTCTGGCGGGGTCCCGTTGGTTCGCTGGGTTATAGAGCTCGGTGACTAGCTTGTTCTTTGTTAGCTGTTGGATCTCAAAGGTAGAAATAGCACACATACAATATGGGCCTCTGAGATCGACTCTCTGGCCCCAAGACCCTCATCAGACATCCAGGTTGCCATTTTGTCTCAGCAAGCGCGTGGTTGCGAAAATGAAAAAGAGAAGTGACATATACAAGCACGGGGGCTATGACGGGCAGAATCTATTGTTTGCCTCACTTAGCCAATCAGCGCTAAGGCGGTTTGTAGAGCGGTAACTGCGGGGCTCATCCTCTAATTTATAGGCACGTGACCTCCTTTGGATGAGATTTAGATATCTTGGAATTCGAATGCGCCCGGGAACGGAATTGATATTCTCCATGGTTATTGATCTAAGGGCTCAAGCTATAACGGAGTTAGTAAATGTCGCAGCGTATTATTTTGTAACGAGAAACATACTCAGTTGCCTTGGACCACTCGGCCAAACCGCCATACTATAAACTATAAAGAGATATACATCAAAAGCGCACATGGAAAAGCCGTTTTGCACATTATAGGCTGTTGGAACAGCCAATATTCTAGCCACAACACCAATAAGGGGGAAATATCTAAACAAAAGACATCTAAAAAGACTACCAAAAGGACACGACACGCGTGAGTGACTGAATGCAAACATGACAACACCAAGTGTGGGCCGTGTGTAGCCGCGACTCCGGAGCTCGGAGCTCGCCCTATGGCCAAAAGCCTCTCCGGTAAAAGGCCACTTACACGGAGTTCACACTGCGGAATTAGCTTATCGTACGCTTATCTGACGCCTTTAATCCCTCCTTCGCTTAGCTGCTCAAAGCTAACAGGTTGAGGAATCTCTTGAAGACTAGTGTCCATGCTCCTCTCCCGTCCAATTCGCCTTTGGACATCTTTGCCATCACTAAGGCCCGTCTCCCGTCCAAGATACTTCTCCGTTTTCGGTCCACGCTACACAGTCGATATGGGGGCTGTGGATACCTCTGAACGCCTGTCAAAGCTGAGGCAGTTGATGCAGCAGCACAAAGTCGATGTTTACAGTATGACATCATCTATGTGTCCCCGTAGGTTGCTCAAACCTCGAGTTGTGCTTACCAGCTTCGTATAGTTGTGCCCTCAGAAGATAGCCACCAGTCCGAGTACATCGCACCATGTGATGCCCGCCGAGGTCCACGATCGCCCCCACTTCCGTTGGTTTGCCCGCGTCAACAGCTAACATTTCCATAGAATTCATTTCGGGATTCTCTGGCTCGGCCGGTACTGCAATCATCTCCTTGAGCAAAGCTGCGCTGTCCACCGATGGACGGTACTTCAACCAAGCCGCGAAACAATTGGATACCAACTGGCAGCTCTTGAAGGGTGGAGTCGAGGGCGTACCCACATGGCAGGAATGGTACGAGATGACAGTTATGCGGAACGACCTGTACCGGAACTGATCTTGTTGATAGGACCACGGAGGAGGCCCAAGGAGGCAAGGCTGTTGGTGTTGACCCCTCTCTGATCACAGCGTGTGAGTGTTGTTACTTCGGATGTGGAAGTGCATAGTCGCGCTAATCTTCAATAGCTGGTGCACGGAAGCTGGCAGAGACCCTTAAGAAGAATGGTTCATCCCTCGTAGGGGTCAGAGAGAACTTGATCGACTTGGTTTGGGGCAAGGAACGCCCCGCGCGTCCCAGCGAGAAAGTGCGCGTTCATCCCGAGAAGTATGCCGGCAAGGCGTTCCAAGATAAGGTGGCCGAGCTGCGGAAGGAACTTGAGTCAAAGAAGAAGGCCGGATTCATCATTTGTATGGCCGCCTCGCATATATTGCAGCCCTGCAAAGTGACTAATGTATCGCAGCTATGCTCGATGAGATTGCTTGGTTATTCAACCTGAGAGGAACTGAGTAAGAACAGTGTCTTTGCCGTGATGCACCATTGCCAATTGACTAAATCTGAGCAGTATTCCCTACAACCCCGTGTTTTTCTCTTATGCCGTTATTACGCCCACCACCGCTGAGATCTATGTCGAAGATGACAAGTTGACACCAGAGGTCAAGGCTCACTTTGGGCAAGACGTTGTCGTCAAGCCATACGAATCCATCTTCGCTGACGCCCAAGCGCTCAGCACCAAAAGCCAGTCTGCGGGTGAAAACGCCGCAAAGTTCTTGTTGTCAAACAAGGCTTCTTGGGCTCTCAGCCTTAGCCTTGGTGGCGAGGGACAGGTCGAAGAGACCCGTAGCCCAGTCGCGGATGCAAAGGCTGTTAAGAATGAAGTCGAACTTGAAGGAATGCGGGCTTGTCATATCCGCGATGGTGCTGCGCTGACCGAGTACTTTGCCTGGCTTGAAAACGAACTCGTCAACAAGAAGACTGTCTTGGACGAAGTCGACGGAGCTGACAAGTTGGAACAGATCCGTTCCAAGCATGATCTGTTCGCTGGTCTCTCATTCGATACCATCTCGTCGACCGGGCCCAATGGCGCGGTCATTCACTATAGCCCCGAGAAGGGAAGCTGTGCTATCATTGATCCCAAGGCCATTTATCTCTGCGACTCTGGTTGCCAATACTTGGATGGAACGACCGACACCACGAGAACGTTCCACTTCGGCGTTCCTACTGAGTTTGAGAAGCGTGCTTTCACGTTAGTCCTGAAGGGAACCATTGGAATCGACATGGCAGTGTTCCCCAAGGGCACCAGCGGCTTTGCAATTGACGTGTTGGCGCGCCAGCACTTGTGGAAGGAAGGCTTGGACTACCTCCATGGAACAGGCCATGGCGTTGGATCCTATCTGGCGAGTATTATCGCCGATCAGAAACCTTACACTTTGCTAATCTCTGTTTAGAATGTTCACGAGGGCCCTATTGGCATCGGGACTCGGGTTCAGTATACCGAGGTCCCCATTGCGGCCGGAAACGTTATTTCGGATGGTTTGTCTCTCTTCCTCTATTTGTTGCAGTCCGAAACTAATCTGTGACATAGAACCCGGATACTACGAGGACGGCAAATTTGGTATTCGAATTGAGAGTGAGTTGTACCGCCTGTGATTGCAATTGGAAAAGTACTAATACCTCTCTTTGTAGACATTGTCATGGCCCGCGAAGTTAAAACCGCCCACAACTTTGGTGACAAGCAGTGGCTAGGCTTTGAACATGTTACTATGACCCCCATTGGTCGCAACCTGATTGAGCCGTCTCTTCTGAGCGACGCCGAGCTCAAGTGGGTAAATGACTACCACGCTGAAATCTGGGCGAAGACAGAGCACTTCTTCCACGGAGATGATCTTACACGCTCGTGGCTCGAGCGTGAGACCCAACCGATCTCGAAATAAGTGGTATGCGGCGTTGATAGACCGTGATTCATGTCCATGCCTACTTCCACTGCTATTGATTAGACGTCATTATGTAGAATACAGCCTAGAACATACACCATTTCAATGCTGTATCTAGACATGAATAATTAATAGTGGATCAGAATACCAAATAGCTGTTAGTAAGAAATACAGCGACATAACGAACAATGTAAACTTTCCAGGTTTTCGTAGTAGACGCCAACTCGCCAGTGGAATGGAATGCGGGAAGCTCTGGTGGAGCCTGACACTCCGCCCTGGCCTGTTTCAACACTATCACCACGGCATCACTGAATTGCTTCCAGCGCTCCCTTTATTTCACTGCCAAGAATGCTCGCAGCTCCTCGCCAATTGTTGCGCGCAAGTCACAGGACCTAAGACCGAAAGCTTCTGGCTAACAGCCCCACGCCAGCCCCTTGTCACAGCCCACTAACGCTTCCATACTGAACTGGAACACCCCGTGGTTAGCGGGCATCATTGGCAATGAGCGGCCAAAACGGTTATGGTAACGGGTATGGCTACTCCGGTCCTAATCGGTATGATGGCAACGACGGGGGATACAGTGGAAACAACAACCCTGGGGTAAACGGATATGGTGGACGAGGTGCCGCACCACCAAGCGGAGGTGGACGTTCAGATCGTCGACCCGGGGGTTACGGTGGTTTCTATCCAGACTCGCCCCAGCCGCCGTCTCTGCCACCAGGTCAATCTCCTGCGCCGAGCCAGTCGCCTGAGCGCCGGCGCGATCGAACGAACCGGGATAGGCAGCAACCCTCTCCGCAACCGCCCTCGAACCCATCTCCGAATCCCTCATCGCACCCCTCTTCGCACCCCTCCTCGCAAGCCTCTTCCCATCCCTCTTCGCGGTCACGCACAAGGAACCAAGAGCCCGACAGAAAGTACCACGGAGAACGGTCTAGAGATACAAGTCGGTACGCGGACAACAGGGACGAAAGAGACCCGAGAGACCAACGGAATTACAGGGATCAGAGAGAACAAAGGGAACGGAAAGACCAAAGGGACCATAGGGGCCAGAGGAATGCGTCGCCCGTGGTTAAGATGGGTAATGACTCGGGGGAACCTCAGGCCATTGAAAGTATGTCTTTTTCTTTTGCTTAGCCTGGCCCAGTAGCTAATTCAGCTACCTTCTGCAGCGATTCTCCAGTCTATTCAGCGCGACTGGGATTTCATGACTGATGCCGAGTGTGTCCCGGTACACGTTGCTTTGAGTTTGATGGACACGAGTACATTGGGCAAAGCAGATCGCGAACCAGAATTTTTGCATATGTACAATGATATCCAGAAGACATTGAAGGCAATTGTCAATGGTAGGTCCTTTCTGCGGTGGCTTGGACAGGAATATGCTAAAATTTCATGTCATAGAACACCATCAGGGATTCAACAGTTCTATTGGAACATACCACAAAATCCAATCCAATATCTCTTCCTCGCAAACTCGAGTACGCAGCCTGAGGCATGCCCTGGATCAGGCCAAATCCGGGTTAATATCGACCAAGCCCGAGCTGAAAGGGCTGGCAACGTCTTCTCAGAACTACGATGATATCGTACAGCTGTTCACACAGATTGAGGAAATCCAATCCCTTCCCGAGAAATTGGAATCTCAGATTTCAGATAAGCGCTTCCTTGCAGCTGTGGATGTGCTTCACACTGGTCTCCGGGTTCTACGGCGTTCAGAGCTGGAGGACATTGGGGCTTTATCCGACATTCGCGCTTATTTCACAAACCAGGAAACGTCACTCACAGACATCCTGATCGAGGAGTTACACGACCACCTATACCTTAAATCACCCTATTGCTCAGACCGATGGAAAGCACCCACGTCTGATGAAAAAGAGGTTCATACATCTAATTTGGCCGGTAGCCGCTCTTGGGAACGGCCTCTGTATAGTTTCCTAGCCAAGTTCGATCCGTTGACGCCTATGGTCGAAGACGCCTCTCGTAACCCGGAGGCTGACACGTTTTCCTACATTCAGTTATTGATTGAAGCGCTGAACAAGATGGGTCACCTTGACGTCGCGGTTCATAGAATTGAGCAGCGTCTTCCGGTCGAACTGTTTGCTGTGGTGGATAAGACTAACGCAGAGGTTGACACTCGTTATCCTGCACCAACCAAGAGCTTCTCAGCCCAGGACAACTACAAACAGTCCAGTCTCCCCACTGAGATCATTGAAAAACGCGGCCACGTGCTTTCGGAATTCTTGTGGGCACTATATGCCAAGTTTGAGGCAATTGCGGAAGGTCACCGAATTCTTCACGATGTAGTTGCGGCCATTGTGGAACGAGAAGGCCTGATTAAAAGCGAGACGCTTTCTGGAGGATTCAAGGAGTTGTGGAAACTTCTACAAAGCGAGGTAAGTTGCCAGCAGCTTTGACTGGCATCACGGATATTAATTTGTTTTGGCCAGATACGATCACTCATGCACGACTATCTTGCAACCGATGGAGACTCTTCTGTTCGATCTAGAGCGGAGGAGAATGACTCTCGACGGCATCTATACACGGGCAACCGCGATAAGAATAAGGTAAGGAGACCAGTCGTATTTAGCATTTTTCAAGTAGCTGACCCTTTACGTTGTAGAAAATGTTCAAGTTGTCCGATATTGAGCAAAATTCCGAGATGAAAGCTGAACAAGACGAACTGGATGAAATCCTGAAGTCCTCAGTGCCGGGACTTGTTTCCAAGTCAAGGCAAAAGGCCGCAACAAATGATACTACGCAATCTAATAAGGGTAACTCAGGGACCGGGCATAAGATTTTGCTTGAACCAAGTGTCTTCAATATGGGCATCCTTCTTCCTCCTTCCCTATCTTTTATCCAGCGGCTCAAGGATATCGTTCCTGTTGATGCGGATATTTCTATGGGCACTTTGACCTCCTTTTTGGATGACTTCATGGTGAATGTCTTCCTACCCCAGTTGGATGAGACAGTGACGGATCTCTGCACGCTCAGCTTCATTGCTGCAGATGCGTTCACAGAAGACCCCCATTGGGCCAAGGCCTCTCCTCGGCCTATTTTCAAGGGAACGGTCAAATTCATGTCCATTGTTCGGGAATTTAGCAAAATGCTGTCGAGTATTCCACACGATCAAGCATTTACGCAGCTTCTTATTGACCAGATCGTGACCTATTATGACAAGTGCTGTGGGTGGTACAAAGCAATGGTCACAAAAGTCTCTGCACGGAACCGAGGAGGCGAAGTCCGGCTGAAAGCTGCGGCTTCCTTTGCTGATTCAGGCGACATCCATGATGTTGTCGATGAACTGTGGAAAAATGCTGGGGACAAGAAACAGACCCTGATTGATACGGAAATCGACCTTCTTCTCAAGCGCACGGGGCAAGTGCCACTGGAGCCTTACGACATCATATCTGACCCGAAAACCGTCATTTCCCTTTCACTCTTGTACAACAGCATGCAATGGCTTGCAAGTCACCTCGCGAGAATTCGACTCGTGGTTGAACAGACCGCGGATGCCGAGTCATCCAGTTTGACTGCAACTGGCCGGCCGTCTCGTAGATGGACTCTGTTCGGATCGATGAAGCCCAATCGCGATAGCATCAATAACCCAGTGCATTTGCCACTTAATCACGAGACTGCCGTGGCCTTTGATGGCACGCTCCAATCATTACACCGGCTTGGAGATACTGCCCTTCTGACGATGCATGTTGACATCCGCTGTGGCATCATCCACATGTTGACTAAAACAATGGCCGGGCCGAACCCTCTCAACCCGAGGAACTCTGAACCCGTCACTCCGTCCCCCCACACAACGGACAACTGGTGGCACATTATCATGAATCAACCGACCGCTGCATCACCCACAATTCTCGCACTCAACAATGATCTCATCGCATTCGACACCAACATCTCGACGTATCTGGGATCTGTTGAGCGCTGGTTCATCACATCGGGCCTGGCAAGGTTTATCGATCGGGTCTTTGTCGCCTGCACCCAGTATATTGGGGCCATGAATGAGAATGGAGCGCTGCGATTGCAGCTTGATGTGCTTGTTCTCCAGCAGAACCTGAAGAACATCATCATCGATCCAGCCGGTGACTCGTCGGATTCGGCTACAGATTTACATGTGCAGGCTTCTCAAGAAATTGTCGCTTTACCACGCAGCGCAAAATTCCTGGACTGGTTCCTGGAAGGTGCCGAGAGGACCCTGGACTATGCTAAGGAAGAGAAGGAGGCTTTTGCATCACAAGGCGACAAAGCCTTGGCTGCTGGAAACGGCGAGCCATTTACTTACGAGGAGCTACGTGTTCTCGTAGACCTATGCTTCTCTGAAATTCTCCGTGGTCCACGTGGGGCGGAGAGTCGGGAGGAGTTTATGTCGGCGAAAAAGGCCAGTGCGGATGCACTACTGAGGTTGAACGAGATTATGTGGGATGCTCGATAGACCTGTTCTTTAGTTTTCTTGTTCGCTCCCTTTTAACCGGAAAATCCACTAATAGCCAAAAGCGGCAAATCTCATTTCACCTTGACTCACAGTCATTTCCTCATTTTTTCCCTCTTTAATTTAAACAACCTCCACTAGCCCTAACTCGGAATAGCATAATGGGCCAAGTGCCATTTTCGGCTTCTCCGGAAGACGAACACTGGCTGAGGATCCACGCCATGTTTCATATGTTTCGAGTGTCGTTCTTGACTCTGAAATGAACAAGTCACTAGTTCATCAAGCCATATGCAGGAGACTGATGGATCATCAGCGTGCCTAGACTTATATCTCACCCATTCCATCTTTTCCCTCTCTCCTCATACGTTCTTTGGCTTCCTTTGCACTTCCTGTCTGGAACAGTAATTCTTTCGAATCTGGCATTCGTTATCCAGACGTCCATTCTCTTTGTGCACCTGCACGTACTATCCTTAAGAGTCAATCGGTGACTTCACTCATTTGATCTTCCATCTTCGATATCTTGTCTTACAGAACCCTTCATTTTTTTACTTCGATCTACATATCCAACAATGAAGTATCTTCGCCTAGCCTCCGTGGCCGCTCTTGTCAGCGCTGCCACTGTGTCTGCGGGCCCATTAGGCGCCCGCGAACATGACGGATACTGTCCCAAGGGCTACACTATGAGCGTCTACTACAAGACCGTCACTGTGGAAACATACCCAACTGCGACCTCCGTAGAGACTACAGTTACCCCGACATCTACTTCGGTTACTGTTGAGTCCCAACCCTCCGCTAAGCCTACAGTGGCCTCGTCGTCTACTACCATTGTCGTGGAGTCTACAACCCCCGTCGCAGTTGTCCAAATCGAGACTACGACCTCCGAGGCCTCTGTTGCTGAGACCTCTGCCGCCGAAACTTCCGCTGCCGAGGCCGTTGTCAAGACCGCCCCAGTTGTGGCTGTCCTGCCCACTGCGTCAGCTGAGACCGCCGCTGTCGTCAAGCCCATTGCTGCCCCAGCCGTGGAGACCGCCGCGGCGCAGACCTCCACCCCTCAAGCTCCCGTCGAGGCTGCCAGCACTTCTACCGAAGCTGCTGCTTCCTCCTCTTCCACCAAGTTTGCTTCCAAAAAGTCTGCCTCCACCGGTTCCTCCAACGGAAACGCCGGCAAAGCCACCTTCTACGGCGGCAACGTTGCCGGCGGAACCTGCTCGTTCTCTGGCTACACCCTCCCAAGCCACCTCTTCGGCGCTGCTCTTTCTCTCCAGCGATGGGACGATGCAGCGGAATGCGGTGCCTGTGTATCCGTCACCGGACCTAAGGGTAACTCCATCAAAGCAATGGTAAGTCAAGTCCCCCCTCTAACCATCCCTCTCCATCCCAAAGCAACTCTAACACAAACTAGATTGTCGATCAATGCCCCGAATGCGAAAGCAACCACCTCGACCTCTTCCAAGACGCCTTCGCCGAGCTCTCAGACATCTCCGCCGGCATCATCCAGACCACCTGGTCATATGTCTCATGTGATCTGGACGGACCCCTGAAGCTCAAGAACAAGGAGGGTACATCCGCCTACTGGTTCTCGATGCAGGTTGTCAATGCCAACGAGGCTGTGACTGCGTTGGAGGTTAGCACTGATGGCGGTAGCTCATGGAAGAGCACCACTCGCACTTACTACAACTTCTTTGAGAACACCGCTGGATTCGGTACTAGCACTGTTGATGTGCGGATTACCGGTGCTAGCGGCAAGACTGTTGTTGTCAAGGATGTCGGAGTTAGCTCTGGCAATGTGGTTACTGCTGGGTCCAACCTGTAAACTTTCCGTTGAGAGGAATTTTATATTTATTTTCTTTTGTTGATATTCTTTATTGAGGGTGGTTTGGTGAGGTGATTCCTGTGTTCGAGGTTATCTAGTCCATTGCAACTGATCTATAACAATGTCAATTTTACAAGGTCACACACTCTCTCTGAAACATATAGGTCATTGGGCTCTCTATCATAAATCCGTAGTTGGCTGGTAAAGACTCAGTAGTATACCCCACAACCAGAATAGTCCATGATGCAATATGCTAACGAATCTGTTCTGCTGTGTATGCTGTCCCGCCAAATCTCACATCTAGTAGATCATTACTGCGTCTTCATTTCCTTATCGGCCTCGACATGCTCCACATGCGGGTGTGAGTCCAGACTGTGAACGGTATCCTCGGGGAAAGAAACACTATAAACAAGAGCAAGAATTAGCCATCTTTCGCTGGAAGAGGACCGATAGTGTCAGAGCAACTCACGCAAAGCCCTTGATCAACGAATACTCGTGTCCGATGGTGCCACCTTGCTCCTTAGCGTGATCCTTGACGCTAAAAGACATTGAGACGTTAGTATAGTGTATCTCGAATATGGGCGTGAGATGCATACGCCTGAACCTGGTCGTCGGTTGCGTCTGGCTTGCACGTGATCTAAGAGGGTTAGCGAAATGCCCGGGTGTATGTCCATATGTTATTTACTCACAATATAGGAAGACATGTTGAGTTGGTTTATAGAGATGTAGTGATAGGAAAGGGGGGAAACAGACTTAAGTAGAAGAGGAAGATCTGGATTTCGTTGACATCATAGAGGGGTAGCCTCATAAGCTGATCAGGGCTGTGTTATCTCCGCACGTCCGTGAGTCAGGGATTATATCTATGTATATTGTAGGTATTCTTGTATTCAGGTATTCTTGTATTGGCTTATTGGCTTATTGGCTGATTCTTATTATATCTAAACTCCAATGACGCCTTATGGAGGTACATAGAACTTGTAGCTATCTTCTTAGGGCTACCTACATATAGGCAGTAACTATTCAATGATGTAATGCTACAACATAAGTATCCAAGTCGTCTCATTCCTTGTTTAGGGTTGTTTGGGCTAAACTATTTCGGAACTAGACTTAACTGTATGGAAGCGCTCCGGACAACTTCCTAAGCCATTACTATCAGGACAAGTGATAACACCAAGCAGATGCAAGCGAGCAATGTGCTCCTCTACGATTGGGCATTGAACATAGCCAATCCGTACGACGCTCCAACCATACAATTTTTATGGCCCTTCCTCGGTGCTCGGGTTAGAAGACGTACCTTGGACTCGGCACCTTCCGAGGAGCCATCTCTGCCACCCCGGTGAAAGGGATATATCTCAATCTACACCATCTACTTATGTTGTGACTTGGTGAAACCCAACGCACGACTAAGTATACAACTATGACACGATTCCTACAAGGACAAACCTAGGGAGAGACATAATAAAACAGTTTGGAAAAAAGGACTTATCAACCCGCAGCACCACTCCAAGGCAAACCCATCCCAGCCGTAGATTCGCCAGCCAACAATCCATTAATAATGAAAGAAAGAGAACAAAGAACGAAGAAGAAAAAAAGAACAAAGTCCGAGTAGCGTACAAAGACCGCAAATGTGTGTGAGCAGAGAATGATCAAAGGGGGTGAAGCAACAGAAGAGGAAGTTGCACAGACAAGTTGTAAGGGTAGCTAATGGGGAATTTAACACTCAGAAATGCCAGGGGCAGACCGTATTGCGAGGAAAAGGGGGGCGATGAGAAATTCATGGCGAGGTTACATCGATTGGAGGAAACATCCATGGTAGTAAGAGAAAAGATCTGTCAACAGCAGAATAGCAGATTTGAAAAAACAGAGAGATGAGGGTATGTTCAAGTCTTGACCTCCGGAAACGCAACAAGTCGTAGCACATGCAGAAGAATAAGGACAATAAGCCTAATCCATCTCCAGTGACTCTAGCTCTTTTGACTCCTCGTAATCATCAAAGTCCAGGCCGGCATCCCGGCAACGCGACAGCCACTTCATGGCAATGTTGTTGCGTCGGGCGACCTCGCCTTTGAGCTTGGAGTTCGAGCCACTGATCTCGGCGATAGCATGATTAGCAGTCAGGCTGTGCTTCTCGAATTGTTCGTCGATGTTCTTCTTTTCTTCCTGGAGCTGCAGGATGTATTCAATGGCGCGTTGGAGTATCGCGCCCTTGTTCTTATCGCAGTTCGGTACAAGACGGGCAATCTGGTTGATACCTTCATTAATAGCTTCGCGGCGGCGACGTTCAACTAAGGGAAGGGGTCAGTATGTAAACACGAATTGGATTAGAATAGTGGTCCTTACCTTCTTTGTGATTGTTCTTGCGAATTTGGTGCCATTCGGGGGAACCAACGGTAGGCTTCTGGTTCATACTCTGAGCCTCGCGCGCGGCATAGACCGCAGCGGCGGTCGAATTGTGGTTGTGACCACCGCCCAAGGGGGGCTGGTTCATCTCATCGCCAAAGGACAACCCTTGGGTGAGGTTGCTCGCATCGAAGCCGGAATCGGGAGGAGGGGGGTACTTGTGTTGAGGAGTGTGGGCAGCTAGGGCGGCTTTGGCATTGGCGGTCAACGCGTTATCGTCGGACAGGCCGTTCTGCGGACCGACATGTTGAAGAATTTGTTGATCGATGTTGAGTTCGGCGCCAGTGTTGGGAAGTCCGTGGTCGTAGTTTCCGAGCCCTCCGTGGCCGAAGTTGTGCTGGTTATCCATGCTGCCGTTGCTTCCGTGGGAAGAGCGATTAAGACGCTGCGGGTCGGGACCAAGATCCTCAGAGCCGTCTCTCTTGCGCTTATGCGAGCCGTTATCCGGGCTATTCATAGTGGGATCAGACATGCTAAGCCCTAAAGCTAATCGTCCTATTCGTGGTAGTGGTTAGTGGCCAGTAAGTGAAAAGTTTGAGTGAAACAAGTCTCGGAGAATAAGAGAACGGTATGTGATTGGAGATGCCAATGCAGCCTGCGGCAAGTTGGTGCTTGGTAGATCAAGTCCCTCTTGGGAAGATCAGTGGGTACCCCGCGAAGTAAACAGACGCGTAGATCCGACGCGCTCGCAAGTCATCCTAGGGAGGCCAGTCACGTCGGACTCGGCCATCGCCAGTGGGATTTTTTCTGGCGGGGCGGCAGTGCATGGGGATAGTTCTACGGGGCAGTGACGTTGTCAAGCGATCGCATATAATGCGATGTCTCGAAACATCCGCGAGGTTGCAGGCATCAGGAACGCGTCATGATGGCTGGCAGGCAGCGCAGGTCACACAGGGGCCAGCATGGTGAAGGGCACCAGTTGCGATGAGCATCACGACGCGAGGCGCAATAACATGGGGAGATATGGATGAAGATGGGGCATTGATGGAGCCGTACCTTGGGATGATCTCTCTTTATCACCTGACAGGAAGTCACCTGCCCGACAACAACAAGACTCAGGTCACGTTGTCTGCGAAACCCCGAATTCGAAATTGGGATGTGAAAATGCGAAAGTTGAAAATATGAGGAAGCCGATATCAGGATATGCAAACGACTTAGCAATCTACCTCGCGGCAAATTTAGAAATAAGAAAAGGTGTTTCTTTGGGAAGATGTAGAGCAGCGGACAAGTTCAAGATGGATTGCTCACGTGGCAAGGAGGTGGTCAAGAGGAGGAGTCGCGCTGAATACGGTGATTCAGAACGACCAATAGCGCAATAAATCACCTGATTGTCCTATTCACCTGAGGCAACAATATACATTGACGTAAGCAAACCGCATACCCCCGTGGACCGCAAATGAGCCACCTGGAAGCTCTGAAGGTCTAGACAATTTTTGCAAACACAACCAAAAAGAAACCGACAACAAGAGCTGAAGATAACCAACTAAAATTCTCGAATGGCCCCGGGGATGTCTACGCCTCCATCTCTCATCGCAAGTCATGTGCAGCCATCCCGTGCCCCTCTGCTGCACACCTACTTTCTTGGTCTCTGATTGGCCACCGGATCTCGGGGGAGGGAATCGTTAGATCACGTGTAGGGATAACATATGGACCAATCACAGGTGCTATTCACCCACTACGAGGGGGTGATCGGACCGTCGGATACAAAGTACTTCAGAAATCTACGCAATTAGCAAGTATACAGGCGTAGTCTAGACACACTAGTTAGAAGCCGGCTAACTACATGCAATATACCCGGCATTGATTCGAGGTGATTGTCCATCCTTGTCTTCCTGCAAGTATTCAGGCTAGATCCACTAGTGTATAGGATACCCGCTTCAACCGAATCAGGAAACACAAAAGGGGAATATCCCAGGACCATGGTAGCAATGGGAAACAAAGTCATGCATCATGTAGTGGGTGTACTGGTCTGAATCATGATATAACACGAGTTCTTTTCAAAATGCACCCAACTTACAGGATACATCGTTGGTAGTTCTCATCAGTTTACCTCTGATCTCTCATCGGGGTGGGGGAGAGGAGAATCACATGTTTCAGATCAAGCATCCTGAAATAGCATTCCCCAAGCCCTCCACACCACCATGCCTCCAAAGGGTTGCATCGGATATCTAAAAAGGTATTTCCTAGTACTTTGCCTGCATACTGATCAACGTGAAGACTGAGTGATCAGGAGGCCTCAGAATTCTACCTCGATGCGATATTAAGCTAAATATCCGAGCTTTTCGCCTGAAGATTGCGACGATCTCGACGATCTTCTTTTATATGTCATCACGTTCAAATCCTTTATCACATGGATCCCCTCCACATGACGCGCCTGTGGTAATCGGTGGAGTTTCCATTCTTGTAGGAAGGATCGCCATAACACTGAGCAATATACACCGTGTAGTGTATATATTCTTGGATTGGGAGGTATCACAGAAACTCGGGTGATCGAGATACCATTTCTAATGTTATGTCGCAAGGGTGGACCCTCGACCTGTTCATAGACTCTGCCTTATGTGGAATAGCCTGACGCGTCCAGTGCGCCGCCTCACTCGGACGCTTTTTTCAGTGCAAATACCATTTGTGGATCTGCCGTAGTATCCGCGAAACAAATACCTTCCTCCGCGGCGCCTAGCATGTCCCAGCAAAGTATCTTAACGTCGAATGGGATGCCGGCATCCTCTGTCTCACTTTCCTCATCGGTGGTGTGCGCACCTGACCCTGCATCTTTCTCCGCAGCATTGAGAGTGGGCCGTTGCGTCACAGCAATGATAGCGCTTGTACCCGCATATCGCACCGGTGGCTTGGTATCCTCTGCCGGTGGCTCCTCGCCGGACCGATTAGAAAAGACGATGACGATCTTCTTCGGAGACTCTGCCGCCCTTCCGCCATCAAGATCCACCTCATGTTCCATCCTCTTTTGCAACAGGGGCCAGAACCGATGAAGCCAATAGTTGAAAGTATCCATCTCGGGCTTATCCTTCAAGGCATCGAGTTCTTCCCGGCTCAGAGTGGTCAACCAGGCCATGGACAAAATAACAAGCTGGGACTTGGAGTCCAGCACTCGAGTTGCAAATTCCCACTTGTCGAATGGTGCCTCAAACTTGTACGGATTGATATCCATGCAGATACCTAGCGAAGTCGGGACCCGCTTTTTCTCGGACAAAACCTGCTCGCCCTGGTGCACCGGGTTCGTCAAGGAAGATAGCGTTCCTTGGGAAGCGAATTCTAGCTCATGGAACCCTCGTTCAACTTGACCTTCGGCCGCCCACGTTTCGTCGGTGTAATACAAGAAGCTTTTGCGGTAATTGAGGATGAACTCCCCGTTCTCGTCGACAACAAACAGTGAGTTATAGTATGTGGCTTTGCCGGGATTTTGAGAATCCTTCTCAATCTCCGGATACCCCACGCAGACCTTGCATCGCAAGCGTTTGGCAGTCTCACGCGCCCACGAGGCAGAGGGACCGTCACCAGCTGGCTCGAGATATGGCTTAATCGCTTCCAAGGAAGGGAAGTTATATCCTACTTATTGATTAGCCAGTGGAATTTTCCCATAAATTGAGCTGGATGTTAGACTGGGGGAAGACGGGGTTCATGCTGCGCAATATACGCTGGACGGTTTGTTGGGAAGGTACGTACCCGTCATCGCCAACTCAGGCAGGACCAGGATATCGGGCTTCAACAGATCAACCCCAACCCCGAGCTCTTTCCCATCTACGGAAATGGTCTTGCCAGTCTTCAATAAAGCATTTGCTTTCGCAATATTGCCTTTGAGATCGCCCAGCTTCGGCGCGAATTGAAGGGTTGCGATCCTCATCTTGTGAGACTGTGAGGTTGAGAAATTTCTGAAGTTGAGAAGTGACACGTGTTGTGTGATAGGAATTTCCCTAGTGAATCGTGAAAGAAATGTGTTTGAAGTCAATGGTAGTGTTGACGTGGTCGAGGTATGAAGTTCGTGACTTCTGGTCCCAACACGGACACAGCGGGGCAGGATTTTTGCCAGAATGATGACGGGCGGGTCAAAATCCTTGAACTATATCACGATATACCCAAGATAATTCTTTATATACTGTGATTTTCGAGCACAAGCCAGGAGCAATTAATTCCAGGGTATGGTTGTAGTTTGCACGGAAGGGCGATGTTTTGGGCCGCGGGTCAGATGAGAGTTGATGCCTTAGGGGTGAATATCCCTCACTTTCTAGATTCACCATTATAAGCATTTTAATATTCACAGTTTCAACTGGATTTCAATCTCAAGAGACTGTAAATTAAATAAAGTAAATTTATGAACAGTAGAGCTGCATGGACTATGAAAAGTATCAAGAGAACGCCGATACTCGATATACTTACCTACGTCGTACACCCTTATTTGAACTATTGAACTATGATTGGTACAATTAAGTGTGCAATTACTCGAATCTGATGATGCATTCATGTTGCCTGTCTGATATATAGCCATTTAGAATTGGCGCCTTCCTTTTTAATACCTTTCGCCGTGAACCACCACCCTTGCGCTTCTTAGCATGAGAAACAAAGCTACATTTTGATATATATATATTTATATTCTCACCTGCTCTATTTAACACAATTATGTAGAGAACTCTGCATCGATCCTTGTAATTTGACTATAAAAACATCGATTTTGAAGGTTAAACACAAGAAGATGCCGTTATCTCCGCTCGCAATCAGGCAATGCCCATTTAACCATCCAATCCGACATTAGCACCTCTTCAGCAGTTGGTCGCTCTTCTGGTCGGAATGTCAACAATCGGCGCATCAAATCCAGAAACGCAACTTTCTCATCTTCCTCGATCTCGCCTCCCATCTTCCGTCTCCATCTCTGTACACTAGTCTCAAATGATTCCTCAAGCGGGGGCCATTTTTCCTTATAGGACTCCAGTGGATATCCATACTCATCGAAAAATCGAGATCGTGCTTCCCAGTGCTGCCACCATTCCGATGGCATAGGCCCTAGTACATCGATATGCTGAGCTGCTATCTGATCTCCATCCACAAGATCGGTGCTAAATATGCCCTTCATTCCAATAATCTCCCATATTGCCGTAGCCAGACTCCAGATATCTGAGGGATACCCTAGCGGCATTTGCGATTCGAATTTGGCTTCTGGAGCCCGAAACGCGTTCGGCGTATGGCAGTCTTTCCCAAGACGAGTTTCCAAAGCCGGGGAAAACGCCTCACCAAAGTCAGTTAGAAGCGGGTACGCGTCGGATAATGAGAACTCCTCCGCGTATTTCCCTATAAATAGCGGTACAACAGCTTTCGCCGGGGCATTAGGGGGCAACGGTTCTCCGTCACGTCGTGTGATAGGGATTGTCTCGGGTTCGCCGAATCTTTCATAAAATTGGCTGATGGAAAGCTCATCAAAACTTGATGGGAGCTTGAACAAAATGTTGTTTAAATGAACATCTAAATTATCAAACAAATTAAATATTAGCAAACTAGTATTCAAGTAATTAGCTATGATTATAACAAACCTCCATGAACATAGCCTTGTGAATGTATATAAGCAACGGCCTGTGTGAGTCGATATGAGAGTGCTCGCGCGACTTCCATAGGGAAAATACCGCTGAATGAGGCCTCTCTGAGGTTGCATTGTGCAGGGACCACCGTGTAGCATTCATGTTCTCCATTGGGACCTTGCACTTCGAATTCATCTAGGAAAACAGGTACTAAACCACGTCCAGGATGTTCCGATGGAGGCAGAGCAGACAGAGCTTTAAGGACTTTTGTCTCGTGTTGAATCGAGTTGGCCACGCTGATCTTGAGAGTAACATACCGATTCAGATAAGTATCTCGGGCAAGCCAAACCGTCGAATAGCCCCCAAAGCCAAGTTTGTCTGCAATGTGGTAATGGTTATGTAACACGTCCCCTATCATGATGGGGTGATAACCCCCAGGTTGATATTCTTCAAGTGTCTCAACACCCTTGATCCAGTCATACTTCACACGAGGTTTCTCGACCTTTGAGGTGCCTAGCCGCACGAAGGACATGGAATCGAGCTTTCGACGCCAAAGCGATCGGAAACCTGGAATTGAAGGTCGAGATGAGGTCGAGAAATGGACAGGGCGCGCGAGTATTCCCAAGGAGCGTGCCATGGTGTGCTGGGGCAATCAAAGTTTTAAAATGATAAAGGAACGTGAGCTTTGGATGGAGCACAAGTTAATAATGGGTAAATCAATCACGTAGTTGGCTGACCAGGATGTGTCTCAAGAGCGTTGCTACTCTCATATGGCAGGATATACTACATCACGTAGATCGATGTAGCGGTATGCTGATGTTATTACCTAGGTATTCCAAGGTTAGGCATACCAATTCACCGCCTCACTTTCCGCTCCTTCCCCGGTTCTTCCCGTTTTCTTCCTGCTACGTTACGTTACAATCTGACATAGTTAAGTGTGTAGGTCCTTATGACGTTAGCAGCAATTGCTAGGCACCTATCTGATATCTAGTGAGGGATGTGTGTCTTTTTCAAGGGGATTCTTATTGCTTGCAATGTTAGGCTGACTGGATGATCTATAAAACAACAATGATGAAAAGATGACGATAAGTGAGTGATATCTGTCGCAATGATACACGGCGAGCGATGCAAAACAGAAAGAGTTGGAAAAGTGACTAAAAGGATATGATAACTATATATTTTGACTTGATCAGTTATAAGCTAAAGATTATAGTAACTTCAAAGCACTGCAACATTAAATGACAACCTTGACGGGTCGTCTCCGTTCAACATCTCGCAAACCTTCAACAATAGCCGAATTCACAAGTAAGCATTTTGCCTCCACGCTCGGATTGAAATACGCCTTGACAAACTCGCGAATTGTAAACAAAAGATTCCAAAATCCCCCCCTATCAACGATAGTGCGCTCATACGCCTGCTGGAGCGTATCGAACAAGATCCATTCGGTGCCTGCACCGGCATGGATATGTCCAAACACATGTAGTTTAGGCTTGACTCTCCACAACTCCCGTAGTAGGTGAGCACAACCCATATTTAGCAAGTCAAGATGGCCACGTGGCGGACCATGAGTGATTAGCACATCAATCCCATCAGGCACCGAGCCAATCCATACGTCTTGATTGCGAGGATATTGAAAGGCCCAGTTACCATGGCGAGGAGTAAGGGGACTTCCATATATTCTAAGTTGGCGACCATTTGCACAGGAAACAGTAGCCTCCTCGTTTTCCAGATAGATTATCTCACCCCAGTCAAGCTGAGCCCGCTCAGCGATAGCTTGGTCCGAGTTATCGCGCGCTATGTCAAGTAACATATCGTGATTGCCGGCAACAACTATTTTGGTGGGATGGGGTTGGGAGCGTAGCCAGGTGAGCGTTGCCTGGAGTTCCTTTAATGACCCTGACTGTGTGAGGTCACCAGAATGAATAAGAATATCTCCATCGGGAAGACTGGGTTGAGTGTTGTGAGTATCGGAGACACAGACAATAGTAATAGGATTTGTGAGTGGGTTTGCGGGGATGGTTTGATGCCAAGTGTACAGCTTCCGCACAAGGAAGATGGAAGGCTGGGCCAATAATTGTTCCCATGCTGTGGGTGGTCGTGGATTGAGGAGGTCACTTAGGCTGGACATGATCGAAGGGAGGTCACTACAGTGGTAAATAGCCCAACCTTGGAGCGCCGCTTTAATTAGGTGGTCTTTGCCTTAGGTAGCATCCATTCTACGTAGATATTACGTAACCAGCCCTTACCTCCAGGGCTCCAGGGCTTGACCTCCGCAAAGCCCGTAACGCCCACAGCCCAGCCCAACCCATTTTGAGCCCTGTCTTCGGGCCTCCCGGTGGGCTATAGGCCCCGGGGTGAAAGCCCAGTGGGCTTTCAATAGGGGCCCAATTAGGTCTCATAGGTACTAAATAATGCAAATATTTTATATTATGTTCTAAAAGCGAAAAAAGCGTTAATTTAGATGATTTAAAAATTCTAGAGGTTTACCTAGTACTCCTATACAAATCTAAATATCTTTAGCAGCCACAAACATTCCCTTGAATGGCTTTGCATCCCAAAGAACTATTGATGGGAATAGTAATCTTGTCGGCAGGGCCCACTTCTGTGTCGATCATAGTCAGCTCAATAGAGATGGATGAGTTTATATCCGCCCGCTATGGAAATAGCGGATCTAAAAGTCAGGGGCCGAGCTTCCAAGAGCCATATTGGGTAGCTTGCAGGTCTTAGAGACTATGCCTTACCCTATCACGGTATCAGGATACCGAGGCTGAATGCATGAATCCCTTCGGGTGGAAGCTATTGGCTGGAGCCCTACCTTGTGCTAATAATGTACTATATCCATAATATCCTTTCACCGGCAGCCAGCCATGGATGTCTCTCGGTGTATCGCATGGAACCATCTCTTTTGATGCCTACGATGGTGTGGTGAGTAAAGATTTATCCGGGTAGATGAGGTGTTTGATTCCTCAAATTTGTTGTTAACAGGCGGATGAAAAGGTATATAAGACCCAATGCCTGGAGTCGATCAGGAGTCAAATCAACAACAGCCTCTCAGTGACCCTCTTTGCTTGTTACGGCAAACATTTCATTCCCTTCTTGATCGAGATGCACTTGAAAAGTGCTCTGAAACTGGCCATCCTCGGGTGTGCTCTCCTCGCTTCTGCGCATCCAGGACACCATGAGCCCCTTGACAGCCCTGACGTTCAGCTTTACAAGAGAAACACCCAGACTGGTCTGCAGAAATGCTTGACAGAGTTCCAGAACAATGGTCTACAAGCCCGAGTCGAAGCTCGTCGCAAGGCTATGGTCGCTCTGCACCGTCGTCACCTTCGCATCCGAGATACCAACGCAGTCCTCAACAAGTCCCACGAAGCCACGCGACCCATGTCCCCCTCAATGTCGGAGAAGGAAATCTTCAACACCCCCGAAAAATTCTGTCTCCTGGGCCCAGGTCCAGAAGGAGAAACAGGACCATACTGGCTTCCCGGTGAGCGTGTACGCTCTCACATCCGCGAAGGCCAGCCGGGCGTGCCCGTGGTAATCGAGCAGCAATACATCGACGTCGAAACCTGCAAGCCCGTACCGGATCTCTACGCTGAGATCTGGGGATGTAATGCCACAGGCGTGTATTCGGGCCTGGTAGCAGATGGCAACGGCAATTCAGCGGACCAGTCTAACCATAACCAGACGTTCCTGCGCGGAATTCAAAAAACCGACTCGGACGGTGTGGTCACCTTTGACACTTTATTTCCTGGCCACTACGACAGCCGCACCACGCACTACCACAACATTGTACACTTCCATGCGAAGAGACTACCAAACAACACCATTGCTGGTGGCAGGGTGTCTCACATTGGGCAGATCTTCTGGGATCAGGATATTATCAGTGCGGTTGAGTCAACCTATCCGTACAACACAAACGGCATTCCTATCACGCCCAACGCCGAGGACCGGGTGGTGAACGTGGAGACTGAGAAAAGTGAGGCTGACCCGATGCTTAACTACGCGTATCTGGGTGATCGCATTGAGGATGGACTTTTTGCTTGGATAACTGTCGCTGTCAACCTGTCTGCTGTGCACTACCCATACTACACCAATGTCTATACAGAAAATGGTGGCGTGGCTGTTGATGGAACTTCTGATGGAAGCCCAAGAGATATTGATGGTGGGCTTCCTCGGACTTCTTCGGTGCCGAGCTAGGGACAAGGGGCAGAGTATGTTGTGTCAGTGATATTATACTCTGTTTTAGTAAAGGGGTGGTCTGGATAGGTTTTGCCGATTGCGGATATTACCTGAGTATTCATGTATAGGCTGCCACCCCACCAGGCAGAAGGGAGATGAGTTTCTGCGACTATAAATAGCCGGGACTTTCATAGATTGAATAACAATTATCACACTTTTTGACCAAATGCACGATGCCCGAGGTAATATTTAATGTCCAATCGAAAGATCCATTGAACGAACAATACATAAAAGTTCTTCGGCTATGATGTTCATCGCTAAAAGAGTTGGTGCTTCTGCATTCCTCTTCTGGTGATATCTGCCTCTGCCTTACGCCTAAAAATTGTGGGAGACGCACGAGGTAGCCGACGGCTCACGACTATGGGGGAACTACCCCTAGCGCTAGACTTACCTAAAGTAATCGAGCCTAGGTAAGAGTGTGCTTTTGGTTGATCTTATCAATCTCATATCCATACATAATGATCGAATCTTAGACGGACCTGTGGAATAATCCTCCAACAATAGCCTCAACATCCAGCTCATGCTCAAAATTCTCGAATATATCTAATGACGACATTGGGTCAAGGAGATTTGGATGGCACGGTTGATATGTTGGCCTTGGGCTGTCTGTCGAAGGCGTATTTTGGAGATCAATGGATGCACTTTCATTGTTTCGCTGTTAGTTCAAATGTTCGGCAAAATTCAAAGAAGCCTTCTGCCTATCAGCGGTTATATGGGTGGAAGCGGCACGCAGCTCTGGATTTTGCTGCGCGGCAGCATCAGGTTGGAAACCTGGGCCCTGATGAGTCCCGTAAGAGACGTTCTCTTAGGTCTGCTATGAGTGAGGCCGAATGATAAATTTCACCGAGATCTCTCAGAATATCGCAATTCAAGGCCACTTGCTTTCGAGCTCGCGATCGGAAAAATGATGTTTTACTTTGCTGTAGACTGCGATATGATACCCGGAGAGACTGTGAAACGGCATATAGGACAATCGGAAATAGAGAAAGTGCATTACGGAACTCATCACCTACGATGGTTGTGGCCCTAAAGGCTGAAAGGCTTTGTCGCATGTATGATGCTGAGGAACGAGAACAATCGCCAGGGGTTATCGAGCGACAGGATAGTATGGCAACTGTATGATATCTACTACTCGGCCAACTTGGGGCCCATACTGAGTTTCATTTTTGGCGGAACCAGTCTTATTTGCTTGTTATACATCTGGTTCTGTGTTGGCGAAACAACGGGTCGTACAAACAACGACATTAGCCAGCTATTCAAAGAGAAAGTCCCAGTCCGTCAGTGGAAAAATCATGCTCTTCAGCACGAATACGGTGCAGAAGAGGATATGAAAACCTCGTCCATTCAGGAGATTGAACATCCAGTCTAGATGCTTGCTTTATTCATAAGTAGCCTTTGAGAAATTAAATATATGATGTGTCGCTATATCCCGCTGTAACCAGACTTGTCTCCAAATAACTTAGCGTATGCATATCGATTGCCTCTTTTATACCCCAGTCTGTATATAAAAAGGAAAGCAATTGAAAGATATGAATAAATTTTCGCTGTGAATGTTCATTGGGAAAAAAGATATCATTAAAAACGACTCCACGAAATGCAAACATGAGATAAGCATAGAGAGTAAGCGGGTGCTTAGATCCATGGCCCATATGAGAGGAGAATAAATCAGTGAGATACACCATGAGATAATTACAACATGGGGAATGAGGAAAGCATAGTGCATCTCCTTAAACGCCGTGAGAAGACACGTCTTTCTCTTTCTCATCCTTCTTGTCTTTGTCGTTATTTTCCTTCTTTCCGTTCTTGCTCTTAGCCATCTCCTCTTTCTCTCGCTTATGACGTTCGAAATCCAGGGGCACATGTGCCAATCCACGGGCACCAGTGCGTCGGATACGCTGTTCGGTGCGGGACATAGGTCGGTTTGGGGTATCAGGGGCGTAGGCGACCTCGTATCCTCTGGCAGTGCGATTAAGTGTCAGAGGCGGGGGTACATATGAAGTTGGTTGGGGGATTTTTCGGGCGCGATACTTTTCTGCCATCCGGGCAATGGGGTTCCAGTTTGGGTCGTGCCATGGCTCTCGGATTTTTCCAGTCCAACCGTCAAAGATTCCAGGACCAGTTCTCAACTTCTCGGCCAAGATCCGTGCCCGGGAGAGGGCAATCTCGTCCTCGTCGACTTGGCGAGCCCGTTTCAAGCGAGCTTCCTCGATGTACTGGAGTTGTTCTTCAGTAAGACGCGTTGGCTCGCACAAAGCCTTTGCTCGTGCAAGCTTTTCTTCCAGTTTTTCTAAGATCGGAAGCTTCGGCATGGGGCGGTTTTCTGCTTTGTAGACGGAGAACTTAAAAGGGACATGTTCGTCCTCTGTGGAAACCTTAGGCACCTTAGTACTCGGACCTTGTTCCTCCGGTTGGAGCTCGGATTTTTCATCCAGCACTCGCTTCTTTTCGTGGACTTTAGACTGCTTGCGCACCGAAGACACTTGCGACTCCTGTGGCAGAGGCTTTTCCTCTTCGAAATGCACGGATCGTTTGAATGATCCATCAGAGGCTGCAGCAGGAGCTTTTCCTTTCAGCGAGGAGCGCCTCTTGCGCTGGTGTGATGCAGTTGCATCGGTGGCTTCATGCTGTCGTTTCAATGACACTTGCTGTCCTGGCGCCGCTGAGGGTTCCAGGCTCTGGAACAGGGGTGCTGGCGGCTGAGTAGTTGCCGTTTCAGGTGAGTATGCATTCGATGTAGTGTCAAATATTTTAGGCTGCCGAAGTGCTTCAAAGAGAGTCCGGGGGGGCGAAGAGGCGGTCGCTTGAGTGTGCGAAACAGACCGACGCGTGCCCGAAATCGAAGCGGAGCCGTTGATATGAGGCGGGCCAGACAATTGGACCGGTGCAGGTGCGGACTGGCTGAATACCGAAGTGTCACTCAGCTTAGGCGACTGTAAACTACCCAAAGACGGGGACAACCCCAATGGTGGGTTCTCGGACGTGGGTGCAGTAGTTGCTGGGATGTCTGCTTTCTGGCTTGGCTGCTGTGCCTTGGGAAGTGCAAAGACTGAGCCAGGGACTGGAAATTGGCTTGCAGCCGTGTTCGAAGACCCTGAAATGGTGCTAGCATTGTTTACAGAGAACGGCGAGAAGGGCTGACCGAAACTCGACGCAGGAGCAAGTTCCTTGGCTTTGACAGCTGTCTCTGGGGCTTTGATGGCCTGGAACGGAGATGGAGCAGCAGGGGTAACAGTGTTTCCCAAACCCACAGCCGGGAAAGATAGTGGAGCGTTCGGAAGCGCAAATGGGTTGTTCGGTGCAATCGTTGTTTGCTCGACTTTGGCATCGCTCTTAGTCGTCGTAGACTGAGTAGAGGTATTTGTAGCACCAAAGGGGTTAGCACTAGATAATGTCGGAGCCGCGAAGAGGTTCTTGGATTCAGCCAACGAAGCGGGAGGTGACGTGCTGGGCTTGAACAGCGTAGAGGGGGCTGTAGTAACTTTAGCCGGTGTCTCTGTCTTCTGAGTTGGCTCTGATGGCTTGGAGAAAGAGAATGGGGACGGCGCAGTGAAAGCACCCGTGCCGGAGGATAGTACAGAACCGGAGCCATTCGGCAACACGGAGGTGGGTTTGTCTGCAGTCGACGATGCAGGAGGCAATAAAGTGGGCGTTGAAAACGTAGGCGCGGGCGGATTCGTTGCAGACGTCTCTGTCTTGGGCTTTGCGAACGCTGGCTTTGAGAATATGGAAGAAGAAGTAGAGGCGAAAGCGGACGATGAGGGCCCGGCAGGGCTAATAGACGAAACAGCTGGCTTGTCGGCAGCGTCGGTTTGAGAAGGAGGGGGTTTTGTCTGGAAGGGCGAGGGCGTAGTGGTCAGGGCAGAGGCGTCGGTCTTTTCGGGTTCTTTTGGGAACGAGAATGGATTTGGCGAAGAAGTGAAAGGAGACGGCGCTGCGGGCGTAACGGTGGTGGAGGGGATTGAAGTTGCGAACGGATTCGGGGGAGGAGATGCGATATTAGATGGCTGAAAGGCCGCCGCGAAAGGATTTGGCGGCTTTGAAACGGTGGGCGGTACATTTGACTGGAAGAGTGAAGGCGAACTCGTAGGAGTAGATTGTAAAGATTTCTGAGACTCAGAAGCGATCCGGAATTCAGAAGCAGACGTGTCCTGAAGAAGGGCGTTGTGTGTTTCAACCACAGGTGCGGGCGTCTGATTATCAATATCACTCACGAAGAGATCCCCGTCTTCTGCCTCAGCCTCAGGCAGGGTTTCACTCTTTTGAGGCAACTGGGAGCGATCTATCATGCCCATTCTTGCGGCTTCTCTGATGTTCATGCCGAGAATGATGGCAACAAGATTCCGTCCGGCGCGCTTCGACTCCACGTAGGTTTCAGAGAACGAGTGCTCAGATGAAGGTGCGAAGTCTGGAAATTGTCAGCGACAAAACAAAGAAATAGGAATATATAGGATTGAAGGTATCATGAACTTGGGGCGACGGAAAAGGGTGAGGTGGGAAATGAAAGGAACCCAGATTTGGCTGAGATGAGGCCGTTTAAAATCACTTACCAACAGAGTCTACTGGGCGATCACCCCAATTGAGATAGAGTCCACCACTCGCGTTCTCCACAAACTGTAAGCCCTGTGCATTGCAATATTCAATTGTCTGCGCGTCGTCATCAAGGTGCAACACCTTGGTTAATTCCTCCACAGTCCAATGGTCATTTTTGGATTGCTGTGACAGTGGAGTTCGGCAGTAGGCTTTCCAGATTGCACGAATTGCCGTCTGACGAATGTGGTTGAAGTATACCTCAGCCACACAGGCCATCAGATATGACACACTCGGGGAATTGATGATGTTGAAGAAGCGAGTGTAGAATCCTTGAGCAACTGCGTTCGGTCGGCGAGAATCCAGAGCACCTTGAGGCTCCCATGTATTACAGGCAGCAGCAAAGAGTTCCAATGCCACCTGCACTCGAGGTGAAGCGAGTAGGGCAGGTGGCCATTTCTGGACACGGGCTTCCAGGTCAGGCCGCTGGTCATGGATCGAGAACAAGATGTGGTAGGCGCGGAACTCATCCTCATTGGGGAAGTGAATGCGCTCGCGGTTGTCATCGTAATAGTACATGAGAGAGAGCATGGTGTTGTTGAGCTGCTCGCGCTCCTGGTGACGGTCGAATTGCTCCGTGTTCGCCGGGTTCGAAAGAAGATGCAGGGACACGATATGGAACCGCGCAATCCTTTCCAAGCAAATGACCGCTATCTTTACGTCTTCTTCGTGTGTAAGTTGCTGCACCGAGAAGTCGTTCCGGATTGATCGTGTCCGGTTCCAGACAAACATGTGGATGACGGCCAACGATTCACCACCATTGATAACATAGCGGATGAGATAGTTCATGGTTTGTAAAAGTGTCTTTGGTGTCCGGATATCCGAGGGCAATTGCTCATCATTTCCAGCTGCCGCGCGTCGGAAGCGTTTCACCATCTTGGTTTCCATGATTTCCAGCTGGTTCGTTGCCGGATTATAATACTAAAGTTGCGTGTCAGCGTAGCGCCAATGATAGCAACAGGCGCACCATTACCTTTTCACACTTGTCGACTGCTTTCTGCACGATCCGCTCCACCCTCTCGAAATCGGGACACATGCCGGTGCAGGTACCCACGGGTGTGATAGCCTGGTTCAAAGAAGTCGGCTGGTTCGGGTCCGCCATCTGGCCATCTTTGATCGCCCGTTCGCGCTCTCTCACTTGGTCAATTTTCAGCTGCAAATTTGATTAGCTCGGTGGTCGTGTTGTCCATTTTCGAGGAAGTAGAGACTGACTTTGTCAAAGCGTTCCTGGTAAGTGTTTAACGTTGATGCATGCTCCATGGACGCGGCAACATTAGATCCCCCGCCAACAAATTTCGCCGAGGATTGTTTTGTGATGTTCGGTTGAGCGAATGGGTTTTTGGCGACATTCGAAGCCGAAGCATTGTTTGAGACTCTGGAAAATGGAGATTGCTGGGCGGGCTGAGCGCCAAACGGCGATACGACAGGTTTTTGCTGATTTGATTGCGCAAATGGCGAGTTGACAACACCAGGCTTGGGACCCTCTGCAGGTTGTTGGGATTCATTCGCAGGGTGGTTTGCAGCGCCTGCGCCGCGACCACGGCCACGAGCCGTCCATGTCATCGACCCCCGTCCACGCCCTCGAGCCCTCGCTGCGCGAGGCGCACCTGACCCTCTCGGCACATATGTTGACGTATGTCCACCTCTTCCCCGCCCGGTCGAGCCTTGCACGCCCGGCGCGCCTCCCCTGTGACCACGGCCCGCAGAAGGATTAAACGGGCTAGCCATCCTGTCCGCAAAGAGCGGAATAAACTGGATAGGCCGCCGCCTCTTGTATCAGCCCCACCGCTCGCTCTATGGTCAATTTGATCTCGGATTTTTGAGGTGGATAATTCCGATATGCGATGGACAAATCGATTGCGCAGGATCTGAAAAGTTGTTTGCTGTTTGCTGGAGTTATTGCGCCGAGGCGACAACAAAGAAGTCAGCCCATGTTACAAAGCCGCGAGGGGATGGCCGGGATGGCCCAATGTTGAATGGGAGAGACAGCGGATGGATACAAAGGAAGGTCGGCGGGACAAAGCTGATGACTTGAATGGACTCGGGAATAGATCCGCACTACGCGTCAGTGAACTCACGGGTATTGTCGCTTTATGTGGATGTACAAGCGACCTCACAGACTTGTCGCCTTCAGTATTTGCGACTGATTGGGATTGTTCAGCTCGTGAAGCATGCGCGTCGGAGTTTGCGGTAGTGGCGTGAACTAGAAAGGCGGCACCGGTTTATCAGCCCTGTAATGCATCCTGCATACGAATAATGTCCGAAATGTAAGCACGTACTGAGAGTAAAGCGATTGAAGAGGATGAGAATGAAAGTTCCGCCGTGTTAACGGAGCTTCAAGCTGAGCGGAGTGGCTCCGCTTACTCCGCTGACCAAGCGCTTATGTCGGCGCGCGCGTGCGTCTAATTGGGCGGCGGCTGGCGCGAGTCATTGAATATGTTTCTATTCGAGAGCGAATTAGATGAAATCTTGCTAGTAACAATAGGTATTATGGACAATATTCATGTAAATAGCTATCGTTGACTATATCATACTATATATGTAAGTATCAATACATCCATCGTAGCCTCCCGAGATCTATTCATTCCTATTTAGGGCAGACTGTTTAAACCAAGTTATACATATGGAGCGACAAGAGAGACTTGAGCCTCCAAATCAAGTATAATATAATATTAATAACAACTACAAAGCTGTGAAGGGAGAGAAGAGTCTTGGAACCGAAGATAGAAGTATGTAGGAAGTTAACAAAGGTACACAAGCTAACGTATACCTAGACCACAAAATCTATAAAAAAAGAAAATGTGGAAATACAAAAAAGGTCGATCATATACTAAATTATCCAAGTTTCTAGGGTTCCAACGCGTTTCGGCCAAGGATCGAGTTATGAGTTGTTTTAACATGGTTCTATTGCGTGGAATTTCTCGGGGGACTCTTCAATTCTTCATGTTATTGCAATGACAAGACTGGTTTAAGGGAACAGACAAGACACTGCATAGCTTTGCAGGGACACACTAGAACTGTACCCCTGGTTATACATCGAAAGCTTCAATGTTGTTGGTTTCACCGCATTTCCATCTTTCTAGCTATAGAACTAAGAAGAGAAAAGACGTAGTGTGCTAACCTTGGAAGGACAGAGGCTGTATAAGCGGCCGACTTTCCTTGCCGACTTGATTCAAGATCTATTGGATTCTATGGTCGAGAGACTGGATATTTACTGATTATGATTATGCCATTTGTATTATGCTTTGTTTGTATAAGACACCTCGCGTGTCTGAGTCGCTAAGAACTGGGTACAGCATAGTTGAATAGTTGAGTGATAGTACCCTATAGCAATACCATAAGGTTATAAAGAACATACAAAGAAAATATGGTTGCGTAGTATCAACAGAATAAAATTTTCGAATATCTACCCAAATCTCGTTTATCAACAGCTCCAAACATCCATGTTGGAAACAACCCATATACACAATGAAAACCAGAAGAACCAAGCAGATAAGCAGAGATAAGAAGAAAAAGACGCACAAGGCCAACACCAAGAAAGAGAAAAAAATGGGGAAAAGAAAAGAGGCGAGACCATTAAGGAAAATCAAAGAAAAAAGAAACCACAGAAGAAAAGCAAAGACCGGAATATAGATCACTTTCAATCAAACAACAACCCAAATATTTCCAGGGAAAAAAAAGCAAACAGAGCGCATTTGTACCGGCACCTGTCAAGATGACCCCAAGTTTTTATACCACAATAAATCCAAAAAAAAAGATAACAACTCCCCTGATGAGCGCTAAGTTTGTTGACCAGAGCCATCACTCATATATGTTCGTTAATACCCATGCCCATGCCCATACCCATGCCCCATTAAATCGCCATCCTCGAGCCATTTGTGACAAAAGAAACCCACATCCCATTTAGACAGTGTGGGAGAGAGTCATCCCGTTAGGGTGTGGGTGGCCCAACGATCCTGTGCGGAAAGGCAGGGATCCCCGGATGGAGTCCATGTGGGACTGCTGGGCATGGTGATGGGACATGTCATGCATGTGTGATACCATGGGCATCTGGTATGTCATTGAAGGCTGGGGCATACCCTGGCTAGATGCTGGTGTAGCGTAGTCAACAGGGCTGAAGATGTTCTGGCGGAAAGACGGAGTCCAAGTATCGTAGTGGCCGCTTACTCCGCGCTGATCGGGTGTGGAATTGGGGTAGGTGTGGGCGGAGTAGTCGAAGGCTGACACTGAGACGTCGTGGGGGCTGATCATCTCTGCGGTCACGGGAGTGCTGAGCATAGACTGCGAGGAGAATGAATCGGTGTATTGGGGGGGTGTGGTGTAGTAAGGGCGGTCCTGGCGGGTAGGGTTTTCGAAGGTGAGGGGCTCCGCCATGGAGAAGCTGCCTGGGAGGGAGCGAGGTGGTGGGATGTTGTCGATCGGTGTGATTAATGAGGTAGATGCTTGATCGAACGATGAGATGGGGGTCATTAATCCTTGGTTGATGTGCTCGGGCTCCTCGATAGTGACTGAGGTGGAGGAGTCGTCTTCTTCGTCGCCCTTAGGGCTGGGGCCGCGGTTCATAGTGTAGACAACCATGTTGGCATCGACTTCACCTCGTTCGAAACGCTCCTCCATCTTGCGGACGCGGAGAATCTCGTAGATGATCTCAACGTGGGATGCGTGCTTTAAGCTTCGCTTAGTGTCGCCAGCAACATCCTTGAGCTTATCGGCAGTGATACCGTAAGCACCGAGCTTGCGGATAATATGGAGCAAGAGCTCAATACGGTCTATTAGAGATAAGTAAGTAGATCAAGAATCAGTCAGACTGTGGGCAAATCATACACTCTTTTCTCAAGTGGTCAGGCTCCTTGTGCATAACACCGGGAGGCCACCACTCGGGCTTGGTCTTTTCTGGGTCGCCAGTAGTACCGGGGGCAGATCCTGCAGGTGGCTTGCCACCGTTGTAAGGGTGTCGGACCTGCTTGCGAGGCTCAATGAATTTGATAAATGCCTTGGCAACCATGCGGCAGTTTAGTTGTTGGAAGTGCTTTAGTGCGCCTTCATAGTAGCCCATGACCTTTTGCGTATCTCCAATGCGGAGAGGAACCATTTCGGCAGACCCACTAGGAACGTCCTCACTATCAGTGTCCTGTTCAGTCAGGCCGTCGTTATTGATAGAGAGAACAGGAGCGTTGCCCTTGCGACGTCGCACCCGACGAGGAGATGTATCCATTGCCTCTGTATATCGGTATTAGTATATATTGGTTAATCTGAGGGTCTGGGTAACATACGGCGAGCAGGGGCATGGTAGCCGATGCGTTCGCCCAGAATCTCGAGGAAGTTCTGGCGGACTTCTGGGGTGAAGACCGTGGAGTTTTGCTCTTGAATAGAAGATGATTCATCAACCTTAAGCTTGCCATCACGGTCAAGGTAAATCATGGCAAAGTGGGCGTAAGGAGGACGGAATGATGAGCGGGAGCTGGTCATCATTGGCTAGTCAGGTTGTCAGTAAGAGTGAACCTAGGTTTCTCCTAAGTCAGAACGTACAGGAACATCGCCCCATCCTGGGGGTCCTTCGAGAGCCGAGGCAGACCTCTTCATAGCTCCGCTTGTTGGTTTACTGTAAACCATTGTGGCGGGGATAGGTAGGTATAGGTGCTGACGCGAGGATCTCAAGAGTAATGATTGAGTCTCAGTCAAAATAGTGTATCGAGAGACCAAAAATGAGAGTGATATTGGTTCTGGATGTTCCACTTCCAGGAGAGACTGTTCTCTTTATAGATAGTGTTTCTCGAGTGGCGGGGTTTCGATTTAGTCTTGCAAATGAAGTTGGTACTAATAGCTGTGGAGTTACAGTCAGCCAACTGACTCTCAACATCTTCGGCAGCACCAGTCCGTCCCCGGGAGAGGGTGTTCGTGAACACCCAACGGCGGAAGGGTTCATTCCCGCTCCGGTACGGGAACCGGTAGGACAAACGCTGAGATTCCGACAACCGGGATCCAATCAAGCTCTTGCAAACAGAGCCAGAAGAGAATTGGGATGTACTCACATAGCCTGAGTTGACAATGTGCAGGTGTCTCAATTGGGGGATGGAAGGTGGATAACTGCAGCAAAGTGACTGTTCGTAACCGGGATGCAGGAACGAAAGGAAGCCTCCACTCTTTGTGTTCCCAAGTAAACGAAAGACAACGGGGGTTGGAACGGTTGAGAATGAAATATCTTGAAAGGAAGAAGATCAAGTGGGATCTTTTAAATAAAGCTGAGGGAGTATAGAAATTCCAAAAGAATATGAAGGGGGATATGCAAGCCTTTTTCAGTTCTAGACTTTAACATGTAAATGACAAAAGGACTGAAAAAAATATGACCATTAATTCAACATGGATGATCCTAGAAGCCGAGTGATCGTATGCAGCGAGATTGGCGCATTCAAAGGACATGCAGTAGCTTAAGACTTGGGGACCCGATCCAGGATCCCTGTTCCCACTATTTGTAGATCGCAGTATATTTATTTTATTTTATTTTCTGTTTTATTATTTTATTTTATTATCTTATTTTTCTATTTTATTATTTATTATTTACTACTATTATTATTATTTATATTAATTCTAAATTCGATTAATTCATTAATCCATAAATCCATAAATCTGTCGAGGCAAATACCCCAAGAGTGGCGCTCATTATCGATCGACTCCCCACAAACAAGGCCTCATGCTGTCAGTTCCAACAGACTCAAAAAAACCTTACGGGATCAGATCCCTAAATCACTTATACTATACGAGGCAACCAATCCTCAGCCTAAACCTAAGGCACTATAGATGGAAATCATAGACACGAACCTATTAACCCTATAAGTGCAGCACTCGCGTCTAGCTGTCAGGCACACCCAAACACCCCCATTGGGAAGACGCACAGGCCTTATTTGACGCCGTGTGGGTGCTATTCTTAATGTGCAGATCGCAGACCTTTCGGAGCTTCCGGTCCCAAAAAAAAGATAATTCGTCATCGGTGATGCTTTGAATCTAAAGAATAGTACGGAGTACAGCCTACGGAGTACTAAAAGTGTATAATGATCTAATGATGCCTATATTATCCTATTATTTTACATTATATTACTTATCACTTCCAAGGTTATTCCTTGAATTTTGAACATTAATCATTATCTAGAACAATTTTTATTTGTGTTCTCGATCTTCGGATCTCAACACCAAAGTGCCCCGACACTAGCAACCTACCAAGTACATGAATCCACACTTCCCCATTCTTCGTGAGCCTATGAAGGTGCGGCTTGTGCATGGCCCAACATCCTGGATCCTGGGAGATGACTCGCCGATAATCTGTCAGTGTTTCCTTTTTATTCCCGTCTTGAGCTTGTTGCTACTGTCGATCGACGTTCATTGACATATACCTACTCCGGGGTGGCAATCCAAAAATACAGTGGGTTTCTGGAATCGTAGACCTTGGCTTCAGCTGAGTATAGCATATGGCCCAAGTCCCCCTGAGATCAGACCTCAAATCTCGCCAAATCAATCCAAATCAAGTCAATCGAATCGGTTGAAGCGAAAGGGGGAATAAAAAAAAAAAGTACCTACCAATACGACCGTAGCTCTCGCCTATACCGATTTATCCGCAAAGATGGGCTATAATAAAAATTCCAGGAAAAAAAATCCACTCTAGGACAGATCGAGATAATAGAGTGTTTGGCATCCCAACACTACGGCGTGATCTACCCTCTCTCTTTCTCCCGGGGAACGAAATTGGTTGCAAAATGGTTCGAGTGACTATACTACGGCGGGTTAGTGGTGGTACTTTTTGACAGTCGAGGACCTTTTGTGATAGTCCAATGAAATGTCTTCCTGACCCCCTCCCACTCCCCGTCTAGGTCTGTGCTCAGAGTCCAGGGGAAAGGGAACTCGGTACCCAGGACTCTGTCAACGCGTCCATCTCCCGTCCCGGCGGAGTAGACTGGCGTTTCTTAGGATAAACGCTACACTTTTGCACTATGGGGTTTTCCCGGAACAAAGAACATGCTCATAACGGCCCAAGTAGGTCAATGCTACCCAAAAAAAAGGGGGATAGAATCTAAAACATACTAACCTACTATATCTTGTCTATACTATCTTGACATTAACAAAAAAGGGAATACTTCCTCGGTCCCACTATCCATCCACGCTATATCCGGGAAGATGCAAGAGGCAGAGTTTTGTTCTTTCTAATGCACAAACAACTCCAATCTGACTATGTACTTGGAGTATTGTATCGATCTGATCAATCTCATCGAGATAAACTACTTCTTATTACTCTGTACCTAACACTGTAACATTCCAATCGCCGTGCCGTCCACTGCAATAGTATTGAACCGCAGTACCGCTTGCAAATTGAATACACCAACCTCCGCAGAAGCAACGTAGGCAACACGAATATATTTTTTTAGGTTGGCGCAAGGCAGGTAGATAGAACAAAGCAGTGTTCGAACTAAACAGTTTAAGGGTAACGGTCCGTTATTTGTCATTCTGTTGGTTCTTTGAGGGTGCAAAAAAAATCGCAAAACTAGGCATAATCAAATACTTAATCTTAATCAGTAATCAGAAAATCTACGGCTTCAACGATGACATCCCCGGAGAGTGTTTCTTTGTTTGTGCCCCCCCATTACCCCCCCTTCCCATTACCTGTTCCCTCCGGGGCGGTTTGTTTGCTTTGTCCGCTTAGCCGCCGTGGATTTTTTTTAGCGTGGGGATCAAGTGGACTTCTCTACTCCGTAAACTACTTCATCTTACCGATAGTTAAAGAAATTAAAATTGAAACAAAAGTCCCCAGTTACATTTGAAATCACGGATTACTCCGAATGTACTGCGGAATACGTACTATATTATTCAATACGTATTTGAATTGAATTTGAATAATAGCTTGGAGTCTAGGCTTTAAACGCCTCCCCCCTTTTTTTTAAACAACATGTCAGAGATGATCAGGCTTCTAACATTTGACACTCGCAAATGAAAGCTTCTCATTGGGCACAAGCGATGATCCCTACCTACCTATCCACGGATGTACCTACCCAAAACCTCGGATTAGCCACAGATCAGCCACAACGTGGCTCAGCTATTTTAAGCACTGCCACAGCCCTAGACATGGTAGCTGAAGGGGGCAAAATTGTCTGCACCATTTGTTTACTTAAGGTACAGCAAAGAAGCGTTCATGGATGTCCCCTGCTGGACCTTAATGTCAATGTTTTGAAACCAAGATAAATGGCAGGAAGTTTGACAGCTTGGCATTGCCAATCCGTATGACACTAGTTTCAGAGCAAACATTTGATGAGCGCCAACTATTTAATCTAGTGGCCCGCCATTTCCGCTTACACTACGATCGAAAGAGGAAATAGGGCTCGGATTTGTTCGGCGATGCAATCACCCTGAAACCCCAAAATGAGGCGTCGATGCTTAGTGGACTCGGCGGATATGTGACAGCGGGTGTGCACTGGGCAGAAAATAACTGGGTGGGGGCTGGTCAGAAGATTGGGGATAACTGCAACCATCACACGATTGGGGGGTTGGTAGGGTTGAAGATTTGGATGATCTACACTTCCAAACAACTTCATGTCTGTGCCCGTCGCACACTTCTAGAACGCTCGAGAAAAAGGTCCTGGGCTGATTACAAGGACTGGGATGGCTTGTTGGGATGGTTCACCGCTACAGGGAGTATACAAAAATATACAAAGCAATCTCCGGAAGACATTTTCTCGTGCTTTAGGAAATTACTTCATGTCTATCCTTCGCTTCAGAGTTCGTTGATCCAATAGTCAGTTTTGGAGGTCTCAACTAAGATAGAATTAAGCGATTTGAAGGAGGCGTAGATATGTGGAAAGGGGGTGGGAGTGTAAGTTGTATAGAGAGTGTGAGTCTGTCCGCAGAGTATTAGCAGGAATAGCGAGACGGTCGTTTCGAGACTGCATGATCGGTGTGCTACAAAGATACCGTTGCCTGCGCACATGACAGATGGAGGCCGACGATATTTCCTATTTAGGTAAGAGATAGCTGCATTCCAAGAGTATCCTTGTATTGGAGAAATGTCAGGCCTATCAAACTAGCACTCTATTTGGATCTTCGGGACGGAGCAGAATGGACACATGACTAGTGCAAATTGTCAAATCCGAGCCACCGCACGCACGATCGATCAGTGCTGCACATCGATCAACCACGATCGAACCCAGAGAGACTTGCATTGCGTCATTCAGCGCCTTTTTTTTGTCGGGGCGTTTTGTGACCGACGCCGGGACCTGTAAGAGGGTACGAGAGTACTCCCCACACACAATTTGGTACTTTCTTTTAGGTGTAAGATTGGCAAAGGGGAGGTTCATGGTCAGAAGGACAGTGTCATTTCGCGCTTGTACTTTTGATCTTGACGAGTAATCGGTCGAAGATGACTTTTTCTTTTTTACAAACTGTGGAGTATCCCCCCAATCCAATCTCGCTAGGACCCTTGGGCCAGACTCGACCGGGACCCCACCAAAGCCAATGGATTTTGGGCGGGTCGGGGATGGCGGTCCGGTCAAACTAAAGCTGTCAGACTCCAGATCAGGTCTAGTTTATTCTCCACTATATCCCAAGGGAAAGGTCAAAGTTGAGGATCATAACCTTTTGACTTTACCCAGCTGGTTGGAATTGGTGCAGAAATGAAACCTCGCTTCCGTTTTATTTCGATTACATTCGATAACAATAAGGCTAAAGTTTCAGGAAGCGATATCGCGCCCAGATGCGAACTATGAGGCATTCCAAGACATTGGCTTACATTCTGGCCGGGGTCGTATAACAAAAGTCCAATTCTCATGTGGCCTAATGATAGCGGTGTTGATCATAGCATTTTTCCTTCAGGGCAACCAATCCCAATGAGTATTCATTCCAACTTTGGAAGGATGTCGCCTATCCTATTGTAAGCCTAAAATGTAACCTTGGAATTACAAATATGCATTATGTGGTGGCTTTCGATAATTTTAATACAATTCCAAATGAATATGCAGTCTTTCTATTCCCTGTTGTTTGCAATATATGGACAATGATAAAAGGGAAAAAGCAATGTGAAACAGTAGGGGAGTTATTTCCCCATTGTGGTACGGCCCGAAGGGCCGCCCATAGTGTACCTACAGGTCGGGGCAGCACTACTGCACTTAATCTATTGTTGGTCTTTCATTTTGTTGCAGATAGAATGCATGTCTGACTATAACCCTGGGTATAGATGCAACCTCAAAGACTCGTTTACGTTAACCCCTGAGTCTGTATCGTCTCGGCCTAGTGTATCTACTGTATCTAGTTTATTTATGATGTAGGAATAATCGACATCCGCCTTGGCAGGTGGCGGCGCAATGCCCAAAGCTATTACGCACAACTCGTACTTTGTGCCTGGTCAGTCTTACCAGATTGGCTGAATTTTCGTCAATGCACTGTTCGCGGTCCACTTCTGGGTTTCGCTTTCGCTTAGCCCTCGGATAGTCAGGAGGCACACACCCTTGCAGCGGAAAATGACTCCGGTCGTCTCATAGCCTTCGTGGGGGAACGTGGAAATCACCCGCATAGGGTATACGACACATGTACGGAGTAAGGGGAAGAAAAGCCATGTTGAAAAGATTCTATCAAATGTCGAAGGATGAGCCCTGGAGGCTTCGATAGTTTCCAAGGTTGAACCCTTTGGATTGGAACTCTGATAAACTCCCGAGGCCATCCAATTCCTTGATTCGAGAAGAGTTAGCAGAAAAGCCAACGCCAAGTGGGGTATCCTTAACCACCTACACAACCTTGGAAGGCTGGAGATCCCACAGTCCCAGATACCTGGATGAGGTGAATGGAGACGTGGCTTACCTATCCAATCCATCGGAGTCTTTTGACAATCTAGAGGTCCTTGCATCGTACTTTCTGTTCAACTTTCACTCACAACCAATCAGCACACTATTCTTCCGTGCACTGACACTACCTAGTTCCTTTACGTTGATTATGCAAACTCTGCTAAGGAACTGTAAACTCTTCCCCGGGCCACTCTCGTCCTCAGAGCTTCTTGAAGAATCCACCATAGCGGAACCTAATACGCACGATCGCGTTTACAACCTTCCTTCTCTCTTTTTTTTTCCCCTTCTAATCCCACTTTTCCTGACCCACAAGATATCACGCTAGCCTGTCAGTCTAGTCTCTAGTGTCCGCCTATCCCCGATTCCCCGGACCAATACCATCATCGCGACCACTTCCCCAGTGGACCGTTTCCGTCCCCGTCGCCCTGCAAAGACGGACAAATTGCCCGAAGCAGCACCCACCAGATCGTCCCTGGAGATCTGTGCTTGGTCCCGATCGAGTGGTGAGGCTGGAACGGATGTCATTGTTATATAGACTTTGAAGATCATCAATATTCTTTTCTTCGGGGATCCAACACGGCGAACAAACTGGAGCCCGAAGAAGATCCCTTTCGCCCGTTCGATTCCATACCCGATCATTTTTTGTAGATAGGGCTTGGTGGCTCTCTACAACTCCACCGGGAAGACCCGGTTTTCCACGCGAGTCAGTGGCTGAAAAAAAAAATGCGTTGTGGGGCCCATTGACAAATACAACTGGAACTCCCTATTCGCCCATTAAGGTGCATGCCATTATTATCAACTGACTACAACATATGGGCTTTATGCATCTATGAACGCATTACAACATATGTTGTATGTTGCTTTTTTCTAAGGCAAAATAAAAAATAAAACCCGATTACGAGCATGAAGGTGCCACTTCATATTCTACCGGCTCCATTAGATTAGCCTATTCTCGGTTTGACGCAAGGAATATTATCCACATTTGTATTCCGTCGAAACAAGGCTTTTTTGAGTTCTCAAGAAGCCAAGCATCTTCGTGAAGTTTCCCCTCTTGATGATCACAGCCCTAATCCCACTTCTTGTGCTCTGAAGGCCTCTAGCCTTTACGATTGACGGCAGAATCCTTGAATCCCGCCACATTGGTAAGGCAAAAATGGATGCATGGTGCATGGTGCATGAGATTGTCGCGGTGTGCGGTGTTTGTGGGTTCCTACTGTGGCTGGCTCCCCTCTTCCCCTCAGGGCTGAGTTGATCGTAGGCTTGCAGATGTTTCTTCGAATCTATATTGTACATATTTAATTGTGTACTGGCAATATGCAGATCATTCATGTCGTTGGACTTTTACTTTTTTTTTTTTTAGCATAAGTATATATAAAATATAACCGAGTAAAAATAAAATCTCTTCAATATATGTCAGAACTGGATCTCGTACTCAGAGAGGGGAAGATGTAGCAGGTACAATGCAGACCCCATATCGCCTTCTTGGATCGTGAGGTTCCTGGAGAATACTTCCAAATTACAAACTCCTCCCATATGTATGGAACTGGAGCCGCTGAGATGATGCGCCGGTAGTGTGCAGAGTGGATAGTGCAGAGTGCAGAGTGCAGAAGAACAGACAGTCATTACTCTATACAGAAACGGGATCGAATTCCGAGGGCTGGTCGCACAATCAGCTTCCAAATTGTCCACCGATGCAAAGCACTGTACATCAACATACATCAACGTACATAGGGATGTACGATCGACCTGCTGAGAAGCGGGGATATGGATACTGACGTTCTGTCTCATTCGGGGAGGGGGGTTGACTGTTACCATTTCGAGTGGAGGCTTTCGGACTAAGGGCCAAACAAGGAAGTGGATAAATGCACAGCATGACAGTGCATAGAGCACACAAATCCTACAAAAATAGCAGAGAAAAAAACAAAAATAAAAACAAAAATAAAAACAGAATTCGCTTGGAAAGCAGAATTCTTCCCCCCCGGAGCTATACTAACGGAGTTAACCGGAAACCTGATACTTTTGCATGTCCGTGCGGGATCGAGATCCAGTCTTGCAAAAAGACATCGACATTACCTCTTTTGTCGACGTACACAACCTGGATAGTTCACGATCTGAAGAACTGTATTCTTGTCTTTCTGGTTGGTTCATCAAGGCATGGCCCATTGAACAAGATTAAGGAACCGGTGCGCCGTGCCCCGGAGCCCACATCAGAGATCAGTCATGCAGAAGCGCGTTGTTTTGAGGTCATCGACATCCCTTGCCTGGAATCTGGATAGCTGAAACATATTCTCAACGCAGGTCCACAACCAATCAGGTTCCATCAATGGCTGAAGGGGGAAGGTCGATAATGCCATATGGTTTATCATGGTTTAGTCTCGTCCCACGCGAGAAATATACATAGAGTTGTACGTAGATGATATCCCTTGTGTTTCGAAAATGGTCAATCATTACTTGATCTAATAGACATCTGACATGCAACTAAAAAACCGGGATTCTGACATTGCCCCTCCTTTTGCCCCTCTCAAGGGCACAAAGTTGATTGTTCCAATTTCTCTTGAAGGATATATATTTCAGTTATTCAGTGATTTCAGCGATTTCAAGATCCAAGGCATTCCAATTTGGGACAGTTCCACCTCCTTATCTGTACAATTTACATGCATGTACTACAATTCCAACGACCGCGTGGAGAGTCTGTTTTGCAGGCAGCAAGGAGGTGTGCAGGCGCCTCGTATACAGCTTTTTGAAATTGGCATGTCTAATTTTCTTTTCTTTTCTTTTCTTTTTTTTTTTGCCGGAGATATATATTCTTAGGATTGTGATCGTCGAACCAGACAGAAGGGGGGATCATGTGGCGGAGGAGGGCCTAGGTGCATAGTTTTAATATGTCGAGCGAAGATAGCAATCTTAGCATCATGTCTTCCTCACTAAATAACACACTAGATAAGCAGCGCTTACAATTTGTTATATTGCTGACCCGAAGCCCTGCGAACAGACACCCTGTGATGAGCAGCCAGGTGGCCGACCTTTCACCGCTACAATGAGTTGCTCTTCCGATGGGATATCAAGATGTCACCGCCACGTTTAGTACAACACGCTACTGCAGATAATCATCGCAGACGATGGATGTAGACTGGGAAAACTGTCTGTTCATTTAGTTCAATGCATAGTTACGTTGTTCAGTTGTTGGGGTCTAGACAAAGTCCGCTTTGGTGGAGGGGGGGAATTCTATGTAGCTTGTTCAGTAAACTTCAGTAAATTTCAGGTTATTCACATATCAACACGCTGTGCACAGCAATTTGACCAAACGGTCAAAGGCAAAAATAAAGAAAGAAAGAAAGGCAATGTACAAAATAAAGAGAATCGCTTTTTTATCTTTTAGTTCGCAGAGTCAAATACAATCAGATGTCCTCGATCATACATCAAGACAAACCATTATCCCATGAAACATAACAATAGAGAATCGAGGAAAGCATATTAATTTTGGGGGAAATTCAAACATTTAGCCACTCTCCACTGCCTGTCCATCCCTGTCAGGGGGGTCCCCTGAACTGTGCAATGAAAAACTTTTCTTCAAGTACATGTACATGCATATATGCACAGACGCCCGCGCCACATTCAGGACCACCTTAGTCGCGTTTGAACGGTCAGCAAAGATCTGTTGTCAATTGTGAACATGACCCATGCAAGCAGCACTAAAGCGAGAGTGCATCCGGGACCTCGTAGGATCGGCCCGAGGTACCAAAAAAGAAAATCCGGCCTCCCCGAGCCACTCAGAGCTGCATGGATGGGTCCAATGTTAGGTTTTAGGTTCAATGCTCTCAGGTGGCTGGCTGGCTGAGCGATATTTGTATCATGAACAGGAAATGCGGGGATTTAGGCCACTGCGAACTGAATTCTACGCTATTGCGAGGAGGCAATGCCACCATCGTTGTCGAGCAGGCCGGCCTCCTTAGCGAGCTCGTAGAATTGGCCGCCACTCTTGATCAGTTCTGCAGGCGTGTCGAATTCAGCCACTCGCCCCTTGTCCAGAACCACGATCCGATCGGAGTCAATGATCGTGTTAATGCGATGCGCAATCGTGATGATAGTCCGGTCAGAGAAGATGCTACTACGCAAGGTACGCTGCAGCAGCGCATCCGTCTCCACATCAACTGCAGCCTATCGCCATGGTTAGCTGAAACTGTCATTCAAAAGCAAAGACAGAACTATCTTACGGTTGCCTCATCCAGAACAAGGATATTGCTAGGAGTCAAAAGAGCGCGGGCGAGGGATACCAGCTGGCGCTGGCCTTGACTCAAGTTGGACCCTGCAATAATGTGTTAGATGACTGGATGCCTTCAACAATGTTTAGATGCAGTTACTTACCTCCTTCCTGGATCTGAGCATCCAGTTGTCCGTCCATCCTCGAGACATGGTCCTTCAATCTCGCGTGATCTATTTATTGCACACCGGTTAGTCACTGGTCGGCGATAAGTTGGAATGGGATTCAAGCTAGACCAACCTATAACGCTCCAAAGCTCGGTGTCATCGTGGACATGACGAGGATCCAAGTTGTCACGCAAAGTGCCTTCGAACATGGCGGGATCTTGAGGAATGATAGCGAGACGTCCACGAAGATCAGTCAACCCAATTGTAGACACATCGAGCCCATCAATACTAAATTCTTATTAGCCTAGAGCAGAGGAAAGAGGTGACAGTATTATGTTCTTACCTGATGTTTCCTTCAACACCCTCGATAATCCGGAAGAGAGCCAGCGTGAGCGAACTCTTTCCGGCGCCCGTTCGGCCAACAACACCGATCTTCTCCTTAGGCTTGATGCTGAGACTAACGTCCTTGAGCACGAGGTCAAGTCCAGGGCGATAGCGGGTGCTGTAGTTATTGAACTCCACCGCACCTTGAGCCGGCCAGCCGATGGCAGGGCGACGCTTGAAGATGACCTCGGGTGCCTCGCTCGGGAGATTGGCATACTCTAGAACTCGCTCAACGGACACGATGTTAGTCTCAACCTCGACAGTCTGGCGGACAATCCAGTTCAGAGACTGCGTGATCTGGAGAGCATATGACATGGCCAAACCGACCATGCCCGGCGAAAGCTTACTGCCAGTCGCAACGGACATAATCGCAAGTCCAGCAGATGCAAGAATAATGATTGAACCAATGAACTCAAGTCGAACGGCGAGCCAGCGATTGGAACTGATGGATGGGAAGTAAGCCCGGAGGTTAGCATCCATGCGCCATTCGTTCTCAAGGGCGAACCGATTCTCCTGTCGGTAAGCACGGATGGTGGAGATGCCGCCTAAGGATTCCTGGAAGTGAGCGTAGATCGGGCTTCGAGTGACGCTGTCCAGACGCTTCAACTCGCGAGAGGTACTCAGGTAGTACCTCTGGTAGCTAAGGTAGATATAACCCAAAGGAATGACGAATAGCAAGAAAGCCGGGGTGGTTGCCGAAATGACAATCATGGTGAAAAATGCACGGGCAGAGTTCGCGAACAACATGTTGAAAGTGCGAGCAAGTACCTCATCGACTCTGTAAATGTCACTAGAGAAGCGGTTGAGAATGCGGCCAGATGGTGTGGTTTCAAAGAAGCTCATGGGGGAGCGGAAGATAGCAAATGCCATCCGCTCATGAAGTTTTCGAGATGCTTCGATAGAGCAGAAAATCCACAGGATCAAGTTCTGCACAATGACCAAGAGAGATGATCCTAGGCCAAGCGCCAAGTAGACACCAATGAACTTGCCAACTTGAGCATTGGTCCCATGGGCTTCGTTCCACTCGGTCCAGCGCTTCAACCAGAAGTTGCCCACCACCTGAGCAGTCTGGGCAGCCATCATGGCAAACAAATAAACCACAACTGCCACGACATTGCTGTCCTTTGCGTATTGACCGTAAACACCCCATTTCACCTTGCCCTGCTCGGAAACTTCTTGGGTCTGCTTGCTCTTGAGAACGTTTTCCTCATCTCCCAACTTGCGCCGGGGACCTTGCCAGCTCACAGTGCTTGCACGGCGCAAGGTGACGGTACTGGTCCGTCTACGGGCCTCACCACCTCCTCCTGCCCTGATGGGAATAAGATCACCAAGTTGTTCCGCCTCGTCACTGTCCGACGCACCACCGTTCTGGATGATGGTGGTTGTGACTGAGCTTTCTGGGCTAGCAAGGTCTTCAGAGCCACTAGCAGTACCTTCATCGTCTGAGTCAACCATCGTAGAGCGAACGAGATTGGAAATCTCCCCCTTCATGGCCATCAGTTGTTCATAGGTTCCTTCCTCAATGATGGTCTTGTCTCGCAGCAGGCCGATGAAGTCAGCCTCCTTCAGTACAGTAATGGCGTTTGTTGCAAGAATTCTGGTCTTGCCACCGAGGATACCAGTTTTGCCTAGCACTCTGTTGATGATGTGACGTCCAACATGCTGATCAACTGCTGAGAGAATGTCATCCAGGAGATAGATATCCGCACGTGCATAAACAGCTCTGGCGAGTGTCAACCGTGCCTTTTGTCCTCCCGAAAGGGAAATGCCACGTTCTCCGACTTCGGTCTGGTCACCATCAGGCAAGTTCTTGAAGTCAGCGACCAAAGCACAGGCTTCAACTGTAAGGTCATAGAATGAGGGGTCCCATCGGTGTCCAAATACAATGTTTTCTCGAACACTAGCATTCATAACCCACGGCGCTTGGGCGACGTACGCGATCCGACCACGTACGACCACCTCTCCCTGGTTCTTCCACAGGTCACCTAGCAATGACTGGAGAAGAGAAGATTTTCCAGCGCCAACTCGGCCAACAATACAGGTGAGCTCTCCCTTGCGTGCACTGAGATCGATGTTTTCCAACACAGTCTCCCCACTATGACGGTTCCAAGTAAACGAGGCATCGCGAACACGGACAGACTCGTCACCGGGGTGCGCCACGGGATCTTGGAGGACAACGGCATCAGTCTGTAGCTCCTCCGCGGTGAAATATTCTACCAATCGCGTCACGGCCACGGAAGATTCAATAATGGATGTGATCACCATAGGCAGGATAGAAAGCGGGAACGTGAGCAAGTTGAACAACGTCAAGGCCGGGAACACAATCTCGGTAGTCAAGGGTTTATCATTGGTCAACACAAAGACAGTGAACGTGGAGCAGGATACGAGGAAAGGGGTAGACTGCCAAGTGAAGTTGGCAACAGATTGAGTGGCTCCAATTTTGCGGAGCGTATTCAGCTCAAGGTCGTTTCTAATATGGCTGAGTTTGTTCATGAAAGCCGTGTTCCAGGCGTAGAGCTTGATACTCTTGATGTTGTTCAGAATCTCTGTCATTAATCGGGTCCTCGAGTCCTTGTTCTTCATTTGGATGATCTGCAACTTCTTCATCATTCGAGCAATGATACCATTCAGAGGAATCATGAGAATCATGACTCCGATACCGGCAAACATGCTCGCTCCGAGAAGTTGGTAAAGGGAAGCCATGCACAGGGTAATTTGGAAAGGCGCAGAGATAAGCTGAGTGCCGAACTGGGTCAAATCTGCAAGGCGCTGCTGATCGACTGCCATGTGGTTGACAATATCGCCGGTCGTCTTTGCCGAGCGCCCTTCGTTTGATAGTTTCAGGGACTTGGCATAAATCATAGCAGTCAAGGCTGATTTGACTCTCATGCCAGTATCGAAAGCGCGCTGGAAATATTGATGGAGGAAACTGGTCTGGCAGACAGAAACAGCAAACATGGATAAGGCGATGGCGACACCCCTGATAACAGGCTGCGGGTCCGGGCCTCGATACGAGTCAATGAAGGCAATGAGAAGTCGTAGGAGTTGCGGTTGCACAAAGGCAAGGGTATCGCTTCCGGATTTGATTATCGCACCACGCACATAGGGAGCACCGAAAGCCTTGAAGAGCGCTATCCACAGAGATGGCTTCTTTTTTTCGAGCTGTTCATCCCATGCCTCCTTCAGAGCATTGCCCGTGGCTCGGGTGGTATCGCGACTGCGGAGATTCCATAGGTCATCTTGCGTCAAGTAGTTTTTGTAACCGTATTTCATCATCGGTGTCATCCAACCGAAGGTGAGAACCGAGAAAACATCGGCATAATTGTAGGGACACTCATCCTCGTCTCCCAGAGCATCGTAGGCGCTTTGCTTCTTAGGGACGAAATATTCTAGCACAAATTCAAAGAGTGCTAGTCCCAAGCTGACATTGAAGCAGACAAAGTAAGGTAGTTGGTCGATGTATCCCTTCCGCGAAATCAGGGACCGGAGTTTGACCGCGTATGCGATAATGAAGAAAAGCCAGTAAAATAGGACAACCCCATTAGGCTGTCTACTCCGCCAATGTTCCAAATATTGCACTGAAGTTATCACTCCCAGCGAAATGATCGTCAGGACGGAGGACCAAAAGCGAAAATCACCCCAGAAGCGTTTGGGGTCTGATTCGACTTGGATCGTAGCTTGAAGGGCGGTAACGACTATGAGAGCGGCGAGAACGGCCTATGATGACCAAAATATCAGTCAGTACATTATTAATGACGTCCAGGGGTGTGCGAGAGTGTGCGAGGGTGTCCGGCATGTACTAACCAACTTGGTGTAGAAGTGCCAATTCTTCGATACAGGCTGTGGAATCCGCTTCCTCAGTAACAACCACAAGGCACCCAGTCCGCTCAGAGTACCCCAGACTGCCACTACTGCCACAACCGCGTCAAGAAAGCATGGCGTCAGATCAAATCTCAATGAGCTGACAGGGCCCCAGCCCTCGCTATCTGTACAGAAAGGCTGTCGCCGGGAATCAAGTGCCGATCCAAGGGAATGTAAGAGGTGCCCCGGGCGGGACGCCTCTAGGACCACCTGGGATTGGCCATCCAGCATTTTTCGTAGTGACTTCGTCCCAGTATGCCTTTCTGTACACAAGCAAGAAAAGATACGTCGGAGAACAACCTCGAAGAAAGAATGGGGGTTGGTGCAAGTGCTAAGCTGCTTACAAAAGCAAGCACGGGCGGCTCCACTTTACAATGGAGAAATCCCGAAGTTTCGCGGCTGCTTACAACCTGAGCATCCTCATTCCTCCATATGAAGTCCGACTGATTGTATCATACATGTACACATGGAGGCCGGGTTGTCCCAAGTTCTTGCATGAAATTTGCGTAACATAAATTAACTCCCTATGTAGGTATGTCTTCCTATCACCCCTCAACCCCGTTTTCCAAGACATTTTCACGTGACCTGGAACGACGTAATCCTCGGGGATAAGCGCACTAAGACCGATGCGGCTATTTCGGCTTATCGGGTTTGTATTCCGACTTTGGAAGGCTGATGGCTTCTAGGACTGTTGATAACACTGGTCACTAATTAAATCAATATTGATTTGTTTATTCTATATTGTATACGGGATAATGTAGAATGATTCCATGTTCTTTTCGTTGACAAATGGACAAATAGGTTATAGAACAATATATATATTCATTGGTGGTATATATTATTTCCGGATTTCAATATTTTCCGTAGCAAGTTCCTCAATGACCTTGAGTATCTCTTCGTTCCCCGAGATACGTGCATATTCAGCTGCACTACCCCAGCTTCCTCTTATATACGGATCTGCCCCATGCTCTAACAACCACTTGACCCGCTCAACTGCTCCTGCCATCACTGCATGCACAATCGCGTACTGTGGGACCATATGTCGCGACTCTTCTCTCTGATTAACATCAGCCCCACGATTAACCAATAGTGCCATTACTGGAATCCTGCCGGTATCAAATTCTCGGCTCGGTACCACACGCCCAGCATGCGGATTCGCACCGGGAGGACAAGCCCCGGCAGCATAGTGTAGAGGTACACCGTTTTGGATCTTAGCACCTGCATCTAGAATCATACGCACAGCCTCAACCCCTCCACGAACTGCGGCTGCCTCGAGTGCAGCACATGAGGAAGTATCTGGCCCACCACGCCTGTCATGGGAGGTTCTCTGCACACCAAGGTTAGGATTGGCTCCATGGTCGATGAACCAACGAAGAAGAGGGACGCTGTTGACAGTCCGAGGGAGCGGGGTGCTACCATAGTAACCCGGGGTGTTGGGAGTCCATCCATGCTGGGTAAAGAGCTCAAAGAGGGCAATTTGCTGTTCCAAAGTTACAAAGAAGATATTGCTTGGAGTTTCGCGAACAATTGGTGCGCCACTAGCGAGGAGATAACGAGCAACCTCAATATTACCAGAGCGCAGGGCACGTGTAAGACCATGGTGAAGAAAAGCAGGAGTGAGATTTTTAGATGAGACAATGGACTGAATGATTGAGAGGGGCCCGTGCTGGCAGGCGGATTCGAAGGTCCCGAAGAAGGCGGGAACTAGACCAACCGACTTAGGATTTTCACCGATGAAGATAACATCAGTGGGCTCCAGCATGGGCAGGTCATCATATTTGGACCCCATTGTCCCTGATTGAGGCTGCATTTGCTGTCCTAAAAGAGTGCCACTGTTTCTGCTAGTGTTTGGTTGTCGCCTAGCAATTATCATCTGTATCCGACGTCGGCGTGCATTCAGAATTAGCTGTTGTTGACGCTGCTGTTCTGAAGACATGTTGCCCGCATCGATGGTAAATCCTCGCCCTCTATATATTAGATTATGTTTAGGTTGAGAGATTGACGAGTATGGCTGTTTGCCAAAGAGACGGATGTTGTAGTCATGTGACAGCCTAAATAAATCCACTTACTGGCCAATCAAGTTCAGGTGAAAAGTCAACATCATGTTAATTGGACCTCGGGAATATGTATGTGCCTTGAGGTTCAACACACTACTTCGTTAATCATTCTTCGGTCTGAATGAATTGAATCTTTTTGAGCTGTTGAGATCCCACTGAACGAATGATGAGGCTAGAATGTTGAAAGCTGCCGAAGCCCCTAAGGTAGAATGATTCCTCTTTATTTTATACGTATTGGAAAATAATATTTGAATTTTCAACTAGGATAAAGATGAAGTAAACCCTGGAAATGAGAGAGGATAACTATGTATATAAATTACTGCCTGGCAATATCTGTGGATTATCCAATGTGCCCTATATTGCAACCAATATCTTTTGAACTGAAAAGATGGAAAAAATGTATGTTCAAAATGATAAATCATTATCATCGAATAAGTCTATCACCTGCTGATTGAAAGAAAACCAGCGTCTAAGCCACGGTTCTTGTGTCCAGTTGTTTCCTTCGGCAGCTCGATTCTGCCCAATGGCTTCCATGCTGGGCTGGACTGATGACATCAAGCTATCGACGCCCCTTGTGTCGTCGGCAGTTAAATATGTCGTCTGCGGCTGTAGCCCAAGAGCGCTCAAATGTGCGTCTACCTCACTTCGGAGTTGTAATTGCTCCTCTTCCATCGGAGAGGACGGTAATCCTAGTTCGGTGTAGCGCAACGCCACGCTATACAATACCCCAAAGAGATGATGGTGTTTGGCAATTGCATTGGAATGTTGGCAGGCGCACTCGATAGATTTGAGGAAGGCGTACATTCGACTCAAATCTTCTTTGTTCCTTGTTTCGATTGTATGGCAGAATATAACAATGAAAGGAATAAATGGCGTGAATAAAATGATCCTGAAAGCACAAATATCAGTACAAAGTACAAAAATACTGACATTATACAAGCCTAAGCTCCATCCACACATACCAGTTGACATACTCTGATAGAAGTAACGACGAAGCTTGCATTCCAAAGTCGCGGATAAATGCCTGATGAGATTCAAGGGCACATCTAGCAGAGGTAATGCAATCTAGGCCGAAGGTTGTCTCGGAATTAGGCTCTGGGGGCATAGCTCGGTAGATTAGGGTCAACATTGAAAGGCGCAGAACTTCGTCAGATGCAGAGATAAAGTGGATCTGCTCTCGTTCACATTCGTCCCCACTTGACTGAGCCCAGAGTTGCTATATTGTTAAATTCATTGGTCAGTTAATGTCTCCCGCCGAAAATGGACAAGAACAGGCGGGCAAACATTTGTGTCACGCGCCTCTGCACAATATCCATGGAGCTCCTGCGATAGTTCCAGTGCTCGATGGGTCCGGGTATCTTCTGTCACACGAAGGGCATCTGCCGAGTAAAGCTGCTCGTAAACCCTGCCAGCTAAGCCAGCCAGCTTCACCGTCTGGTAGGCATAGCAAATGGCGTGGCATTCCGACATTTCCCGACCTTCGAGCGAAAGAACTGTAATATCGCAGTTCGTTATAATAGAAGAACGCCCGAGTCGGACAGATAAATTCTTCTCAAAGAAATAAGCCGCCCAAAAAAGCAATCGCTTGCGATCTGGCTCATGTGAAGAATTATCTGAACTATCCAAGTGAGTGTGGAATCCAAGGGAATGTGAGCATTGGTACGCTGTCCCCACCAAGACCCAGGCTAGGGACGTATTGGATACATTGATGGCATAGACAATCTAGAGCTCTATGTTAGCATAAAGGGAGAATCTGGGACGACAGATAGCGACGTACACTTAGAATAAGAGCCAGAACCATTTCGTAGCTAGGTTTTATATAGAGAGTAAGCTTTGAAAGCGCCGTCTCCAGGTTCGTTTGACATATAAAGACCAGCTTATTGTGCTCTTCATAGGCCTCAGTGTCATTCTGCCCGACAACTCTGTCAGAGGCCAGACCTATATATTATATTAGTTCGACTTTTATGTCGTCGAGAAAACGACATGCTCACAATTCAGAGTTGCATTTACAATGATAAACTCTGCATCGGAGTAATCAGAAGAAAAGTAAATCTTCAAACATAGATCTGACAGACTTCGTGGGCTCAGTAAATAGCATAACGCACGGAATATAAAGCTTTTTTTGTCTGCACGCAAGCAATCAGTATACGGGGATACACAAATAGTTGTGAAGAGTACCTTCGGCTTCTCGCAAGAGTCGGACAGCGGCTCTCAATGGGGGCATATCATATTGCTCATGATTTGGGGAGGCCGTCGCATGTACCAAGGGGAATAAAGGCTTTGTCGAAAAACGGTGGTCGTCGGATGCAATTTTTATATGGTGTAGGGTGTCTAGTAGTTTGCCAATTTCATGGCTACTTTGCCCTAGCGGTTGACTCGAGCCGACGACGTAGTGCGCAAAATCAATAGCAAACGCTGAATGGGCTTTCAGTGAAGACTGCCCTTCACCTAGCGTTACTTGGTTTGCGATTTCATTTGGAGGCGCCCCAACTCGATTGTTGGACGATTGAGAATTTATAGTGATTACCTCCGAGGTAGGTGAGCCCACAGGGGTGCTTCGCGATGGCATATCTTGCGGTGCCAATACAGAATTCAAATTATCTTGGTGATTGTCTTGGTGATTGAGAGAGATCCTCATCGATCCAACTGAACTGTCTGTGATAAGCGATTCGACAAGACGATTCAGTCGACTGAGCTTTTTGTCGATAAGATCAATCTTCTCTTCACTAGAGACTAAAATTAGCATACGACACTACATCATTCGATATATTTGAGCTTACTATTGAGAGGATATCAAAACTCGCGACCTCTTCTGTCTAGCAGCATGGTTGGATGCCTTGCAGTCTGATCCCACGGATCGGCAATTTGAACAAGGGAGCGTCTTATCACAGCGTATCTGATACTATAAGTTAGAAATTATGATATATAATAAATATAGTAGACCAATTTCTAACCTTTCGTTTGCGACATCGATCACACTTAGAAGTTAGTTTGCTTATCAACTTGCTATCACATGTGTGGAGCTCCTACTGCCCGTCCCGAATGTAGGGAAGTATCATCCTCGGAGTGCTCGAAGTTCCCAGACATATTTCACAGAAAATTGAATAGTAATGACAAAAATATGTGGAAGTAAGAAGGTTGTGGACAAAGAATTTGTGGCGGACTAGAAGGCCTTCCTGTCCGTCGGTGCCCGCGGATCCCGCGGAGTCCATGGGGTCCGTAGAGCCCACCCTCTGTCGCCTAGGAAATATCGTGAGGCAGACAACTTATCGCAGGAAAATTCCGGTGCGTGTAGATGCCATATTCTTTATTCTAGTCATTGCTGCATTCAATTCTTCGATCCAACTCAAAACTCAATTGACCCATCGACACAAAATCCGTAGTCGGTCGTGCTGATGATCAGCTGTATTCTTGTCATCTTTATTCTACTCCATATTTAAGTTCATCCTTGGGACCAATTCCTTACTTGGTAAGACGGGGCTTCCAATATAGACTCTTCGTTTTTGACCGTAATGGCATGCCCTTTATCGTCAAAAATAGATTGAACTGTCTATAAACCAAAGCGAAAAGCCCAGTAGCCATTTATTGATAGGAAGTAGCATTTATAACAATGCTCACAATACCATTGTACCTAAGCCCAAGCAAACAAGCTTTGTTGTCATTGTCTCCAACAGCAACTCTGCATGCAGCTCTTTCAACATGATAGCCTAGTCCCTACCATATAATTACCCTTTGAGTATCAGTGACACTAGGAGCACACTTTGCCCTTTTTCCGTCAGAACCAAAAGTATCGAATGCAAAAGTTACATTGTTCGAACAGTAAGAGAAACACACTTGCTTCATTACCGAGTGAGATCTTATCAGCAAGTATTAACACTGGGAACATTGTTTCCTCCACAACACCACTACTACCTAGCTTGGGTAGCAAGTCCACAGGGTTCTCTATCTTAGCATTTAGCATATTGCTGCAGTCGAGGAATCCTAGTCGCCGCTACGCGGGGTGAGAAACATTCGCATATTCTATAATCACCGAGTCTTGCAAACCTCTGACAGCACTTATCATAACAGGAGTATCATACTATTCCCCAATAGTCTTTCACCAGTTACAAGCAATATCACAAGCCCCGAAGCAGCATTGAATGTGTCTGCTGTATTCACCCACATTACAGCCCCGGACTCTACTCGAATCATTAACCCTTGATCAAGTCAAAGGTGCTTAGAGTGAGATTGAAGATCTCACATCCGGTCTAGGTGTTCTTTTGTCGTCTCCTCGGAATGTGGTGCAAAGAAAAAGAGAGGTTTAATGGGATCTGTTGGAGACATCACAGCCACTTGGTCCTGTCTCGACGAGAGGTTGGAGCTCGTTTCAGATAACATCGATACGGATGATGTCGAAGCCATTAACGGCACCCTGGAGGATCTCATAACTGACAATTCCACTATTTCCACAACAACCTGCTCACCCTCAAGTACTGCTACCACTATTGGATACTCCGACACTTGGTCAACAGCCGCAGTTCCCAACCTCACCTCAACAAGTGATACTCAAATACCATGTCCTTCCGATACTCGGGAAAGATTAAGCTCTATGAGCATAGATCCTCTGGGCAATGCCAACATTGGAGTGGTGACCACGATCGAAAATTGTCCCTTGATCTCAACGGATATTACCACTACTTTGCTAGCGGAGAGTTGTGGGACTGCTACAAGTAGTGGGGTCGCAAGTCCAACACAGCCTGCATCCGAGGCATGTATTTCTAGCGGTCAAGATGAGAGAATGATGATCAGTTCGTTGATCGCATATAATTTCCAGGACGCTTCTCCTCCTTATAGCAGCTACGTCAAGAGGTTGGCGCCAATTTGGATTGACCAGCTTGGATCAGTGTCAGCACAATGGTTTGACTATCCATCATTTAATCCCTCAGCCGTGGGAGTGAAGGGCATTTACGGATGCACAGCAGTGATTATAGCATCCGAAAAGGGTGTGTACATTGCACATATTTGGGAGAGCCCGGTGTTTGTTGACCAGGATTTCAATCCAACCGATGACGACTTGTTCATGATAACTGCATTCAATTCCCTCCGAGACGGGACCGTATATGCACAGAGTGTAACTGGCCTGATTGGAACTGATCAGAATCCCGGTGTCTTGAATGCAATCTACGCACCCAAAGTCTTCGTCCTCACACCCTTCGCCACAGATTGGGACCGACAGAACTTTGGCATTTTCACCACACTTAGATATCAAACGCGTGCCCAAGAGCTCGCGCAAAAGATAGCAAGCATTGTTCCAGGCTCCGGTGGAACTGGCACCACCCTGGGCTATACACGTACGAGTCGGCAGGCATCGAGTAAGGAACCAGGCATTGCAGGAAGAGCCATTTTGGAAATTGATCCTTCTTACACATGGCTCACTACACCCTACAACTTAAAATCTATAGGCCTCCAAATTGGTCGCTGGCGTCTGTGGGTGGAAGATCAGTTGATTACTTACCAAGATTTTTGGCTTCCTCATATTACGGCTCCTGGGGGCACCTTCCGACAAGACATTGGCTAATGAGACGTACGCCCACTCATTTAGGAGCTACTCCTATTTCTTGATATTTTCCATGGATTTCTAGTCCCTAAACTGAAACTTTGTCAACACTCCAATTTCAATTCGCATTCCATCATGCATCCTGAGCTCTCCGCTTTGGACTATGCCCCGAGACTTACTGGTTTTTGATACCCCGGCCCTGGTAACTCTAGTATGAATATCTCTTCGGATTCGAGGAGTGTGACTGGTTTTCACGGCCTACCGAAGCTTACGTATCTTCTACCCCGCAAAAACCTTGCAACCATTTATTTCCAAGAGTTCTTCGTCAGATTCACTCTCATCGACATTCAATATGGGATCTGGGAAAATTTAAATTGGAGAGACTATAGTTGATTCAAACTGTATTAACAGACCATCGAAAGGCGAATACAACGTGGGTATAGTTGTACAGCATACGAATTAGATATCGTATAGATATATCCAAACAATAATAACGTCGGATAGTCTTTAGCCATGTCGATATCGACCATTCTCCGCATATCATACCCTAGCTGTATATTAGATTTCATTTCAAAGCATGTCATACAACACTCATCTTTGATTCAGACAACAGGGATGTAAAACCAGATCGAGGCGTCTAGTTGACCATTATCTCTCTGTCACTAGCATCATTTCCTGTATAGAAAGAGAGACGGCATTAGCAGATGTCGACCTAAGGAGTCCAAGGGTCCTATCTCGATGACCATCTATATGTTCTATCAAGTGACTTTCTAAAGAGGCAATTGATCTAGGAATTTTAGAACCTTTAATAGCTTTTGATTGCAGTAAAAACAGAAACATGGGGCGGACCGTTCCAATTGGTATGTGGGCACAGAAAATTCTAGAATAAGTACTACGAACTAGATCAATTACCTCTTTTTTTTTAAAAAAAAAGGCTAGTTGATATCTGTAATATGAACCTCTAGATGGTCATTGAGATAGCCTCCTTGTGCTGACACCAAGTGAAGAGAAGGAATCGGAATAAGCATGGTGAGAGTGACGTCATAATATATAATCTTATCATCAAATCATGTGATCACAGCAGGTGCTAGAAAAAAGGGGGGAAAGAAGAAAAAAGAGTAAAGCGTATACAAAATAGATAGCTATACATATGTAGGGCTAGAGAAAAGAAGAATTGTCACAAATGATGCTCTATGAAGCCGTAGGGCACAGAAAAGAATGTCCTTGGGTGTAATTTCCCAATCGGGAGGCCGACTCGTTGATATTTGCGAGCACGGCCCACCTGGGCACAAGCCTTAGAATTACTCATGGAAAAAGAACGTTCTCGAGATCCTAAATAAGGCTGAGCAAACTGTAAAATATGACTCAAAATCATTGCAGATTCAGCAGATAGACATAAAAGCCACGGCTCCGCGCGTATAGTCCACATAGTGCCCGCATTGCTCTTAGGCGGTAAGAGCCCACTTATCAGCGTCATTGGAGGGGTACACGGTCTCAATACACATTCTTCGCCCAGCCCATCATGGTCGACACGACTCAAATGGAGGAGCTCCTGAAAAGGCCTCTCTATGGTACGCTTCCGAAACCCCATATCGTCGTTGATCCATTCCGCTGATCTTTCCAGTGTACGATCTGCCGCCAGAACTTCTTGCAAGCTTAACGGCCAAGACCACAAGCCAACCTGTCGCCGAACAAGAACCCGAACCCTCTTCGATAGACCTCGAACTAGCGGCGCAGGACTCTGCGATCGCAACCTCCAACCTATGCTCCCTCTGCAAGGTCTCTTACAACAGCGTACAGGAACAGCGCAGCCATGTCCGCTCGGACCATCACCGGTATAATATCAAAGCCCAGCTGCGGGGGAATGCGCCTCTGGAGGAAATCGAATTCGCGAAGGCGATCGGAGAGCTAGATGAGTCCATATCTGGTTCTGAGTCCTCGGAGACAGAGGAGGAGGATGCAGAGGGGGCCGCGGGTACAACGTTGTCCGCCCTGCTGAAAAAGCAGGCCAAGCTATCCCACCCGAATGAAGATCCGGAAATGACTGAGACACCCATCACTCCGAAGCACCCCATATTCTGGCTATCTAGCTCGGGATTGCCATCAAACAAGTCCCTAGGCGTCTACAGGGCCATCTTCTCAAACGTCGAGCAGGACGAGCCCGCCCACCTGGTTGATACTCTGCGACGAAAGCAGCTTGCGCCAGTCAAAGCGCGCACCAACAAGGCAAGCAACGTGCCAGATCCCGCTGCTTCGGGCCCACACATATTCATGTGCATGATCGGCGGTGGCCACTTCGCGGCTATGTTGGTTTCGCTAGCACCGGAGATCCACCGAAAGCAAGGAGGAGTTGAAGACAGACAGGCTCGGGTCATTGCGCATAAAACGTTCCACCGATACACTACGCGGCGAAAGCAGGGTGGCTCGCAATCTGCAAGTGATGCGTCGCGCGGTGCTGCCCATTCGGCAGGTTCAAGTCTGCGCCGGTACAACGAGGCTGCACTTGAGAAGGATATCAGAGAGGTGTTGTCAGACTGGCGAGAGATGATTGACACAGCGGAGCTGTTGTTCGTCCGAGCTACGGGCAAGACAAATCGAAAGACTCTTTTCGGCCAATATGACGGACAGGTCCTCAGGCAGAACGATCCCCGTATACGAGGGTTCCCCTTCAATACTCGCCGTGCGACTCAAGGAGAGCTCATGCGGTCCTTCAAGGAGTTGACCCGAATGAAGGTCAGCGAGGTGGACGAAGCCGCACTAGCTGCGGCCGAAGCCAAGCGGCGAGAGGAGGAATCAAAACCATCTGCGCCTGTCCCAAAACCGCAACCACAGAAGCCGAAGCTGTCGAAAGAAGAGGAAGCTGCCCTGTTACACACATCCCAACTACAGGCGCTCATTCGCCGCTCAAAGGTTCCCGCCCTTATGTCCTATATCACGAACAACTCCATACCTTCTTCTTTCACCTTTACGCCTACCGACTCGCCACAAAACTTCCGCTGCCCCACACCCCTCCACCTGGCCGCAAATCTCGATGCACCAGCCGTAGTCACGGCCCTCCTCACAAAAGCTGGATCTGATCCAATGGCAGTAAATAACGAAGGCAGAACTCCATTCGAACTCACCGGCGACCGAGCCACGCGCGATGCCTTCCGCATTGCTCGCCACGATCTCGGCGAGTCTAAATGGGACTGGGAAGCAGCCAAGGTGCCATCAGCGGTCTCCAAAGCCGACGCTGAAAGTCGGGCTGAGAAAGAACGCAAAGCTGCCGAGGAGGAAGAATCCACCCGGCGTAAGGCTAGCTTGGATCGCCTGAAGCGCGAAGAGGCTGAGAAGGCGGCGCGGCCGAGAACGACTAAATCTGGTGGTCGTACTGTGGGTGCTGTTGAGAAGTCTGCGGCCGAAAGGAGAGATGAGGAGACTAGAGGTATGACGCCTGAGATGAGGATGCGATTGGAGAGAGAGCGTAGAGCGAGGGCTGCGGAGGAGCGCTTCAAGAGAATGCAAGGTCAATGAGCTTCTGTTGGGTACCTTTTTGAGTATTGAAGTTTGGCGGCGTGACTATCGCGATGAATATCCCATTCCTAAGTAGATATTGGCTGTGGGTTTACCATGGGCGAAGAAAATATCATATTGTTAGCATATATTTCTCTTCCTACCTAGAAAGCAATAAGCCTGGGAGTTCTCTACTTTGAAGCAAGCATAAAACAGGGTTAAAAGTTTGAGAGCTAAGATGGCCAGTATGTCATCGGGGATCATCCTGGGCAAAGCGAGAGGATACCTCATCGTCACTCAATAACCATCCCTAGGAAGCAAGTTACACAGGCAATAGTTCTTGAACCTTCGAGTATATAGCCCACGACCCACAGAGGGATAGGAGGGGACAAGGGAAGGCAATAATAGCTATTACTCGGACCACACGGATAAGGATAGGATAGGAGGGCTTCCACTGTCCATTGGGCACTATGCAGCCATGCTCCAGTTAGTGTGCCCACTTTTACTTGGGTAGCCTCTTTATTCTTATCCCTATGTCTCGGGTAGGGTTAGCAGTCACCGAAAGGAATAGCGGGTCCGTATCGTGTGACTGTGAGAATAGGGCAGGGGGACGGAGAAGAGGGGGAACTCAATACAGAAATGGGGGGTGTTGATCGGTAGCGAGCCTGGAGAGATGGTCTCACTTTCACGCCAATGGGTGGTCGAGCAATTGGGGGGCGAGGTTGATTGTACACATGACTCGGATTAGATGGCCTCGGTTTACAAGACGACCTCGAGTGCTGTGAACTAGGCTCTTCTTTGATAGCATCAAATTACTATAGAGGCCGTACGGAGTACATCAAGTCGGAGTCTATAGACCCTCTTTTAGAATGGTTCCGGTACCTGTCTGGGGCGACGGAATCGAACACAGCCCCTAGATCCAATAATAACTTCCTGTCAGCTGTAATAGTATTCCCAAGAAAAAGACAAGAAAAACAATAGTGTATGGAGTAAAGGATCCGGGCTTAGAGGGGTGATCGCCAGCGGACTCACACATTTTGGCCCCAGAAAGCAAGACAGGGCGAGAGTGATGTTGCAAGAGAACTGCCGTATTGAGCGATGTCTGAGATGATGAGGCCATAAAGATGAACCTGTGAAACCTTAGTATCTTGCTCTCTGAGCCCCAAGGCGGGAGGGACCTAGAGGGGCAAATAGTATCCCAGCCACATTAGGGCTCGCAGGCCAAAGGAATGTGGAGATGATCGACATCAAGGCCCGTGGGAAGGGGGTTATGTCTTGCATGAACGCCACAGGATCTTGCAGGAGAAGCTTAGATATCATCCATCCATGGATACGAGAGGAAGACCTTGGAAATTAAAAACTTTGATCTATTCTGGTTTTGGTATTTGTTGCACTGTACTATTGATGTTCTTCCTTGTGCCCTAACTTCCTGAAGCCTAACCTTGTGTGAGCATATGACTCCCGGGGATAATTCTATCTCGGGCTACCCCTTGCATTAGATTGGATTTTGATCAGTGGCTGGGAGCACGGGTCTTGGAATGGAGGGTGGCTACGGGGTACTTTGAAGGCTCTCCACTCGGTATTGTAGACGGGACTCAGTCTGTCATGGATCTAGTGGCGCTGTCAGCCTTTCTGGTTAAGCTGGGTTTCAAGGAGCAGACATCCCTTTTCGATTGGCACGAACGAAATATCATTTACCAACTATTTGTACATCGTAATTAGTGTAACAATGAATCTACGTGTTTTGGATCTGTAGCAGGCTTGTCGGCCCGCAGTGTGCAGCCAGTCTGCACCCCACAATGTGGTAGATGCAGAGCTCTGCAGACTCTGCAAGATAATGCAGGCTGTATCTTTGCACGAGTTGGGCTGAGTACTCCCCCCTGTAAGGAGAAGCAAGGGCAGTCAGATTTCTTACAGTACAGTATAGAAAATGCCCCGAGTGGGATGACCCTGGTTGATCCTACAGGGCACATGGCATTCTAAGCATTGACCCACGAGTACTCCGTAGTCCGTTTATTCACATACATGTTGTAATCCATTGGTAGAGTATACTTCATACGGCACGTTAGGGCTCAAAAGTCTTGGCGCGCCACGTCGCGTTACGCGAAACACGCGACGCGCGACGCGTCAACGCGCTGAAAATTATGAATGCCACAAGTCAACCATCTCATCAGGATATTTACAAGGTCTAAGAGTAGGATCATAGGGCAGTGTTCAAAGGTTCTATAGTCCTAGAGTCCTAGAGGGCTGGCATGGCAGGGAACAAGTCTCCTAGGCTGGTGAAGGGTAGAAGCCTTTGGTAGGAGAACAGTAGAAAGGGAACCCTCACCCTCTTTCAGATCATTATTAAAACGCGACATCCCCCAGTGGCAAAGATGGAGATCAGAAGATCAAAAAAATAGATGACCTATCGCGTCTAACCTTTAGGGCCGTGCTCAGATACTTGGGTATGCAGCCAACGCCATTGCAATACAATACAATCATGATCTTCAAAGAAAATTCAAAGAAACTCGGAGGGTCGATCTGTTGCCCAAATAGGAAATGTAATTGGAAAAGAGTGTCTCAGGGGTGGCCTCGTGCCTGTTGCCCTCTCTTTGTATGCGCCTTGCATGTAATCCCTCTTGTCCTAGACTCCTTAGTTAGTATACTGTTTCACTTGTTTCACTGGAAGTTCTACAGTCCCAAGTCCTTGAGTAGCTAGTATAATAGAAGGGTAGCAAGGCCTTCATTCCTGGTTCTATCTAGTATTCCTATCCTATCATCACTTTCGTTGAGATCTTTCTCATACCATTCTTTTTTCAAACTGTTTCAAGTGTTTCATAGTTCCTTTGAACTTCGAATCTGAAATCAAGAATAGATCACATTCTTTGACCTAAAATAAACTTGACGTTGCACGGGAGATCATTCGCTTGACCGTTTGCGGCCCCAATTTTCTTTTTATCGCCCTTTCCCCTCCAACTTCTTCTCCCCTACTCGCCAAAACATTCATATCACCAACTTGCTGTCGCATCCCCCGGAAAAGGTGGAAATCGAAGCGCATTGCAACGACAAGATCATCCATTCATTTTCGCATCCTCAACTCCCTTGTCGCGCATCGCAAACGCCCCCGGCGCAATCGCAGCCTACCCACAAATCGCGCGACCGCGCAACAACTCGTTGACTCTCTCTCTCTCTCTCTCTTTGATATCATTCATCTTCAAACCAACTTCAAATCGCTCAAATCGCGCAATTAAATTCATATCTACAATCATGCTTCTCCCATCCGCCCTCCCATGCGAAGTGCGCCGGTCGTCTCGCTTCACTCCCAGTCGCCTATTCTCAACTCCTCCCCCATCCGACACAGGATTTCCATCAGGCAACGGTCTCCTCGGCACCTGCCGCGCACTACAGTCTCTACTCAACAGATCACCCACGCCTTCATCACGATCAGTGAAATCCCAACGCCTCCAGAGCCCCCTCCCTCTCCACACACCCCGTCGCTCACCGCGATCGCAAAAGGCCGCGCGCCCAGTCTCTCCTAGACAAACACCACCACCCAGAAGCGCTGCTCTCTCACCACCCCCTCCTCCATCCGCACCCGCGCGCGGCGCAAACAAGCGTCGCCGCGACATTTTCGATGACGATGACAGCGACGCGGAGATGAGTCGCCCGCGCAACCGCTTCGCGACTCCCAAACGCCGCCGTCACGTTCCTTACAATATGCCTCTCGGCCTTTCCTCCACAGACTTTTACTCTCTACACTCTCCTCCTGTCACCCAATCCCCTCCCTCTCCTCCTCGTCGCCAGATGGATTATGACATCCCGGCTGGCTCACGCGTCAACCCAGACGCGCCTCTGCCCTCTATCGAGGTGACAGAGGAACACATTCCTTCGGCTCCACAAGACTGGACCCCCGAAGAAGACCAACACCTTCTCGAGCTGGTCCTTGAGAAATTTAGCCTCTCCCAACAAGAATGGGATGAGTGCGCGCGCCAAATGGGTCGCAGCCACGTCGGGCCCAGGTGGCAGTCCCTCGTTGGTGAGGGTCGTGTCGGCCTGCGCCCGCGTCGGCGTTGAAATATTGCTTCTGGCAATTCTTACTGTCTTTTATTAATGTATTATATGATCTCTGTACCACCCTGTGACTGACCCTATTCCCATTGGCCTTACTTGGCTTGAATTTCTTTGCCAAAACACCCCTGTATTATCATACCTTCTTGTATTCGTGAGATTTGTTTATTTTCTTTTCGGTTTGTCTATTGACCAGCACAAATTGCTTGTTTTCATTTACTTTGTCCGGTGTTGTGAGTTCCGTTCTACTCGGGCTATGTGAATATGCTTCTGTTTCTTTTTTTTCCTGCTCATATACCGTTCTTTCTGTGTGACTTACTCTTCCACACCTGCTGTTTGTTTGGGAACTGTACTACTATCTACTACTACCAACTTGACTTGCATTTTTCATTATCTATTACTCCCAACTATAAGAAAGTAGGCGTATATTTTGACCATCGCTCAATGCATGCTAGTTACAATCGTCTCATCGTATTTATATTGTTTTTGACCAACCAGCTCTCTCGGCTCAGTTGGTAGGGCCCTCCTTTTTAGCTGACCCTATGACGCCTGGGATGGATATACCTGGAGCAGAGTGAAAACCTGCTATTATGCAACTTCAAAATTTTGCCATGGTTCTGAATATCCCTAGGGCTCAACCTCAAACTCACCTACAAGCATATATTCAAGGTACGAGAAATGAGGAATTGGATATTTGTGAAAAAAAATCCAGTATGTATATGGCTCCATCCAACGCCAGACACCAATTGTGCTGCGCAAAGTAAAATTAACATGAAACGGGACTCAAGTCCATCGATATCAACAATGTTCGTTGGAATTCTCTCCCACACGAACCAAATCACCTCGAGATTTCGAGTATGATCAGAATCTAAATGAAGCATTCAAGTTAGCAACAAAAGCCATAACGCCAGCGGAAAGATAAAACACATACCGAATCTCATAGCTCCCTGCGCGAGTCATGTAGCGCACCCACTTGACAGAGCTATAGTTACTCTTCTCAAAGACCTTGAGATAGCGCACCAGCAAACCCGAAGAGGTAAACATGAGCAAACTAAACGAAAGACTCAACGGCGGACGACTCCAAGCCTTCTGATGCGTCATAGTCGTAAGCGTTGCCTCAGCATTAAGCACGTACTCCGACTGTCCGGAGAAACGCGCAATCTTCCAGACAATATTGTTCTGCTCGGGCTCATACTTGGCGCGGCCCTGGCTCGTGCGCTCCGTAGTCTTGGCAGTATTAAGCGGCGTGGGGATACGAATAACCACATTTGTCGCGAAGAGCTTGGAGCTGTAATTGGCTTTGATAGCAACACTGTATTCGACCTTTGTGGTTCCAATCTCGCGCACAATCGGGTGTACCTTGAAAGGCAAGTTGACGTTCTCGGTGGCGCGGTAGCGCATCAGCTCGAACTCGCCGTCCGGCGGCACGAAGGAGATAATGCGGTCTGCGTCGAAACGGCCCAGCTTCACGCACTGGTGGAACTGGCAGTCTTCCAGCGTGACGGAGCCTGCCGCGGCGCGCGTGGTCTTTGATGTGCTGAGTCCATTGCCGCCGCCCGGGTTATTCATGTTGCTGGAGGTCTCGCCGGTGTCTAGAAGGAGACGGTCGTTCAGGCCGAATTTGCATTCGGGTGTGCCTGTTAGGTAGGCGCGCATGACAATCTGGCCGTTGACGTCGGCGCGGAGGACGGTGCCTGTTGCGGACATCAGGAGGTTGACGTCTTCGATTACGTCGACGAAGGCTTCGTTTTTGCGGTATTTTATGTCGGAGCGGCGCCAGGAGATAGCGCCTGTTGCTTGTTGGGTGATTCGGGAGGAGTCTGTTGGGTTGTTGGCAATGGCGGATTTGACGCCTTCGGTTGTGATGTACATTTTCAAGGTATCTGGATCGGTGTTCTGGGGGTATCCGAAGTCGAGGATTTCTGTATCACCAATTGTTAGGGTCTGCTTCTAGGGCATTGGGCCTTTTCCATCTCTTACCATCGAGCAGTTCGTAAATCAGGACGAAATTGTTCTTCACGGCCTCCTCGTCGAGTTTCCCGAAATAGCTCTTGCCCAGCATGACCAGCCTGTAGAGGAACTCGAAGACCAGCGCGGCATTGGCATTGCTCTTAGTGACAGCAACCAAATAGATGTTCTCGTGCTTGACATGGCTGAAGGTCGTCGAGCCCAAGGTCAGGATCGGCGAGCGCACCTGGGGATTGGAGATGACTTGAATGCGGAAGATGTCGGCTAGTCGCGGACGACAATCGCTGCGGAAGGCGCGAAAAATGAGGTTTTCGCCCTTCTGGTTAAATATGAGGATCCCCGAGAGCATATTGTTGTGATGAGTCGAGTTGCTCCTGGGAATGGAAGTTGGAGAGCTGCGGAAACAGGGGTGGGGGTGGGATCGACACCGCCTGAGGTATAAAAGGAGGTCAACTCCAGTGGATGAACTATTTACATATATTTTATGTCCATGTATTCTCCTGCCGTTTGAAATCTGCTAATGTCCTAAACATCTAAAAAAGAAAAGAGAAGAAAGAACTAACAAGACTGGTATCTTTAGCTAAGGCATGGGTCCTACGTTGTTTTCTAGGAGTATTCATGGCCTTGAAGCCATCCTATGCTTGTCATTCTGAACCAATGGAATAAATGTGCATTATAAAGCAAATGTCAGGCTACTTCTCGCTCTTTCATCCTCAGTCAGATTCCGTCTCTTGTAACAAACCTACATCGTTCGAATTCCCAATTCCAATGTACCCCGTATGGCTTGTCGGGGTGGATGCCAGAAACTGCCGTAGAAGGTTTGCCATGCAGACAAAGCAAACACTAGCTAAATGTATAAGTACCAGATTCACCATGAGCTGTTCTACTTGTATTAAACATCAAGGTGAAATGAGCATTAAAGCGGAGAGAAAGCAAATCCGCGATATTATTCTTTTGAGAATGCCAACAAGTCTAAAGGTAAGAATGCAGTATGACAGCCAGATATGGACAAAGAGGCATGATCAAGATGACAATAAGAAATCAGGGTAAAGTAGCCCCTAGGGGAATCAACAGGGATATGTAGACGAAGCTGACAGAAAAAAATATGAAAGAAAGGTATCAGATCACAAAAAAGATTAAAAGGAAGCCTCGAAGTCAAAAGACGAAGGTATATAAGGAAAGATCCGGTGTCGAAAAAAACGGCCGCGGGATGGATATCATGCAGAGGTCCCATGAAGGGAACAAATCACAAAGATGTACAATCAGAAAGCAAAAGGGGGAAAACGGCGCACTCCTGCCCGACAAAAAAAAAACCAATCAAGATCCAGCCCCGATACCAGTACTCGGCCTGGTATTAGGAGCCGAAGGTGCCTCACTGGGTACGATGCCGACCTTGGGGTCGGGAATCTGGATATCAAGCGACATATACGCCGTCCGCCTCAAGCTCCAGATATGAACACCATCCTTTGCGCCGACCTCACGGTTCCAAGTCTCCAACCAAGCCTCGACATGCTGTAGCTGGCTTTTCGTCGCAGGGGCATTGAGATCATCCCATACCCAGCCAGTCAACAAACCCAATGCGCCATCGAACCAATTCCGAAAACTGAACGGGTCAAATGCCTTGACAATGCCATCATTGACGGTAGAGATCACCCGTCGAAACTCCTGCTCCGACAACAACGGATCAAGAATCTCAGGATACAGATTCGAAAACGTCGGCGCCAAATCACCCTTAATCATCCAATCGCGCCGGATCCGAATCACACGCGTTGTCATATGCTCCCTCGACCCGATAGGCACATGGGGATTAATATGCGGGAAACAAGGGTGAGCCGGGCCCCAAGCGAGCTCCTCGGCGACATCGGCGTGCGGCTGACCGGTATGCGAAGGGACAGAAGCGATCTGAGACTGAGAGCGGAGGGAAGTTTGTGACTGAGCGTGGCGGGGACGGTCGTTCTGACGAGTTCCGTTCTGTGTGAGGTGAACAGCTTCAGGAGGACGGAGGTTCTCTGTTTCGCGCGCCGCGCTGCCCGCGAATGCGGCTGCCATTTCTGTGAATTCTTCGCTGCGACGGTGTCGTCTAGGCAGGGCAATGCTAGTGCGGCCACTTTCTGTTTCCCCCTGGCTGCGCTCAACGAGTAGGCTGCTCGGGGACGGGGTTAGGCGGCTGCGGCGTCGCTCGGGGACGCTGAGGAGGGGATGGGCGTCGCGTGAGTGGCCGAAGCCTAGTGGGAGACTCTCGTCTGATTGGTGGGGGCGGACAGTTATTGGGGTTATTCGTGGGACGTGGTTGACTGGGTTTGCGAGTCGGACTGCTGGTGGGCGGAGAAGCGACGGCGGGCCTGAGAGCGGAACGCACTGTCGCCGCTGGGCGCGAACGAATGACGGAGTGGACTCCACGGGGGCGCGATTAGCTGGAGGCCGGGGTTGGAATTGTTGGCCGCGTGGATTACAGTATGCTTCTTCCTCCCTCGATTGAGGTCTGGGGGATATTAAGGACGCCGTTTTGAGGGGAGAAAGGAGAGAGGGAGAACTGGAGTGGAAATAGAGACCGGGCCAGGAAAAAGTGCCCTATGTGGGCATGCAACAAATGAGTGTGAGAAATAAGAATAAGATTAGAAAAGAATTAGGGGGATAAGAAAGGAGGTTTGAATTTATCGGTGAAATTCGAGAAATCCTTGTAAAATCCGTATATAAGAAGCTTGCTTGGCGTATATAATGTTGACTCTGGCTAAATGACATAAAAGAATAGAAAATTGGACATTGAAAAAGGATGCTACATCTTATATCAAAGTGACCAAGACTCGAAAGGGATACACATCCAATAATCCGAATAAAATATATGCGAGTCGTTTGCCCCCGGGTTTCACTGTGATTAATCCACCGTCCCTTGTTTCATCTCGGCTTTTATTGGATATAGTATGCACATTCTAGCAAACGCTAATCGAGGTACTATTGCTGTTATCAATGACGAACTGCATTTCAATTCAGGCCGGGTCTCAGCAGTGCTCGGTTTCTTGTCTTTTTTTAGATTTCTTTTGAATGGTCTTTTAGATTGATATTTCCCCGTTATTGGTGCTGTAGCTCGAATATAATAAGGCCGTCTTACTTGCTGCATAGGCATGAATTGAGCAAAATATACATTATCAAATAGTAATTATAGAATCTGAATAGACTATACCTTTCAGTTGCTGACTGTCAGATTAATCTACAGGAGTCTGCCACAGGGAGCATGGGTCAGATTCCGGTCTGACACTCACGAACAACATTTAGTATATATATATATATAAGAATCCAAAACAAATCCAGAAAACATCAAAGGGTATCGAGTGAAATGAATGAATCATGGGCACTACAGCTTTCGATTCGCCGAAGCCTGCATACGACGCATTGCCTGGCGATGTAGATCCGTCATGTTGCCACGCTGCATGCCGTCTGCGATGGCATCGCCCAGCTGAGCAGAGGAGGCCTCGCGCATCTGCTGCACAGAGTTCCATGTAGTGCGCCGGTCAGTGGGACTGGTCGGGCTGAGGGGCCTGGACTGGAGAGTCAAAGGATCTTGCTTTTGGGTGATTTCCTCGCGGATCGATTGTCGCCATGCTGCCATTTTTGAAGCAGACCGGTTCAGCTCGCCGGCGGGAGCTGGTGGGGTATACATTGGGGATTGGGCAGCCTCGAGGTTGGCGAGGCTCAATGTAGATGGGGACTGCACTGTCTGGCGCTGTAGCAGGGCGCGCCGCTTCGAAAGTGGGATGTCGTCCTCGTTGGGTTGGGCTTGTTCATATTCTATCTCCCTTTCTTCGACGACGGAGAGCGGTGGTGAAATTGGGGAGACGAGTGGCGCCATGTCAGGTAGGGACTGTCGGGATAGGTTGCGTGCGGCCCAGGGATCGAAGCGGTTCGATGTTGAGGACATGCGGTTTCGCACCATATTCTCGCGGACTGCGAGGAGGGGAGCTGGCCCATTCCAGCGGAATGATGGCTCTGCTTCTTTGGGCTCGTTGGCAGTAGTGATTGTCAACATGGGAGTCGATGTGTTGCGCCTCGCCATCATTCCCGGTTCCTGAGTTGGAAGTGGACCAGAAGCTGAGCGTAGCACGTTGACTGAAGCTGTCGAGTTGTTCCGGGATAAATTTGGATTCGCTTTGGTGAGACCTTGCGCGCCTGTCCGTATTTTGGATCGGGGAATATCTGGCGAGGGTACCGATGAGATGTAGGCAGGTTGTTGATCGTCCATATCATCAAATTCAGGCCTGTTGACAATTGGTGGTGGTTGCGCAGTGAGAGGTGTCTGGAGAAGACCGCCTACATCAACAAATGCTGCGGTCTCGTAAACTTCCTCTGAGTCTTCTACCTCAGGTTCAGGTTCGAACTCGATTGGCTCCATTTCAGGGGTGTCCGCATCGGCAAGATGCTTGGCCCATTCGTTCGTGCGGTACGAATGGATCACTCGTGACGTTTGCTCGGGGATGCATTTGACGTTTGATGCATCCAGTTTCTTGAGCACTTTGATCTGTGGCTCAACCTTGGGCTCGGGCAAAGATACAACCGGCTCAGGAATGGGCTCGGCTTTGATGGTTTTAGCAGTAGGTCGATCTTCATCACCATCCTCCACCTTTTCCCCTTCTGTATTGTTCAGAGGTGATGGCTCCAATGTAGCTGTGGGCTTGACTTCCTCGGTCTTCCTCAAAGCATCTGGGATGTCTGCTTCAACATCTGTTCCGGGAGTTTCCGGCGATTGGGGCTTCTCCGACGCTTCGGAGATGCCGGAATTCTCCAAATGACTGTCGGCAACGGTGCTCTCGGGAGGAGATACCTGTTGGACAGTCTTGCTGGCAGCAGTCTCTTCGGGGATCACTTTCTCGGCATCGTTTTGGGCCGCGGTTGTATCGACATGGAGTCCAGTATCTTGGACAGCTTGTGAACCGGCATTCGACTTGATTTCCATATCTGTGGAGTCCTTCTCCGGAGCTAGCTCAGCCTTAATTTCTCGCTGCACTTTTTCAACACCATCGTCAACATCAGCATCCGAGATAACACTCGGGCAACCGACGCTCATCTCATGGAGATCATCGACAACTCCCAGTACAGAAGAACTGGCATCATCATGAGTCACCAGGTTCTCCTGAGACTGTGAAGCATTTATCACACCATTGCTGTTCCGCCAAGAGAGCCGGTTCAACATTTCTCTACCGGAGAACCGTTTCGAGCGCGGCGTACCGACCTCCGAACCGATGTCAGCACCGTTCTCAGAGGCGTCATCATTGCCCTCTCCAAGGACATGGGTAATAACAGGTGTAGTAGGTCTCGGCGTCTTTCCTTCAGATTGACCCTCATTCTCAGCACCCTTTTCCTGATCTGCTGACTGACCCTGCTGGGATGAATCCTCCTCCGGCACAGCCTCAAGTTCACGGGTATTGTTTTCACCGTGGTGGTTCTTCTCGCCGTCAGGGACACTGCCCGAAATATCCGGGCTTGATATTTCCTTGAGCTCGATCTCACCCTCCTTGTCGTTATCAGAGGAGTCGAACCCATCCGAGCCCCGTCGCGAGTCACCGATAGCAGTCTCCGAAACCGAGGCGGTTTTGCTATCGGCAGCCTTTCCGTTTCCATAAATGAGTTCCCATTCGGCACGCTCCTGGATATTCTTCTCCTCGAGGCGGCGACCGACTTCGGCATCTTCTTCTTCGATCTTTCGGGTGTGTTCCAGGCGGGAAGCTTCTTCCCTGGCTCTGCGCTCCTTGATGAGATTCCAAAGTCTGACTTGGGAGATTACCCCCAGAACAGCAATAATGATATTCGCGGCGAGCTCAACACGAATACCACGTGTCACGGGGTAGGTGTCCGTTCGGAGAGGGAAGACGTTTTGGTTCAATCCTGGATTCGTCAGCAACTATGAACAGGTTTGAAAACAATATTAGACTTACCCCAGATATATAACCAGAACTCTTTCAGTCCAGCTCTGCTGTAGCAATCGATTCCAAGGACCACGGCAGTTGCACCGGCGAACGAAGTGCATCCGATCAAGCCGTATGACCGGGTATAGTGGCTAAACGATAGGGAGTAGAATCCCACAGCAAAGGCAATGATCATACCGGCCTTGGGGCCACTTTCGGTTAAAAGACCGCCCGATTTCAAAGCAAGGAACCACATGCTCAGACAGAAACCACCCAGAAGACAGCCCAGTCCCTCGCAGATTTCTCGGAACACGAGCGATAGACCACCGAACACAGCGCCGGTGAAGAAGACGGCGACGAGATACCCGCCCTGCACAGCGTTGCTTACCGGTGGGCTCATTACATAGATAATGAGGACCTGTATAGAGATTGGTTAGTTATGTTCTTTATTGTTTTCCGAGTATAGAACTTACGGTAACTCCCAATGCGCTAAGGAATCCGGTTGAGAGCAAGATTTGGACCCTTTTCTTTGTTAGCAAAATGTTATTGTCATCCAAGGATCAAAAAATGAATACCATTGTTGGCGAACACCAATGAAAGCAAGGACAGCCCCGAGGGCAATTAGTATAAAACCCCCAACACCCCATGCCGGCGTGATTACCGGTTTGAGTGGTAGGCCACCGGAGTAGGTTGGTCTAGTGGAGTCTGCCGTTTGCTGCTGGGAAGATGCAGTTGTCCCATCGAGCGAGGGCACAGTCGAGGTAGCGGAAGCGGCAGAAGTAGTCGTCGTAGCATGGGTTGTGGCATGGGTTGTCGCGGTCGTGCCAGTAGTCGAGGTAGTACCGCCAGAGGTTGTAACTTCGGTAGCTGTTTTTGATGCATCTGTTTGAGTTGCTGCCGTGGCCTCGCTGGCAGTATTCTCTGTCGTTGTAGGGTCCGTTTCCTTTTCTTGTCTAGCCTCGAGGTTGGCGACTTCTAGATCGCGTCGTCCCGGGCCCGAAGCTGGCGCTGCCAATGTCCCCAGTAGGAACAGGGACACTATTAGGGCCAATAACAAAGACCAACGCATCTTGGCTAGATTTCTAAAGCGAAATGCAATTGATTCTCCGTTGAGAGGCGTCTTTGGTTATTGTAAGACCAGCCACGCCTTTCACATATCCCACAATGTTAGTCACACGGTTGGCGCGTGAAATCAATAAAGACCTCGGGGGAGCCCTGCAGGTACACGAATATTAATAATTAACAATAAAAAAAGGAATTAATTGACGTGGCGTTAGGGACACATTATAGTAAAGAAAAAAAAAGGACAAACGGAGACCAGCCCTAAAACCTCCCTACATATAAACGAAAAAGATGGGAATCAGGACTCATTTCACATGGATTTGAGTTTGATTAGGTACAGGAGAGAGAACCCCATATGAACCCAGTATGTACCCAGTATGAACCCTAGGAGGAATATAAGAGGACAATAACATTTAGCCACGCGATTGTACCTGAGCTATCTACTTTGTGCCCCCACCGATCGAGGAAATGGTCGATCTAACCAAATGAACTTGTATCAACTTGGACTAGCACCATTGGCACGGACCAAAGAGAAGAGAAGAGATTCTCATGTCCCCATCTTGTGGCTTAATTATCTTTTCTCTTTCGCCGAGTATTGCCATTCAACCATGAAACCTCGTTTTTTTGCGGGTTTTAGGGGACTTTGCTTTTTTTTTTTTAGTTTTAGTTTTTATTTTTATTTTTTTCTTCTACGGAGTAGATTATTTACTCTCGAAGCTTTTGAACAACACACCTGCAGATCTAATGCGAGTGAGCTGTCATCCCTCGCTTATATAGGCAATGGTCCTCCGTTTACATTCAAGTCCACAGTTCCTGGTGGGAAAAAAATTAAAAAAAATAGCAGACTCTCTCTCCACGGGTGGCGCCGCGCCTTGACTATCACAGGCCGATCTATCGATTTGGTAAATTTAGCGAATGTTTACCTCGAGCAATTTGATCTTTAAGTTTGACCTTTGACCTGACCAATCTCACACCATTGTCCTGCAGATGCAGCTCTAGGCCCTAGGCCGTATTCGCCATGTTAGCCATTGTTGATCGCAAACGCCCTACAGCGACGTGGTTGGGCCGCTAATTGACAATGTAAGGAGTGCATCTGAGACAACAGCTATCTTAATTTATTCTCGGTCTGGCTCAATCAATCAGCGGTATTGCAGCTTCTCCGCTGGGATCTGCCCCTTGGCCGATCTGCCTATCGGCTGCCATTTCCAGTTTGGTGTGCGGTGTACTCTGTGGAATTGTACAAATTGTACAATTGTACAGTCTTCGCGGGACAGTCGGATGTGATGGATTGTGACGTGATCAGGCTAAAAAAAATCATACCCTGTCGTGTTCGTGTTGGCATTCACATGGCGTATGAAGGATTTCAAAATAATAGTTAGCCTCGTCGTTTGATTTGCATTTCTTTGCTTTTTCGTCCTTGCATTTTTGTTTGGACTCGGGACTTGAGACGTTGGATTTATAATGCTGGAGCTCATAGCTGTCTGCACTTGTGAATAGAATCCTGCACAATTCCGGGGTAGAGCTATAGCTCTGTAACATAAGCTTATGAGCTTCGCCGAAATAACGGAGCATCCAATTTTATTTCCAAGGAAATATATCAATTGCAACCAGAATCCCCGACTCAACCTATAATAACCGAATAATAAAAATAAAAGTAATAGTAATAGTAATAGCTGGGCAGCCCAGCTTAGTGTCGCCCCCATATCACATCCGAAAGGGGTAGTGACGTGTCCAGATCACGTGTCGTTATCAGCATCAACCAACACGCCAAAACAAACCTCCAGTAACCCATCCTAACTGCACTTGGTAATCCATAATCCACACATCCTCCATCCAACCATGTCCGCCTTCTTCTCCTCTTTGCGCCCGGCCATGCGCATGGCCAATGCCCCCCAGACCGCCCGCGCCTTCAGCTCCTCGCCCGCCAACTCCATCGCCCGTCTGACCCTTACCGGCCGCCTCGGCGCAGAGCCCGAGCTCCATGCTACCTCTTCCGGCCAGGAGCTCGTCAAGTACACTGTTGCTACATCCCATGGCAACCGCGACAACCGCCAGACGAGCTGGTGGCGCGTCACCAACTTCGTCCCCGAGGGCTCCCAGCGGGATTTCATCCTTGGTTTGCAGAAAGGGTAAGTGGATTTTCTTGGTGTTTTGTGAGCTTGTGCGGGACACAATACTGCGTGCTTGGACTGCGTCTTGTCTGTTGAGTGTGTTGTTGCTATATGCCGCTTGGATCCGGCAGGTCTGCGCGCGTGGTCCATGTGGATTGAGAGCGAGAGCTTGCTTTCGCGCTTGAGAGCTACATGGGGATCATGCGGGCCTTGTTTGGACATATAACATGTGGATTTTGCGGTGAAGCGACACGCCTTCGGATAAGACACTACTCCTTCATGTCATGTTCGTGGTTGAGTGGTAGGGGCTGGGCTATGGGATTGCCCTGCTCCTCAATTGGCCCTGTCCACTTGCACCAATTCGGCAATTTAAGCTTTAGCTTGATGCAGATGAGCTAACCTCGTTCCCGCAGAACACTCGTGTACGTCGAAGGCGATGCTAGAATGTCTCCCTGGGAAGATGCCGAGGGCAACTCCCGGTCCACTATGAACATTGTGCAGCGTATGTCGATCCTCCGTTTTCTCAATTTGCTGCCACTCTCTGGGAACAAAAAAAAACACCAGCAAGGTTCAATCTAACACCCTTCTAGGCACTCTCGAGGTCCTTAAGCGACCCGACAACGGCGGTGACGAGTCTCGCTAGATTTCTTGATCGAGGCTCTGTATCAATCTAAATTTGTTGCTAGTTCCATTTTGGGGCTGGTGGGTTGAGTGAATCTTTTTTTGCAGTGTGATTATATTGTACGGTTATACCCTGAATACACTTCGTTCAGTAGTGGATTCGATCGTGGTAGGATGTGGTGTAGTACATACCTAGGTATGCTAAAGGCTCGATTTCTTGGGTTCAAAATATTGTCTTTCCTGGATTCAACGCATGACTTATTATTTTATTTTCATACGCGTGAAAACTTGCACGGTTTTATGCCAGCCCGGGGCCTACGACCGACCAACCCGCGGATTAGTACTTGCTGCTTCGGCAACTCCTACCTTCCTGTATGTCGAAATTGGAGGATAGGACTGTTCTTAATTACCTACGTTGAAACATACCGATTAATAATTAATGTTCCCGGGCATGCGTCTTGTGGGAGTAATGGCGATATACATAGAAGTTCTCCACAAGGTTCTACACTTGTATACCACCAAACATCTATGCAGAAACAGATTCAAAGAATTTGATTTTTCATTTTTCATTTTTCATTTTGCACTAGAGTCACTAGTCCACGCAAATTATGTTATGATACTTAAGTAGTACTCCGATGTACAGATTCCCATGAACTCAAACCAACGCGAAGACAAGATTAGAAAACCATATTAAGCCACTGGAATCCCAGGTAAAACCCCGAAGAAAGAACAAGCCCACTAGACCTGAACTCTAACCTCGCTCTGCTGGCTAATAACCTGCCGCACATGAATGAAATCCTTATTATGCTCCGGGGAAGTAGGCCCACTGGACAAGTCCCGACTATCACGGTGACTAGCCCACGCATTCGTGGAGACAGTCTGCAAGGTACCACCAGGCAGATCAGTGAGCAGAGTGCCATCAATATCCTGACAAGTCTGACGTCTGTTAAAGAGCGACCAGGGCAAGCTACCCCATCGCGACTTCTTGGTCGACCTGCCATCACTATGGCGGGACAAACGCGAAGAAGTACCTTTTTCAAGATCGTTGTATGTACCATGCGTCGAGACAAAAGTGGCGATTGATTCCTTCTGGCGGGAAAACAGCGATTTGGCATGGGAGCCGATGCTGCCGATGAGGGTGGTTGCTGCTGAGACGTGCGCGGGGGAAGGCGCCGTGTTGTGGGTATCTGTTGGGGGCTGTATGCTTGGGAAGCAGTAGCTCAGTCCGAGATACCAGAAGACAGTGCGGTACATGCGTGTTGCATCGCGGCCGAAGCCGAAGAAGATGAAGATCATGAAGCCTGATGCGACGGGGGTCCAGCGGTCGAAGAAGACGGTGCCGTCGATGGGGATCATTTCGATGGTGTTCCATTTCCCGTTGTGGATTCTGCTCCAGGAGTAGTTGTGCCAGGGGAGGGAGAGGATTATGTCGTTGTAAACGACATAGCCTTGGAGTGGGAGGATGCAGACGAGCATTGATAGGGCGAGGAAGAAGAGGCGGAGGAAGCGGGATTTACTGAGATTGCTGCTGGAGGCGCGGAGGATGTTTGCGAAGTCACTTCGGTACTTGTGTACTCGGATGAGGACCAGGCCTGTGGTGTTTAGTTAATGGGGGGATTGTTTGTATGAAATATGTTTGGAGTATACTTACAGCAATAGTATGCTGCGATGAGGCAGATAATTGGCGGCCAGATCCATGCAAAGACGAGACTGACCCAGCTTTCGTCGAAGTTGTTCACACATCCTGAGATGGCAAATAGCAAGTATCGACTCTTCTGCCAGATGATATGTGTAATCATTGCGATGACTGGGACAACAATGCAGAACAAAATCTCCATGAACTGATTGCGCCAACGTTGACCTTTGCTCGGGACTAATGTGGCCCGATCTGTATCCAGTACAATTGCAAGACTTCGAAAGATACATGCCAAGCTTCCTGGAATGCCCACATAGCTGGCAGCCATAAACTTAACCTCGATATCACAGAGACCAGACCCGTCCCACCAGGATGTCACGTCGTCCGTGGGCCATATGAGAGCATTGATGATGTTGAACAAGTTGAGGAGCATTGACCAGAATATCAGACTGGTAGCAGGGAAATTGCGGTTCTTTCCATGTAGAATTAACGGCGGAATAGCCAGAGCAATGGAGAAAGAAGCTAGAACTGGCAGAACCACGGCCTGCGGGTGTCTTCGGTTAATATCCATGGCGGTAGTGGATGTAAAACAGAGATTCACAAGAAAATGTCGATAACTGAGCCTCTAGGTCCTCTGCAAACTGATCAAGGAAACGAAGAGATAGGATGAAAGAAAGAAGGATGGGATGGAACCATCATCTCTCGATGAAGGATGTATATCCCGCCGGGGGAGATGATTGAGTGGCGATGTCTTATTGAGATCCGAATAACGAGAATCAGGAGATTGATTCACAGGTCAAGACATTATGCCTTGAGAAAATTCGTGAATAGTGAGAAAATTCGTGTGCTATTCACGAAGAATGTATGGGCCGCAGAGGCAAAACCCGCGGCTGGGGGGTACCAGGCCTTGACATGTTTTGCGACAGGCAGAGAAACCTATCCATTAGATTATCATTGAATTAGACTAAAGAACTCACAATTAAGAGAATAAAGAAGATGAAAGAAGTTGAATAAAGAAACACGAGATGCATAGGCTGTTGTTGTGATTGAGCGAATAGTGTGAGGTAACACCAAACCGGATTTGGGTGTCAATAGACCCGAGGCGGGGGGGGACTTTATTCATTTTGATCCGCCTGATATTTTAGTCGTCGATCTGGGAGATTAATGATTCATGACTTATTGATTTAGATGTGTCTCGTCTATTCAGATGGACTAGACGAGATTCCTGAGGTGTGAGGGAGAGTCGATGTATCCAGAGATGATGATCCTCGGACAATACCGCAATGATCTCTTCTCTTTCTCTCTCTGCATACTCCGTACACATATATTCAGTAATCCTCTACTCACACTTGACGAAGAGGATTAGAGAAGAAGTGAAAAGAAGGAAAGGAGAGAGAAAGGAATGTGGAAGGAGCGACGCGCTTCACATTTAACATTTGTTACTACATACATAGTAAACACAAGTACACGTAGTTCTTTAGTTGTAAACATCACATTAGTTACCAGGAAATGTTAATTCAGGACTTATTAATCTAGACTGTTTATATTCAGATTCACCAGATTGACTAGATACATTCAGTTCCTGGCCACTTGAATCTAAGAACCTGTTTCATTAACCCCTTGTTCCAACCCAAGTTCACTTGTTTCTCCTCGGCGTCTCGACATCCATGCCTTATTTCCATGTACACCCCCCCAAAACAGCAACCAGAAGAATGAGCATCTGATTGGGAGTGCAAGTCACCAAGTGACCTCATCAGGAGCACTTTCCGGTAAGTTTGCTGACAATCTTCAAGCCACTGGAGACCTTGTCACCAAGTTTTGCAATGTCAGCCTCCTTCATCTCACGACGGATCTTAGCTGCCTTGGAGGCCTTTGTCGCGCCCGTCAAAAAGCCGACGTCAAAGACAATGTTCATGATATCTAGTGCGGCGTTATTGGGGTTTTTCATAATATCGGCGATGCCTGTGCCGATATCCGCAGCTGTTCCGGCAATGCTGAGCACAAGGCTAACGTTAGCCAATCCCTCAATTGTGCCTAATACCTCTTCAGCAATGGGGATCATGAAGAGAATGGTCGTGAGGAAGCCGCCGATAATCTCTGTTTCCTTGAGCTTCTTTTCTTCCGCGCTGAGTTTGTCGGTAATCTTCTCAACTGCGCTTATCTCCTGGACGGCAGACATGATCATTAAGATAGGCAGTGAGATGGAGTTAATGAGATCTATACCGTCCCTAATCTAGGTGTTTGTGGCTATTTGAAATAGTGCGGTGGAGATTTGCGGTTTTAAGGACCCGGCCCTGTCAAGACCCTTCTTGGCCGTGTCCTTGGGGTTCGACACTTCAGACGCATTGTAGCCCTTTGGAATTGGGATATTGTAGTTATAGCTAGTCTTCCAACAATCATTGTTACTCTTGGCGGATGGTCCACAGGTTTTCTGACGCGTGTATTGCCCGAATTGAATATGGGACTGATTGATTCTAGTGTTCGAGTAGAGGTTAGTCCAGAATGTGGTGGCCTTACTATCATCTAGAGACCAGTGTATACTCTCGGGGTGATCTCGATTCTTTATAAAATGCTTTGAGTAGTCTGGTTGGGTACGGCTTAGTCTCTGACTTCTATTTATAAACTAGCTATGGGTCACCAAACCCGTGACTCTGTTGATAGGCAAGGGAATCACAAGTCGTGTAGTAAGGACTGTCTGACTAGTAAATGTCACAGTTGTAGACATTCTTTTGAGTATGACACTGGTCACAGCAAATGGTGTCCTCGTCTACCTTGTAGCTAAAATACTTGTTGCTATTCTGGTAGATGAAGTCATGGACGGAGGTACCTGCGCTTTCTGCAATGGTGTCGGTATAAAGCTTTGAATTTTGCGTTGTATCTATTATTTATAAGATCGGTGTAGTTTTTTATGGTAGTACTAAGCGAGTCTGAAAGAGTCTGTAAAGTATACTACATGACACAATGCTTAGGGATGGTGCTGCTGGTATTGCCTAAGGCCTCGATGCTGGGGAAGGTTTCTGTATAGACGGCTAGCTTAGGCATAGGAGGCTTATCCTAAGAGTTATTGTAATTGTTGTTATTGTTGGTAAATTTATTCAAATCGCCGGCCTATTCGACTGTTACGCCGAAGTTGGAGTCCTTGTAGTAACTTGTGCGGCTTTTCACGGTGTCACTATCTATGAAGGAAGCCTATGTCTTGTCCCAAACAATGATATTGGAATTAGATCCTGTATTATAGTAGGACTTGGTCTGGTTTCTAATGGTAAGGATTTCGTGAATCTCGGCATTTGCAATAATACCTGCGGTCTTCGTGTATCTGCCTTGTTTGGCATTTGAGACCGAGTTGGTTCCGGTGTAATGGCGGTTAGGACCTGTGCAAGATTCATCGGTTATACCGAAAGAACGTCCGTAAGTTGGAACTCCTACAAACACCTTGTTTGAATCTACTCCGGCTTTCGTGACTATACAGAAAAGTCAGTAACTAATGAAATCTAGAGGCTTAGGGAGGAATAACGCACGTATCACTAGCACGTATTTTGTCTTAGTCAAGTTCACTGTGGATATCAAATTAGTATCCTTTATCGTGATCTATAGCGCAAGAGGAAGATGTACCTTGGCTGCGGAGATAATCGCCATTAGGGCAGCCTTCCTAAGTCCATTATTTGCCGTAGTCCTATTGACCTAAAAGCCAAAAATTGTCGTTAGTAAATAGACACTCGATTAAACAATTTCCAGAGCACTTGCTGTATAGATTATAGGTCATATAAACAATATAGTCCAAAGACTTTACCATCTCATCAATAAGGAACGACTTCAAATACCAGTAAGATACTAGGGCGGCAATTAAGACAGTCTTATCGAATGGGAAGTTAAGCTTTATCTTCTTAATGAAGTTAAGCTACTTGGTACCATCACTAGCAAGACATTTCGGGATATCAGGGAGGTCAGTAGCCTGAATCGGAAGCGTAAGCATGCCAATGTTATTCTAAGGGTTAAGCAATCGTAGCAAAAGCTTCGAGGATCCACCAAAAACTTCACTACTATCCATGGCAATGCTGCGTTTGCAGCACTAAGGTGTCTAGTAGATGTCTAGTAGATGTCTAGTAAAAAAGAAATACCGCATCAGCCCTTGAGTTCTTCTTGTGTTCAACGGGCTCTATCGCGGCTGGACCCTAGTGGTAATGTGGTAAATATCGTGTATGGCTTTACATATTTGGGGCCAATACAAGCAGACCCTCCGTCTTATTGGAAGTTCTCATAAAGGAAATCATTAGAGCTGTTTCATTGCCATGATAGCCAGACTTATTCCTTGAAATAGACCTAGGGAGCAACTGCATAGCTTTCTGAAGTTGCTCTATTTTGCCGCTTCTACAAGGCTCAGGGTTTCTTCTAACAACCTTATTGCCGTTCATTCCTTATTGCTTGAACTTTTGTTTTCTTTCGCCGCTTTTTGGTCACTACGATGAAGAACTTTGCACTTCAGTTGTTCTTCCTTTGGGGAGCCGTTCTAGGGCCCGTCATTGCGTACGGACCACGAGCTGTTGCCGAAGAGTGAGTACATGCATGGAATACATGATGCCTTTTGGCTTATTGTGCGTCTCGAAGCTAAAATACGTTACTCATTAGGATGTCGTACTGGTACGCCCACGTGTTGGAAGGGAAAGCCTTGGAATCAGGCGTGGGCTATCCCCCGATTGTTGCACTCGGATGTGCCGGCTATAGAGATGGCACTCGGGGGTATAAACTGGTACGCGGGGTGACAGATTTCTGGTCAGCGCGCAGAAAGGTCACTCAGCCCATTGCGGATCTTTCGGCTCTCGTCGATCAGTTTCATGATCAGACCATGATCACGAGGCTCCTCACCAAGGCCAGAGAAGCAAACCAGGTCGCGTATATGATGCGCCTTATGGACTATGAAAAATACCGCATCTCCAGAGGCTCGCTGGCATCGGTACTTGGCGAAGGCAAAACGATTATGACGAAACGTTTGGACACTGGAATTAGAGGGTACTCCTTTGACGCCCTCGATGCCGAGGCAACCTTGAACGCAAATGAGGGTCTTACCCAAGGCGAGCTCGAGGAGGCTGCTATTCAAGTTCGAGATCTCCCGGCCAACAGGAATCACTGGGTTGCGCTTAAGGCTGGTCAAGTTGCTCTTACGTCCGGTCACTGTGAGATCCCAGCAGGAGCGGACATTACACTTGGGTGACTTTTGATTATGAATATGTGCACAAAGAACAGAAGATTCACATGTGTATCCTCTGTGCTTTGTGTGATATCAATGTGTTATTCTCCATGTATATTTATGGGACGACTTGGAGCTTTCAATATATCCATTTCTTCCACTCTTATCTACTAGTAGTTGAAAAATTCATAAATTGATATTTTGGAGCTAATTTTATGAAAGGAATTCAGAAGCAAACCAAGAACACCGAAACCCAAAAATTCAAAATCCAAAAACGATATTGACAGGCCAAACAAGTAACTCAAGATATCCTGGATATACGTTTCTAAAGTCTAAAAAGGCCACTGTAACACAATCATCTCCGCGAGGTAAACTTAGCTCCCTCGCCCCTTTCATGGAGGCTTTCGACGGTCGTCTCTTGGGAGGCCAAAACATATGCGAAACCGAGAGCTTTGATTCGACCCATCCAGGGGAGTGCCTGCATTCGCTCCAAGCCATGGCCCCCTCGCTGCTCATTAATATGCTTCTTGAGCTCAGTGACTTCAATCCTGATGGGACTCTCATAGTGAATGAACTGGATATTTGAGCGCATGGCAGTGCTGGCAGTATTCATAGCTCCTGAGCGCTCAGATAAAGTAGATTCATAGAGACATTTGCAAACCTGCTGGACGGGAATCAAGTCAATGTGGCCGTCCCAGCGTGTGGTATCAGGCACTGCGCCGGCAAGGTCGATGCAGCGAACGAATTCATCCAATGCCGCATGTTTCGCTTCGCTTGTCTGCGGTTGGGAAGATGGGAGGAAGCGGTGGATAAATGATGGGATGCCCAGTTTCGCGGATGAGCGCTCGAGAATACGCTCGCTCGCCCACTTCGTTGCAATGTAGCCATCAGTGCCATCAGTTGGTGGCTCTTGAGAGGCAGCTGAAACGGCAGTTTTGACGGTCGCAGAGACGCCCAAAATGCCTGAAGTTGAGACGAAATGAATGGGGATTTGGCGCGTCGCAGCCAGTTTGACTAGCTCCGTAGTCGGGTGTACATTGCTGGGACGTAGGATGTTGTAGTTATCCCAGAATGAGCGCACGGCGCCGAGATGTAGAATCACGTCCACCTCGCTGGACAAACGTCGGAAGTCGTCCTCTGTGAGTCCCAGTAGCGGCTCAGAAAGGTCACCGCCATGAATTTTAATTTTGTCCGAACTGATAAGCCTATTAAGTTGATCAGAGGACTTGTCTCGGACAGCGACACAGTGAATCATGTGAACGCTCGGGTGCGCGGAGAGCAATGGCAGAAGGTGACGTCCAATGTAACCAGTTGCACCTGTAATCAGCACCGAAGTGGTGCCTTTCTCTTTATCAGACAAAGCTGAGAGCGCACCAGTAGCATCAGCAAGGAACTCAGGAATAGATGGTGGAGCGGTCTCCAGGTCCCAGTGAATGCGCTCAACGTTGGGGCTGCTTTCAATTTCCCTTGCCATTTGTGCGAGCGTGTTCGCATTGAGAAGGTCGACAAGACAGATGGCAGCGTTAAAAGTAGAGCGTATCTGGCTCTGAAGTCGAATTGCTAGAAGAGAGTTCCCACCGACCAAGAAGAAACTGGTTGAAGGAGTGATGGAAAGCCCAAGTTTCTCATGACTCTTCCCCAGGACCTGTCGCCAAACGCGTCTTAATTGGGCCATTGTCTCAGTCAGCTTTCCTTCGTCGTTAGTATTCACTGAACCCCGCTCAGGAAGAGTCAAGTTTTTGACTGCATTTCGATCCACCTTGTGGTGACTAGTCAGAGGGAGTTCATCCAACGGGATTGCGAGGATAGGAATCATATATTGAGGAATTGGAAGACGACCGAGCAAGTGTTCCAAGAAGGTATTCTTGCTCTTCACATCATGCTGTGGGGCAAAAACGACATGTGCGACTAGGAATTCAGGATCACCTGATCGCAGGGTGACAATCGCTTCTTTGAGAGCACCACCAGCAGTTTGAATAATGTTGGTCTCAATGTCGCGCAGTTCAATGCGTAGGCCGCGGATCTTGACTTGCGTATCGCCCGCTATGCGATTCCGGAAAATCAAGCACCCATCGTGTTGCAAATGCCCAATATCACCCGTGCGATGCATCTGTGTCCAGCCATTGGATACATACTCTGGAGTTGCATAAGGATTTGGCACGAAGTGATGGGCAGTCAGTTCCTTGTTGTTCAAATAACCAGCAGACACACCGGCACCACCGATTACCACCTCTCCGGGCATACCAACTGGCAATCGCCGCAAGTTCTTGTCCAAAACGTAAGTAGTGTAGTTAGGGAGAGAGTAGCCACATGAGACAGGTCCCTCTTCTTCAGGTCCAGGCAAACGGTATTCGATCTCCATTTTATGCGATGCAATGGAGATTTCAGCTGGACCGTACGAGTTGTGAACGCGCAGCTGTGGCAGACCTAGGTCGGCGAATTGTCGGAGAACAGTTTTGGTCAACGGCTCACCACCGCCAAACGCAAACCGCCAGCTGGTTGCCTCTCTTAGATTCTCAGCACCGTACTGCATCCAAAGCGAGTACTCAGAGGGAGTGACCTTCGTGTACGTGATAGCGTGGTCGCGGATAATTTTCGTAATTGAGATTGGATCGCCACGTTTGCTCCATGGCACAACATAGACCAGGCCGCCGTTCACGAGGCCGGTGAAGATCTGGTCAACGGAAAAGTCAAAGGTAAAGGCACTTTGTTGTATGACTCGTTCGGCTCCAAGATTGTAGGTCTTGGCATAACCCTCCATCTCGTTTCGAATACCGGAATGTTTGATCATGATGCCCTTGGGGGTACCGGTTGAGCCACTGGTATACAGGATAGCCGCCGGAGAGTCGGGTTGCGCGCGGTTGGTGACGGGCGCCGACGGTGACGCTGGTACACGAGAAATGTCGATTGTGAGAGAAACATTGAGCCGGGAAACGTCATCTCCGGAGGTACTATCATCCACCAAGACGGCAGTGGGTTGGCAGTCCTTTGCTAGGGATGCCAGACGTGAAATGGGGTTTCGAAGATCCAGCGGCACATATATACTTCCAATGCGCATGATGGCCAACATAGAGCACACCCAGTCTGCCGAAGCTCGTTGAAAAACGAGGATCCGGCAGGATGGGCCAGCTCCAGCGGACAAGAGAGCCTCGGCAATGGCTTGAGCACGATCTATCATTGCCTTATATGTGAGACTGCAACCGACTCCGTCCATTAAAGCAGTCTTGTCGGAATTTTCTTGGGCAATGTGATCGACGCGATGGGGTAGCGTTAGCGGCCAATCCGAGAGCATGTTCGGGCCTGATTAATGGACATAGGCCAGCAAGTCAGTCAAATGTACTTTCAGACAGAGAGGTATGTGGGTATTATGCTCACCCCGGCCAACGTTAACACCATGAGCGAGCTGCTTTTCACTAAAGAGAGGGGTGCCCTTCAGTCGGAGAGAGATGTCCTCAGATACAACGGTGATCATTTGGATATATGTCTCCAGTAACAGATTTGCTGCCGTCTTGTCGTACAGCCCTTTCTGTACCCGAAGTACAACATGGGCGTTGGTGGTATTGTCCGTCACATCCAAGCCAATGTCATATGCTGATCTTCCCGGGTGTGCCTCTTGCAAGTCAAGTATGCAGTTGGCAAGGCGTTGTTTCTCTCGAGGTGTTTGCCGGTAGTCAAAGAATGCCTGGAAAAAGGGACTGTAGGATGAAGATCGAGAAACGTTGAGCTTCTGGAGAAGCACATCAAATGGCAGTCGCGAGTGCTCCAGCGCCGCATAGGCGGTTTCGCGAGCCTCCAAAATAGCGTCGGCAAAGCTTTGATCGGGCTGGCGATGGAACCTCAGGGTGAGCAGATTCAGAAAGAAGCCAATGCTGTTAATCACATCACTATCATTGCGATTCGCATCTGCAATGCCGATGGTCAAGTCCTGGGCGTCAGTGAAGGAGAATAGCATCGCCTTGAACGCTGCTACGAAGAAGTGGAAGGGTGTTGATCGCTGCGTCTTGGATATCGACTTGATTCTCGCAAGTACTTCTGTTCCTAGCTGGGTATCAACCTGGTGAACCTCGTAGTTTGTGATGCCCATTCTGGAAGTAGTTCGGGCCATAGGTAGCAGTGGCAAGACAGGCGGCTCCTCGGTAGCGGGAAAAACACTATGCCAGTACTTGAGTTCATCATTCATTTGCCCGCTCTCTAGGGCTTTGTGTTGAGCTGCCGCAAAGTCAGGGTATTGCCGGGGTGGAGAACCGAGACCTTGGCCGCTGTAGGCCTTTTCCAGGTCAGATATGAAAACTTGGAAACTAGCGCCATCCATAACGATATGGTGGTAGTTGACCAAAAGATAATGGCAAGTCGGGGACAACGTCAGGAGAATAATGCGTAGCAACTTGCCACCGGCAAGATCAAACTGATGAGCGCGTAACTTAGCATACTCGACGGCAACATCCTCAACCTTTTTGATATTCTTGCGCTCCAGCTTAATCTGGGAATCAGCCATGACGTTCTGATAAGCCAAGTCTGGCTCGGTGTCTGATCCGATAAAGCATGTGCGCAGTGCTTCGTGTCTTGCCGTGACAGCTTGAACGGCTCGCTCAAGGTCCCCGACGCGAATGTGACCAGTCATCATGAAGTAGAAGGTGACATTGAATGTATTCATGTCCTTCACGACGCGTTGGAGAAACCAGAATCGGGATTGCCCGAGTGAGATGGGTTCACTCTTCACGAAGACAAGGGAGGGCGGACTTGGGGCAGGGGACACAGTGCTAGCTTTTGTAGAGCCCTCCGTGCTTGTCGACGCCTGCGCGGGAGGAGAGTCAGATGTGTCTCCGCTTTTTGGGGTTTCTGTTCCAGGGGTTGTCTCGCACCCTGAGATAGAACTATTTGCTGATGAGGGCGCTGAAGATACTGATGATGATGGGGCGGGCAGAGACTTCGAAACGGGCTTCGCAAGGGCTGCAATAGTATTTCCGGTCTCGATCTTCGCCACAAATTCCTCGGGTAGCTTTTTCATGACTTGTTCACAGATCTCAATCAAAGTGGCCCCGCCAACAATCTTCAGCACCGGGACATCGACCTTGAGCTCCTTCAAGAACCATGACCGCACTTCAACAGCGACGAGTGAGTCGATTCCGAGATCAACTAGAGGGGCGTCACACTCGATTTTTTGATCATCGATCTGCAGAATGACGCGCAGCTTGGCCGAAAATGACTCTGTAGGATTGTTTTAGCCTGGGTACATGCCCCGATACCAGTCATTCAGACTTACCCTGCAGCAGCTCGATAGCTTCCTCCTTATTTGCCGACTGCAATAGCTGCTCTGTGACAGGGAGAGCTTTGGCCTTGGTTTCACTCTCCTGATTCCCATCGGTCTCAGAAGCCTTGGCATGAAGGATGCAGTGCGAAAAGACAGGGTTGGCATACCAAACTACGTTGGTCTCGTCATCGGTCATGGTTCGAATACCGGTCGTCAGAACGGCGTCAGGGAAGTTTTCCTTATCTTGCGGGCTAACATATCCAGCGATGATAGTCTCCGCAAAGGCTCGGCGGAAATCCGACTCAGAGAGGACAGTCATACCATATTTCCCCAGCTGATCAACGACATGTTGAGCGGCAGTCTCGACGTATCCAATACCAGCCACAAGGCCAATGTCGAACGTCGAGGCACGCAGGCCGCGTCTGCGCCTGTGTCTGGCTAGCCCGTTCAGGTATCCATTGGCTGCCGCATAGTTGGCCTGGCCAGAATTACCAACAACACAGGCACCGGATGAAAACAGGATGAAGAAATCAAGCTCGTCTTGATAGAACTCTTGGTCCAGATTGTAGGATCCGTCGATTTTAGGTTGGAGCACGTCTCGCATGGCCTCAAACGTCATTCCTGTGAATAAGGCATCACTGAGTACCATAGCTCCGTTAGCGACTCCAGCGATCGGGGGATAAGTGAGACGGATAGTCTTCACGACATTGGCCACGCTGTCTTTGTCGGTCATGTCCATCGCAAACACCTTGACGATCGCCTTAGTCTGCTGGAACGAGTGCAACCATCTCTGGTCGATCTTAGGCTTACGGCTTGTAAGGCACACAACACCCGCTCCGTTGGCAACCATCCAGTCGCAAAGCGACTGCCCAAGCTGGCTGCTGAGACCAAAGAGGATATAGGTCTTGTCCTGAGAGAAGAGCTTTCGGGCGTCCAGGGGACGTACTTCGGCCTTGACACCTGCACGTACGGTCCAGTCAACGACGGTCATTGGATGGTGAGGTGCTGACCGAGAGGATATTTGCCTGACGTCAATAACAGTATCCTGCAAACTGTTTGAATTGATAGATACCGCCGAGGTTGTTGCGCGGGCGACGGCATCTGCCAGTAGAACCTCAAGTGCTTCTCGCCCAAGTGATAGGGGAAGCACAGCCTGTTGTTGCAACAAATCAGATTGCGCAATGTGCTTGCAACCCGGGGATAGGTTTTCTGAAATGTTCAAAATTAGGCAGCTTGGAGGAATGCTCGAATCTGCTGTCAAATCGAGGAAATGAGTTGCTTTCACGCGAAGCAACATTTTCCGGACTACTTGTCTGGAAGTACGAGCAGTCAACCGGATACACGATGAACCTGATGCACTTTGGCTTTCTTTAGTGTCGGATAAAAAGGTGACAGTAACATCACTACCTCCTGCAACTCTCCGTGATAGAGCAGCGACGAGACAGTGGTGCCTCTCAGAGCAGCAAACCAGGAGATTGCTTCCTGCAGGGAGGCTGTCAACCAGGGAGGTGGTGAGAAGTTCAGCTGTAATTGCGACTTGCAGACTGAACGAGGAGGTATTGACTGTGTCAACAACTGCAGTGGCGGATGCTACAGGTGTCGCCGTTGATGAGTTTGTCGTTGATAACGCAACCACGATGCGTGTATCTGTATCAGATTTGCCGGTCGCCAGGAACAAGAATGCACCGGATGCGACCTTTAGTGCCATCAAACCTGAAGTTGCAACTTGGATATGTTGCTCGTCGTCCTTCGTTGCAACAGAAGTGGGATCATCCACTAGAGCAAGAGGAGATGTCGGGCTCTGCTCGATAGAGAACTTGGAATCAGCGACCGAAACAATCTTGCTGATGGGACGCCTTGAGGAATTCAATCTATCATTCCTTTCCACGTCGTGCAAAAGGCGAGGAATCTTCAGTTTTCCGTTTTCCAGGAAGGTCTCTGGTTCCTTGGTCCACAAAATCTTTTGGTGCTCCCATTCCTCAAGCGCACATTGCCGCAGAAGTTGCTCCGCAATGAGTTTCGGACTGTTTTCGTCAAGGGAAGAGATGTCGAGGTGGTTCAAACTGATATGTGTTGCCTCATTCCGGATAGAGCGGCTAAAGGCTGAGCTGGCCATATGATATGGCTCTTCCACTAAGGCACCACGGGTTACCCAAAGCACGTGTCTCGCCCGTTCAAACATTCGTTTGAGCCCATTCATCTTCTCCGCTGTGATATTTTTGAAGATCAGGGAGTCCAAATCGACCAGGTTGATAAATGTACTCTGATCATCAATTGTTCGCGCCTCGGTTTCACTAGGCAGTCCACTAAGGACAGTTGTTTTGCCAGAGAAGCGTCCAAGACTGTCCGCAACTTCCTCGGCAATCCGATCAGTTTCCAAGCTCTCGGTTCCCAATATAACCAAACTCTCGATAGCGATAGAAGAAGAGGGCAATGAAAGCGGTCGTCGCAGGAACATTACTTGGTCATTCACAGCCTGGCTGGCAATGATGGAGAAAGGCCAGGCTGGGCCTTCAACCTTGGGAGTGATTGCGTCGATACCCCCGAATCCAGCTTTGCGCAGTGTTTTGTGCCAGGCCGAAGGAGAAGCAGTGGGCGCATATTTGCGGCCGTCGTCAACACCAAGCCACCACCCAGGAAGTCCACCCATGATGGTACTGCACCGAATAGGATCGTTATCCGTAATTTCCAGCAGCATAAGGTATCCTCCGGGCTTCAGAAGTCGGCGCGTGTTTTCCAGGGTCCTCTGGAGGTTGGCTGTCGCATGCAAGACGTTGGAAGCGATGACAATGTCGTATGAGTTCTCCTCATATCCCTGGCTCGCCGGTATTTTCTCGGCGTCCAGAACTTTGAACGTCATTCGGTCATTGTATTCCTTGAAAGTTTCCGAGGCTCTTGGGAAAAAGCCCACTGATATATCAGTGTAGGTGTATGAGGACATGGTGCCCCCAATCGCTTCAAGGACGGACTTTGTGGCTCCACCTGTTCCGGCTCCTGATACATCGAACCGTCAGTCAAATAAGCACCTGTCAGAACTGGAATGGGGCCTTTACCTATCTCAAGAATCCTTGCATGCGGGTATCGGTGTACCACCTGCTTCATCATATCTGCCAGAAACATGTTGTACCGCGAGAACCCTAGTCCGTGCCGATAGAATTTATCCAGCATGCCGTTCGGCAGCATGTGCTCCAAAATCGTTGTTCGGCCTCGCACAGCAGCTGGGATATTGTCTCCGACTGCTGCGAGCAGTTGAACATCGATATCATTGGCGTGGCGGGCAATGAGTTTCTGGATGTCTTCCGAAGTGTCGCCCGCCCATTCTCTTTTCAAGGTTGGATGCTGTCCCCTTCCCGCACCAGCGAGCGTGTGGTCCACAAAATCCCGAAGGTAAGAATGATGGGGTTGCCCGTTCGCCCATTCGTCATCTGTGATTTCCAGCTTCCACTTGCGCACATAGTAATACGAAATCCTCTCGCACGCTGTCGCTAGTTCAACTTCAGCCTCGGTCGGACGGATCGAGTTCAAAATTGAGGAGCCATCGGGAGACGCATGGCCGAACTTTGTGTACGAAAATAGTCGCCGGTCCTCCGCCTCTCTCGCAGGAGCAAAAGGCTTGATGACAAGGTCGTCTACTTGAATCATACTTTGATGACCATCTTCGCTGAAAATGTCGATGCTTGCAGAGAAAGACTCAGATTCCCCATTGAGGGAAGCAGTCACTGGCACTTTAGAGCCAGAGATTGGAAGTGAGGCGCAAATTTCTGGATTGACGCGAATGCTCCGAATGGCAGTAGGAACATGGAGAGACCAGAGATGTTCATCTCCTGGGGCCGAGTACGCAAGCATGGAGGATTGGAACGCGACATCGAGCATGCTAGGATGGACCAGATAGAAAGTTGAGTCGATATCGGCATACGAATATGTGTCCACCAGGGCAGAAGACTGGGTTAGTCGACGTTTCATCGAAGACATTCCTCGGAATGAGCCGGAATAGCCGTACCCTAACTTGGCAAGCGCGGCATAGAAGCGATCCGGGTCAACTGCGCTCATGTTGTAGTCATCTACTGGAGTGCAGGACAACGCTTCAAGGTCTGGAGTCCCAAACGAGACTTTGACCGTACCGCTCGCCATGAGCTCCATGTCGTGGTCTGAACCAATGCTGACATTGGGGCAAGAATAGATTGAAAAGTCGGCAGTAGCAGTTTTATCCTGATGGTGCTCGATCCCGGTCAGCGTAACAAGAGTTTCGACACCCAAAGTATCCCCTTCCTCGAAGGTAATGGCTTTTGGAATGGAAAGATTGTGTAGTTCAAACAACTCAACCGGTTTCTCCGCCGCAAGGTTCCGGCACGCCTCGAGGGCCATAGCGACATAACCGGCGGCAGGGAAGACGGTTTGGCCTTGCAGCTGATGACCATCAAGCCACGGGATCTCTGAAACCTTGAGCAAATTTGACCAACGCATATCGTGGGGATTGGAGTCTGGACACAAAGAACCGAGCAATTCATGTGGAGCCTGCTTTCGGCCACGAATCTTTCGTGATTTACGAGATTCCGTCCAGTGGACTCGTCCATGGTTCCATTGATAGGATGGGAGACCAACCACTAGCTCATGGGGATGGGGATTTCCGGTCAATGTACTTTCGTAAGCCTGCAAGTCAATTCCTTTGCCGCCAAGATGGGTCCAGATAAATCCGAGAGCATCGGAGAGAACTTCGACGTCGTCCTTTCCACGACTTAGAAGGCCAGTATATGGCAATGCACTGGGGCGTACTTCGGCAATATTCTGGCTAGCTGGGCCTTGGAGGGCTGGATGAGGACCAACTTCAACAGCGAGGTTGATTTGCTCATCGTCAGTAACAGCATTGTTGACTGCATCTGCGAACAGCACCGTGTTGACCATGTTATCCCTCCAATAAATATCCTGCAGCTCTGGAATAGCTTCCATTGCTTCCGCACTTGGACTCACACTTGAGAACCACTTGCAGGTGCTGTTTCGGTCCCGGTTGATTTGGATCCCGCAAGCTCGCAGGGCGGCAACATAAGGATCACCACATTGTAACATATGGTGCGAATGATAGGCGGTGTCGACTTTCAACACTCTTGCAAACTTTTTCTCCTCATCGAACACCTTCTTTGCCTGAATCACGGCATCGGCATCCCCTGACAAGGTCACGCTAGCTGGAGAATTGTGGGCGGCGAGAGCCAGCCGACCCGTGAAAGCTTGCAAGCTAAGCAGCTCCTGTGCATCCTCCCAGGATGTTCCAACCGCAAGCATCGCGCCTCTCTGGCCATTATTATCATTAATAGCAAGTCGAGCATACAATCCACGGTAGTACGCAATGCGGATAGCATCATGGGCAGAGATAAGACCAGCGGCATATGCCGCGGCGATTTCGCCTGAAGAGTGTCCGATGACCGAAGCAAAGGTAAGGCCAGCTGATTTAAGAAGGTCGACATGCACGATCTGGATTGCGGTACATAATGGTTGCGATACTGCTGCCTCGGCGATCCGGGAGGTATCTGCTCCGGCGAGAATCGCATCTGTAAGCCGCCACTCTGGCCGATCGGCGGGAGGAAGGGTGGCCAAGGATTCTTCAAGGCGTTGGATTGTGTCCCGTACAAATTGAGAGGAACGAATCAACGCAGCACCCATAGCTGGCCACTGGGCACCTTGGCCAGTGAAGACGCCGAGGATGCGAGGCGTTGCAGGCTTACCGCTGGAGCGGATACCAATAGTCGCAGTAGCATTCTCCTTACTAGCTGCAAGCTTGCTGTCAATCTTCTGGATCAGCTGCTGGATGGTACGCGCGGAGAAGGCTGTTTTGACGGGCAGCTGGCTTCTGCGCGAATACAGAGTCCACGCTAGATCGGAGGCATCGAGTTCACCTTGGTGGGCGGTCAAATACTGGGAATACTGCTCCAGAAGCGCGACCAAGGATTGCTCTGATAGAGCTGAAAATACAAACGGTGTCAGTGATGATGACTTCGAAGGATCTTCCTTGGAGCGAGTAACCAATGGCACATGCTCCTCCAAGATAGCATGAGCATTGGCACCACCAAAACCTATCATAATTTGTGAGAATCCGTTTCAGTTGGAGAAGATTAAATAACATACCAAAGCTGTTCACACTAACACGTCGGGGAACACCTCGAGGTAGTGTCGGCCAGGGGGTCAGCTCGGTGGGTATATGCAGGCTTTTGTAATAGGGCTCGACGCGTGGGTTCAGGCGATTGAAAAGTAGATTCGGAGGGATTGACCCATTTCGAATACTACCAATACCCTTGAGAACACCTGCTAGACCAGCGGAACCCTCTAGATGACCTATGACGGTCTTCACAGATCCCACATAAAGAGGGGTGGTGCCGGCATCGATGTGCTGACCAAAAGCTTCGTGAATAGCGGCAGCCTCCTTGGGATCTCCTGCTTGAGTGCCCGTACCATGTGCCTCGAAGAATTGAGGACGGTGGTCGGGGTTGTTGACAGGATCCAAGCCGGCTTTTGCGTATGTCTGGCGGATCAAGGCGGTCTGGGCTTCTGCGTTGGGCACTGTGATGCCGTTCGAGAATCCATCCTGGTTGGCGCCAGTTTCGCGAATCACACATTCAATATGATCGCCATCCGCAATCGCATCGCTCAATCTTTTCAGTACAAGGGCGGCGACTCCCTCACCACGAGCGTAGCCATCGGCATCGGCATCCCACATGCGTGATCGACCAGTCGGAGAGAGCATTTTCAGCTTGCTCTCGACAATGTACATCTCATGTCCCAGGATGACTTGCGTGCCACACACCACGGCGACCCGTGACTCGCGGTTTCGTAGTGTCTGAACTCCCTGGTGTACGGCAATCATGCTAGAGGAACAGGCCGTGTCGATGGTCATGCTCGGCCCATGCCAATCGAAGAAGTAAGAGACTCGGTTCGATATGATAGCACGATTAGTTCCGGTGGCGAAATAGGTTGGGATAGTATTGAGGTCTCGAAGTAGGGTCTCATGATAGTCGACGCCTGAAATGAATCAGTCGATGAACGTGTGGGAAAATGGCGAAGACAGAGAAGTACTTACCCATAGTACCAACATAAACAGCCGTGTCGGATGCACGCAAAGCTTCGAGTGTGTGACCGCCACCTTCGAGGGCTTCATACACTGTTTCCAAGAGCAGGCGTTGTTGCGGGTCGATTGAGTCCGCCTCGTTAGGGCTGATATTGAAGAATGCAGCATCGAATACCCGTACATCTTCCTGCAAGAAATAGGTATGTTTCACATTTGTTGCCCCATGTCTGGCACCATCCTGATGATAGAATCCCGTAGTATTGAAACGGTCGGGAGGGATTTCCTGACACACATCTCGAGGATGCTCAAGCAGCTTCCATAGAGCAGAAGGTGAGTTAGCACCTCCCGGAAAGCGACAACCGCTTCCCACGACTGCAATGGGCTCGTTCATTTTGAAAGAAAGAAAAAGATATATGATATATCAAACACAGTCTATAAGTGGTGGATAGAAAGAGCTCTTTCCTAATGGTTGCTTCAAGAGACGTCTATATACTGTCTAATTGTGACTTTCAAAACATAGTGCTGGTCTAGCCTCAAGAAGTTGCTCTGCAGCCTCCGGTATCTAAGCCGACATTTCATTACTTTGCATGCACCAAGATTGCCTATCCCCCGATGCCGGTATGCCAAAGCAAATCAGATCAGCGCCGAATGATTATGTTGTTCAAATCGCCGAACCACGCAACTATATGCGCCGAACGTTGGTGCAGGATGAGGCCGGCCGTGTGGACCGAACGCACTTCGATCTCAGGCGCATCTTTGAAGGCTGAGACTATGAGAGCGGATCTAATTTTGCGGCTCGTACGATACCCGCATGATTTCTCTAAAAATGGATTCCTATGCGGCCAAAAAACGCCAGGCAGATCTGGTACCCCGAGCGGCGATGCCAAGTATAAGAGGCCGCAGAAAGGCGCTGTTACACTGAATATATTGACGCAGAGAAAATACTAAGATCTCAAACTATCCCAACATGGTCCGATCTTCGCTGCAAGTCATCGGGTGTCTTTTACCCCTGGCGATCGCCTTTCGATGGCCGTCCAACCAAAGCAATCTATGCCATCAGGCCGACTCTCGTTTCCCTGGGCAAGTGTCCTATGCAGGTAGTTCGGCTTACACCTCGTCGCAGTTGGACTACTATACTGGCGAAGAGCGTGAGCTCAACCCCGGCTGCATTTTCACTCCCACCAATACGGCGGACGTCTCCGCGTTCGTCAAATTGGTGGCCTCGAGGGACATTTCTACTCCCGAATTCGCCTTCAGATGTGGAGGACATAGTTTCTTCGCCGGTGCTGCCAATATCGACCAGGGTGTCACTATCGACCTGCGCTCGTTGAACTCCTTCGAATTGAGCGCAGATCAGAAGACTGCCTCTGTTGGCGGTGGCTCCATCTGGAGTAATACCGTATATACCAGCCTTGAGGAGCATAATCTTACGGTCGCCGGAGGCCGAATCCCTGGGGTAGGAGTGGGTGGGTTCGTCACGGGTGGTGAGCTTTATAGTCATCAATTTATGCGAGGTCTTGTACTAAACACCCTCTAGGTGGGCTCAACTACCTCGGAAGAAGAGATGGCTTTTCCTGTGATAATGTCTACGGTTATGAAGTTGTATTGGCCTCAGGGGAGGTTGTTTATGCCTCTGCGACCTCACATCGGGACCTTTGGCTTGCTCTCAAAGGCGGCTCGAACAATTTCGGCATTGTCACTCGTTTCGATCTCTCAACTCACCCTCAAGGCCTGCTGCTAGGCGGCGCTCTCGTCTTCAACGTCACCCAAAAAGTGTTAGAAGACCACGCCACAGCTTTTAGTAACTATATGGACCCTAAGAACTTCGACCCGCTCGCGGAAATGGAGTTCGATCTGGTGTACCAGGCTGGGAGCTGGATTCTTTCCGATGCGCTCTACTACTTAAATCCGGAGCCCACGCCAAAAGTCTACAAGGAGTTCTTTGACATCCCCGGTCAAGTTGCGAATACCCTGATTGTGGCCAATATGACGACAGTCGTCACCAATTCCGGAGTCCTCGTCCCCTCTACTGTTTCTCGGTAAGTTCCTTTCTTCCAAATCATAGTGTCTCACTGCTGAATCAATGACTCCTGGTTTAGCGCAACGCAAATGAATTACTCCTTCAAGAACGCCAACCCAGCCGTGTATTCGCAATTGTTCACGACTTTCCAACGCGCCGCCGATGAAATTTGCAAAGTGGAAGGTCTGGTGTTTGACTTCCTCATGCAACCGATTCCGGTCACAAATGGCACAAACTCTTTGGGTCTCGAACCCAACGTCAAGGACCTGGTCCTCGTTGACATTGGCGCGGCATACCACAACGCGGCCGACGACGCCGTTGTTCAGGCCGTTGTGCAGAAGATATTTCACCACCACGTGCACATCTTGAAGAAAGAGGGTCTTTTCCTTGATTGGACATACCTGAACTACGCTGGCTCAAACCAAGACCCGATCGGCACCTACGGCGACTTGGCAACGCTTAGAAGGGTCAGCAAGAAATACGACCCCAAGGGCCTTTTCCAGACCGCCGTTCCTGGAGCTTTCAAGCTGTTCAAGTAGTCTGTGGAACATGGGGGTAGAATGAGTCGCACTTTCGTCATGATATTTGCCTTTCGGTGTTCGTATACAGTGGGCTATATATTTAGTACGACCATGTATATATCGATAAAGCTTTCTAGAAAGTCAAGCTCATTTCCCATGTCAGAAATATATCAAGTTTTAGACGGAAACATACTGTAGAAGCTAGAGTAATTTTAAATAACCCAAGAAGGGAATTATAGAGTAATTGTAGAAAACTAGGAAATTATCAAGGAGTGCGAAAGTAGGGTGATCGTGAACGGACAAAAAGCGGCCGAGCCCGGACCGGACGAAAATTAGAGACCCCTTTGCAATATCGGTGTTGATCAGCTAGAGGGCAGAGGGCACACAGGGGTCAGACCAATCGATCGAAGTATAGTTGGCGTAGAAGTGAGAAAGTGACGGGAGTGCAGTTGATTTCCCGGTTGATTTCCCGGTTGAATATGGTGATGTTTACGGCAGCTTATAGGAGCGCGCCTATCTCCATTTAATAATAAGGAATTTGTCTACTGGAATATATCGTTAGACACGGCATAACTACGTATTACCTCCTTTGAAGCCACCCAAATAGAATGATCGCTCAGGTCCACGAAATAAATTTGAAGCCCAAGTGGCAAGGTCCTAGAGTCTATTGACTGACAAGTAGAAATAAATAACTACATGTAGTATTACCCTGAATGCAGAACCAACAAGAACAAGACAGCACAAATACGAAAATTTGACCTTCTCTCAAAACACCTCAATCACCGGAACTCGCTTGTTGGTCGCAATCCCAGCCCGCTCTTCTCATACGCCATGTCAATCATTTTCATCTGATCCCATGAATCCTGACCCTCAACCCAATAGTGCGTAGGGCGTCCCTTAACACGATTGACAAACTCCTCAAGCTGGTACCGGTATGACATCCACCAGTCCTCACCAGGGAGGTTCGCAAACTCACTCCCAGCCTCCTCACCCCCAGCCTCCTTGTAACTATAAGCCTTACACGACTTGGACTCGGTCCAAGTATTGAGTGGCCTGCGATCAGCCTTGTTGCGAATAACGAAGGTATCCTTAACATCGATACGATGCCAGATAAAAGCGTGGATAAACCCGTGTAGCGTCACCACCCGGGTACGCAGCTTCTCCTGTGTCTCCGGAAGGGACTTGTCATCGACGGCAACTTCCTTGTGCGTGACGCGGGCCTCGGAGGGTTTCCATAGGATAGGCCCACGCATAGTAGTGGAAGCTTCGGCAATACCGCCGTTCGGGAACCGGAATTTAGCCTTAAAGTCGGTATCGCACTGGTCGTGGATACCGTCGCCGAAGATACCAGGTTCGCAGGTTAAGCACTCCACGGGGTTATCGTTGAAGACCATACGGATAATGCCGAAGTTATATGTGCCTAGCATCATCATGCTACCGCCGGCGAGTTTATAGTTAAACCCGATGTTATCCTTATTAAGTAATATCCCTGGAATCATAGAGTCTGTGTAGACGTGGACGACATCGGCGGGGGTGATAAAGGAGCGGAACTTATGCACTGAAGGATGGAACCGGTTGTGGAAGGCCTCAAGCAGTACGGGAGCCTTTGGCTGTGACAGTTCAGGCAAGGTGAAGAGAATCTCGGCCTCGATAGTGTTAGAGGTCGAAGGCTTCTCTAGAAGGACGTGCTTGCCGGCGCGAATAGCGCGTACTGCCCACTCAAAATGCAAACTGTTGGGCAAAGGGATCAAAACAGCATCGATCTCAGGGTCTTCGAGGATTTCTGTTCATAGTGAGTCGCGGTTCTCTAGCCAGGGAAGTCTGACGCACCGTCATAGGATGTGCAAACATCGGGGATGTTGTGCTTTTTGGCGAAGGCTGAGGCACGAGCATGGTCTCTAGCGGCGACCGCTTGCACAATAACCTCGGGATGTGAGAGGGCGGGTGTGATCAAGGCGAGAGGTCTGAAGATGTTAGCGAAGCGTGATTAAGCATTGAATGCGGCTCACGCAATCTGGGCGGCCCCCAGGATGCCAAAACGGATAGCATCGTTCTTCTTTTCGACTTTCGGAGGGCCGAATGCCGTGAATACTCGCATAACCATTGCTGCCATTTTATTTTATTTTTTGAAATCTCAGAGATCAGAGACGCAAACAATACATGAATTTATACGAAGGTGGGAAGGGAAGTTGCGCCGTCGGGGGAAAGATTGGACCGACTGACAGGGTATAGAAATGGGAACGACGGCTTTCTCACAGCCTCTCTCGCTCGAAACATTCGGACCATTCCATTTGTCATTGTCGGCGCTATTCTAAGATTGACAGACCGGTGCGCCGATGCCGAATGTTCAACACACAGAAAATGGACATTCTACATTCCTACAGCGCCGAGATCATGTGGTGGTTGGTATTGGATAAAGCACAACGAACACGACAGAGGGTGAACCAGATCCCCTCACGCCTTTTTTGATTCCAGCATGACTTTGGTAGAATCCCCTCAATTACCTCAATTCCAAACAGCTGTTGTGGCTCAAGGCCCCGGCAAGCTCGGTATTCAACACAATGTACCTATCCCCACTCTAACCTCCGACATGGCACTGGTGAAAACAGCCGCCGTGGCCATCAATCCGGCCGACGCAAAGATGCTGGACTACTCCGCTGCCCCGGGGGCCATTCATGGCTACGATTTTGCCGGAACTGTCGTTGCGTTGGGGAAAAACGTCCGGGCTGGACTAGCGGTGGGGGACCGTGTGGCGGGCTTCGTGCATGGGATGAATTGCTTACAGCCTGAAATCGGGGCCTTCGCTGAATACGTTGGTGCTACTGCTGATATCCTGTTGAAAATTCCTGATTCGCTGAGCTTCGAGGAAGCGGCGACCTTGGGCGTTGGGATGGGAACAGCGGCCTTTGGGCTGTTCCATGAACTGCGCATCCCTGCGTCTCTGGAACAGCTGACAAAAGCCAACGGGGATGCTTCGAAGGGCGAGTTTGTCTTGGTTGCTGGCGGCAGCACTGCCACAGGAACGCGTGCGATCCAGTTGTTAAAACTGTGAGCATTTCTAGTCAATCATTTACGTGGCATAACGGGGGTGGCTAAATATTTGTTCTTTTTCTAGTGCCGGGTTACGACCGATCGCGACTTGTTCACCCACCCATTTCGATCTCGCGCTCAAATTCGGCGCAGATAAAGTCTTTGACTATCATTCTGCTGATTGCGCCTCGGACATTCGCGCCTACACGAAAGGCCAGTTAGCCTACGCACTTGACTGTATCAGTTTGGCGGACACAACAGAAATATGCTACAAAGCCATCGGGCGGGCTGGCGGTCGCTATGTCTCCCTCGAGCCGTTCCGTGTGGCAGTCACCCAGACCCGACCCACAGTGGAACCGTCTTGGCTGATGGTTTTGTCCCTATTCGGCCACGAAGTGGCCCTTGATGGTGATTATGCACGCCCGGCCCGGCCCGAATATCGTCAATTTGGGGCGGAGGCCTTTGCGACGGTTCAGGCATTGCTTGATCGCGGTCTGATCGACACGCATCCAACGAAGATCATGGCCGGTGGGTGGGATGGTGTGATCGAGGGAGTTGCTCTTATTCGCAGCCAGCCTCCTTCAGGATCAAAATTGGTCTATTCCGTCTAGTGTGCTTGGTGATCGGCGGATTAAATTCTGGCGAAACCTCAAACAAAAAATCGATCGATCCCATCTGCCAAACATCTGACTCGTATTCGTCACGTACCCCTCTTGTACCCCCCTCCGTAAGAAGCCTATCAATGTGGCTCCGCCAAAAACAAGCTAACTTTTGCTAGCGCGGTGTATTTCATATACCATCTATACCAATTAAGCTGTTTCAAAGGGAACAATACAATATTTGGATGAAATAAAACATCAAAGTTACTAGTCTAAAAGGATCAGCGGGATCTACATTGATAGACTTCTTACGGGGGTGGTAGGCCACGACCTAGGGAACCAAAATACCCCAGAACAAGCCCATTGGATTCCAGGTTGGCTAAAGACCGTTGGAACTGCAACCCTACAGCCGGTAAAGCCCGAACGTACCCAATTATCCGACATGGTACTACACGGCGACAACCAACCAGACTCTAGATGGCTTCGGGGCTGATAGGAACTATCAATACCCTTGACGGCTGCCTATCCGGCCCGCTCCGTAGTGGATTACGCTAGTTACGGAGTACTCCGTCCGTACTGGTTGTCATTATGTACCCGATACGCTACATATTGCGTGCTCGAACAAAAGGGGGCAGATACATGCCGCGAGTCAGACAGTGCAGAAGGATTGGCGCCCACACTACTCTCATGTCTCATGGTATGCATACGATGGAAGCAACTAAGCACGGACCCCCGAAAGCCTCTCGCCTCACCAACCAGAGCGCCCTTTAATACGCGAGGGGCGGGTGTAAGGATTCGAATCCTAGATTATACCCGAGTATCTAACCGAGACCGAAGGCTTGATATCCCTTGGGCCTTGATTGGTGCCTCGGCCCGTGCCATCCATTCGGTGGGCCTGATACGCCCATTCATTTGGGGACCTGATACTCCTATGTCAACCTTAAGAACTATCCAAGCCCACACGTCCCCCTTGATAAGATTGGAAGCATGAATAACAAAATAGATAGAAGCACGCTTGCCCGGCGCCAATCGTGCGATCGGTGTCACAGACAGAAACTACGATGCGTGCGACAGGGTAGCAGCAGTACGACTGGGGTGTGCGACCGATGTCTTCGTCGGGGAGCCTCTTGCGTGTATAGCTTGAGTCTGCCCAAAGGACGCCGGAGCACATATGCGGGGAATGCAGCGCCCTCTGATTCTCCTACATCGCGATCTGCAATAGCAAACCCCACATGCACACCTACATACTCACCCCTCCCGGCACCAGAGCTACCAGCAGAAACATCATCGGAGCCAGTATCTGCCGCGAGGACACCTCTCTTGCCGATCCCTGAGCATCTGAACATCAATGCCCGTCCTTCTTTTCTACAACTGGAGGAGCCCGGTCACGAAGCGCTCTGTAGCATGGCTTGGCTGGAAAACGTGGAATTTGGCTTGGGTGCCATGGGAACATCGACAACACATGGAACGGGTGCCAGCGAAACACAAGGCCACACTGGCTTTGACGCATTCCTCAACGGCACCAACTTCGAAGATGTACATATGTCCGACATCGAGAAAATGAGCGCTTGGTCAGAACAGGAATCAGTGAAAGAAGTTTACCTCAGACATGGAATGCCAACAGACAAGGAACCTGTCTCCCCCCCCCCCAGTCAGAATCATGGGCACCCTCTCCGTCAAGCTCTCGAAAATCCTACACCTCCAGAGGATACGCGGTATAATATTAGTCTCGTATGTATTGACGACGGCATTTCTGAGCTGTCCCAACTGAGCTCTCATCTTCATACCCTATGTCGTGCTAGCCACGACCTAACAGCGAATATCGGCCCTTGCGGACCAGAGTCACGACGGCTTCCCTTGTTTGATGATAAAGCCCTGAATTCCGCAACAACCTGGCTAGCTGCCCCTAATATGAATATCAATACCTATACGCCAAGACCACCTTCTTTCGCCCTGATAGGATCGGCAGCCGGACCGCTAGCCACGTCTACAACGCCGGAAAACACCCTCATCAACACATTTTCAGCCTCCCATTACCTTCTGCAGGTCCTACATCAACTACAAACGCTTCCGATTCCGATTCCCACCACCCGAGCACCACCATATCCCGACCTTGACGAGGATGTGGGCTCCCAAAAGACTTCACGGCTGAGATCACCATCCCTCTCATCTACGACTACCAACTCTTCCAGCGGTATGCGAGACTCAGCCGGAAGCCAGCATTCCAGCACAGTCATTCGCCATTTACTAATCGCTTGCTACACCCTGGTGCTCAAAATGTGGAGTGCACTGTTGGTCGCCTTGCAACATGATGCAGAACTATCCGCCGAATCAACATCGTCCCTAAATTCCGACAAGCTGGACAGAGAAGCCGACGAAGACACACCCCAGCCTCTACTACTCGCCAATATGCGCCTAGTCCTGGTCGTTCATCTGAGTTCGTATCTTGTGGACCGTTTACGAAATGCCATGCATACGTATCTTGCATCCAAAATCACAAGTTCGGCCGATCACGGGTTGAGCGAATTGGAATCGGAGTTCCGGCAACCACTGAGGCGATTGAGGCGTACTCTAAATAGTTGATTACGGTACTATACAGGATGAAGAGGTGTTTCATTACAAAAGTTCAGACTCCCTATGATTATTCAGACGAGGATAAATTACAATTCATTCACTTTTTTTTTGTATTTTGCAATAGACATATAGAAAAATATCTACTGTTCTTGAACCGAGATGGGTTGAACGCCTCACTGTTGGCACCCCAGAAGGGGTTGCGAATGTTGATACCCAATACATCTACAAAGGACTTGGGTCTGGGTTATTTATTAGCACGGCATATTAGTAATGAAAGGCACAAGGAAGTAACCCGGTCCGTCGTCCTTCAATTGAAATGTAATATTTAGAGAAACTATCCCAATAACACACCATCAGGCCGCACCAACTTGGGCAATCGACTCTTTAGTCATGGAGTATTGGTTGCGGAAACGTTTGACCAGTAGCTGGCCAACCGTCTCACTGTTGAAATCATCTGGGTTGAGCGGGTTCGTGGCGTTAATATCGCCATGCCAAAATGTGGCACACGACAACCGCTCACCTTGAGATTTGTTGATGACACGGTGCCTGGCGCTCTTATATCTATCACCAGACCATCTCTGTATCATATCACCGCAATTGATAACATACACATCTTCCAACGCCGGGACTTCAATCCACGTCTCCTTTCCCTCGTGCCAGACCTCAAGGCCATCCTTGCCAGGCTGCTGGAACAAGATAGTGACACCACCAAAGTCGGTATGGGCGCCGATACCGAACTGTCCCGGCAGTGTGGTGCTTTGTGGCGGGTAGCGAATCATCTTCATCGGGACGATGGCCCTGTGGGCGAACTTTTCTACCAGGGAGGGAGGTTGGCCTAGTCCCTCGAGCAGTATCGACCAGATCGTCTTGCCAAGCTCGCTGGTCTGTTCGTAATACTTCCAAACTGGATCCCGGAAGTCTTCTGTGGGGAGATTGGGCCACAAGTTCGGGCCGTAGAAGCCGGAGAGCTCGATGATGGGATCATCCCGGGCTATATAGAAGCACTGTTACTTTCTTAGAATGTTTACATAGCGACAGCCTAAGCTGAACTGAAAACGACAAATTCATCTTACCTCCTTTGCGTCCGGTAGAGGATCTCCCTCCCGAAGAGACATCCCCGCGGCTTCGTATCCTCGACGGCATGAATTCTTAAGGAAAGACATCTGGAGCTTCTCCTCTTTGGGTAGGCGAAACAGATTGCCCATGCTTCGAATAAGATCGTGCTGGAGACTTGGAGGCACGCTGTGTCCTCGGACTTGGAAAAATCCATACTGCCGACTAGCATCGCGGACCTGGGCGATAACGCGCTCCCGGTCCTCTGGGGATTCGGGGTTAAGGTATCCAGACAAATCAATAATGGGTAGATTCATCTCGTCGGACATGTTGACGTTTTGGTCTGTTGGTTACTTCGGATGGTGGTTCAAATGAAGAAAGTAGGCTCAGATCAATACACTTTCGCGCACGGTTTTGTGCGGAGATATCGAGAATCTTTTCCTCCGGACAAATTCATGCTAATATTGTAATACTTGGCAGGGTTTCCGTGGTGGATACAGTCAGAGATCATGTCACGCCGAAAAAATTGGATGATGTGACTTCGGCGACGTTCGTTCGGCGCTTTTGACGCAGTCAGCCCCAGAGTTCAGTTGAATGAATAGAGAGGGGCCGAACGTGCCGAACGGTCTTGTTTCGTTCGGCATTCATTGTCATGGGGTCATAGATGATTGATTCGCATTAATAGGCCGTCATTGAAACTACCTAACTCATCAACGTTGATCCTTCAAGCTCATCAGCATCAATACTTCTTCCAAGCCTCGAGTTTTGTACTTGATCCCATTCCCAATGCACGTCTTGATTGTTGGAGGGGGTCTGGGCGGACTCAGTCTCGCACAGAGCCTGCGCAAACAAGGTATCTCCTTTGAGATATTCGAGCGCGATGCCGATGAGAACGCCCGTTTCCAAGGATGGGCGATTGCCCTACACTCGTACCAGCCCGGCACCCAACACGAAAGAGAACTATCCTAACATATAGCAGCATTATCGATAGTTTGTCGTCTTCTGTTCCATCAGATCTACCGGATCTCAGGGAATCGACCAACCATCTATCGCCTTTGAAGCTTCCCCCTCAGATAGCGATGTATCTACCAGGTCGGACGGATCGCGTCGGTTTCCAGGTATAGCTGTATTGGCAACCGTTGGTCTGGCTTTTGTTGACTCAACGTTTCTCTCAGGATTCTTCTCAGTTTCCCATCATTCGTGCTGAACGTGGTCGTCTTCGCAAGTGGCTGGCGACCAACATTCCAGTCCGATGGGGCTGCCAAGTCACGCGCATCGAGCACGACGAGCATGGAGTTTCGGTCCATTTGGCAGATGGATCGATTGCGAAAGGGGACTTTCTGGTCGGCGCAGACGGAATAAATAGTCTGGGTAAGTCAACCCTTTCCCTATTCTCCATCCCCTCTGGCATGTATTGGGAGACCTGATTGAGTACAGTCCGAGAGCATCTTCTCCAACAACCTAGCAAAGACCTCCTGCGGGTTGTGCCTCTTGCTACAGTTGTGGGTGAGCTGACTCTGTCGGGAGAGGCATTTAAACGCCAACTATCCCTTGGTCACAGCGGGTATATGTGCATCCGCCCAGACCTTGGCTTCATCGCCTTTGTCGGACTGCACTACACACTCCCAGACGGACTTTCCGGTCGCTACTACTGGAATTTCATGCAAACCAGTGACGTTTCAGATCCCAACCACTGGCTCCAGACGGCCAGTCCGCAGGAGAAACGGGATCGTGTACTGAAGGCGATTGGTGGCATGCCGGCTGATCTATGCGAGATCTTCGAGCAGACCCCAGTTGAGGGAATCCGGCCCGAGACGCATGTCTGGCGGGATATCGAGTTGGATAGCTTGCCAGTTGGTCGGGTCATCCTGGTAGGAGATGCGGCGCATGCCATGACCCCATTCCGCGGTGAAGGTGGGTATCATACTTTGATTGATACACTTCTCTTGGGTAATATCTTCAGCGATATGAATACCGGTGCCAAGTTCAAAGATACTGCGGCTGTCAGGGAGATAATTGCTTGTTATAATAAGGAGATGCTCCAGAGAGGCAGAAAGGCCGTGCAGGATTCTAGAAATCTGCATGGAAATGCAGGGCGAGTTGGGCCTGATGGGAAACCCTTGGTTGTGGAGATGATGCCATTGTCAGATTTGGAAATCAAGTTGGGAATTGATGGTTGATGTGTATCAGTTTAGATTTTTCGCAGTTGTTGGAGGACTAGAGGACAACTACTAAGGAGAGGAGAGAGAGGAAGAAGAATCATTATTCATTAGAACTGAGAGATACAGGGTTTATATACCCTGCAGATCATCCGAGATCAGGCTCAGTCTGTCAAACAACGAACAACAAACATACATTGTATACATGCATGGGAGGCTATCCAACAGCAGTTGGGAAATTTAAACAAAGCGGTCATTTTCGTCAATCCCACAGGTATATTCTAGTTGTAATATGTAGTGTAATAATTAAATTTCAGCCGATTACGCTCGAAGTGGGGGGTTCAAGGGATTTGGCCCCATTTTCAGGCTAAGCTTCATCAAATCCACTTTGCATTGGCATTCGTATTAATACTAGTACGCAGTCTAGTATTTTTGTAACTTTGAAAAGATAAGTGATCCCGCTCACTCCTTTCTCATCTACTTTCTAATTGCTCTGTTTCATCACACCAAAGAAACGGGCTGGAAGCAAAAAATTGTATTTCAACATGCCTCAGGTGGATAACATTACCGCCCTCGAGCTGTGTGATGCTGCTACACACGGCTCCGTGGACCGGGTCGAGTCCCTGCTAGCCTCGGGCGTCGATCCAAATGTAGGATTTGATGAATTGGCCTCTGCCCTTTCTGGAGTGGCAGACGACTGGGCTAGTGTTGAGAAAAGCACATGTCCTCCAATAATTTTCTTTGGTCACACCGAGGCACCCGCTCTTCGTCGGGCTGCGCAAGATGGCAATGCCAAAGCTATCAAGAACCGCCGACGGGCGACACAAATCATGACAACTTTGCTCCAGCACGGCGCAGACCCTTATGCACTGTTTCGTCAGCCTATCCAAATCCATCATGGACGACCTTTGTATCCCGGTGACACCGAGGATAAGGACTTTAGCTTTGAAGAGACCGATCTTATGATGGTGACTGCGAACCACACTGAGATCCTTCGAAAGGCTCTTGAATTGGAAGAATTACGACAACAAGGAATATCAGAGCCTGAGTATGGTGATTCTGATTATGAGTCCGACTGCGAATACGACATGGCTCTCGCATATCAGCCGCAGTATCCGCGCAAGTACGGTGTATGCAGCACTCTTCATTCGCTACTCGAGCTCGGCAAACCAGTTCGATCTGTGCTCGACTTTCTAGGCGATAAACTAGATTTGGAACGACGGGACCCTCAGGGACGGACGCTATTTCTGGCCGCCTGTCGGAGCCCTATCGGCTTAGATGCATCCATCGACGGAGACTTCCACGCTCTCTCTCAGGATAGCACTTATCGTGGTCTCCGTGAGAACCCCTATCCGCAACCCAACAACCCTTGGACACAGTCTGAAACTCAAGGCTACACCCTGCTCCTCCCTGGTCCCACTCTCCTCGAGTTCTTTATATCCCATGGAGCGAATCTTCTTGCCGTCGATAACTACGGTAGAAACGCCCTCCATCAGCTCTTTATATCCTTCCACCGTGAAGCAGAGGTACAACCTCCGATCATTGAAGCTGGGCTCAAGTATTTGGTCGCAAACTGCCCCAGTCTAGTGAATCAGCCCGACTACGCCGGCTTTTATCCACTGCATCTTGCAATACGACGAATGGGCGTATATATGAAAGCAGAAGATCCTCTCATTCCAACTGCTATTTACAGACTGGAGACTGCCGTCGACGACCTCCTTGCCGGGGGTGCGGACCCGCTAGCTCGCGATAGCCGCGGTAACACCGTTCTCCATTACCTTGCAGCCTGCAAACTTGGCGAGAATGATAAGATTGGAATGGGCAACGAACAAAGACGTCTCCTTCGGGTATTCCTCTCACGCGGGGTTGATCCGAAGGTGCGAAACCAAGATGGCCATTCAGCGCTGGAGCTCTTTTTCAGGACAGGTCCCGTCCCAATGATAAAGGAGGCGGCTTGCTATGATGCTATTGGCGAAGAAGTTATTGGCGTTTTTGAGCAGGCGGGTTGTGATCTAATGGAGACTACTCCAGATGGCCAAACGCTGTTGCATTTGGTCGCCGGGCTGGTTTCCGTTCGGGCGTTCCCATGGTTCAAAATCCTCCAGGGTAAAGGGCTTGATCCCATGGCTCGAGACAAGGAAGGGAATACGCCTATCGATATCGCAATGGGGAATGAAAAATTGGCGGAGCACTTTCGAAAAGACCAAGCTGAGATATGAACTTGTGAACTTGAAACAGAAAAACAAAGAGTGCTCGCGTCTTTCAAGAAAAGGAGAGACCGAAAAAAGGGGATAGGGGAACGAGGAAGAGAGGGAGAGGGAGAGAAGAGAAAATTATCTACTCCCGAATAAGGTCCTAGAGGCCTAGAGCTCAGGCCGCCAACATCCCGCGGTGGTCAATGTTTAGGGGTGCCCACCTGGGCAGGGCCTCAGAGCCCTAGTTTTCACTTATATAATAAGCACTGGTTTGGACGCTCTCAAAATTGTTCATACTAGGAGGAATCAGAATCAGAACCTCTTCGAAGGAACATGCTGAGAGGAAGAGCTTACTTCAAGAACTCGACACTGTGAAGAATAGCTATATAGTGACTTTCAGCCGGGTTGTAGTCAAAACCAGGGGTTTGGCGCATTTACCTGGAGACATATCGAATGAATTGAAATAGAATGATACCAGTCGGTCCACCTCGGGCTTTCTATGGAGTGATGCCAAGAGATGCTCTCTTGTTATATGATAATGGAACCAAAGTGGACTAGTTCAGTATGTAACCTTGAGTGAATTTCAAGGCGGGCTAACCTCCCTTTGTAAACCACCTGAATATCCAGCCACCTCCACCTTTGCCCAGGTGGTACTGTGTCTTGTCAATACTCAATCACGTTTTTAGTATTTCTCCCCGAAGGCTTAGAATTTCAGAACACCACGCTATGACTCGGTTGGACCAACTGCCGCTCGAACTACTTTGTCTCATCATAAGAGGGTTGCCCAGCGAGAGGGACATCAATGCTTTTGTGCAGACCAACCAGAATCTATACCGCCTTCTACATTTTTTCCTATGCCAGCATAACATCCAGTTCCATCAGAGCTCAGCCTTGCTTTGGGCCGCTAAGAATGGATATACTGATCTGGCGAAAAGATTACTCAATGCTGGGGCGAATATAGCTGCATTAGAGAGTCCGGCAGAGATTGCGCATACCATCGATACCAGAGACCTCTTAAAGGAAGTCAAAAATCCGTTATTATACGCCGCCCAAGGCGGGCATCTCGGCACTCTCAATTCCATGCTTTCCGAAGCACAGTCGGATCGAGTCTGCTCGCCAGCTCAGCTGCGTACCGTTCTTCACTGGGCTATCCGCTCTCGCGATAATCAACTTGTGGAGCTGATGATCAAGAATAACGCCCCTCTAGACCCCGCAGGCGACGCTAGATGGGCGTTCTCCGCATTAGGCGTTGCCGTTGCCTCGCTCAATGACTTCATTATCCCCCGGCTACGAGAGGCAGGAGCAAAATCAGGTCATTCAGAAAGCCCAAGTCCCCTCGCGAATGCCATATTCACCAATCAACGACCCGTGGTTGAGCTTCTTCTCAAACAAGGAGAACGGCTGCGTTCTGATGGAGCTCTAATGCACATTGCACGCAAAAATGACAAAGATCTTTATCAACTATTGATTAAATATGATGCTTTGGAGATGGACATATTTGGCACTCAGGCGATGTTCTCCGCAATCATGCACGGGCATTACGATATGGTCGAATCCTTGATTGAGAAAGGTGCAGACCCAAACTTGGACTGGCAGTTCTCCACTCGGGATCACAAGGATTGGTTTTTCTACAGCGCAATAGGTTTCGCTCTATATTTCGGGCACCTTGAAATTGTGAAGCTTCTGCTGGCGAAGGGTGTCCATCCAGACAAAACAGACCTCGGGCTCGCCACAAAGAGAAATTACGAGGAGGCAATTGCTCTCTTATCGAAATTTTCCTACGACAACTTACCTGAGAAAGGATTTGTGCCCACTCACATTTCTTTTAACATAGAAGCCAGGTTCGATAAGGGTCTTGTGGCCAATGTGGTGACAAGCGGGCTTTGGACCTATAATACTACCCAAGTTGAAACCTCGGAGGATGCAAAATATCCCGATGAACGGGACATATATTAGTACAGCACGAATTATTGATATTCCAATGAAATATTCTCAATTCATAAATCTTTACATCACGAAGTCTCTGTAGTGTTCGTCGTTTGAATCAAGATCCGACGATAGCTCGTGAGAGGGTGGTAGCCATTATCGGTCACTTCCAAGATCAAGTGTAGCAACCAACAGCCAGAGGCAGTAAGAGCCTTTCCATCACAGCTCTCACTAGCTACAGGAAGCTCCACCTGTGCTTTCCGGCCGCCATTAGCCAAGGTGACATTAAACTCAGGCACTTGACCCGCAACATTCCAGTTAGTTGACCCCGGCTCACGATACTGGAACCACTTAAAGCTCAGGGAATCGCCATCGGGATCTGACGTGGCTGCAGCATCAAACGTGAGGCTTGACCCGGCTGCTGCGTTTATTCTCAAGGGAGCAAGCTCAGCAGTGCCATTTACCGAAATCACCGGGTGGTGGTTTGCTTTGCTGATATTTGCCGGAAGAGACCACTGCATGCGGGCGGCGAAATCATTCTGGAAGGCATTTCTCCATCGCCAAACCGTTGCACGGTTGGAAATGTAAGTTCCATTGTTTTGGCCGACGACGCTGTCGGCGGCGTCGCTGTAGTGGTTGAAATTCAGAACAGTCGACGGGTTGACTTTTGAGTATCGGCCACCCCAGGATCCATAGTCTGGTTGCTCGGAGACACCGAGTCCATTTTGAATAAGATAAAGGAAGCTCGGGGTATCTCCTTCCATGATGTACTCGTAGCTCGGGTAGGCAGCTTTGCCAAATGTTCCGATTTGAATATTATCGCGCAGCCACTTATGCGAGACTTTGGAGTTATCAGGGCCGCCTTTGTCTTGGCCGTAGAAGTCTTCTCCAGAGATTCCAATCCATGTGGCAAGACCATACTGGTTCCAGCCGTGGGTGGAGGAGATGTAGAATATATCAGGGAACTGCTGACGGATCCAGGCACCTGTGTCATCCTGGTCTGAGATTGTGTAGACACGAATACGAGACCGTAAGTTAGCGGCTTCGGTCGCTGAGTAGCTATCGTGAATCTTGTATAGCACTTGGGCGAGGACGTTGGTTCCGCCCCAAGCGAGAACCCACAAGGGCTGGTCGGATTCCTCTTGGAGACGCTCTAGGAGCAGCTTTCCTCCATCGCTAAGAGTAATGTTCTTACCCACCGCAGTCATACCATAGGTCTTGAAGTTCTCATTATCAGCTCGGTGCGAGATATTATTTGACTAGATCCAAAACTTACGGCAGGGCCTGTTCGCACGAGGCTACGCATGTGCTCTCCTGATGGATATGGCGAATCTGGAGGTGCATGACGGTTCAGATTATGCGTGATGTTCGCATAGGCATCAATCACGGATAGCATATCCTCTGGATAGACTTCATTTCGTAACCAAGTTGAGGTGACGGCGACAATGCCCTCCGTGTGGAATTGGTTGGAGTAAAGTAGGTATCGGGCCAACGACTCGGCATCGTCGGGCTCGTTGGAGATATCGGAGAGAATGAATACTCGTGGTTTGTTGGGGATTGGCAAGAAAGAGCTGGTATTTACGGCTGTGGCGATTGTTTGGACTGCCAATGTCCACACCAGCAGAAATGTAGTGAGTGAAGCCATAGTTCTTGATTTCTGATGGCTATTATCCTATACATTTACCTCTATATTTATAATCCCTGCCAAACTCCCGGATATCTTCTACGGAGAAATGCCGACACTTTTTTCCCCATCTTCTGCACTCCGCATTTTGTGGGGTAGTGCTAAATCCTACTCTATCCGGCCGTGCCTCTCCGAAATAGGAATTCCCTCTCAAATAGGAACTTCGAACCACCGTGATGTTAATCCGGCACGTTAGATGTATTCTATGCCATTGGTGTATATCGGTTGGCAATCAAGAACGGGGGTTATTAGGCTACCACACCGATTTAGTGCCTCTAGGTAAATGATGAAATGCGCGAATCAACCTAGGATCTGTTCTCTCTCGCATCTTAATGAATTTTACCTAGGTACCTAGGTATAACTATATACTACTAAAGTCAGTCAGCCACCACAAATCCATGCTTCTCCTAGTATAGCCACAAAATATATAATCTAGTGAAAGGTGCTAAATGTGCGATAAATTTGCTAAATATGAGCCAATTATCACCGTTAAAACCTATATAGCTATTCTAGTTAATATAATATAAAGTGTTGTGTACTTGGGTCGTGGACAATTACCATTTTGGGATCGAACCAGGTTGGGCCCATTGCATCATCCCAATTCTTGGCAATTTACCCCATACTCTCCCCCCGTGTACAACACATTCCTTTTCCAACCCTTCAAAATCAACATGGCTGATTCGCCCATTCAACCTTTGAATACACGTCGCGCCCGCACCTTCGAAAGTCAGCGACGGAACTCGACCCTTTCGGACTCGCTCTCAGAGGCCCGCAACTCCATCCGCTCATCGACCGATGACTTGTTTCTACCTCGTGTAGCAAAAGGCCATGACGCAATTCCAGCCGAAGAATCGAATTGGCATTCAGCACCCCTCGGGCTGGCCCTGCTACCCGCAATTGCGGGCATTTTCTTCCATGAAGGTAGTTCCTTCGTCACCGACGTCACATTACTAGTCTTGGCCGCTATATTTCTCAATTGGTCTGTGCGGTTGCCTTGGTATATCTCCCCCACGATCTTATAATCCCCCAAAATAATAGTACTAATATTAACTATATAAAAAGGGACTGGTATCGCTCAGCCCAAGCCATCCGACGAGAAGAAAGTGGATTCCCCGCACGCGACGATCCCCAATTCGAGGTCGACGACGACCACGAGCCCCAACACAAAGAAGCAGCAACAGCCATATCCGAGCTCCAAATCCACGAGCTCGCCGCTCTAGCCGCATGCTTCATATTCCCTATAGTCGGCACATGTCTCCTACACGCCATCCGCTCCAGCCTCTCCCGACCCTCCGAGGGCCTAGTATCAAACTACAACCTAACAATCTTCCTCCTAGCCTCCGAAGTCCGGCCAGTCGCCCACCTCCTAAGACTAATCCAAAAACGAACCCTACACCTCCAACGCATCGTATCATCCTCAACAGACCCAATCGTCACCCCGACAACCCTGCAAGACCTAACCAAGCGCCTCGAAGAGCTCGAAGCCCACGTCGCAGAGACAGCAACCGCCCGTCTCGCAACCCAACCAACAGATAAAGACTCCCACCCCCTCTCACCAAAAGAACAAGAACAAAAGCAACCCGAGACATCCCCATCCCTCGTCGCCAGCGCAGCCCTCGAAACCCGTAAAGCTATCCAGCCCGATATCGAAGCCCTTAATCGCGCCGTCCGGCGCTACGAGAAACGATCCGCCCTCTTCTCACTGCAGACTGATCAGCGCTTCGTGCGTCTGGAGACGCAGGCCGGCGACGCGATTGCCCTGGCGGCTGCTGCGAAGCGGTCGGCGGAATCCCGGCGTCCGAATTATGCGCTCGTCCTGCTGGACTGGGCTTGCGCGTGCGTTGTTGTCCCTGCTCAGATTGCGCTGTCGCTTGGTAGTTTGCCTGGACGTGCGGTTGCGGGGTGTTGGGATGCTGCGATGCGTATGCTTCCGGGGCGGAAGATTGCGCCGCAACAGAGATCGAAGTCCAAGTCTGGGTCGAAGGGGAAGGCTGGGGCTGGGTCTGGACCTGGACCTGAGAGGGCGGGATCTTCGGGTGAGTATCGGCAGGGTGGGGGTTTGGCAACGCAGCGGCGGTCTGGGGTGAGGAATGGGGATGGGGTGTGACGATGTTATGCATGGATTTTTTTTTTTCTGATTTATTGTTGACTGAAGATATGATATTTAGTGCGCGATGGGCATTGGGGAATGGCCGAAGGATCGGTCCACGGATATATTGGCGTTTATGTATGGGCTTGAGCACTTTCCGGCATGATCTATCATATACTGTAGGATGGGAATATCGACTTCAGTTCAAATATAAGGGTGCTCAACCTGTATCATTAATCTTTATAGGCGAGAGAAAGGGGGAGATATAGCATTTGTACAGTATTGTACACATCAAGACAACGTGATGTAATGGAACACTTCAAAGTCAAGTCTATAGGAGTGAAAACATCGATCGATGCCGGACCGCGAGACAAAGGGTCACGCCCCACAAACCTCTCGACTTGTATCAGAAAAAGAAATCAAGACCGACCCCCAGATGGACCTCGATCGTCCACTGCAACCATCTTTAAGAATGGTTCAATGATTGATCGTCTCCGCTCTTCAGATATACGACGCTCTTTCTCCTTAGGCGGCAGCGGAGCTGAGGCAGAAATAAGCACGAGTGAAAAGATAGATGCTAGAGCAGTCTCAACTGCTTGTCGGCGTGCTATCGAATCGTTCTGGCCGGTGGGCTCAGGGCTGGTGCCAGCGGATATGCTCGTGGAGCGGTTCTTGCGGCGGAAACTGCCGCTGGTTATGAAGGCAGTAGCGGAAGCTGGAGTAGGAGATTGGGCTTGATCATGGCTTGCAGTTCCTGCCTGCTTATCTGCCGGCTCTTTGGCGACAATGTGTTTCCCTTGCTTGGATAACGGGAGCAATGGTGTACCGGACGATACCGGAGCCACTTCATTGGCGATGCGGGCGAGCATGAAAGTGACAAACGTAAATGATACGCTGTGCGCTGGTGAGTAGGCCAGATGCTCAAGCACCCAGGCCTGGGTTTCTTCCCAGTTTCGAGGAGGGGATTTGCTTTTCTCGCGTACGATTATCTGCTCCTCCATGTCTTGCCATACTTTCGCAGTGACGACACCATCTTGGAGCGCGTTGAGGAAAGTGAGGAGGGTTTCAGATAGGACCTCCAATCGATGAAGAGAGGATAACTCAGGAGCAAATACTGAGGTGAGGGACTTGTTGGTATCGAGGGCTTCACGCACGGAAATTTGCAGCGCAGCACGCTTCTCCTGGTCCTTTAGAGTCCATGTATCAGGCTGAAAGGGCCATGCTCCCAAGGAGAGATCCGTTGTCCATGGGGGTTTATGCTCCTCAGATTCACCATTTGTCATGCTCCACTCTGCAACCGCGCGCTCTGTCAGCTCGGAAACTGCCTCAGTCAGTCGGAAAAGCTCGCGTGGTGCCGACAAGCGGATTCCCGTGGAACTATCTGTGCTGGATGGGTGGGGGGTCTTGGATTCGGCCAAACTTCGAGCACCCGCTTCTGGCATGCGAGTCAACTCGTCGATACTGCAACCGAAGCAGGTGGGTAGCCAACGGCCGTGAACAGAGATAAAGTGGTCGCGACCCCCGTCGACATGAAGGACCATGATATCTTCGAGTTTGACCTTTCCAATATTAAGCAATCGGACATGTTCGATGCTGCGAACGTAAGCTATGACATCAACATTCGCTACTTCCCCAGGGAGCAGAGTGTGGGTCTCAGACGAAGTAGTCATCGGTTGGCCAGTGTCGTGGGCAATGTCCGCAGACTTGCAGACGTGTATAACAAGCCATGAGGGTGGTTGTGCAATGGTCTTATCGTCAACGTTAGGTCGCTCCGCAAATGAAAAAGTGGCTGCGGTGCCGCTGGTGTTGGCAATAGTTAGGGACCGATGAACTTGGACATCGAAGGCAATCTCGCCGAAATCGACGGTGTCGGGATCTTTGTCTGTGTGTTTTTGGTCACCATATTTATCCACCACAATAGTGAGATCCGGCCGAGCTTCGTTCTCAGCCTTGTCCAATTCACGGGCCACTTCTTGGTGAACCTTTGTTTTGAGTTCGCGATTGACCGCATCAAAGCTCAAGGTAAATACAGCATCCAGAGGCTTGTGGTCCGACGAAAGAATGCCTTGGTGTGACACATAATGGTCCAAGCGAATTGGATCATGGGAAGAGTCGAGCGATGCAAGTGTGGCTGCATCATCATCAGCGGCTTGCTCCTCATCTGATATGTACTCCTCGCTGGCTACACCATCTGTGTCAGGGTCATATTCAAACAAGACGTTATCATCGGCAACAGCCTTGTCTACCCCGCTTGCCTTCATCTCCTCGTCCCTCTTTCGGGCCTCCTCCGCTTCGTGGTCGAGCTTCTCATGTCTCAGCTTGTCCTGGTGAGTGCGGAACAGAATCCGATCACACCAGCTAGGACCCCGTTGCTTCTCGCTCGAATCAAACATGGCCACACTCCCAACATCGTATTTGTACGTCGGCAAGAAAGTGATGTGACCTTCCCGCCAACCCTTGTGGAAAGCTGCTCCTTTTCTCTGCTGTAGTCCGAGTTGATCATGCGGGAGGAGTGAGGAAATTGTAGTTTGAAGAGACGCAGGGTCATTATGAGGATCAATCTCCTCGTCAGTGACAGGTTCGGTGACTGGCTCCGTCTCCTCTTGTTCGGGGGGAGAAGAAGAAGAAGGTGACTCATCATCTGAATCGGCCTTAGGGTTCCCAGAATGGCTTGACGAGTGCTTTTCTCGGCGCTTTTTGTCGTACTCATTGGCAGTATGCCGAGAGAGGACCTGGCGCACGTCGTCACCGGGGATATCGTCGAGGCGGTAGTTGAGGTCACCAAACCAAAAAGTGAAATCTTCATTTCCAATTGCTTCGCCCGAATCACCCGATGATTCACCCTCGGACCAAACCGCGTCAAATCTAGCACGCTGGACAATCTGAGAAGAGTCCCAGTTGCGCCGCTCCAAGCTGCCTTTGTCGGACCCCGCCGCGAGATGACAGTTGATAAAGACCAAACGGGTCGTTTCGCCCAGGACAAGGCGCGTTGCCACGGCACCCTTGTTTCCCATGTATCCCATCAGCCCCGTGCCGACAGAGGTACTACTGATCGAAGAAATACTCTCTCCAATGGCGGGAGACGCATATATCAGAAGCAACAAGCCGACCAACTGGACTTCAGAGACTAGCTGGTATCCTTCCGGTAGCGCCTTTCGGACTGCTTCCTTCCACCGCTTGGATGGTGCCAGATCGACATATGGCCGGAGCGCTTCCGTTGGGGAAGATATATCGACCACTTCTTGCAAACCCAAGACGTACAGGTCTATATCTTCAGGGCTGTAGTGAAACGTTCCTTTTTTGTCACCGTCCGATTTCTGCTGGTCATGCTTGCTGTGCGATTGGAATTCTGACTCTCGTGCGTAGTTTGTTCCAGAGAACTTCGGGCAGACCCCATCTCCTTTAACAAACCACTTTCCAACGTCTTTCTCGGTGCCGGAGATGCCGGCTACGTTCCACGTGCCGACCTTGACTCGGATAGATCGCCGGCGCGTGTACTCGTCTTTTCTTGCTCGGACCGCACGCGAAAGTGACAAAACGTCGAGTCCTGGTTTCTTAATCTCTTCCGCGTATTCCGACTCGTGGCCCTTGTGCCCTGACCCGGACGACGATGGAGATTTAGTGCTCATGGTGTATGAATTATATGATGGAATCAGCAAATAAGAAAGATTCTTCTCCTCGCTTGGGTTATTGTTCGAGGTTCGGTGGGGTAAGGGTATGTAGCGTGGTGTATGTATGAGTGTGTGGGCTTGAGCGGTTCTTAATTCCGACAAGGGACAATAGGCTGTGAGGGTTGTCGCAGTAGAAAGATTAGGGGATGATGGCTATCATAGAATAAATAGACAGAATTGAGAGAATCAGTTGTATAATGCGACAATGGCTTGCTTGGTCAATTCATCACAGAGGTTCATCCCACCAAGGTTGAGAAAGGTCATATCGTCATCACGTAGGATATAGGGAACAGGCAATATATTTGAGACCAATCTGAAAGGAGTCAAATATACACCAGCATCTGAATATCCTGCTTGAGGTCCAAAAGAGAAGAGGTTCGAGAGTAGAGAGTAGAAAGTAGAAAGTAGAGAGAAGCCGGATAAGCGCGAAGGCGGAGCAATGACGATATGCCCCAGCTCCTTCCCTCTTTCACTTCGTGACTTTCCAAGAGCTCCCACAGAAAAACATGACTTCACGCAAACCTCGGAGACAAAATAATCACAATCCTGTCAACCTCACGGATTATGAATCTGACGCTCCATACTATTCCGATATGCAGCAACAGCCTGCACCCCCGCTCCGCTCGAACGAGGAGCTCAACCTCTCCGTTATCCGCCGCCACAAGCCCTCGGTGACCTCCATCCTCTCACTCGCCCCCTACGCAGTAGTCTACATCTTCAGCCCCACCACAAAACAATGGGAAAAGAACGGGGTTGAAGGAACTCTGTTCGTATGCCAGGAAACACAGGGTGCCCTAGGCGAAGAGCGCTACACTGCCTTCGTGCTAAACCGCCGTGGGTTGAATAACTTCGATCTCCCCCTCACCGACGGCGAGAATGTCGAAATCACAGAGGAATATGTGATTCTCAAAACCGAAGAAAGCGCTGAAGGCGAAGCTGGACAAAATGGCATCGCCGACCCCTTGCACCCGCAGAATGTGCCCAACAACCAGAACGGCACAAACAACGTGCGCATCTACGGTCTCTGGATCTACTCAGAGCCACCGCCAAACTCCACCGCGGAGAGTCGCACCATAAACGCCCAGATGATCCTCGAGTGCGCAACCCACGCGGGAGAGAGCATGAAGCTAGCTCGCGAGCGTCTCGAGGCTATGCGCCAGACCAGCTTGCATGTCGCAGCAGTGGCGGCTTCTGCAAAGGCTGCCCCGATAGAGGAAATACAGGCTAGCGTGCCTATGGGACGTCAAATTTCTCTGAAGGATCTGTTTGGTCAACAGCGCGCCCAGGATGACGCTTGGAGTGTGCGCGCACACCATTTGGTCCCCGAGCAGCAGCACCCGCAGCAGCACCTGCAGCAGCCTAACTATCAACACATGATGCCTCATCAAATGCCATCTCCCACTCCCCCGCCGCAGCCGCAATCCGATGTGTTGGGAGATCTATTCCGGAGGGCAGGACTAGCTCAGCAAGGCAATGGGCAGGGCCACTAGAGGAGTGCTGAATGATTCCTTTGGATCCCTCAATCATTTGTACATGGCGTCTAGATTTATGATTTATTCCGGCATATTTGAATAGCTTCGGGCTTTTTGTTATTCGGATGGGAATGGGCGTGGCGTAACGTCTCTTGAGATACCCGTTGCAATCTGCGCCAATGGCGAAATTCATTGTCTTCATGTAGTTCCTGTCTATTTCTATCCATTGTAAAAGCCATGGCCTCTCTCTCAGGCCACAATCTGCCCAATCATTCCCGCAACCTTTCGCGCCATCACATCACTGTGTTCTACATGCTGTCAGCAACGCTATCGTAGTGAAAGTTGATAAAAAGCCACTTACTTAAACAAAAGGCATGCGGCAAACCCTCTTCACAAACAACCATAGTCGGCCCATCCTGTCCTCCCTTCCGACCGCGCACCGCAACAATCTCATCTCTCGTCTGATCAGCTACCCAGTGATCATTACGACCAAAATAGAAAAACAGCTTGGCGATAGGCTCACACGCCGACGCAACGCCCCAAACATCATCACTCCATTTGTCCGAAGTGATAGTCCGCATTTCATCAGCGGCCATATGTCTATCCACCAGGCAAAAGTAGTTAGCTAAACCCAAAGTACAGCCAAAAAAAAAAGAATAGTACACATACAAAGCTTGCCGTACTCCACCCCGACTCTTCAAAAAGGCACAAGTAGCATCCAAAGCATGAACGGGGGGATCACCCATGACAATCCGGACCACAAATCGAAGAAGCGATGCCGGGAGCAAAAATGTAAGTAGTCGGGCGAAGAAACTAACCACGACAGCAAGACGGGGAATGATCGAAAGTAGAGTCTGCACACCCGAGCCGAGATTAGCCACGAAACTGAAAAGAAACATAAGTATCTGATAAGAGGAGGATGGTATGTACCGTCAATTTCTGTCCTGAAGGCGACGCGGCGATATCCTTGACAGTCGGGAAGAGCATCGCTCCGCCGACGATATCGAAGGCGCTTTCGGGGCTTGCTTCGCGGTGTCGTCTTAGGATTTCCATGGCGATGTATGCGCCAACAGAGTGTCCGATTAGGATGACTTTTTGTCTGGTTGCTTTACCGTTACCGTTGGCTTCATCTCCCATCAGGGTAGCGAGCTTTCCCTGGACAAAGCATATCTGGCCCTCCAGATCGAGATCGATAGCCTTGTTCTGTGAGGGCTGAGGTTCGTCAATTTCAAAGCCGCTGAGAGAACAGCCATAGATTTGAAATGGTGGTAGGCCTGTTAGATGTTCCTCTTTTGGCTCATCTAGATGCTTTGCGAGTAGAGAGAGGAACGGGTAGTAGTAGCCGATCAGACCCGGGTTGCCGGAGATGAAGAAGATTGTCGTCTTCTGGTCTGATGGAGAACCTGTGGTGGTGAGAAAGGTGTTCGGGGTAATTTCAGACGCCATTTTTTGTTTGGCTTGTATCATTGGATCTGCTGTAGGGCTCTCTCATGTAGATTTCATCCAGGGTATAGATGGCTACGAGCTTGTTGGGTGGTCTAAATTTGGTTAGTGGTTGTCCAGGTGGAGATAAGACGTCTGATGGAATATAATCACACGAATTGTACCCCTTCGGTATGTAATTTTGGCGTATATGATTACTCTGGAGTGGTTGAATGAATTGCCTGGGATTTATAGGGAGGTGAAATCGGATTTGGCTGGTGGATCCAAGCACCCTGCACCCAAGAGCCACCCATGTTAACCCCTCGATCACCCAAAAATATACAGGATTTCGGTAAAGAAAGCTAAAAGACAGAAAAGAACCACAGAGAGAGAAACCCGGAATCTATAGGTATTTTGATAGGTGGCAAGGCAGATGCTGTACAGGCCGTACCTACGACACTAATAACTCCAACAGGGAAAGAACCCCATGAAGATAGCAGGATATATTGCAACGACTCCATCGGATGCAGGGCTTCTCCACTAGTCGGTATCTAAACCCGACCAGGAAAATAAAAAGAATAGACACCGCAAGGCTAGATCCAATGCATTGCCCAGACGCCACGCCATGTACATCAACATTCAACTAGACGCTAGTTCAGGCCAGAGAAGACAAACCCTCATAAAACCAAGAGGGAAACAGGCAAGGAGTAACCTTGAAAGAAACGGAACAAGAAAGGCCATCGCCCAAAGAACAGCAAGAGATGAAATATGGGAAACCCCGCAACCAAGTCTGGTATCTAGGTCATGGAAAAGGACACTCAAATCAAGAAAAACGCCTGGTTTATGAGGTATATTCATCCACCCTCGTTACCCTTACTGTCATCGCGATTCTCCTTCTCGTAACTCTCGCTCGTCACCTCTGTGCGCGTTGTGTCGGTTTCTGAAATGGATGGTTTGGCCGTTGATCCAATGTTGATGGCGATTCTCTTGGGCGCGGCGCTGGTGACCCTGTTTAATACGCCCGGGGAGGCATTGTTGTCTGCCAGTGAGCCGGCAGACTGGCTCTTTTTCCGATTCATGATAAAGGCGCCAGAATTGCCACTAGTTGAACTTCTTCGTTTGGGTCCCGCAGTAAGCTTGCTAAGCTCGTCATCGTCTTCTTCCTCGCGGCGACGTTTCTCCGCAAGTCGCTCCGGGGGGTTCTGGATGGGTGGTGATGCAGGAACCTCGGTGGAAGTCTCCGTTGGACTGGTCACTGGCTGTTGTTCTGCCCCTTCGGGTTTGGTGTCCATGATGTCCTCGTCGTCGTCATCTGGGTAGTCAACCAATGGTTTGACGACCGCAGGGGCGGTATCGCTTGAAGGTTCATCTGCGGTGGCCACACGGTCTTGTGTCCACTTTATCTTATTTGGTCAGTCGTTTGCTTAAACATTCTCAATCCAGAAGGTACCTACCTCATCTTCGTCGTCAGACGTGTTGAAATAATCCTCTTCCGCGGGGTCCATCTCTCTTGCACCCTGCCAGCGCTGGCCACTGAGGGGAATTCTCCGCGGAGCATTGCTGTCATCCTGACTGAACAGAGTCGTGTCGGCCTCGGCTCCGTATCCCTGCATCTGGTCATATCGAAGAATCAGACTCTGGAAGGTATCAACATAAATGATGTTCTCGAGCTTCTCGCGATATTTTTCGACCACATGAAGGATAAAAGGCTTGATGTTTTCCCGCCTGATAAACTCAAAAAGTTCAAGACAGGCCGAGTTGAGCAGGTTGTCGCGAGGCATTGTCTCGTAGACGATGTCGAGAATCAACTCAAAGGTGTTATTGTGTGTCATGAGAGCTTGGTAGAAGGTATCTTGGAGGCTAATCAACGTGCGGAAGAATTTGAGGGCGACTGTCTTCGGTATTAGCTATGGCTTCTGGGTCAAAAAAGGGCTACACACTCACCGAGTTTGAGGTGTTTCTGAGGTACCCGCAGAAGCTGTGCAACGCGAGGCGCGAGGGATTCACTTTGAATAGAGTTACGGGTGCGGAAGAGATGCTGGCGGACGAAGAAGGTGAGGATATCAACAAGATGCGAGTAGAGGGTGACCTCTTGGAATGTCAAATCATTAACTAGACTCAAAGTTAGCAAAGTCTCGACCAAAAACAAAGGATCATGCAACTTACGGGCTGTGCGGTTTGCAAGCTGTTTAAGCGGTTGGAAAAGCCGTTTTGAGGACTCATCAAAATGTTGCTGGACAAATGCGTCAGAGAGAAGGTTGTTGGTGCGAACTTTGAAGTAATCGGGTCCAGCCCGACCAAGCGGGTCCTGCATAGGAATCTGAGGATCAAGGAGAACCTTGATAGCATCAGCAAGTTGGTTTTTGACGCCGAGGTCGGTCTCCACATGAAGAAGGTCGATCAAGGTGTCTGTGAGTGGTGTCTTTTTCTCGTTGACAGCCTTGAGCATATAACCTCTCATCATGACTGGATCGTGATCCAACAGAATCACTAAGATATCAATGCCAGTCGTGCGCATAGCTGGATTCAAGTGCTTAACGGCAAACGCTATCACGGCAAACAAGCCATGGCTAATAAAATTGGCGAATAATTGGGCCCGGGACGGCGCCTGCAAGTTCTTCGCGATGCCAGCACACTGGTGAAGAAACTGCACGGCGTCATCCTTGCGTCTCTGGTCCGGATTTCTCGGGTCGAAAACGTGAAAGAGGTCTCGTAGGAAGGGCCCATTTGCTTGGATATGATTCACAATCTCCATTTGATTGAAGAATATGAGAGAATTGAGCACCGAAAATGTCGGGTCATCCAAAATCCGAGCAAGCACCACATCTTTCAGATATTGCAGCCTCCATGTACTCCGAATCTTGCGGCGAATGATCGGGTCCTTAATCGGGACGACTTCCTTATATCGCGATTTGTCTGCGAGGTATTGTCGGTGGTTTGCTTTATGTGTGGGGAATTCAGGGTCATCTATTTTCGTCAGTATCAATTGCGTTGGGCTTTGGATCAGGGTGAAGCCGGGTAGGGCATACATTCCAGAGCCCCGACCACTCCGAGGATGACATGATCGGCGACGACGGTTTCGATGATGGTGTTGTCATTGAGCAAAATGAGAGATTTCATGATGTTGCACAAACGATGCAAATCGATCAAGCTCTCCAGACCCTCAGCCAATTCCACTAGCGGTACCAATTTGGCGATGTACTCGTCGCGAATGATGTATTTGGATAGCGCATCTCGACCGCCCTGTGTCATGCTCGCAGCTCGTACAATCTGTTCGATTTCGGGGAGGTTTCCGAGTGCGGCGGCCGGTAATACGATGGACTGGTAGCTATCGAGGTCGTCGGACAAGGCGTCATCTAGGGAAACAATTAGAGCTGCCAGCTTCCAAATACACGGCAAAGCTTACCAGCTGAAGTGAGACTCAGGAGATGTTGTTGGACGGCATTGACAAAGTCCCTTTGATGCGGTTAGTCCATGCGCGCAAAGATTTTTGTTGATTCCTCACCAAATGACCGCACAACCTTCCGCCTCTTGGAAACTTAGCGCCATATCCGTGCCATTCTGCTCTGTCCAAACAATCAAGGTCTCTGGATCGCGTGATACGGTTAGTAAAAAAAAGGACATTAAACAACGATGAGACAAGAATGGCGGGATAGGTACCCTGTTGTTTCTGGTAGCCATCATCCTTGGTGATCCTCGTTTCGAGTAGGACGCGATTGGGTAGGTCTTCGGATTCGACAAATATGCGAGGCTCCTCCTAGTTCAAAGCTATCAGTTACTGATGATGGGGGGATGCGCTCGGGATTGCGCGCGATGGAAACATCGCACGACCCCCAGTGCGCGCACAACACGCGACAACTCACTCCTAAGATCTGACCGGTGCAGAAGCCGGTTCCTCGGTCAAACCAATCATTATCTTTTAGTTCATAAACCTTCACTCGTTTGCGACCGTCGGGCGGCTGTACTTCCAGCGCCATGGTCCGGCAGGAACAGGGAAAGGCGTCTCGTCACTCCGGGCCTGATAAAAGTGCACCGGCGCGAGAGGAGAGCCAAAGGGCGGTGGGGGGAAAAGGAATGAACTTTAAAGAAGGTTATCGGAAGATTGTGTAGGGGTTTGTTTGGAAATGGTTTGAAAGGGACGCAAAGAGGGAATGGAGGTGGAGATCCCAATGATGAAAGAGTCTGCGGAGGGGATGACGATCGGGAACAGTCCTGGTAGGTCCACCTGACGGCCTCGGCAGGTACTTGAGGGGTTTTCTAGACTTTTTTTTCCCCTTAAAAAGTCCTCGGGAGTTTAACAAGAAGCTTCTTTAAATATATGAAGAGAAAGTAAAGAACTTTCGAAACTTCCAGAATTCCCTATTATCCCTGTCCCAATTTCATCTCTAGCTATTCGTCTCTACCTAAGGTACCTCAAGTATAGAAATATAGGCACCCGGGACTACCTAACTATGTACATATTTACCTAGTATATTGTGCACACAGGGCAGAAATATGCTATATAGGAATGCAGCTTATGCTCAAACCTAGACTACTTTATCTTCATCCTTCTGGTGTTCTTCCGTGATCGGCAGAGCTGGGGAATTCATTCTTCAGATGTTCTCTCTCTCTCAGGGGTTTCGGAATGGCATCAGTCAATATGTCATAAAAGTATTTTATAACAGCTGAGTCTGACTCGTGTACAACATAAATCCTGTAATATAATTTAAGATTCATCTATAAATCTATAAATCTATAAATATTCTCTGCAAGGTCAACTTCAAACGCATGGATCTCCACATAATTTACAAGCTACGGAGGGGTACACGGGAAATACTTCTCGTTAAGCCGACATTTAGCCTCTCTCATGAAGTATCCCTCAAGTACCAACCGCCTTACTTCTAGCTGCTGACATAAAAGACCAGGTGGACGGCCCTGTCCGCAGCACAGACCCTCACCGCCCCCACTCTTTCCTTGTTGATTGGCTGTGTTTAAAAGCGTGGAAAGTTCTTATCGGATATGGCCCGATTAGGAAAGGTTCCAGACGCTTTTGCTTTTAGTTGTTCGGGTCATTCTGAGATTTTTGCTTCTTCTTCAGATTCATCGCCAAACAATATATCGATATACGAGCGACTTGGGGAGTTTTGCGCTCGTTTTAATTTTCATAAAGCTCCCTTTTTATTGCTATATTGCTTGACTCTGCAACTGGTTTGCCACCTGCATAATTCAACCACAACCCCGCTTACTGAGCTTGCATCAGCTCACCATGTCTGAGTCGAAGGATCAAATCACCATCCAGGCATCTGGTGTAGACCATGATGTTTCTACGTCTTCACTGGCTAAGGATTCTCAAATGGGTGTACAGCGTTCGAGCTCCCAGGCGGAAGCCTCCGAGCACCCTGTGCAACCTGCAGACCTGGTCGACCAGAAGAAAGGATTCTTTGGCTACTTCAAGACGAAAGAATTCTATATCACTCTAGTTCTAGGGTAAGTAGCACCTTCAAAGACTACAGGCCAAACCTCAAACCCTAACCCAATTGCTCGCAGTCAAATCCTCGCTATTGCCAATACCTCGACGGGTACCTTCACAACGCTACTCGGCGAGGAACAGTGGGCAATCCCTGCGTTCCAAACCTTCCTAAACTATGTTCTACTCAACTTCATTTTCACTCCTTATACGATGTACCGTTACGGCCTCAAGGGCTGGCTCCGACTGGTATACCGTGACGGCTGGAAATGTATGTCAACAATTTCCCCTCCCGCATATTCGACATAGAACCCCGACTAACCGCCGCAGACATCATCCTTGCTTTCTGTGACGTACAGGGCAACTACTTCATTGTGCTAGCATACAAATACACAACCATGCTAAGCGCGCAACTGATCAACTTCTGGGCCATCGTCGTGGTCGTCGTCCTCTCATTCCTTTTCCTGCGCGTGCGATACCACATCACCCAGATAGCAGGCATTGTGATCTGTATCGGCGGCATGGGCGTCCTCATCGCCTCGGACCACATCACCGGCACAAACGGCGGAGACATCTCGCAAGGAAACCAGCTTAAGGGTGACCTGTTCGCGCTGCTAGGCGCGTCCTTCTACGGTCTCACCAATACGGGAGAGGAGTACTTCGTCAGCACTCGGCCCGTGTACGAGGTGCTCGGTCAGATGTCGTTCTTCGGAATGATAATCAACGGTGTGCAGGCCGGTATCTTTGACCGGACCTCCTTCCACGAGGCGCACTGGAACGGAAAGGTCGGCGGATATCTGACCGGCTACACGCTATGTCTAACTCTGTTCTACTGTCTCGCTCCGCTGTTGTTCCGTCTTTCGTCAGCCGCTTTCTTCAACGTCTCCATGCTCACCATGAACTTCTGGGGTGTGATCATTGGCGTCAAGGTCTTCCATTATCATATCCACTGGATGTACCCCATTGCCTTTGTTCTGATCATTGTCGGTCAGCTCATCTACTTCCTTGCCCAGAAGGTCTTGAGTGAAGCCCGCAAGCCCTGGCTTGGGACTAACCAGGAGCGTGGTGTTGTTGGTCTTTTCACTGCGAAGAAGAAGATCGTGCATACCATCCCCGCTGGTGTAGAATACCATGATCAAACCGCCGAGCACATCCCCGGCCACACTACCACGGTGAACAACAGCTCTGTCTGATTGTCCGCCTAGGTGAATGTCCTCATTGATTTCTTCTTCTTTTTGTGTATGTCTTTGGGGGATTATGGATGTGACCGCACATATAAGAGGATCTTTCGGATTTTATGTTGTGTGCTGCATTAGATTCCCGCCAAGTCTGTGTTGGCGCTATCCATGCTGCTGAGAAGTACCCGGGTGGTTTCTATGCTGGGGGAAAAAAGACGATTTTATTTGCGCGCTTTCAATTAATGCTTAATTATTTTCAGACAATTGCTACTTCTATCTTGAGATTAAACTACCAATCTTTATCTCGAGAATAAATCAATACACAGTTCATCACCTGTTCTGAATATCTAGGTATCTCGTCAGCGTACTCCAGAAGCAACCTTGAAACTCCTGGTACCAGGACTGAGCGGGAATTGAAAGGTAATCTTATATCAGTGTAGGTGAGTAGCATATCTCGCCAAATCGAAATCAAAGCCCAACATAATAAGACTGGAAGATGAGAAGCCCTAAATAGAAGGCATGATTACAGTGTTATGAAGCCAGAGACACGTTATAGGACCCGAACAAATGAGGAATCGATAGGTATATAAGGGACACAACATTCCAAGGTTCCCTTCGTCTGATGAAGTCCATAGCAAGCCTAGTATCCGCCCAAAACATAACCTTGGAAGTAAAGAAGTAAACAGACTCCAGTAACCCTTACATCGACTGCATTATAGTCAAATCTCACCAAAAAGAAAAGGCGAAAGAAAAAGGGGGTAAAAAAAACAATATCCAAATCCAAGAAACATCCGTTTTGAGCCTCTGTTCGCCTCCCCATCTCCATATGGAGATATGTAGTAAAAACAGGCATCCAAAATTAAATAAGTCACAATGTGCAAGTTTCCCGTACCACCACCCCCCAAAAGATGAAAAAAGAAAGATAAAAGAAGACCTGTGCATCCGACATGAAAAACACCGAGAAAAATGAGACAGCCCATACATAGCCCACGAGCATCACAGATAAAGCGCCATATTTCCGACCATATTCGCACGGGCACCGGAAGAGCAAAAAACAGACAAACAAAAAAGCAGAACAAAAATAACACTGCTGAACCCGACACTTAACGGAGGTGAAGAAGGCATCGTATCATCCAGACAGATCCAACACCAATTTGGGGGATATATTTCCAACTCCCAGTAAACCCCATCCTGCTTTTCCCCGCCTAGTATAGTAAGCCAGCTCAACCCCAAGTCCAAAATGCAAGCGCCAACTTGGAGTAATGCCATCAAAAAAGTAATGCCATCAAAAAGTAATGCCATGAGAAAACCATAAATCCGGCGTTGAGGCGTTTTAACCCCAAACGGAAGCTTGCACGCCGAGCCCGCTCTTAGAGCTCCAGACGCCACTGCCGTTGCTCCAGCCGAGGCCAACACCGCCAGCCTGGTCCTTAGCGCCGGGGGCACCAGCTGCAGAGGTCACAGGTGGGGTAGGTCCGGCAGAGGAGGTGCGCTCAGTGGCGGGGCCAGCATTGGGGTCAGCAGGAGAGAGGCCGAGCCCGAGCGGGGAAGGGAGAGGGGTGATGGAGCGCTTGTTCAAGGCCGAGTTGGCAGGAGGCGCAGAGGTCTGACCAGGGGCAGGCCTGGAACCGATAGGACCGACGGAGCCGACAGGACCAGCGGCGGGCTTGGAAGGAGCCTGGCGGGATGAGGGCGAGTCAGCTCCGGGCGACGAGGTCGAGGTTACGGGCTGCTCGGCGCCGAAGCCGGCGTTGATGGCGGAGCTAGGCGAGGAGGTGCTGTTGGCGCGCGAGGGCGACTGCAGGCCCGTGGCATCGGCGCTAGTGGCGCTTGCCTGGGTCAGACCGAATGGGTCCATGCCTCGCGGGGACGATCCGCGGACACCGGACGATGGGGTGCCACCGCCGGCTTGGCTATCTGGGCGTGGGTTATCATCGGAGAAGGCACCGGGCGGGAAGAAGGCTGGGCTTTCGTTGCCGTACAGGGCGCGGTGCTGGCGGGCGAGGAGTTCGCGACGGCTGTCCTCGCTCACGGCAGCTGGGCTGGTGGAGCGGTCGGATTTGGATGCAGACATCTCGGCGAGGAGGCCTTGAAAGGAAGAAGAAAAGTATTAAAACCCCGTGTTCAAAGAAAAACGAAGAAGCCAAACCAAATATATTACACAGGCCGACGGATACATAGATGCAAGGAAGTGAAAAGAAAACGAAAAAAGCCGACGGGGGAATATAACGAGGCTCAAAAAGAAGAAAAAGACAGACGCTACCACGTACTTCGGTTGTACTGTTGCTCCTGGTGATAGTTGCGGAGTTCCCTCTCACGCTGTGCTGCCATCCGACGCTTCGCCTGCATCATCTGTTCCACCTCGTTGGGACGACCCTGGTACCGCTGGGAGGCATAGAAACCCTGGGCATTGCCAGACGGGGGCATGCGGTTGCCATCGAACTCGCTGATCGAATGGTGTCGCTGAGGGCCACCACCCATACGAGGGTCTGTCAAGAGACAAGTCAGAAACGCGTTCTGGGTGCCATCCGTGCCCGCAACATACCGTAGTCGGGGTAGGGCCGGCCCATCATCATGGGCATCGAATCCCGCCGAGGAGCATTCCACAGTTTCCCGCTCTTGACGAGATTGTCGATCGCACGATCGACCTCTGGAAAAAAAAAGAGAGATCAGCACTCGTCCCAAAAGTGTTCCAACAAAAAGTATGCCCATGTCATCTCCACAACCGCCTCGCTTCAAAACCACCAACTTTTCCTCCAGGGATTATGCGATTCGGTTTTCGGAGAAGCAATTGTAGAGATCCAAGCAGAAGTGGTGTCCGTACCGTCAAATTGGGAGGAAAAGGCCGGGGTATCATCGCGCTGGGAGACCGAACTCGATCCTGTTTGTCAATGTTAGTTTTTGCTCCGGATGCTCGGCGTTTGATCCCATACCTGACCGGGAGGGAGGCGCCGGCTGCTCCCAAGAGACCTGGCGCGCAGCGGGTGCTTGCCAGCCCTGAGGTTCGTAGTACGAAGACATTGTCGAGATCAAAAGGACCGAAAGTGCGACGGTTCAGGGGGGGGGGAGATGATCCGGTCAGAGGCGATCTGTCGAGAAAAAAAAATGTGAGCGTCGATCCACAACACACACTTTTTGAACGGTTCTCCAGATCTTCTTTCAACGCATTAAAAGAAAGTATCGAAATTTGAGAATCACAAAAAAAAATTATCCTGGTCTCGGTAAAACCCCAGGGTGTGTTTTCCACGGTCTTTCAATTATTTTTCAATGGGGTATATGGGGTATAGAAATTTTTTCCATTCAATTGGAAGAAACAGTATAATCAAGGCACTTACAGGGAAAAGGCCTCTGAGTATTTCTTTCTACCACGAGTCAACGAGGCAGAGAAAGTCCAAAGATTGGAAGGATGAAGAGAGGAAAAGGAGAGAAAGGGTCCTATGGGGGGGGGGGATGTGGGTGTGTATTACCTTATGGAGAGAGGAGGGGGTTTTCATAAATTGTAATGTAAAAGAGTAAAATAGTACATAGAGTATACGAGAAAAAAAGGAGATTCCTTTTCTTTTTTTTTTTTTTTTTTAAAGTAGGACAACACATATTATTGATATTATTAAAATACTTATCCTAGCTTCTTCTCTATTAGTTGTGATTTGGGGTTTATATTGATTTATATTGCATAGACTATATATACCTACAATATAAGTCTCTGATTCTACTGCACATTGAAAATTAACCTATTTGTCATTCAATGCTTTCGTTTAATACCAATTCTCTCTTTTTCTGTACCTCGAAGATCCCAAGTACGCGGCAATTCCCGGCAACCCAAGGGCTTCTATTCGTCACTGATGGGGCCGGTCACCGGAGATTGGACGGGGGCGTGTGTCTAAGCGTCGAGCTTCCCTCGTGTCTGATAGTTACGATTACTTATTATTCAACTATTGCTGTCTCTATACTCCGGGCTTCATACTTTACATCTAATGTTCAAATCTTGGAAACTTGGTTCTCCACTCAAAACGGCGGACATTGACATTGTGTTGCCCTATGTTGTATACCCTAACTAGTACTTCTGTAAACTCGATTTCGGTACAATATTCAAAGATTCCCGGTTTCTAAGATCTGAATTCTAAGATCTCCTTCACAATATAACCCGATCTAAGCAAGGGATTCCCTGAAGTCAACGGATGATGATGCCAACCTGGGAAACTGCGAAGACTCTGCACTATGCAGTCAGCTTGCCAAGAGGCTGCCTGTGGACGCCATCGGAGGCTGCAAGACAAGTGAACACTCTAGTCGTATCTGGAATGTGATCTGCAGCTCCATGTATAGTGGTCGGTACAAACGCATGCAATAAGTATGTATAGCCCGCTGTAGCCTGCTCAAATATACAAAATAGAGAGCCTGGGATACATCTGGTTCCAGCAAGCCCCTTTAAAAGCCACATTAACAAGTAGACTAGGAACTATACCCACATATATAAGTAGACGCAATGCGATGGTAACATTGCTGCTTCCAGAATACACTTTCAACGGTGCTTTGACCAACTCGGTCAATTCAGGAGAGGTGGGGCAACGTCCGTCGGCCATCATTTTATATTCTTCCGCAAGGTCCGCGCCCTTCTGAACTGGATTGGCCACTGCGATGTGCAAGTATGTACTCACCCGGCTCGACGACCCAGTCAGCAGTCCGAGGAGGCCCCCGCATGTACATGAGACTATTTCTATAGGTGTGATTGGGGTGAATTTGACTCTATGACTGGGTATAGGAGGCACCGAGGTACTCAGATATATAAAGTAGAGGAGGGATTTAGCTTTCAGAGTTCACTCGCCCGTCATCAACACCCCCAAACTTTGCCCTGTTGTCTATGTCGATCTAGCGGAAAGCTGCAGTATCAACCTTTCCCCTCAAACCCTCCGGAAATGTACCACTGGCACGATGCGCTCAGGCATGCCTCCGCGTTATCTTGGAAGCGTAATAACCCCCCACTCTATGGAACTGTACTCGGCCCAATCTGGTCCTAGTCATACTAGTCGGATGCTTGATTCTATGGGGGCAAGGCCATGTTAAAAGTGACAAGCCGTAGCCTTCTTGATAGCTATTTGATGTAATTTTGAGTAGTAAAAAGTAGTTGTTTAGTTACTTATCTACTCGTTTACAAAGAGACACGCCAAAACTAGCCCCATATTCCCAATGTGGCGAACCCGGCCCTAATAAACAAAGGCTACCAGCTCATCACTGACACCTCAGTTAGCCCTGGAGACGAATAGTCCAATGGTCATTACTCCCAAGGGTCATTATCTCAAGCCTCATCGGATCAGAGGAGCCACTGTTCGGATTTTGAAGCATGGATCCAATGATGGTCCATGTTTGAAACAAAGAACCAGTATGAGTGTGCTCGGGTCACCAGGGATTTATCGTCAACATAATAGATTTCTCCTGAATTCTTTGAAAGGACGAGAGAAACAACAGATCTATGTCATATGTATGCCTCAGGCCAATGACATGGATTAGGCTATACTAGTGAGCAGCACGTGCAAGGACCATGCTGATCGCGGGGAGAAGTGAAGAACGACGATCAGGAGGCAAAAGGGGAACACAACGTATGGATCATATAAGGCTTTTCTTAGGAATTGATGTGTTCATTCTATAGCCAATAGTCTTAAGGGGTTCAACGGTCAACACTCCCCAAGTCTGTTATCGATAGTCTGTCGTCATGGTACCTGCATGAATGCATAGCTCGGTGATACTGCGGGCAACTCTGGCCGCATTTTGGGCTTTCTGGCTCCAGAATTTCAGGTTTCTGGACCAGTGAGAAAAAAAGGAATAAAGAGTAATGAGAAAGGGATAAGCGAGAGATCATATATGAGACAAAGGACAGAAGTCAGCCCCTAATTATTGCACTTAGAAATGAGGGTAGAGAGCTATCCCCCAATAGTCTGTCTCACTCCGTGGGCTACCCCATCTAACGGCGTTAGAACGTTAATTTCCCACTCAATGAATCTCTTTTGAACCTCCAAATACTTATTCTGGGTGTATTCATCCGATTGCTCTTCGACTTATACCCATCAAATCGTTGACGTTGGGAAGATTGGAGTTCTTCAAGAGGGGACGGTCGGCAGTGTCTCTTTACCGCCGACAGGGGCTGACCTCCAGGGCTTCAATCATCTTCACAACCTCTCAAATTCCCCTCTCTGACTACGCTTCCTTTCCTCAACAATCGGAAACCCAGGCTGGTTCCTACAAACTCACTTAAACGCGACAAACTGTATGGTTCATCCAGTACTTAGGTCCTTTTTTGTCTCTTTTCTTTGATCCAATCCTCGAACCGTTCGCTCTGTTCTCTCTCACGAAGACCTTTTTTTTTTTTTTTTTACTATTTTCTTTTCGTGTCTTATTTTCATCTCCTGGTTGAGGCATTGTTTTTTTACATCTCTTCAATTCTTATCGGTCCCGAGTGAAAGAAAAAAAAACGGGCTTTTCGCGACTTTGGTCGAGGGCGATTGCAAAGCCTCCCACCACAAACGATCTGCTTCCCGGTGGTCTCACACATATCAACGAACCCTTGACGTGTTACACACGTGCCATAACCTCCCTCGCCCAGATTTATTGATCACAAAATTTCTCCGGTGATTTCCAACCGAGAGGAAACTGAGGGGGATTATATTGTGTGGTGTGTGGGAGTGGACTCTTTATCTCTTTTGCCGAGCCCCCCCATACGGAAGGTCCACAACGGTGTGGGAGTTGCGAATTGCTATATGGTCGCAAAAATCGATGGGAATGCGAAGTGTTCCCTCCACCGTGACGTCGCCTCGCTAGCGTCGGCGCAGTCCTCCACGATGGCATGGAGGCCTCAATCCGATGTGCCACAATCTGACGTGCCCGAGACCGCCGCTCGGCCTCCGTTGACTTCGCACCAGTCCAATTCCCTTCCATCCACCCCCTACCAACATGCGCGCAACCTATCGTTCCACTCCCGGTCGCCGTCCCCCGCCCGCGGAAGCACCTCCCCTCGATCCACCCACTCCGAAGCCACACATCTACCCCCCTTCTCCCGGAAACCGCTCGGAGGATGTAAATATGAAACTGCCATGGCATATTTTCGACGACGGATACCGTATAGTCTAGGAGCAGATATACTACCAGAGGAGAAGGGGGCGTTGAAGGAGCAGCTCAGCCCGGATGAGGAGAAAAAATTGTCGACCGAGATCATGGATCTGTATGATCGATTATTACCATCTGCCGAGAGTGATGATCGACGCCGACAACTTGTTCGGAAATTGGAGAAGCTTTTCAATGACCAATGGCCGGGTCATAATATCAAGGCGAATATTTTTGGCTCATCAGGGAATAAGCTCTGTTCCAGTGACTCAGATGGTATGTTTTTCTTTTTGGACACGAGAGATGAAAAGGCAAAGCAAATACTGACTTGAGCAGTGGACATTTGTATCACGACCAACTACAAGGAATTGGAGCATGTATGCCTGTTGGCTGAGGTGTTGGCTAAACGTAAGAAATGACCGTTGATATAACTTGATTGGACGATGGACTGACCTTAACAGACGGGATGCAACGGGTGGTGTGTGTGTCGCACGCAAAGGTCCCCATCGTGAAGATTTGGGACCCGGAACTCCGGTTAGCTTGTGACATGAATGTCAATAATACCTTGGCGCTAGAAAACACTCGAATGATTCGGACCTACGTTGAGGTGGATGAAAGAGTGCGGCCTTTGGCAATGGCTATCAAGCACTGGACGAAGCAAAGAATTCTCAACGATGCCGCACTTGGGGGAACCCTTAGTTCTTACACCTGGATCTGTTTGATCATTAATTTCCTGCAGACAAGAAACCCTCCAATTCTCCCAAGTCTGCAAGCACGTCCGCACAAGAAGAGGATGACTCACGATGGATTGGTCTGCTCGTTCGATGACGACCTCAAGGCCTTGTCTCAATTTGGCCGCAAGAACAAGCAATCGGTTGGCGAGTTGCTCTTTCAATTTTTCCGGTATTATGGCCACGAATTTGACTATGAGAAGAACGTCATCTCAGTACGGGACGGCACCCTGATCAACAAAGAGGCCAAGGGCTGGCACCTGATGTTGAACAACCGACTGTGCGTGGAGGAGCCGTTCAACACGTCAAGAAACCTAGGCAACACCGCCGATGACACTTCGTTCCGGGGATTACATCTGGAATTGCGAAGGGCTTTCAAGCATATTGCAAACGGTGATCTAGAAGAGTGTTGTCAGCAGTTTGAATTCCCGGCGGAAGAGGAGCGGACCTGGGAACGTCCACCACCTCAACCGCGGCCAACTCTCACCCCTTCCCTCCCATCGCGGGGTGGACGGGGAGGAAACCGCGGCGGCAGATATAATAATCAGTTCTCGCGAGGTGGGCTCGGTGGCGGGCGACGACAATCAAACACTGGAAACAAGTCAAACTTCCGGCAGCCGAACACTGGCAATGCATCAGACATCTCTCTGCAGGCACAACAGCAAGCCCAGTATCTTCTGCATGACCAGTTATACCAACAAATCCAGCTTTTGCAGGCGCAGGAGCAGGAATTGCGGATGCAATTGCATAGCCAGGCATTGATCACTGGGAGACCACCGCCGGTATTCATCCGTCAGCCATTTATCCAATTCCCAGTTCCTCAACAGCAAGAGTTTCCAGAGGAAACCTCACAACTGAGATCAGGAACAGGAACAGCAACCCATGCTACTCTCAGCCCAACTCAACGACAGCAACCCATTTATAACCCAACCTATGCTTCAGTTGGTGCATCTGGCTCGCAAGCGACCATCACCAACCCTCCCTCGCCTTCTGCTGTTAGCGTTATGCCTGATACTCGTCGTAACTCTCGGCGATTGTCGGCTGCCAACGGATCCCCGAAGTCTCTTCGTGCACACTCGCAACCTGCACGACCTCAGGGCTCGCCCTCTCTTCCCAGCTATATTCCCCTTTATACCATGCCGCCACCTACGGAGAACTGGCCAAAACAAAGGCTGGCTACCGAGTCGTCAGAAGGCGGAGAAGGCAGCGGTGACGAGAATGTTATGCGCTCAAACAGTTTGGCCAGCAATGGATCCCGCTCAAACTCTGTGGACGACAACCGGCAGCAAGATGTGTTGGGTTATTATATAACTCCTCAACAACTTCAAGCCTTCCAGCAAGGTTCTATGCTGCCGCCATTGTCCGCACAGATGGGTCTGGTCTCGAATGGATACTCGTTTATTCCCCTTCAGCCAGATTATCGACCAGGATCGTTCTCGTCAGAAACGGCTCGCTCGGAGCACACTCCAAGTTCCAAGCCCCCGTCGCAACCGGCCCAATCCGCTCCACGCCCAGTTGCACCCGGTCCGTTGATCGTCGATGGATCTGTGCGTCCGAGTGAGAACCGCTCGGCATATGCGCCTGAGTTGATCGACCCCTACTCTGCGGCAAGCCACTATACGTCGTCGGATGATCACAACATAAACACACCTGCAAGTTTCTCCGATTCCTTGTCTCAAGATTTCCAGGATTCCGGGTCCTTTGACCTGGAGCACTCGGCCGTCTTCACTCGGCCCTCTACGGAAACACAAAAGGCCAATGGTGTAAGCGGGGAAAAGCAGTCAGACACGAATGGCCAAACTGAGCTTCTCGCTAGTCGGTTGCAGAACTACCATCTATCGAATTCCGAGAAGCTGGTACAGCAACCTGCGAAGACAAGTCCGGATCGACCAAGAAATGGCATAGCACAAGGACCAGGAAAGGAAGTCGGCCAGTCCAAGAATTCAGGACAGATGAGTGAGAAACCTGCTGCATCTGGACCGAATGAGAATCGGCACCAGTCGACGAACTCGAAGCGCCGGACTAACGGAGACCATTCCGACAAGACGAACGGTGTCAATGGCAAGAGCAAGCCCAAAGGCCAAGGCCGACACGACGGCTCTCACAATGCTGCCTCGGGCACCAAGGATCGACACTCAGACCCGTCCCGAAGATCAGGCGGACAGTCTAACGGCACGAACGACAGCAACCATGGATGGCAGACGACCAAGAAGAAGAACCGCAAGAACACCAAGTCGTCAATGGAGTCTCGAAATGGCATCAACGGCGGTCATGAACTCGTTCCAGCGGATGATTCTTTGCGAAAAGGCGGGTGACCAATTGTGTACCGTTGCGCTTCCAACCCATCTCCAACACACGAGGCATGAGTAGATGCTCACGTCTCCAACCTGATTCCATTGCCTCCAAAATCCCGTCCACGCGGTAACCCCAAACGAACTCACGTTCCCCCGAAATACATTGTTTTGCTCTTTTGTTTTTTTATTTCCCCTTTTCCCTAGTGAGGGATTTGGGTCCATATATGCATGCATTCGTTGCCATCGGGAAAGTTGGCCGGTTCATTTTCCAGGAAACGCCTCCCATGCATTGAGACGATTTCTTTCCAGTTGTTTGGAGTTCTTTGTGTTTCAAATGGTTAGACCCGGTTCTGTGTCTGGTGCTTCTCATCTTCTTAAGCCAAATTTTTTTTTTCTTTTTTTTTCGGTCCTGGTTCTGTACAAAAGAGAAAAGATATTAACTTGTTGCCAATGAGAAACAAACCAAAATTTTCGAAAAAAAAGTGTTCCTTTTCCTGCTCTGATCCTGGATTGCATTGTCTTTCATACCTGTCAGTCAACAGAGAATGTCTATACTAAATGGGAGGGCTTTAAATAACAAAGACATAGAGAACAAAGGGAAGAAATCGTCTCAGGTCTCAAAATCCTTCCTCTCTCCCTCTCTCTTCATCATACTCCTCTTTATCGTCTCCCACGTACCTAAACCTACCAAGAACCCCCCGTCCAAAGCAACCCGGCGTTATCAATTCACGAGAAACCACAAAACCACAAATTCCCGCAAAGAATCCATACATACAACCATCTGAGCAGCATACATACCAAAAAGGGTGTACCCCAACATTGAACCCCAAATCTCCCAATCTCCCCAAAAATGGGAGAAGAAGAAGAAGGAAAGATATGGGTGATAATCCTTCCATTCATGCTATATTTGTATTATTGCTTTTTCTTCGCCTACGGCGTAATCAGCGAGACCTGGTCTAGCATCTCCTTCGTGCATAATTACGCCATTCGATCACTCGGTGCCGTCATGTCTCTTTTTTCTCTGAATTGGAATTGGTCGAGCTCGAATTTCCACTTCTCTGCGTTTGGTGGGTTGCCTTGGGTAGCTCGTGTGACAGCGCCGATGCCGATTGCGCCGAATTTCTTTGCGTTTTCCTTTACTTTTGTTCTTGGGGTGTTGGCGTATCAACTTTGTGTTGATTTATTTTGAGGGATTTGCTTTTTTTGATTCTTTGTCTCTATGGTCTCTATGGTGTATGTATACTGGAAGCAAAGGGGGGAATGGGTATGTTTTTGAGCTACGGAGGATGTCAAATGGGAGTTGATGGGAGTTGAGTATCTTTTTTTTTATTTCTCTTATGTGGCATTGGCGGAGGGAGAGCGTTGATTCTGGGAATGTCAAGAGGTTATATATAGAAAAGTCCTCTTCATATACATCTAAAAAGAACATGTAAAAGACATGACAAGGCCGCATAAGTGGCCGATTATTCTTGTTCGGAATATATTGACATTGCATCATTTATCATTGAGATAATGGTATGGCATATAATATAGTATATAGTACATTGCATAAATAACACAGATCTTGCAGTGTATCAGATGCAGTGGGAGAATGCTGGACAAGATTAAATCACATAAAGGCGTTGGGAAGACAAAAACAGGTCGAAGATGGGATATTAAAACAGAAAGATTTGGGTAGAATCGGCAAATATGTTCAGCAGGGAGAGAATGGAAAATGATATGCTGGGATTCTCCATTATCGTTTTTTGGGAGATAAATTAGAACACCAATTAATGACCTCAAGCCAAATCAGTACCAGATCTCGGTCCAGATGTATGGCAGAATCACGACAGAGGCCGTGTACAATATCATGAAGGCGTAGTATGGGGCTAGGATCAGCTTGATCAGAGGGGTATCACAGATAAGAACCCAGATGGAGAGGAAGGCGACGGAGAAGAAGTGGCTGACGAGGACGAGGGGTTTCTTGATCAGACCGGCCAACAGCCCAACGGGGCCGCCAACTGGTCCAATCTGGAAGTAGCGGAAACAGCCACGCTGAAGAGCTCTGAGGTATTCGTCTATTGATAAACAGTTAGTTATCGGGAATCAAACAAAGAGTGAGTGTACATACTGTCTGCAGCGAAGAGCGCATAGAGAGCCTGTGCGAGGATGTTGATGACCGAAGAAGAATTCTTTCGCCTCCAGTGGAATTCCGCAAGTTGTTCGAGAACAAGGCCGGTATTGGAGAGGCTGGGCACACGCTCCGGGCTGAGCAATTCGCGGAGGACACAGACATCGTTGAGCGCCACCGTCATGCCTCCACCTGTGAGGGGGTGTCGCATATTGAGCGCATCTCCCAGAATCATCAGGCCGGGTGTCTTGTTGGCCGAGGCAGGCAGGAACGAGTTCGGCATTGACCGTAGCTGACCCTGCTCTAGCGCATCGGAAAACGACTCCTGGGCACCCTCTGGGAGCTGGGGCAGGATGTTGTTTCGCATGTAGCCCTTGACACCACCATTCTTCACGGAGGCTTGAGGTAGGTTATCGGGGATATCGATAAGGATTCGGGTCTCGTGAGTGCCGATCTGGTACATGAGCACGGGTGGGTTATCGCTGAGGAGAACATGACCAGTGTTGGGCGCGGGGAGTTTGGCATCGATGAGCTCCAAGCCATAGAACTTCGATTTCCGCTTGGGTGTGTACTGGTGGTGTTGCTTGCGGAATTCCGAGTTGTAGCCGTCGGCGGCTACGGTGAGCTGGCCGAAGTAGCAATCCTTGACGTCCTTGGTGATACACTCGACTCCAAGGACTTCTTGGGTGTATGCCGATATGACAAGGCCAGTTACCTTGGTTTCGACCACTGTGACATTGGGACAGGACAGAGCGGCTGCCCGTAGTTTCATCACGAATCGACCATGATGGAAGGCTCGTCCCAACGGTGTAGGTGCGGTTGGGCTGGACTTGGGATATTCGAGGAGAACCGGCTCGCCAAAGTAAGAAACCCAGTATCCCTTCACGTCAATACCATCAATATCTTCCAGACAGTCCCGTAGCCCCAGTTGCTCGAGCGCCTGAACACCTCCCGGTTGGAGTAGTTCACCAACAATGCGGTTGGGCTCCTCCAACGATTTTTCCAGCAGGATCACACTGCGTCCTTGCTTTCCCAGTGCGACTGCAAGCGCACAGCCTAGGACTCCGGCACCCACGATTACAACATCAGCTTCGTGGTGAGCGATGCGGCGTTGAGCGGCCGCGGAGAGGGCGGCGTCGCCATTGAGAACGGAGGCCATTTTTGGTTATAATAGAGTAGATATTGTCAGAACGGGGACGACTGAGGCAGGACCATTATCGGCCTGAGCAATTGATTTAAATGAAAGTCGATTGGCTTGTGTTTATGGGCTGATGTTTTTTTTTGGGCCTTGGATAGAAAGGGGTGGCGTGACATGTGAAAGGACCACCTCTCTCCGCCTTCCCAATTCTACGCCGAAGGGAACATCACGCCGTCATCTCCCAGTGGACTGATATGGATATACAACAACCGTGGAATTGTACAGGGGTATATTGACATTGATGGATATTTATGGACATTGATGAATCTATTGATCAATCTATGGAAGATAGTTATTGTACATGGTACTATTTACATTATTATACATATTCACTGAGACGCCCGATGCCCCTGATAATCCTCATACTCCATATACTCCTCGTATTCCCCTCCAGGTGAAAACTCAAGGTGATAGTCGGACGAGTACTTCTCAGGGACATAAGGCGTACCCCAATTCGCTGGGTTGTTCCACGGGTATTCGGGGTCTTCCGAAGGAACAGTGTGTAATTTTGAGACATTAGCCTCAGCCCACCACTTTGCATGATCAGGGGCGTCGAACTGTTTGCGCCTGAGCAACATATCCAACTCCCACTCTTCATCAAAGTTCATGATGAGTTCTCCTAAGTCTGTGGTGGGCAGTAAATGTTGTTGCTCGGTGGGTTTGAATGGCTTGGAACGGTTCGACCGTTTCAACTCAGGGTGACCATTGATGGCTGACCAATGCGAATCACCTTCAAACTTGGCCTCCAGTGCCCCCACGATTTGCCGGAGTACCAACACTTGCCCTGCGGCATCGTAGGAGCCAGAGGATTTGATCGCATTTTCCAACGAGCCCAACTGAGAGGTGGCTTCCACCACAAAGTCTTGATTGATCGGCTCATTCCGCGAGAGAACTGTCATTATGCACCACCAGACCCCCTTGAAGTTGTGGACTTTGGCAAATCCACGTAGCAGCATCTTCAATAGTACCTGGTCGAAGCCATGAGAGAGTCGCCATCGAGATTGGTAGATTGTTGTGAGGAGATCGACGGCAATTTCTGGCGTTCCACCGCCAATGAGGTAACGGCTGGAAGAAGTCGCACAGAAGTGCTTCACCAAAAGACCATTGGTGTTGGCACAAACATCATAATATTCAAAAACGGCCATCTTGATCAAGCCTCCATACCCAATGGCCTCTGGGTCCACCTCCATGACCCGTTGGAAGAAGATGGGAATCCATGAAGTGAAACGCTTGCTATAACGGAGAGCAGGAGCATTCTTCCAGTAATCCCATTCGGATGTAATAAGACGTCGCGCGTTCGCCAAGCCTGTCTTTTTGCAACTGAGAATCGCGGCGATCACAGCCAGCTTCAGATGAAGTGGTCTGACAATGTAACCGCCCGTGGTTGCGTGATGGTAAATTGCCAGAGCATCGGTGTGCCTGCCCATATTGATACAGTGCTCCATCCGCTTGTGGAGCGGAACATACAAACTGGCAGTTTTGGCGGCCACCATCTCGCTCACTGTTTGAGGGAAAGATTCCTCGGCGGGAATGTGAATCGGGGCAATCTTTTCACCTCGTACTGCCCAAGTATCAGAACTAGACCCAAGAATGCGCCTGGAAGAAGTTAAATGATCTTGTCGATTCTTGGCAGCTTGCTTCAGCCGCCAGATTCCCACAGGGTTGTCGGTCATTGCGAGTTTTCGGCTCTTCACGAGCGACTTGATAAACCGATCGTTAATGCCGGTATTCCAATTCTGATCGTGGGCCATGTCCATAATGGTTGTAATCATATCTTCGTTGCCCTTTTCAATGATTGCTTCGAGGATGTGTCGATGGAGTACTTTGTCGGGTTGTATATCAAAATCGTTGATACAAGAGATGACGAAGTCGAGAATTTGCTGGCCTGTGTGGGTGGGATAGTATTCCAAGAAGACGCGGTCGAAAATCATAGTGAAATCCTTCTTTGACTGGGTGTATCCGTGCTCGTGCATAGCATGCATGCCATCCATGACCCTGTCCCATTCACAGTTAAGTGCTCTGTTGTAGATAATCAAGCCAATGGTCCGGCATCCAGGCTCAGCCCCATAACGTGTTGACATCGCCTTGACCATAGCTTCAGCTTCTTCGGCTCGGCCAGTTTCAACCATGGCCTTGACCATGGGGTTGAAGAGTTTCTCAGTTGGTTTCCGATCGAGTGATTCGAGACGTCTGAGAATGAGGCCGAGTTGGGAAGACAGCAATTCCATACTCCTGGTCTTCCTCCATAATCCATCAAGATAAGCACCGCACAGACCACAGTCACGGTCATCCTCGAAGCGCTGGAAGAATAGGAACTTGGCGGAGTCCAACCGTTTGGACTCGATCAGACATCGGAGGATGACCTCCAACAGATGCGTTGGAACAGCAAAGCTGGTTTTTAATCTATCATATATAACGCCGACAGAGTCAATGTGGCCCTCTTTCGCAAGCAGATGCATCAATGTAGCCCACATCTCCCCTGACACGACACTGACTTTGTCTAGGCGATTGAACAAAGTTCGAGCAACGAACAGGTTTCCTTTGATGCAGTTGGCAGTGAATATAACACATGCAAGCTCTCTGCGTTCCCAAGAAATGCTAGGTGTCTGCCGAGTGTGGGCTAAGAACAAGTTCGCAGCTGTGATTTCCCGCTCTTGATTCAACAACCTGCGGATTTCGGCGTCGAAGGGCACCTTTCCGGATTCTCGTGCGAGTTCGCCCTGATGTTTTTCACGAGCCAGAATTTCAGCGTTCTGGGCCAAGCTTGGACAATCGATGTTTCCCGTGTATTTGGATTGTGCAATTGGATGGCTTTCAAAGAGCGAACGTTTTGAGCGAGCATGATGTTTCTCCAAGCTGACCAGAGGTTTGGGTTTGGGCTTTGGACCATCCTTTTCTGTCTCGAATTCCGGCTCATCTGGCCCGTCAGGTATGTTCCGATTTCTCGCCTTGAGGGATTCAATGCCCATAAACTCGCCCGCCTCTGCCGCCTCAACCATCACCTTGAGTCGTTTGGCAGCAGATGTTGCATCATAATTCGGGGCGGTACTATGTAATGTTCGTTTGTTCTCGATGATTTTCTCGGCGATGCGGACTCGGCGATGGGCTTCGTACGTGAGGGCTGCAACGGTGCAGAATCCGCCAACTGTTGAGCCGGCCAGAGCCAATTGACGGAGCACTCGGAGGGCATTTGGAGAAGGTATTATTGAGCCGGATTTTGCGGCGCGGGCAAGCATATTGCAGATGCTGAGCGCGGGTTGCGCGCGAGTTCACCAGTCGTGCATGAGCGGCCTCGCACCAATGTTCCGAAATGAGGAGATAATTGAATCAAATGAAACGTAAATAGCTCCAACCACCAGCTATGATCCAAGGTTAGGTGTACAGACAATTGAAGCTGAGGGTGTAGGGTACGTTCGGAGCAACTTCTTTTTTCCCGATGCAAATCAACTTGCGCGTTAGGCCAGTACCGTCCGCCGGAGCCTGACCTGGTCATACGACCCATGGATCTAACCGGATACATCTTCCATAGTTTTTTTGTCATCGGTCTACAAGACATCAGAATCTCGGAAAATAGACCTGAAAAATAAACCCAAGGTCAAAGAAAGTCGAGCTGTCCTTAGCAAATCCTACGGCTACTCCAGGACTATCGAGATGCTTCGTGTATTTCTCCAATAGCTCTATAGTCTTCTGTTTCTAACATGCATCAAGCATCTTCATCACTAGATGCCCAACAGCTACATAACTAGGTATCAATAGGTGGTTCTCCAAAGTAAAAAAACAAACGAACCAAAAAAAAAAAAAAAAAAAAAAAATGAAAGTGCAGCATATTATTCCAAAAATACCATCCATGGCTCCATCATAGCAAAAGCTGGTCATGCTCGTCGGCATCTTCTTCCACTCTTAGATCGACAGGAGGTCCACTCTCTAGGGTAACTAGCATAACAATTAGTATGCTTCTTGTAGGAGTTGAGCAAAATAAACATACCATGCGACCTGATTAGCAGACTCATGAGGAATGCCACACCGAAAACAGCTGCAAGTGCCACAAACACTGTCTGAGGTAGTGTTGCAACAGTCAGACTGTAGATTAAATTAAAGACGGTAGGTGCAACAACTCTAGCAAGAGCATGTAAAAGACCAGTGGCACCGAGCATCTGTCCAATGCGTTCATGAGGCACATGTTTGGTCAGGGATGACTGCAGGATTGCAGATCCCATGCCACCTAGCGAGGCGACGACACCAGACATTATCATGACCGATGGTGTTTTGGACAGAGCATAGCCAATGTAGCCGAGTATATCAAATATTATAGATGTGCGGATTAGAACAATGTCCAGCATGTCCGAGCCGCGAATGGTTCCATCCTCCGCGCACGGAGTCCGGAAGAACATGGAGATAAGCGGAAGCACCAGGAAAAGATTGACCACTCGGACCACATTGATGATCGCTACAAACAGACTGGACTCCACGCTGCCCCAGTTGAACATGTATCCGGCATAGATGATGATGACCTGTACAGTTCCCAAGGCAACTCCAAAGACAGCGGTATCGATAGCAGCCAACAGCATGATGTTCCGGCGTAGAGCTGGACTGGCACCACGACGGTTAGGGAATAAGATGCTTGGCTTCCCAACGGCGGGCATCAGAATTGCAAGCGGGGTGATCAGGTTCATTGGGTTCCAGACACGCCAAGAGTACCATTTAGGAGAGTCAGCATCCACAATTTTGATGCGATGCTTCTCGCGGGCCGCGAGCTGTCGGTCCTTGGATAAAGATTCAGGCACGATGAAGAAAGTCGATAGACAGAAAGTTGCATGGAATGCAAGCGCAATGTAGAAGACAATTAACGTGCCTCCATGCTTGATCAAAAATGCTGCGCCGCCAGGTCCGACTGCAATTCCGAAGAACAGAGCACCGTGGAATAAACCAAATGCCACGCTTCGCTTTTCCGGTGGCGTACAATCAGAAGCATATGAATGGATTAAAGCTTGTGCGGTTGTAAATGACCCACCCAGTCCATCCATGACTGCTCCAAGCAAAAGCATATTGACCGAGACCCGGTCTGGCCATCTAGCCACAATGACAGTGATAATCTCACTGAGTACCGCGCCCAGCGCGCCCAGCGCGATCATCTTGGTTCTCCCGTGACGATCAGACAAGTGTCCGAACCGAGGACTCACTAATGCCGATAAGATACCGGCAATAAGATTAAGATAGAGCTGGAACTGGGCACCCAGTGATTGGATTTGTGGGATCTGGCACTGGGGGTTGTTCTCGCCAAATATAACAGGCAGATAGGTGAACCCGGGTTCTTGTGTGGTCTTCTCGGCGAGATAATCTCGACAGATGAGCGACATGATCAAATTGATCTTGGGCACAGCCATTCCACCAAAGCCCAGGGCAAAAAGGAGCCCAAATGGGAGCAGCCACCAAATCTGTCACGTTTGTAGGTTAGACAGTTGTTCCTAGAGCATTTGTCGCAACCTCAATAGTCACTCACGCTCGCTCTCCTCCATTTCGGCCGATCATCTGTAAGGTGGGAATGTTGTCGATACAATAGCCCATCGGCTTCATCGATTAGAGGCGTGTTTTCATTCATATCTTCAGTTCGAGTCTCCCGAGTGCTCATCGGAGCAACATCGGGATCCCCCGCAAAGAGTTCTTCGTTCTCCATGGTGGAGTTGGTGACATTGAGGGTAATTCCGGGATTTTGTAAGATTACTGCATACTTGATTTGTAAGATTCCAAGCACCGACACTTCATTCTCATATGAAAGAGGGGGGATGTTAACAGCCAGGATTGCTTGAATCCTTATCGGGATTTCATCATTGGCAGTTGTTAGCTCCGGAATCTCCGGGCTTAGGTGTTTTGGTACATTAAGGTGTCATTCTGACGGTTTATCCTTCTTTACATATCGTACCCTGTCATCTTGTATACAATTGAAGATATATTATACAGTACATTAACCCCGGAATTTTATACTTTCACAACGCCTCCAACACCTCCTGGTGTCGTATACACATACATACAAGGCCGAAATCTCCTACTCCGGCCAAAAAAAAACAAGCTTATACCACCATAGAAGCATGTTCCTGGCCTGCAAAGAATTTCTTCTGGCCCAAGCACCGCTCGCTAGTGCAGCCCTGGCAACGTAGTGTCATCTGGCGCGAACACAATTCTCCCTTTTGTAAGTGGTCGCGAGCAATATCGGCAAGTGCCTGGATGAAGACTGGGTTTCCGTTCAAGCTCTCTGCACGCTTGACACCCGGGTTGTTGGCTTCATGGATAACTTCCTGATCCAGCTCGTAGAGTGTTTCAATGTGGTCACTTGTAAACGCAATGGGAACCAGGATCAAGTCTGTCTGTCCTCGTTTCACATATTCTTGAACAGTATCGCTGGTCTGAGCCCCGAGCCACGCACTAGGTCCCACCTGAGATTGCCAGCACAGGCGGTAGGGGTTTTTGAACTTGAGTCGCTGCATTACGGCGTGAACTGTCGCTGCGACTTCGGCGGGGTAGGGGTCGCCTGTGTGAGAGGATAATTAGTGTATTCTAGTAAGTGACCAGGGAACATCAACCTACCTCGGTTAACAACGCTCATAGGCAAGCTGTGGGCCGAAAACAGCAACACGACCTGGTCTCGCTTCTCCTCCGGGTATGTTTTAAGTTGAGCCTCGATGTTTTGTGCGAAAGCCTCCACAAGGCCAGAGTGAGAGGGCCAGCGGTCAATGACACTCCATTGAATTGCGCCAGCCGGCTCGGACCCTCCATTTGCGCGCTTTCCCTCGAGACGGTTACGCCACTTCCACAGTTCGTTAAGGGAACTGCCAGTCGTTGAACAGGAGTACTGCGGGTATTGTGTAAATGCAACAGCACGTCCTCCCTTGCCATTGCCAAATCCATCGGCGAAAAGCTGCTCATACATGGTCTCGGTCAATGGGGCAGCGTAGCGGAAGGCAACGTAAGGCTTATGCGGCGCGGTCTCCGGGGAGATCTTATCCAACAGCTTGCACATTTCTGCGCACTGGTACTCGGACCATTTGCGAATGGGCGATCCGCCGCCGATATCCGCGTACTGCTTTTGGATTTTCGAGGTTCTGCGGCGTGCGAGGAGGGGGCCGATATACGATTGAAGCCGTCCCAGAGGAATCAAATCACCGTCAGACTGTAATACAAAGCATTAGCCTATCAATTCAACGTGACCATTGTGGTGGTTCATGACACGTACAAATAGTCTACTCAAAAAGTCCTCGACCTCGTTCGTTGTAGAAGGTCCACCCATGTTCATAAAAACCATAGCCGTTGGGCCCTTAGAGCCTGTCGCATCTTGTGTGACTGGCGGTACCACCGTCGCGAGACCTCGTTGATTGCATCTCAATCGACTGTTAATTGCCGACCGACCTCCAAGAGATGTGGTCCCAACCAATAATTGTCGGGGGATCGCGAAAGGGCTGCGGAATGTCATGGTTGGGTCGAGAAGCTATTATATGTGGGAACCAACAAAATAATATCAAGGTATTAATGAGAAGATTGACAATTCCAACCTGTGTCCAACTTGGACCTCGGAGTTGTTGAATCCGGTTCTGGTTGCCCCATGTAGCTTCCGCCGCCCACCGGAAGTGAGCCAATCACCGTCAGAGGATGTCAGCAGCTTCAGGCATCAGCGTCACCTGACTTTCGTGTTGCCCGCGTCGGAGAGCGCGTCTCAATGATATTTTGGACTTGATTAATTTACCACTTTTTAATATTTCCAGTATTCCAAGGTGTCCCGTTTTACAATCATGGCTGAAGATGGCTACACGCGCGAGGAGGAGAATTACGAGGACGAAGAGCTCGACGAGACCGTGAGTATCAGAAGCCGAAGATATAGTTACCGACTGTTGACTGTTGCCTACATAGAGCTTCAAATCAGTCAAAGATGCGGTGCTATTTGCCATAGACATCAGTAGTTCGATGCTCACGCCTCGTCCATCGCCTGATCCTAAGAAACATAGCGACGAATCACCCGCGTCTGCAGCTTTGAAGTGTGCCTACCATCTGATGCAACAGCGCATCATCTCCAACCCTCATGACATGATTGGTGTTTTGCTTTATGGAACGCAATCTTCCAAGTTCTATGATGAAAATGAGGATGACCGAGGAGATCTTTCATACCCTCACTGTTATCTGTACACTGATCTTGATGTTCCATCAGCCCAGGAAGTCAAGCAACTGCGATCCCTCGCGTCTCCAGCAGAAGCTGATGATGACGTGCGGCAGGTCCTGGAACCATCCAAGGAACCAGTCTCCATGGCAAATATGCTGTTCTGCGCAAACCAAATCTTTACCTCGAAGGCTCCAAACTTTTCATCTCGACGACTGTTTGTCGTGACCGACAACGATAATCCTCACGCAGACAATAAGGGAATGCGGTCTGCCGCAACAGTTCGTGCAAGGGACTTGTACGATCTTGGTGTCAACATCGAGTTGTTTCCCATCTCTCAACCAGATCACGAATTCGACACCTCTAAATTCTACGATGTAGGTTATTAGCCTTGATTGTATAGGAGTATACTCACAACTAGCAGGACATAATCTACAAAACATCACCAAGTGATGGAGATGCCCCGGCATACCTACAGCCGGATACCAACACATCGACAGCTAAAGGCGACGGACTCTCATTGCTCAATTCTCTTCTGTCTAGCATCAACTCGAGATCTGTCCCTCGCCGGTCGCTATTTTCAAATGTGCCACTTGAGATCGGGCCTGATTTCAAGATATCCGTCAATGGATATTTACTCCTCAAAAAGCAAGAACCTGCTAGGAGTTGCTTCGTCTGGCAAGGAGGCGAGACTGCTCAGATTGCTAAAGGCGTCACAACCCTAATGTCCGATGATACAGGACAGGAGATTGAGAAGGCTGACATTCGAAAGGCATACAAGTTCGGTGGTGAACAGGTTTCATTCACCATCGAAGAACAACAGGCGCTAAGGAGCTTCGGCGACCCTGTGATCCGTATCATTGGGTTCAAGCCATTGTCAGCCCTCCCGATCTGGGCCAATGTCAAACACCCCTCTTTTATCTATCCCTCAGAAGAGAATTACATTGGCTCAACACGAGTCTTTTCTGCATTGCAGCAGAAACTCCTCGATTCCGAGAAACTGGCTTTGGTTTGGTTCATTCCCCGCAAAAATGCCTCACCAGTTTTGGCTGCGATGATTGCCGGGGCTGAGAAGATCGACGAGAATGGTGTGCAGAAAATCCCACCTGGGATGTGGATTATCCCTCTTCCGTTCGCGGATGATGTGCGCCAAAATCCAGAGAGCACTGTCAACCGGGCAGGAGACGCGCTGAATGATGCCATGCGAGATGTTGTTCGTCAGTTGCAGCTTCCCAAGGCTGTATATGAGCCTTCAAAATACCCGAATCCTTGTGAGCCTTTATCACTACGGTTTGTTGAAAACGATACTGACTAGTTTGCAGCGCTTCAATGGCATTATCGTATCTTGCAAGCTATCGCCTTAGATGAAGATTTCCCAGAATCACCAGATGACAAGACCATACCTAAGTACCGACAGGTTCACAAGGTTAGCTACTTCTATGATCCTATAAATTGCGTGGATTTACTGACCACATGGATGCTCAACTACAGCGCGCTGGCGACTACATCCTTAAATGGGCCGAGGAACTGAAATTGCAAGCCTCCGAGATGTTTGGCAGTTCAGCAGCCACCTCTACGCTGGTAAAGCGAGGTGCCAAGACCGAGCCTACTAGTGAGCACCCAGCAAAGCGAGTGAAGGTTGAAGACAGCGCCTCTGGAGTGGAAGACGAAGTGAAGAAATGCTATGAGAAGGGCACTGTTTCCAAGGTGAGCATTCAAATACTCTCGGGTAATTGACCAAACTAATACTCGCGTTTAGCTTACGGTGGTCGTGCTGAAGGAATTCTTGCATTCACACGGCCGCGCTACAGCAGGGAAGAAAGCAGATCTCGTAGACCGAGTTGAGCAGTACTTTGAGAAAAAGTTCTAAACGCTGATTGAATTTTGCTTGGGATCATCTTGGTGTGTGATCCGGTGTTGCTGAAAATTGAGGCCCCGATTAATGAGTTACGAGTGTATCCTATTTTCCTGTTTTACATATGGCCATAGTTATTTCGAATGAGTCAATATCTTTTTTATCCAAGATGGTACAACATGCCTCTAGCAATCATTCAACTAGAGAAAAAGCATAACCCTCAGCCAAAAAATCACCAATAGCTGACTAACTTCCGTTTGATGCCGAAAATGGATGTGGGGAAGTGGGGGAACCCCAGGCTTGATCCTCAACTATTTGTATATTGCTCTGGGAGAAAATAACCCTAGCAAAGAAAATTGATACAGAATCGAATCTTTTCTCGGTGTATTTTTTCTCGTTGCACCCGAAATCATTGTCTTTTTCCCTCTCATATGTTCCTGTGTTGAGACAAACTCACCCCGCCACTTATTTCCAAGACCACACAGACCACACAGAGTATGGACAGGATACGGTCACGAGATGATCGAAGATGTGATACATGTAATAAGACATTCTCTAAAAAAGAGCATCTGACTAGACACATTCGTGGTCACACCAAAGAAAGGCCATTTGTATGCCCTGTCTGTGGGAAACTATATTCGCGGAGGTACGAGATATTCCGAACAACAGTTGGTTTGTGTACTAACACTGTTAGCGATGTCTTGCGTCGGCATGAGCGAAGCCATAGTGTCCAACTTGAGAGCTTGACCACTGCATCCCCACAGGGATTCGCTGACGGTTCTGCGATGCTCACACCCCCATCCGCAGCTGATTCGTTCAGGGCTTTCTCGGGGCTGCCTTCTGGCTCAGTAGCTCATGTTTCCCCACAATCGTCTGTAAATGTGGATGTACCGTGTGTACCTTACAACAATACTATCGATTTTGGACAACCCACTGGATCTACACAAATTGGTATAGGTGAAACAGCTTCCAGTTCAGGACCGGGGGCATGGTTCCTTGAAGACGATTTTGATGTCAGTGCGCTTGACTTCTCAATAACGTCAACAATATCCGAATGGGCACAGATCCCAAATGTGTTTCCCGCTGCAAGTCTGTCTACGGGAGAACATGATGTTTTTACCCCCGTTCAAAGCTCTATCCCAGATATTGAAGCTCCAAATATGGCCGGGGACACAGTCAAACGCAAATGGTTTACCCATATGTCACCATCTGATGAGAACCGACCCAATCGAGAATTTGCCCCCACGGGAACAAATTGGTCAGGACAGACGAATGCGAATGAATCATACCGAGCTGGCTTGTCTCAGAAGCTCCGGCTATTGCCATCCTCGGAACAACTGAATTTTTTTGCGAAATTATACTTCCATCGATTTCATCCTTTATTGCCAGTCATACATGCTCCCTCGTTCCGGCCAACGGCGGAAAACTCTCTATTATTCCTGTCGATTTGCTCTATTGGCAGCTTATTCGTCGGGTCTTCCCGCGCAGTAGCTCAAGGCTCACGGATATTTGAACGACTGAACAAAGCCATTCTGGCATCATGGGAATCTTTCCTGTCAGAAAGCCGACCAGATGCCCTGTCTATGGTACAAGCTGCTATTCTGGGTCAAACCTATGCTATTCTAGCTGGAAAGCCCAAGTACCTTGTTCTGGCAGATGTATTGCACGGGACAGTTGCCTCATGGGCCCGTGAAGCAAATAGACTAGGTGCTATTTGCAGCCAGTCACAAGATATGCTGAGCAGCGGAGATATTGAAAGAAGCTGGCATAGGTGGATTGATAGCGAGCAACGTGCTCGAGTTCAAGTCGCACTAAATATCCATGACGCCGAGCTTGCTGCTTTGTATCACCACGAGCCAATTCGCAGTCATCGATTCCGTCAGTTTCCCCGTCTAGCATCTGATGAGTTGTTTTCGGCACCTACGTCGTCTCAATGGGCCGTACTTCTCCGCCAATCTCTTCAAACCCAATGTGAAAATAGACCCCAAGCTCAACTCTCTCGGTCTCCAGATCCATTCCCAGTCACAGACCACGATTCCAGGTTCACTGCATATGGAATCCTTGAAGGAATCAGCGCTCGCCTCACAGATGCCAAACAATCTCAGGAATTCAACCATCTAGTCTGCCAAGATACCTCCAACCTCTTGATCCAGTGGTGGCAGACATACCATACAACGGACCAAGATCCCTTCTGTCTATCCGTACTATGGCATTCCATTTTCATATCCCTGTACGCAGACATGGACCTCCTAGAACAAGCAGTCGGCCGCGACGGCCGAGCCCCAGCCCTGAAAGCATCAGCACCAGCACGCGAATGGGCCTCTTCTCTAAATGCGAGTCGCTGCGTCGTGCATGCATCGCTGATTGCCCGGTACCTCGAGCGCATGAGTGTATCCGCCGAGCCAGCAATACATGTACCCCGTGCCCTATTCTCGGCAGCTTTGATATACTTGTGTGTTGCGCAGTATGCGCCCAAACATGTCGTAAGTGCGGAAGCATTTGCGTTGCCAGAACTGAAGCTGTTGGGTGAGGGGGCTGCGGAGGTTGCATGTTTTCCTGGGAATGCTCAGCGTAGTGAGATTTCTGTGGTTACGGATTTGGATCAATTGTATGGCATGATTGATTTGCTACAGCGGGGTGGGCGTTGGGGGATTTCACAGGCTTTTGCCAATGTGCTTTCTACGGTGTTGGATGAGGGTAAGGGTGTTTATGGATAAATTGGTATTTTTGTTAGTTTGTTGTATACCAGGCCTAGGGCGAACTGCCAATCTATCACTCGCGATATAATCAAACTATTTTCGGACTTCCAAATTACTAAATACTTATATAGCAATGACTACCGATGCCCACATCTGATTATCTCTCACCCCACAACATCTTGCGGGGTGAGGTTCCACTATGCGGGACGCTTGTTCGCCTACAAATTTGAGGCAAGTGATTGATATCTCACGAGAATAATAATCTCTACCTAGGAAAAAAGTAAGTGGGGTTCTATATATTTCACCTTGGACATTAATTGCTATTTTGTTTAATCTTATAGTGTTTGTCTTGATGTTGACTCTCTTTTCTGATATATATGTCTAATATATATATCCGAACTCTCGCCTTCTCATGCAGGCGAATTCTCAAAACAACATTGGAAAAAGCACTGAAAGCTAGGGGAAGACAAGGATGGATGTCTTATTCTGCGTACCGGAGCCTATCTAACTGGACGGTTACACCCCGAACGGTTACACCCCGCATGAGGATCGCGGGGGACTGTAGCTCTACCCCGTAAAAACACCCCAAATCAAGACTACATTATAAGTATAGCTAGTATTCTTTCGAGTAGCGATTCTCAACTGCTCTGCTTGTAGCAATCATAAAAACAATGCCTGTCTTCACTGAACATTCCTCCTCATCCAGGGACCTGAGAGTCCTACCCTCATTTGCACCACCACTACCTCGACTAGCACCCCCATTCGAGCGCAATGAGAAAAACAAAGACAAATACGAAGCAGTCGTGGTCGGCGTACGTGGTCTTCAACAATGCCCCGAATATCAACATGGTATTCAACATTCAAACGAAAAATAAACCCCTAATATAAATATCTAGGCCGGACCAGCAGGCCTAATGCTAAGCCTCCTCCTCTCTCGCTATGGTCTCAGCGATGCATCCCTCCTCTGCATAGACGCAAAGCCAAGCACTCTGAAATCCGGACAAGCAGACGGCGTGCAACCCCGCACACTGGAGGTCTTCAAATCACTCGGTATCTCAACCGAGATCGAGAACGAAGCGTGTCAGATGTGGCAATTCGCATTCTGGAACCCGTCATCCGACCCAAATAAAGTGATTGAGCGCACTTCCGTCGTCCCGGAGGTTATCCCTCCAGCGCGGTTCCGCTATGAGGCTACCATCCACCAGGGCCGCATCGAGCGTATCATGGAAACTGATTTGCTGCGGTACTCCGAGCGCGGGATTGTGCGGAACACGAAAGTTGTTGATGTCAAGATTGATGAAGAGGGTGATGCGGAGTTCCCCGTGCTTGTGACTATGGCTACGGATGGCGTTGAGAAGACTGTGCGCACGAAGCATCTTGTTGGTGCGGATGGGGCGCATTCGGTTGTTCGGCAGTGTATGGGGCTGCGGCTGGAAGGAGAATCTTTGGATCATATTTGGGGTGTTGTTGATATGGTTGCTGAGACGGATTTCCCGGATATCCGTCGTCGTTGCGGTATTCATTCTCCTGCTGGTTCTGTGATGATTATTCCCAGAGAGAGGATCTCCACGGGTGAATACCTCACTCGGCTGTATGTTCAGGTTCCGGAGGATGTGGCCCCCGAGAGTGATCAAACGCCGAATGGAGTAGAGGGTGTTAAGGCTGAGGATGCTCGGCAGCGGAGAAGTAAGATTACCCTCGAGGGTATTCTGAAACAAGCTGCCGATGCGATCAAGCCGTACTCTCTTCGGCCTAAGGAGGATGCTGTTGACTGGTGGGCTGCGTATCAAATTGGCCAGCGTGTCTCACCTGAGTTTATTGTGAATGATTCAAAGGGTATTGCAAGGGTTTTCATTGCTGGAGACGGTAAGTTGGCTTTGAATAGAGTGTATGACCTCAAACTAACATGAGATCATATTTATAGCCTGCCATACACATAGCCCGAAAGTAAGTCTCCACAACAACTCTTCCCTCGAGGATACCACTAACTTCCATTCCATCAGGCTGGCCAAGGCATGAACGTCTCAATGATGGACTCTTACAACCTGGCCTGGAAACTCATGTATCACATTAACGGGCTGGCACCAGAACCCACAAGCCCCGACAACCCAGCCTCATTACTCGAGACATACCAGACAGAACGCCACGAAATAGCCCAACAGCTCATCGACTTCGACCGGAAGTTTTCTACCATGTTCTCGGGACAAATGGGCGCAACTGAAGGACTGACACAAGATGAGTTCCAACAGGCCTTCAAGCTCGGTAATGGGTTTACCAGCGGGTGTGGCGTGGAATACCCGGAGAATATGCTAGTTATCCGAGATGAGCTAGACGCTGATATCAAGAGCAAGGGTCCAACCCCCATCACAGGGACGGACTACATATCCGGAATCCTGAGACCAGGCCGGAGATTGCTCAATGTGCGATTGCTGCGGCATGCTGACGGGTGCCAGCGGGATATTCATGACGGTATGTCAAGCCCGATGGAAGTTTTGCGTGGGAATAACATATCTAACCCAAACCCCACAGATATTCCCTCCACTGGCCGGTTCCGCATCGTATGTCTCACTTCGACCGATCTTCTGGATCGAAGCAGTGTCTCTGTGCAGACACTGGAAGCGGTCACTCTGCTAGAAGCGCAGTTCCCCAAGTCGATTATTGAGCAGATCATACTGCATCCCCAATTGCATCTGTCCTTTGAATGGAATGACGTGCCGATGTGCGTGAAGCGGCAGGCTGAGATGCGCTTTTATCATGGGTCGGCTTTAGATGATGCATATAGTATCTATGGTGTAGACCCGGCACAGGGCGCATTGGCGGTGGTCAGACCGGATGGGTATGTTGGCGTTGTTGCTTGTCTTGGTGATGTGCAAAAGGTGGATAGGTATCTGAAGCAGTGTATCCGGACTGTCGCTAGTAATTAGTAGCTGTGTTGGGATTGCAGCTTGCTGATAGAATTAGATATCAAGCTTGAATGATGAGATGTTTTGGCCACCTGAAGGTTATTAGAGCATGGAGTCATTTTGATAGTGGCGGTCGAACAGGTAAAAATGTGAATGGTATGAGTTGTATGAGAAGTGAGAAAGACAATGGTAAGAATATACATTTCATGTACTCTGATTGTCCAGAAGTCCATCGATAAAAGTGATGTAGTATGTCCGTGAGGAACTTTATCCTCGGCGCTTGAACGCAATTATAAGTTATAAAAAAAGGGCCCCCGAGAACTCCAAGTTCTATGCGACAAAACGGGTGACAGAATTCCAAGTGGATGTTTGTACTGGCAAAAATCATTTGCACATAATGACGAAAAATGGTGTGTGCTGCAAGGGAGGCGAAAATGTAACGCCACGCGTCCCACGATATGTAAATACCAGCCTGAGAGTTGTCGCTGGATTTGGGAGAGAATGCAAGCCGAGAGGAAAATTCAACACTGTCCATAAACTTGACAATAGCACATCTGTTCATTGGGACAACTGCGAAAGACGGTTAGTTCAACATTACACCGAACATGATCGACCATAACTTACTATACCCCTTCCATACCAAAAATGATATGCCACAAGAATTCCATCACCCTCCCGGAGGAAGCGTCGCTAAGGTCTGTATCGATAATCCATTGCCGGAACTTGATATAATCCTCCAGCGGTCGCTTCTGGACCTGATCTCGCGAGAGCGCGAATTGCGCGCAGCATGCGGCGCCAATCTCGGCAGGCTTGTGAAGATATCTCTGGCCCGCGAATTCCTGCTCCGTGGACGAAGAAGTGTTCAAAGGAGGCGTACTCGTGCCGGCGAAGACCTCCGACCAGATCTGCTCGGTGACATGGGTATTGGAGCGGTGGGCGGTCTTGCAGCCGGGATTCCAATTGCAGCGAAGATTCACATAGCCGTTCTGCTGGACGAAATCGAGTTTCAGGTTGCGCATGGCAATGACATTGTCGTGGAGTGGGGCATCGACGTGCCAGGCCATGAGGAAGCCTGCACGGTGGGCGTGGAGAAAGACGATGGTGGAGGGAAGGGCGTGGTAGTATTCGATTATATAGGTGAAGTAGGCCATGGCTTCGTGGCCTTTGTTGAATGGGGTCGTAAGAGCGTTGGGGTTTAGTCGTGTTTCGTGCGAGGGGTTGACAATGTAGATTGCCCGTTGCCAGCTGTTTAGAGAGAAAGAAAGCCAATTAGTCGTGGATCTTCAGTGAAGTGTTGGATATCAAAAGCACTCACTCGGGAAGCTCTTCTTCCACCCATTCGGTATGCTCTTCTTCCAGCTTCGCCATAACAATCACCTTATCACCCGGCGTGGTGTCACCATGCGGCCTTGAAGTTGTGTCATTGCGATCTAGCCAATTAACCACGTATGCGCCAGCGCGATATTGATTGCAAATGTCCTGAAGATGCGCTTCGAGTAGATATAGTGAGAATAGAACGAGACACGAGACGCAGAAGCCCGCGATACGGAATCCGCCTCTCATTATGAATGATGAATGATGATCAAACTCCGGGGACTCTGCGGAGATGTACCCGTAGGGGTGAAATCAAAGTAGAGAGGATTGACTAATAAGCCATTGATATATACTGTTTCCAATGTATAATAGGGATGCGGAAAAGGAGGGCAAATTCCAAAGCAAGGCCCCTGAAAGCAAATGCAAAGAGGTAAAACGATATAAAAGGAAGGTGCGGTGTCGAAGTAATAAAGGAGCGAGCCGAGGTAGTAAAGGAAGAGAGTACCCCGTACAAAGTGGAAACTGGAAAGAAAGGAATTAAAGTGAAAGTGAAAAGAGGGGAGCTTCCTGGACTTGACCCCCGTTTTTTGCCCACAATGTCATGATCATATCATTGGCCACTGCTCAGGGGAGCCGCCCTTTAGTTTGATGCCAAGGAGCGTTTGGGTTTTTGGTATTTTCGTATTCTGATTTTGATTTGATTTGATTTGATTTGATTTTGATTTGTTTTGATTTGATTTTTGGTTGGGGGAAACCCAAAAAGCTTGGCTTGGGGCGCACGCTTGCCCCTTTTTAACCGTAGAGTTTACGCTTGAGCCATGGATGGACGGGATCAAGGCTTGACGAATTTTAAGACAATCCCATTACTTTTATGTATGGAGTAGAGAACATGTGGGCTCGTATAGACGTAGGCAACGACATTCAACTTGGATATACTTCCATGTATGTCCTCCGTGTGTAATTCTGGAATCCACCGTGGCGACAACGCGTGTTTTTCCTGTACCACGGAAATACACGTGGCGTTGGGTTTGGGACTGCTAATCTAAAACCTTCTATAATAGGGAAAGCGATGCTGCAATGGGAATGGTACCGTACGTATTCCTCCACCAGACTATTATTCGATAGGCTCGCATCTCAAGTGGGGCTGTCTCGCTTGATTGCCTTTAGCCGGCTGCCTTGATCCTTTTTGTCGATGCACAGCCTACCAAGATACTACAACATAGGTACAAAGGGGAACAGTTCGCATTCCTTGGTATGATTTCATAGGTGCACGGACTCTTGAAAGATTCAGGGTCCTAATATGTGGGTTCTCTGATCACAATGTGTGGCTGTGATAGAATTAGCATTGGCCGATCAGCGTACCGTCATGACGTCTCTGGGCGCATAGGATCAGAGGTTCGATAATGCAATATAAGTCAAGGGACAGAGAGAAATGTTCCGAGGGTACGGAGTATATTTTTTTGCACTTGACACTACGGAGTACAATATACGTAAGTCTGGGTGACGACCTCGGGAGTATAACTAGTTAACGCGTACTCCGTACATCAGGAGTAGAACATGAGAGGGTTCCTTCTTCGATTCTTACTATTTCCAATATAATAATTTCCAATATAATAACCTGTTATACTAAAAAAAAACCATTTCGACTCTAGACTTATAACAACAATTTATTTTTATTTAATTCTTTCGTGTTCAGGTTTTTTTTCTAGTACGTATAGTATATGCAATTAAAAGGATTGATAAAGGGCACTAGTAATTCAGACCAGAACGATTTTATTTATCAGCCAAACACAATAATTAAGTGCATTTGAAAATACCATAAAGCAACCGCTAGACGGCTCGAGGAAAAGGAGATTTACCGTGCACCCGGCGGCCACCCAGTGATCCTTACTGAGATCATCGCCGTATGTACTAGAGTGCTTCTCTATGCTTGGGGATGGTAGATCAAACTCATGGCTGGCGGAGGGGTTGGGAATGGAAGCAAGATAAACGGAAGAAAATAGCGAAGAATCCAGCCTGGTAAGTCACCGGGATGACTAGGTGGTGTGCTCCTTTGTTGAGACCAAGTCCATGATGCAAGCCCGCACTACCTCTATAATAAAGAGCCATGCCACCTCTCTCTGCTCTCGCCTATGGGTCGTGCGAAGAAGCCGGGGTTTGTAGGGAAAGGGACAATATGGCAAGGAATGCGGACGTTTTTGGGGGGCCCAGGAAGCGAAGTGAGCTGCCGAACAGCCTCTATGTTAAGAAAGGGGTGGTTGCCCCGGGGTGCTTGGTCTTGTTAGTATATCAATGCACCAGGTTCATGCGTGTGAGAATGAGAACGTACCGACATAACTGGGCCAGCCCTAGTAGTTGTTAACCACCTGGACAGGACCTACGTTCGATCCCATCTGCACCCCTCGGTTGCCATAGCTCTGAGACATGCTAGCTGGCGCAAATGATTCAACAAAAGAAAACTTCCGAGGATATTCGAACGAATTTAAAAATTTCAGGTGTTCTACGAAAGGGTCGCGCATCTTTTAAGAGTCGGTTGAATAAGTAGCCCATCTACGCTGCTTACTGATAAAATAGTAAGATCTAACGGGCTTCTGTTTGTAAACATGGTATGTAGGAGACTAGCCTGGGACGAAAAGAATACATGAAGATGGATAACAAAGAATGTCAGATAGTTGTTTAAGACACTGAGATACTAAAATCAGTTTCCGCCTCTCGCAAGTGGTTTATGAAACTCCGAAATGGACGCGCGAATCGGACATAAGCATATTGCAATGGTGGTTGACACCACTTTCCTACACCTACGAAGGGAAATGGGATTTGGCCTTGCCCAGAGCATTGCCTGGTGATCCCCAGTTGTTAGTTCCGCCAGAGACAAACCCTATCTGAACTCCTGCATTGTAGTCCCCCGGAATACAACGTGATGGCCAACCTGATGCTTTGATAAAGCTTCCATCACGGCATCTTCGAGTTCGTGATCCTAGTCCCGTGTGACCTCTTTCAACATCAAGCGACTTTCCTCGTCCCCGGCTATTTCGCTCGCCTCAAAGCGACATAGTTCTTTTCTAGCAGGACCAGCCGATGGAAACAAACTTTCAAGATCGTCTACAAGTCCGAGGAGATATTTTCAATCAGTCCTCGGAAATGTTTTTCTTTATACAATGCCTATCGGGTCTGGTGGCGAAGCTGTGACTCGTTCTTATGTCGCTTTGGTTTTCTGGAGATAGTTTTCGCATTGTTTGGTGCAGCTTTGATGCTTCCGGCTCTAGATCAGGTCTGTCGTCATTCATACCCGGTGCAACAGCAACTCCAGAGGATTTCGGCCGGACTCTTTCCGATACTCGCTCCGCGTCGTCGAAAAGATCCAAAATTTGAGTGGGTCCTCGCCCTAAAAAGTTTGCCGCCCCATATATCAAAATTGGGTCAAATTTTTCATACAGGCAGTCTGGCCCAATGGCAAGGCGCTTCACACTGGCCGGCTGGCCCAATGGCAAGGCGCTTGACTACGAATCAAGAGATTGCAGGTTCGATCCCTGCGTCGGTCAATCTTTTTGCTTTCCTGGCTTTCTTTTTGTTCTGTTGTTGGAGATGAGGTTAAACTGGGCGGTTGGGTGGTTGGTGGGTGGCAGTTTTAGTTTTTGGGGGTGGTTGATACCACGCACAATATTCGAATCATGAGATGTGAGATTTATGTTCGAAAATGTGGAATACAGGCGTGAGATCAAGGATATCGCCCAATACAATGGTGCTGGACTGGTATAGAGGACCTGCAAGTAGACAGGAAGAGTGCATGTACCATTGTGGAGACAGAATTGGGAGATATAGCCAAAATGCCAGTACCAGAATAGCTGTATCGATAAATGCAGGAGAATGCTCTTGGTCTGCGGTATCTTATAGCCAGGGGTAGACGAGTCTATAGGGTTGGAAGAAGCAGCCATAAATATGGGTTCAATTCCAGGTTTGAAGAGATTAGACAGTTTTACAATTTCATTTTCATTTCATACTACAAAGTATACCTTTGTGAAAGACTTAAAATCCAAGATTTCACGCTCTTTATTGTACTAAATAGTATATTATTCAACAGAAGCGGCAGCACCGGATGGTGATATCGAATACCTTCTGGCACACAGGCCCCAAGTACCCTATATAGTGCCACCCACTCTTGCTACAAAATATTACCAGCCCCCAGAATGATATATTATTTTCTATTTTATACATTACAATGTAGTCTTAGCATCAGCAGATCAGCATGCTATCCCCGTCTATGTTGTAAACACACGTGAAATACTAATGTCCAGAACCAACAGTAAGATAGAGAAGTTTTGATACATTGCCAGAGGGCATGTGTTGCAGTCCAGCTGCTTCTTTTGTTTATATTATGCTGAAAATCTTTTTCCTGCTAATCACTATCATCGCCCTCTTCTTCATCGCTGACATCCTCCCCATTTGCAATCGCCTCCTCTCGGATCTTACGCGCGCGTTCCCGCTTTTTGTCCAGCAAATTATTCAACTTCTTTGCGACGTTGAAGACACCCCCAGTTCCCTCACCGCAGGCAGCGCACGATGGGGTTTTCCGATACCGCTGCAGGGCACAGGCTTCACAGAAATAGTGCCCACATTTGGTAATGATAGGTTCTTGATAGGGCTTCCTGCAGATGAGGCAGGCGAATGGGATGCTCTCTAGCAATTCATCTTCATCGTCATCATCGTCTTCCTCGGCGATTTTGCCCGCGCCTTTTCGCTGTGAAACTACTCGCCCGCTTAATTGTTTGCCCTTGGTGTTGACTTCCCAGTCACGGTCTAGCTCCCATCCCGCCTTGTATGCCTCGCGAGAATGGAGATATTTACAACTGTCTCCGAAGCCACACTAAATTTAGACGAATTAGTATCGATTCACAATAGACATATGGAGGCGAGGGAGTAACTCACGTAGCCAGTTTGTTTCCAATCCTTGCACACATCGGGGGCAAAATCTGTCACTGTGATAGTCCTAACGTTGGTCGCAGCTTTGACAGGACCGAATTTCCCCGGCGCATCGGGGTTCTTCTGAATGAAAGATTGATAGTTGGCGGCGCCCTTGTAGGTTCCATCCGGCTGTGAGGCAGTGGAGACTGGTTTTTCCCGAGTTGTGCCCAATAAGTTCTTCTCGCTCAGGTTCTCATCGTACCAGTTGGAAGCTTTCGTGGCATCGTTGCTGGAGGTCAATGGAGCGGGAACCGCGGTGGTAGGTCCGTTTTCTGGGCGCTGTTTCCTTGTCGCATTTGATGTGGATGATGCGGTGACAGCTGCATTCTTGCGTCGCCTCTTGATCCGTCGTCCTTCGTCATCATCGGATGATACAAAGTCGGAGTCGGAGTCAGAAGCAGGAGGTGGCGTCGCGGGCTTCTTGCGAAAGTTGGCTTTTCCCTTGGAGCGCTTCTTGAAAGCGACTTGGGGCACCGCGTCTGTGACTTCAGTTTCTTCGCCCATGTTGTGTGTTGAGTATTGGTGAGGTTCAGTCGTAGATGTTCAAGCAATTGTGTTAGATCGAAAGGTTGTAAATGTAAAGATGCGCGCATCTCCAAGATTGGATATCGAACCTTGGAACGGTCGAGATATGACTAAGCTGACAAATGCAAACAATACAAACCACCTCCTCACTTTGGGACGCGTTTGATAGCGAAACTCGCAGCAAAACACACGCAGGAACCTGTCGAATCAGCACTTCCTGTTGTTTTTACAGTTTTATAGTAAATTTGAAGGTCCTAATTTAGATCCAAGAATATAGCCTAGTATCGTAGATTTGTGTCTCTCCCCCGTCTGGGGTGATTATCGATCGTGAATCTCAAACACCGGCGCCAATTGGCAATAACACAACAGCACGTTCGCTCACTCTCGTTCTTCTCTTCCCTTTTCTCCCCCGCCGAGTCATTCAAACTCGACCTGTCCAATCACTCCCTACGCTCCCTTTCTTTTTTTTTCCCTCTCCTTCCTTTTTTTTAGTTAGCTGTCCTTTCGTTTTCCCTTTGTTATTTTGTCCTTCCTTTGTTCAACCCACTGAGGCCGATTCCAAAGGTCCTGCAGATCCCGAGCACTTTGTTGTGGTTAGTTGCATCTCTACGCGCGTGTCTGCCCAGGTGGCCAATCTGACTGGGAGCTCACTGATTCGTCCAAAGGTCCTCGGTGTTTGTTATTTTTAATCGTGTGGGCTTTCCCCCCTCTTCCTTTACATCATTTTTCAACGGTGTGCCGTTTCACGCCTATCGCATCAGCATCAACATTAGCGTGTGGTAATCTCGAAATCCCTCCAACAACCTCTGGTCGCTGGTCGGCTTGGCAACTATCTCAACGGAAGTCATCTTGCGACAACAGTTTTGACCGAGTGCGGTGAATCGGATGATGCCCGCGGCCTAGAATCAAAACAAAGATCAACCCACGAGTCCCCGATATCTCAACGGCAACTGCGTCCTCGTCATTAAGGGGATTCGGATGCCGTTTGAGGCCCCCGATTTCCAAATAATGACCGCATCCAACGCTGACGCCGCCGGGTCATTTGCGTCCATGGAAGACCCCTTCGTTGCGAATTCCGGAAGGCCAACTGTCCCTCGCGACTCCAATCGCTTTGATACCCAGCTATACAGCCTAAATGCGTCTTCACCAGCACAGGCCAAACGGGCCCTCGAGGCCCACTTGGCGGAGACGGAGCGTCGACTGGAGGAGGCTTCAAGGCTAGGAACGGCGCTTATCGATCAGCAGCGGCAGCTATCAGAGCAGTTGAAGGAGGTCGAGCAGGAGCAGAATGAGGGAGAGATGGGTCCAGAACTGCGACGCAAACTTGCAGATTTGGAGAAGGAGTATAATGAGATCGGCCGTGAGTCGGCACGTGCATTTTTGGCACCCAAACGCCTTGCCGGAGGCCAGGAGGATGCTCAGCTTGGGACGCCATCTTTTGATCAAAAGGTACTGCCTGGCTCTTACATCTGACTCTGGTCCGATTTCTAGCCAAACTAACATCGAGTTCTGATAGTCACCCCTAAGCCCCGCTTTCTTTGCCAGTCAAGCCACAAATTCCCCTAGCAAAGTCAGCGTTCCCTCTCGCAAGCAGCGTAACCAACCATCAAACCGTGTCCACGACATCGAATTTGCGACTGAGATCTCGACTTCGCTTTTGGCCCAGGTCCGCCAACTGCAAGGTCTTCTCGCAGAACGGGATGAGACACTCAAGTTTGTTAACCTGGAAAAATCACGACTTGAATTGGAGGCAGAGGGGTATGCACAAAGAATCCGAGCACTCGATGACAGTGAGCAACGTTACAAGGACGAGAACTGGGCGCTGGAAACTCAAGCGCATGAGTTAATGGCAGCTGCGAGGGATGCTGCGGAACGTGAACAACGGCTCAACAGCACGATAACCCTGTTAAATGCGGAAAAAAGCGCCATGGAACGAGAGCTGGAGGAGCAAAAGCAAGCCAATGCGAGGTTACTTGAGGACCACACCCTCACGCAGAAGGCCAATGATGCGGAAATCCACTTACTGAGGCGGAATTTGACTTCTGGCGATGCGGAAAAGTCCGCGCTTCAAAAGAAACTGATGGAAATGACGTCTCAAAATCAAGAACTGGCCAAGGCAGTTGCCATGAGGCTCCGGGACCATGAAAACCAGGGCCCGAGGGATGTTTCATATGACAACGAGGGCGACGAGCCCGAGAATATCACACCTGAAAGCTCTCCGCCACCATCCCCTAACAAGTTCACTCCTCGACATGGCCATCTTGAATCGGAAACCTTGAAGAGCTCGCTCGGCCATGCTCATCGCATGATCCAGAACCTTAAGAGCACAATTCACCGCGAGAAGACCGAAAAAATTGAACTCAAGCGCATGTTACAAGATGCTCGGGATGAAGTTGAACAACGCCGCCGTGAGAGCACTGTACCAAACGGAGCCAGCAAACGCCAGAAGACAAAGACAGATTCGTCCCGAAAGCCTCCCCGCCCAGATCTTTTGGGCGCAGGCCGCAAAGAGAAATCGTTTGTTGAGCTTCAAGACACCGATTGGGAAGACAATGCCGGCCAAATCAGTCCTACCCAGATCCACACCAAGGACATGTCTACTAGGGGCCGCCCTCGCTCGGTCTCTCCCGATGGACCTAGCGACGTCTACCAGACAGCTACCGAGGCAGAAGATGGATTTGAAACAGCGAATGAGCGGGCAACAGCAACTGAGAGCGAAGCATTCCAGACTGGTGTTGAAAGCATGGCGGATGACAGCAGTGATTCGGCAGATCTTACCGAGACGGAAAACAACGTACAGACAACTCCTCGCCGCCGAGTGCCTTCTTCCCTGATCATGGCCAAAGCTCGCGATCGCACCTCGTATAATAGCACTGCCTCCGTATCTTCCGACGAGGAAGGATATGATGGAGTGTTCGGCTCTCCGAGCCAAATGAACATCTCCCGACCCCGTGTCAAGTCCAAACGCAGCATCTCAAGACGCATTCGTCCATCTGGAGAGGCCACATTCGCGTCGACCAGTCGACCTTCGAGTTCACGCGAATCCGCCGCACCCAGCTTTGCGCCAGTGCCAGGAGCTCAAGAGGGCCAGAGCCTCTTTGCCGAACTTGCAGAGTTCGACAGCGCCGGGGACGATGAAGTAACTTCTCAGGCTTCTACGCCGCGCATGGAAGCTACGTCGGGTTCACGAAGACCCTCCGATGCAATGTTGGATGCACCACCTAAGGCCGCAATGGTCGATTCTGGTGTTATGACTGAACCTTGGGAACCTACGCCTTCTATCAGCACTGGCATTATTGCTGGAGCTGCCGGTCTTGCTGCAGGAGCTGTTCTGCCGCATGCTCTCGCTGCGCCCCAGGAAACCCAATCAGACCGGGAGATCGTCGAGGAAACGAAGGAAACTCCTGTTATACCACATATAGGCATGGCGGACGTTTCTTCCCAAGAAACTACGCCCTCTTCACCCAAGCGACCTGATCTTAGTGTCTCATACATCACTGGAGGGACCACTACACCTGTGAAGCATGAGCTGCCCTCGCCGGAAGTGCCGGAAATGACGATATCTTCAATTTCATCAGAAACCACTAATCCCATCCAACCAACGGTTCTCATACCTGAACCAATCATCAAGCATGTCGATGTTATCAAATACGTGGAACGCGAGCCGGAGGTGCCCGAGCTGACCTTCTCCTCCATCACGACCCAGTCAACTTCCCCTGTCCAGGCAACAGTTGCTGTGCCGGAGCCTATCGTCAAATACATCGACGTGATCAAGCACGTTGAACGCGAGCCTGAAGTCCCAGAGTTGAGCTTCTCGTCTGTCGCTGCTCAGTCGACAGTTCCTGTCCAGGCAATCCAGGCAACTGTTCCTGAGCCAGAACCCGTCATCAAATACGTCGACGTAATTAAACACGTCGAGCGCGAGCGCGAGATCCCCGAGTTGACATTCTCTTCCATCAATAATCAATCAACTGTCCCTGTCCAGGCAACGCTTGCTGTGCCAGACCCTATCGTCAAGTACGTCGACGTGATTAAGCACGTCGAACGCGAGCTTGAGGTGCCCGAATTGACCTTCTCTTCCATCACCGCTCAAACCACCGAGCCAGTCAAAGCAACTGTTCCTGAGCCGCAACCGCCTGTCATTCAATACGTTGATGTCATTAAGCACGTTGAACGTGAGCGTGAAGTGCCAGAGTCAAGTTTCTCTTCTATCACCACTCAGTCCACCGCGCCTGTGCACGCAACTCTTGCTAAAGCGGTGCCGATCATCGAATACGTTGACGTTATCAAGCACGTTGAGCGCGAGCGCGAGGTGCCTGAGTTGACGTTCTCTTCCATCAACAACCATTCCACTGCCCCTGTACAGGCAACCATCGCTAAAGCAGAGCCTGTGATTGAATACGTTGATGTTATCAAACACGTCGAGCGTGAGCGTGAGGTGCCCGAATTGACGTTCTCTTCGATCACCACACAATCCACTACCCCCGTCATACCGACTGTTCCTGAACCAGAACCACCTGTGATTCAATACGTTGATGTTATCAAGCACGTCGAGCGTGAGCGCGAGGTGCCCGAATTGACATTCTCTTCGATCACCACCCAAACCACGGAACCGATCAAAGCAACTGTACCTGAACCGCAACCACCTGTCATTCAATACGTCGATGTGATTAAGCACGTTGAGCGTGAACGTGAGGTACCGAATTTGACGATCTCTAGCCTCGATCCAGCATACACGGACCCTGTTGTTCCAAAGCCCCGCCTTGCGCCCACGCCGGCATTGTCATTCTCCTCTGTGCGCTCTGTGGAGACTCATCCAGCGAAGTCCATGCCATTTGTCATCCCTACGGTGGCAGATTTATCTACTCAAACCGAGTCGACTGAGTCAAAGGCCGTGGGGGCCGCTGTGGTTGTCCACGAAGACCAGCCTACTGACGCTACTCGTAGCCGTACCAGTACAGCCAATAGTGACCAGGTCGTTGGTACCGGACTGGCCTTAAACGATATCTCTGGCAACGCCCTTGCTCGCTCTGCTAGACGGCAATCTAGTTCAGTGAGCATGGACCAAGGATCCCAGACTATCCTGTCCTCCAAACAGATAGATCAAATTCTTATGGATCGGGTGTCTGCACGCCCGCTATCTTCCGACAGCCAGGTGACTGACAACTCACGCGAGATTGCCTCAGTCACTACAACTTCCGCATCTCCTTACGTGACACCCAAGGCCCCGACACGACCTCGCCTTTCGCAAATTCAGTCTGCCAAGTCAACAACGCCAAATTCCCGCCGGCCTCCCAGTGCCGCCAGTCAGACATCTGGTGCCAGTCATCCCCCGCTGCCTGTCGACCACCGGGAAGCTATCCTGGCAGCCGAGAAGAGGCCCACCGACTTGGCTCCGCCATCTCCTACCTCTGTCATGGGACCTCCTTTAGCACCTGCCTCCGCCTACCGCATGAACTCCCAGCGCCCCCTTACGCCAAGCGAACATGCTGCGCGGGCTAGCTCTTCAAGAACCGGCTCATCTCAGGCCAGAATGAGGAGGGGAAGTCAAAGCCAGATGTCTCGACGATCCTCGGTGTCGTCTTTCGCGTCTGAGCTCGAGGAGCGTTTCAATATGGCCCCTCACGCTGGCCCCATGCCTGGCGGCTATGGACCTAATACGGATCCGCGCATGATCCAGGCGATTACTCAAACCATGATTGGTGAATTCCTTTGGAAGTACACTCGAAAGACCGGCTCATCGGATATGTCCACAACACGACACAGACGGTACTTCTGGGTTCACCCATACACCCGTACTCTGTACTGGAGTACGCAGGACCCACAAACTGCCGGAAAGAGTGAGCTCCATACCAAGAGTGTGCCTATTGAGGCTGTTCGAGTGGTTGCCGACGACAACCCGTATCCTCCAGGTCTTCACTGCAGGAGCTTGGAAGTTGTCAGTCCTGGCCGACGAGTTCGGTTTACGGCTACGACAAGCCAGAGGCACGAGACATGGTTTAACGCGTTGTCTTACCTTCTTTTAAGGGAAACCAACGACAACTGCGAGGACAATAACAGCGTAACCCTCGACGATATCAACGAGTTCAACCCCCCTAGCTTCCGGTCAAGTTCTCGTCAGACAGCACGAATGTCGTTCTCTTCTTACAATAGCCGCACCGCCCGTCAAGTATCCAAGCAACAGCGGCGAGCGGCCTCGGCGATGTCCATGCGATCTTCCGGGACTCTCGGTGGGCGTGCATCACCGGCGCTCAGCTCACCTGTGCCAAACTCGTCGTTGCAAGTTCCCGATGATCGCCAACGTTCTTCGTCGAGACTTAGTACCATCTCTAGTTCGATTCGGGGATCCATCGCAAGCTTGAAGGGACGGCACGGTCAATCCCCCAGTCTCCACAACGAAAGTCTTCATGGCCAAGAAAGTGCCGACGACCTGAGACATGTGGTCGAAACCCAGGATCAAGACCGACTCGAGAATGTCCGCGCCTGTTGCGACGGAAAACACGATGTTGGCTCTCTTTCTCGCACCAGTCGGTACAGTCCGAGGGTCAACCGCATCCACTCACCCCACCATCACTGAACATCGTCCCATGAAATTGGTGTTTGTTCGTAGGGTTTGTGGGCAGGCCCTCAACCCAGACTCGAGTCACTTATAAAGATAATGACGACGAGTCTCCTTTTCTTCTGTCTCTTGTCCAACCAACAACCCTTCTAATAGTGTTTCCGACTTTAACTTCTTTCACACCCACGTGGAATACCTCGTACCTCAAAACCGAGACGTCAACTGAATTATGTACCCTTTGGTGATTCTGGATTCTTGGGCTTCGAAACTCCCTGAATAGTTTCACCCCAACTTCCTCCGCCCTTCTCTTCACCTACGATCTTTTTCCTTCTTTTCTTCCTACAGATCTCAACTCTCCTATTGTCTCTGTCCTTCGTTCAATCATTACGTCCTGCTGGAACGTGTCTCCCAATCTGAGTCTGCTCTTTTCCTATATTCTCATTTTATGTTGATAATTCCTGTGGCCACTACATGCCGTCGTCTTTGCACTGATAGGCTCCGCTCTTTCTTCCGGTGTGACCATCTTTCGAGTATTTGTGCAATTTGCACCAGACCAGGATGCTAGATATTAGTCTATGTTCAATTTTGTTGGATTATGCCTGAATACTTTTGATTTCGTAAGGTGTTTTGATCGTTAGACGATACAATAATCCATTGGAATAATCCTGCCATTGTTATTCGTTCATTGGTGATCTTCAATCACAGATGTGACTCTTATTTCAAACGCCGAAATCCCCGCAAAAAGCCCCCGAGTCACGTGAGCGATAAGCGCGCCCTAACTTTATAAACCTCCTCTTGTATTCTCTCCTCTTAGCATTCATTGGAGTTAAAATCGGATTTCGAACTTTTCTGACCATCATGTCGACCGAAACACCCCCACCGTTCATCGGGCGAATGCTCGCAATGTTCGAGCCAGCACATATCGTGACTTGGGCGATGTCACGTAAGTACAGACGCCGAACAAACACCGAATGGCTTTGATTTCGATATATCGAGTTCAACGCCCGTGGATGTACTTTTATTCTCCTTGTATTTGCGTATTTGCCATATACTGCAACACTCTGCCTATGCTATATCCATTTTTTATATCATCTTTTGTCTTTCGACGAGACTCTCACTGTATTCTGTCTGGTATATCGTTGCACATGATATATTACTGCACATTCCTCATATCAGCACCAATTTCTCATCTTCGATCTATAAACTAACCCATTACTAACTGAAATACCACAGACTACATCCGAGTATGTGCCGAAGCAGTCTTCAAAAATGGCCAGCTCTTTGCCCCAATTACCCAGACGCGGAGACTACGCGATGAAGCATTCGGAAGATTCTGGATCGAGTTCACCTGTGAGTCCCAGTCACCACCACATCTATCATCAACAAACCCAGAGCGGAGCCTCTGCTCTTAGCAATTTCTGCAAAATCAACGAGGGAAAAAGAACAACTCCCCATAAGCAATATAAAACAATACAAGTAAGAACGCAAATCCTAACCAAACCACCACAGCATCTCGCGAAATGTCCTCCGACCCAAACAACCAAGAAATCCCGGAGCCAGTCGGCTCCTCAGCTCTAATCCCTCCAATCCTCCGCACAGCCTCAGGAATAGTCCTCGACATCGGACCAGGCACAGGCACACAGATGCCACTACTCACCTCACCAGCCATAACAGCCCTATACGGTGCCGAGCCATGCAAAAGCCTCCACCCCGCGATCCGCGAAAAAGCGCTAGCAGAGAACATCTCACCCAAGTACCACATCATGCCTACAGGCGTAGCAGCCGACGAATTGATCCCCGCATTGCGGGCGACGGGCACGGGCGTCGTGGATGCGTACGATATCGACCCGCGCGCGGGCATCTTCGACACGATCCTGTGCGTACGTGTGCTGTGCTCTGTTCCAGAGATGGAGCGCGCGGTGGGTGAGTTGTATGGGATGCTTCGGCCTGGTGGGCGGTTGCTTGTTACGGAGCATATTGTTAACCCGTGGGGGCGGGCGAAGGGGTCGATTGTTGGGCGGGTTGTGCAGGGTATCTATCAGGTCCTTGGGTGGAGTTGGTTTCTTGGGGATTGTTGTTTGGATAGGGATACCGAGGCGGTTTTGAGGGCTGTGGCAGATGTGGATGGGGGATGGGAGAGGGTTGAGTTGGAGAGGAATTTTGAGTGGTCTGTCATGCCTTATCTTTCCGGGGTTTTGGTTAAGAAGGGGGTTTAGGTTTGTTCATTTCCGAGATGAGCTAGGTACAGATATATTTTGCATCATTGTTGAATGGGTATCTTTTTTAAATCATATTTTCACTCGTGTCATTGAGGTCGTCAGGGATGATTGTGGGGGAGAGGTGGGGAAGCCTGCAGATACGAATGCGTGTTTCCACGGCAGGAATCGCAAGGAGTATGTTTGCAAAGTGTGCACTTGTGAATGGAATCCGAATAATAATCCGTCTCTCGCAGGAACAACACAGAAAGCTGCTCACTGCCTTGGCTTCGAGAACAGCCTGGTCGACGAGGGTAGTTTCGGCGATTCGGCGGTTGCTTCTCACGAGACGGTAGACCTTGTCGGGTACAAGAGCCTTGAAAGATGCTTGCTTGACCTTGGCGTTATCGCGTTGGTTGCACCCTGCTCGTTGTTGCTTAGAACCTCCCGCACGGTTTCAGACCGAATCACAGTATTTCAGTCGTTTGGTTTTGCTCGTCCAGCAGGCCAGAAGTCAAACAAATCTAATGCCTCGGATGTCCAGGGGCCTTGCTCTCTGGGCTCATTTTCCTTGCTGGTCGCGTGGAATGATCCTCCTGTCCGGGCCTGGCGGGTAGTCAATGTAGTTGGGTCGGATATTGATTTGCGCAAGGGTGAATCAAGAGATCTTTTCCCGGTTAGCCTTTTGATCGCGGAGGGCGACTTGAACCCTGATCCATTTATCATCTCGTCGAAGATAAATTGGGTAGATGTTGAGGGCATAAACTCTTCATTTGAGTTTGAGGAATCGCTTGGACCGGCGGCCAGTCTATACAGAAATCAACATCACAAACTTGGTTAATGAGTGGGTACATACTAACTGTTGCTCCGGGATATTTGTGGCGGGTTCACGGGTTGTACTAGCAGGCGGTGTATCTGAGGTCGCAGGCGATGGAGTTCGTGAAGTGCTGGGCAATAGAGCACTGTACATCAGTTTCCTGCGTGGCTTTCCGGTTCCCATGCGTAGAGCTGTCGTAGGTGCTCCAGGGCGCAGTGCGGAGGATGGACGTGATGGAGGTGGCATCTTCATTGAAGATGAGATACTGACTGGGGGTGGAACATTGACTGGGGGTGGAACATTGACTGGGGGTGGAGCATTGACTGGGGGTGGAGCATTGACTGGGGGTGGCACATTGACTGGGGGTCGAACATGGGTTGGAGATAAAACGTTGGCTGGAGGTGGAACGTTGGTGGAAGTTTGGTTGTTCGCAGATTCAATAGGTTTCCCATAATTGTTCACTACACGCACTGGAGGCTGTGGTGTAGATGGAGCAGCAGACGACTGTTTGGCTGCAATTGGGAGAGAGCTTCTTGAGACCGTCGGCGGGTCAGACCTATGTGGTGGGATCGGACGTGAAACAGCGCTGGTCTGATTTTCGCGGCTGATTGACGGTTGCTCTACGCGCAAGTTTCCTTGAGGGCCGGCTAGCTCTGTTTCTGCGGGTAAAGTGGGAAGAGAACCCTTCGACGAGGGACCGAGGGGTCTTGGTGGTTGGACACCCTTAGTAGCTGTACGGACTACCTCCTCTGGTGGTAGTAGACTGGAGGTCGGTTCAGACCCAGTTGGAACTGAGACCCTTGAGACTGGAGGAGGGTTGAGTCTTTGTGGCCGAGTTTGCTTTGGCGGAACTGTTAACCTCTGCTCACAATCTGCCGAGAGTACATCGGCCGTAGAATCACCCCCGGCTCTGGGTAGCTCTTTTGCCACTTGGTTTGACCTTGGCTTCGCGGGGAGTCCCTGGTTTGAATTGGTTGAACCCGTCAAATCAATGACTTCACTCTGAGCCCGCGAGCCTTTCTCGGCGTTTCGATTCACCACGGAAGATGTCTTCTGTCGCTTGGGTGGGCGCTCAGGTTCCTGGATGCTAGAGGCTGCTGGTTGTGGGGGATTCCTTGACTCATATGGAGACACTAAATGCCCAATTGGAGTTCTTTTAATGCCCAGCAAATCGTTAAGAGAGCGAAATGACTGGGAGGAAGCGGAGGAACGAAGAGGTGCGGAGGCTGAGGCGGAGGCTGATGTGTAGGTAGAGGTGTGGGGAACTTGGGACACAGGATCTTTGGTCTGCGGCGAACCCTGGCTAGATTTCTTTTTTTTCGTAAAGAGTCGTGATGTCCGTCTCAGTTGTGCCCATGTTCTCGGTTACCTCAATCAGTACTCCTTTATCCAGCTCCATTTCATCGCCATCTTGGACTTCATCTGAGGATCTCCAGTGGTGGTCACCTATAAAATTGCCCTGGTCATCATAGACCATGACACGTTTGTTGAACTTATGATATCGTAGGTAGCCATCGTGCCATCGTTTGGATTTGCGGCGTAAGTCGTGAGTGTACAGGCAGCGAAACTTCACCACCGAGGCAGTGACCTGCGGGGAGGTTGGGGGAAGACGCGTGGAAGATGACGGCGTGGACATCATGGTAGCATTGTTGAACACCTGAGTTGATCATGGCTGCATTGGATGTCGCGAAATGTAGTTTTGGTCGCGTTGTTTCTCGCGTTGAAAGTGGAAAACACGATAAGCTGATAAGCAAGAGCCAAGCCCATGGGCTTCAGGCATCAGGCATCAGTATTGAGAAATAGATGTACAAAGACATCTATTTGACAGGTATTTATGAAGACCGCCTCATGAGAACCTCATTGATAGATTGGGAGCAAGTTCTTCCCAAAACCAAGTTCAGACATTAAAAAAAAAAAATCAGACTAAAAGACACCAACAAGACACGAAAAAGACACGTTGAGAATACATTTGAAAGGATATTAGAGATGCGGGTGAGAGGTTAGTCAAGTGATCATAGCTTACTTGTTATACTTGGATAGATTTGATATCTCTATATTTGGGACATCTGAATTAGCACTCTGATTGCTCATTTCAAAATTGAACCTCCGCTGACACCCGGTCAGCCTCACCAATCTTGCAGTCTCTGCGGGGTAGTTTTTCATTTTCAAACCTCCCCTCACAAAGTCAACACCTATACCAATACTCAACAAGAGTACCAACTCGATCAATCCAGCAAAATAATCCAACTACGATCTCCATGGGTACTCCCGTCACAGCTCCGTTCGGCCAATGGAAGAGCCCGATCAGCTCTACTTTGCTTGGCGCTGACGGGGTTCAGTTTGAATCCATCGCGGTATGTTCAATGAATATCAAGATCGCTCATATTGAAATGTTTTAATGACCTCTTTAGACATCCAATGAGAAGGTTTATGTCATTGAGGGTCGACCCAAAGAGCAGGGACGAGGCTGCATTGTCGAATACTCTGGCAAAGAAGGACGGGATATCCTACCGGCCAAGTACATACTCAAGATTCAGCCATGTATGAACCCAGATCTAATGAGAAGTTACTAGATATGACGCTCGCACCAAAGTTCATGAGTATGGCGGCGCGTCCATGATCGCTTTCAATGGGCATGTCGTATTTTCTGATCGGGAGACACAGGATCTGCATAAACTTGATCCTTCCACAGGTCATGTCGAGCAGATCACCAAGACAAGCACTGCTTTCCGCTATGCGTGCACCTCTGCTATAGGCTCTTTGTCGGATGATGAAGCAGATTCGGGATGGATCTTGGCGATTGAAGAGGACCACTCCAAGCCCTTGCCGTCGGAAGTTCGGAACCGACTCGTCGCGGTAAACGTGAAATCCAAAGAGACAGTCAACGTCGCCTCCGGCGACGATTTCTACATCGCTGCCCAGTTTTCCCCTGATGGCAGCAGGATATGCTGGATGCAGTGGTCTCATCCAGACATGCCTTGGACAGGAGCCCGCCTGTATGTGGCTAAGTGGGACAATGGTCAGGTCACAGACGTTAACCACGTGTCTGGCGTGCCCAAGAAAGAAAGTGTTAGCCAGCCACGATGGGGCTTTGATAACACATTGTACTTCACCAGCGATTGTTCGGGGTATTGGCAGCTCTATCGGTGTCACGTCGACACTTTGGAATGCCAACGGATGGCCCTGCATGGCCTGGAAGAAGTGGATTTTTCGCAGCCAGACTGGCGTCTAGGAAAGTACGTTTTGTTTCGACTCGAGGAAGCTGTTGACTTGATGGCTGACCTATATTTTCCTTTGCTAGCTGCACGTACGTGTGCTTGACTCCAACTTCAATGATCGCGTCGTACACAAAGAATGCTCGATGGAGCTTCATACTGATAGATTTGTCGAACGACTCCTGGCAAGACATGAATCTGCCAGTGACAGACACAATTGTTTTGGCAGATAATCCCCTGTCAAGCACAAAAATAGCCCTTCTCGGATCTAGTGAGACAAGCTTCAGCACTGTTTTTACATTGGACATCGCCGACACCGTCAAGCTCAATACACTTAAGGTAGCTTCCGAGCTCCCCATGCCAAGTTCTCTTGTTTCCAAGCCAGAGCATATCTCTTTCCCAAGAGTCCACGGTAAGAGCTTGGAAGGAGTGGCGCATGCCATATTTTACCCACCTCAGAACCCGGATTATCAGCCACCTTCTGGAGCGCTGCCACCTTTGATCGTCTGTGTCCATGGTGGACCAACGTCCCAAACCGGAACCGGCCTGAGTATCACGGACCAATACTGGACTTCTCGAGGTTATGCTGTTGTTTGGGTAAACTATGGAGGCAGTTCCGGATATGGCAGAGCGTATCGAGATGATTTGAATGGGCAATGGGGTAAGAATTCCACCCCTCTCATGGCAGATTGATTCCCTCCCAATGTTAACCAAATATCATTAGGAATCCTTGATACAGCAGATGCTGCTAGCTGTGTGTCATACCTAGCATCCACTGGCCGAATTGACCAAAACGGGGTCGGTGTTCGTGGCCAAAGTGCGGGCGGATACATCGTACTACAAGCTCTTTGTGACTATCCCAATCTCTTTGCCGGTGGTAACTCTCTGTACGGCATAGGCAATGTCAAGGCTCTCTGTGAGGATACTCATAAATTCGAGAGCCATTACGCATTCGCCTTGCTGTTTGATCCTAGTGCGGATGAAGCTGAGAAAAACCGCATTTTCCGCGAACGCAGCCCCTGTCTCAAGGCAGATAAAATCACTGCGCCACTGTTGTTGCTTCAAGGAGACGAGGATCCGGTCGTTCCTATTAATCAGGCAGAGGAAATGGTCGAAATGATGACAAAGGCTGGTCGTCATCCTAAGTTGGTGGTTTTCCATGGGGAAGGGCATGGATTCCGGCAGGCGAAGAGCCGGATCACGGCCGTGGAAGAGGAGGAGAAATGGTGGAAGAAGGGTTTGTTGAAGATGGATACAGCGGATGTTTGAGTCAATCATGACAATGTGGCTTTTGTCCAGGAAATAAGTCGCTGCATAGTTAATGATTCAATTCATCGGGTGAGCCCGAGCAGATTGGATTCACTTTCGATTGGTATAGGCACAGTACCTGAAGACGCTCTCTATCGATGAATATGACAGTTTGAAGTTTGTGTATTTGCATTGGATATGACTTACAATTTGGTTGTTTGGTGCTCATTACTTATTGTGCTATATAACGTTGGAATTCCTACATTGGGTGGAATAGTTCTCTTTGCCACTAAACCATAACCAAAAACCAAGCTATCTGTTTAGGGGCTAGAGAGCCTTATTCTATATAGTCTAACATCCGAATTTTAAGATGAGTTACAACTTTTCTCAACGCTACAACCGAGCTCGACTGGATTCACCTTGTAACCCAAATAATCCTAATTTCGAGAAATATGGATGGTAGTTTGTTCTATACTTCTATACAACATAAGTCGTTCGCTAAAGATAGGGTGAATGGTGTTCTATAGATAGCCGGTACAAATGGCCGAGGCGCTAAACCCAAACGGGGGCGAGGGTGAGGGTGCTATACCCGGAATAGAAGCGGGCTGTTTCAGGCCCGCTGTTGCCTTACGTCCTACATATTGAATATGATTGAATTAGGATTGAAGACAAAATAATATCTACGATGGAACTTTTAAACAGCAATGTTTGCCCCCTGGTAGATGTGGACCTCTTGCATGACATCAGATAGAGTTCTGATATCAGCAGGTTAAGTTCATTCATCCATGGGTTCATCAATATCAAATCTCAAATGTTTACATTTTATCTCAACTTCTGTTGCATCGTAAGTTCAATGACTCGAGCACAAGCTAATTTCCCCCTTAAAATGGTATGCGTACTATCCTTGTCATAGGGGCCCATGTACTTCGTATTAATGTATGAGGTAAATAAGATGGCAGTTACCCCTGATTTAATAGTATCTATGGATGATATAGAGTGGAGAAGGGGTGGGCGTTGATGAACCTACCTCTTTCCCGAAATGTCAATGACTCTGGAGGGGAGGGGGGCCGTGGGGCGAGAGAGCCGCATGAAAGGCTGAAACACTTTGGGGCCGAGTTATGTGTCATGAGGGGACGTTGAGCCCCCTTCCAAGTTTCTTTCCTTCTCCATCACTTTACATTTTAAATCTGGCATTAATCAATGTTGACTTGAATTAAAGTTTGTTCTCGTTTCATACTGCCCGTGTGGCAATACTTTTGTTATCACTCCTCTCTCCCCGTTTCTTGTTCCCGAGCTTCTGACAGCTCCCCCCATCGCCCAACATGCAGAACATGTCAAGGCGCTTTGGTCGCATGACGACAAAGTCGTCTGCAGATGACAGCCAAATTGCTGTGCTTCTAAAAGATTTCGATGATGCAGATATGCTCCTGGGCAAGGTAGACAATGTTACCCCGATGACGCGCGTTCTGTCCGATTTCCTGATCCGTGTTATTTTATCAGATCGTGGAATCTACTCAAGCCTGGCGTGATGCTTGGGTCTCTATCGCAACTTACCAGAGTCGCCTTGTCGACGAATTCGACGGCCTCTACGGTCCTATCATTGGCTCCTCAGAAACCCCATCCAACCACAAAGCCGTTGATACAGACCCCGGCAGATTAGCCCGGACCAACAGACTGCGGAAGGAATATGACGAGCTACGTACCGATCTCGTGGATGAACTCGGTGCTGTCGATACTCGCATGTCACAGCCGGCTGCGCAAGCGAAGGAATCCCTTGCGCCGATGAAAAAGACGATCAAAAAGCGAAATGACAAGAAGGTACACAATGAAGAATGAGAGCTCTTGGTGGATTAGGTGTGGCTAACGTCCCAATCTCTAGACCGACTTTGAAATCTCCCAAGGACGTGTTGATAGCCTCATGAAAAAGCCGAAGCGCACCGATCGCGAAAATGTGAGCCTCGCCAAAGCGGAAATCGAACTTGCCAATAACAAAGAGGTACAAATAGCAATGCCCAATACTACTTACTCATAAAAGAAGAAATACTAATCGCGATCCAGGCTTACCAAGCTGCCGACCACGATCTACGACAGCGACTCCCAACATTGATCGCTCTCATATTCTCCCTGACACCATTCATCCTTGAAGCACAGGTCGAGATCCAAAACCGCATGCTTGCGCACTATTACACAGTGCTTCACACTTACTGTGAAGAAGAGGGATTCCCTTCTCCGCCACCAGCCATGGAACAAGTTGTCCAGGACTGGGAGTTTGCCTTCAAGCCCGTGCAAACCGAAATAGAAACCTTCGGTGCCCTAACCCAAGGAAAGGCCATGCGACGAGCCGCAGCCGACCAAGAGAATAAGAAACGCCCCTCAATTGGAAATCGCATTCACAGCACTGCCTCATCGAGCTCGCTCTCAGCTTCTTTCCGCCGGGGATCACAAACACCAGGATCGTCGAGCCAGACACCCTGTGTACCAGAATATCCTCCGTCTCCGCCCCTGTCAACAATTAGCCATAAGAGCAGCGCAATTCCTGTCGGAAACACCGCAGGATCGAAGCCCCTCTCGACGGGCGGCGACTACTTCGAGCCCCCTCGTCCGGCATTCTTGCCGACCCCACAAGCCACTCCCGTTCCATCAGGTGTGGTGAGATCCCCCGCCGGCCCGAACATAGACGCTTTCCAGGCCAAGGTATCACCCATGGCTGCTGCCATAGGGAAGAAGAAGCCCCCGCCGCCACCGCCGGCAGCTTCTCGTCCCGTGTTTGTCACGGCGCTGTATGACTTTGATGGCCAAGGAAATGGTGATCTGAGTTTCCGGGAAGGAGACCGCATTCGCGTTATGAGGAAGACTAATAGTACGGACGATTGGTGGGAAGGCGAGTTGAGAGGGCAGAAGGGACCTTTCCCTGCTAACTATGTTGAGTAATGGGCGGCATTGGAAGCTCCGGAGAGGCCTCGGCCTATTGAAAATACATTAAAATGACGCACGGGGATTTCTTTGGCGGATCACCCCCTACCCCGGCATCCAAGTACACGATTAATGAACTCTTGTCCTGTTGGTATGCTGCTTTGAAGTTATGGCTACCTATCCCTTTAGTATTTGTTGTCTTTCCTTTTTGTTGGGAAAGACGGAAAACGATGTGAAATCGAAAACTCTTTTTGCACATGCTCTTCATTGTCATAATTTAATCGTTCTCATTTACGCATAAACTGCCTGACTTTGTCGAGTCTCACATATGGCTGCATACTGGATAATACTTCCATCCTGGCAAAATTAGATCAGACTGGACGTTGCATCTGGTGTTAAGACTACTAAGAGGATATCATCGCAACAATCAAGTTTGCAATTCCCAAAGTTTGAAAAATGGATTGTTTACTAAATTTGATATAATCACGATGAGATCGAAGTCCAATTTTAACATGGAGACTTTGTTCTTTGACTCTTTACTCTCGAATCCTAAGTAATGAAAGACTTCGAGGCTTTGTTCAATGTACGTTATATTTAGATATTGGGTGTTAAGGTACCTCGTCAAAGGATCCGTAAAAGGCATTGTTACAACCTCTAGGGCTGTGAAAGTCTTTCTTCTCAGCTACCTCAAAGACGGCCTCTCGATAGAACTGTTCATTGTCTCCCTGCTTCGTATTTAAATTAGCCTCGGAATTCCATAAGACCCAAAAGCAGTTCCCTATCATAGGCTCATCTGGATTAAAACAAGCCCCAACTCTCCCAACCACTGAACACATTTAGATCGAAGCTACCGCATCCTCCGAGACCATGGATCCAGCACGCCGACAAGCCTTGAAGCACACCCGTACTATCTTCCTCTCGGATGGCCAGCCTCACTATGAGAACCTCAGCGCCCTGCCCGAGATGTGGTGGGTATCGGTGAAGCTTTCCGTTGCGGACCGTCTCTTCGCCGATGAGGAGTTGATGGATATTGTGGCTGACCGTTGCCGCGCTGGAGACTGCGAGGTCACCCACTACGATGCCTTGCACCACCAGCAGGAGCTTTATATCTCGTTTCCAGTTATGAACTGTGACCAGGACCTTTCCCAGCACGGCTGGGTTCTTATGGTTATCGGACTTGCTGAGCACTACAGGATGGAGATTGCCGCCGGACGCCTTTCAGTTGATCGGGATTATGTTTTTGGACCTAGGGCCTAGGGCATGAGAACAACTTAGATTGGTGGTGGTTTTGAGGTAAGTCTTGTTTAGTTAGTTCTTATTATATTGAGTTGAGTTTTGTTTTCTACAGTATCACAAGTTTCAGTAATTCTCTCATGAGAGGTAATGTATGTCACAGTCTTTCTTCCATGCTATCCCCGCCCATGCCTCTATAAAGCAAAGCAGAATCATGTAGTTAAAACTAAAAGAAGGAGCTTAGTCTGAGAAAGGTGTAAATTATTGAACTTCCATGTTCCTGCAGAAAGATAGCAGATGTTAAAGCCGAGAAGATGCGACTGAATGAACATTGAAACGAGATGACATGAAAATTGAAGTTTGAATGAAGATGCATTACATCTCAATGATTCACATGGTAGCAGAACATTCTAGTTGAACTCCTTGGCCACCTTGACATTAATCACATTGAGCCCAGGAGCTGTCTGTCCATTAAAGCAATCTCGGACCATGTGAACATTCTTCTCATCTGTCTCGTGAAGCTCCAATTCGAACTTGCGTACCACGGTGCCTATCACGGTGTATAGCCACGAGTAGGTCATACTAATATATACCATATATATCAGTGCCACCGGTCTATAACCAGTAAGGAAACCAAAAAAACTTACCTTTGACCCATGCAACTTGAACTTCCCTTCGCAAACGGAACGAAGTATTTATCCAATAGACGGACTTCCTCGGCAGGGCCCATCCAGCGTTCTGGGATAAATTTCGTGGGCTCGGCATATACTTCAGGGCTTCGTAGAATCGAATGGATGGTCATGCCAACAGGCGTCTATATCCACATATTAACAGGGAAACAAGATTAGGGGACTGGGCAGAAGAAATATAAGCCTTGGGAAGACATACCCCCGGTGGAATGGTCCATTTTCCGTAGTGTAAAGCTTCATCTGGTGCAATACGCGGAAGCCTTGATGTCACAACGGCGGAAATCCGTAGACCTTCTTTCACCACAGCAGCCTTGTAAGGTCATCGTCAGTATAGTATATGAGAACCTGACAGAATTGATGATTCTTACCAGATAGGGAAGACTTTTTAGCTTAGTCCAGTCCGCATCAGACAGAACGGGGAAAGCCTCATCTAGCTCGTCTTTGAGCTTTTGATATGTTTCTGGCTTCCAAAGGAGATGGAACAGAATGATTCCAATTACTTGAGACGGCGCATCAGTTGCAGCAAACAGCAAAAAATGTAGTTCGTTGTCCAGTCGGTCGAGTTCTTTTTCCTTGGCAGGTAGTTTCTTGTTGGAGAGTATAGTTGATATCATCGATTGCCCATCTGGATTTTCGTACACAGCTTTCACACTTTCATGATTTTTCTATTCCACCGTCAGTATATTTTTAGCACCAGATAATGACCACACATACCTTTTCAAATTGATGAATCCCAGCAAATTTGGGGAACAACCAGGCGGCAATCTTAGGAAACTTGCGTGCTGGTTTGAATATGAATGGAATATGCCGGATTTGAATCAGCACCTCAAAGATGCTGTTTACAATTGTCTTCCATTCATCCGTTATCTCTGCGTTGTTCAAGTACGTATAAGAATACTTGCGGCCAAGTATATATGTAGACATCACGTCTATGGCGAAACAAGCAAAGAGAGAGTGCAAGTCCAGAACCTCCCCTGTACCCACCCTTCTTGACAGGTGGCTACAAACCAGATCCAACTTTTCCTGAATGACAGGCTGGAGGGCTGTGACCGATTGTGTTGAAAGGAAAGGACTCAATAATTTCCTCCGCTCACGATGAAGACCATGTGGCGCAGCCTCAAATGTTGCCAGGGGCAATCCAGTTTGAATAAACGAGGGCAATCTATCTCTTTTAGTTAATGGCCCGCCATAGACGGTATCGTAAAAGCTAGGATCCTTGATATGTATCTCGTGGGGATTGATGCGGAGGATAGGACCGTACTTGTCGTGTAAACGCTCAAGCTCTAACATGAACTTGCCGCCTTTCACGATGTCAAAATAGGCCTCGTAGAGGCTAGTTGCTGCTGCCAAGCGTGGACCTGGAAATCCAGCCAGGGGAGAGAAGTATAGGCGATAAACAACCTTGGTGCCTGTGTAGGCAACAGCTGCGGTTACCAGCAAGAGTAGGTACTCGGATATGCCGAATGTGAGAGAAGCCATCTTTCGTGTAAATAACTGTGTTAAAGGTGCTAATATGAAAATTTTGAACAAGAAAGAAAGAGGTTGAATGGGTTCGACTTTATATTATTCTGATTGTATGGCATTACCCCTAGAGGAGGGGCGGTACATATTTAACACATCTTCAAAGGCCACACCATACTCAAATTTGGAACTGTCCACAGGCCGTTCGATCCGACCTTCATACATGGAGGAAATCTTTGTGGATTGTCGAAAGTCATATCGTATGTCAAGGATAATTGGCTATGCGCCTCACCCTTCTGGGGGTGACTTTCCTACTTTTGAGGTGATCGATACTAGTGTAACCTCACATATTGTCTACAAGCAGAACTATGCATGCTGACTATGAGCAATGTGTAACCGCATAGAACCTCCCAGCCTGATTCTTTGTAGCTTTTCATGCTGTGCGAGTGTCAAAAGCGGGGTTTAATACCCCGTGCGACTTGTGTCGTTGATCTTTAGCTCCAGGTGCCAGCACTAATTTGACCACTGGCCTAGTCAACTGTTCCTGGGGTTTATATTGGTTGGTATTATTTTTGTAATTAATTCCCCGGAAGATGACCAAGTGCACATAATGCATAATGTAGACATAGCATTATGGCCTAGCTTGTAGGTTATACCTGCTCATGTTGGCAGTTTTCTTCATAGGCTATATACTCTATATCTGCGCAGCTAAATTAACACAACGCATCTAAGCAAAATGAGACCCGCACGTATAGTTAAGCAAAAATCGAAGACCCTGTCAAAGGTAGTGTCTTACGCAGTCTGCGAATTCACGAGAGGAAGCAATAAATACCGCCAAGCAAGCCAAGTAACTGAAAGTAACCAACTACATGGATGTTACTAAATTTTCCACCTCTATATCCGCCCTTGAGACTTGGAGATTTCTTCCAGCATGGGTCTCCATTTAGCAGGCGCAGTCGGCACCTCCCTTGTTGACTGATTAGTCCATTTCTGGTGCACTCGCTGTTCATCTTTTTGCCACCTCTGCACAGACTGGTCAACCCATCTCCCAACAAGAGAAGCGCTTTCATTCACGCTTTCGAACGGCACCATATGACCACAGTCTAATATAATTGCTTTCTTAACTTGGGAATGTTTCACTCCGCCGCTTCCCCCAAATCTTGCACCTGTCCTCTCGAGCATTAGAACCTGATCCTCTGGTGTTGATACCGGACTCTCTCCGCCAAACAGATAGAAGACAGGCAGTCGGATGTGTTTGAGCATCTTCAACACAACGATAGCCTTGCTTCGATAAAAGGGCATGGATGGGTTTGGAGGGTCGAAAATGTCAGGGTATAGGGGGTCATAGTACCGAGGAACCTATGAGCTTAAAACTACAAATATCCGACTATACAGCAGCGAACTTGAGGCAATTTGAGAGCGAAGATCTGTATCCATTCTATCAATCGGCCCTGAAAAGGTCCCGTGGACGAATAGTGCAGAAGAAGCCTCTTGGACCCAGATCAAACAGTTGCTGGTTGTATATATATGTTGTTGACTTGGTAGAAGAGGAGTTTATATCTACTACATGCTACTTCGTGTGTCATATTATTGTCTTGTTCGATTTACCCTGATATTGAGGAGAAAAAGGAATAGTGAGAAAGGTTTAATTCGGTTTCCAATCTTATCCGATGAAGATAGATGTAAATATATATCTTACAGATGGTTTATGCACTTACGACTCGCTATACCCTTTCTTATCTCCGACGACAATGAAATGGGAAAATTCTGATGGTTTTGGCCATGCGTCTATCCATCTACACTTATTTGATTGAACCCTGCCAAATAATAAAAAGACAAAAACATACAACAGTGAGGATTCGCTGGTGGTCACCCACCCAACTACTAACTCACCGGCGTGTGGCTTAAGTACGGCTGAGCGGACGGGAAGCCCTGTTTTCCACACCCTATGGTCGTATGTATCAGGTTATGTGTGGAAAAGGATTATAATGTAAAAAACTGGAAGTGGTTAGGTGGTTGGTGTGTGAGAAATAGGGACTGAAGGTAAGAATCAAGGTGGAATCTCTGTCTTGAGCTATATATAAATTCTTAGTATACCCGGCGATTATCCACTTTGTCTAGTGAAAAAAGCCACCTAGTACACGAGGCTTGCTGTTAGCGTCGGTGCTAAAGTTAGTTACAACCTCACTGTCCCAGACGGCTGCCTATAGATCGGAGAGGAGGATTCCTTCTTGTCGCCCGTAATAGCGCGACGGAAGGATCAATGGGATGGGATAGTTATTAAGCAAGGTACACGCGACACCTTGCATGTCTATTTCATCATATGTTTAGATGAAGTAGAGTATGCCTTCTAACATGTCCCTTAGAACCTAGTTAGAGAGCGCTGCGACTCGTAATGATAGCACAATAGACAAGCTATATCTGTTCATTGCTGTGGTCTTCTGGCTGTCTTCCATGGATGTACTCCTAAATGATATCATAAGCTTTTGTCCCTGTAAATCTTGTGGTAAAAATCGGGTTGTATGCAGTGAGCCATGGTTCAAGACGTTGTTACCTGAGATATAAGGCACAACACTGTGGTTGTGGAACCGTCCGACTTAAAATAGCCGGAAGAGCCGAACAATGCAGCGAGTCTCGGATACCCGAGTCTGCTCATAGGTCAGTTCCTAGGCAGTCAAGCAATGATCAAGTAATCGTGGCAAGCCACCTACGGACATCACCGGATAGAAAATTTTCACTGAATAGCAAATTATAAGGATGAGAGGTATCTTTTTTAATATTTGTATTGATCCTAAAGATATGATGTAGAAGTGTATGTAAAGAGCACGCTCAAAACCATCGCGCATAAACAATCCATATAAAGGTTGAACCATTCTCATGCTTCGAGTATACCTAGGCCCTTGATAATTCTTACCAAGGTTGATACGAAGCTTGGAAGTAGTCAAGACTTGATTTACATATGTAACTATTTTGAAGGTTAATAAAATTAAGTTTTATTGTGCTTATGTACCTTTTGTATACAACTGCGATATAAAAGATACTTAATCCTTACAATTTGCTATCCAGTGAAAATTTGCCGTCCGGTGGTGGCCACTAACACTATAGGTACCCTGTCCTTCCCTTCCGCCCCTACAAAAAGGGCTGTTGGGTCGTGTGCATTGGGCCAGGTAGGTGGCGGACTTGCCACGATTCTGCTCTGTGGAGGCTCCAGCGTGGCAGAAAAGACATTTCCCTACGGAGGACAATACATGATGATATTTGGAGTAAGCTAGAGCATATATGCCCTAGCCTGTTCCTAAACAGGGCGAGTGAGTATCATAGAGATTGTTCTGGATTCAGTGAAACCAACTTTGATCCACTTTGGATGGGGCGCTCGAAACAAGACCAGTTACATATAATATGGGCCGCACGATTCAGTCATTGGCTTGACGGCTTCGGCTATATTTAGTAAGATAGTACATTTAAGCTATCCTTATCGGGTCATGATGTATCATTGTATTCCGTAGGGATGTACACATAGGTAGCACGTTGATATCACCATACAACATATGTACAAACATGTATAGACTGACACGGAATAACTATAAGCTTCCGAGACACTGCTCGAATACGATTTAGAATGTGACTGGGACGTTGAAGCCATGCATCTGTGCGGCATCTGGGCTGCACACCCCATGATAGCGATGCTTATTTACGAGTGCCCGAGCGCGGCAAAAAGTAAAGATATCATGGTTACCATTGAAGATTACTTTGTGCGATCCCGAGCCCCGTTATTGGATTACTGGCACAAAATCATTGGGGTGAGACTATTTTTTTTCTTTCTCGGGATTGCAATAGGTGTGACGGGGTCGTTTAGGCGCATATGTAGTATGTAGTGTGGATTCGGTCGCTTCCTTCTAAGACACGGGAGATCGAATTCGTATGCATCAGAACAAGGAAATAAATCAGGGGGCTGGGTATAGTGAATTTGAGAAAGGATATTCCGTCAAAGGAATTTGAAGATCTGAGAGGGATTACTTTCACCCTGATTCACATCCCAGGATTCTGGCGATAGTGGTCTCGGAAACATAAAGATGTGACGTCAACGGGCGGAACCGAATAAAAAAAAGAATCCACCAAAATACTCCCGTATACGAACGTTCTTTTTTTTTTTTACAACTGGTAGAAATTGTGGAAGTATTGTGTATTTCTTTTTTTTTGGAGATGGAGCGGGGCTTTTTTTTTCGAACCTAATAATCACCTAACATATCTATCCTTCCATGTCCTTAGAATACTTTTTAGTTTACGGTAGAATAGTTCCCTCGCTTCACTTCCTTTGAATTAACAAAGATAAGCCTCTGGGATTATCGGTTGCATTGGATGATGCAGTTCGAAAGTGAAAGAAAAAAAAAAAGAGACAAAGGCCGTGCTTTGACCTAAGACATATGTTATTAAAAATGCTTTTTGTCATCCAATGTACATATTGCCATCCACACTGACACCGGTGTGCTGATGCAGATGGCTAAGAAGTGCACTTTGCATAACCGCCTTACTTTATGAGCCCATAAAATTTCCTGTGGGAATAATACATCACACAATGTATACCTAGGTACCTAAGTTAGAATGCTTAGGTTGAGCGCACTAACATCAGCACCCAAGGTTGCTAATAATTCGCAAATACGGAGGTACATCAATTCTTTTGGATCTATCTGAGACACAGACCCGAAAGCCCGCCACGCAGAGGCGAAAAGTCAGTGGATACAACATCGAATAAGATCTGACTGGGTGGGTTTACGTGGGTCTTGCAGTAGTGTACGGCACCTATGTATAGCTCATCCGTCTGTTCGGCCCGATAAGTGTTTGTTCCCCATAGTAAAAAAAAAGAGAAAAAAAGAAAAAAAAAAAGGAAAAAGATATATTCTGTAAAATCTTGGAAATCAGTAATCAGTGAAATGCTAGAAGCTTGTTTCAGTTGATTTTTTGTTCTCTCACTCATCTCACTCTCGTTATTCGCCAAAAACTCATCTCATTCGTTCTTTGAGTTGCGCATCTTTCCGGCAGCAGGTTACTGCTGATAACAGTATTATATACGGAAATGCAGCGCTCAGCTTTCCTCATACTGTCGTTTTTGAGCGTCTATGCCTTTTGTTGGCCTTATGACGAACCACTCGCTAAATACAATCTAAACGAGAATAAAACCGCTGCAGGCCCGATCGATTATTGGGGAGCATGGCCGGACCATGAGTACCATCCGTCGCCAGATAACTGGCGCTTGCCCACATATACAATCTTTTTGGACCGTATATCCAACGGCGACCCTACAAATGATGATATCAACGGGACCGCCTTTGAGCATGTCATCAACTCCAACCAGATGCGCCACGGTGGTGACTTGGAAGGGTTGATTGATACACTGGACTATATTGAGGGGATGGGATTCAAGGTTAGTTGTGTTCCAGTTTCAGAATGATTCCATCGCTAACTCTAACAGGTCATCTACTTCGCCGGAACGTACTTGATGAACTTGCCCTGGGCCTACGATGGGTACTCGCCGGTCGATACCACTCTCCTCGACATGCATTACGGAACAGTGGAGGACTGGAGGCGGGCTATCGACGAGATCCACAAACGGAACATGTATGTGTTGGTGGATAACACACTGGCAACGTAAGTCGACGCTCCAAATCTTTCGGGTGTTCATGAGCTGATCTTAAAAACACAGAATGAGCAACCTGATCGGATTCAAAGGCCATTTGAACGACTCAGCCGATTTCACACCATCAGAATATGAAGTCCAATGGGTTACCGACCGAGAATACGCTGATTTCAAGTTCGGTAACGAGTGGAATGAAACTTGCAACTATCCCAAATTCTGGGACGAGACTGGATTCCCATTAACAAACGAGGGGGTTGAGGAGTTGAAGGGTTGCTATAACAGCGATTTTGATCAATTTGGAGAGCTAGAGGCATTTGGTAACTTCCCCGACTGGCAGCGTCAACTTACCAAGTTTGCCTCCGTGCAGGATCGCCTGCGTGAATGGCACAAGCCTGTCCGCGATGTGATCACTCAACACTCCTGCCTTCAAATCGCGAGTTTGGATATCGACGGTTTCCGCTTTGATAAGTCTGTGCAATCGACCCTCGAGCCCCTGAGTCAGATGCTCCCCGTCTACCGTGCATGCGCGCAGAAACTCGGCAAGAAAAATTTCTTCCTCCCCGGCGAGATCACCTCCGGAGACAGCTTTGGCAGTCTCTACCTAGGCCGCGGTCGCCAGCCAGATCAGCGTGTGGCGAATGCAGGCGAGGGTGTTAGGCTTACGAACACCTCGGAGGGGGCTTTCCTACGAGAGGATGGGCTGCAAGCTTTGGATGGCTCCGCATTTCATTATACCATCTACCGTTCCATGACCCGTTTCCTGGGTTTGGACGGTAACCTGGTTGCCGGCTTTGACTTGCCTACCGACTTCATCGAAGCCTGGAATGAGATGCTCGTTACCAACGATTTCCTCAATGCATTCACAGGAGAAATAGATCCTAGACATATGTATGGTGTCTCGAACCAGGATAATTTCCGGTGGCCAGCTTTGCAGAATGGTACAGATAAATACCTCTTGGGTTTGTACATCATCTCGCTGGAGCTTCCTGGAATCCCTCTTATTCTGTGGGGAGAGGAGCAGGACATGTACGTGTTCGACGCTACTGCAGCGAACTATATGTTCGGTCGGCAGCCCATGACATACCAGACCGCGTGGTGGACACAAGGCTGCTTCAACTTGAACACCGAAAAGTTCTACGATTTCCCTATCGACAAGGGACGCAATGGTTGTAATGATATCACTGTCACATACGACCAGCGGAATCCCGCCCATCCACTTCGCAACATCATGAAGCGCATGTTCGAGATTCGAGCCCATTTCCCGGTCGCTCAGGACGGCTTGTTCCTTGAAACGATCTCTCAACTCACAGAAGACATCTACCTTCCTGGTTCTTCTACCACTCCCACGGTTACTGGCCTTTGGTCTGTATTGCGAAGCTATTTCCCCGGGGTACAAACAAACGCAATCCTAGCCAACGAGACCCTCTGGCTTGTGTATCAAAACGGAAACTCGACCAAAACATACGGGGGCAACTGCACCTCTGCCAATGGGTCTTTGTTGGCTCCATTTGACTCGGGGACAAAACTGAAGAATCTCTTCTATCCTTACGATGAGCTCACTTTGGAAGATGGCCCCAAGTCGTCCAAAAATACCTATGGATGCGTTCGTAAAATGGAGCTGCTTCCATGGGAATACCGGGCCTATGTCAAGGCCTCCGAGTTCATCGAGCCCGGCCCTACTGTCACGGATTTCTTCCCTGGACATGATGCTCGGTTGCTATCTTCAGAAGACACGGGTGAAACCATGCCTATCCAGCTTGGATATTCCACTGAGATGGACTGTGACAGCATCACGAAGGCGGTTTACCTAAATTCTACAACAGAGAAGAACATCACCGCCGAGCTTGATAAATCCAGTGTCAACTGCACCAAAATCTCTGCCCGGACTACGAGCCATGCCTACACGGGAGAAATCCCGACTGTTTGGACATGGTCTGCAAAGCTGAAAAATGTCCACCATGGAATCCACCAACTGACCGTCAAGAATGTTTCCTCTTCCGGAGTCTACACCAATTCGACCGACAAGTTCTTGCTGCGCCTCGGTGCTCATGACAACCCCCTCATTTCTCCGCTTGCCAATTACTCTTCCACTCTAGTCCACAAGTCTAACGACAACCTTTACCTCCAGCACAAAGCTGCCGGTGCAGACATGTTCCGATACTCGTCTGACTTTGGTCGGAGCTGGAACGACTGGGCGACGTATAAAGGCGGCAACACGAGCATTACCATTCCAAGCTTCACTGGCACGGACTCCCAGAAGTGGGAGGGAACTCATATACGAGTTCAGTACTTCTCGCGACTCACTGGAAGCAGCGATTACATCCAGGAAGGTGATTATGGGAGCGATACAGTTCGAAGATTCCCGCATCTGTGGTTTAACGGTCCATACAACCAATATGGCTATGATGCAGGAATGGACAGCAAGATGAAGTACGATTCCAAAACGTCTCGCTGGACCTACGACTTCGTTTACGAATGGCCAGCCATAGGCCAGCTGAATGTTTGGGGCTCAGACAGTGAGGGTAACCCTGATACTTCCGAGGTCTACGGTGATGTCGGAAACTCATCTTCAGTTCAAAAGCTTCCCCCGTCCTATCTCTCATCAAACGTCATCAATATCACTACCCTGCCGCCATTCCCGCATCTTGGTTGGACTATCTCCCTCGATGATGGCAACCTAAGATACGAATTGATCCCTGTCGGATCGGGATGGGCCCAGTTGGTCCTCTTTATTCTTCTCTGGGTTGTTCCGATTCTTATGGGCTTGGCTGGTGTCTTCATCTTCATCGGAAACTTCTACCGTGTCAAGCTTAACATGAATGGTAATGTCACCAAGGCCGATAAATTCCCGGTACTATTTTGGCGCAGAATCAAGGGAACATTCTCCAAAGATGATGATTTCGAAGAGATCGACATGGCAGACAAGGGTGTGCCAGGAAACATGGCTCTGGCAGCAGCGGGAGCGAGCGACCAGCGCCGCACTGTTTTGATTGCCACTATGGAGTACGATATCCAAGACTGGAAGGTCAAAGTCAAGATTGGTGGTCTAGGAGTGATGGCGCAGCTCATGTCACAGAATCTGAAACACCAGAATCTTATTTGGGTGGTTCCTTGTGTCGGTGATATTGATTACCCCGAGGATACACCCGCTGAGCCTTTCGTGGTGACGATCTTAGATCATCCCTATTCGGTGCAGGTGCAGTATCACCAGGTCGATAACATCACCTACGTCCTCCTTGATGCTCCGGTTTTCCGGCAGCAGACCAAGGCGGAACCTTATCCTCCGCGTATGGATGACCTTGACAGTGCAATTTACTATTCGGCTTGGAATCAGTGTATCGCAGAGGTCATAAAGCGAACTCCCTCCATCGATCTCTATCACATCAACGATTTCCACGGCTGCGTGGCACCGCTTTACCTGCTCCCGTCGCGCACTATCCCAGTTTGTCTGTCCTTGCACAACGCCGAATTCCAGGGTCTTTGGGCTTTGAGAACCCCACAAGAGAAGAAAGAAGTCTGTTCTGTCTTCAATATCCCGGTTGAAATAGCGACCAAATACTGTCAGTTTGGCAACGTTTTCAACCTGCTTCACACCGGTGCTAGCTATTTGCGATTCCATCAACGCGGCTTCGGTGCAGTAGGTGTGTCCGAGAAGTATGGAAAACGCTCATGGGCCCGTTATCCAATCTTCTGGAGTCTTGCCAAGATTGGCAGTCTTCCCAATCCAGATCCCTCCGACACAGCCGCCTTGAAGAAAGACCCCGACGTGGAAGTTTCGGTTCAGACTGCTGACGAGTCAGCCAATGACAAACTCCAGGCACAGAAATGGGCCGGTTTGAACGAGGACCCTAACGCTGACTTGCTGGTGTTCGTGGGAAGATGGTCGAAGCAGAAGGGAGTCGACTTGATTGCCGATGTTATGCCGGCTGTCTTGTCTGCCCGGCCTAATGTGCAGCTGATCTGTATCGGTCCCCTCATTGATCTGTATGGTAAACTCGCCGCTATCAAGCTGGAGCGCATCATGGAAATGTTCCCAGGCCGTGTTTTCTCCAAGCCAGAGTTTACGATTCTTCCCCCCTTCGTGTTCTCCGGTGCCGACTTCGCCTTGATCCCATCTCGTGACGAGCCCTTCGGATTGATCGCCGTTGAGTTTGGCCGTAAGGGTGCACTTGGAATTGGCTCTCGCATCGGAGGTCTAGGCCAGATGCCTGGTTGGTGGTACACTGTGGAATCCGACTCAGCCCGCCATCTCTTGCACCAGTTGAGAACCGCCATCAAATCCGCCTTGGACTCATCACTCGAGACCCGACAGGAGATGCGTGCAAACTCCGCCAAGCAGCGATTCCCCGTTCTTGAGTGGGTTCAGAAGCTCGAAGTCTTACAGCGCACTTCTATCCACATCCATCACCAAAAGAATCAACTCACCGTTGCAGGTTCGGCGCGAGAGTCTCAGATCTACTGGGAGACCCCAGGTTTGCGGGACTCCGGTATGATCACCCGCCCTTCATCACATCTGTCATTGCCGGGGACTTTGGATGCGAACAGAACATCAACATCACAGCCGCCTCAGCCTTCCCTTCTCCAGCTACAGGCAGTCGAAGCTCAAGAGATGCAAGCAGCCGAAAACAACAGAGGCAGCACATTAAACCGCAACCTATCGCTCGGTCGACGATCTGGACCAGGACATGGCAGAAAGCGTCTCACCAAGAAGTCACCGCGCGAGAGTCAGATGCTCGAGCCTATCGACGGTGATACCACGGACGATGAGAGCTTTGTCACGCCACAGGAGAACATGATCACCCAAGAAGAGGCCATCGCAGCAGTCAACCTACCTCTTCAGGATATCGCGACACACCCTAGAAACAACAGTCACTCTCGTGGCGAGTCTGACTCGTCGGCTTCGGAGTCATCGCGTTTCCTCTCAAGAGACTCCTCTCCAGTAAGAGTAGCTCGCGATCTTTCCGATCCAACTGCACCTTACGCTCTCGAGAGCCGGAATATTTCTGTCCTATCCTTGCCTTCTGTTGTTAACGACCATGATCAACCCAATTTCCATCTGCAAAAAGTCGACCCGACCTTTACGGACAGCATGGGCCACTTCACGCGAAACTTCGAAACCATGCTCGCTAACCTCAACAAGAAAAACTCAATTTCTGATTATTGTATTGAGCTTTATCTCATGAAGAGCGAGAGGAAGTTCTTCTACATGTACAACGATGCACAGCTGAAGAAGCAGCCCAAAGAACGTCCCGCAACTGGAGCTGGCCTGGACCAGACTGTCGAGAACACGCCGTATAACCTCGTCACAGAAGGTCACGAAGACTCTGATGCGAACAACACAGATGAAATTGATCAGTGGCTTGCCCGTCTGGGATACAAGAGACCCATTGCCGTCCAGCGCTTCATGAGATGGCGCGTCGGAAACTGGCCTGTCTATGCTCTATTCTTGGGTCTCGGACAGATTATCGCAACGAACTCTGCGCAGATCACCCTGTTGGCTGGCCAGATTGGTGAGACAGCAGTCAAGCTCTACGTTATCGCGGCAATTTACTGCGTCTCTTCCATTGCCTGGTGGTGCCTCTTCTTCCGTTTCCCGTCTGTGATTGTCCTCACTCTCCCCTGGTTCATATATTCCATGGCATTCGTCACTATGGGCGTTTCTCCATTCGCACTCTCGGAGGTCGGTCAAGCGTGGGCTCAGAATGTCGCCGCAGGTGTCTATGCCGCAGCATCTTCCAGTGGTTCCCTGTTCTTCGCTCTCAACTTTGGTGACCAAGGTGCTGTCCCTGTGAAGGATTGGATGTTCCGCGCAAGTCTTATCCAGGGAATCTCACAGCTCTACACTGTTGCCTTGTGGTACTGGAGTTCCAAAGTCACCGCAGCGGAAGTGGGAGGTGTTTCGACGGTTGCCCTGAATTCCTGGAAACTGACGGCTGTGGTGATGCCTATTGCCGCAGTTTGTTTCATTATCGGTGTGCTTCTTGCCCTTGGCTTGCCTAAGTACTATCGCCAAGCACCCGGAAAGATCCTCTTCTTCTACACATCCCTCTTCCGTCGCCGCATCGTCCTCTGGTTCTTCTTCATGGTCATCATCCAGAATTGGTTCCTTTCCGCGGCATTCGGTCGAAACTGGTCATTCCTCTGGTCCTCTCAACACACCAAACCATGGGAAGTCGCTCTCCTGGTCATCTTCTTCTTTGTTGTCCTTTGGGTTGGTGTGATGCTACTCTTCCGTTTCTTGTCGAAGGAGCACAGTTGGATCTTACCCGTCTTCGGTCTGAGTATCGGTGCACCGCGATGGGCGCAAACATGGTGGGGAACATCCAACATCGGTTATTATCTCCCATGGGCTGGAGGTTTGACTTCTGGAGCTATTGCATCCCGTTGTCTCTGGCTCTGGCTCGGCGTTCTCGATGAGATTCAACAAGTCGGCTTGGGAATGATTCTCCTACAGACCCTGACGAGAGTGCATGTCGTTTTTGTCCTATTGGCTGCCCAGGCTCTTGGATCTATCGCCACCATTTGTGCTCGTGGATTCGCGCCAAACAAGGTCGGCCCGGGAGACATCTCCCCAGCTATTGGATCGTCATTGGACGCTGTTGGAAACGCTTGGTTCTGGATTGCCCTTTTCTTCCAGCTTCTGGCTAGGTCAGTTATCATCCCCAACACTCATCTTATGGCATTATACTAACTGTGATTGTAGCTTTGGTTTCCTTCTCTTCTACCGCCGTGAACAGCTCAATCGGCCCTAGATTAACCACCATTGGTGGTTTGACTTATAATTCAGTAAATTTTGTGTCCTAGTATATATATAGATGGGAAGGAGTCGGAGTCGATTTTTGTTTGGTTAATAAAGTACTGTTTAGTATCCTAATATATACAAACATGGGCTATCGTGTACAGTGGCAGATTCGTCGGAACACCGTACTTGTCATGTGCTTTTGGTAGTTAGTCCTTTGGGTGTCTTCTCAAATCATGTAGAGCCTTCGGCCTCCAACAATTTTGCTTTAATATACGAAGCTGTCAAATTACAAACTGGTGCCCGCAACCGAAATCTGGTTCTTCTTGGCTCCCTCTGTTGTAGAACCCCCAATTGTGTCTGTCGACTCATCCTCAGACCCATCCCTATCGTTCACGTGTTTTATACTCTTCTCTCTGTATTCCATTAGCAATAAGTCACTGTAAATAAGCATCTTGAGGTCTTACCCATTTGGGCCATAGAAGTAACGAATAACAAACGTCATAGCCACCAAGCAAACAGTCATGACTGCAGAAAAGGGATATCCTTTGATAAAACGAGGTCCGTCCACAGTTGGGTACGTGAAGAGTGGAATCCAACATGTCCACATTGTGGAAATAGCAGTGGCCAGAACTAACACGATTGCGCGTTCCTCGATATTGTCACGGTAGAGGACGTTCACCCACCCATACAGTACAGAGGATACTGCAACTGCCGAGTATTGCACACTGTAAGCAAACCATTTGGCTCTTTCGGGCACCTCCCAGATAGATAGAATGACCAGTCCCGTAAAGTTGATGCTTGAAGCCAACGTAATCGCCCAGGCGCGATCGAGCCACAAGTCTGTGCTAATGTTGATGAAGAGAATAAAAAAGATTCCGAGTGCTGGGCTGATTGAGTTCAATTCGTTCTGTGTTGCGGAGCTATAGCGGTGGAGGCTTTTTAACCACAACAAAAAGGACGCTGTGCTGGCGCTGGAGTTGAAAAAGAAGCTATCCCATATAAGGACCAGCCAGAATCGCTTTGACAAAAAGAGCCTCTTGGCGAGTCCCCATGAGAAAGCGGCACTTTTGACTTGGGTTCCCTGTTTTTCTAGTCGCTTGCGGGCAATATCTAGATCCTTTTGCGAAAAAAAGAGACGGTTGGGCTTATCAATTGTCCCGGGGTAAATAAAGTAGCCAATAATCGCAAGGGGCATGGTAATGATAGCATTAATGATGAAAAGCCAACGCCACCCTGGTAGTCCGTTAACTCCATCTAGGTAGTCGAGTGTGGCACTCTGTAGAAGACTGGCGGTTAGGAATCCCAGGGTGAGGCCAATATAGAAGGCCCCTCCTCGTCTTCCTATCTCGTTGCTTTTGTACCAGGATCCGAGAACGTAGTGCACACCGGGGAAGTAAGATGCCTATCAATGTGAGTAAGACAAAGGGATTCCTTTCGGACAGTTGGTGAGTCATACCTCGAAGATTGAGACTAAAAACCTATAAGCCATAATTTCTGCATAGCTTGTGGCTCTATACTGCAGCAGAGTAAATATTCCCCACAGGAGATCGAGAGTTGGGACAAGATAGTGCATCGGCACCCGAGGAAAGAGGTACATAAAAGGCAAAAGCGCAACGACGTTCCCAACAGTAAAAATAGTCTGGAAATGGATTAATTCGTTTCCATGGAAGCCAAGATCTTCGGCCATTCCTGACAGATATGCATTGTCTGAAAATGGTGCGATTAGTACTAGGTTATGATAGCTTCTTGTGATTGACTTGCTGATATTTCCCTGGTCAATGTACTTGACCCAATAGACAATGAATGCATATGGAACAATCAAAAGATCAAGCTTCAACACTAACTTTCTCTCTTCCGGTGTATCATCCGGAGAATACCAATGGTACCATCTTTTGGTGGGCGTAGTGGCCGTACCCATTGCGGCTGTAGATAAAATGTAAGACTTTAAGTGTAGGGCCGTGGGTCCAGTAACATAAACGTGAGATCTTTTTTGATGGTGTTAAAAAATATTATTTTCCTAGTAGACATGCATCATTTATAAGAATGATTTATCTAGCACTTTGGTAGGGCTACGGAGTGGTGGATGTTGCAATTTAGGGTGTCGCTAACACCATCGTACTCCATTCTAGACTAAAATGATACTATCCGATGCTCAATCGAAATTGCGGAGGAAAAGATAAGCTATGGGGCTTTTATCGGTAGTTTCTCCTGCCGACTCGAATTACAAACTGATTTTCCTGTATGCGCGATGAGGTAAATGGTTATACTAGTTATACCTAGATAAACGAAATGGATCCCCATAAACCACTGGCGAATACTCCACTACGATTGCGGCATAATAATTATCATAAGATAAACCACATCCACGCGCATCGATTTCGTCGTCAAGCGATGCGTGTGAGTAATTATTCAACCAGACACCCCCTAAGGCTATTAGCGCCCCCGATTGTATGGCTCATGAAGGGTACACAAAGAAAGATATTAACACACAGTTCCTATGAATATAGGCGATAGCAGTTATAGATAGCGCGGCTCACAACTGGCTTTATTAGCGATGTTCGAATATGGTAGGCTCATATGGAATAGGAACATGTGTAGTGCTGCCGTGGTGCTGCAAGTGTATTATGATTCAGCGCCCAAACTCTCTGTCTTTGGTTCATTAACTAGTCAATTAAATTTCTTAGAACCAGCAATTTCTCTGATTTATTCCTAACTGGTTAGAGGTGACATTAGCCCTAAGAACAACCCATCCTTGCTGTAGACCAAGTGAGAGGAGACCAAACCAGAGAAGAGCATTTGTCAACAGTCACAACTATAGCAACCTCACCTATAACAAGCTGATTGTATAGCTTCATTTTCTGAACAACAACGAAGAGCAACCTGGAATTGCCATCGACCAGTGAGAGAAGAACATTTCTCAGCAGTCACAACCACAGCAACCTCACCTATAACAAGCTGATCGTATAGCTTCATTTTCTGAACAACAACGAAGAGCAACCTGGCATTGCCATCGACCAGTGAGAGAAGAACATTTCTCAACAGTCACAACCACAGCAACCTCACCTATAACAAGCTGATCGTATAGCTTCATTTTCTGAACAACAACGAAGAGCAACCTGGCATTGCCATCGACCAGTGAGAGAAGAACATTTCTCAACAGTCACAACCACAGCAACCTCACCTATAACAAGCTGATCGTATAGCTTCATTTTCTGAACAACAACGAAGAGCAACCTGGCATTGCCATCGACCAGTGAGAGAAGAACATTTCTCAACAGTCACAACCACAGCAACCTCACCTATAACAAGCTGATCGTATAGCTTCATTTTCTGAACAACAACGAAGAGCAACCTGGCATTGCCATCGACCAGTGAGAGAAGAACATTTCTCAACAGTCACAACCACAGCAACCTCACCTATAACAAGCTGATCGTATAGCTTCATTTTCTGAACAACAACGAAGAGCAACCTGGCATTGCCATCGACCAAGTGAGAGAAGAACTTGGGGATCAAAATGGGTATGATCACTCGGCCATGTGAGATGCAAGGATACTGCGAGCAAAACTAACAGAGTCCTAGACACCAGTCATATCGGCCCACCAGTCAGTGACACTCGAGACGATGAGAAGGCCCAATTAGCTAAAGGTGAGATAACTCAGTGTCTGGCAACAAATGAACCTGGCGATAGGTCCTAACAAATATATAGGCAAGAGAAAGGCTGACGACGCAGCCCTTGATGATAAGGAGGACCGAGAGCCTCCCATGCTCCCGCCAGTTGATGGGAATATCTCCCATCAAATGCCGATATGCGGCGCCGATGATGAAGACCACGAGCCCGGATTTTGGGCAAAGCTTATCCAGCAGAACAAGTGGAGGAGGGGGCAACGGGATATCGTGAAAACTGGCACTTTGTTGAATATCCTCGCTAAGTGCGATGTTATTCGGGAGCCAGTCCTACGCCAGACGAGACAGTATATGGGAGAGAAACTGTACACATCCATCGGCTATCGCAAGGAGAACATTGAATCTTTCCATATGCAAGCAAAGGGGCGTCGAGTACAGCCTGCCGACGCTTGCTACCATTGCAAGCTGGAACGTGGCCCGTACACCTCTTGCATCGTCTTTGATGGCATGGACGGAGACCTTAAACCGTGTGCAAACTGTTGGTGGGGTAAGCAGGTGGTGCGATGCTCATTCGTGAAATCGACAGACCTGGAAAGTAGGGAGGCAACTCCCCAGCGTCCGACTTTGGCACCCCCAGCTTCCAGTGTGCCAACCATTGAACCATCTCAATGCCATCTCAGGTGTACCAAGAAACAGCGTGCAGATACCCACATGGACATCCAACAGCAAGAGGCTATCTTGTCCCAGCAAGAGGCTATCTTGTCCCAGCAAGAGGCTATCTTGTCCCAGCAGAAGGCTAACTTGGCCCAGCAAGAGGCTAGCTTGGCCCAGCAAGAGGCTAGCTTGGCCCAGCAGAAGGCCAGCTTGGCCCAGCAAAAGACTAGCTTAGCCCAACTACAGCTAAAACTGGAGTCAACGGACGACATTGTCGCTGCGGAGCAGGAAGAACAATAGCAATGGGTGGATTGACATGGGATATATGGATGGAAAAGCGGGAGGGCAATTCGCGATATACATATTTCATGAGGTAATCTATTCTTATATCCATTTTATTAAAAGTGAAAATAAAGACGCATATACATATACAAGTATCACACATCATATGATAACCTTGGAATAAGGTACATATAACATATGCTTAGGCGATCGACATGGCCTTCTACAGATAGGAAATCAGAATTTATTGAATTAAGGCCTTTCCTTGTGATACATGTAGGAGGTCTTTTCTATCACCGTCCCTGGTGTCGCAGAGCAGTGCGTTTCTATCTCACCTACATCGCACTTTTCAATCGTCCCCCCAGTGCAGTGCGTTTCTCTGTCTCCTCGTTTCTCCTCTCCTCATTTCTCTCTCTCCTCATTTCTCTTCTCTCCTCATTTCTCTTCTCGCCTCGTTTCTCTTCTCGCCTCGTTTCTCTTCTCGCGTCGTTTCTCTTCTCGCGTCATTTCTCTGTCTCCTCGTTTCTCTTCTCGCCTCGTTTCTCTTCTCGCCTCGTTGCTCTTCTCGCGTCGTTTCTGTCTCCTCGTTTCTCTTCTCTCCTCGTTGCTCTTCTCGCGTCGTTTCTCTGTCTCCTCGTTTCTCTTCTCGCCTCGTTGCTCTTCCCGCGTCGTTTCTCTGTCTCCTCGTTTCTCTTCTCGCCTCGTTGCTCTCCTCGCGTCGTTTCTCTGTCTCCTCGTTTCTCTTCTCGCCTCGTTTCTCTCCTCGCCTCGTTTCTCTCCTCGCCTCGTTGCTCTCCTCGCCTCGTTGCTCTCCTCGCCTCGTTGCTCTAACAATGATTCACCTGTATGGCACTATCTCCATTTACTATATAGCTCTGTACTAACCTTGAACTTAGTCGGGACAACGGCCCAGATGCCTTGCTATTTGGGCAGCCCATTACACTCGAATCTGTGGCATCGGGGACCCTCGAAAAGCCACCTGGCCCTTGGGCCCAGCATCTGAAGAGGCTCAATTACACGGTGGCAAAACAGGGGATCGTGCTGAAAACCCTCACACTTGTTACCCTGGATGAGAAAGAGCCAAAGCGCGAGCTGATGGTTCGAAACAACCGACCCTTTACACCGTCCAGCCTAGAACATAACATCGGGGAATCCGCGACAAAGGTGGAAGCGGCGCTAGGATACGTTGTCGGAGACCTAGCCGGCGAACCATGCCAGCGCTGCGAGCGTGGCCTGGGACCTTTCCCACATTGTGTGCGGGTTCCAGACTGCAAGTACATGACAGCCTGTGTGAACTGTCACTGGAACGCCGACGATGCTCAGTGCCGAGAATTTCACGTCCCGTTACCTGGCGAGTCCGACCCTAGCTCACACAAGAGCCTCGCGAAGAGGGTGCTTGACTCAGTCAACTCTGCTGTCGACTCCACCGAGGAGTCGTGTGCAAACTGTCATCAGACATCTGTTCAAGCCCGGCATGTCCGTGAGGTTATGCACGAGATGGGCACAGCAATTATAACCGAAGACAGAAGTGCCGCAATCGAAAGCTACAGAAAATCAGCAGGCTATGCAAACGCTCTGGCCTCGACAATTGAGGAGCAAGCCATTAGACTGCACCAGCAACTCACTGAGCTGCAAAAACTCCGAGAAATGGTGGCGAAGGCGGTCAAGGACGAGGAAGAGGAAACCAGGAAGCGCGAACGTCAACGCCAACGCGAACCTCGGCAAGGTCGGACATTCTAAGAGAGTTCGAGAATCTCCAAACGGTTCAACAGTTATTTCAGTCAACAGTTTCAGCTTGAATGAATTGCTTCTTTGAAATAATATTCTCCCCGCCAGTATTTGGCCATGATATAGAGACTCCACCCATAGAGAGATTTATAAATCATGTATTCAATCCACAACTGGTCCAGCACTGGTCCAACACTGGTCCAACACTGGTCCAACACTGGTCCAACACTGGTCCATGACTGGTCCATGACTGGTCCATGACTGGTGTTGCACCTAGGGGGCTCCCCAGAGCCTACAAAGGGGCATATCTGTTACAACCTGCCCCTGGACTGGCGAGTTACAAACTAGGCGAAAAAGACCACTATATCTCAGCGTTATGCTCAGATAGACCAGACTCCGATATATATAGTGCGTGACATGACAATATCGCGCAGGGCCGTCTTACTATGTTAGCTCGTCATATTCCTTCCGCAGTCTGTTGGTCCAGGCTAATCTGCCGGGGTCTGTATCAACGGCTTTGTGGTTGGATAGGGTTTCTGAGGAGCCAATGATAGGACCGTAGAGGCCGTCGAATTCGTCGATAAGGCGACTCTGGTAAGTTACGATAGAGACCCAAGCATTACGCTAGGCTTAAGTAGATTCCACGATCTGATAAAATAACACGGATTAGGAAATCGGACAGAACGCGCGTTATCAAGGTAACATTGTCTACCTTGCCTAGAAACATATCTATATTGTCGCAGTCATTGACATTTCGGGAAAGAGATATGTTCATCAACGAGCCTTCTCCACTCTATATCATCCATACAATACGGAGTATAGATATTGAATCAGGGGTAACGGCCATCTTATTTATCCTACATATCAATACGGAGTACATAGGCCCCGATAACAAGGATAGCACGCATACCATTTTAAGGGGGCAATTTGCTTGTGCTCGAGTCATTGAAATTACGATGCAAGAGAAGTTGAGATAAAATGTAAACATTGAGATATGGAAGGACCACCTCTCTCCGCCTTCCACACCTTCCCAAACGCACGACTTCGGCCCTGCACCTAGTGAGCTCATCTTTCCTTTTCTCCCCTCATCCCATTCCAATCTCATTTCATCCCATTCCAACCTCATTTCATCCCATTCCAACCTCATTTCATCCCATTCCAACCTCATTTCATCCCATTCCAACCTCATTTCATCCCATTCCAACCTCATTTCATCCCATTCCAACCTCATTTCATCCCATTCCAATCTCATTCTCATGGTGTCTCTTCTGATTATTTCACGAGCACACAATAGTCAGACATGTTGTCCAAGAAAAGGCCATTAAGCCCGTCTGGAGAACCAACCGAGCACACTAGCAAGAAACCAGAACACGTGACCCGATCCAGTACAACCACCTCTCCGCCTACCAAGGTATGTCTGACACACCTCTCATCTCAAACAAATATTTACTCATCAGTACCTAGTCATTAAAAGGCATCGTCCTACGCACAATACAAAGGACCGAAAATCTTCAAGCTATGGCAACGGAACTTTGCAAGTCAGACGACCTGACCATCGACACTTCAAAGTCAAGAATCGGTAACCCTGAGGGCCACGCCCTTTTGTCTCGACTCGACTCAATCGCAAATGATATCAAAGATCTTCAGGGGAGAGCCACAAGATCCGAACGTCTCCTCGAAAGATCCGACCGTCTCCTCGACTCTCTCTTGGTTGTGCGACACGGTGTACTTGATGAATGGGCGGGACAGCCTCGCGTTCAAGACGAGGTCCAGGAAAGAAATGGAGTGGCGCACGGAGGATGTATTATCATGGATATTGAAGTGATTCTCTCAATGTTCCAAGACGAACCAGAACGAGCTACACGATGGGAGGAAGCATTTTTAACCCACTATGGAGTTTCCTGGCAGAAAGTTGCGTCATCAAAAAATGATCTGAAGGCAGGGTCACGTATGGCGAAAATCTTTGATATTTACGCCGACTCGAAATCCCTCCACCGTTATCAAAAAGGACACAATACACAGCGGAAGGACGAAGTCGTACGGCTTTGCGAGGAGTGGATTGCTAAGTGGAAGTCCGACCCTACCATCAAAATCACTCCCGAAGATTTTGAGCACATTCTTGCCCTCGACAGAAATGTTTATTAGTTACGATCAAAAGCCTTCGCTGAATCATACTTCATCCTGAATTGCACTGAGGGTATATCTTGAAACCATGACATATCTGTTATGCCAACATTTCTCGATGATGTTATCAATCAGTAGATTGCCATTCAATTCCGGAAAATCCATATTCTGTAGCAAGTCCACAACCTTATTTTCAGGTTATACAGCCCAGACAGGCCACACGCCGGTGAGTTAGTAGTTAGGTGGGTGACCTCCAGAAAATCCCCACTGTTGTATGTTATATGTTTTTTGCTTTTGCTTTTGATTGCTTGTCGAATATTGGTTGGTAGTAGGTGGGTGGAAGGTAGCCCTGCTGGGTAAATTTTAGAAAATCAAGACCGAGACCAAAATCCAAACTCTCCCTATTGAACAACCGCATAAATCTCCAATGCATCATGCAACCTTCCAAAAACACCCCCATGCCACCCTCTAACCAACTCCCACTCCTCACCAGGCAAAGTCTTGCTCGCCATCCTCAGCCAGCCCCCAACAATAAGATCCGCATAGTTGGCCCGATCTCCAAGTAAAAATGGCCCATTACCCCCAAAAAGCTTCGCCAGTTCCCCCAACATATCCCGGAAGGACCCAAGGAGCTTCTCACGCTGTTCGTTTGTAATAGCAAAATCGTCCCAACAGCTCACCCCAGCCCGTCGAACAAACTCGGCCTTTGTCTCCTCGGCAGTTGCAGGATTAAAAGGTAGCCCTTGGACCATGAGTGCGACGTGCGTGGTGAATGCAGCGTCGATATTCATATTGAAGCGGGCATATTTGGGGTATTCACCCTCGTCGCACTTAGACAATGGAATTAAAATCGCAGTGTCCGGACTGAAGACGTAATCCAGGGATTGGGGCGGGAATAGATCGTTTCCGGCTGGGTATTGCCTTTGCAGGTAGACGGCAATGTCGAAGGAGTCGCCGAGTTTGCGGGATGTTGTGGGGTCCACTAAGATGGGAAGAGTGTGGAAGTCCGTACCGTCGGCGAATTTGCGGCATGCGGGGATGTCGAGGCTTGTCCTGACACTGGATACATCGGGGAGTTGGACCCAATTGGTTGTGTAGGGGACTGGTTTGAAGTTGAGGGCTAGACGGGTCTTCCATGGGTTTACGGCGCTATTGTTGTTTTCGACTGGGGGGCACATGGCAATGTCGTAAAAGACGAGTTTGGTATCCATAGCGAGGAATTGCTTGAAGTACCCTTCCCGAAATGTAGCTCCGAGCGTAGACGTGACACGCCTAGATATATCGGTGCAAGGGTTGTGCGAAAAATGAGACCCCTCAGGGTCTCGAGCCCTGGACGGGGCTAGACTTAGCGCCAGTCTACCCACCCCGGATATGGCCCTAGACGACAGGGTGTACTTCGCGCTCGCACTCTGTATGGAGCTGCAGGGCTACGGCGAGCCCATCCTCATAGTGCCCCACAATCTCCCTTCAACGCCAAAGGGGGATAGGGCGAGAGACGTTCCCTGTAGCTTCATGCAGAGTGCTAGTGCGAAGGACACCCTATCGTCTAGGGGCACATCCGGCGTGGCGTAGACTGGCGCTAAGTCTAGCCCCGTCCAGGGCTTAAGACTCTGAGGGCTCTCATTTATGAGACGGTCTAAGCCTGCGAACCAGCTATATACATGTGTCCTCCTCCGTTTGTCACCGGCAGCCAGCAGTATGTCTAAGCCTAATTAGGCAACTGCTGAGTCTGCTCCGTTTGCCCCATCTCAGCCCCTTGCTTCCCTAAGCGTTTGCTCCTCCACTCGGCTATCCTAATACATATAGTCCACCGGTAGCAGCCCGTCCGTACAGCGGGGCTGCTCGACCTCTTGCGCCTGCTCTGGCGGCACGTCTCTCGCCCTATATTAGATTTGGACTAGAAAAAGAAGGGCCACTTTAAGGCCGCTTACTGACACTACTAATAAAGCGACTACTGGGATAGTGTGTTGAGTATCCAGGACAAGATGTTGGGAGATAGGGGGAAATAGTAATTTATCGGAGGAAGAAAAAACCTCTCAAAACCACCTGGTCATAACTAACTCTGAAATGTCGGATAAGCGTTTTAACCACTTGCCACGTACCTGAGCACCCATTTTAACACCCGCGGACCATTCAGAAGGTGTTGTTGGGCGCTTTAGCCCCCCACGGGGTTAAGTTACCTAGGTCTCTTCCTTTTTCTCCGTGACTACTCCTCTCCGGGGCCAAACCACACACTCCATTTCTCGATCGAGATATAAAGTAACGCAGGGTCGAGACCGGAGCACAGTGGGCAGGTGACTTACACAATGCGATTCCGGAACCTTTGGAAACAGTAGGATCTTTCTTTCCCTCTTTCCTCTTTTCCCTCCCTTCCTACCCTCGTCCTTCCATCCTTTCATCCTCCCCCAAATATCAAGACTGCCTGGTCTGAGGGCAATTAACCAGCAGCCCCTGGCTGGGTCACGAAAAACAGACACCACCAGAAGCTTTTAATCGTCGAATGTCTCCCACGAGTTCTGCCTCCCCGGTTTGTCTAATGTGACCGAGTCATATTGGTGAAATCATGAAGAAACTGGGGGTAGGAGGCACATGTCGGCTATTCGAAAACTTGTCTGGTATGTTACTTATCATGTTGAATAGCACTTACCAAAAGATCGACGACTAATACATTTAATCGCATCACTTCCAGATATGAAGTAGCGTGCAACAGCATGGGAAGATATACACCAAACATGTCCGCTTTTTCGGTTTGTTCATCGCAGACGAAGCCCGTGAGATCGAAAATTCGGGCACGGTGATCTGGGCCTCCGCATATCAGTCCTCGCCAAAGTGAAGGGAAAGCCGTTGCATAGAAGATGGGCGCATGCATCTGCTCAACAGACAGGATTCGTCTATCAGCAGGTTTTGGCTGTTGTCAAAGTTCTTCCAGCCGTGGGAATTGTCTGAACGGACCCTGGGACCCAGGCCTTGCTTTACCACAAGGACAACAACGAGCCTTATATGTATGTGGTAGAGTTCAAATGGCTCGACCTATGTAACGGGGAAGAAGTCATATGCCAATCCGGGATGACGGTTATGTGCGTATACCAAAGATTCCTTTGACAAGTTTCTAAACTCAAGACAGGCGAAGATAACTGGTCTGGGAGGTGTTGAAATACGTGTCCCTTCTCATCCAAATTCCAAGCGTCTTTTCAACGTCTTTTCAAGCGTCTTTTCAAGCGTCTTTTCAAGCGTCTTTTCAAGCGTCTTTTCAAGCGTCTTTTCAAGCGTCTTTCCAACCGTCTTTCCAACCGTCTTTCCAACCGTCTTTCCAACCGTCTTTCCAATCCTCTTCCGACTTCATTCAGTCTCGTATCCCCCTACTTCTATCTTCGATCGTAAAGTTCGAAAGATCGGTTATGTGGGAAGAGCAGATTACCCCTTTGACGCCGGCGACAAAGAAGCTTAGGCTACCAACCTAGTATACGGCTATGGTATGGGCAGAAGAAAAGAAGAGAAAACAGGGCAATTGCACCGTGTACGGATGTGATTACCGGTTCCTCCGGATTGATCATGGTATCGTCTGGTCTGAAATGGTATAGAATTTCTGGCTAAAAACAGTCAGCGCCCGGATCAACAGAGTCATCTCCCATCCCGAAGAGAACGAAAAAAGCAGCCCCCTGATCGACTAAGTCCTCTCCTGCAGCGAAAGAAAAAGGAAATGACCAGTAACGATACTGGCGTGTCCTGGTCCGCTCTCTACACTTGCTTTCCCGCGGCGAGGGAAGTCATCAAAGGCTCCACCGTCGACGAGCCTTCCAACGGATTCTTGCTCGCAGCCTCTCTTCATTCCCTATTCGGTAAATTTCTTCTAGCCTTCAAACCAATTGTGAGTCACAAATACCCAATAACTGATAGACTCAGCTAATATAAATTGTATCTTAAGCCCGGTGGCAATTTCTTGTACGAGATCGGGGTTTACAAGTCCCGGGGCCCAACATTACCTCGCTTCTGCGACGAAGGTCAGAAGGTTAGGATGAACCAGCATCCCGAGGTTGCTTCGGTGAATCGGACTTTCCTTGACCTCCACTGCAGGCTTTGCGAGGTGTTCAATGCATCCGGTGCTGGGGAAGAGATCGACCGTTCACTCGATAAGTGGGATGAAATCAAAGAGCGTTCTGGGTGTTTGGCTACCGACGGTAGCACCAACATCGAAGAGCTCCTGCGGTACTCTCTTTCAACCTCGAATATGGCACATCCGTATTCTACAAAAGTTTGCGCGTGACCCCAGGATACGTGATGCCTATAACAAATTTCCAAGACAATGTTGGCTCGGGTGAATGAACAACCCATTATGTATATGATACTGTCTGATTTCAATATGTGATGCAGATGATACTCACCCACGCACATCACCTTTCTACAAGTAACGAGGGAATAAATAGGGTATCCATATAAAGAAAGGAAATAGGACTTGTATCCAAACCAGAGGAATGAAAGACCTAGAGAGGGATGTTGTATATATGCAGTATCACCCTCGGTCAAACCTCACACCGGGGGACAGCACAGCTAGCTGCTTGTGACTGAGCAGCATAGCGTCCGCACTAAAGGAGTTCTCCAGTTGCCATCTTGGACGATAATTGACCAAATATTAGACCACAAGACTAAGAATATAAAGGACTGGCGAAAAGACTAATAGAAAAACTGGGGAAAGACGAGTAGAAAAGCTTGAGAAAAAAGCCAAAACCTCTCATATATACTATCTGGCTATCTCGTCACGGATCAGAGGCTCTTTCTATATACAGGCTTCAAGCGGAAACAGGAGTAATCTTAGCGACCTCCTTCAAATCACGACTACTGAATCCAGCACGAAGGGTAAACTCGCCCTCGGGGATAAGCCACTTCTGGGAAACAATATCCCAATAACTCAAATCTCTGCGCATCAACTCAAATCCAACAGTGCGCGACTCTCCCGGAGCCAAAGAGACCTTCTCGAAACCGCGCAGCTGTTTGGGCGGTGTTCCCTCAGGGGTGCTGTCTGGGAAGGTAACGTACAACTGGGGGACGGTAGCACCCTCGACATCACCAGAGTTGGTAATTGAAACAGTCACGTTGTAGATAGTCTCCCACAGAGCGGGGTTACCACCGGGCTGAATGGGCTTCTCTTCGGGGACGGAGGAGATGGAGTCATCCACGGGCTCGGCGCTGAGGTCGGAGAGGTTGAAGGTTGTGTACGAGAGACCGAAGCCAAATTCGTACTGCACGGAGATATTCTTAGCGTCGAAGTAGCGGTAGTCGATTTCGAGCTTCTCGTCAAACCAGGATTGCCAGTCGTACGTGCCGTTGGTAGACACTGCGGTGGTGGGAGGGGCATTGTAGTCGCTGGCATTCTTGGCAATTGTGTAGGGGAGGTGGCCGGAGGGGTTGATGTCACCATAGAGCACATCGACGATGGAGTTACCGGCTTCCTGGCCGGGGTAGTGGGCAGCGAGGATAGCGGTGACGTTGGGGTGGCTGGCCCAGGGGAGGACGTTGATGCCGGAGGAATGGGTGATGACGATTGTGTTGTTGCAAGACTTGGCAACGGACTCGACAACATCGTTGCCCTCGTAGTCCACTGTCAGGCTCTCGCGGTCGGCACCTTCTTCGGCCCAGGTCTTCAAGAAGACCAGACAGGCATCGGGGGTGGTGGGAACCCAAAGATCGGTGACATTGCTGGTCGCGATTTGGGTGTTGTTCAAGAAGTATTGGACAAGAGCATTGTCCTTCTTGGCGCGAGTCTTGATGGCCTCGAGTGGGGAGACAAGGTAGGTAAAGCGGCCGGTACCCGAGCCACCACCAGACGCGAGGTTGCCGAATTCGAAGGTAGCCTGATTTACAGGGCCCATTGTGTTCTCACCGGCATCGTTGCCGAAGATAGCGATGTTCTTAGGGGCCTTCAAGGGCAACACCTGCTTTTCGTTCTTCAGCAAGACTGTAGCTTCAGCTGCGAGCTTGCGGATCAGCTTGGCGTGATCTCCACGGACATCACGGCTTCGCTCGCCGGTGAGATTGAACTCGCGGGCCCAGCTTGAGGGGGAGAGAAGGTGTTCAGGTCGGCGGATGAGGGGTCCACCTCTGGGAAGTCCACATCCTGCCCGAGCCAATAGTAGGGTGTCATAATGCGGACGATCATATCATCGACACGAGATTCATCGACGGTTCCGTTGTTGACGGCATATGTCACGTTCTTGCCGAAGAAAGAGGTGTCGTCGGCAATTTGACCCGCGGGGACTTTACCGTAGGCACCGAGATTACCGGGCATGTTCATATCGAGACCACCTTCGATCGAGGCGACACCAGAGTGAGTGCCACCCCAGTCAGACATAACGTATCCCTGGAAACCAAGCTCTTCCTTAAGCAGACCGTTAAGTGCCTTAGAGTTCTCGCAAGCATAAGAACCATTCAGACGTTGGTATGCGCACATGAAGCTAGCAGCCTGTGCGCGGACGGCATTGGCGAAGGGCCAAAGGTATAGCTCATGCATAGTTCGATCATCGATGTTTGAGGAAACTGCTTCCTGAATAACATCTGTGAGGGTTCCGTTGGGGTCGTAGGTAGGGTTACGCTGAGTCTCCTGCTCGTTTCCGATGAAGTGCTTCGCCGTGGCTTGCACTCCAGCGTCCTGGTGGCCGCGAATTGTCTTCTCCATGGCAACACCGGTCAAGTAAGGATCAGCAGCAAAGCCTTCCCAGTTTCGGCCTGCGTAAGCAGAGCGGCCGAGTGGGCCGGCCACAGGGCTGAGGGCGATGTGAGCACCCTTGGCCTTGAACTCTTGTCCCATGGCGTAACCTCGTTCATAGAGGAGATCTCTGTCCCACGTGGATGCTACGGTAACACCGGCAGCGAAAACACTGGCGTAGTCGGCTACCCGAATTGACAGGGGGCCGTCCTGTAAGCAGAGGCCTGGGAACCCGAGCCGTGGGATGGCAACGATGTTTCCCACACACGGGCCTGGCTGTCCAGTGACCATGTCGGCTTTCTCATCGATAGTCAACTTGGCGACAAACTTCTGGGCTTTGGCGTAAGCTTCCTCCCATTCACCTGAAGCAGTAGCGTTTGCTGTGGTATAGATCAGAAAGAGATCAGGCATATAAATAAGAATCAAAGAGCAACATACGTGAGGGAAGGACAGCAGGGGAGTGTCCGTAAGGGCCCAGGATGGTTGTGTTCTTGGGCTGGACATAACTGAAAGCTTCTTCACTTCGACTGCCTCCATCAAATGACTGGCCATTAGCCAATGTGGCAGCCAAAAGGCCTGAAACCACAAACTGAGCGACGCGGGCCATTTTTCGTAACTTCGTTAGATACAGGAGCTCGAACGGTCTCTGGGGGTGCCATCTCGGGATATTCACTCCTTTTTATAGCCTGCAATTTCACATCCCGCGACCCATCTCCGGAAATAAATGACCTAGTTGGGGTATGGGGTATTGGGGGGAACTTGCAAATTTTGCCGGAGTTCTACCGGTGACGTTACGGGAGAAATAATGATTGGGTCCCGCCAAGGATCCAAGGTTCATCGATCAGGATACGGATACAAGAATGCTGGGCAGCATTTCCGACCTCAGGACCTTCCAAGTCCCGCTGTCCGCATTTCTGGCTTTGTCTTGGTGAAGACGACTCTTGTATGTATCACTTTTGATGACGAGGATAGTTGACTCAGGGGAGAATTTTACTACCTAGGTAGGTTGTTCATAAGAATGACCCCCCACCCTTTCAGATTCGTAGTGAGTACAACCCGTAGCCCCGGGAACGTTCATAACCGGAGTTCTACCGAGAAAGTCTTGGCGTTTCCGTGGGGACCCCACACATTTCTCTTTCTGGGGAAATCTTTTCATCCCTGCACGCGGGCACAATCAGTGCGCAAACCTATGACGCATTTTAATTCTCTAGTTCAGTCTCTTTTGCATCTATTGGTTCGACTGGGTCTCAACGCTCGGCAATATCTTCCCAATTTGCTCTCCTACTATCAAAGCAAATATGAGCAACAACCTTACAAACCTTAGTGAAAATTGTGTAAATTGGCCCGAGGTTGCCAACCTTGGCACCACGAGTCATTTCCTTCATGATCACCGCCTTGGCAACTAGACTTGGCTAGCGGGTATCCTACTCGGCGACTTCATCGGCGACGGAACACCCGGCATCTTCACCAGTATGTATACGTGCCGTACTGGCCGGCAATACTTCGGATCCTCGATAAACTTTGTTGGTCAATTTTGCGCTTCGTTGCGCTGTGACTGAGGGGTACATACACTCTGGAGCTCGCTCTTGGCATCCCCTCAAAGCCACCAGATAATGTTTGGAGGGGTTGGAAATTAGTGTTGCTACTATGTTGTACACTGACATGAGGTGGTGGCTTGGACTCGGTGGCTATGACCTATCCCGCGTTTTCGGCATTTGAGTAGTGTCCACCGGCTCACAGATAGGTCAAAGCCGTGCTTTGTCCTCGGATGGCAGCGCTCTTTCTAGAGAAGTAGAGAGGTCAGATGGTTTATAATCATTACGATACAGTAGTTTAAGTTTTCCAATGTTCCGAGGCTATTAGCGGCGCCTGAAAATATATTCATGTCATACAATCTCATTCCCGAACTTTTACTAAGGCCTACTATAATACATATCTTTCTGCAATCGGTATATATTGTAGTGACTCCAACTTTGCCAACTTTGCAGTCTATTTTCTGGCTCGTCAAACAAAACGTCAACCGGGATTCATATTGAGTTAACCCCAGTGAACAAACCCGGGCCTGGTGTGAAGTATAGTAGCCCGACCCACCCCCGCCGGCGAAGAAGGGCCGGCAAGAATTAGTAGTAAGGTACGGAGTATGTACATCTACTCCGGCTTCGGCGGAATGCTGGCAAATGTAAATCGGTCCGCTTGCGGCTCTGGTTTCATTACATACGTCTGCCAATTCTCGAGATATGTAATAGAAAAACGCACTCTTCTATATCAAAGCTGACTCATCCGCACCTTTGTTGTTAAAGGGTATCGGATGAGAATCAATAAAACCCAAGGGTCATCCGAAGAGACGCATAGATGGTGTGTAAGAATATTGAAAGGATTGATCTGATTGCCAGAGGTATTGTATACAACTGAGTACAACTGTTTCCATCTATCTAGGCGCTATCTTCTATGTTTTCTAGGTTTCGTTCTTTACATCTATCCATTAAATTCTATCGAAATCCCTACGTGGGGTCACGGAATTATGACGCCTGGTTTAACTACTATTTCTCAAAGCTACCTACCCGGAGGTATGACGACCACGAAGAGTAATAAGAAATTAGTGAACGTGAAACAAACTGTTAAATCCACTAGGATCAGGTCTACTGCAGTATATGATCAAATTCATAGTTACTAACTAGTATGTAGACTGTGGCCGGATTCTAACGGTCATGGGGTGGGGATATATAGTTCAGTTCGATTTCAGTTTTAAGAAACGTTTTTTATGTTTGCCAAGCTAAAAATGCCTATCGTGGCAAGAAACACTTATAAAGCGTAACAAGATTTTTATAAATAAAGGAGTAGCAAAAGAAAAACAAAAAACATACAACAGTGAGGATTCGCTGGTGGTCACCCACCCAACTACTAACTCACCGGCGTGTGGCTTGAGTACGGCTGAGCGGACGGGAAGCCCTATTTTCCACACCCTGTGGTCGTATGTATCATGGTACGTGCGGGAGCAAATCATGGCATGTAGGTTATAATGATACCCATATCCTGATCTGGTTCCCGAGGTCCAGGGCCGAGGGCTTCCTATATTAACCTTTTTAGCTAAACTAACGGTAGGATATTATTATATCGTATTATTTCCCTTAAAACGCTGGGTATCTTAGTATCTATATATAACTAGAACTAGAAGTATTATGAATTAGGTACTAGGTAAGTTAGCTATACTAATCTATTTAGTTTATTTGCTTAAAAGCCCTATCCGATAGAGAAATTGGCGAAACCACGAACAAAAGTAGATTCAACGTCGTAAAGGATCAGACTTCAAGCATGCCATTGAAACTGGAAGACCTTTTGTAGGTAGAGAGATGGACAGTGGTGACTGTGGACAAGATCGGTTGACAGTGGTAGTGGGGCGGCTCGTGTGATGGGAGGCTACGGCAGGTTTTAAATATCGCGCCAACCGGGTTTTTGCCAGGCACAAAATTAAAAGGTTATATATAGAAAAGTCTCTGCCTTCGTATATACCTAAAGGAGCATCTGAAAGGAGCATCCAAAGGGGCATCCAAAAGAGCATCCAAAAGAGCATCCAAAAGAGCATCCAAAGAGCATCCAAAGAGCATGACAAGGCCGCATAAGCGGCCGACTATTCTTGTTAATAATAAATTAATAAACTGTACCTAAGCCGAGGAATCATATCCCTAGGGTTGAGCATATAGGTGAGAGCAAGACGGTAAACAAGGCAAACAAATTATATAGGTTGGCGCGATGGCGTCTAAAACCTGCCGTAGGAGGCTGGTGCTACCTGAATGCGACTTCGCGTGCAGTTCGCCTCCTCGACAAAATGTACGCACGCAGAGCTTGCGAGATCTTTCGGTGTAGGTCTCGTATAGTCCCTTCTAAAGTTGGCCAAGCTGTCTTGCCTTCTGTTCCTTTCGAGAATACTATCAGTATGGAATGGTTACGACGTTTGACCTCGCGCCAGACGCACTCACCCTCGACGCCCGTTCCCCCCCGGTCGGAAACCATCCCAACCCTAACCCAAGGGATATCTACGTCAGACTGTGATGAGGATACTATCTATCACTACACTTCTGGACGATGGCTTTGGAATGAGAAAGAACAGTTGTCCCGTCGCTATGTTAAGTTCAATCTAACCAAGCTCGTCAATATCGCAACCCATGCGACAGGGTCAAAGTCCTGCATCGAAGTACAAAAACTCCCAGAAGGGAATTTCAGCAAGGTTTTCCTACTCACGATGGACGACGGGAAAGAAGTGATCGCAAAGCTCCCGAATCCCAATGCTGGACCGCAGTACTTTACCACTGCTAGTGAAGTAGCGACCATGGACTATGTGAGGATTGCTTAGCCACTACTACGTATTAATCTGACGTCAAATTCTAGGTCCGAAATGTACTGGATATTCCAGCCCCAACGGTGTACGCTTGGAGCCCCTCTACTGAAGAGATTGGAGCCGAGTATATCATTATGGAAAGAAGCCGTGGAGTTGAACTTGGTAAACTGTGGGATGATATACCTGGTCCTGATAAATTTGAAATTGTTCAGCAACTCGTTGGGTTTGAGAAGGCACTTGTATCCACTCGGTTTCCTATGTATGGAAGCATTTATTATGCAAATAACCTACGCAATGTCGACTCAAATCAGATGATCGATATTGGGGGTAAAAAAGAATACTATGGGTGCGGAATTTGCGGTTGGTCCGACTACGAATCGAACGTTCTTCGATGATGGCAGAAATGCTGTTGATGTCTACCGAGGGCCCTGTAAGTGTCTTCGTCCGATCGTTGGCAACCTATTCTAATGGAAATTTGACGATAGGGGTATCGATTGAGGATTATGTTTCTGCTCGTGCCAACCGCGAACTTGCTTGTCTGCAGACTTTCTCGGAATTCCCACGTCCGCAAGGACTATTTTACGGGCCTGGTCAATACCAGCCTACTGCTCAACGAAAGCAAGAAACACTGGAAAATGTCCTCAAGGTTGCCAAGTTCCTGTCGCCAGAAGACAAGGAGATATCTAAACCTGTTCTATGGCACCCCGATCTACACGGGGACAACATCTTCGTGAACCCGGATCAGCCAACACAGATTCTTTCCATCATCGATTGGCAGGCCGTGAATTTGTCACCTTTATTTCTCCAGGCTCGCCATCCAGCGCTGATAGAGTTCGAGGGACCCATTCCAGAGGGGCTGAAGCCAGCCCGGCTACCGGACAACTTCGATGACCTTAGTCCAGAGGAGCAGCTCGAGGCGAAGAAGCTTCGTGTTGCCCAGTCTCTCTACAAGCTTTATGATATTCAGATGATGCAAGACTGCCCTGAGATTGCAGCTGCTTTGAAGTTCGAGAATTCGCTCACTGGCCAAATCATGGGGCTTTCAGGTTCTCTCTTTAGTGATGGAGAACCCATTGTCCAGGATATGCTCATAAGGCTGCAGGATGAATGGGCGACTCGCGTTGGGTCATCCATTCCCTGTCCACTTTCCTTTACCGAGGAGGATAAGAAGCAGCAACAGGTAGACGAGGCAAAGTGGGCTAGTGGTGTTGAACTAATGGAGGAATTCCTCGGTCAAGTCGGCGCATACCGAGGGTGGGATGGTTGGGTGAATCACAATAACTATGAACACTTCAGGGTGCAGCTAGAAAAATGCCGGGAAGAATTCTTGAATTCTCACTCCACGACAAGAGAGGAGAGAAGCCAGTGGGAAGCAGTATGGCCTTTTAGAGATGAATGAATGCGGCTTCCTCAAATTCTTTTATTATCAATCGGCCAACTTTTCATAGGCGTATCTAGGTACCTTGGTAACTAAGAAACAGTTTATTTTACACTATTCGACACTGTAAGTGGCGTTTAGCTGCCTAGCAATCGACTGTAAGACAAAAATTAAACCACTGCGTCGAAGGTCAATTCCAAGACGTGAAATTCTCCAAAGCCTTAGTTTAAATTGAGTTAAGGAACATACCGCTCCATTTAATCTAATATTCCACATGTCCCATATACTAAACCTTCAACGGCGAAAAGGCACGAAGGATTTTATTGTAACATTTGACGGTTCGCCCTCAAACCATCATTGGCTCCATCGCCAGACTGCGAAGGTGTATAGCGGCCTCTGTTCAGTTTCAATTAAAATATGCATTGCTGCCTTAAAATGCCTTGCCGTATTTAAATCTAGCAGAAAATTAAGATACCCGAAATACCCTACAAACAGTACGCTCTGAAGAAGGCGTACCCTCATCAGCTAGTAGGTAAATGCGTTCATTTGTACTGAAATTGGTCGGAGGGAGGTTTAACGCGTGAGATCTGACGAAAACGATGATTTGTGGGGCCGCTTATACGGCCTTGGTATGTCTTTTGGATGCTCTTTTAGATGCTCTTTTAGATGCTCTTTTGGATGCTCTTTTGGATGCTCTTTTTAGATACTCTTTTTAGATGCTCTTTTTAGATACTCTTTTTAGGTATATACGAAGGCAGAGACTTTTCTGTATATAACCTTTTAATTTTCTGCTTGGTAAAAATCTGCCGTAAGGGATATACTCAATTTGATGATTTGTGTGGTGGGAATAGCTTCAATTTTCAATACACTGTATAGAGCGGTGGCAAAAGCGGTCTAAAATCAGGCATAGTTCAGACATAGTTCAGGTATTTTAAGGCAGCAATGCATATTTTAATTGAAACTGAACAGAGGCCGCTATACACCTTCGCAGCCAGACCCTCAGTAGAACATCCTTTACTCGCATATCCAAACCTGCATCTCCCAGGCAATGTCAAGTATCGGTATCGACCTTCTTTGTATTTGGGGCCGAACCAGATTTGGGTACGGTTATAGAAAGAATCCCATCCTTGAACTCGGTGTGAGTATTCTTCTGATCGATAGAGGATGGGAAATTGAAGGTTCGTCGAAATTCTCCAGCGGACCGCTCAGACACCCTCCATGAGCCTTCCTTAGAATGAGACTCGCGCGAACTATGACCTTTGATATTGACAGTGTTTGAATTTTCAAATTCTATATCAATATCACTAGACTGAACACCAGGGAGTTCGCCCTCCAGGTGGTAGGCATCCTCTGTTTCGCGGACGTCAAATGATGGACAGTATGTCCAAACTCGGGATCCAGGGCGACTTGTCAGTAAGCGGTCATAGTCGTCCAAAAGTCGACCGATAGCGGAGCGAGATCCTTGCTGTGGAGAAAGAATCTTCGACACGTTTCTGGATTTGTAGGTCCAAGCTAGGGCATCGAGTGGTTTTCGCTGGACTCGTTGTGTGGAGCTGATGGTAGGCAAGCAAAACCGCGATACATACTTCACATCTTTCGACCACATCATTATGTTGAACTCAAGGATTGCATTTTAGAAGGCGGCGAAACTATTATTTTTATATACCCAGTTTGTTGGAGGTCGTGATGTAATATCGAGAGAAACCGGCTACAAGCTTGAGGCGAGCTTGGCCGTTTGGTTCTGACCGAAAATATCTTGATTTCTGTCAATATCTTCAATATTCTTCAATATCAGATACCAATCATGTGATTAAATAAACTTGTCATATGATCCCTGGAAACAATACGAGTTGTAGGCGACACCATAACAAATGACGTGTAGACTTGTCGAATTCCACGTCAAATTGATTGCACATGTGGTCATCACACTTGAATGAATTATTTGAATTTTGGATTGACGATCTTCTGGTGTAAGCCTGTTCCTATTGATTATAAAGTACAACCCACTAGACTGGTTAGTTACCTAGTGGTCAAATGAACTTTCTGAAGCCTACGTAGGCCATTACTATTATATATAATATATTCGCATCTCAATCACGACTTTTATTTCAACTCTAGCCTATTTCACCGCGCGCTTGAAGCAAGCACCCTGGTCTTTTAAGTATTTACAAGTAACAAATACGGAGAATGCCGTTGGCCCAGCACGCTACCCAAGCAGAAGGCTTCGACTACCAAGGCTTTACAGTTGGTGCTTTAGCGCAAGTGTTAACTGCAGTTATAGCGTGCTCGCTATGCGCGGGTATCGTGTTCGGCTTCGCCGCATTGAAGCCCGTGTTGATAGCTGAAGGAATATATAGCGATCTTTGTGCGTCTGACAACGCGATCCTCATCAGCGATAATCGAAAACGCCACGGAATAGCTTGTGTCGAGCAAGATCTACGCTTAAACCTCTTCTTCGTTGTAGCTTCTGTGGCTGCCAATATCTCGTGCCTCTTGGCTGGCTGGGCTCTCGATAGGTACGGCCGACGGGCCTGCTGGCTTGCAGGCTGCTTTTTTCTGATGCTAGGCTGTCTATTCATGAGCTCTTCATTGACAATTCCCGGAGTAGATGGATATTTCGCTGGGAATATATTTCTGGCGTTAGGGGGGACCTTCGTCTTTGTTCCCAGTTTTCAGCTCGCCCAGGCTTCCCCAAAGCACTCGGGCATTATCGTTGCTATGATCACGGGCTCTTTCGATGCATCTACCGCTGTATTCCTTCTCTACAGCTTAGTTTACGATGCCACCGACGGGAATATCTCTATCAAAAGGTTTTTCCTAAGTTATATACTTGTCCCTGTTCTTATCCTTGTCGCTGAGTTTATCTACATGCCACCACATGCCTATCACACTATCACTGAGCTAGAGTGGAGGATTAACAAAGCCAAGGATAATCGGTGGGATATTCACGAATCCGATGAAAACATAACTGTCACCGATGACCTATCTAGGTTACGGAGCGCCCGCGCAGATGACCGCATGGCAACGCTGAATGAAATCGAAAATATTACCGGCGATGCAGAACACATGGAAGAACAAATGAGAAAACACCAGGAACGACAGAGAAATAGTGGTGTGTGGGGTGTTTTACACGGTGCCCCCGCTCGCAAGCAAATGCTCAGTTTCTGGTTCATTCTCATTTTGATCTTAACTACACTTCAAATGTTGCGTATGAACTACTTCATCGCCACTATACGTGCGCAATATTCATATATGTTGGGCTCAGAAAGCCGCGCGGAGTCCATAAATCGCATATTTGATATTGCTTTGCCTGTCGGAGGTATTGCCTCAACTCCGGTTATTGGCCTTTTGCTCAACTCCCTCAGTGTGCCCATGGTATTTTGCCTCCTGACGATCTTGATTATTGCTCTTGGCATTTTCAATTGTCTGCCGTACGTCTGGTCAGCCTATACTACCGTTATCATCTTCGTGGTCTTCCGGCCTCTTTACTATTCTTCTATCTCGTAAGGTCCCTAATCCACCCTGGTTAATACCCCAGCTTGGCTTATAATTCTGTTTAAAGTGACTACGAAACCAAGATTTTCGGTTTCGCTTCATTCGGGCGTATCTATGGAACTGTCGTATGTGTTTCTGGAATATTCAGCCTTAGTCAGGCTGGACTGGACTCCGTTACCCGGTTCGCCCTTGATGGAAACCCAGTTCCTATAAACATTGCGCTTACTGCTGCAGGGGCTTTCTTCAGTGCTACGTTGGCAGTCTTTGTGGCAATCGAGGGCCGCAAATTTGTTGCTGGAGTGGAAGCAGGATTGGGCGCTTATAACGAGCGAGAACGGGCTCTGCCAAACTCTAGAATAGAATATGGGACCTTCTAATTATAGGTTTCGCGATGCATCCGGTCGAATCCGTTTAGTGTCGTCTGGCACTACATATATTTGTCGAGACAAGGCATCAGGCTAGTACGCAGGTTACAGCAGCAGTCATTGGTACAACATAAGGCCACAAATCAAGATCTGTTTATTAGTTTTGGCTTCATTTCTCGCTAAACTTTTGCGACCGTTTGTTCCGCACGTCAAATATGAATATAAATATAAGTTAAACTATAGAGACACTGTCAAGATAGAGGTCAAGATCTAAGTATTCGCAATACATTTCCAATATGCACGCCGATAAATGCACTCAAAGTAATACGTGAAACGGAACCCACTAAAGGCAACAAACTTGCAAGTCCCCGGCGACTATATCTGGAATCAAGCCGCGGAGAACGGCAATTCCTGGCCTAGAGATATTCTTTTTCGACTTCATTGGGGGAATTAAGGACTGGTAGTAGACAGGTAAATCTAATTAGGGGTTTGGCGGTAGCTCAAAGAATACGAAACTAGAACTTGTAGACTTTGGAAAAGCTCACTTATTGTTACCACCAATCCCATCCCTTCTGAAAACTATTTACCCTACGACCCTGCAAGTCGGCAACTGTAAGAGGGACTTTCCACGGATCAAAAAGCAAAACCAAAACAAAAACATACAACAGTGAGGATTCGCTGGTGGTCACCCACCCAACTACTAACTCACCGGCGTGTGGCTTGAGTACGGCTGAGCGGACGGGAAGCCCTATTTTCCACACCCTATGGTCGTATGTATCATGCTACGTGCGGGAGCGAATCATGGCATGTAGTATAATGATACCCTTAGGCCGGGGCCTTTCTGATTTAAAGGAGGGTGGTTATATCAATCACCTTAGTAATCTTTGGTGTAAATTCGACTCGCAATTTCTCGGTCGTCTCGATCCTAACCTTAATAAGTTTATAGGAACTAGAGAGGAATTGGTTGTATATTTCTAAAAATCAAATTGTACGCGGGGTACGCTAGGATTGCTTTAATCAGTTAATTTAGTGTATAAATCGTCAATACACGGTAGGATTTACTACGAAGGGGTGGTATACTAGATATCAAAATTCAAAATAAGATATGTTTAATGAATTGGCCAATTATATATTTGGTTCCTGTTCAAAAGGTGCGCCTTTCAAATTGGTAGTGTTTTAATTAAACTAATTATAAGGTGTAGAAATATATATTCGGGGTGGAGCGGGATCATGGAAATTTTTGCAGTGTGGCTGTAAAAGAGAGAGAGAAAAGCGAGAGTGAGGCGAGAGCAATGGTAGTATTTGATTAAAGTCCTTCAGTGTAAGCAAATAGTGATCACCATTGTTTTTAGACTCGGCATTCTGTACGAAAGCTCGAGTTAGTCTAGGGACGTACGAGGTAGAAGAAAGACCTCACGATATATCGTTCCATATTGGCTCATTTACTAGTGGTTGAAATATAATGGTCTTCGCAATTGTTTTCACAATTTCAAAATCCGACAGACGGCTTTTAAGCGAGCTAAAATATATTCTGGGATTAGATCATGGTGATGACCGCCCTATACGAAGTATCAGCAGATCAATCGAAAAGTGCGATTCAAGACATGAAAATGATTGGCAGAAGTCAAAACATTGTGATGACGTTGATCGGGTCTATCGCGCCACCGAGCAAATATTGCTTAGCGGATGCCGCTACAATTGAAAGAATTTCCAGTATGTTTTCATATACGAAGCAAAGCGACCATCTCTCACTAACAACTTACGCAAATGCTAGCTTATATGATTTCCATGTCTTGACTGAAGATTCAGTCTAGTCAGCTAATAGTACATCTGCAGGAATAGCCGTTGATTTTAAAGAACATCATATCGGCAGCTAGTAAAGCAGCTCATTTCATTCACACTAGTGCTTGCGTCAAGTCGAAGACCCTCTTCGGGATAAAAAAGATTTCGGCAAAATAACCAACATCTATCATTCTCCAAGTGAATGATCTTGTGGTTGACTACCGATTCGCGATTGCAAACTATAACCCAACTGGTCGTCGCTAGGGGTTCAATTATGACTTGGGTTATATAATTTGGAGGACGGTTGGTTGACGTGCAACATATTACGGTAATGGGTGGTCAGGAATGGCGATACTGTCAGATGTATCTGAATCCACGGAAATTCCGAAAGATCTTGTAGGCTCCGTGCAGTGTCGCATACATACCACCACCCGCAGTAGCCCAGGCAGCTCCCTGGAAGCGCAACGAGTTGATCGGTATATTTCTCCGCTTCTTTGATGGACCTTTCCGTTTTTCCATTTAGCTGAACTGCATAACGGGACCGTGCTAGGGTTATTGCTAGGAGATATTGCATACCACTGCTTACAGGCCATGATCGTTGTGGTAGTCTCCCGACCTGTTGATCAAGGAGTGTTTGGAAATCATTGATTGATGATGGCATTTTTCACATTCGAATATGTGAGTTGTTAGATATTTCTCACTTTTTACTTCCAATCGTTGCCATTTTATATATTTACAGGTAGCGATTGGCACCCAATGATATAGTGGGGCGTGATTTTACCTAGCGGACATCATCTGATATGTTACACACAGACAGCGGTTCTGGGAATATGGCGTTCTTTGTTATAATTCGCTCTCTCACTCGGGATCCGTGGTTGACTATGTATGGACTTCGTATCTGGCCGTGGGCCCACCGTACTCTCTGCTGTGTCAAATCTATATAGGACGAGTGAAGTTGGGGGCATTCCCTATCAATTTGCGCTGAAATATTCGCTTCTATCAGCTCCTGGAACCCTTTTTATCGGCCGAATATTATTGAACGCCACATGATGCATTGAAACAGAATATTGTAAGTGACAAAAAATTTATTCAGGCCTTTATTGTCAGATATTTTGGTACACACGTCGTTGTCCGCTTGTATTTGCAAGGTCGGTCAATTGTTCGCCTTATCCGCTTATTTGTCCCGCCATTCTGATGTCGCGACATAGCTCCACGGTCCCAACGCCTACTGAACCCGACCCACTTATCCATATACTGACAGGAAATCTTCACACTAACGCTCCGCACAGGAATATAGAAATTATAATCGATTAGCTTTTAGCATGGAGGGTATAGTATGGGGGTTTCCCCAAACTCTCTGTAATGTTCGCCCTCTGGCGCGGTTGTCGTAGACAGCAGCCGCCGGGCATGTGGTAGCTAACTATGCATGATAACATGGATACTAGGTTTGCTTCTGCTTTTTTACTTGGAGACTTCCAAGGCAGTTAATAGAGCAGGAGAAGAGATTGAGATAGTTGATTCATTGGGGAAAAGAAGGAGAGAGAGGAAGAGAAGCTAGCTACTGGCAGTCCTGGCAAACACAGGTCACGTCAGGTGATCACAGCAGCAGTTGATCTTTTCGCCGGAGACGAATTAATTTTAGTTACGCTATCGCATCCTCTTCGATCCCAAACAACACTGTATATGGTAACCAAGTAGATACCTGGATGGTAAATGAAGCTATTTAGAAGCAGGTATGTTCCACCCTATCTATATGCGTGATCCCTTAAGCTTTAGCTAAATTAAATCAGCAACCTAGCAACCTCTTGTGCCTAGATTTTCTAAGTAACCGTGTGCACCAACAGCTACATACGATAGTCAAAAAGACAACCACAACCCTGGTCTTAGTCTTCGTTAATGTTTCAGCCCTGATTTTCAACGACAAGGACTATCTATCATCATACTCTACAGAGAGAGGACAGAAATTTCTAAAATACAATTTAAAAAAAAACATACAACAGTGAGGATTCGCTGGTGGTCACCCACCCAACTACTAACTCACCGGCGTGTGGCTTAAGTACGGCTGAGCGGACGGGAAGCCCTGTTTTCCACACCCTATGGTCGTATGTATCATGTTAAGTGTGGGAGGAATTTATAGAATGCAAGTGGTGAGTATGTAGTGGTGTGAGTGACGTTTCAGTGTGACGCGATCGAGGGTGGGAAGGGTGAGAGCATTATAGACAGTGTGAGAATTTGGGTGAGAACAGGTCATTGGATGTGCGTGCTGGCTCTGAAACACTAGTATCTTCCAAGGTTGGCTATGCAACACAACCCCAGTGGAATAGAATAACTTTGGATTCCCCCGCAGAGCAGTTACCTGTCTTGAACCCTTGATACCTCCAGACTCATGGTTTTTGAATCATTCTGCTGTACCACCACTTGGCTTATTGCGATCCCAGAGCTCTCTTCATCCAACCTAGCTGAAATATTGGACGGCGCGTCGTATCCGTATCTAGCCAGTTGGGTGTTTCGTCGTCCCCACCAAAGCATACCAAGTTGCACAAAGATAGACGAGAAAATAAAGGCAGTCGCGAGAGGGAATCCGATCGGATAACGAGGTGAGTCACTCGTCCTCCAAACGCGGATCGGAATTGTGGCATGGCCAATGTATACAATTGTCACCGTCAGTGCAACAATGATAGACCGCGCTTCCGGTTCCTTTTTGAGGAGTTCAGCCATCCAAGCCAAAAGTGATGGACTTCCTGCATTTGTCGCATATGTAAGGAAATAAAAGGTGATAATGACCCTCCAATCTGAGGGCCAGGCGCTCAATACACTGAGCACAATGCCGAGCAAAACGGCCGGCGCAACACTGATCTGCCAGCGCCAATGCTTCCAATCAGATAGCGCATTCACACCCAAATTAATGAGGATCTGGAGAGCATAGCCACCCATAGGAATAACGTTGACTTGGTATGTACTGAAACGAAGGTTTCCTGACGAGTCTTCCAGCGCCTTGAGATAAAGAGTGAAATAAGAATTTGCCCGGTTTGCCCAGGCCTGCAAAGCGAAAGCAGCCAAGAAGAAGTATGTCACAGGGTGTAAGATGAGTTTCCGCAACTTCTGTACGACAACCTTGGTAGGAATCATGTTTGAGGTATTTGCACCAAAGTCAGCCATACGCTTTCTGGCAAGTCGTTTTTCCATATCGGTAAGCCAGATAGCGCGAGTTAGAACTGGTGAGTCTGGGATAATAACGAGGCCGAGAAGCCCCTGCCCAATAGTTACTGTACCCGAGACAATGAATAGCCATTGCCATCCGGTGATACCATGCACGCCATTCATGTTGGTGTAAAGGGCGGCTTGAAGCGCACTTAAGAACATACCACCTGCTGCATCTGATACGTTGAAGAACGCGATTCTTTTGGCTAGCTCCGTTGGTGTGTACCAGTTGAAAATCATAGATACAGCGGTAGGCCAGAAGACCGCAGAAAATAATCCAAGCAGGACTCGCAAGGCGTATATCGTTTTGGCGTTTGGTGCCTGGGAAATACTATTGAAAGTCATCAGTATGTGTTGAATAGTAATTTGACTTGTCTCTACTTACCAGGTGACCAGGATTCCCCATGATATCTCACAGAATGGAAGAAAAATAGAAGGGCGAACCTTGAAAATGGTTAGTGTGTGAGTTAATTTGTCGGAATTTCGAGACTACTCACCTTGGTCTGGATAAGTTGACCTGGAATCAAACCGATAGCATATCCAACAGAGAAGAATGTATTGAAGTTGATCAATTCATTTCCATATAAATTCAACGATTCTTTCATCCCAGAAACGTAAGCTTGAGCAGTCGCACTTTGATCCATTTCTTTCAAAATTCCAGCAATAAAAGTCCATGCCAACAACAAGCAGTCAAGCTTAAAAACCAAGACATGTTGCGGGTTGCGAAAGTAGGGCACATAGCGCGCCAATACCTTAAACAGCCCTGCTTGAGTTTGTTGATCCTCATCGGATTCCGGACTGGGTTCACCTTTGGACAAATGTTCCATCTTTATTTTCTTGATTCTATTAAGTCGCGTATGCTCTTCATTAAATAATTGAAGGTACTTTTTCAACAATCTTTCGTGCCTACATCATCATGAGGGGCGATCACGAAATTTACTTGGCACTGTATGGCGGAACTTTCTAAATCCCCGTGATCGTCAAGTTAGCCGTTAGAAGTTGCGATGCTTAACATTTTAAATGGGCATCATACTGACCTAAGGGAGGGAATTCACCTTGGCTAAGAAGAGCAAGATGCCGATTCCAAAATAGGCAAATTCGGTCGGCCAGGTTCCAACAAATTAGACGAAGGTAAACCTATATATTAATTGCGCCATTTGAAATCAAAGCAACCAAGTAACCGTGCCAAGCGCCCAGCACACACGCCCTAGTAGATTCCCCAATTTTCGCCAGATACCCAATTCCCAATCTACAAATTAGGTATTTTTTGTAGCTAGAACCCAATGATTTCCATGCAAAATATTTAGCAGCACTTCATCTGGGAAGTTTAAAAGTGCAATGGGCCGTTTAGGAAGGTCTCGGTTTCATTCTAGGCAGCCAGAGCTTGCTGGAGAACACCATTGCTTATTGAGACCTTCATATAATTCTCAGGGTTTAGGCGAGAATGGATGAAAAGATCTAGATTCAACAATGTTTAGAAATTTGAAGTGCGTTTCATAAAACTGGCCGATACGTGTTCTGCTTACAGAAGGAGAAATGTCGTGGATGGCAACAATGCCTATGAGTGATTCGCCGACGTTGTCCCACTGTACAAGTTTTCGAATATTGATTGGGTGTGTAATCTATTAAGTGACAGTGTTTTAATAAATATGGGCGGGGAGCGAACCGTTTAGAATATGTGTGGAATCATGCCATTAGCAAGTTGTAACTAGAAGCAAAGAATAAGCCTCTCCTCCCAGCGGTGCATCTCTTCCAAGCCAACCAAACACCATCCATGCGAATAAAACCAACGATCATGATAGAGCAGCACGATACTCTTCAGTGTGAGATTTTGGTCAGCGAGTTCTCAGATCGATACAATCTCCCCATCCAGATTGACGTATTGATCGGCCAAAATATCTCCCCAGCATCCATCTGGGATCTGTTCCCCATTTGCACGTAATACGTGCCTAGGAATGGCCCGAAAGTTGAGTCGATCAATGCCTCCGGCTTGTCCGAACAATATGCCGACCAGCTCGTTCGGCAACTTGGACTTGGGTACAACAACTGCAACGACGTCCATGGTAACAGGGCAATTTGATAAAGCGATACTGACATCAATCTGTACGGAGCTCCCGTGGTGGAGGAAGGCGACTGTAATCTCCATAAGTATCCGGCTTCATAGAGTTCAATGTAAATATGAGGCATACCGGTCTCTCAGTCGCTGGCACAAGTAGTCTAGGCGCCATGCCGCCAACAGGGCTAGATATAGGTAAAATATTCCCCATAGAAACGTGAGGGCTTGCTCGGGGGTGGTGGTAGCCCAGACATGCTCAACGAATGCCTCCAGATTGGCAACGTAGTCGGCCATCTTGGAAGAGTTCCCAGCGGGCGCGGCATATGACAGACACATCTTAGATAGACCAGGGCACTTTAGCAACAAAATACATTTAAAAGGACTGCTGGGAAGGGTGGTAGTAAGACCCACGATGGCAAAGATTTTAGATTTGATGTTGTTCGAGAAGTTTACAGAATCAAAAAGTCTACGCTACAGCAGGTAGCAAGGTAGTAAGGTACACACGTGAACTACAATGGCAGGCACGAATGTTCCTAAATAGGAAGGAATAGTACAGAGGTTAAACTTTGGGAACGACTGCCAGTTTTAAAAAAGAGCATCTAAAAAGAGCATCTAAAAAGAGCATCTAAAAAGAGCATCTAAAAAGAGCATCCAAAAGAGCATCCAAAAGAGCATCCAAAAGACAGGACAAGGCCGCATAAGCGGCCGACTATTCTTGTAGTGGTATCCAGGGCATTCAGATGAATGGGCTGAAGGGACCGAAGAGTAAGTATGCAAGAGGGACTTCCCGAACGAATCAAATATCTAAGGTGGTGGTCACCTAGCGCTCACGGTTCGGGCGTGGGCGGCTTGCCGCTCTATTCAGGGCGCTCAGGGCAGATATTCACCCTGAATATTCCCCACTCCGTCACTCCAGCCCAACCTCGCTTTGCCACGAGCAAAATATATATAAAATATAACCCAACGCTGAACAGTCTCCCATAGAGGATTTAGATCGACCTCGTGACTGCTATACGCCCACTAAGCTCGCCAAGCTCACCTACGGCACAACCCGTCTCTTCACCTCAGCCAAATTTCTTACGGCCGAGAGCAGCGCCGTCTTTGTCCGCTTCTTCAAGTTCCAGCACGCCACCAATGGAGAGACTTCGCCGGTGCCGAAGATGAGCAACCAAGTATACATGCTCCTCTACAACGGATACGGCATCTCGAGAATTCTCTGGCAACGAGTCCCGTACCTGTGCACTCTGAGCCTGGAGGGGAATTTATTGGTCGCCAACCGGTGCATCAAGATACACGGGTCAGCCTCTACAAGACAAGGACCTTAAAATGGAGCTACTAGGTGGGTATGGCTGACGAGGTATGGCCTATAGTTACGTCCTTCTGCTACTTTGCACTGACTCCTACTTCAGTTTGACCTTATCATTGCTTGCTATTCCGCGGCTGGCGGCGGCCTCTTTGCTAGCTACGGCGAAACAGACGACGACGACAAGCCGAACTCCTTCCATGGGCCTGAGATTGAATCTCTGCTTGAAGAGATTGGGGATCTCCTGGGAAAGTCTAAAGTGTTCGCAAAACATCTTACGACGGGACGACCAAGCAAGTCTCTCGGAGGAGCTGGCTTTGATCTCCCCCCCCCCTCCTCCAGCGAGCTGGCAGACACTATGGTCGATCTCTACTGTACCTCTTTCGGGATTTCGACTTCATGCAATGCTCGTGATAATTCTCAGCCCTGGATATCTACAGAACAACATTGAGGTTAGTCAGTAAGTCGCTTAATCTCAAAACAATCTATTCATTTGCCAATCGAGGAGCCTGAAGCTCTGACAATAATTCATAAAATATCTTCATCCAACCTTTGTGCCCAGCTGCACAACAAGCTTCCCATCCAGTTCATTCACACGCCCAGCATAGTTTTCTAGTTCGTGAATGCCAATTTCTGTGACTCTTGGTTTCACCAACCCGTTATGAACAAATTCTGCAGCCTCTGCAATATCCACACGATCGCCCGCGATGCTCCCAACGATCCGAATTCCATAATCGATCAAAGAGAGGGGATGAAGTGACATCTTTGAAGCAGGTGGGGGGATTCCTACGGCGACCAGAGTTCCGTGGTAATCCAGACAATTCAAGGCCTCTTCGTAGGCCGATGCAGCCCCAGCGCACACGATGATAGCAGAACAAAGCCTGCCCTCCGTTTTCAGAACCACAGCGCTCCTCAGGTTGTCCTCTTTTTCGAAGTCCAAATAGACCTCTGCTCCTGCATCCATGCAGAGAGATCTTCGCTGCTCTCCTCCGTCGATTGCGATAGGTCGATAGCCCATCTGCTTTGCATATGATAATGCCAACGATCCCACTGCACCTGCAGCGCCAGAAACACCAACCCATGAACCTGTTGTGATGTTCGCAACCTTAAGTGCTTTATAACCCGTAACACCGGCACACATTACTGGCGCCAGCATCTCGCTAGGAACTCCATCGGGCAGAGGTGTGATATACCTCTCTGGTACGACGGTATATCTGGCCAGAGTACCGGGTACATCACGTCCACTGAAAACCTGCTCTACACACCGTGTCTCGTCTTTTATATCGCTGTCACATACGCGGCAAGATCCACATGCATCACGAATCCAGCCAACACCGACCAGACGTCCCACCGTAGCTGCCTCGCTTGTGCATGAAGAGCCTACAGCGGAAATCCGGCCTACCCCCTCGTGGCCTAGGATCATTTGACATGGACCAAGATAGCCGTGGGCAAGTGAAAGATCGGTCCCGCAAAATCCAGTGACATCTAATTCAACGAGAACCTCTTGAGGATTGATGGTCGGGATCGCGAGTTTCTGTGTCTCGAAAGAGAACTTTGGACCTTGCTGCAGAGCAATTTGTCAGAGACAATATTCACCAACCCTCATCGAGGAAACAGAGTTCCTTACATTCTGAAGGACCGCAGCCACCTGATACGATGGCACTCTTTGTCCTAAACTAGAGCTCATCGTAACTTGAAAATTTGACAGGGATGATTGGTAACGGTAATTATTTCATAACCGGAAAGTTTGACCTCCAACGACAAACCCGGATTTAATCCAGGAGCCCACCTCAGCGTGAAGTTCTACCTTCTCTGGAAACTTCCTTTCCCACCAGTAAGCCTCCACGCCTCGGGCATATTTCCCTCTCGGTATCCCTCGACATAATATCGACGTCAGCTCCTCCACTAATAATAGAATCTATTTTTGATTATATCGGAAATCTCCAAACTCAGCCGCTCTCACCTAATATCTGATTCGGTGTAAAATGATGTAGAAATTCCATCACAGATGTGGGAGAATCTTGTTGACCCACTATTCACCCGGCATCTTGTACTTGATTCAGCTTTCAACTGTATGGGGTTCTGAGGTTGAGTCTTTGTCTTTTTCTGAGATCTCGAAATGTTCTACCATATCATCAACTCGGAGCGCCGGTCCGGAGATTCTGTAACAGTCACGAACCCCAGGACAAATGAAGCCTTCTGCGAGGTGGCAGTCGGAAGTGAGACGGACCTTAATGATGCAGTGGAAGCTGCAAGGGTGTCGTTTGAATCATGGAAGCTCTTGTCTGTCGAAGAAAGACAGAAGTACCTGCTCAAACTAGCCGATGAACTAGAACGTCGAAGAGATGAAGTACATCCTACTCTAGCAGGGGAGACCGGAAAATCTGTAACAAATCCCTTCCATATTGTGATTTTCGAAAAGATTGCTAAGAAGCTTCTCAGAATATCCTCGCAAACATGGAGATTGATAATACTTTGGAGTTCATCAGATTTAATGGTATTGTAGATCTACATTCAGAAACATTTCTTAGCTGGGAAAGCTTACTGTTGCAGCATCTCAGTCGTTGCCTGATAAAGTGGATTATGAAACCGAGACCCTCAAGATCATATCTACTCATCATCCTATAGGAGTGGTGGGTGCGATTTGCCCTTGGAACTTTCCGCTCGTCTTAGCCGCTTGCAAGATTGCTGCAGCGCTCGTCATGGGAAATTCCATCATCGTGAAACCGTCACCATTCACCCCATGTGCCACTTTGAAATTCGCTGAGCTTGCGGCGTCCGTGCTTCCGCGGGGTCTAGTCCAGGCACTCAACGGAGACAGCGAGATAGGAAGACTCATTACCATTCATCCAGGCATCGACAAGATTAGTTTCACCGGATCCATTCCCACTGGAAAAAAGGTAGCTGAAAACGCAGCCAAGTCTCTGAAACGAGTGACACTCGAACTCGGTGGAAACGATGCAAGTGTCGTCTGCCCCGATGTTGATGTCAAAGCCGTTGCTGCTAAGGTTGCTGCGGGATCCTTTTTCCATTCGGGCCAAATGTGCGTTGCTACAAAAAGGGTTTATGTGCATGAGTCTATTTTCCAAGAATTCCGGGACACTTTCGTGGAGACAGTGAAGAACATCAAGATCGACCCTTCTGATGCCCAGTCACCTATGTTTAGTCCCATCCAAAATGAGTTAAAGTACAAGGTGGTCAAGGATCTCATCGCTGATTGCAAGGAAAACAACTACACTTTACTTTGTGGGGGAAATGCCGACGATGAGCAGCCAGGACTCTTCATCGCACCTGTTGTTGTGGACCGACCACCGGATGATTCTCGCATCGTCGAACTGGAGCAGTTCGGCCCTATCATTCCACTGATGACGTGGTCTACTGAGGATGAAGTGATTCCAAGGGTCAATAGGACATGTACTGGGTTAGGGGCTTGCGTGTGGTCCAATGATGTTGGCACTGCGGACCAGATTGCGCGGAAGATTGAGGTTGGAACAGTATGGATCAATAGCGCCGAAGCCCCCAATCCATACGGCTACTGTTCTGGCTGGAAGCAGAGTGGGATTGGAGGCGAGTGGGGAAACCAGGGTTTGCTGTCGTACTCTCACACGCAGATAATTCAGCTGTGCAAGTAAACTGTCCAAGTAAACTGTCCACAATCCCCACAACGGAGATAGCATGATCCAATAAACGAAAAAAACAGTTTAAACATATAATAAGCGAGATAATCCGGATGTCTTGCAACAACCCGCAAAAGACATTTCTTGGAAGAAAGCTATAGAAATTTGGTTTACGAGGAGGTCAAAGTTTGTAGAAAAGAGATACTAGTAGTCCTACTAGTAGAAGAGGCTTATAACCTAATATAATACTTGTTGGATGAAGCAATATATACTTGGATGAAATGATAATATTGGACAGAGAGACAAGAAGAAGAAGAGAGAGAGAGAGAGAGAGAGAGAGAGAGAGAGACTATCTGTGTGGTCTATCTTATAGCTGATGCCTTAGCCCTTAAGCATCCAACATATTGAGCTTTAAAGAACTATTTTGGAAGAAAGCAGTATACTGGACTTGATAAAATCACTATTATTTTAATGAACCGCTTTATCCTATTCTTTCTAGCATTTTCCACTTCGACTTTTGAACTGAGATGCTATATTAGTCTCATTTAATGTAAAAGTGTCCATGCATATGTGTTATTGTAAAACCCAAAGTTTCATCAGTTCCATGACGGCGTTAATTTTTCAGCTCGCATCTAAGGCACAAAATTTGCGGTTGATATTGAGAGTGACTTCTTTCGATTGGGATACCAAATTATCCATCCTAGATAAGGTCTAAAAGGAGTATGATTATTGGCCAATATGGATAATGTGAATTGAATATAATCAATATAAGTATGAACAGATTTCACAAAATATATGAATCGAAACTATTCACCTGTTTGGTTGGATGGGAAATAACAGACAGTGATAAGCACACCTTGGCCAACTGCAAAAGTCCAATCATAGCTCAAGAACCTTTCAAGCTATGCTCTGGCCCAACGCATTATGCCACATAAGTTCAAGACGACATTCTCTCTCCCAGTTCTTTGGCTGAGGTCAAACCAGGGCGAGGAGCTCACAAATAGGAATTCTGTAGATGTGGCGTTTTCGAAATCTAGGATGTAATCATTGCTGATATCAAATTGGAGGAAACACATATAGTGCTGTGTGGCGTTGATTAGTATAACACTGCCCTAAATATTAGTCTATGTCTCGCAGAAACCTTTTGAGAACATCAAGCGGATATACACATATAGCGTACCTCTGTTGCAAATTCTCAGGATCAGACAACCTGGCTGCCAGTGCTTCACAGACCATCTGGGCAAAGCACCCGTCAGAGATAACTGGTCTGCCATCCTCTAGACACTGAAATTGTGTCTTAGCTTCCAAGATTGCTACATGATTTTTCACGACCAGAAAGCCCCTCCCTGGTTCTCTCCGCCGCAAACATAGCCCACCATCGTCAATTGCTACTATCTGCCGTTTTTCGGCCAAGGTACGAGCTGCGAGCCTTGTTTTAGCATCTCGAAACTCAACGACCGTCGGCTCCGACGTAGAATTTTGAGGCGGTGCAAAATACAATATATGTCGAATAACACATGATGCGAGCCGGAAAGTTTCGTCTTCAGGTACTATACCCAAAATATGTGAATCGGAGTCAACATAGTCCAAAGATGATGTCCCATGGGAGCCACTGTGCGGTGGGCTACTGGAGCCAACTTGCATGGTGCTCGAGTTGACATAATCCTCTTGAGACGTATATCCCCTGGCGCGCTTTGGTCTCGGCTCAGCCTCGCCATCTCTCTCATCGATTCTGCCGTCGCTCTCGCCGTATTCCTTTTCGGGGTTATCAGATAAGTCTCTCCTTCGTCGGTCCTGGCTTCCTTTGAAAGTGGCCATCGCGGCCCAAATTTGACCCAGAGAGATGCCAGAGTTAGAACCCCGAACCAAATAGTGCTCGCTTTCGGTCATAAATTCCGGTTCGGGGCCTCGCAAGAATGCTTTGATTTCGTCCGCTGTCGAGTCTTGCACATCCGAGGGATATATGTGTTGCGACAAAATCGGAAGCACATTGCGTCGCGATTCTCGTCGTATTACGCGACATGCAAGCAAATGAGATCGGTCCCAATGACTTGCGGCGACGGTGGGTAATTTGGAAAAGGCTCTTCCATTATCGGATTGAAAACGAGCTCTGAAGGCTGATTCCGATGTGATACTGGAAAAATAAGGAGTTGGGGCCATTCTGATATATTACTTTGTAGAGGATGAAGAACGTGAACATGTTCTTTTCTCCCAGGAATCCCCTACAATTGCTACCCAACTAACCTATTCGAGGTAAATTGGCACCCAATTGTCCACGTATGTTGTGTACCTATCTAGGTCTAGTCCCCCAGATCCCTGCCTTTCACCATTCAGCACTACCTAGATGCCTACGTAGACCTCGGCCCCGGGGGGTTCTCCTATTTCTTGTATAGCATGGCTCTTTGTGCCATTCACCTCCACGGAGTTTCAAATCAAATCACATTAAGATAATCAGGCTTGTATGTAGAATGTCAGGGTAGGTAGCCCTAGTAAGGCTGTATGAAGGCGGTCAAGACAGGACAAGGCGGTGAAACGTAATTTTCTGGCATTACTATGCCCCTTCGGCAACCTGACCGTCATCAATATTCTCCTTCTCACAATGGCGGCTGACACGAAACAAAAGCCTTTTCGTGATCTCCTCAAGCATCATCGTGATATCTTTGTAGATCCACTCTTATGGACATATCGTCATCTCGACCTAGTGGGTTGTCGATTTGAAGACGTTGACACTGCCAGCACAGCGTCGATTCAAGACGACTGCAAGGCCGACAATGAGCAAAGACCCTGCCCGAAGTTAACCCGTGATGCTGAGCAGCTTGCAACACATCCATTCCCCGTCGCAAAGCATTATCACCTCGCCAGCATTCTAATGGGCAAGGACCGCGCATTTGCAAAAACTCGGTAAGAGATGGGTTAAAGCACGATGTCCAACAAGTATAATAAAGTGACTGACAATTTCACTGAGCAGGAAAGGGCCTACCTTTTTCTTTACGGGCCAACCTGTCCACCGGCCACACTATACTGTGTTTTATCGAGGAAAGCTTGACGAACACATCCGCAACAGCCCATACCCGTTGGTAGGCTACTTGCACTACACGGATGTCAATGGGGATCGCAGAAGCAAGTTTGAGCCTTGCCCAGCCCCGAATGGTGGCCAGAACTGGATTGGTGGGAATATACTCCACAAACGACTAGCTCAGATCAAACCAAAGGAATGGACACATGATCCATATTACGTGTGTGTCTTGCTAGCTCTTGCGCAATTTCAAGAGCGGAAAATTGGGTTATTAAGACCAGTAGTTTACACGGTATGTCTACGTTCAATGAAGTCGGCTCCTCTTGGTCTCTATAACCCTAACTCCTCGTCATCTAGTCGCGTCTTCTTGTGACCAATATATGCGACAAGGAATTCATCCATTTTTACGAGGCTGAAATCTCTGCCGAACTCCTCGAGGTGCTCAGAAGCCCGAAGACTGCCACAGAATATAAAAAATGGCCTACTATTTGGCGAAGGAAAATCCCATTCAAGCCTTACGACACCTTTGCGGACCGAATTATGGCTGAGCTAGTGACTCCTAGGCCCCTACGCTTCCCGGAACCATCAACACAGTCTGATGATCTGAATGGTGCTAATCTGAAGATGGAACCATCAATTCGGTCTGATCTGAATGGCACTAAACGACCATGCGAGCAAGAAAGCAATAAAGAATACAAGATGAAACGAATAACATAAACCAGGGATATTTTTTTTTCCAGTCAGACTAGACAGTTCTGGTTCTCAGTATCTCATCAGCATAGCGGTCCAACCAGCCTCATTTTCCCACAGTATCTGCTGCACAGCAGGTGAAGCATATTCCGAAGTAAAAGCAAAAGTGGTGTTTGTCTCTTCGAGTGGTGAGAGATCCTCGCCGGATTTCAATTTTGTACTTAGCAGGAGTAACAACTCATTGGGTGTTTGTGTACCGAAATTATACTAAAAATTAACATGCGATACAAGAGAGCCTAGTTCCATCCTTTAAATAGGACATTGAATTAACAGACCTGCTTCATATGTTCGACGAGTCTATGGGTATTGCTACAAGACAGATAATCTGCGTATTCCGAAAAATATACACAACTCAGAACCTAGATCAATGCTAGGAGTATGATGCTAGCACATACGCATGGCGAAGACGCGCAAGGAACATGATACGTATGTCACATAAATAGAAACCAAAGATCCAACTTAGCTAGCAAGGCTGCGGTTAGCGTAGACGGAGTCAGAGATAACCTCGGCCTCGGCGGGCAGGAAGAGCAATTGCTAGATGAAGTCATCGACTAGAAATAAGATATTAGTATGGATATAGCGGGAATTGAATAAAGTGGCAACGTGTACGAGCCTTTAGAATGGATGGTGAATTATTTTTTTTTCATCATCGTGCGGTTGTCTTATGAAAGTGGTTTAAGTCACGCCGCTTTCAAAACGTAAAGAATCAAAACATCAAGTTATCAGGGCGATGGTTCTAAGATTGCATAAATCATCCATAGATATTCCACACAGAACTTTGAGCTCAAAGTTGACCTTGGAGATTTCATACTTCAGATTCTGACTCATGATTTCTAAAATCTGGCAGCATTCCAATAATCTCCTCTGATAGCTCAGCTGGAAGAGCGCAAGACTGTAATTGCCCTGTTCTGCACGGAACTTGTTATCTTGAGGTCCCTGGTTCGATCCCGGGTCAGAGGATTTTTTGGCTTTTTTTTCCTCCCATTTTTTTGGTTCCTCTTTTCCTTACTTTTTACGCATACAGCTGCACCAATTTAATAAGCTCTCTGGTAGGCACTATATGCCCCCTAAAACATGTATAGTAGAGCTTGGAACCTTTCCGGGGACTAAGGTTAGCGTCACTGTTATAGTACTGTATAAGGGAAGTGATAACTAAACAAATCAAGGACACTCTATCAAAGTGGTGCAGCCAACAACTTCGTCATATACAGATAGACAGTCTTAACTGTGAGAATAGGAGGCTAAATTGAGAGACGTATATCGTATAATTATATTAACTCGTGCTGATTTAAACCATTGAACATAGAAGGAGAAAAAGGAAAGACGGACTGATATGTCCAACGCGACAGGAACCATAAATCTTCACACTGAGCGATCCCAACTGCCGCCACCAAGTACCGCCTTTATTAGTATCTAAACTTAGTTCACCACTTAGATCTGCATGGCAACAGCGCAGATGGCTCCGAACACCACGGCAACACCGGACAAAGTAGCCCGGCCAGCAGCGTTGAAGGGAATGATGCTGGGGCTGGGGGTGGCGTTGGGCTTGTTGCTACCCGAAGCGGGAGAAGTGTGAGCCACAAGGCCGGTAGAAGCCTTGGATGCTTCGCAGGCAGCGTTGCAGACAGTGACGACATTAGTGAAGGTAGGAGTGACACGGGTCCAAGCGCCGGTGGGGGATGGGCGTCCCACAGTGACGGAAGGAACATTGGTGTATGCAGGAACCGAAGCGGAGGCACCGCCATAAGAGGGTACAGAGCCAGGTCCCGCAGGTCCAGTCCAGGCAGGGATGGAAGACTCGCCGGGTACAACACCGGGGATGATGGTCTCGCCTGGAACAACACCGGGGACGGTAGTCTTGCCTGGCACAATGACAGCAGGGGTGGTCTCGCCTGGCACAACGACGACGGGGGTTGTGGTCTCGCCAGGCACAATGACGACGGGGGTTGTGGTCTCGCCTGGAATGACTACAGCAGGGGTGGTCTCACCCGGCACAACGATAACGGGGGTAGTGGTCTCGCCTGGCACAACGACGGCAGGAGTGGTGGTCTCGCCTGGAATCACAACCGGGACAGTGGGCGTCGAGGGGGTAGATGGGGTTACAGTGGCCGGGGGAGGGGTGGATGATGAATCATGGCATTCAACCTCACCCAAAACGGCTAGGCACAAGTTGACGGGGATGTTAATCAGACCACCATTAGATCCGGAGCTCTGCTTGCAGTGAGCCTCACCGAGGACAGCGAGGCAAACGTTGACCGGCACATTGATGAGGGCGCCCTCGCCGCCGCTGGAAGAGGAAGAGGCCTGGTCACACTTGGCTTTTCCAAGGACAGCCAGGCATGCGTTGACAGGGACGTTGATCAAGCCACCGCTGGTGGCTGTCTTCTGCTTGCACTCGGCCTCTCCAAGGATAGCTGCGCAGAGTCCAACGGGCACATTGATCAGACCGCCATCGCCACTGCTACCGCTGCCGCTACCGGTGGCAGCGACCTGGTCGCATTTAGCCTTTCCAAGGACTGCAGCACACGCGTTAACGGGCACATTGACCAAGCCACCAGCGGTGGTTGCCTTCTGCTTGCATTCAGCCTCTCCGAGGATGGCTGCGCAAACATTAACGGGGACGTTGATCAGGCCACCGTCACCGCCGCTGCTGCTGGAAGTGGAAGCGACCTGGTCACACTTGGCTTTTCCGAGAACCGCAGCACACGCGTTAACAGGCACGTTGACTAACCCATCACCGGTGACTGCCTTTTGCTTGCATTCGGCCTCTCCGAGAATAGCTGCGCAAAGATTGACGGGAACGTTGATCAGGCCACCGTCGAGGCTCCTGGGAGACAAAGAAACCTGCTCGCACGTGGCTTTTCCGAGGACTGCAACACAAGCGTTAACAGGCACGCTGATCAAGCCATCACCGGTGACTGTCTTCTGCTCGCATTCAGCTTCTCCGAGGATGGCTGCGCAGAGGTTAACGGGCACGTTGATCAAGCCATCAGCAGCTTGGACTCCCTATACAATAACATATCTGTTAGCTGCACGTCTAGTTACAACGGCAAAGAACTGCGAGGCCTGCTTACCGAGCATGATGCTGCGAGAGCCACAAGGGAAGTAAGCATAGATTGCTTCATCGTTGCGGGTTGGAAGTATATTCAGAGTGAAATAACGAATGGACGCTGAATGATACCAGCAAAAACGAGTGATAGGTCAAAAAAACCAACAACGAAGAGATGAAGAACACGAATAAATGAGAAAGACAGACAGCCTTATATGTGACAACCCATCAGGCAGTCATTATAGCAATCTTAAAGATAGGGGAGGAGACGTTGATCTACATCACAAACCATAGCCCAAAAAAGAACGCCAAGTAGGAAGCACAAGACCAGACCAGCCCATTTTGCTTGTCGATAAGTTTCTGATTGGTCGGCTGCTCCTCATTTGGCTCAAATTTGACAAGTTGGTCAATGAAGCAAACCTGATATTCATACCTTATGCTAGACCTATCACTTTACTCCCGGGCCGCTAACTGCAATTAGCGCCTTAATTTGATTACTTCCCGGGGCCTAGCCCGAACTAGTCCCGCCACACCAGCCCATATGCACAACGTATCTCAAGCAGTTCTTTGTGCTGATATCTCAGTTCAGGGGCTACTCCAAGCAAGGTATGGGTTTCAATATAGGGCTATTCGGGGAAATGAGCCGAATCCTAAATCGGACCAGGAAAATGCTAGTTCATTAAATTCGAGTCCCCCGTAACACCAATAGACCAGTCATCATGCGCCTCCTAATTAATGCAGAAAACCCCGGTTCTCGGAGTGCAAGGGTCTTTAGTCAGGTACGCTGCATCTCTAAACTAACTTGAAGCCAATCAAGTCCTGTTCGCTTTTTCTTTCCAAGGCAAAAGGTTCTGTACTCCCTCCCTATTAACACTGCATCGCATCCTCGGACACCGAAGTATTGCACCAGCATTGAAACTTAGGATCTAAGTTCCGCACTACCCCATGGTTCATTAGCTTTTGGGGGGACTTGACCTCCTTGGCTGCGCTAGAGATACGAACCCCACCGCCTTTTCGATCTTATGAGACCCACAATGTCTGTTTCCGCATGTGGAGCGTGATCTACAGTCTAGCGTGCATGATTGCCTGTGAGTCTCGGCTTTGTCCCGGCGTCTTCATGAGTCAGTTGTGTATTTCCTCAAGTATAAAGGTCTACACAAAAATCGACAGTATAATGTACAGATCAATAATTATGCAACGCATCGTGTCTTCGAGCGAAACAGGCTTTTCATGACTAGTCGATATGATACCTTAAATTTCAAGATTTGGCATGGCTCCACTAACTAATGGTCGAATTCGATGCACTCAGGTCCCGTGCACGCCAGGGGTTCGGAAAGTTCCGTTAATTTGCCCCCAGTCGCTTAAATAGGTCTCAAAAATTCAGCTTACTCTTACTTGCAGTGGTGTTGGGAAAATAACTAGGAACCGGGAACTAGCGCTCAAGGAACCCCTGCTGTCCGCAATTTTTCAAATGTCATTGCAAATATTGTAGATATCAAACACGACAACTAAAGATGCTCCCACGTTCAAACTGTTGATCATAAATACAAGATCAGCAATCTTTCTCAAGTGGCTCGGCCCGCCAGGAGGAAACGTTTCATTAGCAACTCATCTCATCGTATGCAGCATTGTTAGTATTGTTAGTGCGGTTTATCAATTACCCTTGCAGGCTCTACATAGCATAGCATGGTCTACTCCGTAAAGCCAGCCCCATTTGTGTTTAGTGGTATGTTGGAGCATTAGGGCTGTACTCCATACCCGCATAAATGACAAATTTTGATCGGTATACTAACTACTACTCTGTAGTCATTATTCCCTTCTGTTCATATCTACCATTCTCATCTAAGACAATAATAAAATAGCCTGTTGAAATGGAAACTCCGAATTTTTACGGCTTTAGAATTAATCTGCCAATTTGTGAAAGATGCGGCCACGCACGGATGGAATTCGTCCACGCGCTGACTCCCGTAGCTGCCCACTCCCCCTTTCCTTGCTTTTTCTTCCTCAATTGAGACAACAAAGGCTGTTTTGGATACCATGTTCCAATGTACACTATGCGAAAAATCCTACCAGAGAAAGACTCATTTAATTCGCCATGAAGCGACTCGTAAGATCGAATGACCTCGATTTAAAAATATGAATAGGCTGACCACCTCCCAGATACACAGCAGCTCACTTCCAGCTGCCCTTTGTGCAGCAAAGCATTTCTAAAGCCGTATGTACAGTATTGTTACCATAGATGATGAAAACATTCTCTAATGTTTCGAAAGTGAGGTTACTCGAAGACATATCAAAACCTGTGCAAAGAAATTCAACCAGCCTGCGCCTCCTGCAGCCAAACCTGGCAGGAAAAGGCAGTCCTGTGAGCTATGCTTCTTTGCCAAAGCATCTTGCGACAGGAATCTACCATGCGCTCGCTGTCGCTCACTTGGACGACAATGCACTTTCGTGGCCCAACAGACATCTTCCCGGGATTCCAGTTGCTCTGCGCTAGCCTCACTCTCGCCTTCTATAACCACATCCCGAGTCACCCCGACAGACAGCGGGTCATTTTCTTTCCTCCAACATTTTGCCAATCCATCTTTCCAAAAGGACAGGCTGGCGATCGGCGAGACGGCGAAATGTTCTGTTCGAAGAAACCTTGAAACACTCAATTCCCATATCGAAGATGCCCTCGTTCCCACTGATCCTATGTCGGCTTTTGGTAGCGACTTTCAACTTACAAATTTCCCTTTCCAAATACCATCGAGTCTGCCCTTGTTCACAGATGATTATCTACTTCAGTTCAACCCTGATACACTCTTCCCTTCAAAACTTTCCAGCCAACTATCCGAGATTATGACAGAATTGGTCGATACTTCAAAATCAATGGGTCTGGGAAGCACAGGAACGCTAAACGCCCTTGATTTTATGGAACTTTCTACTCTGCTGGGAGTTTCCAATATTTCTGCCTCTATGTCTGCGTTCTTCCACTCTCTTCACTGGCATTTACCCGTGGTTCATTTTCCAACCTTCGATCCGGGAAACATTTCCAATCCTCTTTTACTCTCAATATTTTTATCCGGCGCCACATACACTATTCCACTGGATGGAGGAGCCCTACCATCCGGTCTCTTTGATGTCGCGGAAGAGTATATATTTCGAAAGATTGCGGACCTATCAACGCTCGCTTCACCGAAAGACCAGTCGCATCTATTATCAACTGTACAGTTACTACAGAGTGCTCTTATTATTGAGATGCTTCAATTCGGACAAGACAATATGCAAACAAGACGTCGCATTCGCATCGTCCGACATCCATGTTTGGTATCAACCATACGATCCCTGGGGATTTTCCAGCTCAAGCGAGGAACCGCTCCCACAGTTTGTGATGAGAGAACCTGGAGAAATTTGGTGGCAGAGGAAGTGTGTATACGGTAATTTATATCCCGTTCTTTATTCTATTGTCTTTTCTTTCGAGGTGCGTCGCTAACAAGCTCCAAGAATCGCTTGTTGGGTCTTCCTGGCGGATGGATTCCTCACTGTCTGCTTCAAAAATAACCCATCAATATCGGTATTTGAGATGGACTGTCATTTTCCTTGGAGTGCCGGGTTATGGGAAGCCGAAAACGCATCTTCTTTCAGCAAAATTGCCGTGTCGCACTCGACAGAGCTCCCACTTCCTCCCCTGAAAGATGTGGTCACGCAGTTACTTGAAACCCCTACAAGTAATGACCCAGTACCATGGGGTCTTTCGGTATCAGTGGAGCATCTTCTAATTCTAATTTATGGTATGTTGATCGTTGAATGTAGAGAATCGATTGAATTGCTAACGATATCACAATAGCCATTAACTCCCTCGCATTCCAAGCCAGAGCCGGCTTATTAAGATATCTATCGCTCGATAGAATACGCTGTGCGTCTGGTAACTGGAGGCGCATCTGGGATTCTATTATTGGTCTCCTGGATAAGGATCAATTCCTTCACCTTGGATATCCGAAACACGCTCAGGAGCTTTGGTGGTTGTTGAATGCCACGCTGGATGCTACGGGCAGATCTGATGTCAGCCTTCGGTATATGGATAACACTGCTACCGATGACTTGGGGAATTTGAATGAATTCATTCAATGGTGTCATCAAAGTGCCCCATAGATGTTGAATATAAATATAATATAGTCCAATGTTGTACATGGAAAATCCGTTTTTCGCCGAACGTATGCTGCAATTTGCAACTAATGATTTTCTTCACTCCTTCAAAACAAAAAGACATACAAAATGCATTGTATTATTATCTTGAATATTGATATCAGGTCGAGCCAAGTGACAGCCTTGTCAAGAACAGAGGCCGCGTAAGCGGTCGACTATTATAGTACATTTAAATACAAAAGACGCCCTCCTTAGATCTCCATCTCAGTCACGCTTATCTCCAAGTTTCTCCTGGCTTTCCATGAAACTATCACCCTTGGGTTTCCGGTATGTTCCTCCGAGACGATCCCATGCCGTTGTAAACTGCCCATAATTGTAGTTGAAGTACAAGTGATGCATCGTATGACAAGACGCGCCATTAATTATCGGCGATGCTGGCATGTACTCGGCGTCATCTGTACGATATAATGTAAGCTATCACGCTATCGGTTCATGGGGTATCAGAAAGCACTCACGGATCAGCACAGTCCAAATAGTAACAAAAATAAACAGCCCCAGGTATGCACCTTTCTGCAACGGAAAGATCAACGGATAGACATGGTATGGCAGACTCTGCGACCATCCATCCAATGGATGAAACGCATAACTGGCGAACGGCGTCGGTACAGCCCATTGATGGTGTGGTTTGTGAAGCCAGCGGTAGATGCGCGGGACATGTAGGGCACGGTGGATCCAGTAAATCCCACTGTCTGTGAAGCAGATAAACAATGGATATTGCAGTAAGGTGTATCCGAAGAACGGAGAGTCGCTGGTGAAATCATATAGCTTTGACCATCCCCGGATCTCTGCTAGGAAGAAGGGAACGGTGAGGAGGGCCATTACGGGAATCGCCGAGATGCCTTGGTTGATTTCGAGTTTGATCTGGTTTTTGAGGAATCGCGGGTGTTGGAGGAGCCTTTTGTCGAATAGGGTGTGGTATAGTAGGAGGCTACCGAGGAGGTACATGATCATTGCGAAAAGCCTGTTGCAGACATCGAGATCTGGATTAATTTCCGGGATACTTTACTTTGGGCGAATGGACTTACCATGTAATCAGGTATAATGATAATGCTTGTCTCGCAATGTCATCTCTCTTCCAAAGGCTTGCCTCTGCCCATTTTGAAGGCTGCATGGGGTAATAAAGCCGTATATGGCGATTCAGATTTGCAGTGGACAGAGTATCATTGTTGAAAGTTGCTGTTGGGTCTGGCGATAGTAATGCATAGCACCGATCAAGGATCAATGTATCCAGAACGTCCAGGAAAATATCCATTGGATAAATGTGTTATGCCACTTGGACAACTTGCTACGTAAATACAAGGCCATTTCTCTTCTCTTATAAGTGGACAATACCTACAAAGGGGTATACCTACATGGCAATTACTCGAAGAATACCTACATGGCATGTTGGCTTCGGCCCGGGGAATACCCACACGGCCAATACCCACACGGGAAATCCCTACATGGCAGGTATCTTCGTTCTTAATAGTTAATCCACTGATATCGACGCGTGGTGTTAAGTTATTCAAACATATTAGTTTATTGCCATCTCTGCGCTAATAGATTCCTGTTAGGTGCGGAATAGTGGTCGAAATCAATTGTATGTAATAGCTCATGGTAAGTTACCTGTATTGCTCGACCCTGTGTCATTCAAAGTAATTCACCGTTAGCATTTCTAACCATAGTATGGAGTGCAGTTGCCAGATATATATTGAGCTTCAGGTTTTGTTTTTTTCTTTTTTTCATTACAATATTTCCCCCCTCCTAGATATAACAAAACTTCGTATATGGCGTATTAGACTAGAAAAGACATTACCTTTAACAGTCTCGTAAATAAATCGTTGATCCAATTCAAAAGAATTATTTTGTTTTGAGTGTGCTAGATTGCTCATGAAGCCGTAATATGCTGCATTCTTCATCAACCAGCCAAGTGGCCGAGCAGTAACTCGACCATCGCATCTTCCTTGGTCTAGTGGTGATGATTTCCGCTTGTCATTAATACCGATAAGCGCGGGAGACCGGGGTTCGATTCCCCGAGGGAGAGATTTCTTTTTGCATTTTAGTTTGCATTTTATTTTTTTGTTTCTACGCCCATTTTAATCCTTCAAACTGGGTGCATATCGAATGAATGGGCCTTGATTTTTGGTATTAAGTGCAAATAATAGAAGATAACAATGACTGCTTCCATATCAGGTAAACAAACTGCACAACTCCGATCTGGAGCTTTAGTATACATGTCCAAAAAGTGATGGATGGGTGAATGAGCGAATGAATGGTAGGATCTCCGAAAGAATATGACACAGCGAAAATGAACAACTCTCGAGGTATCCCAACAGTAAAAAGAGTCAGTCTCTCACATTCAAAGAAAAGCCTCTGTGGTTGTATCGTTGTCAGTGACTTCACCCATTTGTCGACGGCGACTGTCCAAGAACAAATCCACCATGCGCTTGCTAGAGATCGTTGAATGAAGGTCTTGAATTTGGTGGTAGTTCTCCATCATGTCAGTGTACTCATCCTGCTGCCTTGCGTTCTCATTGTTTGCACGGTTGTCCCGTTGGGTGCGCATGGACCGGAAGTAATTGACCCTGCTATCTTGGGCGATCGGAGCACGCCTGGCTGAATAGCGTCGCTGTTGTTCTTTGGTCCAGGATCGCTTTGCTCGCACTCCCTTCGGGGTTGGGGACTCTGGTGGCTGCATGTTCCCGGATCTCAGTCGAATTGGCGACGGTTCTTGATTGCAAGCAACAGGGACGGGCTTGGGCGAGACGTTTTCACCAGACTTAGGAGCGGTATCCATGGCCAATGAGTTGGTGTGAGCCTGCGCAATATTTTCCGACTTAGTTGTCTGCAATGGCACGATGGTTCGCATGCCGGAAGCCTGGATTAACGGACGGGAGAAATTGCTCTGTGACGGGACTCTGTTCTCAGCAGAAGTTTTGCGGTCGGTGATATTCTGGTTGTCTGGAACCTTTAGTAGAGTTGCTGAAGTGGGAGTGGAGACAGCGACAGGAGCTCGTCGAGCTATGCTGGTAAAGTACTCATCATCGTCCTGGTACTGCGCATCTTCCCTGATGTGTTCCCTTGTGGGGCTTGCCTGCTCAATTCTTTCGATCTGCGAGCTCATCCATTGCTGCCAGTCTGCACTGGGATTTACATGAGGCGTGGGAGATGAGACCCGATTGGCACGCTTGGGTGAGATGTATTTTGTCCGCTGTTGAGTAAAGATGGTCGCTGTTCCTGGTTCATCATGGATGCCCATGTTGGCATTGTCAGTTCTTGTTGGGGTATTGCCACTAGTGGTCCGGGAATAGACACTGGGGGAAACAATGTCCCGTTTCGAGGCCCGAAGGCGAGAAACAATAACGCTACCACTATCCTCATCCGATTCCTCGCTGCAAGCGTACGTTGATTGCGGCGACCTCTTGTCTGAAACAGTAGTCATATGTTGAGTTTTCACCTGAGATGGCATGCCCCGAGAAACTTGCATTGACCTAGCTGAGCGCGGATACTTTCGTGGACTGGATTGATCACCACCCCGCGCTGTTGCGAATGAGCCAGGTGAGGTCGAGGATTCTTGGCTTGGGACATGGCGGATACTGCGTCGTCCATATTGGGAGTAGACCGAATTCGTCCGCTCTGGAATCACACGATTCTGTGGCACATTGCCAAAGACCATCTCCTCGTTGGGGTCAGACAGGGAATTATGGCCCATCTGTTTCATCAACGCAGTGTATAAATCTTGACTGTCAACAATGCTAATTTGATGAGGGTTTGCTCTGACACCCAAAGGAGATTGATTTCGGGTATCATCCATTTCAGGTGTTCGTGGCATTTGCTGATCCAGGCCCCCGTCCTCCCTGATCAAAGAGAGAGATTGGCGATGTCCTGGTTTCCGGGTTGTAACCGTGTTTGGCATGGTTGAATCAGCCCAACTGGTGACGCGCGAAGTGGAAGTGCAGAGACTGTCGCGGCTGGGAGACTGGGGCATTGACTGGAAATAGTTGGAATCAGTGCCGTCTTCAGCGGCTGTAAGTTTGTGTGGAGAAAACTCCTCCTTGCTTTTCCCAAATGGAGTTACCATAGGTGCCTCAGCACCATTTGTGGTATCATGAGGCGTAGGTTGTTGATCCGCGAACTTGGAAAACCCAAACACCCGCCTGAATTTGTTTTTGATGGAGTGTGAAAAAGACCGATGAGAATGCCCGGTGTCGAAACCACCTTCACTCGTAGCTCGGAACGATTTTCGAAATGGCCTGTGCTCCTTCTTGCGTCTGAGCTGGAAGGATGACCGGCGAGTCTGAACACCTCTTCCGTTGGGATCCTGAGAAAATTGGCTGCGGGCAAGCTGAATAGCTGCATCATGGCCCTTAGCAGTTGGACTGACTTGTGTGGATTGATAACTTCCTCGAAGAAAAGACATGGATCGTCTCATTGTTCGCGGCAGCTGAAATCCAGGACTGCGCTCGGGATCAAGGGGATCGCCGCAAGGAAGGGCAGGCACTCCATATGGCGTCTGTGAAGTTCGTTGTCTGGTTGAGAACATTGACTTGGCCTTGCGCAATCGGCGATATGACGAGGGCACTGAGCTGTCTCGTCCATCAAGTCCGTCGAGTTCTGTGATTGGCGGAAGGGCGGCAGGGTCATCGAAGCAATAGGCTCGAGTTGATACGCCTGTTATTTCCTTGGTCTGATGAGGTTTTGGAACTTTAGGCAAGTCCCCCTGGCTGACCGAGCTATCATCGGTGCTCCGAAGGCTCGACCCGGGACGCCTTCGAGGAATGGCAAAGTTTCCTGGACCCCCTAGTCGTTCATATGAGCTTTTCGATTCCTGGGACGAGCTTTGACTAGAGCGCATTGCACGCGAAGCTGCAGCTGCAGCAGTTGCATGCTGCATGGCAACATTGGGGATCTCCGGCGTAGGTCGTCGCGGCTTTCGTATTGAGCGGGTGGACATGGACCTTCTTAGGCTGTGTGTATTGGATGTAGAGAAAATCATGTTATAAAATGTCTGCAGGGTATATAACTACAGAAGTATTGAGACAAGGAGGAATTCAGAGAAGAAGGGATTTTGGGGACTTGAAGGAGGGAAGATTCAAGAGATATATTGATGGAAGGAAGTACTCCTACTCCATCATCAATAAGGAAGGCGCGAAATAGCTTCATGGCAACTGCCACTTCTACATTTATTTCGTCCATTTCATCCAACTTCAGGTGAATATCGATTTCCTTCCAGAGTTAAGCCTTCGCTAAGCGCTAAGAACCCCATGGGCCAAGATCTTAGGTAGACTAGCGGTGACTCACGCCAAGATGACTCAGCCTCAGGATCTGACTCAGGACCAACTGCAGGTGAGACTGGTCGAAATGGATATATTGATGGTTTTTCGCATACATGTTCGAAGGATTAAGATATCAGTGTCGAAGATAACTCAAATTGTCTGAAATGGCGGCCTCGCGATCCACTTCATCCAAATTAAACCATGTCTATTTGAACGGCCGGACTCTGGAAGGAGGTGGGCAACTGGTTCGCATCGCCATTGGGCTGTCTGCATTGACCGGTCGTCCAGTTAGCATTGATCATGTTCGCGGGAACAGAGAGGGAAAGAAGGGGCTTAAGAGATCTCATGCCGCAGCAGTGAAGCTGTTGGCCGAGATTAGCGGCAGCAAAGTATCAGGAGGCGAGGTTGGCTCCCAGTCCTTGAACTTCTTTCCGCAATCAACAAGATCGAAAAGCGGACCGCTCTTGGACTTGTCGCAAGTGAATGTAAAATCCGAATATGACATCAAGCTCACGACTGCCGGTGCCATCTTTCTCGTTTTCCAGGCACTCTACCCGTATCTACTTCATGTTGGATCGCAAGCGGCTGCTCCTTTTGTGAAAGTTAACATAACTGGTGGAACCAACGCTACTTATTCTCCATCATATGACTATGCATCGCAAGTTATCGTGCCCAATTTTGCCAAGCTTGGACTTCCTCCCCTGTCCATTATCCTTAATAAGCGCGGCTGGACAACAGGGCCGGTTGATCTTGGAGCAGTCACCTTTCTCATACATACACTCAGATCTCGACATGATCCAGATGGCGAAGATCAATTTCAGGAGTCGACAGAAAAAGAATCGACAGCTGAGCCTCTATATAGCTTCCCACGGATTAATCTAATGAATCACAAACGCGGGAAAATCACGCAGATTGATATCACGGTGCTAGCACCTGATCAACCCACCCTAAAAGCCGATGCAGAAGAAGGCACGGGGAGTACTGTTCGCCAGTTTATTGAACAAGCTACCCGACGCACTCTTCGACGTGAAATGAGGAAGCTGGATCCGTCTATATTTGCTAAACGCTCTAATTCGGCTCTATCCGAAGGGGACTCGCTCAGCAAATTGTCAGCCAAAAATGCACTAGTTCCCATCACAATACACACATCGGAAGCTACAAACCACCGCAGCCATGTGTACATCCTTCTTGTTGCCCATACTACCACGGGGTTCAGAATAGGCCACGATATTCTCGGCGGCATGGGAGGTGATCGCCTGTCTAAGTCAAAGAGCAAAGGGAAACAAAAGCAACAGCCAGCTCGTGACCCTCGACGAGATTCATCAAATGAGATAGCATTTTCTGCAGCAGCAGATCTAGTCCGCCGATGTGTGGATGGATTCATCGGGGAAATCTCAAACGAGAGTCCTAATGTCCAGTCAGACCAGAAACCTGATTCCACCGCCAAGAGATCTTGTCTAGATAGCTACATGAGAGATCAGATTGTTGTATTCGAGGCACTCGGAGAGGCCTGTAACGCAGATGGACATGATGCCGAAGCAACGGGCCCTGAAACTTTGGAAGACGAGCGAGATTGGACACTCCACACGAAGACCGCACAATGGGTGTGTCGGCAGATTTTGCATGTGTAGATGGTTGGATTGCACTAGAATCATCTAGATGCCGCATTGGAGCCACGAATTGAATGTTTAAGCCTCTCTATAGGCTGTAACCACCACCCGCAAGCTCCGAATAAAGATCCACCAAGAAAGCCTAACATATAAAATGGCAACTAATATCGGACTACTCCGTATGGAGCACGTCCCAGCATATTGATTGTGACGCTATTCGCGACAAAAAACAATCTATCTATCGCAAAGTTCTTCCGCCAAGTGCCGGTGTCCACGCAACGCGCCCGACCACCTCAGCACCCGAGATTAAAGGATCTACATCCCAAAGCGGCTCTTTAACTAGGGGGCCAAACAACGGCCGAGACGATTGCGAAGGTTCCCAGTTGTGGCGCGTTCCAGACCAGCAACGGCCAATTGGTAACTATCAGCCGAGAGACGTATGCCGTGTAGATCCGATCGGGTATATATCCACGATGGCCTGTCTGACAGTTTGACAGTTTGACGCTTCTGTATCAGATTAGAGGATCGAACAGGGGTCTTCGGACGCTTATAGGGCACGGTGGAGATGGAGGTTCGTGTTCGGGTATAGGTAACCATGCAAATTATCCACTTTGGCTCGATTGGATATAGACAAGCTTATTGGTCTTTGACTTAAATTTCATGTGATCCTTGTTTTCGCTTCTAGACTTTGAAGTCCAATCTATTTTCTGATGATAAGCATTGGTCACATGGCTGCGGATTATTGTAGTCGTTATATCGGGATATTAGGGAGACAAGTTAATATGTATTAATCTAGGTAAATAACAAGATAATATCGTTTAGAATTTGCAATCTAGTAAGTTCAGGGATGTAATATGACAGGTGTAATTTGTAAATATAGTGCCCAACGAATAACCGAGGCCTCGGAACAGGCATCAACGAATATTGATCCCAGATCTACCCAAGTGTCAAACGGGAAATGCAACGCCACCCCGGTTATCCGAGTACCCTTTCCCACAGCGATCAACAGATCTTAGAAATTCCAAACGAGCTAGAATATTCTCAAAAGCAAACATCCCGTGGAGATGGAACGTGCAAATTCCCCACAGTTCCTGAAACAACGATCGATCCGCTACCTTTTCCGTATGCGGTATGTGGCTGAGCGTAGAAAATTACCCCAAATACCGAGACAGAAAAAAAAGGGGCTTGAACTTTCCACGCTAAAGAACAAAAAGAGAAACAGCATAGAAGGCCGGTAGAAGAGGCTAGAAGCAGATTTAACACTAGGTGTTTTAGTCTATCTATCTCACTGGGCTTTGTTTTACATTCAGATGGAGCCCAAATTTGACAGAATCCAACTGTGGAATGTGGGTTTATGTTTCTCTTTTTTTCTCCTGTTCTTCTTTTTGAGTATCTTTTTCCTTGGCCACCCCTGATCCCGTGTATTTGGCGGGCCGTCGCTTTGCCCGAGGGGCAATGTCTAACTTACAATAATATAGACAATATAAACAATAGTTTCAGATGTGGACAAAACACACAGAAGTGGATCTATCTATCTCTGAGACAAGCGATCGACATGGTTCTTTCTCTTTGGCATTCTCCTATATTGTACATAGTATTCGGAGCAAACCGCCCCCTTTTTCGTTCCGTGTAGTCAGCAAGGTGTGACATGCCCTATCCACATCCCCAGTTAAGAAAAGCCGTGGAAGATATACTCCGTACCTCATACATCATACATCATAACGTAATTCACATGCGAGCCGGCCACACAAGCGAGCCGGCCACCCCAACATAACATATTAATTTAAATGCATTTATCTCAACCAAAACGCCATTAAATTAAATCTAGTAAAATACATCATCTCTCTGGACATCTATTGATTTTATGTCCTATGTTCCTGCACCCACTACAACGTTGTAGGCCCCGTACAGATGGATTTGAACCCGGCGATGCAGCCCTATGCCGGGGGGAGGGGGTGCATTACCTACTTCCACCGGTGTAGTAATTAATTGAGAAGCTTCTTGCACTGTTAAACCGGCATCGGCAGGTATCTGTCTCCTAGATCTAGTACACTTCTGCTTCTGCTTCTCGTTAGCGGCACGTAATTCCTTGTTTTCGTTGGCGAGTAAGATTGCACCTTACATTGTAAGACGGAAGCCTTTTACAAGCTAGTTTAATGCACGATCTGATAGGCTAGGCAGGCTTCGAGATCTTATACAAAGTAAAGCTTTAATTGATGAAGCCTGTCGCCATAGATCTTTCTCTGTAAATAGGGTTTTTGGTGTAAAATTTCTGCTTAATTCACTACCCCGGCTAGCTGGAAGGGTTAGTATTCGAAGCCGAATATTAAGCTTTGAGATAACTCGATCAGGTGCAAATGGTACTAAACCAATTACTACAAAGCTGTTTTTAATTGTTTCCAATTTAAATACTTCAATTCGTACGAGAGGGTATGATTCAAGAAAATCAAGCTTGTCAATATGATTGATCTAGCTTCGCATTTTGAACTCAACCATCCGACCATATAATCGTTTTAATACCGCAAAACAACCAACATCTAAAGGTTGTAAAAGATAAGATGAATGTGCTAGCATACAGATTAGTATTATCTTGTTTTCCTCGCAAATTTCGTCAAATTTTGGTATTAAATAACTGCCATAACCATCAAGGATCAAAAGCCGGTATATCCCCTTAGTACACAAAGCAGTACTAGGAATAAAGAGCTTTTCAAGCCATCGAAGGCCTATTTCATCTAAAGTCCAGCCATTAGGACTAACTTCAAAGCGCCAGTCCTCCGGAAGGCCGTCAAACCATGATTCAATAAAGACTTTGCCTTTAAAAATCATACATAGTAGAAGCACCCATCCAGAAGCACTTATACACTCAATTGCCGTTACCCATTCACGATTTCCAGGTTATAAAAGTGATCGCCGACCATAATACTCGCTTCGTATAATAATCTTTGCAGTTACAGTCAATCCCATTGCAAATCCAGTCTCGTCAAAGTTATAAATATCATCAGGATCGATTCCAAATTAAAGGATTGTCTTTTAGACCAAATTAAACCACTCCATAATGATTTTAGGATCTTCACACTTTGCACATTCATAATTATATCGTTTCGAGAATCGAGAGGAGAGGAGAGAACGTCGTTTAACGTAGTTTGTAACCCAGTTTTGACCAACCAAAAGAACTAGAGTAATTTCACGCTTTTAAAGAAGAAGATCCGCTTTTTATCGTACCATAGAGGGCCGGGAAGCTGCTCCACATAGATCCATAGAGAGAATCCATTTTTCAAGCGATTCCTCCTCTGTTTCAGTCAATTTAGATGAATTGGCACGAGAAATCGCGCGTTGTTGGTGGCCATATAGACGGTCTTAGAGAGTTGAACGTGGTATATTAAAACGGCGTGCCACTTCACGAATTGAAGAGATTTCTTGATTTTTAAAAGCCTTGATAGCTAGTAAGATTCGACCTTCTTGTTCGACTAAATTTTTAGACGATTGAGAGCGGATTGGTGGCATGGTAGGTGGTTGAAGAAGAAGGGGTTTAATTAATTGACGCGTTTTGGGTGGGGTGGCCGGCTCGCTTGTGTGGCCGGCTCGCATGTGAATTACGTTACCTCGTATATTATAGAAAAAAAATCATCTCTCCTCGGAATCAATAATTCTCCGAAAAAAGCCAGGCCCAGCTCAGTCTAGATTTCGAAACACAGCCGTGGACACCACATGACCTACACAACCTGCGCAAAAAAAAAAGGCCCCCAATCCTCCGACAGGTAATCATATCAAGCCATAACGGCGTCAATCCAATACCACCAGAGCTTGTTGCATTATATGTGTGTGTGCGCCCACCAAGACAGGGATGACCCCTGCATGACATGAGCTATCAAAACCCGATCGACGGCGCAGGTAGTACTAAGCCTCGCACAAATGCCATTACATTACTGCCTAACCCGTAACCCGTAACCCGCGTGCAACATAGCCTCCCCTCCGCCCACCGGCCGGGCCATTAATCAGGCGAAAGAGCAAGAGCATGCCACCCGCGCATCTATAGCAAGGCGCAGATCTGTAGATTTGGGCCCGACGAGATCTAGATTCTGACGGGGATGTAGGTACAGGGGTTGTTTTCGGATGTTTCGGCAATGCGCAGCGGATATGGATGGGGCTGAGGGCTGAGGGCTGAGGGCTGATGAAGGATGAAGAGACACACGCCCCAGTGTGAGTTTGTTGGGTGTTGATCTGAGAGATGGAGGGTTTGTGCACAGTAGTGTTTCTAAACTTGGGGTATTTTGGAATATCTTTTTTCTTCTTCCCGTCTGTTGGGGCTCGGATATCTGTTTCCATGTGAGATCCGGGAGTTATTGCGGCTGAAAATTGTTAGCTAAGAGGACTAGTCGGGTGCCGGGCCCCCACGTCGGGTTACAGAGAGAGGGGTTTGGGGCCGAAACGTCACAGCCCCACGGCACTGCGCCTGGGCGTATATATATTTGGAGCCGAACGCGCTACTGCAACGGTTGGGGAGTGAGGTGGGTGTCGGATTTGTTTGAGGATGGATTGGGAATGTTGCTGACAGGGCTGAGTATTCTGGATTTAGGTCTAGATTGTTGAAGCGGGATAGACAAGATGATAGAAGGTCAAGACATAACAGTATGAATGATGTAAATAGGTATATAGCACTAGTACTAGGGGGAATGGTCATATGGTAAGAAGCGCAAGTAAAACAGAGGGGTATGGCATCACCGTTCACAAAGAAAAGAGTCAACATCAGTTAATAAAGATAACATAAAAATAGGGCATAAAATCCAAAACCAAAGCAAAAACCAGGAATATCAAAGCACACGTATGCGCAAGGAAAAGAAGGGGTCATCAACGATCAACCGAAGAGTTGAAAGAACCCAATCCATCAGCGCCACTGCCCTCCAGTGGCAGATCCATGTCCGTAGGTATCCATGCAAAAAAAAAGCGGTCTATCCTCCATGCAAAACAAGCAAAATGCGGGCCGTTCTTTGTCCTAGAAACAAACCCAAGCGAGTGAAAAAGGAAATGTTCGGACGAAGTCCATGCCAAGATTCCCAGTTTCCGAAAGGAGATTCGTGGAAGCTCACTCATTAGACCGGCCAATGTAGAGAGACGAGATCAAAGAGGTGACGTAGGATGAGAAAACCAGGAAATTAGGCGTCAAAGCAAATGGCAGGCGGCCGCTGCATATATAACAAAGAAACTCCCGGCGATGCATATGAGAGATGTGGGGAGAGAGAGAGATAGAGAGGAAAAGAGGCCGATAAGAAAGAACAAAGGAAGCGGCCGTAGATCATGCGAGGTGAATCCCAGCCGGCAGGATGCAACCTAGCGAGGAGCTGGGTTATTCTCCGGACCGTTTTAGGATGTGTGAGCTTTGCGTTGATTACAGCTCAAGCTCGGATGCTTTAGATGAAAGGTCGCCGAAGAGCTCTGAAGGCAGCGCACGCTTGTAATCGCGTGGTTGGGCGAACGGCGAAGCGAAAGCCGGACGGCGCAAGTTTAGAGACTGTGAAAGGTGTTAATTTTTTTTGTATAATTTTCTTTGGAATGACCCTTTTCTTTTGGTGTAGGCAGATTCAAAGATATAGATCTAGGGATCACATACAACGCAGTCAGAGCACTTTGCTCCTTGTCGGTTGACACGGCCTCGGCACCCACGGGGATAATTTGCGCAGGAATACATGGTAGATATTGACCGGGGTTGTTTGGATCAAATGCGGATCGACAAAGGGAGTTGAGTTGGCGAATCTTCTCAAAGAGTTGACAGGAGAAGAAAAGAAGGAAGAAGAAAAAAGTAGACTAGACACTTCAAGATTAAATGTAACGGAGAATAAGGATCAAGGCCTAGAATGCGTAGTACAACACGATGACGTCGGGAGATTCAGGGTGTAGAAATTCAGCCACAAGGTTAAGGCTAGAGAAGATGAAGAAAGAGAAGATCTAGGGAAGATGACGGGGTTTATATTAGAGGCTCAAAAAGATGGCTTAGACACGTAAAACAATCCAACAAATACAATTCCAAGTGAAATAGGAGGATTAGAATTTTTAGGGTTCCATTATTATTTACGGCCGTTTGCTGGGGTTGGTTTATTTTATTTTTTATTTTTTATTTATTTTATTTTATTATTATTTTATGTTATTAGGTATTATTTATTTTTCTTTATGTTTTATGTTGTATATTATTATTAGTTCTGTTATTTTACTCGTTTTATATTATTTTACCATTATTTACCATTTTTATATTATTTTTCTTTTCTTTAATCTCTCTCTAACCTGGCCGAACCATCTGAATCACCCTATTTGGGGGGCTTGTTTTTTTAAAAAAATTATTCCTTGACAGGACCCTGGGTAGTATTGGGTACACCTGGCAGTGCTTCCCGGGTTTTTTTCCAACGTCCCTTAATATTTGTGTTATAATTGTTATAGAACTATACAACTTACTACATATGTCCTCATCAGATTCTAATACTGCAGCGATCGGTCGATCTTGACCCGAATATGCGGGTTGATCGGCTCAAATGCTGGTCTTCGGTGCATGAAGGGGGCCAATGAAGAATTCGCCATATATGGAAAAAGAAAAACGGTACGATGCATCGTCAGGATCGCGGAATGACTTGCAGTCTCATAGGTATATTGCAGGGACAGGTGGAGTAGCTGAGAAGGGCTGATTTCGAAACAACCGCCTAATGCAAACCGCCTAATGCAAACCAAACCGTTGAACTTCGGATTAAGTACTTCTATGAACACTATGAAAGGTAATAGATTGTACTCCGTATATAATCTTCATATATTGAGGTTACATATATGGCAGAGATGATCACTGTTTTACTTCACTTTTTGCTGTTTGGTATTCCAAACAGATTAAATGGGTTTCACATTGAAGGCCCCTCAATTCCCAATGCTGGGTCTTGGGCTCTTGGGCCTCCATATGGAGTAGTTCTGTTTTTTTTTGTTCTAGAAAAATCTCCACCGAACTCAAGGCCAATTTTTCTTTCAGTTTTGTTTGCAAGTTTGCATGGAACATTCCGATCCTTCCGTGTTGTCCACTTTCTCCTGATCAGCCCTGTCAATGACATCTTTTTGCTCATTTTGTGTGATTATTCTAGCACTGTATATCCAACCCCCCCTATTCTTCTACTCTATCCTCAGATGATCGTTATCTTATATATCAGTATAAACCAATAGCAATCCAATCTTTGAGTCATTGAAACTTCACTAGAAACAATCCAATTCAATAGCCCTTTGACTTGGTCCTACATTTGTATGATTTCTCCCTTTCATCCCTGTGGAGAGGTTGTGGATCCACAGCCCGGGCGTTTTCTTTTTTCCTTGATTTTTTTTTAAATTTGTTTTATCCTAGCCAGCAACATTCCAAAGTAAGAAAATGAGATACCAAAATGCAGGGCTTACTGTCAGATCCATTGCTGTGCATTCCAGAAGTCCGGCTGTCTAGATCTCTCTCTCTCTATACACGTTTCGACCATACACCGCCTCATATGAAACCTGATCACATTTTTTTTCCCGCCCTTGGCAATACTTTCGTAACGTCGTACACACGAAGGCTAGACGTGGCCTTGGGCTTTTTAAAATTGTGCTTGGAGAATCAGGAAATTAAGCTCTCTGCTGGTCACTTGACCGGTTCATGTGGCCTGTTCCATGCGTTATCGCACGTTTGTTAATGGTTGGTGCTACAATACCATCATACTATGCAATTTACTATAGAGATGTATAGTATAGTATAGAAGAGCCGGTGTATACTACCTTTGTATTTTTAGGACAACTGCAGCTGGATCCATGTCTGAAAGAATAGTGGACCATGGACCATAGTTCAGGAACAGAGACATTTTGAAGTCTAGAAGACAATCGAAGATTTACCTCGGCATCTGGACCTTCACAGCCAAAAAAATAAAAAATAAAAAAAAATAAAAAAATCACCTGGTGTAACCAAGAAGTGGAGGAAACTGAAGAATGAAAACCTTACTATGACAGTAGTGACAGCGACAGTAACGAGAGACCTGCAGAGCTCTGCAGTCCACAGTCTCAGCCTAGTCATCACAGTCATGGGAACCTTTCGCAGAAGCAGCGATAATCGGAGGATTGAAGAAACGCACGAGTCAAAGAGTCAAATATGACCTCATCCGAGAATTCAAACTCTCAGCCCTCAACGCCATCTTTCTCACCTGCAGAATGCATCCCGACCGTTTCGGATCGGCTCGGTTCATGTGACTTGGCCCAGAAAGAGTACTGCCTAGTTTAGGTTGTTGCTGAGAAATCATCTACCGCATTGTCTGATACATAATTGGGACTACAGCCGGTAAGTCGGACTACAGAGTTATCTGATGGACAGGGAGCACCCATTTGGAGAAATGCGGGGACTTCCGTCGTCACAGGACATTCGATTGAGGCTGCCGACAATGCAACCTCATTACCAACCTGGGAAATTTGGAGACTACCGAGGTATGCAGAGCAAAGGGACATAGCTGGGATGTTTCATCCTGTGCCGGATCTGGCGACTGGCAGCATTGCATGGTATTCTTCCGAAAACACCTAAGAGACAACAACACAGATTGAGAGAATAAAAAAAAGAAAGGAAAAAGCGAGTCTCCGAGCGCCGTTCACCACACCGTCACTCAAACCTCCAGCATAGATCGAAGAATGAACCACGCCCCAATGATACCTAACAGCGACGCGAGCAGCAGCCCATTTCCTTCCCTGGTCAGTCCGAGATACGCAACTGCACCCACTACAATTTCCTTTCGTCGCGCCATGTCTCGCTTGGATTTCCAACTTGGATCGATAGAGAATGGAGCCACAGCTCGGATGTTCTCAGTGTTCGAAGATGCATCAGAGGGCCGCAGAGGCACAGATGCAACGAGTGCAACGGGACGATGATCTGACTGTGCAAAGAGAGGCAGTGCATTGTAAGCGAGCGGTTTGACCTTTCCAGCTTCACCAGCCCAGGGCTTATTGAGGAACAGAACTCGATCGCACCAACTGGGCCAGCGGTGATTCGACCATTTCCATTCATGATCATCAGTGTTCAAGCCGAGGCGGACAGCTTCGCGCGCAGCATCCGAGTATTTGTACGTGGGAGGGAAATCGATCGGCGCCTCGGACAGGCTGTGGAAGGTCCTGCCATAGCTCATTTCGCGCACGAGCTGGTCGTTCTTGAGAAGGTGGGAATAGTGCGACGGGTTATCGAGGTCGACATTGCGTCGAGGGAATTGTTCAATTTCCCGAATCGAGGGTCCCACATTCGACGTGCGGTAGTTCAGGTCTCCGGCGAGGAATAGGTATGCGTTTGGCGCGAAAAGATCTCTGCGACTGCCCTCTGCGTGCGCCGAT